>CAKMXJ010000037.1:0-1357849 GCA_928724745.1 Anthracocystis setariae | reverse complement strand
ATTCCCACGGTAACACCAGCACCTACCCTAACCCTAACCCTAACCCTAACCCTAACCCTAACCCTAACCCTAACCCTAACCCTAACCCTAACCCTAACCCTAACCCTAACCCTAACCCTAACCCTAACCCTAACCCTAACCCTAACCCTAACCCTAACCCTAACCCTAACCCTAACCCTAACCCTAACCCTAACCCTAACCCTAACCCTAAAAAATTACTCAACTTGAGTAGGGTTGACTAATCAAACATGTATTTTTGACCTTTCTCTACAACTTTGCTTAAGCAACCCTACTCGATTTGTAAAAGGGACACCCTTGTAACCCCAGGTGGAGCTGGTGGGCCGTACCTGGGGCTCATCCACCTGGACGGCAACCACTATGAGATCCTGAGCCTGTGATGTGACCCAGATGTGACTGTACATATTATATAACACAAAACCCCACAAAAAAATAGAAAACCCTGTACATAGCCAACCCCATACATGTGTGACGTCTGAGATGCGGTGGGGTAGGGTAGGGTCAGGGTTGGCCAACACAGAACCTGCCATACCTTGGCCAATACTTGGTTGCCTTGTCTGCAACTTGGATACTATCCTCACCTGACATGTCTGAACAAGTTCTAATAAGACAGCAAGACAATCCAAGGGGGGTCCATTTTTCACCTTTCAAAGGGGGGACCCTTGGAGCTCTGGCCAAAATCACCAAAAAAAGTCAAAGTGTCTGTAGCTCTGTCACCATGCATAGCACTTCCATGAAACTTCTAGGGTACTCCTTTCACACCATTTGCTCAATAGTTACTTATGGGTGCGTGTCCAAAATCTTGCATTTTTGCCGGTCCGACACGTCTCGGGCCCAACTTCACCAACCCGTCACCGCAAATATTATTACTCAACTTGAGTAGGGTTGACTAATCAAACATGTATTTTTGACCTTTCTCTACAACTTTGCTTAAGCAACCCTACTCGATTTGTAAAAGGGACACCCTTGTAACCCTAACCCTAACCCTAACCCCATGGAGCTGATTTTTGTGCCGGCAACTCTGTTTACTGATTTTCTCCCAAGTTGAAAATCCATCCACACAGCTGATTCTGTTCCGGCAACTCTGTTTATTGATTTTCTCCAAAGACAGCATCAAGCCTCTGCTTTGCTATCTTGCACACCGGCTGCCTTTCATAGATGGCTTCCTGGAAGAAACCACTGAATGCCCACCTGTTCCCTGCAGGTGCAAAGGGTTTGGTCCGGTGGTAGAATGTTTTGGAGTTGAGAATAACCAGGTCAAGCGGGTTGATCAGGATTCTGACAGAGTACTCCGGTAACTCAATCCAAGCCGGCTCACCAAAATTGAACAGGAAGGATGGAATACAATCCTCTTTATCAACATGGATTCCACCTGCAAAGTCCGAGAAGAAAGCAATAGTAGTCCACCAAGGATGAAGCAACCTGAGAGAGCCGGAACCAAAGATGGATCCAAGCCACTTTCTGCCTTTGGCCCGGGCCTTGATGTTTTCTTTGAAGCTTGGATGGATGGATGCTGTCTGCATAACAAGAGTTGCATGCCGCTTTGCCCAAGCAAGTAGGTCAAGTGCTTCAGTTTTGTACCGATGATCTGTGGTCTCCTTGGTGAAGTCCAGGGTTGCTTTGCCTCGGGAATGCCAGATACCAAGGTGATGTTCAATCACTTTCCGCTTTGTGAACTTGATTTTGATGTTCTGATCACCACTTCTGCTTGCTTGAACAGAGTAGGAAGAGGTTTTTTTGACCAAGTACCGGTCATAGAGGATCCGGCCTAGTTGAGAACTTGCTTTTGCTTCGAGTGCTTTGGCATAGCTGCTAGGTGCAATCCTCTGCAAAATGATGGCTCCGGTCTCCTTGTCTGCCAGAGTGAGGTTTGGGTGATTAGGACCACTGCCTTTGGCTTGCTCCGGCTCCAAATACTGGTGGTGGTCAAAGCTGCTGAGGTCCGCACCTTTGGAGATGGTAAACCGCCTTTGGATCTTGAGATGGATGGATTGGAGCTTCGGGTCTTGATAGGTCTGCCTCCTAGTAGCATTCCTTTCCGCATTCCTCTTCCTTTTCCTGTCCAGAGCGGCTGGACTCTTTGCTGGCATAGCTGTTGGGAGCGTCTTAGAGGCAGATGGCTGCAATGGATGAATGCTGGCTGACATCCACTCCGGACCAAAAGATGAAGTGGGCCAAAATTCAAGCAGGTTCCAGTAGACCTGGGCCCGGGGGACTCTCCTGTTTGAGTATTTTTGGTCCAGTTTCCGGCAAGTCCCCTTTTCTGACCGAGCCTGGGGGACTCTCCTGTTTTGGAAATTTCAAGTTGATTTCAGGCGAGTCCCCCTCCTGGCAATCTGCTGTTTTCCTTCCGCTGGGGGACTCCCCTGTTTGGGAAATTTTCCTTTGATTTCAGACAAGTCCCCCTTCCCCATCCTGCCATTCTGCATATTTTCCTTCCGCTATTTACTCGTCAACAGCTCATAGGCATTACCCTTCCGCAAGACCAGGCCAAGGTACGGTCCTGAACTGCCCATGGGAATCAGCTGGCAAGCCCATGCCACACGCATCATGGTCAGAAGTGCAATGCTGCTGCTGAAAGCACCAGCTACACCATGCAGCAGCACTACTTCCTCCGCACAGGACAGAGCAGCGGTGTTGTGCCGCACCTGGGTGATCCACTGGGCCACCGCATCCTGACTACGTGTGCCCAGGTGATACTCTACTGCTTGCGGGTTCTGCTCCAGCCAGTCCAGGCTGTTGGCTTTGATCCTGTTGGGGGCCATCCTGTTGCGGTGCTGTAGTTTACTTTGAAGTAGTACCCCCATGCACGTAACCAAGGACTGTTCTGCCTTTGAGAATTGTGTGGACTGCTTCAGCCCATGGAGCTCCGGTCTGGCACTGAGAGACTTGAGGGGCACATTGGCAGGTGCTGGTAGAAAGGTGAGGTCCATCACATCTGCCACCAGCGCATCCAGCCGGATGGCAATCTGCTGCTGCGCTGCCTCTGTTGCCAGGTGAGTCCGGAAGCGCTGGCTGGCAAGGTCATGCCGACACTTTCTGCACCTAGCACGGAACTTCTTTGCACTTCCTGACAGGTCATAGCTGCCCCGCCTGTGGCATCTCTGACACCTCAAATGGTGCCGGACATGGGCAAAGACTTGCCTGAGCTCACCGGCGGTCTTGAACATCTCCAGCTGAGCAATCAGAGTGGTGGCAGCTGCACTGGTCTTCCACCATGCTGTGGGCAGGTCCAGCGGCGTAGGCTTGCGGCCAGGATTCCAGCCAAGCGCATTGTGCAGATCAGTGACTACCTGGCGCTGCATCAGCGTACTTGGCTTCAAACCCTTTCCTCTGAAGTGCTGCCTCTCCTCTGCAACGGCAAGCAGCGCTTCCAAGTTTGCAAACACAGCTCCCCGCTCAAAGGTATGAGACAGCAGCTGCAGGTCTCCAGCTTCTTCAGAGAAGAGGTGCTGCGCATCAAGGAAGTGGCTGGCCTCTGCTGCTGCCTTTGCATGCGCCATGGTTGGTGCTTGGATTGTGAGTTCCAAGCGGATGCCTCTGCCAAGATGGGTGGGTGCTTGGCTGATGCGTCGCTGCCACTTCTTCAGGATGTTGATCCGGTTCTTGATGGTGGCCATTGTCATGGGCTGGAATCCTTTGCCTGCTCCGGCAGCCCCTGCTTTGAGAAGATGCGTAAACTTGGAGTAGCCCTTAAAGTGCTGTAGTCCGTCTGGATGCTCCTTCCACTTGAGTTCCACACCACCATAGCCACGCCCCACCTGCATGGCAAGCGGGTACTGCTTGTACTTTCCCCGCTTGGACTTGGGCGCAACGGCTGTGTGCTGGTCCGTGTACACAGTACGTCCAATGTCATAGATGTTGGTGTGCTGTAGTGGATGAGATTCCAAGCTGGCTGGATCAACAAAGCGGTCCACCGGCACCTTGATGCCAAAGGCAGACATCCGGATGGCTTGGCAGCCAATGTCTTCCAGCGCATCTGTCAATACAGAGGTTTCCACCCGCAACTCCCCATAGGTCAGGGTGGTGGCATGATTTGATGGCAGCAGTGTTGCCTTCTGCGGTGCCTGCGTCAGCCGTTCAACAAGGGGCAGCTTGTACTGTGGTTCAAAGCAGAAGCGGCACTTGAGCTCTGCAAAGAAAACCCAGTGCTTGTACATGTCCAGGTCTCTTGTTTCTGGTGCATGCGAGACTAGAGCTAGGTAGCTTCCAGGTGGGTAGATGCGGAGGAGAGTAGCCGGTGTGATGGTCACAGAGAAAAAGTCCACATCTGTGTCCGCTTCCAGGTTGTCCCAGCAAGCAACCGGTGCAAGCGGAGGCACCGGTGGCAGCCTGATCTCCTGAGCCTGCTGTCTATCCAGCAGTAGCTCCAGTGGTGGTATTCTTGCTTCCTCTTCTGCACCCTCACCACCTACCAGCAGAATGACAATCCCATCTTCCGGCATGTCAAAGTCATGTGCAGCTGGTGAAGGTTGTCCTGGTTCTGGAATCACCGGCAGGGTTGGTGCATCCAAGTCTGGTGTGGGAGACCGTGACACATCATCAGGGATGGCATCCGGTGCTGCTTCCTCCAGTATGTACGCTGGCTCTTCTTCTGGCAGGTATGCAGGCCCCAGCTCTTCTGTGTTTTGAGTTTCTTCTGCTACGTCTTCTTGCTCTTGTGCTTGAGGCACATGATCTGAGACCACAGCTGTAGCTGGCACAGACAATGGTGATTCTTGATGGACTTGGCACTTGCGTATCCCCTGATGGCGCTTCAGTGCGGCATGATTCTGGACCACCTGCCCACAAGAGCATGCTGTCAACCCACATGCAGCTGCTTGCGCTGCTGTAACAAAGACTCCAGCATGGGCTTTGCGGATGTGGTTGGTGATGTTGGTTGCTGAGTAGGTAAAGTGGCAGACTGGACACGGCAAGAAAGTCATGGCGGCGTGGATGTTGGATGGTCAGTGGTGAGATGAGCTGTCTGCCTGGCCTTTGCAATTGTAGTGGACTGTCTTCTGCTTTGTTACCAACCGTCTCCTGGTTCTTACTGATTGTCTTCAAATTGTTACTGACTGTCTTCCAATTTGAAGTAGACCGTCTGTCTTTTTCTTTGAAGTGGACCGTCATCTGCTGAATTCAAATCCAAAAAAATTTTGAAGTGGCACGTCTTCCTGGCATTTCAAAATTCAGCACAATTTTCAAATGGACCGTCTCATTTTCTCAGGGACGCGTCCAAACAACGATTTTTTGCCCATCAAACCCTAACCCTAACCCGAAATCTATACCGACTTGGTCGACGTATGTGAGCGGTCCGATGTGTACACCTCTGCAGGTGACTCTTCCGCTTCTAGTTTGGGCGATTGTTTGCTTGTCAGTTGTTGTAATTCTGACTTTCCTTCGCATGATTCCTGTTGACAGCAAGTTGACGCTGAAGGATGGTATATAGGCGACGTTGGTGAGGGTGATCCTATTGGTTAACCCGTTCCCTACGTTGACTTCCATTTCTACAGTACCGAGTCCTTCGATCTTGACTGGGACATCGTTTGCAACCCAGATTGGTTTCATTGAGACGCCAATGTGAAGGTCCGAGAAGAGATCTCTGTTACAGCAGATGTGTCTGCTCGCACCCGAGTCCATGAGCCACATCGTCGTTCGGGGATGTGTTGAGTCGGTGATTGAGTACGCATTCTCATTATTGGGTCCCTGGACTCGGTTCTGAGTGTTTGATCCTGGATTATTGGATCCCTGGACTCGGTTCTGAATGTTTGACCCTGGCCGATCTACCTTTGGGTTATTGCAGTTCCTCGACAAGTGCCCCTTTTGTTGGCAATTGTAGCAAGTCATTTGTTCGATAGGGACCCTCTTCTTACTTTTGGACATTGGACGCTGAGTGTTCTTCTTTCCCTTCTTGTTCCCATCATTCGCGTAATATGCCGAAGAGTTGTTCTTGTGTTTGCTTTCCAGTCCATGGTTGTTGAGTCCCAAGCGTAGTTCTTCACTCCTGAGTCTAGTGACGATGGAGTCGAGCTCGACTTTCTCGTCGATGGTCTGACTTGCGACAGTGAACATTTCGTTTTCGTTCCCGATCCTGTGTATAATCATCTGTCCTTGCTCTCGGCGAGCTCGGTACGTTTCTTTGATCTGGGCCGCTATGTTCTCGTATTCCTTCCGTAATCCTTTCATTAGGATACTGTATTTCTTGTGGAAGGTAATAGTGTATCCAGCAAGCATGAGGTGATCTGCGAGCTGGTTGATGCGACCGACGAAGCCATCGATGGTTCGTCTGTCTTGCCTTAGGCTGTTGAACTCTGTCTCCATCTCTTTGAGCTGCCACTTCATGGATTTGGCAAATCGATCCTCGAGTGTCGTCCATATCTGGTGAGCGTCCTCGAGATCATTGATGGTGTGCTTGATGTCGTTCGATAAGCTACTTCTGAGCATGCCGCATGCGGTCAGGTTTGCGTTGAGCCAGTCTCCATATGTGATGTCGTCTTCCGATGGTCGGGGTAAGGTCCCTCTGACGATTCCGTACACCCGTATTCCCTTTTGCATCAACACATCGATGCATTTATCTTTCCATGTGTAGTAATCCTTGGCTTGCTCGAGTTTCGGTAATTGCAGGTGGTTCTGCGATGCATTCGTTTCCGTCATTGTGAACACAGATCCGGGTGTCGGCGAGTTGCAAGGGGTGTTGATATTCGTAGTTACGTTGGCGACACTTAGTAATGAGTTGTTGAAATCGTTAGTGTCTTGTGTGTCCCTGCTGATAGTTTCAGCGATCAAATCGAGGGGACGTGATCTTGAGCAAGTTCCTCGGTAGGTACCTTCAGAGTTTCCGTCAGGCTTTGGGCTCATAACCTATTAGATTCTAAAAGTCAATCGATGCGAAGTAACTATTGCGGCGTTAATTTATCCAATGTTAGATACGACTTACAACACTCGGTAATGGATGTTTGACATCCGATATCTTATTTCCTAAGTTGCGATCTTGGGAGAGTGTCGTGAGTCGTTAAGTCCGTGCTCGAACTATCACAGAGTTTGATGTCTGTGATTTAGTAGTGCTAGGACAATATTGATATTGAACGGGGCGCAGCGGTTAGAAGCTTCGAAGGATTCGAGCGAGGAAGATCAACATCCAGTATCGGATGTTGATATTAGTCGTCAGATCTTATGAGTCAATGAGTTAGGTAGTGATTCGATGATCTATTCACTCTCTCGGGTTCTGGTCCCGAGTCTTATATACATGTGCCTTGACCCTAACTTGTACAGCAAAGGTGTCCCCATCTTCGCTATACATCCTATGCGCTTCCTATAGTAACTATCCTGTCCTCCATCTGTGTCCCCAACACTCGTTATTGAGTGTTTCCCTTCATTGTGTGTGCCTTCATTCCGCTACTGAGTCTCGCATCTCAGTTATGATTGGTTCGGATCTCGTCCGCCCGTCCTTCTCTCCTCTTCCATGCTGGGCAGAAGGTTCCATTCGGGGCGGACCGGTTTGCCATCCTTCCAATGCGGTCTTGCCATTCGGCGATGAGTGTGTGGGTTCGTAATTGAGGTTCGTGATTCGTCGAGTAGTCTCAACATTTAGTATCGAATGTTGAGACCCGTTGATGGACCAATGGGAGTACTGTCGGGTGTCGCGTGGGTACGGGAAAATGTCTAAAGCCGCCCGGCGAACATTGAGACCGGTGTCTCGACATTTGCCGTCGCGTGTGCAACACTCATTACTGAGTGTTGTGTGCCAATATGTGATGTGCCCGATTGCGAGATGAAAAGCTGATTCGTACGATGAATCCAACAGGAAGTGCTTGTTGTCTAGAGAAGCTTCTATTGATTTGAACGTCTGCGATGACAGGTTTGTTGTTGGACTCCAAGCCAGTAACATAGCAACAAGCATGCAGTTTTGGTTTGCTTGTTGCCATCTTGCAACTGAGATGCTGTTCATGTGCACATGCGTGCAGGATTGTGTTGAATAAGCTCCGTCAGGAACAAGAGGGCGGCATCAGGGCTGAAATAAGGCTGCCAAAAGAGCTAAACTTGGCAAGTACAACAGTAGTACTCACTCAACAGCTCAACTACAGCAAGGGACATGCTTTCTCACAGTTGGGGAAACCTCTCATTGGCACAATCTGCATTCCATGGTGTTAGACTGCTCAAGCCAACCCTCAGAAGTGAAGGGGTTGTCTCAGGCCCTTATACAGACCCTTGCAATGGTGAGGGTCAACTTGGAGACCCTTGGCAAATGGATCATAACAAGCAGAGTTTCAAATCATGCATAAGCGAGGCCTAACAGACCTTCTTGGCGTTGCGCCGAAACCTCCCTATTCTCTTTCATTTGGCTTGCAGTTGCTATTGAACAGTCACTTCATTGCAATAACATTGCATTAAACCGTTGCTGGCAAGGTGTCCTTTGTTGAAGTTGCATGTTAGACCTGGCTTGTTGCACAGGAAAGGGCTGGATAATGGAGGGCAATATCGAACACCTACAAGTGGATCTGCGCAGGCGATGGACAAGTTGAGCGTTTTGGTGGTGCTGTTTTTGGTGTTAAGCTGAATGTCTGTACACTGCAACAAAAAGAACCCAAAAAACCCCGCCAAGATGCTTTGTTTCTGTAGTGTGCAACCCTATGCAAAATGTGACCGGCTAGCTTGCTACTTGTAGTTGCAGTTGCAGTTGCAGTTGCAGTTGCAGTTGCAGTTGCAGTTGCTTGAGCGACAATTGCTAGAGCAATTCCATCATTGCAATGTGTTGCGCCTCTTGTTATCCTGAGATCGAAATGCCCAAGTGCCGTGTTGGTCTCAAGCTAGGAAAAAAAAGTACACGTCGAACACTTGATTCAAAATCGTGAGTGCAGCGGCGAGATGGGAGTGACGCGCCGGACATGCTGTAGCGGGACAGAAAGGGCGAGCGGGGCCAAGTCTGGCTGCCATGTAATTTTGTGTTGGTTAATGGCCGAGGGTCCGGGCACGGCGGCGACTGAAGCGCGCTTGACCCAAGTTGGCACGACTCAGGGTCCCTGAAGACATGAACAATCGCTTTCAGCTCCACACCAACACCAACACCAACACCAACAAAAGCCAGCGCCGACATCCTCAGATTCGTACCTTCAGTGCCATCTCCCTAGGACTGGCTGCCGTTCCGGCTACGTCGTGCATGCAGTGAAGCCAACAAAAAACGAGTCTTCTTTTGGTCATTGATACACGCCAAGTATTACCAGCAAGCACCGATCCTCTCGCTAGCTCGTGGGATTCATATCGCGCTGCGGAAAATCCGCAGAAGGCAACCACAAGATGCTGAGCACTGCGCAATCCAGTGAGCGAATGCCTGTCCACGATGCTTCGCTGGAAGTTCTCACGACTGGTCGCGACGCGCCGACGCCTAGCTCACCACCACCTCGACGAAATGCGGGCCACATGCGCTCAGCTTCGATCCTCAGCTCCTCCAGCAGCGTATCGATCCCGTCTCGAGCATCATCGACCATGATGAGTCCTACCGCGGTCCCAACGCGAATCTCATCCTTCATCAGCTCGCCACTCAAAGCCCGCAAATCGCCAGATACGAAGGCTGGGGCTCAACTCAACGCCTCCGATCTTGCCGACACAATCGCCGCACTCACAATAGCAGATGGCTCTGAACAAACGTCGGCAGATGCGCCTCATCGTGAAAATGTCGGCATGGAGCCGAAATTGAACGGAGAAGATGGCGAGGCTCGAACGTCGCAAGCTTTCCCAGCTCCTTTTACGGCTTCACTTGCTTCGCCGGGGCACAACATGCACTCCGCGAGATCTGAGGGAGCTCCATCATCGTCGCCGGACCTCGAGCTCCGGGAGGCGGATCTGTTCGAAACTAGCGAGGAGATCGGTGATGCCAACGAAGCAATCCAGCTCATTCAGGCACACATCTTCTCCATTCAGGAGCAAAGACATGGTATCAGGGCGGCTGGAGATCAATCAGCTCCATCTATTTCTACCGATGTCAAAAGATCTCGTGAAGACGAGGCTTCGCTTCCAGGCATCGATCTGTCGCTCATGCAACTGGACGAAAAGCTAGAAGCGCTTTCGCGCACAATGCAACAACTCGAGGTCCGCATTTCGGAGCTGGACGGTGTCGTCGGGGACAATGCTGAAGTTGACGTTGGAGACTCTTCCATCGTTGATAAGGAGATGCTCAGCTGGCAATTACGAACGCGTCGCAACAGCAGTGGAAGCTTGGATAGTTTGGGCACCCTGGATGACATGGCCTTGCCCGGATTCGCACCAGCCCTGAGTCCTCGCTCTCTGCGCTCAAAGTATCAGGACCTCAGCTCGGAGTGGGCATCGGTGCAGGAAGAGGCGGATGCGCTCAAGAAGGAGCTAGCTGATGACAAGTACCTGGACGTCTTCCGCTCGATCAGCGCGCAAGCGGAAGGCATGATGGATAGTCTGAACAAAGCTGTCGTCCTCTGCCATGCTTTTGTTCAGCAGATTCAGCACGACCACTTGGCCGGCAAGTTGCAGAAAGGAGCCGCTCTTGAGGACGACCTAGACGCCGAGTACGACCTTGAAGCAAAGCAAGACGAGCTTGCTGCTCTGAGCCAGACGTTTGGCGTCAAAAAGTCCTACTATCTACCGGCGTGTCAACAAGTGTTCCACAGTCTCGAGAAAGGATGCAAGGAGAGGCAAACTGCCAATGGCACTATACTCCGCCGCCTTTCTGACTTGCGATCACGATGGCGCAGTTTGCGCGGGGATCTGGTCACGACGGAACGGGATTTGAAGCGGATCGAAGCGCTCTTCCGTCGAGTCCGCTCGGACAGCAGCGGCTCGTCCATCAACGACGAGGTCAACAGCCCTGCCACGTCGATCGCCAGCCTTGCGACGTTTCCTCCCAAATTGCGCACCAGTGCTTCTATGCAGATGGGGCTCGGTCTCGGCACTCCGGCTCGCTCATCGACCTCGTCCCAGAGGATCACACCCTCCTCTTCTTCCTCTTCCCGTGTCGCTAGCGGTCCGGGCCGCTTATCGAGCAGCTCTTCGGTCGGGTCGAACCTGGCCAGCACACCGCCCGCAGCCAGTGCTCGGCAGAGCTCAAGACGGATCTCGGCCACCGCCGAATCGCTTGGAATTAACAGCAAGATGATCTCGACTCCGCTACGCACTGCAACGGCGAGGCAGCTTGATGTGCCTCCGACACAGCAGCGCTTGGCAGGGAGAGGCGTATCGGGATCAGTGTCGCCGTCGGCCATCGACACACCTGTTCGTAATCGAGCCACGTCGTTGGCCAATGCAACAACTGGTGCCGTAGAAAAGGGTGTCTTGGGTAGATCTCCCGCAACTAAAACGGTCCCAATCCTTAGTGTCAAGACCCTTGCTAACGGTCGAGATGTGACCGGCACCCCAAGCCGTCCCCCTCCATCGAGCTTCAAACCATCGTGGCACGGTCTGGAAAGTCCTGCGACCAAGCAGGTCAGAGCAGGACAGCCAAACTCGATGCCGCGCTCGCAGTCGCAAGTGATTTGGCCGACGCACGACGCTGCTTCTTCGAAAACGGACCACGGTGACGACGTCTCGATCGACGACCCTAGATTTGCATCTAGCAGTTCGCCGCCTCGACCGGCTTCCTCTGCCGGTCAGTACTACCGGCCTCCGTCGGCACAAGGTCAGGTGGGCGATGCCAAAGCCAGGAAGAGGGACTCGTTGATTCCCCGACTTGCTGTGCGCAGTGCGGAGGCAGGCACCTCACCAAGTCGGCCAAGTTCGGCCATGTCACAGGCCACCAATGCGACGCCGATGCGATATACAGGGGCGTCGAGGACAAGCATGCAGACGCCGGAACCTGCCATCGTGGCGAGGGCGCAACGCCTAAGCATGTATGCACGGGCACCTTCTACCGGCATGGCTGGCACCAGCCAGACGCCGGTCAAACGAGCAAGCAAGCCACCCCCTACAAGGCGCAATGGAGCACTAACATCCGGCCGTGCTACGCCACTGTCGGCGGCGGCTTTGGCCTCGTTGCCGTCCGCCGAAGCTGGTGCCTCGTTGAAACGATCCAGCATTGCCAATCTACGCTCGTTGCAAAATGGTCGAACTACGCCAACGTTGAGCGACAACGGCTCGGTGGGTGGATTGTCGACAGGCACCTGGTACGGCGCAGGTAGAGTGGCACGTGGGTACTCTGGCGTAGGCTCAAGGATCGGCTCCGGGTCGGTAGCAGGCAGCAACTACGGAGGCACAGGTGCGATCGAACAGTATCGTGCCAACCGGAACGATGCGTTGGATGTCGAGGTTGCGGCCATCTGTAACGGGCTCGGGGTGGCGCTGGAACGCATTGATGCGCCGCTGCCCAGAGGCGTGCGGCTGGAGGAAGGACCAGGCAAAGACAATCGAGCTCAGTACGAGATTGGAGGTCGCAAGATGGCGTGTCGGCTGCTCGAGCTTCATCGACCAGCGGGCAGCGCAGGGGCTCGAGCGGGAACCAAGGCCAAGAAGATTCTGGTGCGAGTCGGGGGAGGATGGCAAGACCTGGAACAATGGTTGCTGGGAAGACTCGGTGCTGCCTAGCTACAGGAATTCAATCGCACGGAGATTGCTTGTCGAGCTCGGTTTGTGTCAGCGCGTGGATATGGATCCTTGGTAAAAGGGAGGAGTGACTGAGATTGAGAGGGAAGGGTACAAGTACAGATGATCGTATGAGAGAAGGAAACGAGTGAAATTTAGGCAGAGGCGGGAAGGGCGACCGAGACTGGGTCTTGGACGCCTTGCTGGTGGATTTTGAGCTGGTCGATTTGGTGTTGAAGCGAGTTGAGATCGATCTTTTCGAATCTCCTCTCTCGTGGAGTGCCAGCGGGAAGAGGAAAGGTGGTCTCGGGGTTGGGTGAGACTGCAATATATCTACGGCGCTGCTTTTTGGAGGAGGGGTGAGGCTTGGTGGTCAGTTGCTTGGCATGGAAAGTGGTGGGGGTGAACGTCTTGATCGGAAGCCTGATGCCGGAAGAGGGTGTTGCGGTTGTTGCGAGAGGTGTTACAGCTTTAGGGGCGGTGTCAGCATAAAAGTAGTGAACGTATCCGGGAGCGGTAGCAAAGATGGTGTGATCCTTGCCCATAGCTACATTGGGACCTGGATGCCACGAAGTACCACGTTGCCTGAAGATGATCTGACCAGGGAAGACGATCTGACCGGTTTGCTTTTTGTAACCGAGACGTTTACCGGGCGAATTACGGTTGTTCTTGGTGGAACCACCACCTCGTTTTGTCGAGTTACGGGTCTGGATGGAACCTCCAAACGCAAAGGCGGGAAGGATGGGCGATGAAGCGGCGATGCAGGTCGAGGCGATCGCGAGCGAAGCCGGGGCCTGCGAAGTAGGGGCACGCACGGCAGCAGCGGCAGTGCGCCTGAGCAAGGAGGAAGCACCGGTCAAGATCATGTTGCGGTGCTGATTGGTAGCAAGATGCTGTTGGTGGTGTAAACGCGGCACGAAGCGATGGAGGTGAATGGCAAGGAAAAGGTGTCCGACACAAATTGGATCGGTCGCAAAGGCCAGCTTGTCAGCGCAGTCGAGCCGAAAACTGTTCAGAAGGTTGGACAGTCACGTGTATAGCTTACCGTGTGCTGACTAATGCCTGACCATCCAACGATCCAAGACAAAAAGTTTGAAAATTGGAAGAAAATGTTGCGACAGAGGAAGGATGGCCTTTTTTTGTCGAATTTCAGGTGTGGAGCAGAGCTCGGAACGCGGCGGAAGAGAGTTGTGGAATGAACAGAAGGCAGAAGGCAAGCAAAATTTGGACAGATCGGAGCCTCGGATGCGCCAGAAGGCTGGCTGCTCAGCAAAGAATGCAAGTTTTACGGCGTAGCACCCAACTCGCCATGAGCTGCCAGGGAATTGACCCTTCTTTTGCGATTACTCCACACTTCGATCTACCATCTACTCTCCTTGACATCGGACCAAGCCACCACTTTTGTTCCTCTCACTCACCTCTCATCAACATCCTCGCAAGGCAGCTACACCGTCCACCGTCTCTGTCAAGTCACCTCGAACCAATCCTTCTCCACAGCTGTACACATCATGGTCTGGCCATTCTCTTCCAACAAATCGGCGGATGCCTCGTCCTCGTCATCCACACAGCCAGCCTTTGAGGCAGTAGCACCTGCTCCCGTCGATACCACCATCACTTCCAATGCCAACTCGGACAACCCTACCGACTACCTCCGCAGCCACGCCTTTGTCCAGCCATCCTCGCCAACACCATCAGCATCTGGCTCTTCCACCGACTACGTTCCCAATGCAGCATCTCTTCTCGGCGACTCGTCGCTCAATCTCGACGCACTTTCCCCACTCGCTGGTCTCGGAAAGGACGACCTCGAATACCTTGACCTCACAGATGGTGCGCCATCCAGCATGGAGGGTGCTCGAACCGCCGTTCCCTCGCGAGGTTGGTCCGACGATCTTTGCTACGGCACCGGTACCACATACCTTTCCGGCCTTGCCATTGGAGGTATTTTGGGCGCTAGGGAAGGCTTCTTTCGACCTCTCGGCGTCGACAACCCCACTTTCCGCCTTCGTCTGAACGCTGTCCTCAACCAGGTTACTCGTCGTGGCTCCTTCTTTGGCAATTCGGCTGGCGTCGTCGCTCTCATCTATAACCTTGTCGATGCTTCCATCGACGGTGTTCGTGGTAAACATGACATCTTCGGTGCTGTCGCTGCCGGCGGAGTTTCCGGTGCACTATTCAAGTGCACTGCCGGTGTTCGACCCATGGCTATTGCCAGTGGTATCATGATGGCTGCCGCCGCTACCTGGACCACTGCCAAGCAGGCCCTCATCTGATCGTTGCGACCGTATCATCCTGTGCATCCAGCTTCAGCGGCTCTACAGGATGCTTCTGACAGTCTCCTCAACATCCTTTGTCTTGTCTAGCCTCGAACGACACGGTGTGTTCCTTCTTCATCGCGTCCGACCACAACACATTCACCGCTCTCATTCATAGACAGTCACGTCCAGACGCACCCTTGATCACTACCACCATCTGCTCCGCACTCCTGCAATGTACACTATCGAGCACTGCTTCTGTCTCACGCTCACCTCCAGTCTGCCCTATTCACATGACTGTGCATCCGTCAACTCACCTTGCCAGCCTTTCAAGCCTCCACATACCATTGAGAAAGCGGGTTACGTCGATCAAGCTGCTGTCATTCTGCCCCTGCCCTTTGCTAAGTTGGTCAGGTGATGATCTTGTCGATAAGCGTCTGCCAGAATGCCGGGTCAAAATTGCCATCGGCCTGCGAAGCGGCCGCACCAGAGCCTACCCCACCGAGTCCCGCGTTCCCTGACGCGCCTATCGAGGTCGATGCCGTTTGGTTCGGAAGCGTCGGCCCATCTCCCCCTCTCTGTCCAGTCAAAGATTGTGAGGTAGAATCAGGTTGTCCTCCCGAAGACTGCCACACGGCTTCACCATCGTTGATTGGCTGTGAGCGGCTCAAGAGATCAGCGAGCGCGTTCGATGATGATTGTGTGTAGCTAGACGACACAGGACCAGCCGGTGAAGTCCATCCGCCGATAACTGCACCGGGAGTCAGGCCAGGACCACCCAGTCCACCTTGGGCTCTACCAGTTCCAGTCAGGCCTCCCGACGGGCTAGGTGCATAGGCGCCAATCGAAGCGCCACCAAGACCATTGAAGCCTCCGCCTAGACCCTGACCAATGGGCATCCCGATCGCAGTTGTACCACTCGTAGAAGAGACAAAGACACCGCCAAGACTGCCGAGTGAATCTAGACCCAGACTGACGCCTGCAGCTCCCCCACCCGCACTGTTGGCTCCGTTGTAGGCGGCATCGTACGATGGCATTGTCGCTGCAGCCCACTCGGCCTGGTACCACGCATCGAAGAATTGCTGTGCATCCTCTCCACCACCATTGGGCGCAGCCGCTTTGGAGGTGGTCGATGAGGCTGGAGTGAGTGAGTCGCCGGTGGCGTTGGCGCTTGCTAACCCAGCAGGAAGCGACGAAGTGGACGGACTGTTCGATTTGCTGTCCGATGGGCTTGGACCGACACCATTTGGCAGGCCTTTAGGATTGTGAGACCATTCACCAGACCCTTGGCGAGAAGCCGAGGCTGAGCCAACGTCGTTGCTGTTGTCGGTTCTTCGAACAGCAGCCGATGTAGATGAAGTTGAGGCCTGGTTGGTGCCGCTTGCCATGTCTAACGATGGGGGAGCCTGGCGCCACCTGGTGCCAGAACCGAGGATGCTGACCTCGGTACCGCTGCTCGTGTCCATAGCTGAATTTCGGCCACCGAGACCGAGCAACAATTGAGCGTCGATCTTTTCGTCGGTCGGCTCAACGCCATTTTCTCGACTGCGCTTGCTCGACTTGCCATTCCTATCGTTGCTATCGTTACGACTGCCAGTGTCGGTAGATCTCGCGCGCTTCGCTGTTCGGGAAGCAGCTGGGGTGGCAGCGCTACCTTTGGCGGCAGCAGCAGCAGCCGCCTTCTCGACCTGTTCGACACGCGAGAGAAAGATGCCAATGACATTGGCTTCTCGGTCGCGCATGTCGTCACGCTGATTGGCAGGCCGTCGCTGGTAGGTATCGACGTAATGTTGAAGATGCGCTTTGAGCTTAGGAGCATCAGGTGCGTTCGGGTCCATGAGAAGAACCACACCAACAACGAGCAAAGAATGGAAGTACTTAAAGGTTCCGATCTGAACACGGTACAGCAGGATGGGCTCACCATCGGTCCTGCCCTTCCTGATACCTTGGACGAAGTCACGGCGCATCTCCAAGTCATGCAATGCGGCATTCAGACTGGCCTCACGACAGGGGAGGAACTTGGCACCATTGGGGCCGCCTGAGCGAAGGAGGTAGGGTCGGTGCAGCGCGATGCGGACCGAGTTGATTTCGGTCTGCAAAAGGAAGCGGTGGACGTTGAGAAAGCCATAGGTGGAATCGAGAGATTTGTCGCATTCGATGCCGTCCTTGGTGAGACGCGCCTGAAAGTAGAACGGCAGACTGTCTTGAAGTTCGTGCATGCTTTTGTCAAGGGCAAGGACATCGCTGATGTGGACTGGATGTTCAAGGTTCTGAAAGGTGGCGAGGATGCGACCTTCGAGCTCTGCAATGCGTTGACGATAGACGGTGTAGCTGTAGGCAGTGGGAGGCTCGACACCGTCAGGTAGTTTTGGAGGATGTTTGGGCGCAGGAAAGATGTCCTCATCCGCTACACCACTCGGCACCTGCGTATCGCAGACTCGGTCATCGATCACGGCGGGTCGGCCAGTGTTGAGTGCAAGAGCGCGGTCGAGGAAGTAGACAGAAGCCCAGACCCGGCGACGGGCTTCGGTCTCTGCAGGCGAAAGGCCGAGTTTGGTGCCATCGCGATGAAGGCCGATACTGAAAGCAGCGCGGACTGCCGAAGAGCCAAGCGTGTAGGCCTCTCCGATGCGACGATCAAGCAAGAGGAATCGACAAGAGGCGAGCCAAGCGACGATTTGATCGACATCTTCGCGACCCATGATGGAGCTCATCAACAGGGCTCTGCGACCGGCATAGTGATAGCGTCGCGCGGCGCGAAGACGATCACGTGGAGTTTCGGTGAAAAGGGGATGTTGAACCGACAACATGGCGATGGCGCAAACATTGCAGAGGAGGGCAAAGATGTTGATGTTGGAGGCGCTGATCTTGGGTCCAGAGTTCCAAAAGTCCTGGAACGACTTGCGCAGGCTCCGTTGCGGGAGCGGCTGGCGCATCCAATTGATGTCGTTGAAAAAGTGGTCGATAAGAATGTTGCAATGAGCTCTCGTGTTAAAGGCCCCAAGCAGATCCGGAGTGGGCGCGGTCGGGCAGCCGTATTCGGGCATAACGATGTCGAGGTCCGACGGACCCTCGAGCGTCCTGATAGGAAGGTTGAGCGGAGCCGACTTGGAGGAGCTGCCGGGTAGGTCATCGAGGATGGAGCTGATGCGCATGTCCATGGAGCCACCGTTGTAAAAGCCGGTCTTGGGGCTGTATCGGCCATCGGTTTCGAGCTCGTCGATATCATCGTCTTCCAGATCGTTGGATCGGCCGGTGATTTGGTCTGCAGATTTGGCCAGATTGGAGTCTGACCACGTCGATCGAGATGCTGAAGCTGTACGAGTCGAGTAGGATCGACTAGAGGATGCGCCATGGTCGTGAGAACGAGAGTCGTGCTGTGACGAAGAAGACGGCAAAGAGGTTGCGAGGTGATTGATTTGATGGGCTAGCTTGGGTAGATAGTCTTCGAGGATCCGCTCTACGCGACTGAGTCTGGAGGCAACATCGTTGGTCTCTTCGCCCGGCTGAAAAGTCTTGCAGCGATCTGGAATCTTGCGAGCGATACAATGTTGGCAGGGAGTCTCGCGGTTGCACTTTTGCTTTCTGCGATAGCATTCCGTGCATGCAAAGTGGACACGATTGCGCTTTCCCGTGCCCCTAGAATACGCCTTTGAATCTTCAGACGGAGAGGCGTGGCTGTTGGCCTCTGGAGTGTTGGCTGCGGTGGAGGAAGGAGCTTCGCTGACATGCGAGCTTGTTTCCTCGAAATGGGCTCGATGATTCTTCATTGTGGTCGAGCAAGAAGCGTGACCCTAGAAGAGAGGCTGTGGGCAGCACTACCGGGAGTGCAAGTGAACCAGGTTGGGCATGCGGTGCAATGGCTCGTAGATGATGATGGAAGGGAGAAACGGAGCGGCGTGAGGCGTGTCGATGGTGGACCCTCTCGAGCCATGCACGCATGCGCCATCGGAAACGCCGGCAACTCGATAGACTCGGATTTGAACCGGATATACTTTTTTGGGTGGAAAAGCGGAAGAGCCGCCATTTGTGAGACGTCGAAGCGCTGAGAACGGAAATCGCTCCACAATCACAGAAAAAATGGCCTTTCGGATTGCGGATATGCAATTTCGAGCTGTTCTGGTTCAGCCTTTTCCCATTCACTCGAGCCTGCCACACCTTGGTTTGTCATCGTCAGCATCTGTCGGTTCCTTTCTTGGTCAATCACGGCGGCGACCAACTATGTCCAAGTAAGTGCTTCGTCCGCTGTGCAACCAGCTGCAGCCTGAAAAGCGTAACACGGAATGGCCCAACGTGACCTGGCTCTCTCTTTTCTGGACTCTCTCCTGCTTCCTTCAGGCATCATCCCGATCTGATCCTCTGCCGCAAGCTCCCCGGCATCGCCATTGGCAGACTCTGCGAGAAGGACGATGGAAAATGGTAAGTGGATCCATATTTTCGATGATTTGTGTCCCCCTGCACAAGACTTGCAGTATGCTGATCAAAGCCTTTGCTTGCATCACCAAATCATCGTTCGTGCGCACCATGCACACAGCCCGATCTGCGACTCCTACGTCCGTCCTGCGACGCTTGTCCGTATCTGTGAGGAATGCAATTTCGGCTCCTCTGGAGGCAAGTGCATCATCTGCGGCGGTCAAGGCGTCTCGGTAAGTCATCACATGTTACAGCAAAACTGCGTTTACACCTACCACGTTTGCTGACCACCGATTCGTTTTGCATTGATTCACGACCCTGTTGACCTGCCGATAGGATGCATACTACTGTGCAGAGTGTACAAGATTAGAGAAGGATCGCGATGGATGCCCAAAGGTTGTCAATCTTGGTGCTAGCAGAACCGATCTTGCATACGTACGCAAAGCAAGACAGCAACAGCAACAGTGAGTTCGTCCGCTCCTTCCCAGTTCTTTCGTCGTGGTCCATCCTCTGACTTCTAGACATTGTGATCTCTTGCCCGCTCAACAACTTCACCTCGAAATAGATTTCAAAGAGGCTAGACCCGTCTAAGTCACTCGATTTCTCTCACCTCTGTCCCTGCATCATCTGTATTTGTACGTCGTGCCGCACAATTCGCATCGACCGCTTCCCACCGTCATCACAGTTCAGTCCGGGTCGGGCTTCTCATACAATTGCGGCACTTCCGAACTCTTACACACATGTCGACACTTTTGAACAAAGTTGCACAGCGCCTCAATTCGAAGCTGTCGGCTATGTCACAACTCGGCAAAGAAAAACTCGGTGGTCGATGGCAACGGCGGCGGTTGCACCGCTGCAGGCAACTCGATTTGCTCGCCCGTCAAGTCGAGCAACTTGACCTTGATGCCAATCTCGGTGAGCATGTTGATCAAATCCGCCGTTTCCCGCGTGCTAACCACGCCGCCTTCGCCGCGCAGCATGTTCAGTCCGTCGGTCCACTCGGAACACTGACTCGCGTTGAGCGCCTGCATCTCGGCCAAGCAAGCATCAGGCGATTGCATCAGACTGATGGTGAGTTCCCGCGCGCCACTTTGGCCCGTGAGCGTTGTCTTGTCTTTCGTCTCGCCACCTCCGCCGTGATGCGTCACATCGGTAAGTAGGCTCAGATCAATCCGCTCCGGCAGATCGTCCAATCCACCTCGAACGGCGAATCGCTCGGTAGATTCGCAGAAGTAGAGATACTTTTTGTTGGGTGCCAATCGATAGAATCGCCACGGCTTGACAGATGCCAGCACTCCATTTTTCACCAAAGCCCTCGCCGTGTGCGAAGTCCCGACGGTGCTCGTCGATCTTCTGTCCAGTCTGGCGCCACCGTTACCCGACGCGTTGGGTACCGAATGATTGCGGAACCAAGCGCCTTCGAGCAGGCACTGAATACGCTGCTGGCGAACAAACTCGTAGCTTTCGCGGTAGATTCGTCCACGAAGATTGCGGATCGAGGACTTGGAGTTGTAGTTTTCGTCCACCTCGAGTTCTTTCATCTGGCGATCACGCACGTTGCGGTACTCGGAGCTGAGGAAAGCGTCTTCCAAATCCAACCAAGTTCGGCTTGTCTCTTCGTGCTTGCCGAGCGCCTCGTTGACTTGACTGCGTACTAGAGCCGAAACGCGGGGGAAGTCGGAAGCAGCAGCACCAGACTCGTTCCACATGCGCAGGAAGAAGCGCAGCGCAAGGCGATGCACCTTGTTGAAAGACAGTAGGAAGGGCAGATATGTGGTTGAAGCTGTGAACGAGCCCGACTCGATATCCCAGTGGTCAGCCAGGATCGAGGTGACTTCGATCGACGCACGCGCAAACATGCAGCGACGTTCTTCGGGGCGATTGATCTGCTCGAGGATGATCTTGGAGTAGAGGTCTGGATCGGATCGTACGAAAGACTCGAGGCAGGCGAGGCCGAGCCACCCTGTTCTTCCAAACTCCTTGGCGGCAGACTCGGATGCGAAGCCGATGCGCCTCCATTTGTATCTCGTAGTTGCACCAAGCGACATCCGGTTGCCTTGGCTGTTATTTGGGTTGTTGTTCGGAACGACGACGTCGCTGATCTTTGCCTGTAGCCAGATGTACGATAGTGCATGAACATGTCGCTTGTCCGTGGGTGTAACGATGGTGCGCATCCTACGATGTGCGGCTCGGATGACGTTGCTTTGGTAATCGAGAATGGAAGAAGCCAGGTCGTCACCGCGATTCGCGTCCATAAGCCATGCAACGGCCTTGGAAGCGTTGAGCTTCTCGAGTTCTGAAGTGAAGTCCTCGAACAAGTCATCTGAAACGTTGCGCCAAAGACTGTTGATCAGGCTGAGACTGTAGAGCTTGAGGGTGGTGTCCGAGCTGCCGATGCGGTTGACCAATGTCTGGAGGAAGAGCTTCTCACGTTGAATCTCTTGATACACAAAGTCAAAGCCGTATCGGTAGACAGGAGGAGCTGAGTTGGTGGAAGCGCCATGGCCATCGGTAACTACACGGCCGGTCTTGGTCCAGGCGTCAGGGCCGGAAACGACAAGCTTCTTGAGAATGGCGGTCGCAGGTCGACAGACGTTGATGCGTTCCTGGGAAACGAGCAGATTGACGACTTTAGCGACCAGACTAGCATCGATGATCTGCCATCCATGTTCGAAGCCCTCCATGAGGTTCTGGCAGGCGGTGAGGGCGTATGCCAAAGTGTTGCTGGAAGAGTGAGTGTGAATGACGTCGAGGAGCTCCTTGACGCCTCCGCGCGCGATGAACTCTTCAGTGAAAGGTGCCTCGCGAATCAGTCTTTGAAGCGTGTAGGTTGCCATCTTGAGGACTCGGTCGTCTTGAGAGCTGAGCTTGTCTACCATTTCGACCGCCTCGATGGTAGGCGAAGAGCAGAGCTTAAAGTTGGCGCCCGCCTCGATCTTCTTGGCCATGTTGGCATCGTCGATGAGATCGTCATTGTCGTCGTCCCTGAGAGCAAAGAGAGCTGGAGGTTCCTGTACGCCGAGATGAGCATTGGCGCAAAGCTGACGAATAACATCCTGTACAGGCAGACTTGGATCGATGAGAGCCTTGATGGTAGATTGACCATAGGTGACGAGGTTAATGCGATTGGTGATTGGGGGTGATGCCAACTGGTCAGCGACGGAAGCGGCGTAGCTCTGCGATGTGGTTGGCGATGTCAGATTGGGCACGGCGGCTCTACTTGGACCAGCCTCGCTGCTGGACATGGTATGGCTTATGGGATGCTGCAGTGCAGTCGGCCGGCGTGAGAGAGGGTGGAGAGGGATTTGTCGAAAGTGAAGCTGAGCGTTGAAGTAAGCGCGAGATTGACGAGCTTCAGTCAAGCTGCGGCGGGGGTGGCAAGAGATGGAGAGACCCAGAGTAGATCTGAGAGTCGAATGGACAGGCTCACACCGGGATGCGATGTGGTGTGGGGGCGAGCAAAGAAATGTGGACGGGGCGAGGATTTGTTTGGTGGTGCGTGCATTGCAATGCATGCATGCATGCAAAGCGGCGCGATTCGAACCATTGGATAAAACGGGTGGAGAGACAGCTATGCTTAGTAGTACCGCACCGCATCCTTCCCTTTCAGCCATACGGCTCAGTTGTGTGCCACATTTTGTATGCCCGAGTTTGTGCGGTTACGATTCGCTCGGACGTTGCCCTCACACACGATCCAGCAACGAGAATTCAGGGTGACCGATTCAAGACCAGCTCAGATCGATCGTATCTGTTAGCATCACATACTCGATCAGAGGGCGAGGCAGCAACTGGGTATCGCATTGCATTATGGTTCAGAGTGGATGGGGTTTGGTTGTTGCTGTTGCTGTTGCTGTTGCTGTTGCTGTTGCTGTTGCTGTCGTTGGTTTTGCTTAAGCTTTTGGTGCTCGAGAATCTTGGATGGCCAGCCTCTCCTCTTGCCACTCTTTTTGGCACGTCCAGCAAACTTGGCGACATGAATGGGAGGTGCTGTGATGCCAAGTTGGTGTCGCATCTCGTCAATGTCTTTCTCCCAACACCTTTCCCATTCTACAGAGATGAGAGGTACCGATGCTCTGCCTACGTCGATGGCCCATGGGATGAGTGTCTGGAGCGTAGCAAGATCTGCTGATCCGGACGATCTCGCGTTGGAAGCGTGTGTCTGGGACGTAGAAGACGACTGCAGAGCCCAGGAGAGCATTTGCGATGGCTTGGGTAGCGGGGAAAGCGAGGAAGCAAGGATGCGCAATGTGCCACCGGCAGCAGCAAAGCCGGCGACAGGCATAGCCATTTGCGACAGTTCAAAGTACTTGACGACGGTTTCGCCGAGCTGGGTGACTGGCATCCTGAGCAGCAAGTGGTAGAAGTCGTGCGATTCTCGATATCGCTGGATGAGGTACTTGTGCTCGGAAGTGGACATGTAGTCCGCCTCTGCCCGTCCATCGGGACCAACACCGTTCTCCTTGAGCCATTCGATCCACTCTCTGCCAAACTTTCCTCGCTCCAAGCTGGAGAGATAGTCGACATCGACCGTGTCGGAATTGACAGAAGGACGCTCGATGAGCAACCTACGACCCGACTCGGTGGATCGCATCGCTTCAAGTAAGCGCGGGAGAGATGGGCCTGAAGAAACCTGTGTCAACATCGAAAGCAAGTCTAGAGAGGGTGGAAAGGGAAAGCAGGGCCGTTCGAGCCAAGACTGGCTGCATGGTAAGCATTTGGCAAGCAAGGCATGGTTACAAGGTGGAAAGATGCTTACCTCCTCGGGACGGATTGTTGAGCAGTCCTAACGAGCTTCCTGCTGTAAGAAGCGCCCTTCCAAGCGCAGACGTGGGAATGTGTTCCACCTCGTCGATGCGTGATCGGCGTACATGCTTGTTCGCGTGGTTATCAGATCGAACCGGTGCAGTTGGAGCAATGGTACCGAAAGCTCTCCAGAGTGTGCTTGGCAGCTGACGTGACGCTGCACGGGCTGCAAACCTTCGAGATGATGGTGTTTGACTTGTCCCTATAGACGCAACAGACACGAGCCGTTGTCTGAAGCTTGACGACATGCTGGTTTGTGGAGGTGCAAGTAGGATTTTAAAGGCTAAGATGGTGGCAGCGTAGGAAAGCCGGAAGGTTATCCTCCACTTGGCATATATATAAAAAAAAGGTTCTGAATAATTACAATTAATTATAATAATAAATCATAATACACCTTTTTTCAATCAAGTTCGGTATGCCGGCGTACGGAATTCGGAATAAGCGAGCTTGTTCGAACTGCTTGTTCGGTATTGTCCAAGTGTTTCGGTGTAGCGTGCGAGACAAAATCGACAAAGCCGAGGATCGAATTCGGTATCCGAACAGTGTCTGAGTGAGCAGTGCGCTGAGAGTTGTCCTCACCGTAGCTTCTTGAGATCAGCTTCCAAGACACATCCTCCTCGCCATCGCTGCTAACCACTACCACCATACCACGTTCTTGTACTGTATCATAGCTCCACATTGCAATGGTCACACGTAATCGTAACTGTCTTGTCATCATCATTTGATTGCGAAACCATCATCTCAAGTACAGTAACAACGCTAAAGACAGTGATCAAGGAACTACTTGGTTACCGAACACGCTTGTTATACCGAACTTGTAAGCAAGCATTACCGAACTTGATGTGTATCTTACCGAAAAGCATACTTGATACCGAATAACTGTACCGAAAAGCATACATGCTACCGAACAACTGTATCGAATAGCAGTGTAGTTACCGAACTTGTTATCGAAGTTGACAGTCCGAATTCCGAACTTGATCGAAAAAAGGTGTAATTTATTTCTTTTTTATTATTTTGTCGAGTTTTTCTTGGCTTGGGAACGCGCACGCGGATGGTGAGTTTCCTTCATTTCGAGAAAAAGGAGACCAACACTCTTTTGACTTTTTGTCGCTGTAGCCAAGCAGCAAAGCAGCCAAAAAATAAAAAAGTAGGCGCGCTGCTCAGCACCTTGACTTGGCTTGGCTTGACCTCGCCTCGCCTGGCCTAACCTGACCTGACCTGACCTGACCTGACTTGGTGTTTCTTGCTGCCATCACAAAACCTTTTCGTCCTTGCGGCAACCATGTCTCTTGCTCACATCTGGACATCTTGACAAGGAATCGTACAAGACGGCGCAACAAGCTAAACCATTATGGTGTGGCTTCATACGCAAGCATCAGTTTTGCCGCCTCCATTGCGTCGAAAGTCAATTCTGCTGGGGCTGTTACTCGCTTCGGCAGCTGCAACCGCTGTCACCGCTCAGGATCCGCTCCAACACGATGTTACGACGACAAGCGAATCAAACTGGTCGCTCACTCGAATCCTCGCCTACGCTGCTCTGGTTTGGTACGTCTGCATCTGGTCCATGTGCCTCCTCGGACTCAGCCTGTCTCACCGATTCGCTCGATCCGAATCGCCTAGATCTCCGCTTTCGCCGCCAAGGACCTCTGCAATCCTCACCAACCAGTCCCAAGACTCGAGCAGCTTCGATTCACTTACACGTCGCCAACAGCAATCCGACCATCACCACGCAGAATCCGTCCCGGGCGTCTCGATCCTGCGTCCGCTCAGTGGCCTCGATTCCAATCTCTACTCGAATCTCTCTTCCTCTTTTACCCAGGACTACCCCAAGTCTCGCTTCGAGGTCATTCTCTCCATACGCGATACATCATCGCCAGAATCCCACAAAGTCCTCAACGTAGCCCGCATGGTGGTTGCTGCCCACTCCAACATCGATGCCCGCATCATCATCGGTGACCAATTCGCCGGTGTCAACCCAAAAGTAAACAATCTCGTCCGCTCCTATGCTGCCTCCAAGTACGACATTCTTTGGGTCGTCGATAGCCAAGTTTGGTCTCCATCTGGTGCTCTTGCACGTGCGGTCGACGATCTTTGTTCGGATCCGGCTTCCCGGCCCCGCCCCTCTCCTACCTGGCTTGGCCGAATCCCTCACGGTCAACGCGTCGGCCTCGTTCATCACGTCCCCTTTGCTGTGCTTCCAAGCACCTCTTGGGGTTCCAGAATCGAAAGAGTCTTTCTCTCCACCACCCATGCCAAAATGTACCTCGCGCTCAACGCCCTCTCGATCGATTCGTGCGTCATGGGCAAGAGCAACATGTACCGCAAGTCTGACCTCGCCCGCGTTCCCGATTCGTTTTTCAACGTTTCCCATCACGGAAGTCAAGGAGAACAAGGTGCCATCGGTAGCTTCGCTTTCTCGCATCAGCCGCACTCTTCTGCTTCACCCAACCTTAGCAGGTCCCCGTCGCCCTCCGCACCGTCCTTCTCGCATCAGTCGGGTCACTCGATTCCAGACCCCAACGAATCGAGCAATCACCAAGTCAAGACCCTCTCGCGCCCCTTTGCTCGCTTCTCCATCTACCTTGCAGAGGATAATATGCTTGCAAAATCGCTTTGGGATCCACCATTGCATCTCTCACACACCCTATCCTCCTCGGACCTGGCCTACACCTCTGTAGGCGATATCCGAACCCTCGGTGATTACACTCGTCGACGCATGCGTTGGATTCGCGTGCGCAAATACATGGTCCTTGCCCCAACATTACTCGAGCCATTCACCGAATCCATCATTTCAGGTCTACTTGGCTGGTTGGCCTTCACCACCTTTGTACTGGCGCCGCTGTCCCAAAGTCTACGACCATCGTCAAAGTTGTCAGCCCTCGTCTTCTTCCTTGTGCACTTTGGCGCCTGGTTCACCGTTGATTATACGGTTTTCCAGCGGCTCTCGGTTGCACACGAATTCCTGTCGTGCAACCCTGGAGCTGACACGGCAGATCGAATGAGTGTCGTCGAATTCACCGCTGCCTGGGCGCTACGCGAAGCGCTCGCTCTTCCCATCTGGGCATGGGCCATCGTCGGTAGCACCGTGTCGTGGAGGAACAAGACCTTTCGAATCCTCAAGGGCGGTCGAGCTGCCGTTGTGTCGACGTCACCTTCGTCACCCAAAACGAGCCAGAGACGTCTGATGCCTGAAGCGCAACCTTGCCAAGACCAAAGCCCCCTTCTGCAGCATTCAGATCTTTGAACACGTCAGCACAGTTACAGTGCACTTCTCTCCATCACTTGAAACGGTCACCAAGTCACATGCAGTATCATACCACAACTTCATCCAGTGTCGCTCTCAATCGGTGATTGCATGACCATTCAGATTTGAATCGACATGTCGTGCTGCTGCCAAATGTTGCGCGGTGATTGGATGACAAAGGTGCCATGATATTAGGCAGAAGAAGAAGCCAACATCTTTTCCAGAGTGTCGCACTGTTCCAAGACAGCACGCTTCGAAGTGCCGCCCTTGGCATCGCGACGCTCGACGCTCTCCTCGAAAGACCACACCTTGATGACATCGTCATCAAACTTGTCCGACAGAGAGCGCAGATCCTCGAGCGTGAGTTCCGAGAGCAAGCAACCCTTTTGCTCCGACAGACGCACGGCGCTACCGGAAATGTGGTGAGTCTCACGGAACGGAATGCCCTTCCTGACCAGGTACTCTGCGAGATCGGTGGCGAGCATGTCTGGTGTCAGAGCAGCTTTCATCCTTTCGGGGAAGATGTTGAGCGTGGAGATCACACCGGTGGCGATCTGCAGACCGTTCTTGGTGGTGTCGACAGCATCGAACAGCGGCTCCTTGTCCTCTTGGAGATCCTTGTTGTAGGTTGATGGGATACCTTTGAGCGACATCATGAAACCGGACATCTGCCCAAAGATACGGCCTGCCTTACCTCGGAGGAGTTCTAAGCTGTCCGGGTTCTTCTTCTGAGGCATGATGGACGATCCCGTGCTGTACGCATCGCTAAGCTGCATGAAGCCGAATTCCGAGGTCGAATAGATGATAAAGTCCTCAGCCATCTTGCTGAGGTGCACCGAGGTCAAGCTGGCCCACATGAGGTATTCGACGACAAAGTCACGATCGGATACGCTGTTCATCGAGTTGGGGCCCACGGTTTGGAAGCCGAGGTCGGCAGCGATGGCATCACGGTCCAGGCCGGCGAAGGGGTTACCGGCAAGAGGGCCAGAACCGAGCGGGAGGACCGAGATACGCGGCTTAAGGTCACGCAGCCTAGCAAGGTCGGATGCAAAGTAGGTGGCGTGTGAGAGAAGGAGGTGCGACCATCGGATGGGTTGGGCGCGCTGCAGATGGGTGTAACCGGGCATAAGGGCATCGACCTCTTGCCTACCACGAGCGATCATGACCTGAATCAAGTCCTTGAGATAGCCCTCGATGGCCTTGACCTCGTCCATCAGCCATAGTCGCATGTCGGTGGCGACCTGATCATTTCTGGACCTACCAGTGTGCAGCTTGCCACCGACGCCGCCGATGAGCTCGGTCAATCGTCGCTCGTTTGCGGTGTGAATGTCTTCGTCGTCCGGGTGGATTTTGAAAGTGCCGTTCTTCCACTCTTGGCCGACCTTTTCGAGGCCAGCGACGATCTGGTCTTTCTCTTGTTCGTTGAGCACGCCGGTGTTGACGAGAGCGCGTGCGTAGGCTTGACTACCGCGGATATCCTGGGCGTGCATACGCTTGTCGTAGGAGAGCGACTCGTTGTAGGCGAACAGAAGGGGGTCGTTCTTGCCCGTGAAGCGGCCGCCCCAGAGCTTGCGCTTGGTGAAGTCGTCTGATGGGGAAGCCATTGTGGTAGAGTATGACACTACGATGCTTTGGATTCGAAAGATGGAAGAGAAGAGGTAGAATGCAACACACTTTGGCGACACCAATCTTCCACCGTGGTTGGTTGGTCCATGCGGTGTGGTTCGGTAAAAATTGGTTATGATAGCGCTATCTTGTTCCTTTTTTTGGTTATCTCTCACAGACTGCAGCCGTGTTACAGACAGAAAAGTTACGAGGCTACTACTGTATATGACTCGTCTTCGCGTCGCTGTATATTGAGGTTTGGCTGCAAAATTCTATTCGTACGAGAGAAAATAAAGAATAAAATAAATTAGGAGGCTCCATGACAGCTTGGATAGGGTCCAGCGTCTGCATGATTTTCTTGCCTGCCATCAGTCGACTTTGCTAGGCCGTGCATCCATCAACGGTCAACCCAAAGACCCCAGAATAGGGAACGTATGCAAGAGGGTACAATGCAATACCATCTAGCCGCCGATATGGTATGAATGATGGTCCAGGACAATCAACTGGGTGTGGTATCCAGCCGCTTTTGTAATAAGCGTCTCCGATGAGAATCAAGTGTCACCGTCAATTAAGCACCCCCGATGGCACTTAGTACCTGTCACGTGCCCGTAACCTGCACGCCACATTCCTCCACTTCCTGTTAGGTTCCCTCGACGGAGTATCCTGTATATATATGCGAAGGTTCGCTCTTGACAAGTTCCCCCGGAATACCATCCTTCCTCAGTCATACCGGCATACAAGCTTGTGCCCGTCTGACAGTACCTCAAGTGTTACAACGTTAGTCCAAGTCCATTCTCTGCTCATCCGGACCAAAATGATCGCCGAATCGAGCTATACAACCTGCAGTGCTTTAAGCACGCAGCCGGCCTTCAGCTCGAATGAAATGAAGTGAGTCGCATCATCCTTCCCACTAGTGTCAGAACCCCACTTGCAACTCAACGGCGAGTACGATCTAGTGTTGCTCGTGTCGGTTTTAAGCCAAAACAACAACCAAGCTAGGTCTTGCACTATTCTTTTCTTCTCCCACCTCGACACCAACGGTGGAGTGTGCGGCACTGTCTCAACACCACAGCTTGGATTTCCTCGTTATCTTGTTGCACGCCAACGCCATGCATGACCAAGTGGGTTGCACTGGCAGATGGCTGGACTGGTTGTGCATTCTGCTATGTATGTATTCTCCCACCTCTGTTTGTGGGGGTGTGTGTGGGTGTGCGTGCGTGTAAGCATGAGTCGGACAAGAAGGCGTTGAAAGCGTTTATCCACCTTATGTTAGCATTACGGCGGCGAGTCTGCCAATGTGTAACACGTTCATTCCGACCTTCTGTGATCGCCTGTGTTTGATTCTCGCATCTTCGCAAGGACAACCAACATCATGCCAAGGTGATTCCTGGCGTCTCGTCTTGTCTTTCTTTGTCTCTGCCCGCCTGAACTTGTTCAACATGCAGAACATCCACTGCAATATGCAGCTCGAGCTGCACTTTGGCGTAAATTTGGCTAGCCCGCGGTTTTGCTTAAGAGCCCTTTCTCGGCGTTGGGGCCTGGCGCTTGTGGGTGATCCCCTGCATGGCTGCTCGCTTTATGGACCCGGAGGTGTGTGAGGTGTGTGCCTTGCAAGTCCGCTAGTACAGTAGTCGTAGGCTGTGCTCTCGCGCTCTTTGCTTCCAGCTTCGCAGCCGGCCTGTCATGGGCGAATCCAGTGCTGTACCGTACTGCAGTAAAGCTCAACTGGATCGCACTAACGGGGTACGTATTGTACCCCGTTGCATCCGAGCCGCGGTCCTGAGTCGAGTGAGCAAGTCACTTTGGCCTGCTGCCTCTCAATCGACACATCGGTCACTGTGACTGCAAACCGAGAAGCAGGCATGCATGCAGAACTGTGAATGGCTCGGATCGCCTCGCCAACATCTTCCACGCACAGTTTGTTGCCTCTCATTCATGCACTTGGCCTTGAGCTTGGTCTTTGCAGTGTTCGCTTGATCTTAGTTCCGTTTGAAGCGCCCATCGCCAGAACCCGTTGAGACGGTCATGAGCGGGCACGCCATTGAACCTCACCCACTCTGGGTGGCGAGCAATCGGTGGATCAACAATGTTGCGGCAGCCTAGCCTCTCGGCACCAACATGACATGAGTCTGAGCCAACAATAACATCTCGTATCTGGAGTGTCACCGGCGAACAGCACTGAAAAGCTCGGCCAACATACTGCTACGTCTTTTCGTTGCTCGTATGTTCGCTCGTGTGTTCGACCGTACCTTCGCTCCAACATCTCCACATTGACTCGCCTGTTCGACTATATTGTCCTCGCCGATGCATCCTTCTCGGCTCGACAAGGGCTGTTCTGGCAAAGAACCTTCACATCTACATCCCCCTATCCGCGCTCTATCAAGATCGCTGCCCTCTTCCCGACAAGTGGCTCGATTACTCTGGTTAGCGTCGCTTCCTCATCGACTTGCACTCTGCATCCTTCATCCTTATGCTTTGTAGTATACTGTAGCTCGCTGATTGTGGCTCCACCTCACTCTTACCTCTGATCCACCTCGACAGCCACCACCCTTTCTTCGATCCGCAACACCTCATCTGCAAGCATTCTGTTTCAACATCTCCCACTTAATCCGGCATCTTCGTCGGCATTCCTGTCAACTGCCTCCGTCCTCCCATTGACAGCTTCATACCGTCTCGTTCATCGCCAAGATCCGTTCTGCAGACCTGCCCACACTTTCTCCGCAACCTTCCGAGCTGTCAACTTACATCGTGCTTCAATCTCCGCTGCACTTCATCTCCCATCTCATCGGTCGCCACTCTTTCGTTCGTTCACAGCTCGGATCTGGCCGTCCATCCCACAATCGCTTAGAACCTTCATCGAAGAAGTATTTTGGCGCGCAACACAATATCTCTTCTGGTTGATGACGATACCGAGCCCCGCATTCCAGACACGATTCAGGTCATCTTAGGAAAGGAAAGCACCTCCAAGCTCCATTGCTATCTGCTGTTTCCAATGCCCAGTCTTCGATCACAGCTTCTATGGCAAGTCATTTCACAAGCGCCGGCACCTCAGATCCTGTCACTATGCCACCAACATTGCCAGCAAACAAAAACCAGGACGACAATATGGATCGGCTCAACGCTGCTCGCCAACGAGCTCTCTCTCTGCGCCAGAGAAAGGAGGCGCAATTGTTGGGATCGTCGCATTCAGGTGTGGCCGTGACATCATCCGACTCATCCAATCCGGGCCGCTCAATACGGGTAGGTTTGAACCCTGATTACCAACGATCTCTCATCGCTTCGGCAGTCGGCATCCAAGCTGCCACACAGCCTCAATGTAGCGACGACGACGAGAAGGAGACAGATAGCAGAGACCGCGGTCATCATCTCTCAGCTTCGCCATCTCGTCCGAAGCAGAACATCCCATCCGAGCAAGTCGTGTCTGCTCAGGTCGATTTGACCGCACCGTCCCCGCTGGCATCCGACGGCAACTCTAGCACGTCTCAACCTAACTCACAGATAGTCTCGTCGCTGGAAGACGATACCAAGGCTCGCAGCTTGCGCGCCTCTATCGGCTCGAGCGCAGGAGAGTATGTTGCTTCAGATCCCAGCTGTCAAAACATCGATATGAGCCATGCCGCGACGATCGCTTTGTCCTCCCTCGGCTCGACAAAACCTTTGGGCCCACCTCCTAGCATGCCTTTACCCCCACCTCCCCCAACATCGTCTCGAAGCCCATCACTCAGCCATGTAGAAGGTCGGAGGATGCGTGGATCAAGCAACGCTTCCGCGACTACCGCCTCATCCTTGCGTTCCTCCAACAGCATCCGTCGTAGCTCGAGGAATGAGATCGCAAACCTCGTACCTTCCCATCTGGTATCCGCTTCGAGCGAGAAGAACGATACTTTGGATCTTTCTGACCAAGAGATCGTCGAGACACGCCGCATGTCGAAACGAAATTCCTCGTCAGATGTGCCCAACTCTGCTACTTCCGCATCCAACTACCGTCCACTCACACGCAACGCATCGCATGACAGCTCGCGATCTGTGATCTCAGGCTCTTCTCACAAAGGTCCACGCTCCAGATACTGCGCTTCTTCATCCCAAAGAGCTTTGACTCCAGTTGAAAATGGTTCCTTGGAGCGTCAATACGACGCCCCATATGCAATCAGCGGACGTACCAACCATAGCCAGGGCGAGGGGAGTTGCGATAGCGCCCTTTCACAGGTGCTCGATCTCACCGAAAACAGAGGCATTCTGACGATGGTCGGGAGGATGCACCAAGCTTCCTCCCCGCAACCTGGTGTCAGCATCGCTCGTGTAGGGCTCGGGGCTCGGGACCTCTCTAGATACGCGTCCGACCAGTCGTTGCGTGCGAGGGCACCGAGTCCGCCGCCGGCTCCATCCACCAAGCTGGGAAGGGCGGAACAGTCGCAATATGAGCACCATCAAGAAATCCAGAGAGCAGCTCGCGCCGCCAAAGGGCAACGAAATCGTCACAAACGCTCCAGTACCATGACCAGAAGCATAAGGGAGCTCGTCGCAGCTCTCGATCTGGAAGCAAGTGAGTGGAGCCACCGCATCCGAGATACCGAACCTTCGGGGGTCGATCACTCCAAACGGGGCTCGCCTGAAGCAAGGGAGTCCCGCCGTGGGTGCGATGAGCCGGAGCGCAATAAGGTCCTTTCCAATTCACGATCGACGCCTTCGTTGAGCTCGTCTGGCTCACAAGAGCAGTCTCGGGCCGATTCACGCGATCCACCTACAGCAGAAGCATCTCTTGTCCGCATAGAAAGCAGAAGAGTGTCTTGCAGCCACGAGAGTGTTGACATGGAAGCTGAAAGTGGCGAGAACGCGGAGTTTCGATCTATCTATGACGCGTACCGGGGGTCCACCAGTACCATGGCTTCGTTCTTCGGCGCTCCAGTTGTTCGCATCGAAGACCCTCAGGGGGTGCAAGTCTCGGATATCGAGCTCGACGATGGCAACTCCTCTTCCGAGGATTTTCCACGCAAGCGCAACAAGGCATCTGGTAGGAACTTGATGGGCTTTGAGGAACAGCGAGCTGCATTGCGTCCGTGCCCTTTACCTTCTCACCGCACATCCTCTCTGGCTAACAGGCCTGGCCAGACTTTCCGCTCCCAACTAGGCCCTGCCCCAGATGAAAACGATGACGCGGTCACATCGCTGACGGCCGCAGCAACGACACCGAGCGGTGCGGATCCGTACGTCTTCTACGAGTTCTCCCCGAGCCTCCCACCTTTCGTGCCGTCCGGCATTTCACCGCGTGATTTGACCGGCAGAGGCACGTGGTCCAGCATCGTCGCTCGCGCATCGGAAGGCATCCATTCGCGCAAGTCGTCCATCACTTCCTTCGCCTCTCTTGAAGCCGCTCCGACCGGTCCGATCTCGATGCGACAGATCCGTGCCACGGCACAAGCAAAGAAAGAGCAGGCAGATGCAGCTCATCTTGCAAGAGAGCAGATGTCACATCAAATCGCCTCTATGAGCTATCGTCCTTTCGCCATTCATGACCACGCTCTGACCTTTGTCAATCATGCTGTCAGGTCTGTCGGCCTTCGATCATCGGTCTCATCCACTCCATCCGCCCATACCGCCGGCCATGGCTCGGAACCATTCACCCTCAACCGCTCGTCCTTGGGCAGCAGCGTGGGTGGCACCGAAACCGTGGCTCCTAGTGTTGGCCACTATGGGTCTCGCTGGCCCGTAGCTGTTGGCGCTGACCAAGCTGTTGGATCAGACGGTATCTCTGCCATGGTCTGCTCCGTTCCGTGGTCTACTTCCAGACGGTCCTCAGCGGAGCCATCCGAGGTCAAGGTGTATGCCGAGTTCTCCATGCAGACCTCTCCCCAAGCATCGCCAACCGAACCCGACATGCCGGTGCTGTCAGACTCACTCACCGTCGATGATCGTTGTTGCGGTGTTGATGCCGAGATTAGGAGCGAAAATACGAATACCCCGGCAGTGGATCGTTTGGCAATTGACGCACCCCTTCGCCGGCGTAAGAGCTCTGCATCTCTGATTACCGTCCGCTGCTTGGGTGCCGAGCTGGACCAGCCTGGTGTATGGCCATCGAGCATCCGAGCACCTCGCCTCTCCTCTTGCTCGCGTAGGAGCAGAAATAGCAAAAGCGATATGGAGACGAGCGGGGAGCAGGGGCTTGCGTCCGATGACGAGGAAGGTAGTGAAGAGTCGGACTTAGACGTCAATGCGGGTTTGGAAGATCTTGCAGAGCGTACGGGCGTGCTGGATGCTTCGCGCGGCTCTAAGCGCAAGTTGCACTCCAAGCTCGGCAACGTGCGTGATCTTGGTACAAGATATGAATCTGCCCAACGTCAGATCGCGTCAATTCCTTCCAAAGCTTGGCGTATCTCGATAGCCTTGGAACGCATTCGCTCCCAACGCATGCCACGCAACGCTGGCTGGGACACATCGGACGATGAGGATGAACTCTCTGAAACTGCGCCAGTACGAGAATCCCGCACAGAGCCAGCTTACGTAAAGCCTTCCTTGCCCAACAGTGCCCCGGCCCATACTTGCAGCTTCGAAAATCCGCTGCGCCGCTCAAAGTCGATGGCGGTGACGGGAGCCTCCAAGCGACCCAACTCAGATTTTTCACCCTTGTCTGATCTGTCGAGAAATCGATCTCCCAGCCCAGATCTCAGTAGCTTGACCAACCTGAGTGACGAGGAGGTGCTCCTCACAGCGGACTTAGGGATCAAAGCGGCAGAGTCTTCGCACAGGTCGTCGCTCTTGGATGACGATTTCGATATGATGGTCGGTCGGTCCCTCCAATCACGGTTTTCCTCGACTCCTTCGAAGCCTTGCATCAACCCGCTGATGCGTCGGGCTAGCAGCGAGGCAAGTGACACGGTGGCGGATCCAGAAGTGCAAACGGTTGCCTCCGATCACAGTGATGACAGAGCGATCGAGAATGCGAATGAGCCCTCTCTTGCGATCAGCAAGGATTCGCAGCTGACAGAGAAGCTGCCAACCCACTCTCGGGCCGGCTCGGTGAGCAATATCACCGAGATGATCCAGGAAGCAGACGAGCTTCTGTCCTCCGCTGCTCCATCAGTTGAAACCGATAACAGTGACGCCGGAGCCGAATGCGTGGACAGGGACGTCCCGTCTCCCAGTGTGCGAGACACGCCAAACACGTCAGTTGGATCCGGAATCTGGAAGAGCTTCCATGTTGATCGATTGAGTTCTGCATCGACGGCCACCACTTGGTCTTGCCGCAGCTTCGAGGACGATCCTCCACACGAGCCATCCCTTCTGAAGGGGCTCGCATCTGAGTCTACTGATCCTCAGCCACGCGCCTCTGCAGCAGCTGAGAGCACCGTCCCTGAGACCAGCGAGACAAGCGATGCCAGCTCAGCTCGTTCCAGTTCGGTGATGAGCAGAAAGAGCAGCGGGCTCCCAGTGGCGCAGGACCGTTCGCGATTGCAACAACGTCCATCGCTGTCCCTTGGACCCAAGCCCAATTCCCTGATACCGGCACAATCAAGTCTTAAAGAGATGGGAAGTAGTGTCTCCGGCTCGAGACCCGGTTTTCGACGATACCAGAGCGTTGCAAGCCTGCACAACAAGCTTTCATCCATCGGCCAGCCCATACAGGCTACCACTACTCCTGCAAGAGCCAAATCTTATGCGGCGGGTCACACTGTCAAGGCGCCGACGCGCAATTGCGATGGCTTCGCAGCGAGTTCCGCTAATTCCAGTCGTAGCATTGGTGGTGGCATCACATCATCCAAACTTCCAAGCCTTCGAGGTACAGCTAGCAGCGCCAGTCTGCGGGAATCAGGCTTACCAACGCCAAGCGCAGCTACACGCCGGCGTCTAACTTCGCCACAAGCCGGAGCTCGACGTTCTGCACTACCGTTGCCAGCATCTTCCCGAGCGGCTTCGTCGACGTCGTCGTCTTGATCACGCAGAGCAATCTGTTCACATGTAGTGCAATACGAGACACCCTTGTCTCGCCTTTCGAACTTCCATTTCTCGCTCTACACACTCGTTACTACCATCTAGATACCCTTTCGCTAATAATTTTAAGGGTCGAACGCAGCAGCGGAGACTGTTTTGTAGCCTCCTCTCATACTTTTGAAACTTTGACTTGACGGTCATGCTGAGCTTTTTTTGTTCGCTGAGCATTCCTTGTCGCGGAAAGTGCATGAGAGTCGACCCATCAGACGTCGAGAAGCGCAGAAAGAGGTGATCTCCGCAAGCTGCACGGGCCAGGCAAACATGCCGTGCTGCAGATCCGAACTGAGCCTCCACAACAAAGGTGCCCAACTAACTGATCACGAGGTCAGCTTCCACGCTTGATCTCTGATCTCTGTAGAAGAAGGCGAAGAGGCAGCCATCGTCGCCTCCATCGTAAAGACCACAGTACTCTAAAACGAGGCAACAAAATGAGCGCCTCGACACCTGCAAGCAAAGTGACATATACGCAAGGATACAGCCACGCCGTTCTTAAGAGCCATGCCTCTCGAACTGCCGAGACCTCGGCAGCATTCTTGTTGCCCTGGATCAAGAAGGACGCCAAGATCCTGGACATTGGGTGCGGCCCAGGAACCATCACAACTTCGCTGACTGCGTATATACCGGAAGGCACCATCATCGGAACGGATTACTCTGCTGAGGTGGTGGCCGAAGCGCAAAGGCGATTGGACCGCTTACGGAGCGAGTCGGCCAGCGACAAAGAGCGCAGCGCAGCGGATCGATGCAGCTTTGAAGTTGCATCGATCTTTGAGCTTCCTTATGCCGACGATAGCTTTGACGTTGTTTTCTGCCATCAAGTGCTGCTACACTTGCCTGAACCCGTCAAGGCGTTGAAAGAAATGCGACGGGTTTGCAAGCCGGGAGGAATCGTTGCAGCCCGAGAGGCCGACTTCACCACCTCGGTACTGTATCCACCCACCGAAACGTTTGGACTGTGGCTTTCCACGGCGACTGCAATCTATCGGTCGATCGGCTCAGAGCCCGACGCTGGACGAAGACTGGTGCGTTGGGCGCTGGATGCAGGCTACCAGGGAGGCGCAGAGCACATCACTTTTTCTTCGAGCAATCAGGCGTATGGTGGTCAGCCACATGCCAAATTCTGGGGCGAGATGTGGGCTCAGCGAATTGCTGCCGACGGATGGAAGAAACAGGCGCTTGATACGGGCACGGTGAGCGAAGAACAAGTCAAGAAGATGGAACGAGATTGGCTCGAATGGAGCGACGCGCCTGACGGAGTGTTCATCATGGTATGCGGTGAGGTGATCCTGCGGAAGTAGTGTTCATGTCACCAGCACGATCTTTGATGCTCTCAATGTGTTTGGCTGTTGTCCGCACCAGGAATCAAGACGTTATCATTGGATCGCCAGCGTCGACTGCTTCGTAGAATCTTGAGCTTTTGAACGGTGACAATGTTGCTGCCAAATTGCAAGAACACTCCTCTGACTCTTTGCCCAGCTCGGTACTGGCTTACAGTCAACCGCGGAAATCTGTGTTGTGAGACGGCAGAGAGCTGAGGAGACAATGACCTAAAGTTCGTTACAGCTTGATGTCGGCAAGGTCGAACTGGAAATTCCGCGGGCGGCGGCAAATGCGGACGCGTATTCGCAAGGTGCGGAACGGGGCGGGGCGGGGCAGGGCGAGGCGAGGCGAATTGTGGCCCGTCCGCGGTGACAGCAACACCGACATATGGTGGAGCGGGACAATCTAAGTCAGGCGGCTTGGATGCCTGCGGGACTGGTTGAAGATTGCAACATGAATCAATCGAGGGACAGGACAGGACCGTCTAAAAACAGACCCTTTGTCGACATCCATTCGCAAACACACATCAACTCTTGGCGCCACCACAACGCTATTGCAGCATTCCTATTTCGCATTTCAAGACATCATGTCGGCACCGCTCACCGCGCTCGTTGGCCTTACATGCTCTGGCCTGGTCAGTGGTAGGTACAATACCATACAGTAGAACGTGGACGCTATAAAGCTATGACTGATGTTGATGTTTACGTTACTTTGCCGATTCGACGATCACAGGCCTCACCCTTGCCTATCCTCTCATGATCAACATGCACTTTATCGACGAGCAAGGAGCCAAAATTTCGCCGCCGTCTCCTTGGGTGGCCAATCTGAGTATTGCGCAGCGTCTCACTCTGTGGGAGCGCGCGTTTAAGGCGGGCTATGTAGTGCCCGTCCTCTCGCTCGTCACAGCTGCTTCATTGGCAGCATTTGCTCTCTCTTCTGACCGCGGCGACAAATCGGCGATGCTCAAGCGTTTTGGAAGCAACTGGCAGACGCGCAAGAAGCTTCTCTTGGGATCCGCTGCTCTGACCGGCAGTCTCCTTGTATTCACGCTGTTGGCAATCATGCCTACCAATAACAAGCTGATGGCTTTAAGACTTGCCGCAAATAACAAGGAGGAGGTCAATGTTGCCCAAGTTGAGGCGTTGTTCACGAGATGGACCAAGCTGCACAACGTGCGAGTGGCGGCGGCTTTGTCTGGCTTTGCTCTTGCCGTTTACTCTTTAGTCGGATTTTAATGTCAAGCAAAGCAGTGGTGTTGACGCTCGCAAGCAACTTGAGAGAATCATTATTAGGGAGGTTTCGGTCGTCGTCGTCTGGGTGAGTGTCGGAGGGGTCGGATAGTTGACCCAGACGACGGAGATGGTGGTGGTTCGGAGGATCGTTTGGGTGGACGGATTTCGAACTGAGCTTTGTTTAAATATTTTCCAATCCACGTGACGCGTCCAGTTAATTTTTTCGGCCGTGATCACCGTATCGGGTAATATACAAACCGATTCTGCCGATATCTGTGAATCTAGCTGATGTCAGTAGTGCTCTTCGCGATCAGGCACAGGCCATGAACTAAGTTACCGTCGGTCGGGATTTGCAATCATAAACTTTAACTTTACCCCACACACAGCTTGTACGACCCCAATTGATCGTTATTGGAGCATGCCGAACCAGCGCCTGTCCGCCGACCCCTCGCTCTCGCGCTTCCCAGCTTCGCTGCAGTCCTCGCTGATGGCAATGGAGTCTATTGACGTCGATAGCATGGCTGATATCGTCAATATGGACGAGCTTTATCGAAACATTTCGCAACCGACGACTTCTCTGCCTCCTCCGCCGCTCTTCCAGTCTTCTCCTTCGCAAGAGTCTCAAGTGTATAGAGCTATATCTCACGATCATGTACAAGCATCGCAATCTCAAGAACGTACCCAAGTTCCATTGTCTCAGTCTGTGTCTGTGTCTTCTGTGGCAAACGGCGCTCGAGGCCATTGGACAGCGGATCATATTGAGGTGCTCATCAAGGCTGTACATAATCACAATCCTAACAAGTATCGCGTCAATGCCGACAAGGGTACTGCTTGGCTTGCGGTGCTTGATGAGGTCAACGCTGTCTTTGATTGCGATCAAGCTCCGCCACGCTCACTTCAGGCTATCAAGGAGAAATGGAAACACATTAGCATTGCACGCAAGAAGCAAGATCGAGCACTGGCAGCGTCTTCGGGTATTGTTGAGCTCCGGAGTGACCTGGAACGAATGGTTGACGATGTCCTGCAGGCCGAGGTGGTCAACTCCTATGGAAAGAGTGCCAAAGCCACCGCCAAGGCTCACCGGCGACATCTTGTCGGCATCAGCACTGCAGCACATGGTACTCCGGCATCCCGATCGACCTCAACGATGTATCAACGAGCATCAGCTGCCGATTCCAGCCCCTCAGGTCCGCCTCGATCTTCTTCACGCAGCGCAGACTCGGAGAGCGACACCTCTGGCGAACTGTTCATATCGCCGCCCAGGAAGAAGAACAAGAACGCTGCGAACAAGGTACTCTCTCTCATGTTGCACAACGACGAGATTCAGAGGGAGTCAGACGAGCGATTCAGGAACGAATCACTTTGAATCAAGCAGAGCATGGTCAATATAGGAACTTCATTGCTCAACACCGTGTCTGCTGATATGAGGGATATGCGTAGTCGCTTCGAAGCGCTTGAGAGTAAGATCAATCGCCTTGACTCCATCGAGAACAGTCTCAACCACATCGTCGGGTACATCAAATCGCAACCTCCGCCTCCGCCGCCGTCGTCACAATCAAATGTTGCTGCAGGAACGAACTCATATGCAATGAACACTATCCCCGAAGATCCTTCCACTCCACGTGGACAGCGTTCGATCTCGGTGTCTTCGACTGATATCACTCCCACTCGAGAGGGATCTCGACGACGTAGCTCCCGCGCACCATCGCAGTCACGAACAGGTAGATATGGAGGGTTTCATTGATCATCTATTCATGTATATACATTGTCCTAGCAATCAAAGTGCCTCGTTCACCATCACTTCCTCGTTGACTTGTGCTAACTCCTCCTCATTGATGCCTGTGCTGTTGGTATGCGGAGAAGGAGACACGCTCGAGACCACCACACGTCGCGATGAGAAGTACTCCTCCAGGCGAGGAGGATTGCACCCCATAGCAATGCTAATCTGATTGCCGATCATACACGTCTTGGCGTTCCACAGGAGCGTCGCCACCATCCAGTCCCTTCCACACGGTGTGAGACCCGTCCTCTGATATTGCTTATCACGAAATCTTGGCCATTGCATCGATACCATGCCGATCCCCCACTCTACGGTCGTTCGATACTTACTGAGCACGTGGTTGAACAGTTCCTGGTTCCTCGAGACAAGATTACCACGGAACGGCGATATGATCGCCGCCGACACTCCGTACGCCTGGTCCCCGTATAGATATCTTTGCTCACCGTCCTCTCCTTTAGCATGCTCCGTAGCCCATTCAACCAATCGAGTTTCTATTACCATGTGAGCATCATGTCTGCGACCATCGAACGGCTGAGATACAAACAGGAGTCCGTCTGGTGTCGCAATGAACTGCCATTTCAGAGCATGAACCCGTTTGTGACCGTTGTATGCCTCCTGCTGATCGCGATCCGGCATAGCGATTGGCCGAACTGTACCGTCGATAGCGCCCCAGAAGTTCGGCAAGCGAGTCTTCCGCTCGATCGCAGCGGCGTAGGCATCGAGGGCCCTCGGCGAGGCAAGGTGGTGGCGCGCGCTGGTGATGTCGAGCAAGTAACACCATCTCCGATGAATGAACTCACTCATATGATGCACAATGCGACTTGTACGGCTGTGAGACCACCCGAATTGACCCTCAAGAGACCGCAGACGACTTCCTCTCAACCAGGCAAGCAGCATGAGCATTGCCGTCTTGCTATCGATCACGTCCTTCGATCTAGTTCGCACAGGCTCAGGCAATCTCAATGCATGATGTATCACTTGAAATTCCCCGATTGTGTAGCCAAACATGGACCTGAAGTGTACATCATCGAGTTGAGAGATGATACGATGGTAGTCTTGAGCTGCCAGGTCCGTCGCCGAGGCTCGAGAAGAGGCTGCAAGGACAGCTAGAATGCGCATACGACGTCTTCGACGCGTTGAGATGGTGTAATCGACTTGCATGATCGTGCAGAAGCTTGCGTATTTGCTCCGCTCGGGCTCGGGAAGCTGCGGAGAAGGTCTAAAGAAGGTTACGGTGATTGAATGATGCAGAAGATATGGTGGTAGTACTCACACCATATCCGTACTCAGGCCGATGGCGACAGAACACACACTTTTTGGACTCTCATTGAACAAAAACAGCCTTCATTGCTCGGATCCGACACATAGACCCTTAACCACCCTCGAGGCGTCGTCTGGGGCATCTTGGTAAGAGCTAACGTCCCATACAACGCTCTAGGGTAACTCGGTTAGCTCACGATCATGCACGGGATTTGAAATCGTGCATAAGCGAGGTCAAATCCACCCATACGAAGGCGTACCGAAACCTCCCTATTGCTGCGTCTGATGACGACCTTAGCCTGCAATAGTCTGAGCGACAAGATGGTCGACGTGGGACTCGCAGCTTTGATACGTGAGGAACCATTTCGGCTTTGCAGTCTTGTGACCACGAACTGCCCTAATTGAGGGTATTTTCTCGGCAATAAAACAGTTGACCGGTCAACGTGGCCACCTGCAGCTATCGGTCCAACCATAGTTCCTACTTGACAGCTCCGCGCGATAAGCTCGACCTGGTATCATTTCCACTCCCTCGCTCTCTCGGTTGCACCTGCTATCGTATCCTGCTCGACTCGACATGACGATGAATCCACCTGCTGCGTACAGTGATGACCGAGACAACATATGGGGAGAGCTCTTCTTCACTTACGCAGATGAAGAGCTCGACCATGATCCCAAAACATATCTAAAGCTTCAGACGCCGCATCGAGAGCGTCCAAAACGCCCTGTCTGGAAGCAGCTCCAATCATTGCGTCCAGAACTCGCACACCTCTGTGCTCTCTCAGATGAACAACAGCTCCAACAAGCTCGGTCCAAGCTTGCGCACCGAGGTTTCGCTGTGTTTCCACATTGCAGCATCGTCATGCAGAAGCGAGGCATAAATACCCAGCAAGACTATTCGGCTTTCGTAGAGGAGAATCAACGGTAAGCTGCATCGCTGTCCTATCTGTGTTTCAGTGTGGCTGCTCAACTCACTGCTAATCTTGTCCCCTGTTCGCCACACTCGACCAGGCTGTTGAAGGACATTACAGGTGCGGATCATGTCATAGTTTGGAACACAACCCAGCGTGATTCCGCCGCCAAAGTGTCCGCTAGCCTTGCCGATGACTTTCAACGTCAACGTCGTCCACAAGGCATCGAGTCGCGCTTTGACAATCCCATGGAGCCCCCCGCTCTCTTCGCCCACATCGATCAGGACCCAACTTACGGCGCAAAGGTATGCTCCATGGCTATCGCCGGCACATCGTCACTTCTACCGCAATCTACGATGATGGATCCATCCGAGGCCATGGACATGGAGCTTGCCAAGCACTTTTCGAGGACGATGATTGTCAACATCTGGAGGCCGATCGGTGGCACCGTGTATGAAAACCCACTCGCCGTGGCCGATTTCAGGTCAATAAACAAAGCCTCGATCTCGAGACATGCGAATCCTTTCGGCTGTGGCTACGACCTTCACGATGATGGTGGGTTCGAATCGTTTTACTCTTGTTTTTAGTCCAAGCTGACCAAGACCTCACTTGACCTTTGATGTTATGCGCATAGCGCGACAACAGTGGCACTTTATCCCGCACCAGACCAACGACGAGATCCTCGTCTTCAAGTGTTACGATTCACTTTCTCTCCAACAGCAGCAGCAGCAGCAGCAAACACCTTACGCCACCGCTGAAGCTCTCTATGGAGCCCACTGTGCAGTTACACGACTCAAGGGCGCCTATCCAACTCCACCTCCCAATGCACCGCCGAGAAAGAGTGTCGAATTCCGCTTTGTTGCCGTCTGGCGTTGATATCGGCGTTCTGTTTTGTTCATAGGACCCCCATTTCACCTCGCTTTGCACTTTCGGCCTTTCGTTGTGTGGATGGTCGATACTCGTCTTTCACTTCGCGAGCTGTCGGGAGCGCAGTGGAGTACGTCGTCGTTGAGACGCTTTGACGCTGAGCAACGCCATGATCGGCATGCCATGTCACATGGACGATGGCCGTGCCGTGGCGTCCGGAAATCTTAGGCCGAACCCGACAACCCAGCACAAACATCGCTCTTCGGTCCAATCGGTCGAACCATGCAGCGACGCTCGGACAGCTGGACAAGAAGGGTCGAGCTTTGCCCCCGCAAACATGACTTCGGGAATGGTTCCTCCGCAGGTTGGTCTCTTCAGTCAAGGTTTTGGACGGTCATCCGATCGCGGCGAGCTTCTCTATGCACTCATGATGGAGCTCAAAGAACGTGCCTCTGCCGACGAGCACCGACCGGATCCTTTTCGTTCAAGGGACATTGCCGGCAAAGACCGAGCTTTGGCCTGAACAGCTTGCTTGAGAGCTGTCCGACCGCACATTGTCCTCTTGTGTTGTCCGAGTCCGCGAATGCCTGGTGCTGCATACTTTCCAGCGATTTCCCAGACTCTCCCGTACCGCACTCTACCTCGCGCATGTCGTATGGGAGCATTCGTGACTGTACTGTACGTGGTAAACTGAACCACACCTAGCCAACACATGAAAAGAGCGCCTTTCTGTGTTGCATCAGACTGACTGCATGACGAAAGTATTCTTGCCACAAATGCAGTACTGTATGATCCTCTGCTAATGCACAATGTTGCAACACTTGCCTCGTTGAGTGCGTTAGCGTCGGAAATCTCGTCATGTGCATTGCCGAGAGCTAAGTTGAACAGGGAGGTCTCGCTTCGAATCTGGAGTTCCCCGCATTTTTGGTCCTTTGCACCACCACCACCTCCTCCTTCTCCGTCGCAACGCATCGTGCCGTTACCACTGTTGGAAACACTTTGCGGTGGCCGATGCGTGCAGTAGCAGCGCTAGCAGACCATCGTCACCGTGGTACTTGCAACGCCGTTTGAACTGAGGACTTAGTCCCTCCGTGTTGGGAAAATGCGGGGAGGGTCGCGAATTCTTTTCGTGGGTCCCTCCTCGTCAACAAGTATAGATATAGCTGGAGAGGTCGCTCTCGTTCCGGATATATCTGCTCAAAGCACCAACGCAACATCTTCACAGACTCGCTCTGACCTCTTGAGTATCCAAGAATGCAGCCCAAGAACGCTGGATTTAGCACCAAAGCTGTGGGAGCCATCCTTGCTGCAGCTTCTGCTGCTAATGCCATCGCCCTACCAGCCTCTCATTTCTATGCTAGACAGAGCACCGATGCTCTGCCCACCCCGGGCATGGGCTTCAACACATACAATCCATTCTCTTGCTCGCCCACGGAGGCGCTAGCGCACCAAACCATGGACATCATGGCCTCGCAAGGGTACATCGATGCAGGCTATTCCTTCTTCCAGGTCGACTGTGGCTGGGTTGCCAAAAGCTCCACTCGTGACTCTGATGGAAACCTGATGACGGACACCGGCAAATTCCCATCTGGTATGAAAAGCCTGGGAGAGTACGCCACCTCGAAAGGACTCGAGTTCGGACTTTACTCGGACGGTGGCTATCTTGCGTGCGACCCTCAAGTACCAAGCCCACGTTTGGGCAGTCTGGGCCATGAATCGCAGGACGCAGCGCTGTTCAAGAGCTTCAACGTTTCGTACTTGAAGTATGACAATTGCTATGCTAGCGGAACGAGTGCTGGTGACAATGCGCCTAAGAACGCCCGAACCGACTTCCCCTCGCGTTTCGGGGCAATGAGCACGGCGCTCAAGAATGTCGGTATCAACAAGATGCTGACATGCCAGTGGGGAGTTGCTCAAGATCAGCCAGATGGCTCCGTCGTTGGGCCTGCTCAGTGGACCGAGGGAGTGAGCACTTCATTCCGTTTGTCGGATGACATCGCCGAAGGGTGGATCAATGTGGAGAGGATCCTGAACCAGGCTATCCAGATCTCTTTGAATGGTCGTAGCGGACCTGGCCATTTTGCCGACGGAGACTTGCTCGAGGTAGGCAACAATGGCATGACGATTGACGAGCAAGCTTCGCACTTTGCTTTCTGGGCCATGGTGAAAAGTCCACTGGTCATCTCGACCGATCTTTCCACAATCTCTTCTGATGCCAAGACTATCCTCCTCAACAAAGGCCTCATCGCCATCAACCAAGACGCGCTTGGTCAGCCAGTCAAGCTGATTGAGAGAAGGACGAACGATTTTGACCTTCACGCTGGCGCACTGTCCAATGGTGACATGGCCGTCTTTGCACTCGACTGGACCAACACGCAAAGGACCATCACGATCGACTTTGCTGAACTCGGTGTGGCTTCTGCCGATGTGACTGATCTCTGGGCTGGCACCACGCAGACTGGCGTTAGCGGATCGTTCAGCAAGCAAGTCAATGGACATGGCTCTGTCGCTCTTCGGCTGAGCAACATTGAAAAGTCGAACGCTGCTGCTCCCAGCATCACGTACATCGAGGCCGACTCTGGGGTGCTTGCTGGGGCAGCAACCAAGGCGGCATGCAGCGGCTGCACGGACGGTACCAAGGTAGGCTACGTTGGTGGTGGTTCTGGCAACACACTTACTATCAACGGCATCAAGCCCGCCACGAGCGAAGCTGTGCTGTACTTTGACTACATCAACGCGGAAGTTGGTTTCTCGTTCGTGGGTGCGACCAACGACCGCACTGCGCAGATCTCGGTCAACGGTGGAGCGGCTCAAACCGTAAGCTTCCCTCTGTCTGGCTACGACTGGAGCCAAGACCTGATCAAGGATTACAAGGTGAGATTGACGGGCTTCAACGCAGGTGAAAGCAACTCGATCACCATTTCGAACGCCAACTCGTATGCTCCTGACTTGAGCCGCGTTGGATACGAAGCTTAGTTGGTTACGGGATGTGGCCAGGACAGCACTTTTGTCAAGCTGTGTCTACCCGATGTCGAGACCGAAGCGAGTCGAATTCCGAAGTGCGAGTTCCAAAGTACGGGTTGCAAAGTTCTCAGGATGACAACGGCGTGTGGCTCTGAACGACTGTGTGAACGAATTGCAGCTGAGGTGAAGTGAACGTGCCGATGTTAGCGCCGGGATTATTATTGAGAGCTGTCAAAAAGGCGAAAACAGCGGAGAAGCAATTTGTGACGGCACTTTTGCCTGTGTTCTGCGAGTGCCGTCGTCGGCGCCGAGTTCGGGGGCCTATTCGTGTCGGCTACCGTATTCTTATGCGGACTGCACTCGCCAACACCTTGGTACACTGCACAGCCCATTTTTGACAGATGGCTTTAACAAACCGCAAGATACGATTCCCTCATGCGGGGAAGCATTTGGATATATATAGCGCTGATGATGGTCAGCAATTCATAGGGCCTCCCTCAACTCAACTTAGCAAGAGCAGCTTCCTCCACACCTCTACATCTCTCTCAACTCCTCTGTACCGTACCTCGACCCTATAAGCATCATGGCTGAAGTGTGTCACAGAAACCTTTCATCTCTGGACGTCGATGCCGTCTCAGTCGAGGTCCCTCCGCCCAGCTACGACTCGGCTGTCGCGGAAACGTCTCGCATCCCTTCGTCCAGCGTGGCGCATACCTCTACGTTGTTCCCCAACGTCCCCGATACCACTCAATGCAGGGAACTTTCGCGCAGAGAACAGCCCAGTTGTGGGCGAGATCTCAGCAACTTCACCATCAAATACGACCGTCGAGACGGATCTAGAAAATGCTCTCAAATCGACTCTCTGCGCATTCCTGGCTCCAGCTCATCCTCTTCCCCTCGAGGCCTCGGCATCATCACCTCCGGGATCGCTGCTCTCATTAAAGAGTTTTCAGAAGCGGCTCTGACTTCCTACAAAGGATCGTCTATGTACAAACAGTCTTGTTCGAGAGACCGAGGCTCTGGTGGAGGTCTACGTTCTACCATCGCTCACGGGATCGAGGACCTTCTTACCGCCGGAGCATCGGCCACAAACTCGAACGCTCGCCCCAATGGTTCCCAGACTCAGAGCTCGTGCGGCTCAGTGCTCACGTACGTGGCTCAAACTACAAAGCAGCTAAACAAGCAAAGGCAGGTCGAACGAAAGCATGCCAAAAGATGCGCCAAGGTTGAGCGAAAGATCCAACGTACTGAATCACGGCTCGAACGGGATCAGATCAGGTATGCCCCCACTGCGACAATCTCATCCTGCGGCTCAACGCCAATGTGCGCAGCTCCAAGTCCATGCCAGCTTCGCGGACAGGCCAAGGCCGAACGCAAGCACGCTAAGCGAATGGCCAAGATCGAGAGGAAGCTTGAGCGCAACCAAAGGAAGCTCGAGCATGATCAGAGAAGATACCCTGGAGCGTTCCAACCCTGATTCCAACTTGGTTGCAGTAGTTCTAAGCCTTGTCTTTGCTCTCCCGGCTTGTAACTTGAATGGATTCGCATGCTTGTACCGCTAATATACCCTCCTACTCGACCCCATCCAAGCATGCCGGTTGTGATCAGGATAGGTGGTGCTGTGAAATCCTGAAACTTGACGTGTTCGCAAAGCAACCTCTAACAACGCCTACGTTTTGCTTTTATCGGCAATCAAGTTCGTACCAATTACCGGTCCGAGCGCCACAAATTGCGGGGAAGACTTGGCACACGACGTACAAGCCTGTCAGATGGTTCCTCCTCCTTCCCTCAAAGTCACCCACTCACATCTTTCAAGCGCTCAACACCGCCATAGCTCTCGCCATGTCTAATTCAAAAGTATGCTCACACCACACTCATTCAATAGCAAGCAACGATGGAATTCCCAAGCTGACCACGTTCGTATTAAATGTCGTAACAGTCCGGCTACCTGAGGGAGATCTACGTGGGCGGCCTCAGTGGCGCCAAGCCTCAGACCACCGACTTCAAGTTGCTCGAGCAACAAGCTAAAGCCAAAATCCCAGCTGAAGCGTATGCCTATGTCGCTGGTAGCGCCTCGACCGAATCCACCGCCCACGCCAACCTCGATGCCTTTAAACGATGGCAAATCGGTAAGCTCCTTCCAGCCTCGAACCCCTCTCTTGAGGAAGTGCTTGAACTGACCTCAAATCTGTACCTCTTCATGTACGCTCCAGTCCCCTCCATGCTACGGGACGTCTCGCTCGCCGAGTTCGACGGGAGCACCCGCCTCTTTGGTCGAACGTATTCCTCCCCGATTGTCATCGCTCCCATTGGCGTCCAGGCACAGCTGCATCCCGAGGATGCCGATTGTGCTACCGCCAAAGCTGCAGCCGAACTCGAGATTCCCTTCACTCTTTCCTCTGCCACCAGTCGACCGATGGAGACGGTCCATGAGTATGCCGGCTTCACCACCAAGGCCTCGTCGCAAGACGATGGCGGAGTCGATGCGTGGTTCCAACTCTACTGGCCACAAGACGACGAACTAACCGAGAGCCTGCTAACCCGAGCCAAGAAGGCCGGCTATCGCGTTCTCGTCGTCACCCTTGATACCTGGAATCTCGGCTGGCGTCCTCGTGATCTCGATACCACCTACAACCCTTTCCTGACTGGAGAAGGCGTCGCCAACGTCTTCTCCGACCCGGTCTTCATCCGCAAGTACTGCGATGGCAAGGACCCTCGTCGTTCCGACGTCACCAAAGACGAGATTACATCCGCTTCGGTCTCTGCCATCTCCCAACTCTCCCCCGGCGTCTCACGCACCTGGAGCGACCTCACCTTGCTCCGCAAACTGTGGGGCTCCGACCCTATCGTACTAAAGGGCATCCAGACGGTCTCGGATGCAGCACGCGCCGTCGAAGCCGGCATGGACGGCGTCTGGGTCTCCAATCACGGTGGACGCCAGGTCGACGGTGCAGTCCCCTCGCTCAACCAACTCCCTGCCATCGCCGACTACATCAACTCCCTCCCGCGCAGACAGGACGACGAAAAGAAAACCATCATCTTCGATTCCGGCATCCGTTGCGGCGCCGACATCATGAAAGCCCTCTGCCTCGGTGCAGACGCCGTGGCGATCGGCAGACCTTGGTGCTGGGGCCTAGCCGTAAACGGTCAAGACGGCGTTAGTGCCGTACTCAAGACCCTGCTGGCTGACTTTGAGCTTAACGCCGGATTGGCTGGGTATCAATCGGCAAAGGAGCTCACCAGACATGCGCTCGTTCGCGCTGACAGTCGCATCTGATCATGCGGCCAATGAGTCGATGCCATGTAACCTCGTTAGAACATCGAACTTGCGTTCCTCACCAAGATCCTAAGGAGTGTGAACGGGATCAAGGCGCTAGACGTGATTGCAACACTTTCGCCACATGCAAAAGCAGCTTGTCGCAACCCCACTGAGACACCAACGTGACACCGACAGGCCATCCATCATCCTCTGCAACACCCGCTGGCACTGCCAACGCTGGCAAGCCCGCCAGACTGGCCGGCACAGTGAGAATGTCCTGCACATACTCATCCGCGCCTTGACTCCCCTCGATCGTCTCTGCCAGCGTTGGCGCTGTATCCACAGCCGAAGGGTGAACGATGACATCCACACCTCCGCATCCCATCTTCTCAGCTTCAGCACCACTTGCGCTGGTATCGCGGGCGAGTCGCAAGGCGGAAGCAAAGTCGCGCTGGATGTCTGCCCTGATCCTTGAAGCTTGCAGGAAAAAGTTGTCGAATGCATCTGCCGTCAATGCAAACGTGCCGAGAAGGATGCGTTTGCGCACCTCGTCACCGAACCCTGCTGTGCGCGTCGCAGCATACGCATGGTGACCTGGGACTGGAGGCTCATGCAAGCCATACTCGACGCCATCGTAACGCGCCAGATTGCTGCTGGCTTCAGCGGACGAGATGATGTAATAAGCGCTTAGCGCCGAAGGCGTGCTAGGCAGGCTGATCGAGATGACCTCGGCTCCGAGTTGCTCGATGGAAGCAACGGCCCGTCGAAACGGTGGAAGCACTCGTTGATGGAGTTCCACGGGGAAGTATTCTTTCGGTATGCCGACACGGAGGCCTTTTAGCGGCTGTGATGATGAACTTGGCGGCAGGGAAGCAATCGCAGACTCGACCACCTTTGCCGCTGCCGTACGAGCATCCTCACTGGCACTGGTGGGATCCCTCTGGTCGTGTTGTGCCAATACATCAAACACACCTTCCGCATCCTCCACGTTCCTCGCCAGCACTCCGATCGTATCCAAACTATCTGCATACGACACGAGCCCCCATCTGCTGATCACACCGTAACTTGGCTTTAGCCCGACCACGCCACAATATGCTGCCGGCAAACGTATACTTCCTCCTGTGTCGGATCCCAGAGCAAATCTCACCAGACCCGCCCGTACTGCTGCGGCTGATCCACCACTGCTGCCTCCTGCTACTCTCTCGACTTGCACATCCCACGTACCGCCGTCGTTGGACGCAATCGGCGAGGCAGGGTTGCGCACGGCGCCGTGAAAAGAATGGATGTTGCTTGAGCCCATACCGAACTCATCGCAATTGGTCATGTATCTGATATCGGCACCTGCGTTGCGAAGATGCGAGACGGCCGCAGCGTCGAACGAAGATTCGTACCTCTCAAGCATGGCAGATGAGCAGGTGGATGGCGCACCCTGAACGCAGATGTTGGCCTTGATAGCGGCTTTCCAGCCATTGAGCGGTCCTGGTTCGGTTGGAGTGCCGGATTCAGATGGTGGTATATTCGCTACGATGGCGTTGTAGGGGTCGTAAGGACCATTCTGGAAGGTCTTGAATCGATTGTGGGTGATGCAGGTTGTTGCAAATGACTGAGAACGAGCAAAAGAGCAGCAGTTGCCAGCACAAGTGCGAAGAAGGCCTGCACTGCTGGGACCGACTCTCAGACATCGTATCGATCTCGCTCCAGCCACCAGCGCCATTTTAGAGAAGGTGGAGATGGGTGACCACGATGGGGAGAGTCGGGATGTAGGAAGGGCGAAGAAAGAGGTTTTGATGTTTCTTCGCATGGACCCTGAGTACAGCTGAAAAAGGGACGGTGGAGGTGGAAGAGTTTCTCGTACGAGATTATCTCACCGACGACTGGCGCTTCCCATCAGCCACTCAACCCACGATGGATGTCTCGGCTATGACCTCGTCCGCCATGATCATGACACCGCTCTATATCGTACAGTTTTGGAAAGCTTGGCGGGTGTCAGTATCGTTTTTCGTCCTGATGCAAGCTCTCAAGTTGTTCTGTTTTTTAGCAGAAAGAAAGGAAACTCATAACCTGTTATAAAAATACCGCAACAAAATATGGCACAAAAAATCAATTCTACAAGCATAGCCGGCCTTTGGTTGTAAGTCAGCAATTCACTGAGCCGAGACAGTCCTGCCATGGGCAGCATCAAAGAAATGGACACGGACACCGACGTCAGCAGAGGTCAGCTTTAAAAGGACCAAGGAAGTACGGGGCTAGGCAAAGTGTATCCATGATACTTGAAGTGCTTCTCGATTGCGGCGCTCCTTACCATTAAAGGAGACCATACAGTAGATGGCGCTGATGATGGGGCAACCGAAAATTGGGGCGAGCGGTAGATGTTGCAAGGTCCACCGAACAGCGGACCAAAACGCCGTGCAGCGAAGATGCGTCCAACCCAAGAAAACGCCATGAGCTTGACAATTTTCTCCTGTCTCGAGCTTGTATTATATACAGTACCGCGACAATCACAACTCGGATGTGACAGCACGGACGGGATTTGGAAGACAAGCAGAGATTAGTGGCTAGGCTTCCGTGTAGATCGAGCCGATATGCAAAGGAGGCATGCATGAAGACCTCAATGCCTACGTCGATCTAGCCGAGTTCCTAGCCAAGCTGGTTTTGCTCACCATCAGGCGTCTGGACGGATCTCGAGCCATACCGCTTTGGTGTCAAGCACACGTGCGCAGCGGGGCAAGAGAGAGACACATTCTGTCCGACTCATGGGGATGATTCTTCGACAACGAATAGAACTGAGACTACGAGGTAAGAGGTGAAACGCATTCAGTCGGGGCTTGCGTCGTCGTGTTGGAACTCAGTTGTGTGCAAGTCAGGATGTGGCCCGACCCGATCGCACCCTTTCTTGACAACGACGGACGCAGCTGCTGAATGTACACTACAGTACAGTACACACTCTGGAAGAGGAGCCTGGACCCTTTGGGGAAGGCAGATCACAACTCCGCTTTCGTTGGCACGCGGTAAGCCAAGAGCGCAGTCTCGGTAGATTAGACAAAAGACTGAAAAAAAAAGAGGGCCCTGAGACATGGCGGCTGGATCGTAGCAAGATCAACAAGTGTATTGCTCCCACGCGTATGCACGCCGAGACCATCAGGTCAACTTTGACTATCTGATTTAGAGACAAGTTGCGGCCCAAGCAACGGTTGCGATTGCATGTTGGATGGAGGACTCACTGCAACTGTTGAGTCCACATGTGCAACATTTTTTGCTGGCTGTCGTGCGTGATTGTGGATCGCATTGGATTTCGTTGAGCTTGCCAGTTTCCCTTTTAAAGATGGATGCTTATGCGGATGGATCCACCGAACAGTACTGTACAGTACTGCACCGCATGTATAAAGCAATCGATGGTTACGACGAGCGGACGGAGTTGCATGCTTCTGTACCATGGACCACCTGAAATGGATGAGCCTCATCACGCTGACATTGTACCATATTCTACCGGTACAGATGCATGCAGCTTGACCAGGAATTCGGCAAGAGTGGAAGCCACTGTGCGGCTATCATCACGGGGCATGAAGTTCAAGGGTAAACGAACGGCGGTTTCACGATGACAGTGGAAGAAAGGAGTCGCCGAAACGCACTTCAGTATAAGTAACTACTTGGAAACATCCGTAGCAGTGAAACGAGGTTGTACAAAGACGTTGCGGCTCCTTAGCCATCCTTTTTCGGTTCGGCTTGCATTTCCACTGGCATCGAGCAGCACACATTTCCATTTCTACACTTGACCGGTTGTACAGAACAGAAAAACCGTACCTCTTGCCATTGTGTGAACAATACCACGCGATACAAAGAGTGTGTGACGCTGCCTGGCAAGATAGATCTTTCAAGACCCAGTTCGTGATGGTGAAAAAGGCGAAGAAAAAACGAGTTTTGAGTCGATGGTGATGGCCAACTCGGCAGATGGTCAAGCTGACCTGTTACGTGTAACTATGCGAAGCTAAGCCATGCTGCCGGTTCCGCCTCGTTCGGGCTGGACAAAATATAGCAAGCTGTATCAACTGCCATTGCTCGGCTTGAGTAGATTGTGTTGGATGATCGACACAAACGAGAGCGCCAACTTCATACAGCAGCAGTCAATGTAGCATGCAATACAGTAGACCTGTAAATTGCAATCAACAAACGCTTTTCGCACGCCGTCCGGAATCCGAAAGACAAACAATACAGAGAGAAAACCGGCACGGATGTGGGATTGCAAAGCTCGACCTGCAACTGCTAGCAGATGTTACAAGGCTGTGGAAGAATGAAGCCCAAAAGTGAAATGGTCCCAGCTCACCAGACACTCTAGACACGAGGAGAGCAAGGCGTGGATCTCAGACGGTCAGCTACAGTACTCGCCAGCGATCCGGGCGGAATGAAGTTGGCCGTGCTGCGGTTCTGGAAACCACCGTTTAGGGTCCAACAGCAACGGATGCGATCCCAGTGGAACAAAGAGACAAATTTTATGAACATTTTTTTTTTTCAGCGAGGCGGATGGCCATTAGAGTGGCATCGCTGTGCTTGATAGTGTGCCCATACTCGTACTGTAGAAGACGAAAACAAAGCTCAATGGTGAAGGATCCGCAGCAAGAGTACCGTATTGTGATTGATGTTGTAGCATCGCGCCAGGGTCCGGAACGGCTAGCAGCAGAGGCGGTCCTTCCAACTAAAGGGTCAAAATTTTGATGGCGCAAGCAAGGGTCCCTCCGCTTCATCAAACACCGCGGGAGACGCTTTTTAATCTAAAATTTTTGACATTTGAATCGCATTCAATTCGCTACTTGTTTCCAAAGTGTTGGATACATACGGTTCGAACGTGCTTTGCTACCAATTTTGCCACCGTTGCATAACGCTAATCATTGATACACGTCCCGAGAAATCTGCTTTTCCAGAATGCGGATTTGCGAGAGTGGCGATCTAGACGGTAAAGTCGCCTGTCCCCATTTTAATTTTTTTTTTTTTCTACAGTAATTAATTTTTGACCTTATTCATCATTTTGGGTACAGTATCTGAAGTTTTCTAGCGGAAACACGGCTGAATTGGGTTGGGTTGGATGCGAGCTTTGTTCGATCGCGATGGCAATTCACACTCGAAAAAAGGCGTCCGCTTAGCTCGAAAGCTGTCACGAGTCGTTGTGTCTCTGGTGGCTGTGGCGTCTGCTCCTCTCTCCGCCCATGTCCACGGCTTGTTTGTGTCTTTGCCCGGCCCTGCCGGAATCGCCTCAATCGGCTGTCAACGAAATGTCACTGAACCCGGATGTCAACGGTAGCCGCCACGGCATATTGTCACCACTACACTACTACTTCGCCTTTCTGGTATCGTTTTACACACTCGTCCCAGGCCCGTCAGTCTCTGACGCTTGATTGCCATCTGATTCGTCTCGCTCCTCAGCCCCTCTTATCCCTATCACAACCGCATTCATTTGACCGCCCCATCTCTTACCATCTCACTACCACGTCCATTCGCCACCATTCTCATCACTATCATCTGCCGTCCTTTGCTTTTCATACACTAGCGCAACGGCATACGCTACCCTCTCACATCCCGTCGTTCGCCTTTCCTAGGCAACCGCTACGTTTTACTCGACAACTCTGCTCCATTCAGCACTCCGAGAAAAAAAAAAAAAATCTCCAAGCAAAAGTGCAACTTTTGCCCCCCGACTTCACCTTGATATGCAACGATAAGCTCCTTGAACTTATCTTCCACTCCATTCACACAACCTTCCGGTACTGGTCAGCGGCCCTTTCCGCACCTCAACTTGGTACCATCTCGCTATCTCTAGCAGCGCTCAAGTCACAGAGCATCGATCACATCCCCTTTTCTGCTTTCGTCACTAGCATCGTCCCATTGGCTACGATCATCGACGCTTTTCCTCGCACTCGAATCTCACTTCGCACCATTCTGCGTTCTTCGAGCTGCACACCTCCTCCCACCCCTTGCACACCTCTTGACTCCAACAACCTCAACTTCGATTCGCACCGTGGTTCACCTTATCTAACTTGCATCACAATCGCTTCTCAGCAAAATCGCATCCCACTGCTCTGGTCTCAGCCGAGTAGTCGACTGCTTGATATTCATTCCGTACTGTACTCTCTTGCAGGACACATCCTTTTGGTTCCCTCTACGAGCCGTTCAGATCCAAATTGGTCGAGTCTCCCACCTCCGCCAATCCACCCCAGTCCGACGTTCATCGTCTCTCTCTCTCTCTTCTGAAGGGTCAGCCGCTTTAGACACGTCGTTGTTCATGTCTGTGGCATCCTCCGCATTTTCCAACGTTGCACACGATACACGTTCGTCTTCGCCCTTACCACCTACGCATTCGCTTCGCATCCTCCTCGTCGATGACAACCATGTCAATCTCTCGATTCTCAGTACGCTGCTCAAGCGTCGCTTCAGCCATGCACTAGCACGCCCGCCCGTCAGCCTTGACAGTGGTCTCAAGGCGCTTCAACTTTTGCGAACTCAGATCTTTGACCTCATCTGCATGGACATCGAGATGCCCTATCTCAACGGCGTCGAGTGTACTCGTCGTATCCGCGCCGCCGAGGACGGCATCCTCGCTGCCAACCGCACCGCTCACATCGTCGCTGTAACCACCAACGTCGGTCCCGAACCCGCTTCACTGTATCGCCATGTCGGCATGGATGGCATGATCAGTAAACCTGTCCGCTTTCAAAACTTCCAGCAGTACCTCTGTCCGCTCTCGGCTGAGGCGCTCCAAGCCAAAGGTTCTGTCACTCCGGTGCTGGTGGGAGACGAGCATGTTTTGCCACCTCTTCCCCCCATCGACCTCGAACAGCGACTCTTCTTTGTGCCCACCGCCAATGGAGGCGTCGTGACAACCCCCAAGTCGAACCGCCGCGACTGTGGCTCTCCAACCCCCGAGTATTCGGATGCCAACCAGTTTGCTGCCATGCTCAAGGCTCAAACATCCAAGTCGCTCCGGGACCGCAAGGCGCTCTCCATCTCTCGGTCCGCTACGCTAGCTGAACCGCGCAGGTCGTCCTTCAACTCGCCCAGATCCGAGCACCTTGTCGCGATCAACAGCAACGCCACGCAGTCGCCTCAGCCGGCCGAAATGAACCAAGTCGTTGCGGGTCATCACCCCCATCATGACGCTGCCACTCTCGAACAAGTCGAAAACAAGAGCCTCTGCGGTGTTCCCATGCTTTCGTTCGACTCGCTCGTCGAACGCGAGACGCGAGAGCGAGAGCGTGATTGTTTCGCCGAGAGGCATGTGCCTATCCCTGTTCGGCCCGTGCCGATTCATCGCATCAGCTCGCCTGCTTATCTTCTCGATGCTTCGCCCATCGGCCGCGTTCGCGCCGAGCCTGCTATGCGATCCAACCCGGATCTAGTCGTGCCAGCTGCTCGACCCGACATTCGGCCTGTGGCACCCAAGCGCCCTCGCCGCACTGAATCAGTCGACTCGGCAAACAGCGGCAGCGACAGCGCCACGGCCGATTGCCAGACTCGTTCGTCTTCGGCATGGTCCAGCACGCCACTGTCGTCGGAGTATACGGCGACTTCACAGAGATCGACGTCGCTAGATGTGCTAAGCAGCTTTAGCAGTTGTCGCGCCACCAGTCCCTCATCGGCTGTCACGACGCCCGTGTCGTCCCCAGCCGGTGTGGACGCATTGAACGACGACGTGGGCGAAGGCGACGAACACGAGATACGCAAGGCCGTCTTCAGCCCCTGCGCAGACGACTTGCTCATGCCGCGCGGATCGGGCGTTGGCTTCCTGGATGCTCCCATGCTACCAGCTTTCCCGCCGCTGTCGAAGCACGCCCTGTCGCTGCAGAACAGCCCTCGCATCTTTGTGCGGGGCATCCATGATGACGACGACGAGGACCAATTCCAGCGACGCGGCGATCTCTTGCCGCGCATGGATGCGTTGAACTTGGATCAACCTGAGTAATATCGACTGCTGCACCAACTTGATCAAAATCAATGTTTTGGCCGTCGAGCTTTTGCCACAATCTCTCAAAATCGCGGTGTCTACATTGCAACTTGCGAGTAAGCGCAACCAAAATAGTAAGGTTCGCTACGAGGGACCTTTTACGGACTGTTGCCAGTCACGTCTACATACACGTCAAATTCTACTTTAGCCTGGCTCTCTCTCCGCAAACCCATCGGTTTATACCCTCGTGCTTCTCTGCGCCATCACCCTGTCACCTATCTGTCTCGTCGCTGTTTCCGCCGGGTTGCCCGTTTCCCCCTTCTCTTCTTCTTACACTATCGATGCTACGATTCACATGTGAAGCATCTCGTAATTGGGTTATTCGCTGTTTTCAATCTTTTGGGTTTCATGTATCTAACTATCTACTTTGGACTTGTCTCTGGGTCTTATTTTGTCATTTTCAACGGATCGCATTCTGCCTTGTTTCTCGATTTGCTTGTTCGGGTGTGGCTTGTGGATTGTTTTTGGTAAGCTTGGAGTTGCGAGTGGCAAGAGGGTGGTGGCGACGAGCATACAACAAAACGAACAGCTGCAACTACGATGCTTAAGTAAGGATCACGCGAAGACTCGAGATCGAATTCAAAGGCAGAAGAGGGGCACTAATTCAGACTCAGCCTTTTCTGTGTGGCTCTTGTTTGTCTCGCTGCTGTGAGAGAGAGGAACACACACACACACACACTCACTCACACACCAAATAAAAAATAAAATCAAAAACACACGCGGTGCTCTCTAAATCACTTCTCGAAAGGCCCCTTCCCACCTATAATCACAAATCACACAAAAAGTCTAAAGTGTGTTGCTGGGAGAGAAGAGTGCACGGGCATAGGCACGCGCACGTCGAAGAAACCTGCGCTGTGCTGGCGCGGGCGTGTGTTTGATTGATTGCAGGACTATGCTCGCTCGCAACTAAAAGCGACCGACGAAATCCCAGAGTAGTAGTGGTGCGCATCTGTGCATCGGCACAGTGGCAGCTGTGTTGAACGGTGCTGATTACCAGCTTGGCCAAGTCGCCCCTATTCCTTCTCCTTCACGATCATCGCTTCGATCCTCCACTTATCATTCCGCTTCAAGGCTTGAAACCACCCTTTGCTTACGACCACCACCAATCTCTCACACTCCCACTCATACAACGATGGTGAGTTGCCTCCGAAACAAAATTTCCACCCTTGCGCAGTCAGACAGCGTCTCATCATGGAGGTCAAGCTCGAGCTGTATCGCCACTCTGGCTATGCCCGAGGATGCAAAGACTGTGCTGCGAATGCGCCGTTGATCACGACAAGAACGCTACTGACGATTGCTTCGCATCTTGACACGTGATTTGTTCCCTATCCGGTCATCAAACGCAACGTGCGTAATCTTTTATGCTCTGTTACGAACGACAGGACCGCATCAAGGAGGTAAGTACAGGCGCAATCAGCCGTTTCACACGCGAAAGAGCGCCGCAGACTGATTTCAATCGCATTTGAACGCCCCACGCCCTCGTTCCGCTTTCTTGGATGCACACAGAAACTCAACTCGCTCCGTGTCGAGGCTGACGCCGCCAGCGAGCGCGCCGACGAGCTGGCCGCCAAGAACAAGCAACTCGAGCAGGAGCTGCTTACCAAGGACCAGGAGATCGCGTCTTTGCAGCACAAGCTGAGCGTTGCCGAGGGCGACCTGGAAAAGCTTGAGGGCAAGCTGCACGAGCACAAGGCGGTGCGCGAGGAGCACGAATCCAACGCTACCACTTCGGAATCGCTGCAGCGCAAGGTGGACCTGCTCGAGTCCGAGCTTGACACAGCCGAGAAAAACCTTCGCGAGACCACAGACAAGTGCGTATTTGAACAGCCGAGCGAGGAAGCGCAATGACATGGCAAACGAATTGTTGACTGACACAGATCCAACTCGCATCCTTTTTTTTTCGTTCCATTGCGATAATACAGGCTTCGACAGGTTGACGTCAAGGCCGAGCACTTTGAGCGCCAGGTTGCGACGCTGGAGCGTGAGGTGGCACAATGGGAGAAGAAGTACGAGGAGGCCGAGGAGCGTTACCGCGCCTCCAAGGCGGAGCTGGACGAGGTTGTGGCACAGATGGAGAGCCTCTAGATCGCTGTCAGAGTCGGAGCTGGGGTGCATGGCTCAGCGGATGCCTGCAGCGAAGGTGGCCAAACTACCGACGATGGCGCGCACGAATTTGAGGATGCAGCGACAGATGAACTTGTAGATGGCAGCGGCGGCAGCGGCATGGTCATGGGCATGGGCATAATGCGGAGCCTCTCGGAACGGACACTGGCTTTGGTGGTGCCTGTTGCGCTGGAGTTGATCGGGACGCTGGTCAGCATCTGGGCTCAGGTGCTTCTAGCTCTTACAGCGACTCGACCTGCGCCAGAGCCGAATGCAAGTGTCTCTCACACCGAAATTCCACCGTCCGTACCAAAGGATGAAGGCACGAGTCAAGCCGAGCAGGCTGATGACCACGAAAACCATGCCAGCTCATCGACGCCTTGTGCATCTTTGCCAATCTGCTAATCATAGTCCATCGTCTCGATGTATTCCCATCTCGTTCTGCTTCATCTGCGGCATTTCGTCGTTCGCTCTCGCATTTACTGTATCACTTGGTCTATCCTCTTCCTCTTCCTCTACCCTGCCCCTAGCTCGACCAACGACTCTGCCCATCTCATCTAGAGCAATGAAAATTACAATTGCGTCGAGTTGTGGGTGTGTGATGTGAGTGAAAATGTGGAACAGTCCAAGGTCGAGTTCAAGAGAGGCTACTCTGGGCACACAACCAGGACCTACGGTACTGCAGCCAGGTTGAAGTGTGGTAGGTGTCAGCAGAATCGAACATGGTTGAATGGCACGTGACCACCACATTTTGCGGCGCGAGTCCAATAATGCAACGAAATGGCCAACCAAATCGGGCAATCGGACGGTGAGTGACTTTTTTTTCGAGTGTTTTGGGTGAGTGGAATTCGGCGCGTCGCAAAGCCAAAAAGTGCGCATCCGACTCGCAGTCACCGTGTCACACTGAGTGTTGGTTGGCTTCAGTGTTACTTGACTAAGTGGATGTGGATGTGATCCTCACTACTGGTGAGAAACCATCCATCTCGCTTCCATCATCTGGTCATAAGGTGCCTGCCCAACCATCCAACAGGCCATATTCACCTTTTACGTCCAACACTCACATATCGACACGATCGTAGCGGACATCACCATCGCCATGTCGGGCATCCCTGTACCACAAACCGTCAAGCGTCAGCGAACGGCCACTCTGCCAAATGCTGGTCCTAGCCAGCTGAGAGAGCCTGCTGCCCGCACAGTGGCTGCCACTCGAGCGGTCAGCACATCAGAAGCGGGTCGCTTTGTTCCCGCAAGACGTACTGCCGCCAAAGCTCCCTCTTCTACCCTCACTTTGCCACGCGCTCCCATGACCAACACCACAAACAGACCGGCACCAGCTGCAACTGCCACTCGTTCTCTCAGTACATCCAAGGTTGCTCCTGTTCGAAGGGGTGTCACTAGCGTTACGCGTCCTCGTCCCGGCACAAACGCTGCCAATGCTGCCGCCTCTGCCGCCTCCCGATCCAGTAATGGCAGCGCCACTTTTGCTGCTTCCACCGACGTCGATCCCTCTCGTATGGATGCTATGGAGTCTCGTCTTGCCTCTATGGCCGAACTGTTCGAGCTCGAACGTCAAAAGACAGAGGAAAAGTGGAACAAGGAACGATCCGAACGCCTTGCACAAGAAGACAAGGTTCGTCAACTCGAAGAAGATCTCATCGAGCAGCGCAAGATTGCTCAGTCCAAGCAGGACGAGATCAAGCGCAGAAGGACTCTCGCCGATGATGAGATCCTTCAACTCACCGCCAAATTCAATCGCGAAAAGCGCATCCTCGAGAACGAGCTCGAGCAGGAGCGCGAGACCGTCGCAGCGCTCAAGGCGACACTCAACCAACAGAGCACAAGTCATCTTACCATGGAGAGCACCAACGCCGCTTTGCGCTCCCAGTTGCAAGTGCTTCAGGACCAGATCGATTCGCTGAAGGCAAAGAATTCAGGCATGGACAAGGAGGTCGCAGAGACCCGAGAGGCCAACCTTCACCTCGAAAACGAGTTGCGCGAGGCCGAGTCGTTGAGAAGGAAGCTGCACAACGAGGTGCAAGAGTTGAGGGGCAACATCCGCGTCTTCTGTCGTGTCCGACCTCCTTCTAACAACGATGCAAACAATGGTACGGAGGCTTTGGCCGCCATTCGATTCCCTAACGAACGCGAAGCAACTCAAATCGAGTTGCTTGCCGCCGGCGAGTCTGCTACCGGCACTGTTACAATGCGAAACCACCTCTTCACGTTTGATCGCGTCTTCCAGCCCTCTGCTACGCAAGCCGACGTCTTTGAGGAGATTGCGCACTTGACACAGTCGGTGCTTGATGGATACAACACATCCATCTTTGCCTACGGTCAAACCGGATCTGGTAAGACTCATACACTCGAAGGTGCGCCTGACTCGATCTCTGGCTTGGGCAGCGATCCCTCCTGCGACATTGGTGCTGGTCTGATTCCCAGAGCCGTGCAGATGCTGTGGTCAACCGCCGAAACGCTCAAAGACAAAGGCTGGAAGTACGACTTTGAAGGCTCCATGCTGGAAATCTACCTCGACAACATCAACGATCTTCTCGGCAAGAGCGAAGTCGACAAGGCCAAGCACGAGATCAAGCACGACAAGGGTCGTACTACGGTTTCCGATACAGTTGTGGTGGCGCTGGACTCTCCTGCTCAAGTGTTTGCGCTGCTCGACAAGGCCAAGAAGAGAAGGCAGGTGGCGGCTACGCTGATGAATGAGCGATCTTCGCGATCGCATTCGGTGTTCATGCTTCGAGTTCGCGGTCAAAATGCCACTACGATGGAAGCGTGCGATGCGGTGCTCTCGCTCGTTGATCTTGCTGGTTCGGAACGCTTGGCCAACTCGGGCTCAGACAAGGACCCAATCCGACTGAAGGAAGCGCAATCCATCAACAAGTCGCTGTCTTCGCTTGCCGACGTCATTTCGGCGCTAGGTCAGAACAAGCAGGCAACCAATCACGTTCCTTACCGTAACTCGACGCTAACGTGGCTGCTGAAAAACAGCCTCGGTGGTAACTCCAAGACGCTGATGCTGCTAGCGTTGAGTCCGATGGCGGCGCATCTCAACGAAAGCTTGTGCTCGCTTAGATTCGCCACAAAGGTCAACTCGACGACGATCGGCACGGCTAAGGCGGTAAAGTCGATCGCCAACTGAAGCTCCCCCCAGTGTGAACAGGCTTTGGCTTTGGAATTTTTCGACTTCTTGTCTCGTATATACCTTGTTTCGCCTCGATGGTGTGTCCTTTTTCTTTCTTTTCTTCAAATGCGGACTTTCTATACTCGCTCTCTGTCTCTCTCACACACATGACTTGCGGGGCGGAATGAAAAGATGACTTTGCAAATTTGAAATGAGAGGATGGAAGGTTAACCGAACATGCGCAAACCTGCCAAATCTGGGGCTTGGTCGATTTCCTGCTGTTCTTCATCCTCTTCTTGTGGTGTGTTTTTGACGCCGTTGGAGGAGGCCAATTGTTTGAAGAGACGATCGATTTGGTCTTTTGACCATTTGATGCGGTCTTGGATGGGAGGCATGAAATTGACGATCTTATCGTTGACCTCGTATCTCAACTTCCTACCCTTGGAAGCTCTGGTATCCACCGCACCCTTTTTCTTCTTGCCACTCCCGTCCTGTAGTCCGTTCAACATCATGGTGGCTGTAGCACCTCCCGCTGAGGCAAGGCTGGACGATCGACGCTCGATGAGGTCTTTGAGAAGAGTCGAGTAGAAATCGGAATCGTCAAAGACTTCTATGTCTCTCTGCTCATCCGAGCTGGTGGGGGTGGTGGTGTGGCCGAGTTTGAGATGGCCTTCAGATTCGGAGCGAAGTACTCGAGTGCGGGAGATGAGACGTTGCACACCATCACCCGCGAGGGCGGTGTCGATCTGCATCGAGGGCGTCTGGTTGACAGCTCGCAACTGTGTAAATTTGTTCCCATCCGTTGCAGCAGCGGCAGAAGTGACTTTGAGACTCCACTTGTCAAGTACACTCCTCCTATGTGGCTCCTTGGAAGCAGAATAGGTGGCAATGTCGGAAAGCGTGGCGTCGATCTGGTCGTGCGAATTGATCTCGTTCCACGTGCGTGCTGCTTCCTGGTCATCTTCTGGAGGTGTGATGTCAAAGTCCCTCTTGCGCTTTCTTGTTGCTGGTGCTGCGGACGATTCGGCGTCTTGCGATGTCATTCTGTCGAGCTTGCTTCGCAGAGAGAATAGCGTCTCGGACAGTTCGAGCAGTTGCTCCAACACGCCAATCGCTGGTTCCAAAGTGGTGCTAGAATTCGACATGAGGTCAGAGTAGATCTCGAGATCGGGAAGACGGTTGACCTCACGAAGGACCGACTGCGCCTTGATGCGCGTTTCGAGTGTACGCTCAAACGCCTTGATCTGCTTGCGAACTTGTCGTCCCTTTTCAGCATCTTCGAGCCGACGTGCTTTGAGCGCCTTGGCTTGCGATGCAGCTTGTGCCATCTGAGCTGCGATACTCGCAGATCCTGATGTACCAGCGCCATCTTCTGTTTCTGAGTCTTCGTCCGAGCGGCGAGGGGATGCTATGGATTGGTCCTCAGCAAAACGTAGCTTCTTCCTTTGTTCTGATGGTTGCTCGTCTTCATCATCATCGTCCTCGCTTTCGCTGTCGTCTTCATTGCTGATCGCTTCCGACTCGCTTGTGATCTCCTCATCGTCCTTCATATCCTCATCTCCGGCCTCGTCTTGGTCTTGGTCATCCTGATCGGCGTAAAGTTCGGCTCGACTAGACTTGACACCTTGATATTTGGCCTGGTTGATCTTGTCGCTCTCGCTAACAGCTGCCTTTCTGCGTAAAATACTTTGTCCGACCTCAGCGTAGTGCGCTCTTGGATTCATGCGCTCTTGCTCGTCGTCGTCTTCTTCCTCTTGGTCGTCATCGTCGTCCGCTTCGGATTGCGAATCACCGTTTACATTGGCGAGAGTGGAGGGACCGGCATCAGCGTCGACTGCCTCTGGGTCAAAGTCTTCTGGCGCCGCATTTGTGAGTGAGCTGAGCAACGACGCTAGCGATGACTTGGGCGGCATCGTTGGTATGAGAGGTATGGATGATGATGGGGTGAGCAAGGCGAGTTGAGAAGCAAGCAAAAGTGCATTTGCTTTGCTCCACACCGGACAACAGTAGTGTTGGAATTCTTTTCACATTTTTTTTTTTTTTTTTTCGGCTGCACACGGCGTTCTTAACCAAAAATTCTGAAAAAGGAATAAATGACTTTTCAGCTCGACGAAATTTGCATCACGTAAGCATGACAATGAAGAGAGCCATAGTCGAGTCGATTTGCTCAACATCTTCGCGTCGCAACAACTTCGCTTTACTCTGTGTATGCGCACATCAACACCTTCTCTGTCTTTATCGCTCCTTGCAACTCATAGTCCTACTAGTTTATCGCCGCTGAATCAACGCAAGGGAGCTGGTAGATCAGCATCACATCATCCATCATGTCGTTCGGCGGAGGCGGATTCTCCTTTGGAGGCGCCAACAATACCAATAACAATAACACTTCCGGTGCTGCCAAACCCTTTTCTTTCGGAGGTAAGTTGATCTCTTTCGCCAGACTTGGATCTTCTTGAACGATTAACTGATATCTCCCGTGACTTGCTTCTCCTTGACAGGCGCATCCACCAACACAGCAGGCTCTCTCTTTGGCTCCTCACCCGCAGCAGGCTCTAGTACCACCCCTGCTGCGTCCGTCGGCGGCGGCCTCTTTGGCTCCAGCAACACCTCCTCAACCACCCCTGCTACCGGCGGCTTTTCGTTTGGCGCAAAGCCCGCTGCACCATCATCAGGTGGCTTCTCTTTCGGCGGCGCATCCTCCACTCCTGCTTCTTCCGCTGCCGCTGCCGCGCCTGCAGCCTCGGCTCCTGCGACCGGTGGCTTCTCCTTCGGCGGTGCATCCAAACCCGCTCAAGGCACAACCACATCGACACCTGCTTCAACTGGTGGAATCTTGTTCGGAAACGCAGCGTCCAAACCCGCTGCACCTGCTGCTGGAGGCTTCTCGTTCGGTGGCTCCACCCCCGCTGCATCCACTGCCGCACCTGCTGCGCCAGCTGCTGCCCCTGCAAGCGGTGGCCTAAGTGGCTTCGGATCATTCAAACTTGGCGGCAGCACCCCGACTCCTACATCTAGTACTGCGGCACCAGCAAGCACTACAGGCTCCCTCTTTGGTGGCAGTGCAGCTGCGACTAAGCCCGCTGGCGGCTTCTCTTTTGGCGGAACCTCCACAGCTACTTCGACGTCTACTCCGGCGACGTCAGCACCGACTGCAGCGCCTACAACCGGTGGCTTCTCCTTCGGCGGCGCTGCGTCCGCCTCGACTGCCTCTTCCACCACTGCGGCACCTGCCAAGCCTGCTCTTGGTGGCTTCTCGTTTGGCAAGTCTGCCACCACCACTACTCCTGCGGCTAGCTCGAGTACTGAGACCAAGCCCGCTGCAGCTGCCGCCACCACCGCCACCGGAGGATTCTCATTTGGAAAGCCAGCGACTACTGCAACCACCACGACGCCAGCGACGACGACGACCACCACAGCTGCGCCAGCTTCATCCACATCAACATCTGCGGCGGCGGCTCCCGCTGCTGCTCCAGCACCAGCTGTGGGCGGGTTCTCGTTCGGCAAGCCTGCCACCACTACCCCGACCGCAAGCACCACATCCGCACCAGCAGCATCAGTTCCCGCAGCGGCACCGGCCAAACCTGCTGGCGGATTCTCGTTCGGCGCTACCCCCGCTGCTGCTGCTGCTGCTGCTGCTGCTGCTGCTGCTACTACCACCACCACCACCACAACAACATCTAAGCCTGCCGAGACCGCCTTGTCCACCAACGCTGCTGCTACTGCCACCACCACTGCTGCTGCACCTACTGGCACTGTTGGTGCGGTGCCCACACCGTCTCTGCTGCGCGGCAAATCGATGGACGAGATTCTGAACCGCTGGTCGACGGATCTCGACTCGTCGATCAAGGAGTTTTCGCGCCAGGCGGCCGAGGTAGCTGCGTGGGACAAGGTGCTTCTGAAAGGTGGTGATGAGATCTCCTCGCTCCTCCAAGCGCTTTGCCTCGCAGAGGAGAAGCAGGGGTCGATCGATAAGACGCTCGACTATCTCGAGTCGTCCCAAAACGACCTCGCTTACCTCGTCAACGAGTACGAGGCGCAGATCGACACGCTGTTGCCCGCCATCACGAACGGCGGTGCGGGCGCCGGTGCGGGAGTCAATCTCACTTCCGCCGATGTAGAGCGTGAGCGCTCGTACCAATTGGCAGAGACGCTTAATAGTCATCTCGACGACGTCGCCAAGAATCTCGGCGCGATGATCACTGAGCTTAATACAGCCAATTCCACCGCTAAGGGTGGCGAGGCGGATGCGGTGGTGCAGGATAGGGATGGTAGTATCGTCCAGATCGTGGCCATTCTTAATGCGCATCTCGCGAGTCTCAAGTGGATCGATCACAGTTCAGGCGCTCTCAGGTCGCGTTTGGATGCTTTGAGGAGGGGCCAGTTGTGATCACACCCATCTTTGTCAATACATACTTTCGAAATCCCACTTCTTGATTCAGGCTAACGAGCGTTGTACACAATTAAAAAGCGTCGTGCGGTATAGAGCGTGGTGCGTAGGTGCGTAGGGTTTAGAATCGCCATTCGTCGTCACCCGTACAGAGATGGAGGGGGCCCAGTGGGGAGAGTGTTAACGAGAGTCTAAATGAGGTATCCTTGTGGTAGAGTTCGGAGGGGAGCGAGGTGAATGTATCGATGGATGAGATCGAGTCTGAATGGGTTGAGGTGGTCGTCGGTGATGATGACGATGAGGGGGTTGGGGATTCGATGTTGGAGTTGGGTTGGTCTATTGGGTTACGAACCATGTCCTGCGTTGGAGTCGAATCGAGTTCAAGTCCTTTAAGCGAAGGTCGTATCTCCTCCACCCAACCATCATCTACGTTGGCCTCGTCACCATCGCTGGAGACGACACTCCACCCTTCTTCCACCCCAATCTTGGCAACAAGACTCCTCGCCATCGAAGAGCGTTTACTACCCGCATCCACACTGCTCCTCCTCTTCCTACTCCCAACCCCCACCTGCGTTCGACTCATCCTCCGCGCCTGCTTCTTTTCTACCTCACTCAACGCCAAGATGCGCTGAACACTCGCTCGACGTTCACATCGCTCACTCTCCCCCTCCCGTACCCCTTGATCGTGCTCCAACTGCGACGAAGCCAGCGTACTCGCCGTACCGGAAGGCTGGATCAAGGAGGGTAACGGCCGGGAGAGTTCTTCTTCCAAATTCGTCCACCATCCAGTGTAGTGCTGCTGTGCTGCAAGAGTGGCGTCGGCGGTTGCTGCGTCGGAGGATTCCGGTTGGTCTACCACTGACGATGGGGAGATTTGGATCGGTTGGGCTTGCCGCATTGACGGCAGTCTGTCGCTGGCAGCAAGGTCTACACTGGACGGACTGTGTTCCCTCTCCCTCACCATCGTTGTGTTGGTCAAGATCGGCTCGCTACCCCTCCTCCCATACACGTATCCCCTTGCGTCCACCTCGGCCTCGGACCCATCTTCACCGGCGGCTTTCATACTCGCCCTTCTAGCCAACGGCCCACTCTTGATCGCCTTGGACGCAGCTCGAAAGATCGTCTTCCTCGAACTCCTCCTCCTTCCCCCCACCAATGAATCCATACTTGCTCCCCCGTCATCGCCACTGTGCGCATAATGCACCACCCCGCCCGCATTCATACCCACCCTCGCCCGCCTCTGCCTCTCCTCGCTCTCCCTCTTCCTATCATGCTCCCTCACCAACCGATCTACCCTTTCCAACTCCTTGATCAACGCCATCTCCTCCTTCACCTTGGCCTTGCTCTGCTTCTTGGTCATCAACGCACTCGTCCCAACACCCGCTGGCGAAATCGGCGTAACTGGCGGCGTAGGTAACCCTGTCAACCCATCTACACTCTTACGTCCGAATAGCAGCCCGAACGAGCGCTTTCGAGAGCGACTGAACAAGTGGCTGCTGGGCGAATCCAAGGAGATGGGCGAGGCGAGACTGGTGGAACTCGTCGCTTTGGTGTTGGAGTGGAAGGAGAGGAGAGGTGTGGGTCGGGTGGTGGTGGTGGTGATGTTGGGGGGGAGTCGCGAGTGACGCTTGTTGGGTGGAATGGAGAGTTTGATGATGTGGTGGTGGCCTTCTTCCTCGCATGTGGTGATGATCACGTCTGGGATGCTGAAGTGCGAGCGCTGGCGCGAGTGCTTACATGCATCGAGGTCGGTTCGCATTCGGGTTAAGGCGGACGGGTAAGTGGAGTAGGTATGTCCATCGTCGTCGTGGCTGGCTGATGGTTGAAAAAAGGGTGGGCAAATTGCTGGGGTGGTGTGGGAGATGGGGTTGGATTGGGGTTGAGGGAGAGCGGGAGTGGGGTTGGATTTGGATGACTTGGAGAAGCGGAAGAGCGAAAGTTTGGACTTCTTGGGAGTGGCAGAGGAGAGTGCGGTGACCATCGTGGCGGTTCTGTACTGTGCTGTGGTTTGGTATGGTATGGTGTGGAGAAGAAACAGTGATGGAGGTGCGGGCTCAAGACGAGATGAGGGCCATATCGCGTGATGGGGAGATACTTTCGACGGTGGGCTGGCTCGGGAGGGGAGAAAGTCTTGTTGTTGTTGTTGCGCGCAATGACACAAATTTGATGAGCTCGATGACGGAGTGGTGATGGTGAAGCTTGACCCTCAACGATTCAGTGTGGTGACGGTATGGGGTAGTGATGGTAGTCTCAAACCATCCCAGCTCAATGACGATGATAGGAAACACGACAGTGTTGGGACTGAGAGTCTGCTCACTACCAACTAGCTATTCGATTCCGGAGAGGCTTGCACCGACGAGGACGACATTTCTCAGAAGCGACGCAGCAGAAAGAAAAAAAGAGAGGGTGGGGCTCAAGCTACAGTATGGTATGCAAGGGGGTTTCGTCGTGCTGTTCCTCAACAACGATGAAGCCACTCACAGTGACGACGTGGTTTGTGTGACTGCATGCATGGGGCTGATTGCGCCCATGCAGGCAGGTTGCACGCATGCTTTTGCGCTATCGGCAGCCACTTAGGCGGCTGAGCGTGTGGGTTGGGCCGAGTAATGGTGGTGGGTGTTCTGTGGTGTCGATTAGCGCTGTCAAAGCGTTGATTTGCCGTTACAAACACCAAATTTTTGAGTCCTGCAATGCACGTTCTCGGCTGTCTCTCTCTCTCTCTCTCTCTCTCTCTTTCTCTGGTCAAGAATGCCGTTTCTCTCTGGAAACAGTTCTTCTTGGCACTGCTTGGGAGCTGCGTTGATTCGCTTGCACTAAAACGACTTTAACGAAAATCGCAGCCACGATTGTATGTATGGTGGAAGCTACGAACCGAGCGCATTCCTTTCCGTTTGCCTACCTAAATCGAACGCATACGTATCATCGTTGTGCAGCGTCGGAAGCCAGTGACAGAACAAACGCTCACCTGCATCCCATTCTTTGGTCGCCAAACTTCGCTGCCCTGTCCCGTCATCTTTGCCCTTTTCACTCAGCCTGATCTCCATTATTCATGCCTTGACCACAGCACCATTGGCAATCATCATCTTTTATTATTTCTCATTCCTTTTCTTCTCTAGAATAATAGATCCCGTGTTGGAGGGGTCAAAGCGTCAAAAGATGCCAAGGCTGCTGGGTGGTGGTTTTTGCGCATGCCGGTTCCATGCAGACCAAGTCAAAGAACGCTGCTGCTACTGCACGCTTAGAGCGGTTCGGTTGCAAGCTCGGAATATATAAATTATTGTTGGCCAAACTGTGCGGTGCGTGCAGAAGTTGCGATCGGTACAGACACTAAACTACACTACACTACACTACACTGTACAGCGCAAGAATCGCCCCTCCTTCTCACATGGGCAAAATCTCGTTTGATCATCCAAAGTCATTTCCACTTCCAAAGCCAGCTCGCATCGGTCATGTATCAGCTCACTTGAAACCCCTCTCTTTTTAACCCGCCGCCAACTCCCCTTACGCCTTGGCAATAGCTCCAAGTAAGCACACCAAACTGGACCACATTTCAAAGGCATAACTTGATACAGTCGAGGAGCTGAGACGATCATGGCCAAAGTGTGTAATGGATGTGTGCAAGTGAGAACATGAAAAAGGGAGCCTTGATAATTTCATGGCTTTCCCAGACGCTTTCCGTTCCTGCGCGGCCTCTCGCGAACCACCATCTGGTTACCACGGCGAGTACCCGGCTTCCTCGTCCTGGCACCCTTGGCCAGATGGCCGTAAATCGACCTAGGATGCATGTTGGACTTACTCTTACCACGTCCACCACCGTGCGGGTGGTCACAAGCGTTCTGCGCAACACCACGAACCTTGGGCCTTCTACCCAACCATCGGCTACGACCAGCTTTACCCAGACGACGATGCTGGTGATCCTTGTTGCTCACCGTACCGATCGCAGCGCAGCATGAGGACGGCACCAGACGCACTTCACCCGATTGAAGTTTAACTTGAGCGTGCGAGTCGCGATCGCCCGAACGACGCGAAAACGCCACCAACTGTCCAGATGCACCCGCGGATCGCACCAACTTGGCTGGTCCCGTGGGGTTCAGTGTGATCGAGTGAATCGTGGTTCCGATCGGGATCAATTCCAGAGGTAGGAAGTTTCCTGGACGGATGGCTTGCGTGCGGAAGATACCCAAATCCAACGCCGACTTGCTGATTGTAGTCGATTCGGTCTCGGCGCTTGACGATGTAGCCGTGGCAGTCGAAGCGGCAGCAGTCTGTGGTGCAGCCGGATCAGTGCTCAAAGCAGTGCCATCTGCATTGACGTATTCATCCACCACCTTGCTGCTGCTGCTGCTCGTAGGACGTTGTGCCTGATTGGCCAATCGGTAACTCTGGACCGTATCACCCGCCCTCAATCCATCGGGTGCAAGGATGTAACTCCTCTTTTTGGATTGCTTATGCTCCACCAAAGCGATGTGCGCACTTCGACCTGGATCGTATTCGATCCTCAGAACGTCCTGCTCGCCTGTCTCCCATCGGTAGAAGTCAACCAAACGGATTCTCCTCCTGTGTCCGCCTCCCCTTCCTCTAACGGTGATGTGTCCATGGTGATTCCTACCACCCGTACCACGCTTAGCGATCGTCAGCGCGCGTTCGGGACCTCCCCTATGAAGGTGCTCGTTGAGCGGTTGACGCACCCATCGGATGGATTTAGTGATGGGCTTAAACGTCTTGAACTGACGATCCTTACGCACGAAGGGCGATCCAGCGGTGGTAGAAACACCCAAACGCGCCGCCACGGACGACTCGGCAATGCGACGCTTGAGAATCTTGCGGTGCTGCTTGAGGGCTGCCCTGCGCTCCTTTCTGGTTTTCCTTACTGACATAGATGAGTTCGTCGCGCTTACCGGGACGATGGGGTTGCTAGAAACCTGCGCAGTCGAAGCAACAGGCTGGGCAGATCGTTTGGCGTCCTTGCGCTGTTTCTCGATCTCTGCCTTGCGCTGTTTCTTCATCTCTGCCTTGCGCCGCTTCTTCCTCTTTTGCCTTGCTAGCTCAGATGAGTACGCCGCCTTGAACGGGACGAAACGGGTGCTAGAGCCTTGGATGGTGGATGCAACCGTCTGGAGAGATCGAGAGACCAAGGTGGTGCTGCGCACAGCTGCTGTGATGGCACCAGTGGATGCGAGCGTGGAGCTCGACGTGGAAGTTGTTCGACCCACGGCTCGCAACGAGGCGCGAGCGAGGATTGATGCAACCATCCTGACCGACACAGGTACTCCCTTAAGATGAGGATTAGATAGAGAGAGAGAGAGAGTGACCGGTCAAATGGATCGCAGAATGATGGTGACGAGCAAGGACTTGACAAGCGGCACACGATTGGCTCTTACGCAAAAAATCCGATCTCGGAAGGTCTCTGGCACGCGTCACGTGCTCCCTCACTCATCCACCTTTTTTTTTTTCCGGTAGTGATTAGAGAATGTGACATAATCATTGTCTCACCGCTCTAACAGTCACTCTAACAGTCAAGTGACCTGGACTCTTCATGCAGCTAGCTGCCTTGTTGATGCTACTAAAGCGGCTTTCTCAGCCAGGACTGGAGACGACGTCGATCAGGAAGACAATTATTATTATTACAAACAATACATGGCATCACGACAATCTCTGCGACAAGGACTACTTTTTGCTTTTCTTCTTGGACGAAGCTGCGGTGGAAGTGGCAGAGCGCTTGGTGACGTTTTCCTTGCCACCTCGTGCATTCTTGCGTGCCATGATCTCGGCCTGAATTCGATCAAACTCTTCATCACTTGGTCTGTTGTCCTTGACACCAGCTTTGGCTTCCATCCTTGCGATCATATCGTCGAACTGCGAGATTCTGTTCTGGTTCTTGCGTTGTATCAGTGCTGCAAGCCCACCGAGATTGTCATCATCGTCATCGTCGTTGCTAGCCTTTGATTTCGATTTCGACGTCTTGGCCTTGGCCTTGGCATCTGTGGGTTTGGAAGCCTTGTTGGATTTGGCATTGGCGTTACCGGATCCAAACAGATCATCCCAGACACCGAGTTGCTTGGCGAGTTTCTCGGCTTCCTCGGCCTCTCGTTTTGCTTTCTGCCTCAAAGCTTTCCTGCGGGCGTCATCCTTCTTGGTCTTCTTCCACTGGCTCGTCTCTTTGATTTTGCCTTGCTTGATCGCAGCATCGATGATGGAGATGAACCTCTGCTCATCGGCGAGGAACTCGCAGCAGGGAACATGGTCAAAGATGGTTGCCAAGTCACCATCGGTTTCCTCGTATGCTGCTAGGATGTCTTGCTTCTCCTCGTCCGAGTTCTGATACTTTTTCTTGAATTCGTCCAAAGTTTGACGTGAGACCTCGCCAGTCCAGAGCTCCTTGAAGTATTCGTTCCAATCAAAGTCTGCATCTCCTTCACCGAACATGAGCTCCTTGGTGGAGCCAGTATTGTCGAATTTGCGACGTCTTACCTCGTCGGAGAGGACGGCATAGGCGAAGCCGATCTTTTGAAATTGTTGGATAGCATCCTCTTTGCTTTCCGAGTTGGCGTTTGAGAGGACCTTGTCTGGATGAAACTTGAGCGCAAGCCTGTATACGACGATAGACATAATGCAAAATTATCCGGATGAGTATGAGAAGAACGAGTAGGGATGAGAAAGGGATGTAGTGGCAGTACTCACTTCTTGTAAGCCTTCTTGATCTCTTGTGCGGTGGCTTCTTTGGCTACTCCAAGAGTTGCGTACAGGTCGACGTTACCGTCGGGGAAGAAGTGAAGCGCGGGATCTTCTTGGTCCATATCTGCCAATGTGATAGATGTGTCTAAGGCAAAGGCAAGGAGGTGAATCGAGGAGAGGAGAGGAGTGGAGTGGAGTGGAAGCGAGCGAAAAGGTCACTTTTGGCACTTTGACTGCGCTTTGGACGCGTAAATTAATTGCTCATTTATTTATTGCGGGACGCGCGCGTCTCTGTGCAAAAAGTAACACTCGCACCCACCGTCGCACAAATTCATTACTCCACACAAGACGACGGTGGCACTGTCCTTCCTCAAGCATCCATCATCTACGATGCCTGAATCGCGTCTCAGCGCCATCGATCCGCGCACAAAATGCGGTCGCATCTACCTCGCCCTCCTCCTTCTTCGTTGCATTTCGGCCTTCTGCGGTCATGGCTACATTCATCCGGATGAATGGATGCAGTCGGGCGAACCCTACTATGGTCTGACGATGAAGGGTATTGACGCACAGATTCCTTGGGAATGGCGTCCAGATCATGCTCTTCGCTCGCTCTCGTCCCTCCGCACCCAGTATCTCGCCGCACCAACCATCCTCCAGTTCTTGACCAACTTTGGTGGAATCTCAGGTCAAAAGCTGTTCCTTGTACAACGAGCGAGCATTCTTCTCTGGACGCTCTACCTCGATGTGGTGACCGCCTTCATCTTCCCACCTCCAACAGGTCGCTACCTCGTCTGCCTCTTCGGCATATCCACAGCGGCTACCACATTCTCGGTGCGTCCGTTCAGCAATTCGCACGAAGCCAACCTGATCGCACTGCTCTTTGTCCATGTGCTCACTTTCTACCGCGATCGGTCGTGGTACAAATCGCCCAACGCATGGGGCTGGCATTGGGGCGTGCTCGTCGCAGTATACACGGTCGACGGATTCTTTATGCGTTTCACCCACGCCATATTTGCTCTACCTTCGCTCCTCTTCTTTGCATACAACCACTATCGCATCGCTGCCGAGGGATACGTCAAACCAGCGCTCAAGTCGTTTTCCATCACCGTCATAGCAACTCTCATCGCACTGTACATGAGGGTGGATGCCGAGACTAACTTTTACTCTCAGTCAGCCAGCTCGAACGCATTGCAATTGGCGAGCTTTGCGCATACCAAGTGGGTGATTCCGCCATTAAACGCATTGCTGTATAATGTCAAGACCGAAAATGTGGCTCAACATGGATTGCATCCGAGATGGTTGCATGCTGCCGTAAATATGCCCATGATTGTGGGTGTGGCCAATGTCGTGGTGCTTTTCATTTATGCGGAACGATTGGCGAAAGGCCTTGGTACCAGTTCCAAGGCGAAGCCAGCTTCTGGCAGAGTAGCTGGTAAATCGAGAGCTAGGACAGGTACTCCCTCGACATCAGCACAGCCTTGCAACGATGCCGAAGCAGACAGTGTCGATATCGAACCTGTCGCTGTGGGCCTTTGCTTGATCACTATCATCTTGTCCCTCGCTGTGCTGTCCATGTCTCCACACCAAGAACCACGCTTCCTGCTTGCGCTCGCCTTCCCCTCCACCGTCATCTTTGCCTACGCCGTCCAATCTCGCCACCTGCAACTCCGACCTCGTCTCATCCGTACCCTCATCCTCCTCCACATCCTCCAACACCTCATCCAACTCATCCTCTTCTCCTTCCTGCACCAAGCCGCGCTTCTACCCACGCTCTTCTCGATCGATTCCACATTCTCCACCCTTCCGCACGCCGCCGATCCACTGTCGCAATCACAACGATATCAACACCACCTACTCTACCGTACCTTCCCCTTGCCTCTTCACTTGGTCCCTCGAAAGGGCAAACAAATGTATCCACGACTCGACCACCTAGACTCCTCCTCCATATCCGCCAACGATCTCATCCAACTCGCCTCGGCAGCATGCGATCACACCTGGATCTACACCCCAACTTGGACAGTTGCACACCTCCAATCCCAATCCTCCCAAATCTCTCTCATCCCACAACAAAGCTGGTCGTGGCATGTAGATATGGACCACCTCGTCGAATCGGTCGCCCTGGTTAGCAAGCTCGGTCTTAAAACCGCGTTCTCCATTCAAAAACTCGCCGTCATCTGCTCACCCACCAAATCCCCACCTCGGACGAAAAATGCGACATTTGATCACACCGAGTTGTGAGAAACCCCCCTCACCCCCTCACCCCCGCACCGCCTGAAATGTCTGTAGAATTACTTGGCACACAAGCGCATGGGTTTTTAATTTCAATCCCAAACCAACCGACCGTTCAGATCAACGCTAGCTTTGGCACTGGGCACTTTGCTGGAACCGGCAACACTCTTGGGCGTTGGCCTATTCGCCATCTCCCTCTGCCTTGCTTGTTCGGCAGCCTGCTGTCTGCGATGATTGGCGAGACGTTCCGCCTGAAGTCGATCGGCTTCTTCCTTTGCAGCCTTCTTGGCGTTTGTTTTGTTTGCGTTGCTTCGCTGTTTCTTTGTCTCAACACCACTGCCACTGGCGTTGCCGGTGGTGGAGGTGGAGGTGGGGGTGGGGGTGGTTCCGTTAGTGCGTGGGTTGTGTCCTGCGACGGTCCATCCATTAGTCGCTTTGGCGGGTTTGGGAGCAATCCGACGCACCGACGACGTAGTGGCATCGTCCGGAAGTGCAGCGAACGGGTTGGTAGATGCAATCGACACATTGCTGCCTCCGCCAGTGGTGTTGTTGGTGCTAGCGGTCGAGCCGATTTTTACCTTGGCACTCGACGACAAAGTGAATGTACCGCCGACAGAGCTCCAACCTTCGTCCACTTCCTTTTTGGACAGCTTGGGTTTGGGTGTTGCCACTTGGGGCGCAGGGATGCTAGCCACAGAGTTGTACGCGGCTGGGAGAGGGTCGACGTCGGCATCGCGCATGTCGCCCAGCGAAGAGGTGAATGCAGTTTGGACCGCATCGGCTCGTGCGCGGATCGTCTCGTTGTTGATCGCGGGAGGTTCCGACGCAACTTGAGCGTAACTGTCGTTGGATGGTGCAGCAGCAGCAGCAGCAGCAGCAGCAGTAGCTTTGGTTTTGTTTTTCTTGTTCTTCTTGGTCGAGGTCGAGGAGGCTGCTGCTGCCGGAGCTGGCTCCTCCTTCTTGGTTTGCACTTCTGGCACCTTGGGCTGTTCGATAATGGGGACAGCCGGAGCAGCAACAGCGGTAAGATCCTTGCTCTTGCTCTTCTTCTTGCTCTTACCCTTGCTCGATTTGGTCGCTATTGAATCCTGCTTGGTGCCATTATTGTTACCGACACCTTGCTTCGGTTCAGTCTTGTTGCTGTTGCGAACAAAGACGTGAACAGCCAAACCAGCTGCAAGGCCGAGAGCAAAGATTTTAGCCGAATCCATCGTGTACCAGAGTGGAGCTACAATGTGAGGTGCGAGGTGGTGTTCGTTGTGAAGAGGGGGGGGGGAAGTGTGTGTGGGTTGGGTTGAGAAGAAATGCTTGAGGTGCCGATCACGATCTGACGTGGAAGACAGAGAGGGAGAGTGCGGTCGACCAAGGTTGACGCAAATGAAGCTCGAGTGGGTTGTGTGGGCGCTGGAATGTTTCTTGCTACGTGCAAGTGGGAAAAAAAAAAAGTTGGATGAGATTGGAAGAGATGATTGGTGATGGTGGAGGAAGCGTTTTGGCGTCGGCATTACAGTAACTGAAGAAGAATCACAGAATGCCAGATCAGACGATGCGGCGCCGAGGGTTAGGAGAGCGTCAAGAAAGGCCTTTCTTTCTATAATATGACCGGCCTGCCTGCCTGCCTGCCTGCCCGCACGGTTGAGAAGATGAGCAGCGTCAAGCCGAGGGTCGCGCTCTACAGTATTGAGCTGAACAGCAGCAAAGCTGTAGCGGCCAATCAACGCCATCGCGGCGCGGCGCGGCGCTGTGCTCAAAAAAGCGCAACAGAAAGAGATCTCTGCATCCACTTTATCATAAATTTGTGTGCTTTTTCCGTTGTTGGATTGCGCTGTTCTATTCTCTCGGGCGGATGCTGTTCTGACATTTAATTGAGGTATTCAAATGTTAAGGCGAGAGAAGAGAATTTTGGCTGGAGGGCGGCTAAAGCGGGGTGAATACTCTTTTATTATTCTTATTATTATTATTATTTTCCCTTGGCGCCGAGTGAGCGGAAAGTGAAATCCGGTTGAATAAAAACTCTCTTTTAGAACTTTATTTCGGAATTAAAGAAAAAAAGTGTCACAAATGCACCGCCGCCGTCGAAAAGATCATCCTTTTCATCATCATCATCATCATCAACAACAACATCATCATCATACTCGACTCTTCAAACTCTACCTGCACAACAGGAAAACATTGGACCTTATCACATTGCATCTTCCCACACGCAATCTCAACATGGTTCGCATCTTCCACCTCTCGCTACTCCTCTTCTTGGCCGCACTGTTCTCCCCCACCACCCTGGCACAATCCTCATTCACCACTTCATCTTCCTTCACCTCCCCCACCTCATCATCCAATTCAACCGCCACCTCAACATCAGGTCGCTCCACAGATGCAGCAGCAACCCTAGGCTCCCTCCTCACATTTACCTTTTCCTCCGTCGACTCTTCCCTCACCACTATCACCACCACTCTCTCCACCAGCTCGTCCTCCTCCACCACCACCACCTCTTCTTTGGCGTCCTCCACCACAAGCACTTCAACCCTACCAAGTGCAACCAGCTCCCGTACTCCAAACGCAGCAGTCGGACTACACTCCGCACCCTGCGCACATCAATTCGTTGCCATCCTCCTCGTTAGCTCCATGTGCTTCCTCCTCTAACTCCTCACCCCGCTCCCATACCCTCCTCGCTAGCATACCCCTTCCCGCCCCCCTTTGCATAGATATCACACCACACCCCATACTTACACACACACACACACACACATATACACACACACGGACGCATCTCCTGCCTTTTTTGTTTAAAAAAAAAAATGCACTCGGTATTTCTCCAACCCCCGCGCTTGGCAAAACTAATTCTTGAGAGCCTGCAGCAACTGTTTGGCCTCGTCGTACTCTGGTTCCTGATCCCAGCACTCGCGCGTCTTGGCCAAGAACGTTCTCACCAAGCTTCTCGCTTGGAACTTTGGCTTTGGCGAATCCTCCATGTTTGCATCGTCGCTCAGTTGCAGCAACGCGTCGACCAAGTTTCGCAGATCGTGTACGAGTCTAATGAACGTCTGTTTGTCCGAGTTGAGGTCCAAGTGCATTGCAGTGTTGAATGTCGAGTTGTATGCGTTCAATAGCGCATATTGTATTGCCCGTCTTTGTTCACCGTTCCAAAGCAGAAGACGCGAGTAGAGTTTCCAGATCGGCGCACTTGTCGAGATGCATGCCAGCAGCGTATCGTCAAACAATCGTCTCACTACAGGGTACAAACCCAATCCAGAGTTGGCGTCTAGTTTGGGTTGACCCTCGTCAGTGGCTTTGACCACCGCCGCTTGCGCCTCCAGCTCCGCTTTGGGAGTGCGCGTAACCGCATCCACCAACCGCGCCAACACACCCACCTCCACCGTCTTGGCCTTGTCGTCATCATTCGACTGATTGCGCGTCCGAATCTCGGTCACACGAACCATCGCCCTTGTCGCCTCGACCAGATACCCAACGTCGATGCAGACGATCATATAGTTGTACCATACTCGCCAGTTTTCGTGTGCGAATCGCAGCGACTGTTGCAGCGACCGATGCGCGAGCAGTTTCAACGAGTAGGCAGAGGTAGCGTTGGCTCGACGAGTTCGCCAAACCCCCACTTGGCCTGGATTGGGTAGCCCAATTTCGGTCGCAGTATCGTCGCTGTCCGCCTCACTTTCGCTGGAGGAGGACACTTCGACCCCGGAATCCGATCGCGAACTACCACTCCAGTCACTGAGTCCACCCTCATCGTCATCGTCTCCACCGTCGGTAGCGCCTTGCCACACTCGATCCGCCTCCTCTTCCGCCGCCTCGAGGATGTCGGGCAATCCCCCCTGCTCGCCCATCCGCTCAATCCCCACCGCATCGTCCACTGACGTCTCCTCCACCATACGCAGATAACAACTCGCTAGGTTATTCCAACTCTCCATATCCTCATCATCCAACGCCGTGCATCGACGGAAACACTGCGCACCCTCCTTCCACTGCTCCAAACGCATGCAGCAGCATCCCAGGATAAACCACGACCGCGTGTACAACGGATTGATCTTGAGCGCCTTCTTCAGCCACTTGGCCGCCGATGCAAAGTCATTGCTCGTAAAGTAAACACCTCCCAACGATCGCGCAGCGCGTGCCGACGAATTGCCGGACACCGTCCACGCCTTGCTGTAATGACCCAGCGCAGATGCCGGCTCGAGGTCGCCCAGGAGACACCAAAGCTTAGCCTCCCTAGCGCGGTCCATACGCCGATACATGACAGCCTGCGCCTCACTGGCCGAGCTCGAATCCACCGCATTTCGACGACGCACCGAAACATCCACATCGGCTTCCACTTTTTTTCCATCGAGCAACTCGCGAACGATCTCGATCGCCTCCTCCTGCCTCCCGAGCATGCCGAGACACTGCACCACCTCGTCCCACATTTCGATACGCTCAAAGATCTCCAACGCCGAGCGCGTCACGCCGATACTTGCATACCTCCGGGCGAGCTCGGCCTGCATCTCCCACTTGGGCGGCAGATCGAGCGCGTGAAAGAACTTGAGTCTCTCCTGAATCGACGAATCGTTGGTGGGCATCTGATCGATCAGTGCCTGCAGTTGCAAGACTGAGCGCTCGACGGTTCGCGTTCGGGTCGATTCCAATCGCGCTCGCAGGAGGAGCGACATGGTGTGCACCATCCAGTTTCGAGGGTGCGAGATGACGCGCGAGATGAAGATCTGCATCTGGTTCGCCGTCAGCCCGTGCGCGGCTTGCGTGTTGCGGATGTTCAAGCACAATGCAAGCAGCGTGCATTGATCCAGCACCGCCAGCGCAGGTTGCGAGTTGGGGTCGAGCGCCAGTAGATCGTCATCATCACCGTCTTCTCCATTGTTGGAGTTGGACCCACCGCCGGTCGACGTGAACTTGGTCTGCTCGAGCAGCGTGTCGTCGTTGAGCGCGTACGTTGAAGGCATGCCTGCCACTTGGTCTTCCGGGTTGACTTTCGAGGCAAATCCAGTTTCCATTGTTTCCGTTATGTTTCCCTTCTCTTCTCCCTTGTGCTCGCCCTCACCGCCCTTCTGCTCAGCCTCCTCGTCCTCCTTGCCACCATCGGCCACCACACTCTTGGCCAACAGCACCAATTGTGTCTTATCCTCCCTCTGGAATTTCGTCCTCTTGCCCAGCGCTCCCGACATCCTGTATCGCAGACCATTCTCCTTCGCCGCATCAACAAACGTCTCGCTCGCCTCCCGATCACTCCCCAACCTCTGCAATGCAATCCCCTTTTCAAGAATCAGTCTCGCCGACAAACTTGACCATGCCCCCTTCTCACCCTTCCCCATCTTGCTCCTGCTTTCCACCTCCGCCCTCGTCCTGAGAATATCCGCAAGCTTATTCACCGGATCGAACACGCGCTTACCAAACGCCACGGGCTCATCGAGTACATGGCTGTGCACCGTAAACATACGCAACCTCCACCACGCCACCGTCTCGATCGCCTCGCCCTGCCCATCCTTGTTCACATGGCAGAGCGCTTCGATGACGAGCTTGGAAAACACCAGGAAGAAAGGCACCTGGCATAGATGGTATGCCGGTTCGCCCTTGAATGCCAACGCCTCGAGCGCGGCACGGTGGATCAACCTGTTCGTTTGAGCGTTGGTCTTTTGCTCGGCATCAGCATCGACCGGTCGTGGGGGGAAGCTCGCCACCGCACTCGAACGCAACAGTCTCAGCGGGTCGAGCGTATCCGGCAACTCCGGACCGGTCCAATTGATCTGCACGAAGGCATGCAATGCACTGATCGCCACACACAGCGCTTCGTACGTCTGGTTTTCACCCTCGACAACATCCGCCACGGTTTGTGTGACGGCCTTCTGCAGACCGCTCAGGTCGAAACTACTCGCGCCGTCGCTGAGCGTTTTACCCAGCGCAGCGCCAATCGGGCTAAAGAGCTTGGTGGCGATGGGCGATGTGAGGACGCTTGCAAAGTCGCCGAGGATTGTGCTGGAGACGAATGTGGGGACGGCGGCTTTTTCAACCTCGGAGAGATTGGCAAGGGTGTTGGTGATCAGGTTCCATTGGAAGTGAGTTGGCGAGCCAGCGTCGACCGAGGATGCAGCAGCCAGGGTGGAAGAGGATTTGGGCTGGGATGCCAAGATGGCGGATTGACGGGAGACGGCTTTGAGCACGCGATACATGGCATCGAGGTCAGGAAACGTCGGAACGAACGCGTTATAGTTGGGCACATTGGCTTCATCCTCATTGAGATCGTCCTGCGGGTCGTCGGTCGCTTGCGTGGCGTCGTCCTGAGTTTGAAGTTGGAAGCTCGAGCGTGGGTTGAGCCATCCGACGGCGCCGAGGTCGGCCGAGTTGGTTTTACTCTCGACCAGATTGTCACTGTCAAGCAGAATCGCGGCCAGTAGGAGATCCGCCAGCTCTCGCGTTACTAGTTCTTCAGTGCGCCCCGCTGCCTTGATTTGCTCCTTGGCCCACAACGTCACGAGCGAAGAGAGCGCCGGTTCGGCCTCACCACTTCCCCTGACCGCACGTTGCGGAAAAAGTGCCACATTGAGTTTCTCGTTCACGTTGCCGTTGTCGTCATGAATCTCGCTCGGCAGCGTGTTCTCCGTATCAACCACCCCGAACAACTCGGCCCCATGCAAATCCAACCACTCCTTCCACGCCTCCTCCCCCCTCATCTCGGCCGCACCCCCAACAAGTACCACCTTCTTCCTACTCGTATACGCGTTCACCATCTTATATACCTCGTCATCCTCGAAAATCACACTCTCCTCCGCCACCAGCCCCGCCTGCAACGCCAACGCAAGCTCGGGCACACGTTCGCTCAACACCACGCTCCTCGTCCCCGAAATGACCGGCACGTATCTCCGCTGCGCATACTTGTTCGTATCGACCTGTTGTTGGATGTATGCGAAGCTCATGGCTGCGATGGCTTGATCGAGGGTAGGGTTTCGGGGAGTGACGACGTAGACGGCATCCTCGTTGTCGAGTCCGCCTGAATCGAGGAGCGATTTGGTGTGTCGCAAGAAATGGTTCAACGGCGTATGTGGGAGTGGTTGTGTAAAGCGTCCGGCTTGGACCGCTCCGATGCCACTCATGTTTGTCCTCGGGATGGTAGGATGATGTGTGAGTAGAGGAGGGAAGGGAAGAGGATGCTTCGTGCGAGCCAAAGGTGAGGACAATTCTATTCCTCCACTCTCGGGAAGGAAAAAAAAAAAAGAGAAAAAGAAAAAAAAGGAAAAAAAAAAAAGCGCTCAAAACTTTTTCGGCTTGAAACAATTAATTATTAATCTACTCAATCCGAGTTCCGGCTATCCAACTCGGATCTCACTCTCACTCTCAGCCCAGCCATGGTGCTCAATAGACCCAGCAGTCTTCTTCTTGAACGCAGGTCGCCAAGAACAGATAGATCTATTAAGAAGTAGTAGCCCCCGCCCCCATTCGATTGCGTGTAAGAACGTGAGATGGACAGTGTGGACTGTATACACCATACCGACGAGCTCAGCCACCCATACGAGCCGCCTTAAAACGGGAAACCTTCTTAGGCTTCCCTGCCGGAACCTCCTCTCCCCCTGCCTTCTCTGGTTCCACTCCCTCGTTGGCACGTCTAGACACGACCGGAGGCGGTGCTACACCTTGCTCGACCATCTCCCTCGCCCTCTTCGCCTCCCTCAACCTCTTTGCCTCGTCAGGATTCTCCCTCTCCCACTCCAACCGCTCCAACCTGCTGCGCATCACCATCTCGGCCTTTTCATCATCCTCGTCACTCTCAACCCCCTCGAGCTCCACCGGTCCCGACGTCTTGCCTTCGATCAGATCTCCGTTCTTGGCGAACCGTACCGGCGCAAGTTGCGGGATGATCATCACCGGTGCACCCTTCTCCTCGCCTTCGCCTTGAGGTGAGGTAATGTACCCGTCCATCTCGAATGCGGCTGAACCGCTCGCTTGGCCCACATTCCGCGCGGATTTGAGAAGCTCTTCGATGTTCGCCGTGTCAGAGGGTAGTTTGCCGGTGGAAGTGGGAGTAGGATTGAGTCGCTGGTGGGCAAGAGAGGCCTTGAATCTGGAGATCCTCGATGCGCCTTTCTCGTTGGAAACCGTGTTGCCCTGGTACTCGGGGCCCTCCACAGCTGCATTCAGCGGAACCACATCATCTTCGTAATCCTCCTCCTCCTCCTCCTCTTCCTCTTCCCCGAGCTGCGATTTCGACGAGGATGAGGATGAGGAACCACCAGGCAGATGAAGCCCCATAGCAGCGAGTTTGGCTTTCGCCTCTTCGTACTCGCGCATCAACTCGGGATGCTCCACCAAACCCTCCGCTCCCCCCATCTGCGGTGCCAGTGCCATCAGATCGTCCGCATCATACCCAAATTCATCATCCTCGTCATCGTCGAAATCGTCCACCTCATCCACATCCCAATCGTCATCTTCATCATCAAATCCATCATCCTCGTCCAGCCCCCTACTCTCGGCTGCAGCACGACGAGACTTGTCGACGTACGAGTCAAAGTAAGCATCCTCATCGTCTGTATCCGCGCCCTCACCCTCGATCTTGGGCTCTTCCTGTTCCTCATCCACCTCCCTCGCGCTGTCGACTTCCTCGGGCAGGTGATTATCCAGCGTCTCGCTCGGAACGATATCGTTGACCTCTTCTCCATCCGCATCCGTGGCACCGGCGGGAGGACCGAACCTGACCTTACCCGCACGCGGCTCATCATCCCCCTCCACGGGCCTCGCGAGCTTCACCGCCGCTCCCTCCTGCCCTCCCTCCTCACCCGAAACGACAAGCCCCTCCTGCCGCGCCCTGATCTTCTCCGCATACGCCTTGCTCGGCCTAGCATGGGGCACTGCCGCACTCAAGCCCATCTCCACCCTGCGTTCCGCCAACTCGTCATCGCCCCGACCCGCGCGCTCCAACGCCGAGATGCCTAGACTCTCCCTCGGCCCTGGCCTCCTCTCGACCTTGTTCGGCACGAACTTGGGCTGTCCAGGCTTTTGGTTGAGAAACCCAGCCTTGAATGCGCTGAATCTGGCGCCTTGGATTTTGTCCGCCTCCTTCTCCTTTCCTTTTCCTTTTGCTCTGGCTGTGCTGCGTTCCATAACGCTCTGCCCCAATGCGGGTTTCTGGTTCAATCGCTGGAGCCGTTCGATCTCCCTCTGCTGCTCCTCCCTCCTCTGCTTCTCCGCAATCGCCTGTGGAGTCGACAACCGCTTATCCAGCTCGTACTCCTCCTGCATCTTCATCAGCACATCTGGCGGAGGGGCACTCGGATGGCCCTCCACCACGCCGGGCCCTAGCAACTGCACGATGCGCTCCGCCTCCTCCTCCACGCCGACATCGTCCTTATGTCGCTTCTCGGCCGTGCCCGAAGGTGGCTCCGTGTAATTCTCCTTGACGCGTACACTCGATTTGAGCGCACGCTGCAGAGGCGTGAGTCCCGAACCTGCCGTCTGTTCCGGATGCGTCCGGCCGCGTTCGGGCGATTGGATGCGTACGCTTTTCTTGCTCGGTGTGCTGGTTCCGCTGCCGGTAGGACTTTCGATGCGACTGAGCGGGGTCGGAGTGTGACTGCGCGAGTAGCGTTCCGATTCAAGGCGGGCGGGTGGTTGGGGGTTGGGCTTTTGCTCCTTCTCGAGGTCTTCCCACGAGTAGCTGCTTTGGATCGCGCCGGGACTCGAGGGGTTCAGGTTGAGGAAGCCGTGTCGGATGCCAGAGGCGCCGAACGAGGGACGTTGGAGTAGGTCCGGTCGTGCGGCGGTGGGTTTCAGCGCGGATTTGACGGGAGGAGGTCGAGTCGCGGACACGATCTCGGGTAGCGGTTTGGTGGTGCGTTGGTGTTCCGGTGACGGGGGTGGGGAAGGTGTGCGGATGCGCAGGACTACACGTGTCTCTTCCTCCGCAGGTAGCGGGTGTGTGGTACCAGGGTGTTGGTGGGTGCGAGTCAGCTGCTCGTCCTCGGACGAGGATGAGATCTCGGCATTTTCCTCTGCCTCCAACTTGCTCAACATGTCGTGCATCCATTGCTTCCTCTTGTCCTTGTCCATTGCCGTCTCTTTGTCGTCGCGAACAAACGGCTGCATGTACGCCTTGTTCTCCCTGGTCGCGTCTTGTTCGCTAATCCGCTCGACGGGTTCGTAGAATGGAAGGCCTTCCTCGTTGAGTGCGTGCTGGTCTTGGTTGAGGACATGCACGTTGTTGCTTGGCGACTGATGTTTTGCTTGTTTCTCTTTCGTGGGTTGACTCTGTCGCAACTTAAGCGCTTCGGCGAGGAACCTTGCCTTCCTTTTCTGCAGCTGCAACTGCGCTTGTCGAATCGACATGCTCTTATACCTCACCTCGAGCGTCCTACTTGGCGCATCCAAGCTGACTTGAACCCGAACCCCACCCTCCTCCTCCTCCTTCCCCCCCATTGCGGGTACGGTTGTCAGAACTTCCAGCACTGCGTCCTCTAACCTCACCTCGTCCTCCACGCTTAACCCTGGGCAATCCTGTCTAACCCAAACCCGATCCTCTTCGACATCCACCGTAGCCGGTAGGAACGCCAACGGACCCAGCGGCTGCAACAACATTGCCATCTTGCTTGTAAACTGTGATGCAACCTGGAAGTTGTCCAACTGCACACACACGCTATCGATATTCCCGCCCGCCCTCTCCAACCTCGCCTCCAAACCGTCCCGAACCCCTAACCAGGAGGCCGAAGACGAAGACGAATCATGCCGTGAAACAGCCATCCCCGTTCGCTCGTCCAAACAAGTAACCGATGTCATGGTCCATATCCCAATCCCCTATATATACCCCAAGTGTGTTCTCCAGTTGGCAAACCTAGAAGAATTGGTGGTCAACGGCAGAGTCACCACCAGCCCTGGACATCGACCTTTACCCAATATAATATATTATTCATCCCCCAACCAAACCAAAAGGTCCAAACCCGCATCAATTTAAAATGTAACAAAATAATGTTATTAAATTAAAATTATTATTTCTTCCCCTTACCTACCCTTTTCTAACCGCTCCAATGCCACAAAACACACAGAAAAGCCGCTTCCGCAATCCAACCCCAAGCCATCTCGTCACTTGTCCATACACACAAAGACAACCGAATGCATATCGTCGCTTCAATTGAAACATCGGAAAACTTTGGTACAAATAGTAATCATGACGATGATCATGATGATGATGATCATGATCAAGTTGGTGATGGTGATGGTGATGAACCAGATCGCTGATGAACATCTTGAAAAACGGCAACGACGATCAAGACAGGTGGAAGCTCGTCGACCCCTCCTTCATAGCCGTCTGCAGACGCTCGCGCATCTTTTCGCGCGACGAGTAGTTGGGCATCTTCAGATAGTTGACACACGTCATGACGCTCGGCAGGTAGTCATCCGGTGTCAACGGCGCTTCGTGAGGACGCTTGACGATCGTCAGTTGCGGATGCAGCCCCGCAAATCCTCCGATCGGTAGCTTGGGCGATCCAGTAAGCCATTGCAGGAACTCTCGACGTTCGCTCACATCAAACGACGCCATGATGCCGATAATGTCGCGGAACGTCGGCGAGTCGGCATTGAATCCGTGGTCGGGCTTGACACTCGCCAGCAGCGTAGCTTCACTCCAGTCTTCCTCCGTGTTGCCAAACAGCATCACCAGCTCATCCGCCGTGAAGCTCGACATGGCAGCGATCGGGAAGATCAGGTTGAAGCCCTGACGGAATGCACGTACCGCCGCGCGAATACCCTTGTGCAGCGACATGTCCAACACTTCCGAAATGTACTGCTCCAAGTTGTCGCCCGTAACGTTCTCGTCTCTGCCGCCAGGATGCAGCTCGATCGAATCGTAACCAGGCAGCGTAAAGTCGAGTCCCAGCGACTCCACCTCGTCCGCCTTCATGTCGCGCATCGAAGCGAGCGACCGCGCCAACGTACCATCCACCATAGACAGGGTGGCCAACGTAGGCACCACATGCTGGTGCAGCACCGCTCGCATGAAAACGGGCGAAAAGTTGCAGTCGATGATACGCGAGTCGAGCAACGCCTTGGCGACAAATTGACCCAAGATCCGGAATGCCTGCAGACGCTTCTGCTGCAACACCTTGTCCTGGTTACCACTCAACGAGCCAGCCTCGGTCGTCTCTTCCACCCCATCGCTGATCAGAGGTGCCGGGAAGAGACCTAGTGGGCTGTGCACGTACTGACGGCCACCTTCATCCGCGCCTCCAGCTCGGCTGTCACGCCAAATCTTGAGGTCCCTCCGTGCGAACTCCTTCGAGACGAGCGAGTAGAACTCGAGCGTCGGACCTAAGCCCGTTCCCACTTCCTCAAAGTACTCGACCTCAAGCACGGACGAGTTGGAGCCGTACAGCTCAAACACCTTGACTGCCGATGCCAGTAGATTTGCACGCGAGATGCGCACCTTTTGCCTCTGCAGACGTCCTAGGAAGCCGAACGAGTCGTCCAGCCGCGAAGAACTGCTGCTGCTCGCATCCTGGTTTCGACTGTGCAGCGTCTGCCATCGAGTGAGCAGACGAGCGTAGCCGAACGACGTCGACTGCAAAAACGCAAAGCGAGCCTCGAAGGGGAACAGGAAGGGGAAGTGCTTGGGCAGATCGGTCGACCATGCAGGCAAGCAGGCCGACGCGACGATCATGGGCTCCTCGAGCTGGCGGTTGAGCTTGGCGGTCAGCTTGTTGTTGACAAAGGCAGATTCGGACAGAGCGGGTCCTGGCGTGCCAGCGACCTGGTCGCTTGCGTTTGCTTCGGTGCCTTCCGTAGCCGCCGCTTGTGACAATTCCCGCCACGCCATGTTCAGAGAATGCAAGACGGCAAGTAATTGCAGCAATTTGGCGTGGGGAGCGTCCTCCTTGATCGATGCCGGGAGCTCGATGGCGACAGTCTCGGCAGACGTGGGTTCAGGCGTCGATTCAGCTGGCGGCTTGGCATCAGCGCCCGGAACCTTCTTGTACTTGACCGTGTAGACATTACTCCAGATGTGCCTGTTGCCGCCTTGCAGAGATGATGAAGAGCCTGTGAGCGAAGTCACTGCACCGGAAGCGCTGCAACCCTGTTGTGAAGTCTCGAATCGATGAACAGCGCCGTAGATGGTGGTGTCGAGCGTGAGCTTCTCCGGTCCAAGCGAGAACTCCAGGTGCCAGTCCGTGGGTTTCTTCTGCAGGGCCGATGCATACGAGGAGGTGGCCGGCTTGGACGGGCTGGCAGTGGCCGACGAGGATCCCGGCGAGGCGGAAGGGCCAACGGCACCTTTGTCCGTTGGCTTTGGCGTGCCTGACCCGTTGCTGGGCGAAGCGATGTGCGTACCCTCTGGTGTCTTGGCCACAATGTTGCCGCCTTCCTTTTCGACGTCAAGATTGATGGTTTTGTCGGCAGCCTCTGCACTGTCGGTGGAACCAAGTCCAGTCGCCGAGACACCGGCAGCCTCGGTCGGGATCTCGCTCTGAAGGATTTCTTCCTCGAAGCCTCCCTCTTCATCCGTGAAGCCCTCATCGTCCTCGAATTCGGCGCCTTGAAGCAAGCCTTCCATGAGAGAGCGTGCAAGCGCTTCGTCAGAGCGGCGATCGTCGTCCCCATCGCCCTTTGCCCTGCTCGCGACATCGTTATCACCAGCCGAGCCTGCATCGTCGCCGCCAAAGAGGTGTCGGGCAAGTGCACGAGCATCGTCGCGAGCTTCGTCCTCGCGGCTCTTTCCGGCTGAGGTAGAGCCAGATGCAGACGCTTCGCCTTCTTTTGCTTTGCTCTTCTCCTTCTCGGCAGACGGATCGGCAGGCTTGCTCGAGGTGCTTGTGTCGGCATCAGTCTTGACAAGCGAAGAGCTGGAAGCTTTGGTGTCGGCGGTTCCGCTGCTGCTCTCTGCTGCCCTGCTTCCACCGAGTTCGGGGAAAGCGCCCGATCCAGTCGCTGCGGCGAAAGCTGCAAGCACCGAAGAGAGCCGAGAAGAAGCAGATGATCCAGCTGCGCCCGAACCCGAAGCAGTGGCAGCAGACGATCCGGCAATCTTGGGACGAAGATAGTCACTAAGCGACTGGAACGTGGCTACGGCATGGATGGTGACGACGATGTTGTTGCAACTGCGAGGAATGTCGGTGGCATCCTCCGCCTGTAGTCGCAGCCGCAGCTGACGCCCGAGCATGGCACTGGGGCTCTTGCGAACCTCGTCGCTGCCTCCGCCAAGCGCGGTGGTGATTTCGACATTCTCGAGGCGGCTGAGAGCCTCCTGCAGCCTCCTAACCAAGCCCGTGGCTCCGCTAAGACCGGTAGAGGCGTCTGTGCCCATCAGAGTTCGGGTAAGCAGCAAACGTCTGCGCTCGAGGGGGATGCCTCCTTCGCTGGAGGTAGCGAAGGAGTACAGAGCCTCGACGAGACCGGAACGGAGCAACTCGAAACTCGAGATGGGATCCTCGCTACGGGAGAAGAGCGAAGATACCTTTTGAAGTACTTCTTGAGCGTCTGCGTCCTGGCCACTGCTGGCAGCAGCGGACAGACGCTTGACCAGGTCCTTGATATGGTCAAGCGCCTGAGCTGCGCTCTGAGCACCTTCTGAAGACTTGGACTCGGCCTCAAACTTGTCGCGCAGAACACGAGCACGCCAGATGCTTGCATCCATTGCTTCGACCGAGATCTGCGCGTTGAAGGCCGAAACCGAGGAGGACGAGCCGATCCGGTGACCCGCGGCGTCAAGGAACGAAGAGCCTTGGCTCGAGCCGGACGCGGCAGCAATGAGACGTGCCAATCCAGAGCCGGCAGCGAAACCCGTCGCGCCCGGCTCAGCAGACGCGGCAGCACGCGGCAAGCTTAGAGGCTGACTTGCGCTTAGTCGCTCGATGTCGGCGCCGTTGCTGCCTGTCTTTTCGGTAGAGCTCGAGCTGGGTGGGCGGGCCGACGGTGTCTGCGATGCGATGTCGTCAATCTCCCACATGACGCCTTCACGTCGCAGAAGAGCCGTGTAAAGGGAAGGTAGCTTCTCGGTCAGCAGTTCGACAATCTGGAGGGCGCCGTTGATCAACGTAGGATGGTCTCGTGACGAAAGAATAGCAGCCAGGAAACTTGCAAGGGGGACGTTGTCAAGCACTTCAGCTAGCGACTCGGCGTCGACGAAGCTGATGATCTTCAGGATGCCGTTGATCGCCTTGTGACGCACGTGGAGTGCAACGCTGGCTGCATAGACTTCGACCAATGTCGGCAAGACGAGGTGGGTGAATCGCTTGACGAGGGCGGTGCGACTGTGCAGCATCTCGACACGTTTGTTCTGAGCTGCCTCTCGCTGCACCTCTTTGTCCGATTTGGTACGAGCCAGCTTGCTGCGGGTGGAGCTGGAGCGAGAGGTGGAAGGTCGAGGTGTGTCGTTTGAGGCGTTGCCAACTTTACCCAACGCGTCCTTGGCAGTCTGCTCACCTTCGTCCTTGGACTGCGATGTCGAAGACGCCTGCTTGGCAGCTCGCTTGAGGTACGCCTTCTCGGTGTAGGCTCGCGGGTCGAAAACACCATCGCGAGGCAGAGGAGGCAACAGCTCCCCGACGAGGGAGAGCGCTTCCTGGATCTGCTCCTTGGGCCGCTGCGCCAAGTTTTGGAGCACGGCCATATCGGCCACGGCGACAGATGAGGCGGCAGTATCGGCACCGCCTTCAGGAACAACGGCCACTGCGGCAGTATCGGCGTTGCTGTTGGGTCCGGAAGCCTGTTCAGACTCCAGCTTGACACCATGAGGGCGGGCGGAAGCAGCGTCAGTTGGTGCAGGTGAGCCAGTGAGCAGATGGTACAGCGTTTCGACAATGTTGTTTTCCAGCAGCAAAACCGCAAGGCGAGGACTGCTGCGACAAGCGGTGCCGAGCGCTTTGAGAACGTCGGTGTACACGCTGGCGCCTAGGGTGGTGTTGGAGCTCGTCGAGGATGAAGCTGGCAGAAGAAGATTGTTGAGCGCAGCGAGAAGCTCGCCGGTCAGAAGCTGCTCGAGCAGCTCAGGATATGCGCGGTAGCTCTCGACGACGCGAACGACACACTTGCACGCCGATTCGACCAGACGTTGATCGCTGTAAGTGAGGACGTTCTGGATGATGGGCATGACATCTTTGATCATGCTGAGCGAATCAGGAGTCAGCTTGCGACAGCAATTGGCCGCAGCCGACACGGCGGTGCGCTGAATGTGGATGTTGAAAAAGTCGAGGTACTGCAGAATGGCAGACAGACCGCCTTCCTTGACGATGGAGCTAGGGTAGTCTTGGGAAACCTTTTCGAGCGTCTGGAGCACCTGCTCGGCAAGGTCGATGAAGGTGATCTCCATGAGCTTGGAGTTGAGCACAGGGACGGCACCGTGCATGACGACGCTGTGGGCCGCGTACGGCATGGCCTCCATGAGGTTGGCCAAGCAGCGACAAGCGAGCAGCTCCTTCTCACCATTATCTTCCATGTCGGCCGCAGCCGCAGCGGAGAGCACCGCCCTCATCTCGTCGTCCATGCCATCGTCCACAGGCTCGATCTTGGCAGATCTGCCTCCGAGATCGGCGCGGTCCGGCTTGGGGCCACCCAGTATGTAGACGAGCTCCTTGACGAATGCATCGGTGGGGAAGTAGCCGGCGAGCGTGTCTTCGGTACTGACGCTGAGAAGCTCCGATAGATCCTGAAGCGCCACCATCTGGGCAGTGGCGTCGGATTCCTTACGCAATGCAGAGAGCAGGCTGCGGAACCGCGTCGACAAACCAGACATGTAGCCAGCCATAGCACGGAGATTGAGCCCAAACATGCCAGCGCCGCGATCGTCGTCCTCCGGATCTTCGTCGTCGTCTTCGTCCTCGAACGTTCCGAGCGCATCAGAATCACGCGGAGGCCTGGCCTCTTCGTCGTCATCGTCGTCGTCGTCGTCGTCGTCATCGTCGTCGTCATCGTCGTCGTGATGATCGTGTCCGTCCTCATCATCCTCGTCTTCATCTTCGTTGTCGTCTTGATCGAGGTCATCCAAGTAGTCCATGTGCAACGGTGCATCTTCATCGGCCGCAGCTGCATCTTGAGCCTCCTCAACAACATTGACGTGCGAGTTGTCGTCCTTCTTGGCAGCTGAACGCGGCTCGACGGAGTCGTCGAAGCCATTCAGCTCGGACATGTGAACGTCGTCGTCGTCACGGCTGTTGAGCGAACCCGACTCATCCGAGCACTCGAGGCGCTGAGCGGTGCGGGGAGAGCCAGCAGAGCCGCTGGCGGAAGGACGTTGAGACTTTGAGTTGGTCTTGGTCTTGACGGAAACGGATCGAGCCGAACTTCGGCTCTCTGTGCCGTTTGAGTTGATTCCAGCCATCTTGGATGGAGTGCTGGTGGATGCAGCCGAGGAGGAAGAAGGTCGGTCTGTCACGTTGCCACGCGAGCGAAGCGAATAGGGCGAAGTGGTGGAACTGCGGCGCGAGCTTCGATCTGGGCTCTCGGACTGAGGAATCGTTTTTTGACGCTTGTTGCTGGGCACGCTTTCGACAGCAGGCACAACCGACTTGTACGAGGTTTGTTGCGAGGCGGGTGGGCTGGCTTTGCGCTTTCTGATGATATAGCCAAGAGAGGAAGCAGTAAGGAAGCCAAGCATCGGAAGCGTACAGGGAGAAAAAGAAAGGGTGAGCAATGATTTCTCAGTAAAGGGCGAGACGAGAGCACAATCGTTGGGATGCTTGCTTACCCTTTGCCAGACGAGGAAGTGGATGGAGAGGCCGAGGAGTGGGGAAGGGGTGAAGCGTTTGCCTTGGCTTTGGCTTTGGCTTTGGCGTTGCGAGAGCTGCCTGACTTGAGTGCAGGGCTAGCGTCGAGATCAGTGGAGGAGGAACCGCCAGCACCAACCCGGGACGGGGTGGATTGAAGGGGCGCCAAGGTGGAAGATCGGGTCGCTAGGGAACGACTGGGGGAAAGCGGAGACTTGCAACTAGTGGTGGGATGAGAGGCGAAAGCAGAAATGACCGTGGCAGGCGTCACAGGGGCTGAGGCGTGGCTTGTGGATGCGAATGAGGCTTCGCTTTGCGAATCGGAGGCAGTGCCGGAAAGTCTGCGGCTTCTGCGAGGTGAAGGGACTGGAGGCCGAGCAGCGTTTGTGGTTGAGCTTTGAGCAAGGGTGTGCGATGCGACAGCGGCAGAAGCGACGGTAGGATGATTTGCTACGAAAGGCGAGACGGTCGAGGTTTGAGGTATTGAGCGAGCTTTGGAGGGGGATGTGGACTTGGCGCGGCTGCGATCGCTAGGCATGGAGGATGCCACTTAGCTGTTCAAGCTCGATCAAGCTACTGTATGCAGAGTCACTTGGCTGAGGACGAGTGTACAACCCAATCAGATGGGATCGACAGCGTCCGAGAGAACGAAGATGCGACGTCAGATACGGGGTGGACACGACGAGCAGCAAAGAACAAGAGCAGTGGCTTAGGCTTGCACAATGCGAATGTTGGGCTGAGGGAGAAAGCAGCTCGTTTACGGCCGAATGGTTGGCATGAACGACGTTGGAAGAAGATGAGGACTGGATGAGTGATATGCCAAGTGAGGATTCATACGAGAAGATGGACGACAATGGTATGAGTTGCTTGAGGTGGAATCGTTACGATGATGGTGCTATGCGAATATGCTGGGATAACAGGACCACAACACCTAGTAGGAGGCAACAATGGGGATAAGTGTGGCCAAGTGTTGGATTGCTGAGCTCTATCCTTGGTGATTACACTGCTGGGTTGCAAAACGTGGCGCGAGAGCAAAGCAGAGCCAGAACTCCTAGCGGCAAGACGAGCGTTGAAGGGACAGAAGCCTTTGTTTGGTGGTGGTGGTGGTGGTGGGGGGAAGATGATTGGAAAGGGTGGGTGATGAAAGGGAGTCAGGAGGTTGCATGCTATTGGCGGCGGGCGGCAGTGGCAGTGGCAGCGGTATTGCGGCGGCCATTGAAACGAAGCAGCAAAGCCAATCAACGAAATCACTGCACTCACTGCACTCACTTGACTGTATGCACTACACAGTGGCGAATAGGCAGGCAGCCGCAACCCGCGATGAGCCAAGCTGCTGCTGATAAAAATCATTTAAAAAAAAAGAGCAGCTGGAAAAGTGGAGCTGATGCGATGTGCCTGACTACTGCACCGCTCTCTCTCTCTCTCTCTCTTTTGACCGCGGCTGAGTAGTATTCATCCATGGCTTGCTCAGGCGAGGGGTGCAGCTCTTTGCTGTGCTGTACCGTACTGAAATTGTGGCCTGCGTGGCTAACTCAACTACAGTACTTAATACAGAACAGCTCAGTCAGTTAAGCAAAATTGTGATTCGGTCTCCTTCCGAAGATCACATCCCATCCCGTCGCATCGTCGCTGGCTGACTGCCCGTGCCCGATGCAATTTCGTATAATCACCTTTCTTTGCTGTCCACGGTCTCAGGAAAAGGCATGTGTGAGGAGAATAGATCGACACGGCAGACACACACACACACGCACACACACACACACTTTCCGACAAGCACTGCCGACCCCTGAATATATATTATACAGTAGACTGTAGAGTATCGTTACAGTGTGATGGCTGCATTTCCACATTGTATCCCATATTATATTAGTATTATAGTTGCTCGCCGATCTCAAACTTGGCATGGCAAGCAGTTGAGTCAACGTATTGTTGTTGAGTATGGAGTACATTGTTGCATTAGAGGGCTTTGACCGCTTTCGGCGACACTGACAACCGAAGCAAGGCGTTGTTGAAAACAATACCACAATCAAGTGCCACCCGCATGATACAGTAATCATATGCTTTGTGCAGCTTGGGAGATGCATCTGACCCCGACCGCCGCCCGCCGCCCGCCGCCACCGCCCAAGATGCACGATCGCTTCCAGGGCGGCGACGACAATATTTGAGTCTCATAAAGGCCTATCGAACACCGTTCCAATATCGAATTGCGATAGGCGTTGAGCTGAGTTGATCAAGAAACGCTCGTCATTGCGTAAAGCCCTGATTGAGGGGCTCGAGCGTCGCATGCTAAGCAGTTTCGAAACCGCTCCTGGCAATGGACGCCTCTCGCTTGCCTTCTTCTGCGCTCCGGCGGCTAGGTCGAAATCAACGACAAAAGCAATTGCAATGATCACACAATCCCATATCGCAAACACACAACCCTAAGGGTCCTTAAAGAGTGGAAGTGGGATCCTCTCATTATTGCTGTTGCTTTGGACGTCGATCACCCGTGACCGTGACCCGCTGCGCCAATCTCTCTTTAACGCTCAACTCCTTCTAACGGAACTCTCAGCACAGCTCCCATCAAAAGGATTAGCAGGGCAATGATTCGGTGAATGATGAAATGCAAAGAGCGTACAAATACACAAGCATGAGCTAACGAGAAGGAACACAAAAAAAGCTTGATCAGAAGAGCACCCACACGAGCTGATGGTAAGGAGAAAACCTATGTGTCCGAACAACGAGAAAGATGCAAAAAGAGCAAGTGTAAGCAATTCAACCAATCGATCTCCCCTTTCTGTCCGTGATCCAACTTGTGCTTCTGCGTCGAGATGGAGGAAATGTGCGACAAGTATCAGAAGTGTTAGTTTCATCCAGCCGAAAGCGCCAGGGCATGCCGGCTAGCGCGCCCCGTTGTACCGCCGATCCGTAGATGGAGGGACGCCAACGACCATCAGGCGCAAATTACACGAGTACCATCATGCGAGCCGCACCTCTTCCATGCTGACAGAAGCACAAGCAGAACACCAACACCAACACCAACACCAAAAATGACAACAAAGAGTGAATAGCTAAAACTTACTGTTGCTTCCCTAAGCATCGCCAGCCAGGAGACGAAGCGCAAGCTCTTCCTCTTGCTCGAGCTTGCTCTTCTTGCTCAACGGCTGCTGGCTTGCCACATGCGACGACGATGAAGTCTTGCGACGCTTGGACGCAGGCGCTTGGTAAGCTTCCCCAGCCTCGTCCGCATCGTCGCTGTCATCGTCCTCTTCAGACGACGACAATTCAAAGTCGGGTGTCTCGTAGCCGTCCGATCGCGTGTCAATCGGCGCGAGCACGGCATGACCGCCCTCTTCACCTGAATCGTAGTCGCTCTCGTCGTCGTCGTCGTCCACATCATCACCACGCTCGAGCGCCTTCTCGCGCTCCTTCTGACGCCGACGCTTTTCGCGTCGCTTCTCCTTGGCAAGCTCTTTGTCCTTGATGTCGGCTTGCTGCATGCGCTCGCGTTCCTCCTCGGCCCAGCGCTGAGCCTGTGTTTTGGCGTCACCCTGCTTCTTGAACGCCTCTTCGTCTTGCAGTTCGTACAACGCATGAGCCTCACCGTCCTCGTCGAAGATAAGCTTCTCACCGATCCCACGTTTGCCAGCAAGAGCAAGTGCCTTCTTGCTCTGACCCATAGCGAGCTTACGCTTCGACAGATTTTCGGTGGCATCGGCCTTGGCTTGCTCCATCGTGATGAGATCGTCGTCTCCACCGATGCCATAAGCGTCGATGTCGTCCTCGAGCGCATGGTCAGCACGCTTGAGCGTGAGGAAGTCATCTCCGGCGTCAGCGCTTGCCGATAAGCTAGCCTGATTCTTGGACTGGGAGCTGCGCATGGCCTCGCGTGCGCTGTCATCATCGGAATCGTCCTCAGAATCCGAGGTATCACTGCCAATAAGGCGGTCCTCCTTGCGTGGCGCAGATGTGCGACCGTATCGCGTCTCCTCAACGCCTTCAGCTTCATCACTGGAGGAGGCATCCGAGTCAGAACTGCCATCGTCTGAGGAGGCATCGTCGGCGACGAGTTTGGCGTAGTGTTCACTGAGAATGTCTTGGTTCTTGCGCTCAAACATACGGTCATACTTGGTGCGCACCTTGCCATTCTTATCGGTAGGCTCGTCGTCCGAGTCGTCGTCGTCCGAGTTGCTGCCGTGTTTGCCGTTGCTGGCGCCACCTTGAGCTGCCTTGTAAGCTGCGGCCTTCTTTGCCTTGGCGGCCTCCTTGACAAACTTGACCTTGGGTGCTCCTGGAAGGCCGAGAGCCGCGGCGAACGACTCGAGAGGTAGCGCTGTGACGTCAAAGATGTCCTTGTTCTTCTGGAGGTGGATCGAACGGACATAAGACACGAATGCCTTTTGCGCGAGATGCTTGATTTGAGGCTCTTGGAAGGCGAATGCTTGGAGCTGGTTCTGGATGCTCTGGGTCTTGCTCTCTTTTGGCTTGATGCGTCCGATGGGGATGTTTTTGGAGGCAAGACTCTCCAGAATGCCCTTCTCTTCGCTGGGAAGGACAAAGAGCAGGCTGTTCCCCTTGGCAGTGTAGCGAGCTGTTCTACCGACACGATGGATGTAGGTGTCAACGTCTTCTGGCACGTCGAGTTGGATGACCCAGTCCACAGCAGGAAAGTCGAGACCACGTGCAGCGATGTCGGTGGCAAAGAGCATGGCATGCTGGGTCTTGGTGAACTGCGTGAAGATCTGCAAACGCTTGGCTTGCTTTTGCTTTCCGTGAAGAGCCATCAGACTGATACCGGGACGCAACTTGCAGAAAGTTTCGTGAACGAACTGAACCTGTCGACAGGAGCTCATGAAGACGAGTGCCTTGCACTTGGTGTGGGTGCGGATAAAGGAGAAGAGCAAGTCAAGCTTCTTTTCGAGCTCGACGAGCATGTAGTGCTGCTCGAGACCTTTTGGTGTGGATCCTTCGTTTTCGGGCTCACGGACGGCTACGTATTCTGGGTCTTGCAACGATAGTCTGGCCAAGTCCTTGACACGCTTTGTCTGTGTAGCGGAGAAGAGCATGGTTTGACGCTCTCGAGGAAGGTTGTCGACAATCGCGTTGAGCGTGCGTGAGAAACCCATGTCAAGGATGCGGTCTGCCTCATCGAGCACGAGGATCTGGAGGTTGGATGTATCGAAACCGAGCGTCTGGTCCATGTGTTGCAGGAGACGGCCTGGGGTGGCAATGAGAACGTTCATGCGTGACAAACGATCCTTTTCCTGCTTGAGGTCCTTACCACCGATGACAAGGCCGGCTGAGAAAGTGTGAAAAGGTCCGATCTTTCGAAGCACCTCGAAGATCTGAATGGCAAGCTCTCGCGTAGGAGAGATTACGAGCGCACCGAGGCCATCCGAAGGGCCCCATTTGCTACGGTAGAGAATTTCGAGGACAGGTATCAGGAAGGCTAGCGTCTTGCCCGATCCTGTTCTTGCTGCACCCAGCACATCTTTACCTTTGAGCGATAGAGGGAGCGACTTGGCCTGAATATCGGTCATATCAGTGTAGCCGGCCTTCTTGAGACCTCGGCGTGTTCGGTCCGACAGAGGAAGCTGCGCAAAGTGCTTGCAGTCGGAGGGCGCAACAAAGTTGTTGGCTCCATCTTCAAGCTGTGCGATCTCAGCATCTTCGGTCTGCCTTTTAAGCTTTCGAGCTGCCTTGGAGCGTGACTTGAGATGAGGAGCGGGGCCACCCTTCTTCCTCTTTGTGGAGCCTTCAGCGGCCGAGGAAGGCGGCATGTTTCGGACTTGAAGAGTAAGTGCTGACCCTGCGCCGGAAAAAAAAGTGCAACGTCTAGCTGAACTGGACAGCCATGGTCCGAGTGGGTGACTATTGACTACGAGGTGAGACGCAGAGTAGTTAAAGTATGTTGGATGGAGGAGGCAACTTGATGCTGTCGAACAGAGCTGTGGCCGTATTTGACAAATTCTTTTGGCGCTGCGCCCCGAGAAATTTCCACCCGGAAAGTTAAAAAGGAAAAAAAAAAAAAAAAAAAAGAGAAAAAGAATAATGGCTGAGCACACGTGACTTGGTTACCGAATTCCGAGATCTGAAACTTGACATTCTCGAGGAACATTTGAATTCTCGTTCCTCAGCCTCTTCTCGTCCGTCCATCCTACTTCCCAACTCTAGCCGGTATCAAGCAACACCTTTCAAATCTCGTCCGAACACGCCTTGATGATCAAAAGGTAGACTCTGACCTTCCAGGCAGACCCAACCTGCTCCTTGGATCTGCTCCTGGGGCGTCTCGCCTTGACAACTATCTGGATCACAGGAAAGGACGCCGAGACATGCATCGCTGGCCTAGATCGCTGGCGTTGCTGGGACGAAGTCAAGGCTACGAACCCGCTCAACTGTGTACTGCAGCAATTCCGGGCTCTCTTGTCCCGGACTTCCTCGCCCCTGCCCTTCGTCCGACGCCTCCATACACTCGCCGATACAGTTCCTCTACATCGCGGACTGTCCTCCCACTCACCGATGCCGAAACATCACAGAGCTCAGCCGGACCATCTCAACCATCTTCGCAGCGCTTTCCTTCATCTCGAATGCAAATTGGCGCTCAAGACATCGATTCGCCATGCTTTTTTGATCCATCCATCCGACCAAAAGCGACTTCAGCCATGCCGCATCCAGACTCTATCCTTGGAATCCAAAAGGCGCACAGGGATTGCACTGATGCGCTCTTCCAAGCTGCCCAAACCCAAGAAGATATCGCTCGAGCCGCCAAGCAAATACTGGAGAGTGAAGCTCTCCAGAGAGAACGAAAGGATGCACATCGATCTCACTTGCCACGCTCGCAACCCACCACCACGACCACCACGACCACCTACCCCACCCCCTCTCAATCTTTACTAGTCTTGAACAGCCACTTTCTTATATCGATGTTCGACAGGTCCTCCCACCTGATAAAGACCAAACGTATCAACGACGTACAGGCCATGGACACCATGATTGCCAAGTGCCTTGAAAAAGTCTCGAAAGAATCTCATCCACGAAGCTACTCGAAACAATTCTTGAAGCATTTCGCATATCGAGCCAGCCTCCAGCCACTTTACTCGGTTCTTGATGAACTTCTACGCATCATCAGAATACGTATGGCGGCAGAACCGCACCCAACCGATGGGACTTTCTATTCTGGTTTCCTGCTCTTTCTCATGCGTTGCTTCTCTCGCTGCGGTAAGCCAAAGCGTGTGCAATCTTGCTTTGCATTGCTGCAACACCACTCCGCCCCTGTTCAACTCCTACACTATCAGTACCTTCTGGTCGCTTTGTTGAAACAGCATGCTGCTCGATTCATCGCTTCCAGTGATGACCAGCGGCACAGGAACACACTTCTTCAGCAGCTTCAAGCCCAAATCTTGGAGATCAAGACTTGCATGGATGCGCAAAACATTTCTCTCGATGACAACATGCTTGCCACCATCGTTCAAGGCATCAGTGCACCCCTTCGCAGTCCTCTTTCCTCCTTCGCCTCCGCTATGGAAGCCAGCAACGCGTTGAACCTTGCTCGTGCAATCTTCGGCCACTTCGGAACTAGGTCGTCCGATCAATTCAAAGCAACGTCCGCTTCGTTGTTCGAGAACAATCATCGGTTCTTTTTGGCTCGCATCAGTGCAGAAATCGACGCGATCGAGTGCAAACCCACTCGGCGACCTCGAAAAGATCCAAGAGCTGCCGAGGACATCCTTCGACTACTATCCAGGCTCGACTCGGATCTGGCCACGGCCGATGGAGACGTTGTTGGCATGCTCGGCGGCAGAGCTGTGACCGAATCGCAGCTATCGCTTGTAGCTCTGCGTCTTCGCCTATCCTGCATACTGGGCAACGTCGATGCTGGTCTGGAACAGCTCCGCTCGCTGTTGTCCATCAAGCCTTTGGCAGAGACCGAATCGTTGGCGCAAACCAGGGACCTTGTCCTCAAACAGCGCGGTGGCATCATTCATCTGCTCTCCTCCGCGTCACAGTATCGTGCACGTAACCCGAATCAGGACGCTGCGTTCGAGGTCTTGACACTGGCTTTGCAAGCCGACTCCTTCAGCCACCTGTGGACGCGAGCATATACGCCAGCCAATCCGATCCCTGGATCTGATTCGAAAGCCTACGATCCGGATGTCACTGTTCTGAGGTTGTGGAAGAGATGGATGCATGCTTGGTCCAGGGAACTTTCAGTTGTTGACATCGGGAAGGGATCGCATAACAGTTACGACACTTTTGTCAGTCGGTACCCCTGGCAGACGCTCAAGCGGGCTCTGACACTGCTCAATCAGACGTTCGACCAGTACGATGCGATCCATGTCGCGGAGATGGCTTCCACTGCCACAAACGCCGACGAGGGCGAAATTAGGAGGCATCCGGTGATGTCACGCTACAGTCGTGTGTTTGAGGAGGAGGGCGTACTGGATAAGATGGTCAAGGTGAGTCTTCGGGGGGGACGGCCAGCTCGGAATGAGACTAAGGCTACGTATGTGCATCATCGGTTGATGCTGCTTATCGGTACGTTGACTCGTGTCGGTGTTCCAGCGAGGGTTTGGGAGCATTTGGTGGCGTCTATGATCAATCATCTGTCGAGGATCGAACGTGAGGATCTTCCCACTTGTGCGGTGAGGGAGGTTATGGATGAGATCGAGCTGCGGAAACGAGAGGCGTATTGGAGGAATCGAGAATTGGCCGCAGCTGTCAAGCAGGCCAGTCCAGGAGGTGGGGACGAGTATGTGTTGGAAACTGGATCCATCTTTGTGCTGAGACAGATGATCGAACATAGGAGACTACGACGTCAGGCCCAGATGCAATCGGCAGCAGTGACGGTTGGTCAAACTAAATCGGTGCTCATGTAGATGTAGCAGAAGCACCAATCAATACTCGTCGCATTTTACTCATTCTCTATCTCTCCTTTTGCGAGTTCGAAAGCATCATCCACTTAGAACCCACCATATGAACCACACTGAGACCATCTTACGAACCGGCTCCAAAGTGCCCATCTCATCACCCTCCTCTCACCCCACCCCTTACCACTTCAACAACCCAAATCCCAACCACCCTTTCAAACCCACAAAACACCCTCACATCTCGCTCGATCTCGAACCCACACAAGCCACATCACGACAAAACACCGAATTTGCAAACGCTTCCATTAATTATTGCGATTCCATCCATCCACCCCCAACCGACTACTTACAACTCAATATGCGCAACAGACGCGAGCTTCTCCTTGACGTCTTCGAGATAGTCCTGCGCAGTTTCCGGGGTGGGGCTTGCACCGAGCGCTTTAGCGCCAGCCCTACTCGCGGACGAAGCTGCATCTGCCGCGGATGCGGACGCGACACTAGCCGCACTCTTGACTGATCCAACCGGGTCACCAGCCATGGAAGAAACCGATTTGGACGCTACCGATGCAGCGCTCGAGACAGAGTTCGAAGCCACGCTCGCTGCCGACGATGCAGAGTTGGATGCGACACTGACTGCACTCTGAACCGACGCGACGGGATCCTGAGCGGCAGAGGAAACCGACTTGGAAGCCACCGATGCAGCACTCGAGACAGAGTTGGACGCGACACTCACAGCCGAAGAGGCCCAGTTGGACACAACCTCAGCAACACTCGAAACTGAACTTGTCACCTGAGCACCAACGCTCGAAGCCGACCCCACGAGCTCTGCAACTTTGTCCTGCGCTACCTCGACGTAGTCCTGGAACGTTTCGGGGGACGGCGAAGCACCCACAGCACTGGCAGCGGAGCGCGAGACCTTGCTGGCCAACGACGAGGCTGACGAAGACGCCGAGGTAGCACCATCCTTAGCCGAGCCAATCATGGACCCGACACCAGCGCTCAAGTCCTCTACATAGTCTTGGAACGTCTCGGGGCTGGGAGAAGCGCCCACTGCGGAGGCAGCCGATCGAGAAGCTTTGGAAGCGATCCAGGACGCAGACGATGCAGCCACAGATGCGGCCGACGACACGCTTGAAACAACTCCACCATCAGCAGAGGCGGATGCTGCACCGACAGCCGAGGCCAAACTGCTAGTAGCTTGCGCACCGAGGCTCGAAGCGGAACTGACAGCAGCAGCAACGTAGTCGTCAAAAGCGCTTCCTGAGCCGCTTTCGGAAGCAACGTACGCGATGGCCCTAGCGACGTATCCGTCATTCGCAGCCTCGTCCAGGCCCAACTTGGAACGCGCCGCACCAACAGCGCCAAGCATGCCGGCCGCGGCATCGGTGCTGATCATGTTGGCCTGTTCAGCCAATCGGTCGATGATGTCCGAAACCTTGGCTGCTACACCCCCGCCTGCGAGCTGAGCGCGAGCTGCATCAGCATATGCGATGAGCTCCTTCCTGGCCGAGTTGTGAAGCTTATCCGTCCAGCTGCGAAGCGAACTGATCTTCTTCTGCATGTTCGGGGCTGCCTTTTTGAGATCTACGGCACCCGAGGCGGTAGATACAGCCTTCTTGCCGCTTTGAACCGAAGCCAGCTCTTCGGCGAACAACGTGGCGCGCTTGCGAACACCAATGTCCCATCCAGCCCACTCGTCCATGGTGACTGCGAATTTGGCGCCTCGCATGATGTCATCGTAGGCTTCCTTGGCAGCTTCGGCGTACCGGCGCACCTCGGCAGCGCTCGTCTCGATGGCTGTTCGTTCCTGCTGCAGAAGCTCCTCGTAGAAAGCAGAGATCTGCGTCTTGGTGTCGAGCGTGGCTTGGTCGAATTTGGCAATCTGCTGATGGACCAGCTTATCGGCACTTTTGACCTTGCGGTCGAGCTCGGCAGAGGTACCGGAAACCTTGCGCATTCCCCTCTCGAGTCGGTTGAGGATGTGCGCCACAGTGTCTTCGACAAAAGCCTCGTTGATGTAGCCGAATCGTTCCGGAAGATCGGAAAGACGACGATTGCGGAGGTCAGCGATGCGATCAATGGCCAGCTTGTACTCGTTCTCGATGAGCTGGGTCATGCCCACCTCCCAGACTTCGAGTAGGTCTTTGACTTTTTCTTCTTCGGCCTCGAGCTCGCTGTCGAGTTGAGCGAGTTTGACGGGATCGGTTTCTTTGTCAGCTGCGTTATCAAAGACAGCATCTTTGACTTGCTTGGCGCGATCGAGGATGGACGGGTCATCGCGAGCTTTGATTGCGTCTTGCTCCTATACAATACAGGGATGGAAAGGGGGAACAAAGAAAGTGGAAGAGGGGAAGGAGAGAGGCGTCAGCATTTACCCTGGGATCCGCTTTCAATAGGCGGTTGCGGAAAGAGCCGAAAAGGGTGGATCAACTGCGTCTGCCGGCTAGCCCCTTGAATGTTGAATGCAAGTGAGTAGGGATAAAGGAGCTGGGAAAGGAAAGGGAATCGACAAAGAAGCGTGGCCGTGGCTCATGATTGGGGACAGTCGAATTCAACTTACTGCCTTTTTGATCGAGTGCTTGGCATGCTCGTCAGCCTGGTGAGCCGCTTGCTTCATCTCCTTTTGCGCCGTCTTGATGGCGTCGGATCCAAGATAGTGGGCCTTGCGCTCGTAAGCATACTGTACGAGCGTTTCCAGCTGAGGTCGGAGGTAGAGGCTGTAGAATGTTCGCACCGCAGGGTCGACATGATTGACGAGGAAGCTGTAAGCCTGCTTGATAGCGTGGATGATGCGCGGGTGAAGCTTGTCCATGTAGAAAGCGTACGAGACGGAGGACGAGTGCAAGCTGTACTGATAAGCCTGGTCGACATAGGGCGAGATATCGCGGAGGTAGATGTCATGGTAGGGCTTGATAGCTTTGTGGGCGGTGTCGATGTAAGGCTGGACGTTTTGGTTGTGGTACTGGCGAGCGTGGTGAAGGTAAGGGTCGATGTGTTTGCGCGCGTGCTTGAGAGCACGACGACGAGCGGGATCGATGCGCTTCTTCCAGATGAGACGACCTCGTTTGTTGGCGGTACGGTAGATGGGACGGGCTACCTTGTTGGCGCGTCGGACCCACGGAGTAGCCGCCTTGATTACAGGACGGGTGTAGGGCTCGGCCTTGTGCTGGGCAAGATGGTAATAAGGCTTGACAATGGGCACAAGCTGGTTATGGGCCTGGGCGATGTTGCGGCATACAGGCCGAGGATCTTTTACCGAGTAGTTGAAAGCGAAAGGGAGAGAAGGGCAAGTCCAAAGCGCGGCATAGATGAGGTAGAAGATGGTGAGGCGAATGGAAAGCGAGATGAGCCAGCCAGAAAAGCCCCTCTTCTTTTTCGAGATCTTGTTGCGCGAGATTTGGAGAGGTCGGTCATCGTTTGCGAACTTGACGGGTGGAGTAGGGATGGATGCGCGGCCACTAGGCTTGAGCTTGTTGTCACCCTGTCTGGCCATGTTGCAGAGTGGTGGCGACGGAGCGAGGTGATCAGACTCGCGTACGGAATACCGAAAGAGAGATAGGGTGGATGGATAGATGAAGGAAGCGAGTCAAGGTGTCGAGAGCATTGTGAGTTGCAAGAAAAAGTTGTGTTTGAAAGCTGAGTCGTTCACAACTTCCAGAAAGGCAAAGGCACACAGAGAATTGAAAATCGGTCGGCTCGGTGCCTGACAACAGAAAAAAAGTATTTAGAGTGTGCGGTGTGTGTGTGTGTGTGTGTGTGTGTGTTTGGTTGGTTGGTGCGTTTGTGGCCCGCGCGTCTCGACCACCGTTCTCTTAGAGGGCTTCATCACATGCCATTTGCAGCTACGTCACTCTGACAGTTCCAGTGTTTTTTTTTGCAGGGCTTCAACAATGTTAGCTCAGCAGAATCAACAAAGATGAAAAATTCACCAAAACGGAACCAATCCGATGCAGGGTTTTCTGTTTGTCACTCGGCGCTGCGACACACAGGAAAAGTAGAGTGTGAGAATTTAGAGCTCAACTTGGCTCAGAAGCGCTCTCTCCGTTTTTCTCTTCTTTTTCTTTGAAAGGCTGAGCTGCAGTTTGCCATATTCATCTTCTTTTTTTTCGCCTTTGTCCTCGTGACAAGCAGCCGATGCAGACCCCGGACAAGGAAGCACGCTCGCGCCACCCTTGCTCGTCACTTCTTCTCGATCCTCCTCCACCATCCAAGCTGCCGTCTCTACATTGCATCAGCTTCAGCAATCTCCATCTTTTGCTCAATCTTCAACACCACCACTTCGAGCCTCTCTTCCTCCACAAAAATCCAAGATCCTCTGGACAGCTTGTAATCTTGCGTATCCGGACTGATCACACGACATTGTTTCGATCTCCCCTCCCACTTTCCATCCGGACAAAAATCACGCATCATCGTAGGGCTATCTTAACAACACAGAATCTCATTTGACTCCTCAGCTGCCACATCATGAGTACTGTGGCAGCTGCACCGTCCCGACTCAACGGCGAGCGCATTGGCTCTTCGTCCTCATCCTTTGAGCTCCCTCGTCTGCGCACTAGTCCACGCAAACGAGCAAAGTCTCCCGTCACAACACCACCACCTAACCCCGCAAAGCAGCCAAAGAAACGAGCCGAACCCATCGACGAGTCCGAGCTGGACTGTGCCGCCTGTCCTCTCCCCGGTCAGCCCAAGCCCACCCCTGGTCCTGGCGCCGCCTCGGATCGTGAAACCTGGATTTGCTGCTCTCAATGTAGCACATGGTTTCATTGCATCTGTATTTCACTTGCAAATCCCGACGATTACGCCAAATGGTTTTGCCAAGCTTGCATCAACAGGTCCAGGCAGGCGTTCGATTCCGGCGCAAGTTCCAGTAAAGCCGTGTTGGCCAACGTCGAGAGGGCACCCAGGAGGAAGTCGGCCAGGGCCAAGCTCGAGGTGGACTATGCAGCCATCCAGCAAGGTATTCCAGCCGATCCATTGGGTAGATGGAAAGGGTTCTTGGAGACGCACGAGTTCGAACCGGACAACTTTAGCAGAATGGACGGCAACCACTGGACAATCGAGTGGCTGTTGAACGATCAAGATGCGCTCAGGCAGCCGGTACTCGTGCCTGCTCCCGCAAAAGACGACCATGACGCTGTCGAAACCGCTGCCATCAAGACCGAGCCAGATGCCGCAGTCAAGGCTGCAAAGAACAGCAAGATGGCCAAAACCAAAAAGAACCAGCCGCACTTGGAACCTCGACAGACATCGATCCCAGGCATGGTGGTACCACCGCCAGAAACCACCATCTTTGACATCGCCAACATCATCGGTCCCGACACTCCCGTTGAAGTCATCGATGTGGCTTCTCAGTCCTCGTCCAAGGCTTCTTGGACCATCTCGGAATGGGCCGAGTATTTCGCAACGCCCAAGGAAAAGAAGAAGAAAACGCTCAATGTGATTTCGCTCGAAGTCACGGGCACGCCAATGCAAGCCTACGTTGAAGCGCCCCAACTTGTCCGCGATTTGGACTGGGTCACGCGCGACTGGCCGCCCGAGCGCAGGGACGAGCACTGTGCGGACAACTCCTGGCCCAAAGTGCAACGATATGTGCTTATGGGCGTCGAGGGTGCCTATTCAGACTGGCATATCGATTTCGCTGGAAGCAGTGTCTATTACCATGTCATTTGGGGACAGAAGACGTTCCTATTCGCTCCACCCACAGCTCGAAACCTGGCCGCATACAAAGCGTGGTGTAGCAGCACGCGGCAAGACTTTGACTGGCTCGGAGACCATCTTCATGGCCTCACAAGAGTCGATATTAGACCAGGAGAGACCATGTTGATCCCGTCGGGATGGTTGCATTGCGTGTACACGCCCATGAACACGCTGGTAGTAGGCGGCAACTTTTTGACCGACTGGAACGTTCAGACGCAGTGGAAGCTGGTCGAGATCGAAGAAGCCACCAAGGTGCCCAAAAAGTTTAGGTTTCCTCATCTCAAGCGGTTGAGTTGGTTTGTGGCCAAGGGTTGGCATCAAAGGTTGGAGCCGTTGGATGGTGTTAAGCCCAGCACGAACAAGGTTGAAAGGGTGAAGGGCGAGCAAGTGAATGAGGAGAGTGTCAAGGTTGAGGTCAAGGATTTGGTCGATATCGTGCCTCCGATCAAGGTGCTCAATGGCATCGAACTGGTTTGTCAGACGCTTAGTGATGATCTGGAACTCATCCAGGATCCTTTCATCGCGGAGAATGCCGACGACAAGACGATCAAGCAGCAGAAAGCGGCGCGCGAGGCTGTACCAACCCACTATGTAGGCAGCCTGCACAAGGCGGAGGAGATGCTTGCGTCTCTTCGTGAACGGGTGAACAAGGCAAGGACGGTCGAGGAACTCGTACGCATGGAACGGGCCAAGCACTCGGACAAGAAGGACGGAGACAATGAAAAGAGCAAGAGCAAGAGCAAGAAAGCGCGGCGATAGGCGGAGGGGGGGGGGTGGATTTCGGGTCAGACAGAGGCAACGATGTAGTACGCCGAGATTTGGACCTGTCCATCACAGTGCACTTCAGTATGGAAGAAATGTCAAAAGACAGGCTGCAAGGTCGCGAAAACCATGCAAGCCCGGCGTCTAAGAGCACAGTACTCGCACCGAAAGGATCCAACCCGGTAGAAGGAGAGGAGAATAAGCTCAATCCACTGCACATGGGCATGCTTGACCTTATCTCTCGCTGTACCCCGCGTTTTGACTTGACGTCACAATCTATCATGCCATCTATTCTCCGGCGCCGTCTTGTCCGAAAAGATAAGGCGTCTCTGCTGCTCTGTCCCTTGTGGTCGTGCTGCCTTATCTATGCCCTTGCGTTCCGCTCATGCTTGTCATTTCCCCCATGCCAGAAGAGAGATCGGAGGATTTGCGTACATCTCAAACTTGCTCGCAAGTTTATGTCACCATGTTTGGTGTGTTATCTCAAACTCGGTGTGCCAAGTTAGGCTCCATCGGTGCCTCTGCCTTGTTATCTTTGACGTTTCCAGTAGGCTTGGGTGTGCGCACCCCACATCATGCACGCCCATCGCTCTGAATAGAGTGCAGTACTGTACAGTAGAAACATGCGTCTTGGCTCTTGGCACTACGTCATGCTTCCTTCTCCCTCTTATAAACGAACTGAGCTCATACCATTATTGAGCATAACTGGCGTTCCTGACGAGGCCGGTGTTGTGGTTGTGTGCTGTTATAGAGGTGCAAGGCTTATCTTTACCGCCGGCTGACAGCGATAAAGCTTTCGTGCGAGTGGACGAATGGGTCTGGGAGCGATTCATGCCAGCGCCGTGTGCGACAAGCAAGGGTCAGAGGGTTAGCAGCAAGCGCCCGGCAGCTACGAAAGAAGGGGAAACTGAACAAGGCTAGGTGAGGAACATGCACTACAGTACGACGGCGATGAGAGATAAGGACAAAGCTGAAATAGCGCGTTCTGATTGGTTGACAAGCCGTTCTCTTATCACGGATACGGACAATTTTCGAGTTGAGCGCACTCCGACCCGACCGCGCCATGCATTCTATCTGTCTAACCCGATGCAGTCATGTTGTTTTTTGGCTGAAATTGCGTCGTTCCATGCGTCGACTTGAGAGATAAGGGATGCTTCTACCAAAGTCGACGCCCCTATCCTCATCTTTCCCCCCGCTCCTCCCCACCCTCAATCCCACCTACCTCCCGCGAATCCAAGAGAAGATCGGAAAAGTCTTGGCTGTGACCACTTACGTATACCACTTGGTCTTTCGCAGTGGAAGAGGAGCAAAAGGGCCAAAATGATTTCCAATTTGAAAAATATCAACCACCATCAGACCGTCTTCCAGCATGAGTGCTCCCAAGACCTGACCCTTGACCCAATGACATCGATGGAAAGCTCGGCATGTCAGATACAGCTTGGCACGCTTTCATGCTACACCTTCAATGGTAAATAGATACGATAGATTCTTTCATGTATGCTGTTGCAACTCTTAAGCTCCCATATGACAACAACTGGAAGCTAAGGATACAGAAGAGTACAAAGTACACTACTGTAGTAGTGTGTGTGAATCGAGCCCTGATGAACCAGCAATAATATTAATTGTTTGTTAACGTTTTCATTTTTCACGCAATGTGAACGTGAATCATACCGTACTGTATCCGTCGAACCCCCACCCCCCTATCACTGTCTTGGCTCGTCTTGGCCTCAACAAGATGCGCTCTCTCTCTCTCTCTCTCTCTCTCTCTCTCTTTCTAATAATGAATGACCTTGCTCGATTCGTGGAATTAATGATGGCGGGTATGCTTTACAGGCAAAGAGACACAAAAACTCGGAATGTCAGAGTGTAACACGGCAAGGTTGAAAACGGGCATTCCGTCATTATTTTTGGTTTTTCGCCGCACAACTAACTGTACTCTCTGTACTGTCGCTGCGGACGCAGACGGATTTGAGGCTGCGAGGCTGCGAGGCTGCGTCGACTTGGCTCAAGCAACAAACATTTGTCGTACAAACTCGCTCCCTTGAAGCCGTGGGTGGGTGGATGAACCCTGTGTGTTTCATTCGTCTTGGCCTTAGCCACCGCCTCGCCATCACTCTTGGTCCACTTACAGGTCCTTACTGTACTACACTACTGTCACTACTTTGATCTTGCCCTACTCCCAAACAGAAACGGAATCAAACTTTTACTCGGCTCATCCCTGCCCCCATCCCATCTGTAATCTATCTGGCATTTCATTCCTCCTCGTCCTCATCCCCGCTGCAGGCACCTTTCTTCTTTAAGCAACTCTTCCCCCCCAAGTCCCAAGACTGTACTGTCCAATTCGTGCCCGTCTTTTGCACTGGAAGCCACTTTGCTTCACGATACATATACCCTTTAACCCTATCCCATCTCCCCGAGTCATTGTCTTTCCTCCCTAAACACTTTCGTGGTCGCACCCTATCTCCTTCTCCATTCCCTCCATCTCTCGGACGTCCTCTAATCCTCCCTTCCGTCTTCGCTTTCTACGCGGTCCCATCTTTCACTTTGACCTTAGTTTGTATCTCGCTGCTGTTGCGCTGGCCTCTTGACTGATAACGCCGAGCCAAGCTTCATCGACTCTGCCAACGACATCAAGGCATACATCCGCTTCCGCGTCGCTCTTCTCGCACCACCTCTACGCCATCTGTCCCTCTATCTACTCGATCCCATCCTCACCATCCCACCTTGAGGTGTTCATTCCGTCAACATGGTCAACATCACATATGGTGTGCTCGATGCACCCAAGGGCACCTCTGACGGCTCCAGATTGGTTTCGCCCAACGGCACGGACATCATCGTCTCATATGGTGCCAACAACTCGCTCGTCGCTGCTTACAGCCCAGGTGACATCGCATGGGTGCTCACATGTACCGCTCTCGTCTGGATCATGATCCCCGGTCTCGGCTACCTCTACTCGGGTCTCGCAAGAAGGAAAAACGCCCTCCACCTCTTGCTCCTCACCCTTGCCGCTCTCGCCGTCACTTCGTTCCAATGGTTCTTCTGGGGCTACTCGCTCGCCTTCTCCCAGACGTCCGGCGCCTTCCTCGGCAACCTTCGCAACTTCGGTCACATGCATGTCTTGCAGAACCCTGTCTCGCAAGCCAACAACAAGGTGCCCGAGATCGTCTACTCGATCTACCAGTGCATGTTTGCCAACTTGGTCCCCGCCATTGCCATCGGTGCTGCCTGCGAGCGTGGACGCGTCTGGCCGTTCCTCGTCTTCACCTTTGTGTGGACTACGCTCGTCTACGACGTGATTGCATGCTGGATCTGGAACCCGACCGGCTGGGCTTACAAGTGGGGTGTGCTCGACTACGCCGGCGGTGGACCCGTCGAGATCAACTCGGGTATCACCGGTCTGGTCATTTCCTACTACCTCGGCCCTCGTTCGGGTTACGGCACCGAACGTTTGCTCTTCAAGCCTCACAACGTTTCTCACATTGTTCTCGGCACTGCATTCCTGTGGATGGGCTGGATCGGTTTCAACGGTGGTTCCACGATCGCTGCCAACATTCGCGCTGCCATGGCTGTCAGCACTACCAACCTGGCCGGTTCGGCTGCCGGTCTCACCTGGATGCTCATGGATTTCCGTCTGGAGCGCAAATGGTCCGTGGTTGGTTTCTGCACGGGTGCCATTGCTGGTCTGGTCGCTATCACTCCCGCCGCTGGGTTTGTGGGTCTGCCTGCTTCGGTCCTCATCGGTGTTGTCGCCGCTGTAGTGTCCAACTTTGCCACCGTGCTCAAGGGACCCATGCGCGTTGATGATGTCATGGATGTCTTCTCGGTTCACGCGCTCGCTGGCTACGTTGGCACGCTGTTGACGGGTATCTTCACCCAGGCTTCGGTCGCCAACAACGATGGTTACCTGGTGATCCCTGGTGGATGGCTGGATGGCCACTTTATCCAACTCGCCTATCAGCTCGCATGGTGCGTTGCCGTGACTGCATGGTGCGGTGGTGTTACGTTTGCCATCATGTTTGTTCTCGACCACACTCCTTTCATTGGGCCCTTCCGCGCGTCCGAGATGGGCGAGATTGTGGGTATGGACGAGGACCAGTGTGGTGAATGGGCGTACGACTATGCGTTCATCAACCGCGACTTGGAAGGCAACTACCAACCTAACCACGGAATGACGCTCGATATGCACGAGAAGGTGCCCGGTGTCGTCACCGACGATTCGCTGCGCTCCGAGTCCAACTCGAGCAATCAGGATACGGGCAACTTGCAGGATAGCGTCCACACCCCTCCTCGCCAGGCGCAAGACAACAAAATTGAGTCGGAAAAGGATAGCAGCGCAGCACAAGCTGCTTCCAAGCAATGATGGCAGTAGTAGGCGCTCTCTCCTCCATAGTTCAGGAGTCACACAGCATTTGTATATTCAGTACCGTTCATGCAATCAGTTTAATCGACATGTCACGATACCAAGGTCATTGCAACGTTTGAAAGGTTCTATTGGCTATGCTGTCGAGTCAACGGCCATTGTGGGGGGGGCTGCATTTGAAGTCATGCAAGAGCAGTTCAGTTCGGAACAGCGAAAAAAAAAAAAGAGATTCAATGTGAGCTCTCAATTTTCTGACATGCTCTTATATAATTTGGCGTCACGTGCAAGAAAAGTGCACAAACGTTACGACACGCGTAGTTTGGCCCGTGAGCCGGAGAAAAGTGTTGGTCTTTTGGGCGCTGCGGTTGCAGACTGCAACTCTTTTTTCTCAGCTTTGAACGACAAGCAGCATCGAACCTCTTTGAACCGAAACCCCTTTGAACCCTGGATGATCTGATCTTGGCTTCGCTTCGCCACGCCATCATTGCTTTTCCTTCTCCCTCTTGACTTTTTCAAGAACTTGGGCCGACGTGGAAGACGATCTGCATTATAGGAACGCTTGTTCAGTCCAGCAGAATACCCCCCCCCCCCTGGTCGACGCTCGACTTCATCAAACTGCATACAGCACAGACAAAGCTGCCCGGCAATACTTGAGTTGTGGGTGTCAGCTTGCATATAGAATCCAACCTTGTCTCATGTCACCTGCAGTCACGCGGGCAACAGCAGCAACTGCCCCACGCAGTCCACTCTTGCCCTCGCACCTGTCCTCGTCCCCTACCACCCCTTCCGAGAACGAGACGGCTAGTGACGATCGACGCAGTTCCGCCATCCGAGAACCATTTGTTCCCAAGCGCAAGCAAACCAAGGCCGTTCCATACGCATACCTCGTTGCCGAAGGCAGCGCTAGTGTAGACTCCTTGCCGAACCTTGACGCAAATACCAAGGCGACCGCAACCCTCAGTGTTGACCGCGGATCCATTCGACCCGCATCAGCATTGGACACAACTTCGCACCCACTTTCACCCTTCACTGCTCAGCAGCACTTACAACGCCGTCAGCCACCCTCTCAACCTAGGACAACTCGGTCGGCTTCTCGCAATCTCACCCTTCAACTTCAGTCCAGTGCCCCATCCTCACCAGCCGCCACGCCCGTGATTCAACCCCGACCAACTCTCGAAACCCAAGTCTATTCAAGACCTAGATCGCATACGCCGACGAATATGGTAATGGCTACCCGCACATCACCTCCGACGGTTCCTGCCACGCCAAAGATCAAAGCTGCCGTGTCAGCCGACGTTGCCGCACGCATACGCTCGCCCAAGAAGCATGCTTCCACTTCCGCACTCCGCCCAACTGCTTTACAGAAGGCAGTAGCTGCTCCTCGCCTAGCGCAACCAACGCAGCAGGCGATCCGGGATGTGGAAACCTACGCTGCTCATTCTTCCTCCAACTGGGTGCAGTCGAACGAAATCTCGAACGAAGTGGAAGCCAATGGAGATTGCAGCTTCGTCTACGACGCAGACAACGCTGACGAACCCAACGGACAAGAAACAGTACAGGTGCACGTCCGTCTTCGGCCGCCTAAACGCGGAGAAGAATGTGCATGGGTCGCCAATCCCTACTTGGGCACTGTGGCGCTGGAAACTTCGATCGCTTCCACCCGCACCCAATCTGCCAACCTCGGCCCGTTCACATTCGATGGCATTCAGACTGGCTCGGCAAACCGTCCTGTGTACATTTCGGTTGCCAGACCGTTGGTGAGAGCCGCTTTGGATGGATACGACGCTGTCGTCTTCGCCTACGGTCAGACGGCTTCCGGAAAGACGTTTACGCTCAGTGGAGATGAAACGGGACAGGAAGCAGGCATCATCCCGAGGGCGGTCAGGGATATCTTCAGAGGCATCAAGCAGAGCAGTGCCACCAGGGAGTATCTGTTGAGGGCGAGCTACCTCGAAATCTGGAACGAGGTGGTCAAGGATCTCCTCGAGCCTTCCAATGTGCCGCAGGTTAGGGACGACAAGAGGAAGAGGGCAGGTAAAGCGACCACTGTCCATCCGCTACGAGAGGAAATCGTCACCTCGGCTGCCCAGGTCAGAGAACTCCTCGCCAGAGGCCAGTCGAACAGACATGTTGGCGCCACCGACTGGAACGAACGCAGCTCACGATCTCACACCTGCTTCAAGGTCACCATCGAGTCTTGGGAGAGGAACGGCGAGCTCGAGAAGAGCAAGATGGGCAAAAAGGTGACGGTCTCCGAACTGTGTCTGATCGATCTTGCCGGGTCCGAGAAATACGTCTCGCAAGGATCCGATCGTCGTGCGGAAGGTGCGCACATCAACAAGTCTCTCCTGACGCTTGGCAAAGTCATCTATGCGCTGTCGGAGAAGAGCGCCAACTCGACAGCTCACATCCCGTATCGCGACAGCAAACTCACGCGCATCCTGCAAAACTCGTTATCCGGCAACGCCAGGGTGGCGGTGGTATGTACGATCAATCCCAACCCGAGCGCGGTGGACGAAAGCCTGTCCACTCTGAACTTTGCCAAGCGCATCAAGAAAGTCAACCTGAACGCCAGGCGCAATGAAGTGGATTCGTCGTTGGGCGGTGGGATTGGAGCCGAGGCGCAGGCTTTGATTCTACGGTATCAGACCGAGGCGGATGCTCTGCGCAAGATGGTGGCTGATTTGCAGTCGAACAAGCCAGTACAGCCCGAGGTGGTGGAGGTGGATGATGAACGTATTCGAGAGTTGCAGGAGAGGTTGGACCTTATCGGTTCGCTGGTGGTTCGTGGAGGTCGTGATTATGACCTTGACTCTCCGGACTCGGCTGGCGAGGAGGAGGGTCGGACTCTTCGCACTGCCTCGGCGACCTCTTCGGCGGTTAGCTTTGGCAACTCGACGCCGACGACTTCACGGAGCACGTCGCAGTCGTCTTCGGTCACCACCTCGGCTTTCGCGCGTCCCGTCAGTCCGACCAAATCGCGACCTCCACCACATCTATTCGGATTTTCGGACCCGCCCCACCTGCTGGCTGAAAAGCTGTTCCTGGCCAATCGACGCATCTCGGCGCTCACGGCTGAACTCTCCACACGCCCTGCTCTACCCTCTTCGCCTTCGGACCAGCAGAGCCTCATCGTATCTCTGCGCCAACAGGTTAGCGAGCTCGAAGCGGTGTGCGAGGCACAGGCGACTGATGCGCCACCCAAGATTCGCGAAGACGTCGAGCGCGAATACGAGGACCAGCTCAACGAGCTGCGCAAGAAGCTCGAGGAAAAGGACAGCTTCATCGCCGAACTGCAGGCGGAGGGCGAGCGGGTTAGGAGAGTCAATGTGCGCTTGATGGAGCTAGCCCACGATCAGACCAAGGAGATGGTGGAGAATCTAGCGAGTCCCGCGAGAAGGTCACCGCTCAAGGCGTCGGATGCGGGCAACACGCTGAGAAGACGTATGGTGGTAGAAGAAGGTCCAGCGGGTAGTCCGTTTAAGGCGAGGGCAAGGCCGATGAGTTTGTTCAACCCGCCTTTGGGTGGCGCGAGGTTGGGCGAGGAGAAGGGCGAAGCGAGGAAGGCAAGTGTGCTTGCAAAGAGGAGGTCGATCAGTAACGATTATACGCTGCTCAAAGGTGGAACGCAGGAGATCGAGGAGGAGATACTGCTCAAGAGCGCAACCATCCCTTCTTCCGAAACCTTCGCCAATGTCCCCTTGAGTTCCTTTGTCGATTAGTGCATCCTCATCATCGTCAACATTATTGTTATCGTTATGACCTTTTTTTTCAATATTCTCGTCACCATTATTCACACCTATCTATCAAATTCATGTCTTTTTGCAAAGATTTAGGATCCATGCCGTTTGGCTTTTCCCAACTGGTGTGAGCATGTCTGCTTCTACTCGACCGTGCGAGCACCATGATCGTGGAGATCGGAAGCAACAATAAGTTGACCCCATCAGTCTGCGTGCCGCGGGTTTTGGCTGGAAATCGAGGACCAAATCCAAAGCCTGTTCTGCTAAATATGTGATAACTTTGTCAACATCACATGCCTAGGAATAGATTCAACCATGACCTAAATCACCCCTATATTGTCTGTCTTTACTCTAAATGTGAACGTAGCTTTTGGTAGCATGATCCTCCCTGCCTTTATTGCATGGTCTTCACAATGCTGCATCATGCTGCCCACCATCAAGCTCAATCTTAAACAACAAGATAATTTTGAAAATTAAAAATCGTCCGGAAACTTTTTGGCACATAATGTTCTGTACAGCCTTGACGAAACAAAAAAAAAAAAAAAGAAAAAAAAAGAAAAGGACATTGACTAGTCTGGGATTCGAACCCAGGAATCCTGGTGTATCAACATAGGCAACTGCAGTCCGCAGTTTGGTTCCTAAAACCAGTGTGTTAGGCCACTTCACCAACCAGCCACAGATCACCTGACACCAACAGTGCACAAGCATCCATATCATATCAAAACATTGACAACTTTTACGGGTGAGATGACCGCATTGAGACACAGCTTTAATTTTGGCACGCGCCAACCAATTGCTTGGCTGAGTTGCAATCCTGTCGACGTTCTAGGCTCACAACTACCATCCTCTTCGCATCCATTTCTACATCGAGGTACGACTAACGAACAAAATCCAGACGCCGCCACCTACCAAGGTCTAGGCATCCTCGAAACCGTCGGCCATCCAACCTCCCCCTGATTGATCCAGGGTGTTTGTTGGTCACCGGAGAATTGCAACTCCTCCCCCTTGGCAAAGTGGCGATTGCATCGTGCGTCAATCACCGGGCGGTCGGTCTCTGCATCTTCTGCATTTGGAACGGAAGCCTGGTACATCGTGTGTTGGTGATCGGATCTTATAACGCAGTGGTGCTTCACAGCATACGCCGAAGACGGGCGCACCACACACCGAGCAAGCACCATCATCGTAAGACCTGGATAGCTTCTTGGCGTTGATCAAGTCTAGATCGAGCCGAAAGCTTGTATCACTGGGTCTTGTTGGACGTCAAACAGCGCTGGATCGCCTTCCGGTATCTGATCAAAAGTGATAGGCTAGCTTGTCTCCATCAGTAGTATTTCTGCGACTTTGTTCCACTTTGACCGAGGTTTCTTTGTTGGCCGACGTTTACGATCTCAGGAACGACGAGCTTGTCCGACTTGGCCAGTGGATCTGCGTGCCTGATCGGGTTGCAGCTACATAGATCTTTGACACCTGTCAACGTTCGAGCTACACCGCGTCCAACGTCACAATCAACTCTACACTCCACCTCCCCCTATCCTCGCCATACCCCTTCATCCGCTTCTCCAAACAGCAGAGCAGCCCGGCCATGTATCACAGCCTCCTCACCGCCTCTTTCTTGGTCTCGATCCTAATCCTCCTCTACCGAAACCGCGTCTACTTCGCCTCCCTCCTCCCGCCCTCCCTCCACTCCCTCCTCCCCGCCTCATTGCAACCCTCCCCCTCCCCTCCCCTCCCGCTCTCCTCATCCTCCGCCGCCCCACGCACCTCGTTCTTCTCGCGGCTGGCTTACACTCGTCTCCCCACCACCATCACCGCCGCCTCGGACTGGTCATCCCAAGCCGCCGCCGGCCTCACCTCCAGCCTGTTCGACATCAACGCCAACATCATCGCCGCTGACTCCCGCTCCGGCCTCGACACATCCGGCGTTCAAGATATCCAAGCCATCATGCACTCCCAAGGCGTAAGCTTCGACCAGGCACGTCTCATCAGACACCAACAGATCCTCCTCAGAAACAACGTCGATCCCCAAACAGGCATGCCCTTAGATTCAAAAGCCGTCACCAGCTTAGGTCCCAGATGATAGCATCCTTTGTATATACCCCCCCTTACGGAATGGAACCAACAAACGCCGACACACACACACACACACACACACAGATGGAGATGGAGGAAAACAGTTGCGCAAAGGTACAAATACAGAATGAAGAGAGAAAGTTTCGTCACGCCCGCACTCGAAGCTGGGACGATAGAGGAGGGTCCAGGGCGATGGCGTTGATGTTGGTGAAGGTGCTTCTGCGTCTACACCAGCCGCCAGTTTCGAGGTCGAGCACGTCGTAGTCTTCAGCATCTGACGTGCTTGTGACTGCTTCCGGGACGTCAGGCACTTCGGTGGAGCGCGAGAAGCGACGTCGACTACCGACTTCGCGCGAGATGCGGATGGAAGGAATCGACGTCGAAGTCGACGATGACGAGCTGGTGTTGTTGCTCGAGGTGCTACGCGGGAGAGTGGGTCGAGTTTGGAAGGGATGGAGGTTGAATACTGGTCCTGCGCCTGTGGCTTCTGAGGGCTGCGAGTGGTTTGGGGTAGACGATGGACGTCGGAGTAGGGCTAGGTCATCACGAGATTCTCGTCGCCAGCCAAAACGCAGTGGGATCAATTCGCCCTCTCCCTCAGACGCTAAACTGCCCTGACGACGCGAGAAGTAGTCAGGCTCCCCAAACGCCACCTGTTGGTGAGTATGCGTATACGGATCGACTCCCGCCCAAATTGGTGCATCGTCGATCTCGTCCGCATACGAAGGCTCGCGCGAATGTCCCTGTGGAATTGTAGGCATCATCCGAGTCGCCCCACCTGCCGAGAACGAACCTCCATTCTTCGCTAGCACCCCCGAAGATCGACGACGTCCCATCTTCCATACCGACGCTGCATCTGGCACAAGTGGCCTGCTGCGCAAACCTGCTGCACGACCCAGCGACGCAGTGCCCAGCAACGAATCGCTCGGCGCATCAGGAGTGGCGGAAGTCTGAAGCTCGAAAGGCGAAGGCTCGCCTTGCACTGACATGCCAGTCGTCGATGGTCGGCGCGACTTCACTCGAGGCAGCGTTCCGAATGTGTGCGCGCTCGGGTCGAATCTCCGCGACTCACCAGGCGGCGCAACATACGGTGGTCGTGGCGATAACGTGTCGTTGGCCGAAGAGATCTGTGCAGACATCAGCACACCCCAGCCACTATCCTCGCTACCGTATTGACCAGTCTGCAGATCATCGCTGTCATCGACAAACACGTGTTCCAGCATCAGTCCGCTCTGCTGAGCTGGCTTCTGCATGGCTCTCGGCCATGTCCACTGTTTCTGAACACAATCTCTGGCACCAGCATGTGCTCGTGGTCGATGGTTGATGCTACTCTCCCACGAAGCGCGATTCGCTGCATCCTCGAGCATCTTTTCCCACTCCAACTCATCCGCCTGCGAGTATGCTTTGCCTTGACTCGAGCTCGACGAAAAAATGCTTTTTATCGAGTCTCTGGAAGACACGCCCTTGAGACGGCCTGCGTCTCTTCTTCCCAAACTGCTGCTAGATTTTGTGCCCACCGATTGCAAATCGTTGAGACCCAGCGGCGGCGATGTCATCGATGAAGCACCCGAAAACGACGAGACCGACATCGCTGGAGATGCGGGTGGATTGAGTTGCGAGAATCGAGCCGAAAGCGTCTCGATCGGCTCGTCGTGCTCCCTGATTTTGACACGAGGAAATGTACTGAAACGCTTTCCAGGTTCGGCAGCAGGTGGATCGGCGGAATCGCGCGCAAAGGGTATGATCTTCATCAAGATGCGCGAACGACGCTTGGAAGAGCGCTTGGTGGTAGAGGCATTAGACCGGGTGGATCCCTCACGATGCCCACTTAGGCTCGTGCCGGAAGCTTCGCAAGCCAATTCTGTACCTGACTGAGACATTTACTGTGATCGCGCAAGCATACAGTCAGGGAGATAAGTTTCAGTGTCAGTATGTTCTCACCAGAGGGATGTGATATCCTAAGGAGGCGAGGAGGTGAAGGAATGCTTACTAACCCGTTTCGTCTCGAAGGGGAGCTTGGACCCTTAGGTGTTGATGGTGATAGGAGAGTGATGGGCTCGATCAAGCTGATGGAAGTCTTATCTGACTCCATAGACAGCTTTGTGCGATTCAAGGAGACGGAAGAAAGACGAGGGGGAATCTTTGCACCCTCGACGCCCGGTGTCGAAGGTGCAAGCGAAGATTCTTCGTCGGAGGAAGCAGCCAGCAGTTCACGAATGTCTTCGTCCCGATCCACAGCTGCTACACACCCTGTGACTGTCAACTCAGACTCTTGGTAGACAAGCAGTGTGCTGCGAGAGAAGTGGGTCTGGGCGTAGTGAAGGTCGTCGAACCGTGAAGAGTCGGCAGTTCCGGTACTGGAGGCGGCGCTTGGTGCAGAACTGGTGGCTGCCCTTCGAATTGCTGGTCGCTGTGGGAAAGAACACGTGACAGGTGACGATGGCAGGCTGTGAGTGGTGTTGATTTTGGGAAGAAGCGTGTGGGATCGCGAGCGTTTGGGTTGGTTAAAACCTTCCGGAACAGCTAATGTCTGCTTGCTGCTCGAAGCTTGTGATGTCAGGCAAGTGTCGTCTTTATTGGTACGGGTTGTGTTGGGAAGCTGGATGGAGTGGATGGACAAATGCGACATGATGGTAAAGAGGGAAGCGAAACGTGGTGAGGTAGATGTAGTTGTTGCTGCTCAAAGTAGAAGAGTGCAAGACGGCGGGGACGGACGAGGGGGCTCCGGATTGAGTTCCGGCTAGGAAAAAGATGTTGTCCTTTTAATGTGATCCGACCATCAAGTTGTTTGAGACAAGCTAATTGCGGTCTCGGATAGTGGGTGTCAGAAGCAGGTACAGGCCGCGGTCTCCTTTCAGGAACCGAAACCCAGCGTGTATGAAACAAACGTAAAATGATCTTGCAAACAGATCCACTGTGGCTTAGCGTGGGAATTGATCGGTCTATTGCTACCCTGCATCATGCTGTTCGGGCAAGTCAATTTCCTCGGTGATCTGACGGTCAAACTAGCAGACATGGATGCTTTGTGAGCTTCAAAGAGGTGCTGAGACGGGATGCCGCCAGATTCAATTCGATCGGTGAATGGGCCTGAAAGGACGAAGACCGTGACCTACTCAGGGGCTTTGATCTCCACGCCTGACGTCCTTGTCATCTTCTGGGTTGGCATACCTGGTTGCTGAGACTCCGAACTCGGTCAGCTGTACAAGCGTAAAACGTGACAATAGGCAACCCAGGCGGACTCGTAATTTCTCTGAGGCGTTGGTGTCTCTGATTTTTAGGCGGTTGGCGAGCTCTGAAGCTCAAGCGGTCAGCCACTTTGGGCTTTATTTCTTTTTCTCCCGTCAATTTTTGTCTTTTGGCTTCCTCCTCCGGGCTGAGCGTTCGATGCTAATGGTGAAAACTTTCTGCATCGGTCATCGTATTCCGCTTCATTGTAGCCTGAATTCCGCCATATATTCCGGCTTTCGAGGTAAAGTAGCATACAGGGCGACAAGACTTGGGCCTTCTTTACCGGCTTCTCGAGCAGCCCCGCCCATCCATCCCAGCTACCGATGCATTGGGACCTTGAGTTCTCATTGTTCTCATCGTTCGCCAAAACAACCTGGACGTCGTGCCGAAATTAATTGCTAGAATACCAAATGAATTGACAAGCATAAAATCCAGCTACCTTAGCCTACCGCGCTTGCAAGCCATGCATAGGATATACTTCGGAGTGACATATTGCTTGGAAACAAAAAGGCGACGAGAAACCAAGGAGCCGTTATGTGGCTTGCAGCTGGATAAAATTGTCACGATGTCCAGAGTTGATGTTCCGCTTCGGAACTGTGACGATAGAGACGAATGCTTCTTTGCTCCTAGGGCTGTACGCGAGACAATGCATGATGCGGGAGGGCTCGGCCCGTCGATGTCGCGCAATCGAATGTGAGACAATGCTCCGCCGCCCCCCCCCCCCTCCTTCCCTCTTTATTGCGAAACCTTTCCTGCAGAAAACAGCTGCCAGCATCTATTTCCTTCCTCTTGAGGCCTCTGCCAAGCTTGAGCCCCTAGGATTCACTCGACGGCGATGTCGGTGACGCAAGACTGTCGTTCATGAGGTCGACTTCGTTCGGCGACAGCGCAGCTTCAATTGCTCTAGTTGGCATTTGTCCGAGTCCAGAGCTTGGGTCGGTAGCAGCGCTTCTCATGGGCCTGGATTGCGAGGCTCTGGTGTCGCAGGCGTACAGCATCATCGGGCTGTGACTTTGACTGAGCTTCAAAGAGCGTGTGAAGGGTCGAGCTTGGTGTTTGATGCAAAATGGTGAATCGCGTCCAAATGCGGAAGATGTTACTGCTGCCCATCAACAGATGTCGGACTGTCAAAAAGTGCAGCATGGAAAAGACACGGTGATCCAAACAGAAGCACCTCGCCATGGGCGGACTGCGAAAAAGCTCCGACATGAAAAACAAAATGACGGGTGGACGTAGGCATGAAACGCGCTTCGGACGCGCTGCAGTAGTCGTGTGTTTCGATTCGGTTCTCAGCATAGACCGACCGTTTCTTCAGTTCGGTAAGGCGAACACATCGTATCCTCTATGCTTGCAAGCAGAAGCTGATGCCGTGTTGATCCCGTAATACATCATGTTGAGTGCAGGACAGACGCTGATTTAGGATGGAAATGACGAACATCGCAGTTTTGATTTGCTCTGCATCAAGCTCGGCTTTAATTAAATTTGCACTGAGTAGCATTCACGAGATTTTGAAGTCAATAGGAAACCCACGAGGCAGAATTTGTATTCGACTAGCCGCAAGCGAGACGTCCAATTCTGCCTTGCACTTGTTCAAATACAAAATGAAATGCTCGCAGCCGCACGACACATTTTTCATTTGCTCTTGCTGATTCTACTGCACACCACATGCATCAACCCTACAGGCCAACATCCACCGTTGGATTTCATATGCAATCAGTATTGTACGGATGCTGCGGAGTCTGTTGGCATGCCCCATCCGGCTTCATACCCCTCGCCTTGGTCTCGTTCTTGCCTTCCTTTTCAAAATTACGATTAGGCCTGGGCCAGATCTTGTAACGAGACTCTCACGTGTTACTGCCAGCGTTGTTTGCACAACCAGTAGCTCGGTAGGATCTGTCTTGCCGGCACTGAGACCACCGACATCAACGTTTGTCTTGGACGTTCGGACTCCGCGAACGTTCCTGCGCTTCGCCCCGTCTCAAGGTCGCTCCGCCAAGATTTGGTCTGTGCAGCTGAATTTTCATCGGGATGGTTTTGGATGCATCAATACAGTACTCCGGCCCAAGATTGAGCTGACTGAATCGAAGGCTTGGGAATACCATGCCTTCACCTCTTCATTGGCTTATCGGCTGAACGGTTGTGGTATGGAAGAAGTTACAATAGTTCCCCCGGAATCCGACTTAGTTCAGCGCAGAAGGCTTTCCACTCTCTCTGGTTGCCTTACTTTCTTCCAGAGTTCTCGGTTGCTCGTCTTGGAAAGGATCGGCAGTCGGGGGTGGCTTGTGGGTTTCTCATTGTTCCTGATGTACAGTACTATCTCTTTTAGTGGTGTCGGAATGAAATTTTTCAACTCTACAACTCATTTTTTCGTTCAGTACGGTGCGGTAATTAATTGTTCACAACTCTCGCATCCGTCGTTGCAGTTTTGATTCTACTTCCTGACTCTTGATTCGACTTGCTCCTTGTCCCATCTATTTTATGGCGTAACGCGCATCTGGCACCCAACTCCCGGCGTCTCGCACAGTGTCAACATGATCTTTCCGTCTCGGCGTATCGCACATGCTGTAACATTCGCATGCCAAGAGCTCACATGTTCGGTCCGCTCGGCGGATATTTGCAATGCATTTCCGATTACTTTGTTGTACGACAATGCATCTCAGCATCGTGTTTATCCTACGTGTCTTGCTGCAGCCAATCCTGCTATGTAGGTCGCTGTCGTCGATCAGTACAGGGGACTATTAACGGAAAAACTGAGGCATTTCTACTTCGTGCCCCTTCCGGCAAGCCAACAGCACCCAGAGAGTATACTGCATTTATGAGATGATCGGGATGCCCCACTAGCTTGGTTGAGATGTGTCAGGTCCTCGGGGTCATTGCCAGCGATCAAATCTGTCTCTCCTGGTCTTGCGCTGGAGCCAACATCGTCGATCAATGACCTTGACCGCATCGGAACAAGACGAGCTCTATACCGACTCTACTGTAAGTTTTTGAGTAAATTGGACCCGAATTTTCATTTGAGCCTATTCACGGTCCCAATTTGCTCATTCATGTCGGAAGTGGTCATTACCAGTCGGTTGGATCCATTGATCAGGCTTCACCGCATTCTTGATCGCGTTCAAGTCCTCGTAATGGCTTACGTGTGTAGAGTACCTTGGGTCCCGCCTGAGAGATGTTTGGTGTGCCTCTCTTTTCCATCCAACAGAGGCAACCCTGCGTGCGAGATGCCGACTTCAGTACACCAACGGAAATTGGAGCTTCATCAAAGCGGATCGCGTTCCGTGGACGCTACAAGCGGAACAGGGACCAAGGGTGCCAAGGAAAAATTGCTAGGAACGGGATCGTTTAGATGCAGATTTGCAAGTTCCAAGGCTGTGGTTGAAGGTGAGTTGCATGCACGTCACGTCGAGCCTTTGTCGCACCCGAGCTGTCAAAGAGGGGATCAGATTTGTTAGAATTTTAATTGTTATTTTTAATTTTGTGGAATTTCGGACGAATTCCAAGGAAATCCTAATTTTCCAGAGAGGGGGGGAAGAGGGAAATCGAAGTTGGGTGTGCACGCAGAAGGTGACATGGTTTGACCAGCGTGCTTGCGGAGATGCGAAAGTTTTACTGTCAGACTGTGAACTTCGATCGTCGGAAGTGCAAAGAGAAAACAAAGATTCCACACCAACCGTCTCAACTTTCCCGCGCAGGTGTGCGTAACCACCACAATGTTCACAATCACATGCACCCTTGCCGAGCGTGGAGAAACAAGTGAACAATTGTACCGAGTCAATGTGAACTCTTCTTGATGGCTTCCAGAGATACAGTGTACCTATTCCGAGCGGTCCGCAAGCGAGAAAGCTGGAGCAAGACACTTGCTATTCTGGTTCTCGTCATGGTTCAGTCATGCATCGAAGGCTTGTCTCAATTCCAAATCCTTCATGAAAACGCTGCGTCACGCAACGTCAGCTTTCATCATCGGCAGATAACCGTACCACTCTGGCTTGACTGCATACTTAGAAGAACACAAAAGCTACAGTGCAGTATTTGTAGAGGCGGTCTAGGGACGCTTGCTGCTAGACCTATCCAGTTGTGTGTGGCTTCGTGCTGCTGCACACAGTATTGCCAGTGCATTTGCCGCCATCCAAGGCTTCTTATTGTCTTTGTTGAGGGTCAAGGCAATGCCGATCGCATAAATCAAGACCCGCGTCACCGCCCTGCCTCAATCATTTCTCTGTCTACCGTAGCTGGTGGGCCGTTTGCGGCTTGAATCCGCAAGTACACGATTGGCACAGCGAACCTAACCTATAGGTATCACTTGCATGTATTGTGAGTGGAACCAGAACCTCGCTTGCGGCCTGGTGATCTCGGTCATACAGTGCGTCTTGCACTGTGGGTCTAATCCGATTTCTTCTTCTTCTTCTTCTTCTGCCGTTTGCAGCTGCAAACGTTGATATGTCAGTCCATTCACAATCCCCGGCGGGCGTGTTCATGTTCTGCTTTCGTCTGTTCTGCTTTCGTCCCATCAGGTACGATGGGCCTGTGAAGCAACAAAACTTAAACGGATCGTCTTCAGCAATCACTCAAGTACTCTTCAGCAACTGAACACCAAACTACATCAGACACCGTGTATACGAGGTAGCGACTGCGGCTGGGCCTAAAACCAAATCCACAGTACTACTGTAATTGATTTCATCGGTTTCCCAGTAGCCTCGTACGCCGAATAGGCCGAACGTGAGCACTCCTACTCTGCTGTGATGGGAGGGGCCTTTTGAGAACCTTCATCATTCTCACTTGACGGCGCTGAGTCATCCGATCTCAGGGGCTTTTTGCATGGTCCTAGTATAATCCTGGGTTGTGACTGCACGCATGAAGTTTCCACAACGTTTGAAGAGGGAAAAAAAAGGGCGAAGGCGAGAGGGAAGCGGAGTCACCTTGGACGCTTCCCACCCGTCGGCATTCGGCGTCGAATAGAGGCGGAGGAAGAAAAAGAAAACGAAAAAGAAAAAAGGATGAGAATTTTTGCTTTGCGCTGACTAGCTCTCGGTGTCCTTGCATGGGTTCCACGCAGTGCTTGTCCGCGTATGGCGGTCTTTCGGTCATTACACCGCAATGTTGGAGAGCAGAACGAGCATCTTGGGAGAGCTGTTCATTAGGCCTGGTAAAGGGCGTCATAGAGGCCAGATCGAGTTCAAACTCATTAGCTCGACATCCAGTCATATGTACGGATAGACTGGATCATACCCATCCTTTCATGTCTTCTTCCCATTTGATACATCTGGCTGTCCGCATGTAGAAAGTAGATTGGACCCAGGCCGGGGATAAGGGTGGCTTTCACAAGCGAGCCAGACCCTTTCTTGTTGATCCTGATCGTGACTCAGCGGGAAGAGACTCGAAACATAGGGTTCCCGGTACCACAAAATGATGGTACGTCACACACATCCTGTATGTTTGTTGGACCATTTCTGTCTCCTCCAGGGTACCGCATTTGAAAGTTGGACCTGCTTGTTACAGCAGTCGTATTCTCAACCATTGGCACTCCCCCTTACGTACATTTGTGGTCAGCTGAATAGCTTGCCCCGAGATAGACACTGTCCGGCAAGGCAATCTGTAGTGAGGCTTCAATTGCCCGATTCAGACGGTATGAGGTCAACTTAAGGCATGGTACGTCACTAGAATATCTTCAACGGGATGGCGAGGAGACCACTTCTGTTCTTAACACTGAATCCATCGGCCAGAAGGCTCTTTCTGCGAGCTTTTACTCCCCTCTTTGTGCCAACTGGACCACTGTCTATTGACAAAAGTCTGAATGATGATGTCTAGCTCTATGTATCAGCTGAAACCTTTTGATCAGTAAGTTCTGGTACAGTTCACCTTTGCAAAGATCGATAATCTAGATAATGGCGACAAAACTCCGAACCTCCGGCTACTCGAAGGCAGCTCTCAGCGTGAAGCTGTGCTATGAAGAGGGTGGGCCTTCAGCTTCACCGTAGGTGGTCGACTTCGTTGTGCAGCGGACGCGGTCTTGCTCGACAGATGTACGCCGAAGACGGCTCACATCTAGCTTCAAGCAGCCACATGGACTTCGTATCACATTGATCTGATGGTTACAGTGATTGGTGTCCGAGTCGCACCATTGTTGGAGCTGCTGTTCTTGCAAGTGCATGCATACGGAAAGACCTGGCTTACCATGAACGATGAAAGGTGCCAAGACACAAGATTCGCAAAAAGAAGTCAACTCGTGATCGACGAATGCTGCAACGACAGTGATCTGCTCGTCAGCGAGCCGAATCGTGAAGAAAGTTGCAGGTTGCCCGTTCAAGTACAGTATGGAAGTCGACAAGTGTCGATTGGTAGGCGGTGATTTGCAGTATCGAAGTTGAGTGCGGCGGCGATCTCACAAACCAGACTTGTAACGATTTGATCTAACATGGTGGCTAGATTTTAGCGCGACTTGACCGCGTCGCGAAAATTGAAGTCAGGTTGGCGGCGGAAAGTGTTGGTCTGCGCCCCACTCGGGCGCTGGCTGAGTGAGAGTGCGAAACGCGACTTGGACTGATGTGGTGCTGCTTTACTGTAATTTACACGAAGCAGCGCGCGTTGGCAAAGCACACACACAAACCCAATTGGCCGCAGACTTCTTCTCCAAGCCCATCATCCCGCGCTACTCCATCTTGGCTTTGACTATCATCACCGTCGTTCCATACAGACAATCCCTTGAAAGCGCAACTTGGAATACTAAGGAGCTACGTAATACCAGCAAAGACCCAGCTGGGGCTAGACCTTGACTCGGAGCCGGATCTGCACCCACTGCACATTGCCTCTGTACCGACCACGACACAGCATCTCACAAGCATGTCTTCGAAAGCCAAGAAGCTGAGCGCTTTGGCTGCTCTCAAGGCCAAGCGTGATGGTATTGACCTCCCAACAGTAAGTACTCGATCGCGTGCGACATGGATGAACAGAATGGCTCGACTGACGAACTCTTTGCTCTTGCCTCTCAACATCATAGACGTCCAAGTCGGGTGATCGCTCCGACGATGACGACGCCATCTACGATGAAGTATCAGAAGACGAATATCGCTCCATCCTCAGAGGCCGCATCATGGATGATGACTTTATCGAAGATGATGACGGATCAGGATACGTCGATCACGGTCAGGATGAATGGGATGACCGTGCGCGTGGTGCCGGCGACGACGAGGAAGACACTGAAGACGAACAAGACTACTTTGAACGTACCGGCAAGCGTAAGCCCAAGAAGGGCGCCAAGGCACGCTCCAAGCTTAAGGGCGCCGACGCTTCTACATCAGCATACCAAAAGTCGGGCCTTTCCGCTGCCTTTAATAAGCAGCGCAAGGCGGCTGCCGGACATTCCACGGATCTGTCTGCAAGCCGTGCCCGCGATGCCCACAGGATGCGATCTGCAGCACTGGATGCATATCGACCCACCGTAAGCAAGGAAAAGGAGGAAGACTTCATGGCGAATCTTATGGGCAATCTCGATGAGGTCGGCGCTCAAGCCACCACATCTTCGCACGACCCAGCCAGCCCGTCCCCCGCTCACCGTCTCTCGTCTTCGCTTTCCAAGAAGCGTAAGCAGCACGAAGAGAGTGCCTTCTCCCGCTTCCGCACATCGACCTCGGCCGGTGCGAGCAATGGCTTCACCAGTCCATCATCAGGTGCACCGACAAGCGAATCGGCTCATCCATCGAGCGACAGCGCTGCTCCCCAAGTTCACGTCAGCGGCAGCGATACTCCACCTTGGGGTCCCAACCTCGGCTCTGATCCCGTCTTTGAGCTTGACGATGAACTTCCAGCATCTAACAAGAAGCTTCGTGGACCCAAGGGACTTCCTAGTCGTATTGGCAGCCTCGGTCTCGGCAATGGAGATAACGATGTCTTCATCAGCCACCCCTCTGAACGTGCTGCTGGCCTCAGCAACGACGCTTTGGCTTTCAGCGATGACGACAATGACGATCTCGCAGTTCGACGCGTCGAAGTCGGCTCTGCTCCCGTAAAGTCGGTTGATGCGCGTGGTCAAGTAGCACGTCCCAAACCTACTCCTGCAGCCTCAGCGACACCTCGCCCTGCCAAACCCCTGGCCGACAACACGGTCAACAAGACCCCTTCTGCCTCGGCGTCTCCATCCACACCGAAGCCGTTGGGCAAAGACCAAGAAAAGACGCCTGCTAGCAGAAGCAGCTGGCAGAAGGTCCACAACGATCTGTTGAAGAATGTCGAGCCCGCAACGCCCACACCTGGTCCCTCGAATGGCACCATCAAGACTGCCACCGGCAACGCGACACCACCGGCAGGGAAAGTCAAGACCTTTGAGGATGACAAGTCTCTTTTCTTCTACTGGCTTGATTATCTCGAGGGCGAGAACGGCCTGGTATACCTGGTTGGCAAGGTCAAAGACAGGGAGTCGGGTCGTTACGTCTCGTGCTGCTTGACTGTCAATGGCATCGAGCGCTGCATCTTCTTGCTTCCACGCAGCAACCAGCTCGTCGATGGTCACGAGACGGATCTGGCTGTCGGCGAAGACGAGATCTACGATGAATTCGAGGATCTTTCTGCCAAGCACGGCATCAAGCGCTTCCTCTCAAAATGGGTCACTCGCAAGTACGCCTTCGAGCAGGTTGGTGTCCCCGCCGAATCCAACTACATGAAGGTCCGCTATGGCTTTGATGAGCCCCAGCTGCCCTTCGACTTCAAAGGCAGAACCTTTAGCAAGGCTTTCGGCACCAACACTTCGCCCTTCGAGCTGCTCGTCGTCAAGCGACGCATCTTTGGTCCTAGCTGGCTCAAGATCTCGAATGCCAACGTTGCTGAAGGCTCGACTCCCATCTCGTGGTGCAAGTTGGAAGTCACAGTGGAAGATCCCAAGGACATTTCGCCTATTTCTGACACCGACACCACTTCTCCACGCGAAACTCCACCTCTCACCGTCATGTCTGTGGCCATTCGTACTGTCGTCAACCACAAGGAGAACAAGCAGGAGCTTGTCGCCGTTAGCGCGCGTACTTGGACCGATCATCAGATCGAAGACCCGACCCCACCTGAGCAGCTGCCTTGCTCCGTGTTTACTGCGGTGCGACCGCTCGGTGCCATGTTCCCACCCGGCTTTGAGGCCGAGGCGCGCAAGGGCAAGATCAAGATCCACACGCTCAAGTACGAGCGTATGCTTCTCAACGCGCTACTTGCTCAGATCCACAATGCCGATCCCGATGTGATCGTCGGGCACGAGTTCAACGGTGTTTCGCTGGACGTTTTGCTGCACCGCATGAAGGACTTGCGTGCGGATCACTGGTCTCGAGTAGGTCGCTTCCGTCGTCCCAAGTGGCCCAAGCTCAAGCAGGGGATGAACCTCAAGATCCTCGCAGGCCGTTTGGTTTGTGATCTGGCGTCGGATAATGGAAAGTCGATGATCACCTCGACAACTTGGTCTCTCACCGAGATGTGCGGGACTCACCTCAAGATCCAGCGAGAGGACATCGATCCTGAAGAAACCGCTTCGTTCTTTGACTCGCTTGCTCCATCGCCCGAACGCTTGCTCACCTTCGTACGTCACTGCGAGGTGGACACGTTCTTCCAGATGGCCATCGCAGCCAAGGTGCAGATCCTCCCGCTCACCAAGCAGCTCACCAACCTTGCTGGTAACAGTTGGAACAAGACGCTCAATGGAGGTCGTGCCGAGCGCAACGAGTATATTCTGCTGCACGATTTCCATCGCCAGAAGTACATCTGTCCGGACAAGATCTCGGCTTGGGAGAAGAAGCAGATCCAGCAAGCTGCTGAAGCCAAGGCGAAAGCCAAGGCCAAAGCTGGCGGGTTGGCCCCTTCGAACACGGCAGCGACCAGCAACAGCAAGAAAGACAAGTTCAAAGGTGGTCTCGTGTTCGAACCGAAACGTGGACTGTGGGACAAGTACATCTTGGTGATGGACTTCAATTCGCTATATCCCTCGATCATTCAGGAGTTCAATATCGACTTTACCACCGTCGAGCGCCCTCCGACGCAGGGGCTTGAGGACGAAGACGGTGCGGCCGCTGTCACCGTCGATGATGGCGAGACGGGTGCGGATGCTGCAGCCGACACGGATAAGATCCCCGATGTCCCGTCTTCGGATGTCGAACAGGGAGTTCTGCCGCGTATCATTGCGCAACTCGTCGCGCGTCGTCGTCAAGTCAAGTCGTTGATGAAGGACAAATCCGCCACGCCTTCGCAACTCATGCAGTGGAACATCAAGCAGCTGGCGCTAAAACTCACCGCTAACTCGATGTACGGCTGTCTAGGCTTCGAAAACTCGCGATTCTACGCGCGCCCGCTCGCGGCGCTCACCACGTTCAAAGGCCGTGAAATCCTGACTGCCACCAAGGATCTGGCTGAATCGATGCTGCTCGATGTGGTGTACGGTGACACGGACAGTGTGATGATCAACACGAATGCCACCGAGTATCGCGAGGCGTTGCGGATTGGCCAGGAGTTCAAGAAGACGGTCAACGAGAGATATCGACTTTTGGAGATCGACATCGATGGTGTTTTCGAGCGCATGCTGTTGCTGCAGAAGAAGAAGTATGCGGCCGTGCTGGTGGATGACGAGGGCAAGAAGACGATCGAGATCAAAGGTCTTGACATGAAGCGACGCGAATACTCGGCACTGTCCAAGAATGTCTCGAACTACGTGCTCGATCAGATCCTTTCGGGTCAAGCCACCGAGCTGGTGGTCGAACACGTGCACGAATACCTATCCGACATGTCTAACAAGATCAAACGCGGCGAGGTTGCGCTGGACGACTTTATCATCTACAAGCGACTTGGTAAGAATCCCGAGGACTATCCGGATGTCAAGTCGCAACCGCACGTGCAGGTGGCGTTGAGGATGAAGGCGAGAGGCGCAAGTGCAAGGATGGGTGATGTGATCCCTTACATCTTTTGCCTAGGTGACGATGGTGCATCGAGTACCAAGACGGCTCAGGCGGACCGTGCGCATCATCCGGATGAACTTCGGAGGAAGGATAGCGAGCTCAAGATCGACTACGAACACTACTTGGCGTTGCAGATCCTGCCGCCGATCGAAAGGTTGTGCGAGAGCATCGAGGGGACGGATCGATCGCGGTTGGCAGAGTGTCTTGGATTGGATGTTTCCAAGTATTCGCACTCGAGTTCTTCTGGAGCTGGGGTTGGTGGGGCGGACCGGGAGTTTGCTACGCTCGATTCGCAGGTTCCGGACGAGGTGCGATTTGCGCATTGCGAGCCGCTGAAGCTCACTTGTCCTTCATGCAGGGAGGTTTCGACGTTCCTCGGACCCGCTCATCGCCCACGTACCGCTGCGGTGAAGGTGCTTGGCGATGCAACGAATCGAAAGGAGGAAGAGCTCAACGCGATCTCGACCAAGGGCATTCGATGCACCAATGCGGCATGCCAGCGAATGTTACCGCTCGCGACGATCTCGATCCAGTTAGAACTGGCCATCCGTCGCTTTATCCAACAGTACTACTCGGGATGGACCGAGTGCAGCGATGCGAACTGTGCATCGAAGACCCGCATGGCTTCAGTGTACGCCAAACGCTGCGTTGCTGTGCACGACTCCAAGAGCGCAGCACTGCTGGATGCCACCTCGAACGTAGGCTCGCAACTCGCCTGCAGAGGAAGAGTCGAAGCGTGCTACAAGGACAAACAGTTGTACGACCAGCTCGTGTATCTTGAGAGCCTGTTCGATGTCAACCGTATCCGAGACAAGGTCGGCGGAACGAGTGCAGGTGCAGGTGCAGGTGCAGCAAAGGCATGGCAGGACGAGGTGTTGGCAGTGTTGGATGTGAACAAGAGGGAGTTGGATATGCTCCACTCGACGGTGGAGAAGTACCTGGCAAGAAACGGTCGCAGGTTTGTCAAGCTGGCGAGCTTGTTCCGCTTCATGAAGGTGTGAGCAGACACAGTAGATAGACACGGGTTTCATACAATCTCAGTATTTTCGTTGGTAATGTATCTGCAAATCATTGGCACAACTGTGGAATCTGATCTTTCTGAGGTTGAGAACTGCAATTGCGAGGGTATCATTTCTAAGCAAAGGGGGGGAAAGATAGAAGAGGGAGAAGATTGTCAGCCACTTGTCAGAAATGTGGAAAGTGAACCGAGCAGCACATGTTTTTCGATCCTCCTGCTGCTCTTGCGAGTGGGCTCGAGGAAGAGCTCGGCAAGTTTGAACATGGAATCAGTGTAACTATGACTAAAAAAAAAGTACTCTTGCTCCTCGCTCGATCGGTGGATTGGTAGATCCTAAGTGACCGAGCTCCGAGTGAATTGGGATAGTATCATCATTTGTGCATTTGGTTGCCATTTCCTCCCCTTCTACCCTGACTGTATTGATCCGAGAGATGCTGCTTGGGTTGAGTACAGATACTTACGATTCACCAAGATGGATCTGCGACGCTCATTTCCTTCTCTGGCGACAATTGTCACAGATGACTTGCTCCTCCGAACAGGTCAGATCGTTCGAAAGAAGCAAGCCGATTGAGAACAATGTATTGAGCGGAGAAGGAGGTGGTCGTCGCAGATGATATGGTGAAGAAGAAAGGGTCGCGAAGAAATTTCCACCCGCACGCTGCGGTCTCGAGCGGCGCCAAAAAAAAAAAAAAAAAAAAAAGAAAAGTTGGCCTGACTTACATCACGTGATGGGGATCCATCCCGATTTCAAGATGGAATCGATTGGGCTTGTCGATCCCCAAAACGCACACTCTACACTACTCTAACGATTGATTCCGATTTTTCTTCTTGCACCCGATTCTTGGCTGGCTTATCAGCCAAGTGTTTTGGTAATGCTCTCGGAAGCTGATCACCATGCGATCAGATGGAGCATCTCGAAGTTGGAACTGGTGAGAGCAAGTTGATTGCGTCAAGCTGCTTGTTAGCAGTGGAGATGGGTGATTGCGAGGTCTGCCGGGCACTCACATGCCACTCTGTAGCAATATCGGTACGAAGCGGAAAGGCTTTCAGAGCGCATTTTTTGACCTTTTTGGATTAACTCGGACCGGTTAACTTTTTTTGGCTTTGGCTTTGGCTTTGGCTGACGCGGAAACTTGGCAAAATGGTCCGCATCGCCATATTACTTTTCTTCTATCTTTTCTGTATCTTTTTTGCTTTTTTTTTTGGCCGACAAGTTGGCGAACCCAATTTTGGTGATTGGACTTCGCAGCTTCGCTTCTTCCGAAGAGCTCAGAGAAACGCTGTGTCGGCATTCTTCCGTCTGTCTCCACCTTGCATCGTCTGACTCCTCCATCCGCTATCTTCCCATTCTTCATCTTTTCCCTCCTCATCAACCCTCCACACCTGCTTCTGAACCCTTCTCCAGTATATAGCTCGAAAATGTCTCCTCCTCCCTCTGGCGGCAAGCGCGAGTCCGCGCAGGCTCGTCTGCTCGGATCCGGTCTTTCTGGTGTCGCCGAGCTCCTCGTCTTCCACCCGGTTGACACCGTCACCAAACGTCTCATGTCCAACAAGGTTTCCGGTCTCTCGATGGCACAGGTTGTGTTCAAGGACAAGGCCACAGCCAACGTCTCGACCAAGTTCCTCTCGCTCTTTCCAGGTCTCGGATATGCTGCCGGTTACAAGGTGCTTCAGCGCATTTACAAGTTCGGTGGACAGCCCTACTTCAACGACTACTTGACGAGTCACCACAAGAAGCAGTTCGAAAACTTGTTTGGCGAGCGTGCAGGAAAGTCGATCATGTCTGCCACCGCTGGTTCGCTCACAGGTATTGGAGAGATCGTGCTTTTGCCGTTGGATGTGTTGAAGATCAAGCGTCAGACCAACCCAGAGGCTTTCCGTTCTCGTGGCTTCCTCCGAATTCTTGCCGATGAAAACGTCAACCTCTACCGTGGATGGGGCTGGACCGCAGCTCGTAACGCACCTGGCTCCTTTGCCCTGTTCGGTGGATCAGCATTTACCAAGGAATACATCTTCGGCCTAAAGAACTACAATGAGGCCACATGGACGCAGAACTTCTTCGCCTCGATCGGTGGTTCGGTCGCTTCCATCACCGTTGCTGCCCCGCTCGATGTGGTCAAGACTCGAATTCAAAACGCAAACTTTGAAAGCAAGGTGGGCGGTGTCACCATCATCAAGGACATGATCAAAAACGAAGGCTTCAGCGCTTTCTTCAAAGGCCTCACACCAAAGGTGTTGGTGGTAGGCCCCAAGCTCGTTTTCAGCTTCACCATCGCTCAAAGTCTCATTCCTTTCTTCGGACAGTACGTCTAGACTCGTCCTCCCTTCTCCACATAAAAACTTACCCAGCACAGGAGTGCACGGCGCATGTACATAGCACAGTTAACCCCCCTCCAACCTCCTCTCTTCTTTCTTCCTACCCGTTTGCATTGATTCTGTTTGTCACCATTCACACACTCAACACTCGCCTGGATTGGGAGGCCAAAAAGGCAAGGTGCAAAGCAAGGTGTGGATTATGCGAGACTACAATTCGAGGTGTTTCACAAGGTCCGGATCCGCCTCACCCTCACCCTGGTCAGCGTGGCTTTCAGTGGTGGACTTGCGTTGTTTGGCGTCGTAAAAGCGTTTGACGCGTTCGCTGAGACTATCGCCTACCTTTGTCATTTTCATTGGCGGACCTTGCTGATTCCTAGCTGGCTTACCTGCGCCTGAATTGCCACTGAGGGCGTCGGAGATCGCTTCAGCAACTTTGTGTTCCAACTTGCCACCCCCAATGCCACGCAGTACGGAGAAGATGTCTTCGACGTTGAGTTGGATCCCCAACGGCTGATCATCATCGTTCTCGCCGTCGTCGTCGTCGTCGGCGTCGTCGTCGGTGTCGGTGTCAGTGTCGGTGTTGCGTTTCTTTCCCGTCTCGCGACGAGGTGCATCGCCATCCTCCCCAACTCGCTGAACGAGCAAATTCCCATCCTCATCCACACCGATCTCAACCATCACCTCGGCTTCAACAACCTCGCCGTCACCCTCAGCGTGTTGATGCTCGTCGTCGTCGTCAAAACTCTCGTACATCGCTCCACGTCCGCCTGTGGCTTCGTCGTAAAAGTCATCGTGGATGGATCCGTACCGCGAAAGATCGCCATACGTGTGCGAGTTGCGCAAAGTTTGTTTCCCTCCATCCTTCCTCTCGTCCGCATCGTGGAGTTCAGACTCGACTCGATCCGAAGCAGCCTGCTGTGCCTCGAGCTCGGCTAGCACAGCATGTTCCACCCTACCCGGCTCTCCCACACTAGGCCCTGGATAATTGTCCTCCACCACCCTATGGCACTGAATCGGCAACGGCGCCTCCTCCTTCTCGCTTCCAAACGCTGGATCGGCACAAAGCCTCGGCGTCTCGATGATCAGCACATAATTGCAGGTCGTCGTCTCCTTGAACATGACAATCCTATCCTCGGCTGGCTTGCGGTGCGAACAGTGGTACTGCACCTCCACCGTCCGTGGCTGATGGTTCATATCGCACATGGTACCGTTCGTCCACCTCTGCGTCAAGTACCTATGTCGCTGCGACTCGCTACCATCCACCACCGTTGCATCGCCATTCTGCTCGACAGCACTCGTCGCCAACCCGTCCACCTGCGCCAACGCCTTGGCCTCCGCCCCAAACAGCTCCTCTTCATCCCAATCGCCAAACTGAACCTCTTCGACCAGATCCAATGCACCAGACTCTGGCGGCGAAGCGATGCCGAGCTGCGTCGAGACCCCCGTGGATGCTTGCGCTTTATCACTGAGCGGATATTGCTGATGGCGCTGATGACTCCTATCATCGCCCGCGATCTCGTCGTTGGCCGCGTTCCATCGGCCAAGGATGTATGCCGGGTTCAAAGGATCGTGGACAGGAAATGGCATGTTTTTGACCTTGTTGGCGGCTTCGAGCGCTGCTTGCTCTCCAGCCTTGCCGCCACCCGCGGACTTGAATGCGCGTTCGGCGGCGATCCTCGGGGCGAGCTGTCGAAACTGACGAATCTCGCGGCCATAGCAGAAACTGTAAGTGAACCAGTCGAGCGTGTGGTACAGACACATCTTCTTGAGCGGCTCGAGCAGCGTCTGTGCATTTCGGAGTAGGTCCTGCCGCGAGCGGGACGAGCTGGGGATGGAACTGGATGCGTGCTTGTCGGTGGGTTTGGCAGTGAAGTCCGGTACTGAGCACAGCTGGAATTCGTCGGGTGAGGATCGCTCGAGTTGCCAGAAGAGGACTTTTGGCGATTGCTGCGGTGAGTGATTTGGTTGAGAGCTGCCGGCGGCAGGTACGGCTAGTGATGAAGATAGGTCGCTGCTGCTGGGAGGAGATGATCGTCCCGATGGCAAAGGTGACGAAGCTTGCTGCTCGTCTAGGATGCGCAGAGCATCACTGCGCTTGATGGGAAGTGTGGCTGTGTCGTGACCAGGCTTTCCGAGCTGTACATGGAAAGCGGGTTTTGCGAATACATCTCGTGGGAAGCCGGCTGAAGTCGAGATGGTAGCATCAACGGTATAAGCTTGCAGGCAGAGCAGCCCAAGCAAGAGGACGATCGATGCGGGGCAGATGGGTGATGATGACGACGACGACATCTTTGACGCTAAAGGGATCAGACCAGCTGTTCCTGTAGACAAGGCCAAGGTGTCGAGCTGTGGTTGCGTGGTGGTGAGAAGACAAAATCACAGAATGTTGGACCCCGCATGCACGGTGTGCGTCTTACGGCGGCTGCAGCTTTTAACGTGGAAGGTCTAACAGATGAGGCTAATTTTCTCGCACGACATTAATTATCATTGAATAGAATGCGTTGTCAAAATGTGGAGTTTCGCCGATATCGACTGCGCTGAGCCGAGGCGGCGTTGCAGACGCACAGGGCAATTCACCGCACCGCACCATTATACTCTCACTCACTCACTCTTTCTGTCACTCTGACTGGAAAGGGGCGCGCAATCACCGCCATCTCAAATTCTCGACCTTGTTCCACCTACAAGCATCCATCATTACACATCGCGCTCTTTGCATCTACTCTGGTTTCACTGGTCGATCTTGACCTTTCACCTACATCATTCCGTCGGTAGCAACTGCTGTCTTGGAACCATCCACCTCTATTGCTCCCATCGATGCAAAGGTAGGCGAACTAGTCTGCTTTCGCTTGCGCCGGATCGCTCACCATGAGCACTCAAAACAACGACGATATGAACCCCTTCCACATCCCCGAAGACGATCATGCCGGTGCGGACAGGACCTTGACAGAGAACGAGCCATCGGCTGCCTCGTCACACTCTTCGCTACACAACCGAGCCAACGATGTGCACAGCTCAGCATCGGTGCATGTAGCCCAAGACGATGACGACCAAGGCTGGACCGAATCCTCATCGCGTGCACAAATGCAGCCTACGCAGTCTGGCGATGACACTGCCTCGCCGTCCACCCACCATCGTCCTACCTTTGCTTCACCACCCTCCGTCATCGAGATTGTAGATGCGCAAAAGTCCGGAGACGGTGGCTCATCCTTCATCGTCTATGTCATCCGCAATGGCACCAACGAAGCCAAACGACGATATTCCGAGTTCGAGGCTTTGCGTGAAGCATTGATTCGGCTTCATCCCACCATCATCATCGCACCTATCCCTTCCAAGCACACGCTTTCCGACTATGCTGCCAAGCAGAGCAAGGCCAAGGAGGACGCAACCATCATCGCACGCCGAAAACGTATGCTTCAATCTTTTCTTCGAAGATGTGACAACCATCCCAAGCTGCGCGATGACGAGGTGCTACAAAAGTTCCTCGACGGTCGCTACAGCTGGAGCGACATCACCTCTTCGCCTCCCCTCGTTCACCTCGCCAAGAACAACCTTCGTGCGCCAGTCCAGAACCCGGCTGATGCGCATGCCAGCCCAGCATACGCCCACCTGCCACTCCCTTCGTCCGCATCTTCGCTGCGACAGCCCAATCAGCGCTTCATCGACTCGGAGGCGTTCACCAACCGTTTCGCCAACCACCTCTCCGGCAGCATGGAGAAGGTGAACCGTCGACTCATGCGAAGATGGACCGAAGCCTCGACCGACTATGCCGAGCTGGGTGCCATCTTGAACGGCTTTTCGCTGACCGAGTCCGGTCAACTGGGAACCGCGATCGAGCGGACAGGACAGGCCGCCGATGCGGCTTACATTGCCACGGGCCAGATGCTGAAACAGTGGGAGGAAAAGTTTACCGAGCCATTGCACGAGTATACCCAATTTGCGGCGATCCTTCAAAAACTGCTGAAATGGAGGCACCTCAAGCATTTGCAGTACGAGCTGGCGCAGGATGCGTTGGAAGCGAAAAGGACGCAGCTCGAGGAGCTTGAGAGGGTGGAGAACGAGGCGAAACGGTTGGAAGAGGCGTTGGAGAGGGGTGGGGCGGGGTTGCTCAATAATCGTGGGGGTGTGTCGGGTTCTGGTGTCGATGCCAATGGCATTCGCGATGGGATTGGATCGGGGATTCGTCCGACACAATCGGTCTATGGTCGTGCAAGTGGCGAAGAGGGTGGCATGGACAATGGCAATTCAGCCAACAAGGCGTTTCGAGACTCGAGTGCGACGACAGATGCCAATGCGACGCGTTCGCGCCCGACGTCTGCGCCTTCGTCGCCCACCAAGCGCTCCTCGTCGCGTTCCACGGGCTACGGGCTGTTGGGCGCCATCACGCATACATTCCAGTCGGTGATGGATGTCGATCGAGACGCTTCGCGTCGATCCAACATTTCCAAGCTGCGCGAGGAGATCGCGATGCTCGAGGAGGGTGTGGCGTTGACGGCGAATGATTTGCATTATGCGACTACGGCGATTCAGGCCGATCTGGATCGGTTTCAACGTCAGAAGGTGAGCGATTTTAAGGAGATGATGCTCGACTTTGTCAAGATGCATCGCGAGTTTGCACACGCTAATTTGGAGAATTGGAGGCAGGCTAAGAACGAGATCGAGAGGGTGGAGAGGCCTCAGGGGATGCCGGAGAGTAGTTTGGTGCGCAGGGATAGGGAGGGTGTGAGTACGCCGGGGGTGCGGAGGAGGAGTTAGTTAGTTAGTTAGTTAGGTTTGGGTTCAAAGATGTTTATCGAAATATCGCGTGTTGTTTTTTTTTTTTTTTTTTTTTTTAAAATGGTGCGATGTTCCCCTGTGTGCTGTGTGTGTGAGAGAGAGAGAGAGAGTCGGGTTGGTGCTAAGGAGCGGCCGTGTGGATGTACGCTTTGCTCAGGGGCCCCGGGGGTGGTGGTGGTGGTGGTGGTGATAACTGGTGCCGGTGTTTGCAAGTTCGGTTAGAGAGAGGAGGAACTGAGGCCTTTGACCGTAGAATTGGGGGTTTTGAAATCTTTCCAATTTTTTGGGTTGGTTTTCGAAACAAAAAAAAAAAGGAAACCACTTTATGCGCGGAAGGGGTTCTTTCTATTGTTCCCACGGCACTGATGCAGTATGGAAATGAATGAATGAATGAATGAATGAATCAACTCTTTATTGTTCTTGGTGAGCTTGATGGTTAACCTTGCTGTTTACGACTTGCTGGCAAGGGGAAAGGGGGGGGGGAAGAGGGAGGGGGGAGGGGGGTTATAAAAGGGAATGGGTTTTTGGAGTCCTAAGAATTATGATGGTACGGCCAAAGTTTTTCGTCCAAGATGCGCATTAGTATACTCACCACCGTGGTCGGGATGACGATCATGGTCATGTCAACTGCAGCCACGAACGTGTGCGAAGACATCACCGACGCACTCCAATCCAACCTAGTGCTTACCCCCACCTCCAACACGACCGTCTATACCGCGGCGCAATACGCCGGCTTCAACCCACTCAACAACATCCTCGCGCCAGCATGCATCGTGCAGCCGCGCACGACGGACGATGTATCGACCACGATGCGGGCGGTGTTCGCGAACGGTGCCAACTACGCCGTCCGTGCGGGTGGCCATACGGGCATGGCTGGTTGGGACAGTGTCTCTGGCGGCGTGTTGATCGATTTCTCCCAAATGACCGCGTTTGCTTTCGATCCGGCAACGTCGACGGTCTCCGTAGAAGCGGGAATGCGGTGGGGGGATGTATACAAGGCGGCTGAGGAGTATGGCGTATCTCCCATGGGCGGTCGAGTTGAACACGTCGGGACAGGTTTGATCCTCGGTGGCGGACTTAGTCTCCTCTCGTCACAGTACGGATACGCCTGTGACGGGCTGGTCTCCGCTGACGTGGTCATGGTGGATGGCGAGATCAAGCATGTCGACGCCACCACCGACCCTGACCTCCTCCGCGCAATCAAAGGCGGCGGAGGTCGTTTCGGCATCGTCACAAATTACCACCTCAAAGCTTTCCCCACCGGTACGAACTCCGAGAAGCTCTGGTGGGGTGGCACCATCACCACGCTCGACGCGTTGGGCATGTCGCAGATGGTGCAAGCCACCGAACGATTCGTACTCAACGCCGACGATCCGAATGCGACGTTGTTGTCGAATGTCGGGTACACCAAGCAATCGGGTGTGCCTGTCTGGCTTGGGATTGCGTATGTCTTCTACAAAGGCACGCAGGCCGACTTCAACCAAGCGTTCAAAGACTTCCTCACCATCCCGGGCGCCATCATCAACACCGAAGCGATGAGCTACCTCGATGCAGCCGCCACCACACCGCTGGGCTGGAAACCAACCCAAGCATACAAATGGATGGGCGGCTCGCTCTACCCCTCCTCCACCCGCACCACGCCTAGCGTTTCGCTCTCCATCCCCGTCGTAAAAGACCTGCCTTCGAGCTGGTTAACCCTGTGGAACAACGCAAGGGAGTTCATGCTCGACAACGAAGCCACCCTCGACTCAGGCTTCCTCTGCCTCACCCCTGTCGGCACCACCCAGATCGACCAAGGCTATGCCAACGGCGGCAACGCACTCTCCCCACCCAAAGGCAGCAACTACATGCATTGGCTCTTCTCCACCATCCTCGCCAATGGCACGACGTCGTTCCCCGTCGAGTTCGATCAGAAGAGGTTCGAGTTCCTGCAGAACAATCCGAGCAGTCAAGCTCTGCCGTTGTTCCTGAACGAAGTCGACGCTACCCAGAAAACGTTCCAGTCGTACGGGTGGTTCGATCAGCTCGTCAAGACGTATGCGAAGGTAGACCCGACCAAGTTTAGCGTCAACCACCAAACTGGGCCCACCTTCTAGAGTGTTGTAGCCGCCCCCCCCCCCGCGTTTTGTAAACTTCCATGACCCGATTCAAGATCTGACACGTTGCTGTGGAAATCAAGTTGAGGGTGAAATTGTAGACTGGACGAGTGCCAGGAAGGATTGATGGGCTTCGATGGGGGAGGAGTTGGTGTGGTGGGAGCGGTAGAGTGTGTATGCGCCTTTGATGATATCTCGTATCGCATCTTGTTGTTGTGTTTGTATCGTCGCTGCCTCGTGGGTTTGGTTGGCGTTGAGCGAGGACAATTGTACTTGATCATTTGATTCTTGTTCTTCTTCGTCCGAATAGCCGGCCCAGAAATCGTCCGCATCCGCAATATACTCTGCTCCTCCTTCCGTCTGCTTCTTCTCGGCAGCCAGAGAGTTAGCCTCGATTCCACGCCTACCGCATGCCTCGTTCCACACATGCAAACCTTGCTGCCGAGCCACGTCACCCCACTCTTCGACGATGAAGAGGTTATCCAGCTTCACATCCCCCTCGCCCTGTCCGTTGACGAGCATCATACACAACCGCATCGAGCTCGCCGTTTCGGGAAACACTACACACCACCTCCCATCTCGTTCCCACTCGCGCTTACACCACACCGCATACGCGTCGAGATCCAGCGGATCGCGCTCTGACTCCATCGCGATGTTGACTGCCTCGACTCTGCGCTGGAAGAGGTGGTTGGCTGCTTCGTGTGTGTTTGCGCTGTCGATGCTCAGCTCGATGGGTGGGCGGGAAAGGTAGGAGAAGAAGTTGACTTGGGATTCGATCCGGTCCTTGTCCGAAAGCGAGGCGGAGGTGGTGGAGGGGAGAGGGTGTTCGGCAAGATCGTGTGCGAGCGGGATGGTGGAAGGGAGGGAGAGCATGCGGTGACGCATAACGAGGTCCGATGAGATTTGGTCGCCGATGAGCGTGGGCGGTGTGGAGAGGAGGAGAGAGGTGAGGATGGAGCGAAGTGCATGGCGGGTTTCTGTTGGTAGGGTTGATGTGGAGGAGGTTGAGTTGGATGTGTGAGGTGGTCGTTGCATGTCGGTGTGAGGAGAAGGGTGTGGTGGCGGGAGTTGAGGATGAGATGATGGGACGAGAAGAACTGTCAAGTGTTGCGTTGGACCAAAAAAAAAGGGTCCAAAAAAGGCGATTTTGTGGAGCGATAAATTCGCCGAAAGCTGAGCTGCCAAAACCGCCGTTGAATTGCGCCTCCACACTTCCCCGCTTGGCACCAGGACACAACAACAACAACAACAACATCCTCTCCTTCCACCACCACCATATCACTACCACATCAACGCAACCACCCTCACCACTCACCATGAGCAGTTCATCTCCAAGGCCTACCACATGACCATGAATGCACAAAGCGAGCGCCGTCGCTCCCGGACAAGAAACCCGCCCTCCTCACTTCCGGATTACTTTGCTCGCAAAGGCTATCTCAGCGTCTCGGACCTGGTCGGCCCCTCCTGGTGCGAATACAATTACCAGTACAGTATTCTCTCGCTCTCCCACCTTCCACCCTCTCTCCGTCCCACCTCAATCGTCACCCCCGCTGGAACCACAATCGCCCCATCCACCGAACTCGTTCTCGAAAAGGACGCAACGCTCAGCGCGGGAAAGGCGGTGCACACTGTGCTGGAAAAGGAGGTCGCGCCAGTCCAAGTGGTCGTCGAGACAGAGACGCAGGAGGATAGATGGGCGTTGCGGCTGCTTAATCTGTGGTGCGATGTTAAGGGGTTGCTGCAGCTCGAAGTGGGGAATGCGAAGGGGAAGGGGAAGGCGTGTGTGAGGGAGATCCCGGTGTACGGGTGGGTGGATGGAGAATTCGTCATGGGCGTGGTGGACGAGATCGAGAAACGAGCTCTGCCGCTGGGAGGGGAGCAAAACGGGGAAGGGGAGGCGAGAGGGAAAAAGTGGGCAAGCCAGGACGAATGGAAGAAAGCTCAATTACGTAAAGACCCGTCGCCAAAGAAACCCATTGGATCCAAGACAATCACCTCATTCTTCTCGTCCTCTCAGACCGAAGCGACGAAGCAAGAACCAACAGAGAAACCGAGGAAGCAGGAGGATGGTCGACAAGGGTGGGGCTACTTTTTGAGCGACACCAAGACGAGAATCTCGCCATGGTTGCCGTCGGAAGAAGACCAGTTTAGCGCACGCATGCAATGCATGATCTACAAACGGCTGTTCGATGGGCTCCTCCTCGGTGCGATCTCGTCTTCCCAGCCAACATTCACCAGTCCTCCCATTGCTGGGCTCGATCCACATGCAACTCCGATGAATTGGACTGCCACGTTCAAAGCGCTGGACCTTGACGCGAGCCGGCCACTCTCGCCCGCATTCGTTGGCGACATGATCAGCGTGTGTCACAGTTGGGACGCCACGCTTGCCGAGTTTGCGGTCGATGGTTCTGCGTTGGATGATATCCGAGTTTTGCTTGAGACAGGGTTGAGGGAGCTGATCGACCATGCTAGGTTGGGAGGAGGGAGCGGGGTGGTGATTCAAGACGAACTCGCATTGACCTACCGTCGACAAGCACGAGGCACAGCCTCAGCACCGATCCTAGCCACAGTGACATTCACACACACGCCTGCCACCGTCACGAGCTATCTAGACAAGATGCTCCCGCTGTACAAAGGAACGCGTCCACTTATCGGCGTCAGCCTAGCCCAAACACGTCGATGCTGGAACTGCGAATGGCAACAACAGTGCGAATGGCGCTCCTCTCAATCAGCACTACCCACTCACTCACAACACAAAGTTCGCACAGAGGAAGAGGAGGAGGAATTTTGGTCGACTTTAACTCCGGAAACTATGACGGTGGTAGATGCATCTGGGAATGTTCTCGATTGGTAGCCAACAAGTTAGTGCAGGCAAGTGGTGGTGGCGCTCAAAATGGGTTCGGCTGGATCCCACGGACCGGAGATCTCCAACTTCCATGCCTGTGCCGACCTGATCCACCACGGACACACCACCGATACGAATACCACCACAACATTGGTCCATACCACCACCACGCGTAACCACGCCTGCATAACAAAACTCGCCGCCACCACCATGGTAGCCACATACGCCGTGGCAAAATGCACATGCTCCGCGCGTGGAGATGTGGACGGGGCGAACAGGACGATGGCAAGTGTGAGCAGCGTGAATGTGTCGAGGTTCGTGTTGAGTCTGCTAGCCAGGACCACCGAGGCCGAGATGGCGGCGTTGAACGAGAGGGTGTTGCTGAGTTTGCCTTGTAGCCGGTGAGGTGGGTTTGGATTCGAGGTGTAGTCAGCGAGCGCGAGGTGGAGGGCGAAGAGCATTGCAGCAAGTGCCCAGATGCTATCGCTTGTCGTGGCTTCCGTTAGCGTGCTTAATACCGGTGAAACTGCAAGGAGTACGAGCCCCATGATTATGTTTGCCAACACGCCACCCACTCTCCTCCTCCCCCTCCCCCTCAGTGGACTACCATACTGGTGGCGACGAGTGAAAGCAGAGGAAATGAGAGAGAAGCCCACCATGCCTATCAACAGCAGCTCCGCATCCAGTGTCGCCAAATGCAGATGCACGAACAACAGGCAAAACAGCACGACACTGAGGAAACGCGCGGAAACTCTCAAACTCGCCTGGACCAGTTCGGCGAAACTCGGGAGCGTGACTTGCGAGTTGGTACGTAGATCCGAAAGGAAGCTGTTGGGTACGTGATTGTCGGGATAGCGTTGCTTGCGCCAGAGCACTTTTTCAAACGTGTCTGTTGGTGTCGAGACCATCGTGTCTACCGTCCTCCGGAAATGCCTTGCTTGCCACCGCGCTTGCGAGCAAACACAACCTTGTCTTGGTCCTTCTTAGCGTGCTTTGCCTTTTTAGCGCTGGATGGACTCGACTGATCCTTGCGACCCTTGGCGCTACCAGGCTTGACGAACCGTTTCGACTTGTTATTGCTGTCGTCCTCGTTGTCGGATTCCAAGTCGGGTTCCTCGTCTTCACTAGCCCTACTACGCTTCTTGCCCTCGTCCTGTTCGTCGTCTTGCACCTTCTTGTCGAGTGTCCCAAAACTCTGCCTCTGACTTTTCCTATCGGAACCTGAAGTGTCCTGCTGCTTCTCCCTCTCGATCAGCCAAGCGTCGAATCCAGCGTGGTGATCGATCTTAACTGCACCTTGTTCCGCCTTTTCTTGGGCCTTTGCTCTCAATTTCGCAATCGCTGCGGGGGAGAGTGACCACTGTTCGTCGTGTGCCTCTGCGTGTGCCTCTGCCACCGGGCGTAGCGAAGGGGATGCGGTCGGGGTCGACGAGGACGATGCCGGGTTGGAAGTAGGCTTGGTAGGAGTGGATGAGGGGGAGGGGGAGGGAAAGGCACGTTGCATGAACTTGAGCGCATGTACACGTCCACTTAGACCTGTTACGGTGGCAGAACGTCCAGGTGGCGCTGACATGATCCCGCAGCGTGCGTGCCGCAAGCAAAGATTCGCAACGAGATGGTGGAAGAACAACAAGAACAGAGCGATCAAACAAGAAGAGCGGATTCCTGAGTGAATTGTGCGGTGTGGAGGCGGAAACGTTTTCGGGATCTTATTTTTTTTTTCAAGGGTCCATTCACGAAAATCAACACCAAAAAAACAAAGCGATAAAAATTGAGGTGCAGAAAATACTTTACTACAGTATCTGATATGTTCTGCTTCTGTAGTCAACCAGCTTGTCTCTTAAGACTTCTAGCCTGTTGTTGCGAAGCGAGAAAGTCTTGATCCTGCTCATCGTCTCCGATAAATTCGTCGTTTTCGCTTGGATCAGCACGCTGTACTCGAGTAGGATTCACGAGGGATAGCGTCCTACTCCATGATCTGGACCTTTGCGAGTTGTCGGGCACATCATCAGAGCTTGGACCCAAACCAGAACTGCTGCTGGCCAGGCCACTCTTCTCCCCCCCTCTGCTCGACGAAGAAAGTGATGAGGAGGGTAGAGCTTGTGATCGCTGCTGCTGCGAGGTGGTTGGGAAGCGTGGTGTGAGACCCACGACTGGACGTTTGCCGGATCGCGTATTGAAAGCTGAAGGCGCAGCTAGAAGCGACCGATACTTGTGCCGTTCCTCCCGCAACGCCTGTTGTGTCGCTTCGAGCCTAACTTTTAGCTGTTCCACCTCGAACGACGACACACCCGTGGGGGGAGAGGAGGAGGAGGAGGAGGAGGAGGAGGAGGAGGAAGAGAGACATTCACACTTGAAGATGATCCTCGTGCTCCATGTGAGCGCCAGTTCGGTGTCGAATCGGGTCAGCTTGATCTGCACGGGTTCGTGCTCCAAATCGATGTACAGTTTGATGTGCTTCCAGGTGGTTGCAGGGTTGCAAGCGATGGTGGCTTTGACGCCGAAGAGGACGCTTTTGCGCTGAAACGCCGATCGGATCCGTGTGGAGAAAGCTTGGAGTGCTCGGTGATCGTCGTGCTGTGTCGAGCCAGTGAGATGATGCAAATCAGCTTCTTGAATACGTGCGCCCCACCACTTACCATCGCAACCCAGGACGACGGTCCAACGCATTGGGGCTGCATCGTTCTCAGCTTCGTGTCCATTCGCTGTCAATTGGGGAGAGGCTTGGTCATCTTGTCCGCTTGTAGGCTCAGGCCGGTCTGCGGATGCACCGTAGAAAGAAGCGACAACAAACTTGGATATTGGCGGCTGGTCTGTTGAGACGATCGTCGAGATGTTGTTGAGGCCGGACATTGTGACGCCCTGGTTTGGTTCAACGCTAGTATATACGAAAGTGGCCATAAGCTCGCCGGATTCTATCGGATCGAAGGATGAGTCATATCGGCTACCTTCAGCAGACGTAAAGAGATCTACGACTGCATGGTGGAAAAGCTGAAAGCATGGTAGAGGAAGGTGCTGGTGGAATCGAGTCTCGGTGGGATGGTGTATAGATTTGCACGAACCAGACGGAGCCAAAAACATGCGCTCAACTGGACCCTGCGTCTGCACCCAACACCACAGCATTGCGAATTCCAAGATCAGTTCCATCTTCTACTCAACCACACATCGACCGAAAGACTGCACACATCAAGGGATCCACAGCTGGTTGTGGCACAGTGGCACAGAGCAGTACAAGGCAAACTGATCCAAATTCCATTTCGATATAGCTGTATGAGCCCTGTTAATAAGCATACTCGAAGTAGGGATTCTGGCCGTCGGTCCAATCTTCCAGGATAGCTCTCTTTTTGATTTCATCAACTTCGTCGACGCTCTTTGCCTCGTGCTCCCTTAGCTGCCTCCTCTTCTTGTTCTGGAGCCACAGTCCAACATCTAGGATGAGCGTGAGAACGATGGTGATGGCCATGCACGAAATGATGGCGACGAACGTCTTCTTGTAATGAATGGGCGCCTCGCTGGCGATGGTCAGATATGGCGCGATGATGTTGCCCACATTGTAGCCGGCAAACACAAACGCCGAAGTGATGCTCTGCTTGGTCGCACCGGCAATGTTGGCGGTACTGAGAGACAGCATAAGCACGAACGGTGCGCCAAAGATGGGCAACAGATAGTAACCAGCCAGGGGGATGGCACGGTTGCTCCAATCGCCCTTCCAGATCATGATGGCGCCCGCCATGACAGGCAAGCAGGTGAACATGAGCAGGATGGAACGCGAGTTGCGCACTTTGAGTACGATCAGTGTGGAAACGTAGATCGAAACACACGTAGTGGCGCCACCGGGGGTCTGGAGGATGATGGAGCGAACCGACGAGTAGCCGAACGATTTGATGATGTAGGCACCGAACGCAGTGACGCCTCCATTGCAGATGTAAATCGAGATGGCCTGGAGGAAGAAGATCCACACTTTGTAGTCGAGCACGGCTTCCTTGACTTGGGCCATGTTCCAGCGCTCTCGAATGCCCGAGGTCGACGCAGAGACGTTGAGCGATGCCAGACGGTCCTTGAGGCCCGCGGTGGGGAGAGGAGTAGCGGGGACCTCGGCGACCGAATCGTCGTTGTCGAGCACATGTTCCTTGTGTTGTTCGAGCGAACTGCCTCGAACGGTGGCATCCTCGTCGTCTTGCAACTCACCGGTGATGTTGGAGCGCAATCGACCTACGGCAAGGCTCTTCTCCTCGGGCGAGAAACGGTTGTATCCGGGGATCTGTACAATTGGCCTGCCCACAGGGGACGACGGCAGCAGCAAGAGCAGGATGGCGCCAAACAGGATGGTGAGCGATCCAGCAAAGAGGAACATGTACTTCCACGCATGCAAGGGTGCGTGTGGCTTGCTGCCGGCCTTGCCGAGACCGTAGTTGACCAAGCCGGAAAAGATGGAGAAGAGACCGGTGGCGGAATACCAAATGCCCAACCTGAGCGGCTGTTCGCTCCTCTTGTACCAACTTCGGGTGATGAGTACGAAGCCGGGACTGACGGCACTCTCGATGGCACCGAGGAAGAACCTTTGGGCGATGAAGCCCTTCCAGCTGGTGATGGCGGGGGTGAGGATGACGATGGCACCCCAAAGCAAGATGGCACATCCGAGGAAAACGTTGGGTCTGAATCGCTGGACGAGAAGAGCCATGGGGAAGGCGGCGACGAGGTAGCCCCAGTAGAAGGCCGAGGTGGCGGTCGAGTAACGTTGAAGCGAGGTTTTGGGAGGGTGACCGGGGGTGACAACGGCGAGATCGAGATCTTTGAGGATGCCAAAGATGGTGGCAGATCCGAGGATGGCTTTGTCGTAGAACTGAAGACCATAGGCGATGGTCATGAGGGGCATGAGCAGCAAGTCGATTTTCCAAAGCAAGCGACGCTCAGAAACGGCCGCGACGGAGCCAGCGGCGACGGTGGTGGATGCCATGATGAGCAATCAATCGTCAACGTCACACTGGAGCGAAGGACGGCGAAAGGCAAGGTGCAAAGATGCACGGTTGGTGGACGATGTTGAGGAATGATACAAAGACGGGTGCAGGGGCGAATATAAGGAGGGACGACAAAAGTTGGAAGAAAACAAATTTGTGGCATCGTCAAGGGCCCACGCGGGACAGACGATCAGCAGGAACGAATGAAATCGTGAATATGAAACGGTTCGGCGCTGTTTGAACGCAAGAGCGGCGGTAAACGGTCCTGACAGCGGCAAAGTGTGAACCCTAAACCCTATGTATCTACTGCGATCCTCGCTTCTGAAGGAGTCAAACCACATCCACATCATCGACAAGGGGAAAAAAAAAAATCAAGTCAATTTTTTTCTCTTCTTCTTTCTGATGCACCAACGGTCAGTCCAGTATCCGGCAAAGATCTTGATAGGCACTCTGGTACAAGGAGAAGGAGAAGGAGATGGCGCCTTGTTCTTCTGTTCCTGGTTCGCTCCGATGCAATCTGTGATTCATGCGCGCCAGTCATCTTGTGCCGCCCTGCGTCTGCCACGAGGCGTACAAACAACTTTTCCAGTCTGAATGCGCAACCGTGCTTCGGCCCTATATGGAACTGCACTGTACCTACAATGCTGTGCTTTGTACCATTTGCCGGTCCGACGCCGGCTCGGAACAACGCTGCGATCGATTATGCTTGGACATCCAGATGCAGTCGAAGTTTCTTCTCAACAGCAGCAGCAGCAGCCGCAGCTTTCTAGCCAGAGACACGATCTTGGCCGAGGGTCCAATTTCAAATTCGATTTTCCTGTGAGCCTCCATGATGTAACATGAAAAAAGGGTGAGCTGCAGAACTCAAAGTGGAGGGTCGGTTGGCCTCATTCCAGTCAGCCGAGCTTTGTGCTTTTCATCCTTGACATGCTAATCGCAGCTCAGTCCATCCCTGCATCGCTTCAAGCCGCACGGCGCTGCATCGAGCGACGCAACATGGTCACCAGCATAGTCCCTAGACTGTCCAGGCAACCTCTCACCGCAGCCGTCGATGCAGCTCTCGCGATACGATCAAGCACACCACGCTCCAACCTATCGCTTGCGACTTGCTCAACAGGTGCTCGTCGCATCCATTCGGCTTCAAGGCAGCCTAGACCAGAACCAGCCCAGGTCTCATGCTTGACCTCGTTGTGCACCATCAGGCGCTTCTCTACAAGCGTCTCGGCTCGTGCAGCTGAAAAGCGACCCGAATCCTCTCGTCCTACCCTTCACGACCTTCCAGACAAAGTCGATGTTTCTGTCGGTCCCGCCGGCCGTCTCTCCAAAATCATCCCTGCCCGTAGCGCCAACAAGATCACTACGCGAGTCGGTAGTAGCTATGCCGGAACTCATACATTCTCGTGGATGGCGTCCCCCTCCAACGTGCTTATAGTCAAGAAGAAACGCGACACGCGCGCAACCCATGCCATGTCGCACATCATCCGTCACATCTACTCGACCTACCCGCACCTCAACATCATCCTGGAATCCGATGTCATCGACTCCAACGACGGCGATCTAGCCTCCGAATACCCGCACCTCGTCTCGGCCAGTCCTGCGGATAAGGCCATGTTGGTGCAAAAGACCGACTTTGTCATCACCCTCGGTGGTGATGGCTCGATCCTGCATGTGTCCAGTCTGTTCGATCGAGATGCGGTGCCACCCGTGTTGAGCTTCTCCATGGGCACCTTGGGGTTTCTGCTGCCGTATGATGTTAAGGCGTACAAGCACGCGTTGGAGGATATGATGAATGGCGATATCAGTTTGCTGCTCAGGATGAGGTTGAGGCAGACGAGTCATCGTCACAATGGCGAGAGTTTCTGTCAGATAGAGGATAGGAACGAGCGAGGTACGTGCTATGATGTACATCTGATGAATGAAGTCGCTCTGCATAGGGGGAGGGAGCCACATATGACCAAAATCGATGCCTATGTTGATGGACAGCATCTCACACAAGCGATTGTAAGTCCTTCCTCGCTCTTTCTCACATGGCATCCGACGAGCATCGACTGACCACGCTTTTTTTTTTCCAATTCTTAATTGAATCCACAGTCGGACGGACTGATCATTGCAACGCCGACCGGCTCGACCGCCTACTCTCTCTCCGCCGGAGGACCCATCGTCCACCCTTCCGTTCAATCGCTCGTTCTAACCCCCATCTGTCCGCGCTCACTCTCATTCCGTACCGTCCTCCTCCCCTCGGACTCCATCATCCAGCTCAAGATTTCGGACGAATCACGCTCCCCCGCCGAACTCACCGTCGACGGTCGAATCTCGAAATTACTCCAACCAGGAGAATATCTCCAAGTGTCCATGAGTCCCTTCCCGATCCCCTGCGTCAGTCGGAAATCCCACCACCACAATCCACCACTCAGTCCAACCCTCGGCGAAAAGTTCACAGACCGAGGTCACGACGATTGGGTCAGCGACATCAACACGCTGCTCAAGTTTAACGCCAGTTTCGGCGGTAGAGGAACTCTCGGTGGAAACGGAGGTTTCGAAGAAGAAGATTAAATCGAATACAAGTGAAATCGATACACCCCTCACTGCAATGCTTAGGCATCTCGGAGCTTCTTCTCCTTCTGATTGCGCTTGGCTTCGAGTGCGGCGAGCTTGTCCTCCTTGCTGGCGTCGTACGCTACGCTGAGTTGGTTGAACGGATTGTCGGGGTGTTTTTGGAACTGCTTGTACAAAATATCGTGATACTGCTGAAGACGCAACCCCTTATGCTCCTCCTTGAGGATAGGCAGCTGATGTTGCTTGTACGCTTCGAATGCGGCTTTGAATCTACGTTCTGGGTGTCGTTCGATCTCAGCGGCGGCACTACCCTTGCTGGCCTTATCGGATTTCTCATTGACCAGCGACATGGCATCAAGCGCGTCGTCGAGGTTGTCGGCGGAGAACGAAGCGATCGCGCCATCGATGCCGGTCGGGGCGCCTGATTTGAGCGCGGATTTCTTGGGCGCATTATTGCCTTTGTTCGCCGCTTTCACAGGCGCAGAAGGCAGGTTGGCGGCATCTTCGGCTTCCAGCCGTTTCTTCTCTTCGGCTTTGCGCGCGGCTTCGGCTGCTTTGTCCGCTTTCTTTTCGGCGGCGGTTTTGCCACGAGATCCAGCGGGGTCTTCCCAACGTGCGGCTTCGTCGGCTTCGGCTTTGGCTATGCTGGCGGCGGCTTTCTTGTCCTCGTTCGCCGCTTTCTTCGCGCGGCCGGACTCTTTTTTGGCGTTACCTCCTACACCATAGCAAGGTCGGAAGAGATGCGACAAAGAATGCGTGTCAGCTCAAGTGTGGGAATGGGGAGGCCAAGCTGCCGGGTTAGTTGGAGAGCAGAGCGTACCTTTGGGCGGCATGTTTGCTGTGTAGCGCGATCGAGATGGTGCAGGAGTGCCAAGAAGGATGGCGGTGGTGGTAGTGGTGGTGGGGTGGCTCGATCACGATGTGGAATTAGAGCTTGGCGAGGTTCCGGGTTCCGGGTTCCGTGGACTTTGCGATGTTTTCCTCCACTTTTGGCGAATAGGGCGCGTCTTCTGAGCTCTTCTGCGCTGTTCTTGTCGTCATTGTTCGATGGAGCGAGCCAGCAATCGGGCTAACAAAGATAGCGATCTTGTGCTTGTTGACATCGTTCTGATGATGAGAGTAGGAGTCTGCTCTTCAGCCTGAGGCTGTGTGAGATATGACCAATGTGAGAGCGAGATTGATATTGTTGTTGAGATAGACTCGGCCTGGAGCAGGAAGCAAGAAGAACCCAAGTGGAGTGCAATAGTCGGGCGAAAGGCCGATGACATTTTCGGAAGGTCCGCAAGAGAAGGAAGCAATCACGCAAGACTCCGGCAACAAAATCTATCACTACTACTCTAAGTACCGCTGCTGCTGCTGCTGCGCACCGGCCAGTTCCCCACCCTCTGGACATATCCACTCACCTTCTCACCACACCATCTGTTTCCTTCTTTCTATCATCCTAAGTGCATCCATCTGAAATGTCAGCTCGTTGCGTCACTCGAGCCCTACGCGTACTTCCGCGAACTCTCCCCCGCGCTGTCTCCCTCACGCGCACCGCTGCGTCCATCCCACACTCTGCGATTCCTCGCACGATCGCTGCTGCCCACGCACGAAGCTTCTCCTGCACCACCGCGCGTTTCTCCGAGGACACCACATGGCAGAGCCAAGGCGTAGTCAGATACGCCGAACTCAAACCCGAAACCGAATCCCCCTCCGGTGAGATCACCATCATCGACGTTCGCGAACCCAGCGAAGTCGCGCAAGGCATCATCCCCTCGGCCGTCAACGTACCGCTATCGCAGTTCCAACAAGCATTCTCGGGTTCAGGCGGCGATTTCACCCGCGACTTTGCTTTCGACAGACCAGAATACAACGACAAGATCATCTTTTACTGCAGATCCGGTAAGAGGTCGCAACAGGCTCTCGAGTTTGCCCAGAAGAATGGATGGTGGAATGTAAGGAATTACGAGGGAAGTTGGCTGGATTGGGTTCAGCAGGAGGAGAAGAGGGGTCAGCAGAGTAAGGTCAAGGAGGACGACGATTAGGATCTTCCATCATTGCATTCGCAATTTCGTTTGTGACGATAGCGTTGCCCCTTGAACAAGTTGCTGTAATGGAGTGCGTGTCGGAGCTGTTGCATCCTTGCAAGCTTTGAAACGAACGCGCTCTCGTTCAGTTGTATTCCATCTACCAGATGCGTCTCAGAGCTTGGGTATGCTTGCCCTCTGAAATTGGACGACCATGTCTGTTGTGTGCACAAGGGCTATGTATGGATTGAAACTCTCCATGCCGCACTCTCTTCTCAACCGCAGTTGTTACTGTACAAATCTCCGGCAACCTTGTTCTTTCGTGACGAGACTGCACCTCTCTACGCAGCGGTCGCCATGTCTCTAGCCTGTTGTCGAACGCGCCTCTCGTACGCAGCAGCATCCTTTTGGAACATGGTGAACGCTTCGCTCTGCGCCGGGTCGTGTGGGTTGGGATCGTTGAGCAAGTCTTGAATGCCCAACAAAATCTGCTTGATCGTGATGGCTGGCTTCCAGCCCTTGTCCTCATCCAAGATGCTCAGACACACGGTGCCGGATGGGAAAACGTTGGGATGGAAGAGCGGTGGCGTGAACTTGCACTTGGGCGGCTTGCTTGGGTATTCTTCGGGGAAGATCATGCGCAGTTTATACAGGCCGCCTTCCCATGGTGTCTGTTTTGTGATCGAGGCAGAGTGGACAAGAAAGGAAGGGTTGTCAAATCAGAACGAATGCTGAAGCCAGCAAGTGTGTACAAGATTGTGGGATGAGGCACTTACGTTGGCTTTGCCAGGAATGCCGACTTCCCAGTTCATGAGATCGAGCGAACCATCTGGCGCTTTTGCTGGTCGTGCGTAGAAGCCCTGTTGGTACGATGTGAAAGAAGCAAAAGATGTAAAAACGACACAGAACGAAGAGTCAACGATGGTCTGCAAGATGAAAGCGCTGAACAGGGAAGATGGAGATGAGGAGAGATCCTTACGAATGGATGGTCCTTGCGCCACTGTTTGCGCTCTTCCGCAAGACGATTTCTGCAGATGCCTGCCATGGTGATGGGGATTGTCACACGGTTGCGGCGGTGACAGGTGTTGTCGTGGATGGATTGGAGGGTATCGATGAGACAGAGATGACTCGATGAGCGTTGATGCTTGTCGCTGCGAGTTTTACTGGCGAATGCTTGCGACAAAAGCCGTGAGCTGTGCGATCAGCTTTTTGAAGCCGAAGATGGAGTGCAGCAGGAAGAAGGGTGGATCCAAAAAGGATTGAAGCTGTTTGTCGGTTTGGGAGTGGAGGCGGAAAGCGCCAAGGCAAGGTTGATGCGAGGGATGCGAGGGTCCTAGTAGGGGAATTCTTGACGAAAGCAGAATCGAGATGGAAATGAGGATGGGAGCCGGAGGGCGTGGCGAAGAGAAAGCGAAGGTGAGGATATGCGAGTCGATGTAGTCTTGTGCAGACGAGTGAACGACAGTCCGGCAAATCAAAAGTGGTAGTTAGTGACAATCTGTGAATCCAACCAACACACAACGAACACAGTACAACGAATACGTGCCACTCTCTCTATCTCTCTCTCTCTCTCTTCTCGTCCACTCGTGGCTCCGTTGCGCTTTCCGCTCTAAAGCTTGAACGAACTAACAATGCTAAGCGACTGCAATTCACGTGACTCAACCATCATATCACACCAAGATTCAACAGCGTGGTACCATTGTGAGATTTTGTAGCTCTTACATCTTGAAAATGACGAATTTCCGATGCCGATATTTCAAGAGGAAGGCGGACCGACCGAAACGTGCTTTGATATCCGGCGTCGTTCGGATTGGATTGCGACAGCTTGAGGGCCGACTTGATTTGTGGTGCCTGACGCAATTCAAAGCTGCAACAGTGCTACGTAGACAGGTCTATCCCCCCTATAGGATAGCTCTGTACTGTGATGTACTCTTCTGGCAAAGCGCTCATATTCAATCAAGCCGAACAGGTACTGTTCATAATATAGAAACGTCGAACGACCACGTCTGGCAAGGCAGATGTGAAATGGCCCGATCAAATGCTTGTATCTGATCTGTTTAATTGGAAATAGACTTCACTACTTGTGCATATCGCGAATTCGAGTTCATTACAGTACTCGAATAACTCGTCTCATTGATGCAGGATGAATACAAAATCGCGCCAAAGAAAGACGCACGTTTCACCGCTTTGATTAGAAATTAGAGCGTCACAACACATGGTCACTTAGGATGCAGTTGAACTGGGTCGATTAAGGATTGAATTGCGGGCAAATGTGAGAATGAGTACAGTATGCCAAAGCAGGCTGCGATGCAGCTAAACAAGCAATTGTCGACGCGTCGAGAGAGAGAGAGAGAGTACAGAGAGAGAGAGAGAGAGAGAGAACAGTCGCCTTGGCCCCGTCGTTTGTAACAAGCCTTGGTCTGCTCAATCCGCCGTCTCAGCCGCGACGATCAAATCAGAGCGGCTAACCGCATCAAACGTGCTTACTGTTATATACAAAGCAGAGCATCCCTCGAGGCTCGAGGAAGGCCTGTATATGACGACAATGTATCATGTTGTGTCAGTATAGGCTTCATTGATCGGTGCTCAAGATAGAACACGAAAAGCATGCGCAATTATTCGGTGAGACAAGGTCGAGGCAGTCAACTGACCACATTCAAACGCATACAATCAATCAGTCGCCACCCCACCAAACAACGTTGCCATTATTGCCGTCGCCGTCGCCGTCGCCAGTCGGCCGTGGCTCTGCAATCAAATCAACCCAATCTCGCTGTTCCGGCAATCGAGTGTACATCCCCTCCCCTTCCCATTCCATCTCGTTGGGGTTTTTCGGATCTTTGGTTAGTTCGTACAGTAGTAGCCTTCCCTCGACAGTGTTTCGCTATCTACACCCATCTGGATGTGTGCGTGTGTGTGTGCGTGTGTGAGTGATGATTGCACTCGACTGTCGCGAGCGCATAGCATCGCCGAAGAAAAGAAAACCGCAGCGACACAGTGGAAGCTTAAAATTGCCCTCACTACTGTCTCTTGCTCGCTTGACTCTTTGACAAAATGATTAAAATGAGTTGAGAGTGATCCAAACTCAGAAAGACAGAGAGGGAAAGAGAGACGCCGTCAGAGCTCAAAGGCGAGCGAGAGCGACGGAGAGAGCGAACGACAGAGAGGGTGACCGCTTATGAGTGCGAGCGAATTACTCCACTCTGTGACTCTCGGGATACGCGTGGTGCTGCTTGCCTGCTGCTGCTGCTGCTGTTGCTGCTGCTGCGCTCTCAAGCCCTCTTTTTTCCGTGACAGAATCCACCCTCGTCCAAAAAGCTATCTTTGCTGCCCCCGATTCTCTTCTAATCTCCTAGACATTCCCTCCATCCCAACAACTCCTTTCGATTCCTACCTGCGACATTCTACCTCGATATCCGCTCCAATCTGTCGCTCTCAACGCACATCGCTCATTCCGAGTATACGCCATAGCCCAACCCACTCGCTCCAAATCTGTGGCGCGCATACCTAGAGCACTCTTTCTAGCCACGAAATCCAAGGGTTCGCCTCGACGGCTCTTCTATCCCTTAGCCATCGCATCCATCTACAAGCCTACCATCCCAGCATCCCAATACTTCTGTAGCGCTCGGCTCAATTCGTCACTGGATAGTCTACTCCCTGCACTGCCCCACCTCCACTTGACCGCAGCCCATCCTTGGCCCTTTGCCTTGCCTCGTCTCGTCTCGTAACGTCGAGATCGCGCAACTCGTACCATCCACAAACAACGATCCATCCACACCCTCCACGTCAAGCAATACTGTGCGCGACTTTGTTTCCGCACTCTCTTCCCTCGCTTCCATCTCCATGGCCACGGTAGTGCCACGCGCAAAGAAGCAGAGGACGATCCCTGACGAGCTCATACCCTTATCGCATCAAGCTAACCCTCCTAGCAACGGCTTCAACGGCTCCACTATGCTCGCTCACCAACATCCCATACCTCCACAACATCAACAGCAACAACAGCCATATCCCTACCCTACCACTTCCAACACTGTCATGTCGGTCCCAAGTGGTAGTAGACCTACCAAGCCCGCCTCTGGATTCCAAAAGGTCAACGAAATGATCGGAGGAAAGGTAAGTTCACCTCTTCATCCAACCCCAACCGCATCACATTTGAACTCGATTACCCAACATAGTCACTAACACTCTCGATTCCGCCCTCTCTCTCTCTCTCTCTCTCTCTCTCTCTCTCTCTCTCTCTCTCTCTCTCTCTCTCTCTCTCTCTCTCTCTCTCTCTCTCTCTCTCTACATCGCACGCCTTTTCTACCCCCGCAGGTTCACGAAGTGTTTGTGATCGACGACGACACACCACCACCATCCAACCCGCTTAGCGTACAAGCTGCACGCGATCCGCATCTCGTCAACAACTATGCGCATGTCAACGGTCACGGTGCTCCATCAGCGTACACCTCAACATTGCACGCATATGCTGCCGATCCCCGCTACGATCCTACCCATCCATCTGCCAAGGGCAAGCGAAAGGCGCAAGACGCCACGCTTCATTCAGGCCTCACCGCCACGCATCTCAACATGCTTCCGCACGATGCCGATCTCATAGCCCCCGACCCTCACAATGGCTTGCAAGCTCCAGTTGCGGACCAAAAGCGACGCAAACGAAGCCATCCTGTCAAGCCAGAAGATGGCTTTTTTGCTTCGGCCGATGTCTACGATCCCGCCGACGCAGCAGCAGCGCATCTTGCAGCTTCTGGCGCAGCTGGTTTGGTGTCCAACAAACGCAAGGCGCCCGAACTGCAACAAGTCAGAGCACCACCCAACTATCGAGGTGGGTACCCGGCAGGCTCGGGTGCTTTGGACTATGTCGCTGCTCGCTACGATCCGGCAGCCGCCAACGCGGCATTTGTACAGGCGCATCGAGGCTACGAAGGTACAGCCAGCACACGCGACTCCTTCTCCAGCGCCGCATCCTATGTCGCAGCAGCTGCAGCTCAAGGCCCCGTGGATGACGACCAAGGTCACTTTATTGTCAATCAGGGCGATTACGTTACCAGCAGGTACAAGATCCTGCGCTTACTCGGGCAAGGTACGTTTGGCAAAGTGGTCGAGTGCTACGACAAGAAGCTTCGCAAGTACGTCGCCATCAAGATCATTCGCGCCGTGCAAAAGTATCGCGATGCGTCTCAGATTGAGATCCGCGTCCTACGCACATTACGCGAAAACGACCCGACCAACGAGAACAAGTGCATCCATCTTCTCGAGACGTTCAGCTTCAAAAACCACGTCTGCATCGTCTCGGAGCTGCTGGGCAAGAGCGTGTTCGATTTCCTCAAAGAGAACAAGTTCCAACCCTTCCCACCCTTGCACATCTGGCAATTTGCAAAGCAGCTTATGCAGAGCGTCGCTTTCTTGCATCGCCTAAACCTGGTACACACCGATCTCAAGCCCGAAAACATCTTGCTGGTCAGTAGCGAGCACTCGATCGTTGCGACGTCCCGACGGCAGAACGCCAAGCGCAAGCATGTGTTGCACAACACCGAGATTCGACTGATCGATTTTGGATCGGCGACGTTCAATGACGAATTCCATTCGTCGGTTGTGTCGACTCGGCACTACCGCGCGCCTGAAATCATTCTGTCCATGGGCTGGTCTTTCCCGTGCGATGTGTGGTCGATTGGCTGCATCCTGGTGGAATTCTTCACGGGTGATGCGCTGTTCCAGACGCACGACAATTTAGAGCATCTCGCCATGATGGAAGCGGTGCTGGGCAAGATGCCGGACGATTATCGTCGCAAAGCGGAAACGTACAAACCGGAATATTTCAGGCAGGGGGCGCTCAAGTATCCATTGCCAGAGACGAGCAAGGACTCGAGAAAGTATGTCAGGCAGATGAAAAAGTTGCAGGATCTCATCAATACGCCAGCGACACAGACGGCGTATGCAAAGCACAACTCGAGGTTCCTCAGCTTGTTAAGGCAGCTCCTCGAGTTCGATGCAGGTAAGAGAATCAAGGTGTCGGAAGCGTTGAAACATCCCTACTTTGATTTGGACCCGGAGAAGGATTTCCCTCCCATTTAGAGTGGGTTTTTTTTTCTTGTTATCTTTATGGTTTCGCGTGGAGGAGTGCTTTGCGTTGTGGGAGAGGGCGGGTAGGGGCTAAGCAAGCGCAATTCACAGTTGGCAGCAGCGGCTATGTTTGATGGTGTGTGCATAAGATAGGTGAATGTTGGTTTGGTTGCGATTCAAGAAATGTGCTGTGATTGTGAGGGAAGATGTACTTTACACCACTGTCGTGTACATACACTACAGTACATAAGTACTGTATGAGTTTGGTTGATGGTGATGTGAGAGTGAAATGTTGGTGTTGTAATTATTTTCGAGGTTGAGGGTTGCATGCGTGGGGCGTGCGTGCGTGCGTGCGTGTGGGTGTGTTGGTCTTTAATTTTCCTGAGCGATATCTCTGGTTGCGAGTGTTACTTTCCACCCACGATCGCCATTCCACCTACTAGGTTCGAGATGGATCCTGCATTTTCGCTAGCTGACGAGTTGGCAGCCTCGACGTACGACGAGTATGTCCCGCATATTGAAGGAGGTGGGTTGGGGTTGGGGTTGGAGGATGAATTGCATGCATTCCATGGTGGTGGTGGTGGTGGTGGTGGGTATGTAGGTGTGACGAGTTTGGATGACGAGTTGACACATGGGAGAGGTGCGACGTTTGGCAGTTTGGAAGAGGAGATGGGGGGTTTGAATGTTGGATATGATCTTGCTTGTGAGCTTGGGGAAGGTCGTTTCGAGCCAGGGTATGAGGATGCGAATTTGGAACGAGAGCCGTCGTCCTCAAGGATGCCATCGAGTACGAATCAGGACACGGAAACCATGGCTTCGACATCGATCGTCGCACTGGCTACGGCACAGCAGGCACAGGTGGAAGCGAGCATCTCCGACACGCAAGCATTCCTATCCCGCCTATCAAACCTATCCTCCACGGGTTATGGCGAGGGGGCGGATACGGAACGAATCGAGACTCTAGCTGGACGATTCCTCACCTCCCTCGCCGAATGCACCGTGGAACGAGAAGCGCAGCTGAGAGAACTTCGCGATCTCAATCGAAAACTCTCTCTCCTCGAAGAACCATCTTGCTTCCATCTCCCCTCAGACTCTCAACTCGAACCATACCCTCCCTCCCCCACCACCACCACCCTCACCAATGCATCGATCGATTCCAACCTCACCACTACCCGCACCTCCCCATCCCTCCTACAAACCAACCTCTTCACTCCACTCTACACCTCAACGGCGGACCTGATCACATCGCTCACCACACTGCACGAATCCACGCAGATCACCAAATCCACCACCGCTGACGCCCAACGCAAACTCAAATCACTCAAATCCCTCCTCGCCCAATGGAAGTCCGACCAATCCTCAGTCCAAACCAGTCAAACCTACATCGAGAACCTGCCCGCACCTCCTGCACAGTCGGCTGCAGACACGGCGAAACTTCACACCGATTGGTGTCAACAACGCATTCACGCCGTCGAAGCTTCGCTGCGCTCACTCCTCACCCCGATCTCGGTGTCAATCGGGTCCTCTGCATAACCCCCCCCCCCTTCCCCCTTCTCCCCCTCGCACACATATACAGTACAGTACCAAGGTGCATTTGGATTCGGATTTGATTTTCAACTATTCTATCTCCCCCTCATCTCCCAAGACTCTCCCTCCTTTGGGGAGTTTTACTTTTTGGAAAAGTAGTACATGAGTACATCGAGCAGTGCCCTGTCCTCTGTTGCGTTGAGACCGAGGGCTGTGAAAATGCGCGAATGACTAGCGTCCAAATGTTGGTGGTTCAACTTGTCGTTAATTTTCTTGAGCATCGTTGTTGCTGCGAGTCGTAGTTCGATTGAATCGGCCTTGAGTGCGTCTGCAACCCTGCGCCTAAGTCGCGGGAGGTGATCTTCAAGCAACAGTTCCGACGGCAACCTCAGTAGTAGTGGAGTGAATGCCGACCGCAACAATGCCACAGCGGACGAAGACGAAGAGGCGGTGGAGAGAAGGAGGAGGAGGAGAAGATCGAAGCCCAAGATGGGATCGCATTGCGTAGCCCAGGTGGTCAGCAGACTTTCGTACCCTTGGATCGCTGTTTTGCGTGCGACTACCGACGAACTCGACGTCGCCGATGACCTTGTGCTAAGTGTGCCGATGCTGCTCAGAAGTAGTTCCACAGTTTCGCGCTCTTTGTTGGTGGAGGCGAAGAGGGGGAATTGATTCTCGAGCAAACGGTGCAGGACAACCTGGGCCGATATGACTAGGTCCGCACTTACGCCTTCGCCTGGCACAAGGTACTTGTGTAACCCATCGACAAGGTTGGTGAACAACCCACCATCCGCCCAGGCTTGCGTACCGCTCTTGAACAGTCCATTCCCTCCCTCCTCCCTGCTCATGGCTTGCTTGCGATTCAGCACATCAGACAGCAGCCCAGGAGTCAGCACCGTTTCGTCCCCACCCTCCTCCTCGTCTTCCTCCACCGTCTGATGAGGTGAAACCTTGAATTCAACCGAGAGCCGCGCAAGTCGACGGAACACCTTGACATCCGCCGTGCCGCCCTCCAGCGCCTGGATCCACCCCCACACCTCCGGCCGCTCTTTAGCCGGACTCGGCGACAGCGTACTCTCCAACCTCTGCGCGCGGTTCTCCAGTGCGCTCCTCCCATTCCTACTCGGTGCTGCGAGCTGATTAGACAGCACGCGCGTCGACGAACTCTTGGGCAACGACGATGGGGCGATAGGCGAGGACGTATACATCATCGACACGGGTCTGGGCAAGCCGCTTCTTTTCGTAGCGGAAGATGGCGTGGTGCTAGAGGCGATTCGAGTAGCGCGAGGCGTAGATTCCAGCAGAACCGACTGGGTTTTCGCCACACGATTCGATGCGGCCAGCTTGAAGGGCGAGCTGAAGCTCGATCCCATCAGGTCCATGGATGCGTCTTCCGGTGGCGCAAGCTGCAGGGTATCGTCCTGCCCGCCCGTTCCATTCGTACCGGACAAATGCGGTTGGGCGGTGGCATCGGCGGTGACATCTCCATCACAGGCCCCATCTATGCTCAGATCGTGCAGGTCGACACACAAATCCTTTGCTGCTGCATTATGGGCCCGGTAGTGAGATCGCGGCGTGCTTGCTTGTATCCTCGCTGATGAAGCCGAACCGGAACCTTGGGAGGAGAACGAAGAGCTCGATACAGCGCGTGTACGAGCTGCGATGGGACTCAAGCCGGGTGAGCGAGGTCGAGAAGCCGCCTCGGAACCACTGTTCGTCCTGGACTGCGGTGTTGACTCCACCGGAGTTGGGCTGATGGGCAGCGGCACCGCCACGGCTGTTTCGATCCTGTGATGCGCCGTGGGGCTGACCAAAACCGACAGCTCACTCGACGGCTTTAAACTGCGATTTTTGGTTGGCATGAATCCGGTGCTCTTGACTCGGTGACTTGCTACTGGTGTCGCCTCGGCTTGGGCTTGTGCCTGCGCTTGATGTTCCGCGAGCGCCTGCCTGGCAGCAGCAACCCTCGCCTCGTGAGCTGCGGCAGCCTCCTCGGCTTTTCTCCGCTCCCCTTCCTGCCTTTCTTGAGCAGCTTTCAACGCCGCAGCCTTCTTGGCCTGCATCAAGGCCATACTCGCTCCGCCGGGCCTGACTCTCGCCGGAGCACTGGACTTGGGTTTCTCCACCAACGCTTCCGCCTCGACATCGGCTGGCGCCAATGCGGCCACCTGCTTCCTCGTCGAAGGATCTAGCGAGTTGAGGATGATATTCGCCTGGTCCGGCCAGAAGCGGTGGAAGATCCAAAATGCTTCGCGCGCCTTGGTCCTTGCGGCGGGGTTCGAGTCCGCCACGCCCTTTCGCAGAGACTTATCGAGAAGGTCCAGTCCGCCATGGGATTCGATTGCGTGCTTGCGATGCGCAGCATGGTGGTTGAGCACAGTGCACAGGTGCTCGGCAGCCGCAGTACGGGTGGCGACGTTCTTGTCCTGAATGCCCTGCCAAAGCAGTTGGAGGTAGAGTGGGCGGAAGCTTACATTGACCATGATGGCTGCAGCCGCCTCCTGTGTTGCATTGGCGATGAGCTTCTTTGTGAAGCCAGCCATTGCCGTGAGGTGAATCAGGAAAGCCTCGACGCAGGGCGCCAAGTCATCACCCAGCTCAAGGGCGAGCTCTTGGACGAGGTGCACCGCGTGCATGGACAGGGTAGTACGTAGCGATGCAACGCACTTTAGGATGCCTTCTTGCGCTGTTTTGAGGTGAAGGACGAAGAATGCCTCGCCAAATTGACGGTGTGCGCCGGAGACGATGAGACCACGGATTTTGATCATGGATTGTTCGCGGTTAAGCCAGTTGTGCTCCGACTCTTTGGATTCGAAGAAGGGCATCATGGTAGCAAAAGTGCGTTCGAGGTCGGAGCGAGAAGCGATGTAGACAGGACGGATGTCGTCGGCTGCGGCTGTTGCTGCTGCAGATGATGTCGCGGAAGGTGTTGGTTTGAAGTGAGAGGTCAATGTTTCTGCGTCGTGGGACATAGTGCCGTGTGTGCGGGCAGGAGCAAAGCCGCTGGCTGGGACTGGACTGGGTGCGGCTGCGGCTGTAGCTGGGGTTGGGGTGGCTACAGGAGCAGACGGTGCAGCCAGGACTTCTCGCAAGATGCCATCCGCAGTTTGTTTTCGGACAGCTTTCTTCTCCAACTCCTTCTTCAAATCCGCCTTGGCTGCTGGGGTCGAAGTGCTGAATAGGGATATGAGCGTCGACCTAGCGCCCTCTCTCACTGTGGCATCTGCATCGGATAGCAGATCCACGGTGATGGGAAGAAGCGGCCTTACCGGGTACTTTTCGCAGTTCTGCCTCAAGATCGGCAGGAGGAGCACCGACTGCTCTCGAACCCTTGCGAACTTTGCGCCTAGACCAGCGTCCCTGAATGTGCGTTCAAAGATGCCAAGCGGAGTCTCTGTGTCCTTGCCTTTGCCTGATGTGACGAGATGACCGGAACTGATTGCATATGCTGCGTTTCCAAGCTCGATGAGTGCGGTGCGCGCTGCTTCGCGAATCCTCTCCTTTTGATCGCCTAGCTTTTCGATGACGAGTAGGCTGACCGAGTTGACGAGCATTCGAACGTTGTGATTGAGGATGGAATGAGACTGGTTGCCATCGCCAGAATAGATCATGGACGCATACGTGGGGATGAAGGAGAGCGAGGCGGTAGAAAGCAGCTGATTGGCGTGCTTGAGCGCTATCTTGACGGCGGAAGTGACGGCATCGGCTTCGACTACATATCCGGCGGACTCAAGTTGGGATTGAAGAGCGTGAAGGGCTGCCACTCGTTTGTCGACGTCGATGTTGGATTCGATGCGTTGTGCTAGTTCGTAGATGGCGTCCGGGTCCGCGTCCGCCATAATGGGCCAACGATCCGCAGAGATCTGAATCTATCGAGTCCAGACCGGTTTCGAGGCGTAGAAAGATGACCAACGTTGGCGAGTAGTTCCGATGTCCTGATACGAGTGGGCAACGATGAAAGAGGACAAGACAGGATCAATAGTGACGGTGGTTGGTTGGCTGCAAAATGAATTGCTGCTAGGGATGCGTCAGATGCATCGTCTATTGCCACGCTCTTTCACTTTTGCTCGGCAGAACAACACTTTGTCTCTTACGCCCGCTCTGCCAAACAAATCGACGCGTCTCGCCTTTCCCCGGCTGTGCATTCGAATTTGCTCTCCACTGTTCTCAGTTCCGTCCTAACATGCTGCTTCAAACAATTTGCATTACAGTAGTCATGCCTCCACTTCCACTTCCACTCCCCCACTCTTTTCTTGTGCATGTTGAACCCTTGAAATGCTCAGTCGGCATCTTGTGCTTCTTGCCGGCTGCTCTTCATCGACCAAGCACACTTACGAACCAATCTTGTCATCCGTGTATGTCATGTCGCGGCGGCGTAGACACCAAGACCAAGAGATCCAGCTGCATAATCGAGACTTGGACAATGTCGAACACCACTCTGCCGACGATGATGAACTGGCTCGCCAACTGGAAGAAGAACGGCAGAAGCTGCTAGCGGTTTTCTATAACGACGACCACTACCTAGAGGCTAACTCGCAAGATGGCCAGGAAGACGATGGTGTGGTGTATGGCGACGAAGATGACCAAGATGACATGGAGGTTGACCATGTTGCGGACGAGGACGATTCAGAAGACGAGTGGCAACCACCAGAACAACCAACAAAGACGACAAGAAAGAGTCAGCGCAAACGAGCCAGACGTGGATCTAGCATCGAAGATAGCGATGAAGATACAGCAAAAGATCTCTCCAAAGAAGAAGAGGTCGTACCTGCCTCAAAGAGGTCGAAGAAAGCCGCGAATGGCAAGACTACCAGCAAGAACAAGCCAAACGGTCGCAGCGAGAAGCGCAAGACACCAGCGATTGGGGTTGACGCAGACAACGAACAAGCTGACGACTCTTTCGATGAAGAGGCAGAGCGTATTCAAGCCGAAGTAGAAGCAGCCGCGGCCTGGGAAGATGTTCGAAAGCGCAAGGAAGCCGCCGCATCCCAAGCCTCCGCATCCAGCTCTACACCCAAAGACGCATCCAAACCACCTTCACTCTCAGCATGGCTAGGCAAAGGACCATCCGCCTCTTCCTCCGTTTCGGAACTCGCTTCCTCCCTCCCCATGCCCATCTCTTGCCCTGCTGCCCAGATCGTCGATCGCAACTCTCTCTTCGTCGGCTACGTCTACCCACTCACCACCGCATCCTCTGCGTACATCTCGACGCTCCTCTCGCACCTTACGCGTGTTGTCCACCCTACCGTCCCCGTCGACCTGCTGCCACCGCAGTTCGCCAATGCTCCCGCGACCAAACGCGGTGCATCCCACGACATGTATGCCTACCGCGTTTTCGAGCTGAAGCGCGGCCGAACGGGTCTAGCTGGTCCGGACGACTTCTCGCTCCAGGAGGATAAGGAAGATGATGGTGAGAAGTGGGGTGGCGATCGAGTACTGCGTGTGGCTCGAGAGCAAGGGGCTTCGGATGTGCTTGTTGTGGTCAGTCGATGGTATGGCGGCGAGCTGTTGGGTCCGGTGAGGTTTGATCATATTGAGAATGCGGCGAGGGCAGCGTTGCAGGAGCATATGGTGAAGGAAGAGGTGCACGAGTTTAGATTGCGGATTCAGCGATTGGATACAAAGATCGCGCAGATGAAGCACAAGTTGAATGGTGCAGATTCGAGCTTGGGTGGGGTGGAGGTGAATAAGTATGAGGATTTGACGTTGGAGAGGGGACAGAGGTTGTGGTTGGCGAGACGGAAGGCGTTGGATGTGCTGCAGAAGAGAGTGGCCAATGTGGAGAGTCAGACGAGTCAGTCCAATTCACAAGACGTCGAAGCACCCCTTTCGACAGTGCAAGACTCTGTCTCCGACCCTACCCCCACAGCTGAAACAACGGTCGAAGACCCTTCCACGGGATCAGATGAAACTGCAAATGGAGGTGCTTCAGTAGACAACGGGATCGTCAAAGCAGATCCAGAGCCAATCCATCTCGATCCCCAACCCCCACAACCAAAAACAGAAGCTTCAACTCCCGAACTCAACCCATCCCAAGTCAAACTCGATCCAGTAGACCCCGAACCCATCCCCCCCGTCAAACTCGAACAACAACCCCACCCACACCATCAACTAATCAAACTTGAACCAAAAGACACAGACGACTTGACAGGCTGGGACGACCTCGCCTAACCACCACCTAACGTACTCTACGCATACTCATCTGCCCAACCTCCCCATCAATCCCCCCAACGCTTCATACAAACCCACACCGAGCTGCCAAATGCAGAAAAAAAGGCAAACACAGATTCAACTGGCCGACAAACATACAAGAAAACTCTACGAGAAATAGAACTGATCGTTCTTCTTCTTGGCCTGAACCTCCTGAATTCCGCCATGGAAATGTTCGTGATCGAGCACTGTCGCGCCCTCGCGCAACGCGATCATCCCTGCCTCTACACAAACCGCCTTAAGCTGAGCGCCATTCATCTCATCCGTCGACCTCGCCAACTCCTCAAAGTTCACATTGGGACCTACTGCCATCTTTCTCGAATGGATCTCCATGATCCTCGCCCTAGCCTCTTCGTTGGGCAGTGGGAATTCGATCTTCCTGTCCAACCTTCCGGATCTGAGCAGCGCCGGGTCGAGAATGTCGATTCGATTTGTGGCGGCGATCACCTTGATCCGCTCGTCGGACGAGAAGCCGTCGAGCTGGTTGAGAAGCTCGAGCATGGTACGTTGAACTTCACGGTCACCCGACTTGCCACTGTCGAATCGCTTGGTTCCTATCGCATCCAGCTCGTCGATGAAGATGATCGCCGGTGCCTTTTCCTTGGCCAACTCAAACGCATCGCGGACGAGTTTGGCACCGTCACCGATAAACATTTGAACGAGAGACGGGCCGGCAAGCTTGAGGTAGCATGCGTTGGTTTGTGCGGCACAAGCTCGGGCGAGCAGCGTCTTGCCCGTACCGGGAGGACCGTACATGAGGGCTCCTTTGGGAGGTCGGATACCGAGGTTTTTGAACTTCTGCTCTTGTTGCATGGGTAGAACGATTGCTTCCACAAGTTCTTCAATCTGCTTGTCCAATCCACCAATGTCTGTGTACGTTTCTGTGGGGCGTTCGTCCACTTCCATCGCCTTGACTCGCGAGTCGTACTCGGCTGGCAGCTTGTCGAGGACGAGGTAGCTGTCTTTGTTGACACCAATCAGGTCACCCGGTTTGAGCTCGTCTGCTGATACAAGACCGATGAGCGGCAGGAAGATGGTCTGACGAGTCGATGTCTTGATGACCGCACACTTGCCCTTTCTCCTCGCGTCCAGATCGACGTTGGCCCCTTCCTCAGAATCCTCATCAATGTCTGGGTCAATATCCAAGATCTCGACCACGTTGCCGACAAGGTAGGGCAGCATGTTGTTCTGCTTGATCTTGTCGGTGTTGTCCTTGATGAGGTCGCGCTTGGACGATTGTTCGTGCATGAGACGCATGTGTTCGGAGCGCATGACCTTGACGTCGTTCTCGAGTAGACGGGTGCGTGTCTGGATCTCGTCGATGGAAGCTTCGAGGATTTCGGCAGGGAGTGACTCTTCCTCTGGCTCGACAGCCATCTTTGTATCGCCGTCAGCTGCAGCGGAGGTGGAAGGACCGGCTTGTGGTGCGTCTACCGGTGGCTGGTGGTCTTCACCAGCGGAAGGTTGTGCGTCTGACATGACGGAATACGGATATGCCGGATGTTGAAGTTGCCGATCGTACTGGTACAAGGTAGGGTGCGATGATTCGGAGCGTAGCAAGGACGATGGTGATGAATCTAGCGGAGGTAGACGATGAACGGGAAGGACGAAGGCCGATGTTCTCAAAAGTGTTGACTTTGGGCCGTCCACGCGCTGAGTTGTCGTGGCTGAAGCGCTTTTCCAAAGTGGAGTTGTTGGCTGCTGTGGCTTCGATCACAAAGCTCGCGCGTCCCCTCTCCGCGACGCTTTCATATTATTTTTCTCATCGGAACTGTACGCGATACGCGGTCTCACATATAGTATCCATTCGAATCCGAGATAGCAAAGTCGAGGTTAAGACATGATATAGAATGGTTGATAGATTGCCAACATGTCACAACAACGAAACAAGGAGGTAGCTTTCCATCTGACAGAATGCGACGCCGCGGTTGACTATGCATCAGCAGTGTAAGACCTATTCGCCTTTGCAACGACGCCATTCTCAACCAGCTTCATCCTCAACAACAATCGCTTCGTCTCCCTACACCTCTTCTCGCCCAGCTCCAGTGCCGAATCAAAGACCGCTCTTCTCGCATCTTTCGTCCTATACTCGAGTGTTCCATTCATGGCATTGATCCTCGCATCGCCAACTTGAGCCGCTTTGCCGGGCAAGTTCTTGAACTCGCCCCTGGCAATGCAGCCTGCCAACTCTGTCTCCATGTGCTTTTCGTCCCATCCAAACGCATCTGCCATGCGTTGAATGCTTATCCGATCGAACGGAGTGAGGAACTGTCTCAGCGCACGTCGAGTTAAGCTTGTGCGAAGAACTGGGATGTGGCAAGCCAGGTAGGGATCGAGCAGATGCCTCGTTTCGTGTTCGTCCAAGATCTCGCCGACACGCTTGAACTGGGCGGAGCAGAAACAGTCGAGCAGCTCTCGAACATAGGGCTCGTGCTCCATGAAGCCACGGAACTTGGCGCTTTCCATGACTTGCGCATTGAGTTCGGACCGCTCCATGGTGGCAAGACTGCAGAGAGCTACGTACACGGCGACGTCGGCGTGAGTTACGATGTCGAGCAAGTTGCCGCAAGTGGCTGGGTCAATGCTGACGAGAAGCTTGGCTGCGGCTTCATAGCGACCTTGTCCGATGTAGGCGATGGCACTCGCGACACGTAGCTTGGCGCTTGTTTCAGCGACGATCTTCCTGGCTGCTACTTGCGACGCACTCTCACCACTAGAACCTGCCTGGGTATGGGACGATGTAGAGGATGTTGTAGGTGCGGCTGCACTCCCGCCGGCTCGGAAGAGCGCGCCGATGGCATCCGCTCCTGGGGTCGATCCGCCCTTAGTCGGCGGTGCGATGTTGGATGCGCCTAGCGAGCTGAGCTTCCTCCCACCCGTACTGCTTGAAGGGACGTAGGACTCCAATACACCCTCGGCCTTACTAACAAACGTCTGCACGTTGGTCCAGTTCTCTAGTCGAAGCGAAACCTCGATGACATTCATACACATCTCAATAACGTGGTCCGTTGTTGAGCAGTAGTCCCTTGTCTTGGAATACGACTTGAGCGCCTCTGGGTAATCACCCGTGCTCCAAAAGTGGTCGCCCAAATCGCGATGCGCCATGCGAATGGACTCCTTGATCAGGTTATTCTGGTAGTTGCGCATTTCGAGTTCGAGCTTCTCCCTTTCGGCTGCATTGCGCTGCGATGTCGACTGGATCCATTCTGCGTCCGCTTGAATACGGTCCGAAGCGGGCACAAGGTTTCCCGTCACAGGCTCGGTATTGTTAATCGTGACCATGGCCTGGTATGCCGCAACATCACGAGAGGTTTCTTTGATGTGATCGATCGCGGCTTTGCTACAGGTGGATCGAAGAGCTGGACAGTGGGTTGCGATGTAGATGAGACGTTGGGTACGCGCCTGACCAGGGTAGGCTGCAGTGTAAGCCTCCCAGTCAAAGCCATCTCCAGGAGTGAGGGCAACGTCGGTTAGAGACATGTTGAAAGGCGATGACGCGGAAAAGGCAAGGTTCGAAGGTCCTGCCATTTCGTCGAAGATGGAAGTCATCTCTGTTTGCACTGATGAGCTGGGCTGATACAGTGTATGGTTTGCAAGCAAGGTGTTGGAGGCTTTGATGTCTGTGCCGAACAGTACAGTTTTTGACGTTGGCTGAGCTGTCCGCTGCTCGACAGGTGGAGGCTCGAGCGCTCTCAGCCGCGCTCCACGCCCACACTGTCAAAATGCAGGCAATGTGATCTTTTACACGATCTCACAACCTCAAAATCTTCCTCAACTCCACTCGCTACTCGAACGTTGGAATTCTTTCTTGGCTCGCAACCTTGACATCTTTGATCTTGGTAACAGCTCACCACTTGGATCCTCCCACACCTCTGCACCACCAGCACAATGTCCAAGCTTGACAGGAGAAGAGTCAACGGTCCTCCCAGCTATGTACCCGCATATGAGGCAAATGCCTCGTCATCGGCACCTTCGAGCTCGTTGACGGCGGCGTCGCAGCAACGTCCGGACAATCGCGCATATGCCGACCTCCGGCCTATCTTTGTTCAAACCAACCTGGTCCCTTCTGCCTCCGGTAGCTCCTATGTCGAGATCGGTGACCTGAAGCTTGCCTGTTCTGTCTTCGGCCCACGACAGGTCAAAGGACGACAGTACAGCGGCAAAGCAGAGCTCAACGTCGAGGTGAAATTTGCACCCTTCTCCTCCCGAAGACGAAGGACTCCTGGAAAGGTAAGCAGCTTTACTCGCTCCCTCTATCGCAGTTTCAAACTTTTTGAATACTGACAATCATATCACGTTGACTTTTCATCATCTAGACAACGGAAAGTGCGCATTTGAGCAACCTCCTGCACCAAGCGCTGCTTCCCTCTCTGCGGCTCGATCTCCTTCCTAAAGCCTCGCTCGACATCCACATCCTTGTGCTTCAAACAGACGGGCTGGAAGAATCCTGCATCGCTGCTGCTTGCATTGCTGCTACCACCGCTCTTGCCTCTGCAGGCATCGAAATGTACGGTCTCGTCGTCGGTTCCGTCGCTCTCATCCCTACCTCCTTCACCTCCTCCCAACCCGCCAAGGACAAGAGGGTTCTTCTCGATCCAAGCTCTGCGGACCTTGGTCTTGTTCAGGGTATGAAGACTGCAACGAGGGTGCTCATGTGTGGCATGCCTGCTCTCGCCTCAGTAACGTGTTTGAACCTCAGCGCTGGATCAGGTCAGTTGAGCTCACACTCGCAAGCGTCGATAGGCGCCGGCATCGACGCCAACCTCCTCGACCACGCTTTCGAGTCACTCAATGCCAGTCTAGTCGATATCCACAAAGTCGTCGCACAAGCCCTCGCAAACGACTTCCAACGCAGAACCGCCCTATCGAACCCATCCCACTAGTCTCCAAACCCATCCTCATCTCAATCTCAACTTCCTACGTGCGTCCGCAATGGTCCAATTTGCTTTCTCGTCGATCCCATTTCACTTTTTCCACCCAACTTCTGCAGATCGGTGACGAGTAAGCCGTCTACATCTCACGCTCACCCAACCATTCGTTCGCATATTGAATTCCGATGGCATTTTTGGGACGGACAGATGCAATGCGAACGATATGCTATCAGATAATATCAATGCGCAAGATGGGACAGACAAATATCACGAAACCTTTCTAGCTTATACTGTATATTGTCCTGAATCATCAAACCGAGACCACCAGGAGCGACGCACAATCAGCCATCGCCACCCTGGTTAGCCAGTGCAAGGGCCGTACGCTTGGCCTTGCGCGCCCTCACCTGCGCAGCATCGAGCTCCAACTCATCCGGTGGAGGCGTAAAGTTCATAAACGACTTTGGCTTCTTGGCAGGCAAAGCAACCACACCACCGGCTGCCCTGATCTGCGGACTCGCGTACGGCGATGGGCTAAAATCGTCCAACACATAACCGTTGTCCATGACTTCGCCGCGTTCGCCTTGGAGTTGGTCGCGGCCCTCGGAAGACGTGTCGTAGTTCGGCGGAAGCGCAGCTGCATCCTCGGTCCAGTAAACGATAGGCTGAACAGGATTGGCGTACCGGATGCCATGCTTCTTGCAGTAGAACGAGAAGGCGGCAAAAAAGGCGTTTTTACGGTAGAAGCGGCGTCCCCAGTCCTGCCAGGTGTCGGCGTGCGTCATACCAATGGTGCATTCCAGAGCACGCATGTATTCAATCTTTTGCGGCACGATCGCGGTGCTAGGAATAAAGAGTCGCTCGGGTTCGGTTTGGAGCCAGTGGATGAGGTCTTCCTCAAGCGCATCGAGCTTTTCCAGAGGTGTGTTGAAGTCAAACTGTGCAGTGACGGACTCCCACTGATATCCGGAACGGCGCATGTTGATGATGCTGGTGGCAGCCAGAATGACGTTGCTGATGTAAACCTCCTGATTGAGCGAGTCGATAAAGACGCACGAGAGCAGCGACATGCGCTTTACCGTCAGAACCGCTTCGTCGATCTGGATTCGGTCACCCGTATCAAACGGATGGGTGATAAAGATGAAGATGATCGAGTCAAACACGTTGGAAGCCGACTCCTTGAAGACGAAAGCGAACGCAATGGCAAGCGAGTAGAAAGTGGAGAGCGTCTTATCGATGTTGACGTTGAAGATGGCCAGCGCCTCGAACATGATGACGACGAGTGCCGCAACGACGAAGATACCGTCCAACTGACCGACAGCGTGGTTGACATCCTGCATGGATCGACCGAGGAAGCGACGTTCCTTGTAGACTTGCAGGATGGTGTTCTTCATCTCGGTCTGCGAAATGTCACCGTTGCCATCGCGGTCGAAAACACTGAAGGCGTCCTTGGCGTCTTCAGGGTTTGAATAGGCGGATTCGAAATCGGACGGAATGAGGTAGCTACGTCGGTTGGCACCTCGGAAAGCAAGGAAAATGGAGCGAGCCAGTCTCTTGGCTTCGGCAGGCGAGTTGACATCTGTGCCGATTCCAAGGGCTTCGTTGCGCAGAAGACCAAATGGATCTTGCATGGCAACGCGGGCCAAGGTGCTAGCCTGACCGGCGGTGGCTCGGATTCTCCTTCCGCCACGAACTGCGGTTCGAGCGATGATGTTGGGCTTAGCATTGCCGCGAGCAGGAGCTTGACCCGCGGCCGGCTTTCCTGTGACGGGATCGATGGCGAACTCGTTCACGCCGGCTTGGGCAGCTTGATCCGAGGGACGCTTCTTGCTGTGCTTTTTGAACCAGGAGTGAGCAGGCTTTTGATCGTTTCCGGCCAAGGTGTTGCGTGAATCGGGAACGCCATCATCGAGATGGAATTCGACAGGCGCCACCGGTGTAACCGCGCCGCTGTTGGTGGGAGAGCTGCGTACGGATCGAGGAAAACCGAATGCGGACGTCTCTCTGCCCTTGAGCTTGGGCTTGTGGTCTCGGAGCCAGTCAAACACTTTGAGAGACCTGGTGACCTTTGCGATTCGATCAGCGTAGGCGCTGCGATGGAAGGACATGGCGATATGCTTGATGATGACCTTTTCGACGCAAATGGTGAGGGTGAAGAAGAAGAAAAACTCGATGACCTGGTAGATGCGGTAGAGGTATCGAGCCCTGCTCTCGGTGCGGGGATCGGCATGACTGTAGAGGCCATAGATCGAGTTGAAAATGATGGCCCAGGAGCCCCAGGAGAGTGCGGCATATCCGACCAGCTTGATGTACATCTTGATGGCGTTGAAGTACTCTGCCAGGGACAAGACCTTTTGGCTTGGACGGCCCCAGATGATCTGGATGATGGCGAGAACGCCTTTGGGGAAAAGCTCGACGAGGATGTGGATCCACCATTCGACATGGAGGTTGAACGCAGCCCAGATGAACCAAGCCTCTACGTTGTCGGCGACGAAGTCGCGATGCGCAGATTGGGGCAATTTCTTACGGTAGACCGTGTGCATGACAATGACGGGGATGACGAGACAGGCGGCAACGAGAAGATTGCCGATGAAGGTGGTGGCGAGAAAGTGGAGGATCTTCCAGAGGCTGAGGCGACCCATGCGAACCTGCTTTGCCTCTTCATTCTCAAAGCGCGCGGCCTCATCAATGTCTTCCTCGTCTGACCAGTTGAACTCGCCGTAATCGCGGTCACCACCGTCGGTGCTCGAGACCTCGCTGTCCTGTCTGCTAAAGGCGGGCCGTATGGGAGCGTTGATGTCGTAGTTGAATGCACCGGGTGCACGATTGGTTTCGTGAGGAGGGAAATCGGATTTGGGACCAAGACCCGACGGTTTGACGAGGTTGCGATCGCGAAAGTCGGCAAGAGGATCTGTGATGGCGACACGGAGACCGGCGGTGGGAGGTCGCGAACCGGAACGCGAGCCAGGCTGCGAGCTAGAAGGAGAGTCGGAGCGACCATGACGCTCGAGGATGCCGTGTTCGTAGAGACGATGGTCCTGCCTAGATTTGCGGTGCGTAGGCGAGACTGTGCCAGGGCTGAGTGAAGCCGAAGTGTTGGCTTCGCCAGATGCCAAAGCGGCTAGGGCAGCATCGTGAAGCAGATTGGGAGAGGGTTGTGGCGACTGAGTAGCAAGGTTGGGCTGGCTGGCATAGATGGGCGGTAGGGACTCTAGTGGATTGTGCGGCTGATACGGTGGTGAGGGGAGGCCAGGCTGGACGCTTGCGTCGGAAAGAGACTCCTGAGAGCGCACCTGAGGTGGAGGAGTAGGTGGCATGATGGACCGCAAATGTAGGCAGTCTCAACCTATCAAAGATGAGTATTAGAGCTGAGCCGAGCTAGGTCCGTCTTAGTCTTGCTCTTGTCGTAAAGCAAACGTGAACACGTCGATGTGCCTGTCCAGCAGGGGTTCAAGATGGGACCGGGGTTGCAAGAGACAGAGGATCCAGCTAGATTAGGACGATGGTGTTGGTGCCGCGACGAAATCCTATCAATGATGGTGTACGAGGACCGCCGCGAGCGAGCTGACGATGGGAATGGTGGAGAGCAGAGAAGCCTCTTAACGCGAGAGAGGCCGAAATGTGCAACTGTGTTGGTATGCGTAGTGCGAGCCAACCTAAAGACCGAACCTTGGTCCCTGTAGTCTAAAGTCACAATCGGCCTGTTTCCACTCTGTGACTCTACTACTACCTAAGCGTTGCCTGTGACGACGTTAGCCAAAAAGCCAAACTCTGAAACTTGCCAAAAAAAAAAAAAAAAAAAAAAATCAAATCAACCTGTGACCTCTCAGAGAAATAATCTAGAGCTAGCGCTACTGTACTAAAGGCGGTGAGTAGCGCTGAACAGTGCAGCCCTTAGTCGCTCAAGTTGCAGGTTACAGCAACAAAAGCGTAGGATATGCCGATACAATTGGCATCCTGCCGTTAAAGCACACGCAGTTTCCCGAATGCGAACAACATCAAATGCCCACAGATTGTCGAAACAATAATAATACGCGCTACGGAACCACTACTACTTACGTTGGTCTCGATCAGCATCGTGCTTGAACTTGAGGTTAGAACAGACACGGATCAAGACCAACCATGCAAGCTTCGCTCCCAAAGCTAACATGTGAGGAACTGACTTGCGACGATCCGCCTTTCGATTGCCTCAACACTACACACCTGTCGATCGGGTTTGGTTGACACGTCAGACGTGTCGGTTAGCCGCCGTTGGACACCCTCGAAACCGTAGCTGCACAGCACTACTACTACCTGCTACTTACTGATCGCAGTGCAACACGTAGCTTTGCGTCAATCTCCAACATCGCATCGTTCCACGCCACTTTTCAAACGTTTCAAGCCTAAGACGCCGAACTCATGCAGTGCACTACATGTGCCCTAACATCTAGAGTAGTAGCCTTTGTTTGAAAATCTAACAAATTCATTTCCCTCCACTTTGAGTTGTGATGGACGTTCTTCTCGCGCGAATTTGTTCGGCATCACATCGACTCATCAGGGTCTTGTGGCTCGGACCTTGCTTTCATGGCTATCTTGACACCCATCTTGGCTCATCTTGTCTCCTTGGTCTGCTCACATCGCAGACAGCCTATCAATACCATGCTCAACACCTCGACGGTATCTCACTAGCGCACGCTTCCAACCTTCTTTTGAAATGCCAACTCATCTTCGCGGGCTGATGCCCGACCGCCCTGCTCGGCGCAACGACGCAGCCTATCCTTCATCAAGCGCATCTGGCCACTTTGCTCCTCCAACAGGTCCATCTCGTACCATACCTAATCACGATCCTCCTGCAGCACTGCAGCCTGCTTCGACAGATGCTTCGACAAATGGAAATGCCTTAACCCAAGCGCCCCTTCCCGAACCACTCTCGATTCCCACCTTTTCCCACGTTGCCTACTTCACCAACATTCAGCTCGAACTTCTTTATGCTCGCAGACGTGGCACAAAGATGTCGGCGTCCAGCTGGCAGAACAACCGTGACATCGTCACCGGCTTTATTCAGGCTGTCGCTTCACGCCTCGGATTCCCACAAAGGACGATCGCGACCGCACAGCAGATCTACCAACGCTTCCACTTGTTCTATTCGCCCGCCGAGTTTCAACTTCACGAGATCGCCGTTGCAAGTCTATTCGTGGCTGCCAAGCTCAACGATACCAACAAAAAACCAAGAGATGTTCTGCTGGCCAGCTATGCTCTCCGATTTCCTCAGCTCGTCAAGGGCGCTTCTTCCGTCCCCGACAGTGTTGGCCCATCCGCTGCTTCGTTGACTCAAGAGCCTTCCTTCCCCACCCTGGCAGGCCAGAAGCGCAAGCAAGCTTCCACTTCCACCCTTGAGCCACCTTCTCCCCGTCCTCTTGCTATGCCCATCGGCAGTGTAGGCGAAGGTGATATCGATCCCAACATCCTCGAACATGATCGAAAACGTCTCATGCAGTCCGAAAAACTGATCCTAGAAAGTCTCTGCTTCAACTTTCACAGCAACGCCAATGTTGCCCTCAAGATGGTCATCAAGTTGGGCAGGAGAAGTGGCTTATCCAAATCGTTTATCAGGACTGCATGGAAGGTCGCAGCAGATCTCTTCCGGACCACTGCCCCCATGCAGTATTCGCCCAACGTGATTGCCGTCGCTGCCCTGTACGGCGCCGCTCTGCTGGCCAGACCGCCCTCCAGCACCACTCTGGTCTCCGAACGCCAGGATGAATCCAAGCAAGATCCCAACCTCAAGCAACAAGATGCGCTCACGACGTTCTTGGAATGCATCAAGTCTGTCTCGGCTACTTCGGCGTCTACCGAAGCGATCCCAACGGGAGAAGCCACTTACATTCCACTCTCAGAGCCGTTCGCAGGCTGCGACCCTGAGTGTCGCGTACACATCGAGGACGTCGAAGAGGCTGTACACGAGCTTCTCGATCTCTACTTGGCTTGTGCCGCACAACTCCCGCCCTCGCTCTACATGACTACTTCGGCCTCCACACTGGGCTCGTCCTACGGCTACGGTGGCAGCGCTGCAGCTACGCCCTCGCCGCTCTCGCCAGCTGATCCATTGGACGCCATCGCAGCCTCGCCCTCTTCGTCTGCTGGTCTCAGCGACCCTTCAGCTCCGCCCGCTAATGCACGTCGCAAGCTGAAGCAGTACGAGTACTCGCCACCTCCGTTCGGCTTGGTGGACTGGCTCAACTCGGCACGATGTGCGCAGCTTCAATTGCAATTGTCTGACAATCAAGCCTCGAAACCAGCGTCGAATCGCTCCCAGCCTGCGAACAGTACGGATCCAACAGCGCCTACCAAAGAGTTGTCGGCGCTGCTAACCGAGCTCAAGATCTACCTGCGCGGGTTGGAGTACGATCGTCAGCGTGCAGATGACGCGTATCTGGCTGAGGTGGGGATTATGGCCGAGGTGAATGTTGTGCCCATGGCAGGATTGGATGTGGAGGAAGCGGCGATGCAGAGTATGGCGATGATGCCAGCGGCACAGTCGGTGTCGATCTCGTTCAAGCCGCTGACTGGGGTTCAGATGGGACAGGGTCAGGGGGATCGAAGGAACAATCGAGCTCAGGGTAGAACGAATGGCGATCCAACAGCGGCGTTGAGTGAGACGCAGAGAAGGGTGATTGAGAGGATTCGGAGAAGGAAGTTGGTTTCGGCGTTGAAGGTGACATTTATCGAACCAGAGGTGGAGAAGCGGGCAATACATCCAGTAGAGATGAGTGGAGTGACCAAGACCAACGAACTATCAGCCGAACCAGCGACTCCAATAGCAAAGCGAAATCGTATCGAAGGTGCCAAACGCTACCTCTTCTAACTCCCCATCACACTTGCACACATCACCTCTTCCCAAACAAACACACTGTTGTACCGTTTACCACTTTATTGCGCCAAAAAAAAAAAAAAAAAAAAAAAAAAAAACCTGAAGAATGTCGACATCGATTTCTTGCCCAGAAGCGGTGGAAGCGCTTACCCGACTAGCTAGGTAATGTGTATATCGTGTCGAGCAACCCCCAAATAAGAGGAGCTTTCAATCTATCCCGTTTTTCCCTCAACCAGATATCCACTGAAAGAAAAAACAAAAGGATACTGTGATGAATATAACGGGAGGACACCAACCTAAACGCTCAACAACTCAAACGAAGCGGGGGAGGGGAAGAGGAAACCAGAAAAGAGAAGAGGAAAGGGGGGGAAAGAAGAGAATTCGCACCCCACTCGACCGCACAGGCCTCGTCGAGAAGTGAGGAACAATGCATCATGCTTTTCGCCAAAGCAGGTAGGTAGGTAGGTATCTTACACCATTAGAACAAACTTCCAAGAGCGGTGTGGAGAAGGGTGGATGAGACTCGCTGCGAATGTTGAGGCGCTGCTGGGAGAAAAACCAAAAAAAAAGAAGGGACGTACGAACGGATGGGATGCTGGAGCCGAGTCGGGAATAAGGGTGGTAATACAGTCGATGGCGCACGCACACTGTGATGCGAACGAGGATGGATCAAGTGATTGGGAGCTTCACTTGCGTCGGTTCTGCTGCATGCCAAGAATCTGGACCATCCTGACAAAGATGTTGATAAAGTCCAACTCGAGGCCGATCGATTCGGCAAGCGGGTCACCCTGAGTGTATCCAGCGCGCACTGCCTGAGCATGCTTCAGGATGCGCTGCGTGTCGTACAGCACAAAGGCGCCAAAGACGGCCAGACCGCCATAGAGCGAGAGCGCCTCGGTAGCGGCAAGGGTGCGGAAGGCGGTGCGAGGGAGGATCATGGGTGCCAACGACGACAGCGCGACGATGGTCACGCCAGCGAGCAAAGGACCACCCATCCAGAGGTACTTGTCCTCCTTGGCGGTGGCGCCAACGTAGCAAAGCGAACCGACAAGACCGGCAGTGTAGAGCGCAGCGCGCGAAAGAACGGCGGGGTTGAGGAACAGCAGCGGACTAAGCACGGCGGCCTGAGATGCGTTGAAGAGGAGCCACGAAGGAACCTTCATCGGGTGACCGGGTGGAAGCGAGGTGGCGCCGAGCATACCACCGATGCTAGCAACGAGACCGACGCCGAGCACCAACCAGGGGTTGGCCATCATAACACGCTGCGAAACACCGTAGCGGTGCAGACCAACCGCGGCGGCACCAGTGAGGGTCAAGCCACCAGCAAGGTACAGGAAGGTACTGTGCAAGTAGTTGGCCTCGACGGGATGCAATGCGTCGCGAGTTTCGCGGTTGAAGAACATGTTGGCAGCGAAGGCGGTGCCCCCGATGATGCCAAGGCTCGTCAATGCGCGAGTCCATCCGCCGGGTTGAGAGATGCTGGTAGGTGCATCAGCCGCGGGTGCAGCGTGGGGCGCTGCGAAGGAAAAGCGGCCACCGGTGCCAGCACCACCATTAGGACGGAAAGGACTGGTGCGCACACCTCGAACCTGTTGCTGAACGTGAGCCAGCGGTGTCGAGGATTTGGGCAAGCCACTGGTCGTCGAGGTGAAAGAGCGCAGGGGCTGCGCAACGGCTCTGCTGGCAGTGGTGGAGGTGGATGCAGAAGATCGAGTCACCAGCAGAGAGTTGCGAAGCGAGCGCTGCAACGTCTGGAAGGATGGCCTCAACATTGCCGAGTGTCAGCAATTGTGGGTGTGTGCGATACTAGTCTGTAGCTGTGGATGGAGGACGACGTTGGAAAAGGCTAGGCTCAGTATAAAAAAAGAAGATGGAAAGATGGGTTAGTAGACGAAGGATGATAATGACGACGGAAGGTGCAGCTAAAGTGAGCGTGGTTGATGCTGAATGAAAGGCAGAGAGGATGATGACCTCGTTTTGCATGGTTGATATAGAGGCACAGTTTCCAAAATTCGAGCGACTGAGCCTAAGAGGTCTGTCTGCCTCTTGACTACTGTCTAACTTTTCCGCTTCTTCCCTCTCTCTCTCACTCATCCCACGCAGACCTCCACTTCTGGACCAATCAGCCCGTGGCTCTTTTTTGCTGCGGATGATGATGCCAATTTTCGACAGCCTAGCAATTTCCACCGTGTCCAATTGTCGATCACGGAATAAAGGTCTTTCGTGCGAGACCCGAAATTGTTGACAAGTCAAAAGCCACAACAGCCCCACCATGCAAGAAAACTCAAATTGTACACTCTGTCGCGGGCACAAATTTTGTTCCCTTTTTTTTCCAACTTGCAGTTCGCCGCTGAACAGACACAGAGCAACACTTCTCGAGGAGCATGCACGCACCAACTTTTTTTGAAGGAAAGACCGAAAATCAGAAGGACAGAGTTTAGTGCCGCTGCCGCTTCCGCTGTTGAAAGGCGGCATCGAGGATGGAATTGGTTTACATTGATTTGATTTTTTTTGATGATTTTTTTGCTTTTTTTTTTTTTTTTTTTTGGCTGTTGGTTCGGCCCTGGCAGCAACGCGACTGTCCACACGCACGCCAAATGCACAAGAAAGAAGAAGAAAAGTTGGTCCTCGCCAAAGTTGAACTTTTTTTTTTTTTCTCCTTCTTCCCAGCTGCAATGGGCAGTTTTGTGCTCGAGTTCTTCTTGTGTTCCTTCCCATCCTCATCTTGATTCCGCATCCCATCCTCGTCCCCTCATCTTTCTCATTTTCTTCCTCCCCCTCTATAGCTATCCACCCGCGGATACTTTGAGGGATCCATCACATTACCGCCTTCAGTATCTCCTTTCTGTGTTTCGGAGGTAACCCATCTCACCTAGGTCGCATAGGTGACATCCGCAGTGTGCCCTCTTGTCTCCAGAGGACGCTACTCCCATCAACAACTTCCCTAGCGACGTCTTTCAGCCTGATCCGAGCTAATCGATCATTTACATAAAATCATGGACGTGAGTATTGCTTCGATCTAGCTGCTGCGACCGTGGTCGACCTTCTTGACCAACGTTGCGAGCTTTCTGCTGACCCTACCTCCATGCTACGCTTCCTTCCGGTTCCGCTGCCACTTCTACAGCCCAACTTCGTACAGGGTCTTCACGAGCTCTTGAAGCAGAGCAACGTTCCCGACACCAACACAGTCAAGGCCGCCACAGAGGCTCTCCAGAACAACTATTACAAGAACCCACAATGTGTACCCGCCCTTTTCGAGATTCTTGCCACCTCCCCGGATCTTGCTGTCCGTCAGCTTGCCGCTGTCGAACTTAGGAAGCGTCTTGCCAAGAGCGGTGGCAAGGTATGGAACAAGCAGCCCGTTCAGGTCCGCAACGGCATCAAGGGCAGGCTCCTCGAGGTCGTCACCAACGAGCAGGCCAGTGCGGTTCGCAACTCGATCGCTCGTGTCATCTCCGAGATTGCCAAGCGCGAGCTTCCCCTCGGCACCTGGCCCGAGCTTCTTCCTTTCCTCTTCAACGCCGCTGACTCGCCAAATCCCACCCACCGTCAGGTTTCGCTCTTTGTCTTCTACACTGTCCTCGAGACCTTCGTCGACGGTGGTGAGGCTCTCGACAAGCACCTACCCCAGATCATGCAGCTCTTTGCAAAGTCCCTCCAGGACCCCGAGTCGCTCGAGGTTCGTGTCACCACTGTCCGTGCCCTCGGTAAGGTGGCTCAGAACCTTGAGAGCGATGCTTCCGCCGACCTCGCCGCCATGCAGTCCGCCGTGCCCCAGATGGTCGGCGTGCTCAACCAGTGTCTCGAGCAGAGCAACCAGGATGGTGTTCGTCAGATCCTTGATGTCCTTGAGGAGATCTGCATGCTCGAAGTCCCCATCATCTCGAACCACATCGCCGAACTCATCGACTTCTTCCTTGCCAACGGTGCCAACAAGGATCACGAGGAGGATCTGCGTCTCATGTGTCTCAACTCGCTCATCTGGATTTGCTCGTACAAGCGCTCCAAGGTTCAGAGCCTGGGCCTTGCCAAGCACATGATCGCTCGTCTCATGCCCATCGCTGTCGAGGAGGACTCCGACGATGTCGACGACGACTCTCCCTCGCGTCTCTCGCTCCGTGTCATCGATGGTCTCGCTACCGAGCTTCCCCCTAGCCATGTCTTCCCTCCATTGCTCGAGCAGATGCAGGCCTACATGAGCAACCAGGACCCTCACCACCGCAAGGCTGCAATGATGGCGTTTGGCGTCTCCGTCGAGGGTTGCTCCGAGTACATCCGACCCCACATGAACGACCTCTGGCCATTCGTCGAGGCCGGTCTCAAGGACCCTGAGGCTGTTGTCCGCAAAGCTGCTTGCGTTGCTCTCGGCTGCCTTTGCGAGATGCTCGAGGACGAGTGCGCTGCCAAGCACGCCACCCTCCTTCCCGTTATCATGGAGCTCGTCAACGACTCTCAGACGCAGCGATCTGCTTGCACTGCCCTCGACTCTTTGCTCGAGGTCATGGGCGCCGATATCTCGCAGTACCTCCCTGCCATCATGGAGCGTCTTGCTGGTCTGCTTGAGACTGCCCCTCTTCCAGTCAAGGCCACCGTCACTGGAGCCATCGGCAGTGCCGCTCACGCCTCCAAAGAAGGTTTCCTCCCCTACTTTGACCAGACCATGCAGCGCATCAAGCCTTTCCTCACCCTGACCGAGGAGGGCGACGCCATGGATCTCCGTGGCATCACCACCGACACTGTCGGCACCTTCGCCGAGGCGGTCGGTAAGGAGGCTTTCCGTCCTTACTTCCAGGACCTGATGAAGCTTGCCTTCGAGGGCATGGACCTCAACAACCCTCGTCTGCGCGAGTGCAGCTTCATCTTCTTCGCCGTCATGTCTCGTGTCTTCGGCGAGGAGTTCACTCCTTTCCTCCCTCACGTCGTACCCCGTCTCATTCACTCGTGCCAGCAGTCTGAGCACGACCCCGTCCCCGGTGCTTCCGGAGACGGCACTGTCAACGGCATCGGCATCCCCGGTATCAGTGCGGGTGATGACGAGGATGATGACGGCTTCGTCGACATTGACGAGCTCAACGATGCTTTCCTCAACGTCAACTCGGCCATTGCCATCGAAAAGGAGGTCGCCGCCGACTCGCTCGGTGAGATATTTGCCCACACCAAGTCTGGCTTCCTGCCTTACATCCAGGAGTCGGTCGAGCAGCTTGTTATCTTGCTCGAGCACTTCTACCAGGGCATCCGCAAGAGCGCTGTTTCGGCCCTCTTCACTTTCATCAACACGCTCAATGAGCTCAGCAACCCTCAGCCTTGGCAGGCGGGTGTGCATGTCAAAGTGCCGCTCAACGCCGACGTGCAGAAGCTCGTCAACGCTGTTATCCCCGCCGTCATGGAGATGTGGGAGAGCGAAGATGACCGGTAAGTTTTTCTTTTCTCCTTTTTTTTCGCCAAATGATACCCTCAGCAGATGCAGGCATGCGATGCACAGATGATTTCCACTTTGACGGCGGCGAAATGAGACCGCCGCCGCCTTCACAGGATGACAAATCTTTCTCAGCTCACAATGACGTCCGTTATAGGAGCGGTCGAGTGACTACAACCTTTTTCCAACCATATCTGACCCTTGGCTTGACCCGAATCGAGCTTTGCTTGAAGCACGGGAGTAGGCAACAGTGGCAATGGTCTTTGCATCTGTCTTCCTGCATCTGCTGAAGAAAGACGGGATGGGACGAGAGCTTTTGACACTGACTTTGTTTTTGAATGCTTCTTTGCCCATTTGCTGCATGTCACAGAACTGCCGCCATCGAGGTCTGCCAGTCGCTAGCTGACTGCCTGAACAAGAACGGACCTGCCATCATTGCGCCCGACCACCTCGACACGGTGTGCACCTACACGATCATGATCCTGGAAAAGAAGAGCCCACCGCAACTCGACTCGGAGATCCCCGAGGAAGAGAACGAGGAGGCTTCCGAGTACGAGTCGGTGCTCGTATCGGCTGCCTCGGACCTGGTTGGGGCTATGGCCAACGTGCTGGGCGCCGACTTCACCGAGCCGCTCAAGCAGTTCATGCCTCAGATCATGAAGTACTACACGCCTGGACGATCTGTAAGCGACCGTGCCACTGCCATTGGCTCGCTCGGTGAGATCATCGCTGGTATGAAGGGCGCCATCTCGCCATTCACCCAGGACATTCTGTCGCTGCTGTCTCGCGCACTCTCGGACGAGGAGGCGACGGTTCGCTCGAATGCCGTGTTCGCCTCGGGTGTGTTGGTGGAGCACACGCAAGTGGACCTGAGCGCTCACTTCCCTGCGCTGCTCAACGCGATCCGACCGTTCTTCGAGAAGGGTCAGAACGAGGCGGACGAGGTGTTGACTGCGCGCGACAACGCTTGCGGTTGTCTGTCGAGGATGATTATCAAGAATGCGGATGCGGTTCCGCTGGACCAGGCGTTGCCGATCCTGTTCTCGTCGTTGCCACTGCAGAAGGATATGGCCGAGTGGTCGCCGGTGTTGCACTGCATGATGAACCTGATCCAGAGCAACAACGCGGTGGCGTCGCAGAACATCGACACGATCCTGCAACTGTTTGCTCACGTGCTTGCTGGTGACGAGGACAACCTGGGTGCTTTGCTTCGGGGCCAAGTGTGCGGGTTCGTCAGCCAGCTCAACACGCAGATCGCTGACAAGGTGCAGGCGGCGGGTCTGCAGCAATACCTCGTGTAAAGCGAGCACGCTGATCCTGACATATTCTCATGGATAGATGGCAAACGCCTCGCCTCATTGCAAACATACCCGAGTAGTGTCTGTACGCATTTGCTCAACTCTCAGCATCCCATTCTCGCACTGATGTGTTCGCGGTTCCTGTTCTCATGTTCATCCTGTTTTGTTCTAGACGTTTACGAATGTTGATCTGTTCGAGTTCTGAACCACGACGGCAGTGCGACTGAAGTAGTGAGTGGTGCTATCACAGATGTGCACATGGCGAACAGCACAGCGGAGAGGGGAAGAGCCATGTGTGGCAGCGTGTGATTGGGCGTGGCTTCTCTCGACCGAAAGCTCTTTCGCTGAAGCGATAGTTGACAGGGTGCGAGGTGAGCTGGGTTCTTTGTTGGCTGTGCCTTGCTCTTGCCCTTGCCCTTGCCCTGTGTCGCCCACGCGCCGCTTCGTTTACGCGAGAGACAAAACAGGACACACTCAAACGCGTCTCGTTTCGACCGCATACACAGCACACGAGACATTGCTGTCCACACAAAACGGTCGTGAGTTCAGTAGGCGTAGCTGCGTCATGTCTGCTCTATACGATGACCGAAGGATACAGATCAAAAGAAGCTAAGCGGTGAGAAAAGAAGAAGACCCAAAGCGGCATCAAGTGCACAGCTGAGCCTAAGCAGCGCGTTGGACCTAGACTACAGTAGAAAGGGCAGAACTACAAATCTGCAAAAGCTCAAATCAACTTGAATATTGTGTGTTGTGTTCATTTGGAAAAAGCAATACCACGTCCAATAATTCAATAAAATATTAAATATGAAATCACTGTGTGGTGGTGTACAGTATTTGTAGAGTGACTTGTCAAGCTTTATTTTTTATTTTATTTTTTTATTTTCTTCTTCCTGAGTCCAACACTACTACTTACCTTGCATCTGCGGTGAGGTGCAGACCCGTCCAAGATTTGCTGGCGTTGCGCGAAACATTCAAAGGGCGGCGGCACACTGTGGCTACGTTACAGCACGGCACGATGAGACTCGAGGCTGCCCCCTGCAGCTCTGGCTACAGTACCGAACCGAATGAGACAATAATAATTATTATTATTAGGGAGCTTTTGGTACGCCAGAAAAGCGCTTTTTTGTGAGTCAAATTTCTCTAAAGTCACATTTTTGACTTTTTGACTTTGACTCTTGAGACGGGCGTGAGTCAAATCAGGCCAAATTTGACTCACAAAACTTAGGTCCAAAAAGCTATATTGTTAAGCGTACACCAATGCGTAGGGCTGTGAAGCCAAGCTGTACGCAACTCAATCGCAACTCAATTGGCCTGAGCGGTGTTGTCTTCCTTGCTGCTGCTACCATCACCGGCAAGATTGATATTCACAATGGACCTCCCTCAGACACTTCTTCTACAGCTCTCGGTGCTTGCATCTGCAATAGCAGCTACATATCACCTTGTGTATGAAGTCCGTGCCACCAGTGCCCTCCTTGTTCCCCGATGCCACTACATGGACTTAGTAGGAATGTCGGACGAACATTTCAAAGACAACTTTGGTTTCAACCACAGCGAGTTTGAACAGATCCACACAGCTGTCCAACTTCCTCCTCTCATACACAGTGACATTCAAGACACTGAAGACAGCCGCACAGCCCTACTGATGCTTATTGGTTACTTGCGGGGCAGGTCACTTTGTGGCCTAGAGTCCCAGTATGGCTGGTCTGCATCCCGCACTAGTAGGATACGGTCTGAAGTTGTGGAGCAGCTTCTCAACAAATGGGGCCATCTACTTGATGTACGTCAATGTGGGAACACAGTACTTTCAAAGCAGAAACTCCAGCAATATGCTCAACAGATTCAGCAGAAATGCGGTGTTGATCTGATATGGGGCTTTGTTGATGGCACACTACGTCCAGTTGCCAGGCCCACCAGAGGTCAAGAAGCGGTATACAATGGCTGGAAACACTTTCATGCGCTCAAGTACCAGATCATCAGTACACCTGACGGATTGATCTTTGCTCAAGGACCCTGGGATGGGAGCGAGAATGACTGGTCGGTGTGGAACAAGTCCAAAGTAAAAGACTGGTTGGTAACTGCATCGTACCAGGAAAATGGCAAGAAGCTGTACCTGTTTGGAGACAAGGGTTATAATCTCGAAGAGCATCTCATCATACCTTACAAAGGCAACCATATGACACCAGCACAAACTCGGTTCAATGTCATCATGAGCAAGTATCGTATTACGGTGGAATGGGCCATTGGTTCAATTGGAACACTTTTCCCTCGACTCAACAATAAGCAGCAGCAGAAGTTCCTGCTCACCCCAGTTGCAAGTGACTTCCTGGTTGCGGTCCTTCTTCGGAATGCACTGTCATGTGTATCCGGCAATATAACTTCGCAGTACTTTGGCCTGGACCCACCATCCCTAGAGGAGTACTTTACAGAGAAGGACTAGAACTTTGCTGCATCAGCAGTCGTAATACAGTATCCATCTTTCTGTTGATCCCCGTCATATCTGACTGCATTTGACTGACCTGATCCTTAAGGCGAACCACCTCTGAACCAAGTTGACCGGTGGAGCTTGTAGACTGGTGTTGACTGAGGGAAATTGCTTCAGCTTGCATCTCAGCAAGACGGTCAAGGCATTTAACCAATGATTCTCCAATCTGCGTCTTTGGTGTTTTTGGTGTTTTCCGTTTCTTCTGTGCTGGGCTGGATTGATGGGAATGGTATGGTTGGAAATCATCGTCATCTTCCACAGATGATTGCATGGCTTGACTCTCTGATGGCCCAGCCTCAGGAAGTGTACAAGGAAGAGAGTTGATGGGAAGACTGGGAAGGTTGCGGTGGCGCAACCGCTGCAGTGCAAGAGTTTGTCCAGTCTGACCCGCTTGCCTTGCTTGAGATACTGCTTGTTTCCGCTTCTGCTTCTGGATGCGTTCCATCTGACTTGCAAGAGAGGCTGGTGTCTCGGGCTTCAGGAAAGAAAGCTTCATTGGAGATTTGTTGTATAGATCCACTAGATTGTGGAGTGTGGCATAGACTTCCTCCACGTCAAAGTTTGCTCCTGTTGCTTTCAAGCTGCGGGCATTCTTTTCTCGGACTTCTTTTACCAGTTTCCTCCACTGGGCCTCATAGGCCCCATCTTTCCGGACCTCTCTTTTGTGTAGTAAGAGAGCATCGTTGGTCTCCTTGACTGCTTCCTCCCAGACTGCCAATGCTTCTTCGCTTGTATGTGCAATCCAAGGATTGTGATTGTCCAGAGCCAGAATGAAGCATACACGATCTAGTGCTGACCAATTGAGGCCCCTTCGATTCCCTGTTGCTGGTGTCGAGTTTTTGCCCTTTGTTGGGGCTCTGCCAGTCTGCAGGGAGGACGCTGCAGTATTGAGACTCTGCTGATAGCTTTGGAGTTCTGGCAATTGGCTGTCCCGCTCCAATTCAAGGATGCTGTCATCTCCATCTGAGCAGAGGAGCTCATTTGCATTTGGTGGGGAGGATGGAATGTGTCCAGACATTCTGAATCAATGTTGACGGCAGGAAGTTGCCAGAATGTTCTCACAGAATGCAGAGATGATGGTGTACAGGTGTGAAGACAAAAATGCACAAATGCAGCCCGTAGTTGTCTCTTCAATTCAATTTTGCCATCGGCATGCCCTTGCAGAAATTTTTGGTATGGACCCGCACATTTTCCCCCAAGCTCCATGCCATCAAAATTGTATGTGTCTGAGCTGAAAGAGCATGTACAGAAAGGGACAGAGCAGCTGAACATGATGGTACCTTTAGATTCTCTGTAGCATCACTGGTTGCTGCGCAATAGCAGCTCAAAGGCGACGTGAGTTTATCTCCTGAAAATCTTGAGATAAACTCACGTCGCCTTTGAGAGCATGTATCTCCTCACACAGTGCTCCTAGCAGCTTGCAACTTGTTACAGGCAGCGAAGCCGAGGCGGCGGAAAACTGGCTTCTCGGCCGCCCTCGGTTCACGCGCGGTTGAAAGGGCTACGGTCGACCGCCCTCGCATTCGGGTGAGGGGAGGCACGTGGCCAACGGTACGCCGAATTTAGCAGTGGCGGTACTCACGGGCGGCAAAGTTGGAGCGGTGGAAAACACGTTTTTCGGCCGCCTTCGGAGTGAGTGCGGCTCAAAGGGTCTCCCTCAGCCGTTTTCGTCCATAGCGATCGGATTGCGGCCGTTCGACAACGCCGAGACGCCGGATCGCGACGACGCCATCTCGAGGCGATCAGCAGTCGAAGGACACCATATCAGGCGATCTCAGAGGCTTGGAGGTGATCAGCTGCTTGTACCACGGTCAGTACATGCACACACGCAGGCCGTGCAGCTAGACAATAGGCTAGCGCCGGATCGGCCTTGCCATAGGGGCTTGGAGCGGTCCTACTTAATGTTCTCCTCATCTGGTTCGACGTGGATGAGCTCCTCATCCACTCTACTTCTTACAACACCAGTCTTTAGCTCAGTATAGCTCCTTAACGTCGTCGTCACGATCATTCAGTATCTAGTAAAGTAAGTTGCAATTACAGTAGCATTGCAGCTTCCTTGCGTGCCTCCGTTCAAGTCGGAGAACAGCTAGACGTCGTCAGTACCTGTGATGACACTACAACACATAACCGCTGCCTACAAGCTAATACCTAGACGTCAGACTCTTGGACGTCGCCGTAACAGCTTAGTGATCACGTCTAGTGTTCACCTAACCATCTCCTAAGCCTTCTGTCTTGTCAAGAGCGCTCGCGGGACACCAGGCTATCACGCTGTAATACCGAGTACGCCGTGCTGCCGCTGAACGGAGCGCCAACAGCGTCAGTCGGTAATAGGTCGAACGCGGTCGAGAAGCCCACTCTCCACCGCCGCCGAGTCGAGTGCGGCCCAGTCGCTCTCATCGGACCGCCGACGTATCTGCGCAACCCACCTCGTACTTCCTAGTTGCACAGGCGCGTATCCCAAACTCGGCGGCCCAGCCCAACAGGACCGCACCGCGCTCGAACCGAGATCGGCCTATTCACCAGGCGCCCGACCGCTGACACAACTGACATTTCTATGTTCCTCGGTTGATTCTCTACGCAATAGACTGCTTCAATAGTGTATACTTGATGTCAAATCATATCAAGACTGGCTGTCAAAGATTGCTTGTATTGCATGAGTATGTAGATTCAATTATTTGTTTGCACCTCTAACTCGTCTCTCCTCTGTCTTGCTTCCCAGTACCATGTCAAGAAGCTCCTTACCAAGCTGAGAAGCGCCCTTCTCCTCATATATAGCCTGTCTATAGAAAGCACTGAAAGCCCACCTTCCTCCAGGGCAGTCATCTAAGGCCTCGGTGCTGTGGGTGGATTTGGTGTTGAAGATAGCAATGTCCAGGTGATCAAGTTGCACCTTGATGTTGTACTCGTGCAAGACCAAAAGACAAGGAGCTCCAAAGTTGAAAAGGAAAGAGGGAGGATGATCAAGCTTGTCAACATGCGCAACACCAGTGAAGCTGTCAAAGAAAGTGACTGTTGTCCACCAAGGGCTGAGTAAGTCGGCTTGCCTGTCAAATGACTTCCTGATAAAGTTGTTGGGCTTCTTTCTGGAAAGCATGTCCTTCTTCCATTCGTCTGGTAGGAGTGTCTTGAGAGGGAGAAGATGCTTCTGACTGTGTTCCTTGGCCCACTCAAGCAGGGCAGTGGCAATCTTCCTGTGTTTGCCCTTGTTGTCGGCTGTGAAACCAAGATAACTGTATCCAACACTGTGACTGATGCCAAGCTCGAATATTCCCCTAGTTTCCCTGCCTGGAATAGCTGTCTTGAGCTCCTGAAAGCGATCATAACCCTTCTTTGCTGATTTCTGAGCCTGTGCATGCTTGTGGTCCGAAGGAGGAGAGATTCTCATGAAGATTGGATCATCTGTGACCCTGTCTCTGAGCAGTAGGTTCGTTTTCAGATCGTCCTGAGCCTGTCCTAGCGTGGAGGATGCATCCTGAGAGGCCTGGGGTGCCTGTGAAGCGAGTTTGGAAACATGGATGACCTTAACTTGCTTCTGAGGTCCGGAAATGCGTTTTCGATGTTCTCGTTCGCTTGCCTGCTGTGCCAGCATCTGTTTTTTGGTCCTTTTGCCCATGTTTGGATGAAAATTGAAAAAGCTGTGGTGGTTGTAAAGCAAGAATGACGCGAAGCAAAAAAGCGGTTTTTCACTTTTTAGCACCAAAACCTCAAAAGTGGTCTTCGGGGCAAGAGCTAAATTTGACTTTTGGAATTTCGCTCAGACACGTCGTCCAAAAGCTCCCTATTATGGCTCACGCTGCTCGGCGTTTTTGGCTGCGTGTGCTTGCTTGGCCGTGATGCGTGGCACTTGCGATTGGCGGTGTGTGTGTGTGTGTGTGTTTCTCGCTGGGAACGTTGTCTTTTTGGCCTGAGTTGGCCTCCTCGTTTCTTCTTAGTGTAGTGTCTCGGTCCATGTCAGGAAATCGCATTAACGCCATCCAACGTATAGAACAGTACAGCACAGCACAGCACAGCACAGCACAGCACAGCACAGAACAGAACAGAACAGCTTAGCACAGTAGCCAGCCCGGCTCGCTTTGTCCCTGCTGATTGCAATCCCGCTTGGCTTGGCTTACAATCACGATCCTGGTGCCATCTGCAGCACCCTGGCTTTGCCTTCGATTCCTTCTTCACCTTTTCGTCCTTCTTCACTTCCCCCTCTTCTTCTTCTTCTTCTCCTCCTCCTCCTTGTCTCTTCTTTCTTTCCTATTCCCCGCTCTTTGGGTTCGTTGTCGTTGCCGGGTTTTCACTTGCCCTCAGCAAGGCTCGATTGCACCGCTTCTTCGTTCCGGTAGCAGTCCCACGAACCAGGGTCTTCTTTTTCTCCGTGAGAGCAGGCTTCTCCATCCTCCCATTCGCCGAGCTCTGACAGTGTCAGTGTCTTGCCGTCGTTGACGTTGACGTTGCGCCAAGTGTCACCCAGCAAACTGCCCCCGCTGGTGTTTTCGTTTGGATCTCTTCCTTCACCTTGCTGGACGGATCATCCCGGCTGGACCGCTCCCTGCGACGACTGCCTTCCTTGCACCTCGACCTTCTTGCGATCACAACACCAAGCGCACACACGAGGTCGCAGCGTCTCAAACAACCATGGCTCCTGCTGCCACCGATACCCTCGCCGCCTTTGTGCCAGGCACCAAGGCTTGGTTCCCAGACAAGGAGCTTGGTTGGATCAGCGCCACTCTCGCCAAACCGCTTTCCAAGTCGGCTTCCGGCGAAATCACCCTCGAGTTTACTCTCGATGATTCTGGCGCCACCAAGACCGTCACCACCACACAGGCCAAGTTGGCATCCAAGGATGGCGAGGACCAGCTTCCCCCTCTACGCAACCCGCCACTTCTCGAGGCTACAGACGATCTTACCAATTTGAGTTACCTCAACGAGCCTTCCGTTCTACACACCATTCTTAACCGCTACTCGCAGCGCATCATCTACACCTACTCTGGTATCGTCCTCATCGCAGTCAACCCCTTCTACGCCCTTAGCCTCTACAGCCCAGAAATCATCCAGGCCTACTCGGGTCGTCGCAAGGGTGAACTCGAACCACACCTCTTCGCCATCGCCGAAGATGCCTATCGATGCATGATCCGCGACGAAAAGGACCAGACTATCGTCGTCAGCGGTGAATCTGGTGCCGGTAAGACCGTCTCGGCCAAGTACATCATGCGCTACTTTGCCACCGTTGAGGACCCGAACAAGCCTGGCAGCCGCAAAGGCGGCTCAGGCAAGGACAACAGTGGCATGAGCGAGACCGAGCAGCAGATCCTCGCTACCAACCCGATCATGGAAGCATTCGGTAACGCCAAGACCACTCGAAACGACAACTCGTCCCGATTCGGAAAGTACCTCGAGATCCTCTTTGACAAGAGCCACGAAATTGTCGGTGCCAAGATGCGAACCTATCTTCTCGAACGTTCGCGTCTCGTCTACCAGCCCGAGACCGAGCGAAACTATCACATCTTCTATCAGCTCTGCGCAGGTGCGCCCTCATCCGAGAAGAAGGATCTCGGGCTCGAGGACGCATCCAAGTTCTTCTATCTCAACCAGGGTGGTCCCGGCAGCCACATCATCAACGGTGTCAACGACGCTGAGGAATTCAAGGCCACTCAAAAGGCCCTCAGCACCGTCGGCCTCACCATTGAGCGTCAATGGAACATCTTCCGTCTCTTGGCTGCCCTTCTGCACCTCGGTAACGTTCAGATCACGGCTGTACGTAACGATGCCATCCTGTCGGATGACGAACCAAGCCTGTTCATCGCCACACGCATGCTTGGCATCGATTCGTCCGAGTTCCGCAAATGGACCGTCAAGAAGCAGCTCCAAACACGAGGCGAAAAGGTCGTCACCAACCTCACCCAGGCTCAGGCCGTCGTCGTACGTGACTCGGTCTCGAAATACGTCTACACCTGCCTCTTTGACTGGCTTGTTGATCAGATGAATCGATCGCTTGCCCTCGGTTCGTCCAAGTCGCGCCAGTCCATGATCGGTGTTCTCGATATCTATGGCTTCGAACGATTCAAGGTCAACTCGTACGAGCAGTTCTGCATCAACTACGCCAACGAGCGGCTTCAGCATGAGTTCAACCACCACGTCTTCAAGCTCGAGCAGGAGGAGTACCTTCAGGAGCAGATCTCGTGGACTTTCATCGACTTTTCGGACAACCAGCCTACGATCGACATGATCGAGGGCAAGCTCGGCGTTCTCTCGCTGCTCGACGAAGAGTCGCGTCTGCCCTCCGGCTCCGACGAGTCCTTTGTCCAGAAGCTCTACACCCAAATGGACAAGCGCCCCGAGTTCAAGAATTCCTTTAAGAAGCCTCGATTCGGCACCACCGGCTTCACCGTATGCCACTATGCGCTCGATGTCGAGTACTCGAGCGCCGGCTTCGTCGAGAAGAACAAAGACACTGTGCCAGACGAGCACCTCAACCTGCTCAACAACACCACCAATCCCTTCCTCAAGGAGGTTCTCGACACCGCCGTCAACCTTCACAAGCCCGAAGAGTCGAACGATGCAGCCGATGCAGCCACTGCTGCCAAGCCAGGTCCCAGGAAGCTGCCTGGCGCCAGCATCAAGAAGCCCACCCTTGGTTCGCAGTTCAAGACGTCGCTCGTCAGTCTCATGCACACGATCAACAGCACCAACGTCCATTACATTCGCTGCATCAAGCCCAACGAAGCCAAGAAGGCTTGGGAGGTGGAACCGCAAAACGTGCTCGGACAGCTTCGAGCTTGCGGTGTACTGGAAACCATTCGCATCAGTTGTGCCGGTTATCCCTCTCGATGGACCTTCGCTGACTTTGCCGAGCGCTACTACATGCTTGTATCGTCTGACCGCTGGAACATGTCAGACATGAATAAGGTCAAGGCGCTGGCTGCCCACATCTTGACCTCAACGATCACCGAGAAGGACAAGTACCAGATCGGTCTCACCAAGATCTTCTTCCGTGCCGGTATGCTGGCCCAGTTCGAGCAGAGGCGCACCGACCGTCTAAATGCCGTGACCACCGTAATTCAGAAGAATCTCAGGCGTTACGTCGGACAGAAGAAGTACAAGGCCATGCGCACCAACGCTGTCAAGATCCAGTCGTGGTGGCGAATGCGTCTGGCCATGAAGTACGTTCAGGATCTCCGTTCGGCCACCGCTGCTACCAAGATCCAGACCGCGGTTCGTGGCTTCTTGGCACGCAAGAAGTACCAGACCACTCGCGAGGCTGTCATCAAGATCCAGAGTGTAGTGCGTGGCCGCGCCGTTCGTGCCACCTACAAGACTGCCAAGGTCGAATTCTCTGCCACCAAGCTTCAGGCTCTCCTTCGAGGTGCCTTGGCACGCAGGCAGTACCGCAAGGAGAAGCAGGGCGTTATCCACCTCCAGTCGTGCTACCGTCGTCGTCTCGCCAAGAAGGAGCTTGTTGCTCGACGTAACGAAGCTCGTTCCGTTTCACACTTCAAAGAGGTGTCGTACAAGCTCGAGAACAAAGTCGTGGAGCTCACGCAGAACTTGCAGAAGCGCATCAAGGACAACAAAGAGCTTTCCTCCAAGATCAAGGCTCTCGAAGCTCAAATCCTCACATGGCAGGGCAAGCACGACGAGCTGGAAGGAAGGAATCGCGGTCTCACGGAGGAGCTCTCCAGACCGACCGTTGCCATGGCTGAGTTTGAGGCTCTTCTGGCCGCCAAGAAGGAGTTGGACATCAAGCAGGAAGCTTCGCTCAAACGCATCGCCGAGCAGGATAAGCGTATTGCTGACCTCACTGCCGAGATCGAGCGCCAGGCGGATGAGCTCCAGGCCCGATCCGAGGCTCTCAACGGCGCCACCAAGTCTTCAGAGGACGACGTTGCCACCATCAACTCGCTGCGATCCGAGGTGGCCTCGCTGCGCGAACAGCTCAACCGTGCCAATGCGCTCAACACGTTGCAGAAGAACTCGCAGCGTATCGAGAACGCCGCACCGCCTGTCTTCAACATGGCCACGGGCAAGGAGAATGGCTACGCAGCCGGTGGAAGCAAGCGTCGCCCTCGTCGTCACAGCGAGGCTGGCCCTTGGAGCGATGCGCCTGCTGGCCGCGACGAGCACGAGGAGGCTATGATGGCTGCCAAGCGCAGCGCCGCCACGGCCAATCGCCACGTTTCGGTCGCTTTCGGCCTCGACGGCCATCAGATCCCCGGCTTTGGTCAGCGCAACGGTTACGATGACGAGTACGATGAGGATGACCCGTCTGAGGAGATCATTCGCATCTTGGAAAACGAGGAGCAGCTCGACGAGGACGTGCTGAACGGCTTGATCCGTTTCCTCAAGGTTCCTGCGCCCAGCCTTCAGAACCCTCCTTCTCCCAAAGAGGTGCTGTTCCCTGCTCATCTCATCTCGCTGGTCACCAACGAGATGTGGAAGTACGGCCTGGTGCGCGAGTCGGAGCGTTTCCTGGCGAATGTGATGCAGACCATCCAGCAGCACGTCATGTCGTTCCAGGGCGAGGATGCCATCATTCCCGGAATCTTTTGGCTGTCAAACGTCCACGAGATCTTGTCGTTTGTGTGCATCGCCGAGAGCGACATGCTCCAGGGCATCGGTCCTGGTGTCGATGGCGCAGCTCGCTCTTTCGAGTGGGGTGACTACGAGCGCCTGGTTACCATTGTCAAGCACGATCTTGACTCGTTGGAGTACAACATCTACCACACGTGGATGCAGGAGGCCAAGAAGCGTCTGCACAAGATGGTCATTCCTGCGCTGGTCGAGAGCCAATCGCTGCCCGGATTCGTCACGAGCGACCACTCTGGACGGCTGTTCAACCGATTGCTGTCGAACAATTCGACGCCATCGCACACGATGGACGACATTCTTGGTATCCTCAACAAAGTGTGGAAGAGCCTCAAGAGCTACTATGTCGAGCCATCGGTGACGCAGCAGGTGGTGACGGAGCTTCTCAAACTGATCGGCGTGACAAGTTTCAACGACTTGCTCATGCGCAGGAACTTCTGCTCGTGGAAGCGAGCCATGCAGATCCAGTACAACATTACACGTATCGAAGAGTGGTGCAAGTCGCATGACATGCCCGAAGGTACGCTGCAGCTAGAGCACCTGATGCAAGCGACCAAGTTGCTGCAGCTCAAGAAGGCGACGCTGGGTGATATCGACATCATCTACGATGTGTGCTGGATGCTAACGCCAACACAGATTCAGAAGCTCATCTCGCACTACTACGTTGCCGACTACGAAAACCCGATCTCGCCCGAGATTCTCAAGGCGGTGGCATCGCGTGTGGTGCCCAACGATCGCAACGACCACCTGTTGCTACCTCCCGAGGTGGACGAGGCAGGCCCTTACGAGCTTCCCTTGCCACGCGAAGTGACGGGCATCGAGACGTACTGCCCTGCTTACATTTCTGTGCCAGCCATTCGACGCTTGGCAAGCCGCGTTGCATAGATGCTTGCGCACCTGCAAATGTAGTCCAAGCAAATACCACCATCATCACATCTCCCTATTTTGTACATTGTTTCGGTTCTCAGTCAAGGCTAGGTTTACTGTATCGCACCAGACGATATATATTTATGCTACAGAATCCCACCGCATTTTCTCGCAGTGGCTGATTGTCTGTCTAAGTGTGTGTGTGTGTGTGTGTGTGTGTGTGTGTGTGTGTGTGTGTGTGTGTGTGTGTGTGTGTGTGTGTGTGTGTGTGTGTGTGTGTGTGTGTGTGTGTGTGTGTGTGTGTGTACACTTGCTTGATGTCAGAGGTGTCTGGTCGTAACGACGGGGTGGATAGGATCAGGACAGGTATGACTCGGGATTGCAGCTTGGCACACTGGGCGAACTTGCACCACTGACGCAATAAAGAGCAGCGATTTCACCGTTCTTTTTGGCGCAATATCAACCAAGACAAAACAACAATCAATAATGACGAGCTGTACTGAATTACATTATTGCAGGGTTGAGAATTGCGGGGGGTCGCCTGACGATCAACTGATGCGGCTTGCAAGACGCAGCCATCCGACCGAACCGTCGTTCCAGGTAAGCCGATTAAGTCACGCCATGGCATACGCTACAACAGCAAACGGGATTGAGGGGGGGAGGGTTGCCGAAATGAGCTGATGATGCTGCATTACACACCGCACACCGCACACCGCACACACAATGCTGGCTTGACCCAGTCAAGTTCGCTGCAAGAAGCGGGGATAAAAGTCTATTTGTTTCCCTCCTCCACACAGATTCAAACCCCGCCCGCTGTTACAGTATCAGTGCAGTACGTTACTGAAGCTGTGTAGCGGGCCGTGCCAAGGTTGCAGCTCATACAGTGATCAAGATCACGCATCAATGCTTGTCATCGCAGCAACAGATGCAGTGGAAGTTGTCTTTTGAGCCGTGGTGTCTTACTGCAAGAATTCGATGGATGGAAAGATAGACTCAGAGGGGGGGGAAAAATCGACGATCGGGAGTTCCCGTCAACGATTGCGGGCTAAGAATTGGAACGGATCTGGACAGGGTAGTGTGATGAGCAAGCCCGCGCGAGGAAGCGATGTGCTGTGTAGCGAATGAGTGTCTTGGATCCGATCACCATCCATCTAAGGGAAAATGGAAAAGAAAAGGGACGCGTCATCCAAGTCTGCCGTCAGTACTGTAGTCAGGAGGCAGTGGAATCAGGCAGAAAGCGAAAGAGAATTTCAAGTTGAATTTCGATTTCCCAGTAAGTCTGGATTTCGGTCAGTCAATCAGAACAGAGCTGGGCTGCACACCCGCATGAACCAAAGTGGAGGGAGGGCCAGCACGCCCTCGCCCAACAAAGCGGTTTTCGCCACCTCACAGCGCCGCCGACTGGCCAACTTGCCAACTTTGGACTGTAACATGCATCACAGCGGCGTAGGGGAACGCCTCGAGCACAATCAATTAAATAAAAAAATAAAAAAGATAAGCAATTTGCATACAGTACAGTACAACGGCACAGCACATCATGACTTTGACCCGTGCCTACTTTTCAAGTTGGAAATTGGGATTATTGCTTTCCGACGATACAAAGTGGCTCACGCCCGGCCTTGCAAAATGACCTAAAAATTCAAAACTCAGTCGGAGCTCTTCACAACTGCGTTCACCGCCTCACACCGGTCATTGCTTGCCTATCCAGTCCCGATAACGCATGCATATCCCAGTCCACAAAGCTCACCCGACCTGAGTCACTGCGAGCACACTTACTCTCTCTCTCTCACGCACTCAAGCAAGCAAGCACACACGGTCCCGTTGTATAAGACCTCGCCACCTCCAGCTCCATTCCCTTCTCCCTCAACAGCAACAACAGCATCTTCAGTCAATAACAGCGTCCCAGCCCGTTTTCTCTTTCGCCATCACCTCTCAGCGTCCTACTTTCTTCTCTTCGTCCAGCGGCTCTTTGTTCAATCCAGCCGCTCTGATCTTTTTCAACCTGCTAGCTTGATTCACCTACCCAGCACATTCAGTAATCAAGCTCGCACATCCGTATCGCACAGTAAGTATCCCTGCTTCGCTTCTGCCTTTGCTGCAACATTCACGATCAGCAGCAGCTGACCGTAGCATTCATCCACATCCTACCTGCACTTTATCATCCTCTCAGATGCAGATCTTTGTCAAGACCCTTACCGGCAAGACCATCACGCTTGAGGTCGAGTCCTCGGACACCATCGACAACGTCAAGGCCAAGATCCAGGACAAGGAGGGTATTCCGCCTGATCAGCAGCGTCTCATCTTCGCCGGCAAGCAGCTCGAGGACGGTCGCACTCTGTCGGACTACAACATCCAGAAGGAGTCGACTCTGCACCTTGTCCTGCGTCTCCGCGGTGGTATGCAGATCTTCGTCAAGACCTTGACCGGCAAGACCATCACTCTCGAGGTCGAGTCCTCGGACACCATCGACAACGTCAAGGCCAAGATCCAGGACAAGGAAGGTATTCCACCTGATCAGCAGCGTCTCATCTTCGCCGGCAAGCAGCTCGAGGACGGTCGCACTCTGTCGGACTACAATATCCAGAAGGAGTCGACTCTGCACCTTGTCCTGCGTCTGCGTGGTGGTGCCAAGAAGCGATGCCAGAACGGCGCAGGCACAGAAAGTCAATGCAAGGATGCAGCGATCAACCTGGTAGGCGAGTGCCCACATTGCTCTCTCAAGTTCTGCGGCAAGCACCGTCTTCCCGAACAGCACAAGTGCGCGCAGGTGGAGCAGGTGCGCAATGCCGCCTTCGCTGCCAACAAGGCCAAGTTGGAAAGCGAGCGCACGCACGCCACGCGTGGTCTCGCCCACTAAGCGGTGAAGCGTGTGCGCTCCCCAACTTGCGCTTCTGCATCTCCTAGTCTCAGCATAATCACATACCACGGTTTTCCACACACTGCCCCCCCCCCTCCCAACATACCTTTGCATGCCCTTGTATTACTATTACATAGAGATTTTACTCGTTCTCCACAGATCTGGCTTTGTCGGTCCCGCGTGCAGAGTGATGATTGATATGGGTTGTCGCACTCCGTGTTCAACGAGATGGGGGCTGAGACTGAGAGATGCCCCATTTATTTGTGGAGAGATCATGATGTGCGGATGCACGATTTGGGTTGCATGGTTTTGACTGTTGGAGAGTCGGCACTGTATTGGTATGCCTTTTTTTTGCTGTCGCTTGAAAGATGCTGATCATTTGGCTGAGTACTCCTTTGATGGTGGTGGTGGTGGTTAAGCCACTTGATGATTATGGAGATGGTTGGTCATCATCAAACATGTCGCGGTCTGCGAGATTAAGTACTTTGGGACCGATTGGACGAGATTTCCAGGGCTTCCTACACCCAGGACATGGAAACCCTTGGAGGAGCAGTAGCGCGTCATTGTCGTTAATCTTGGCACCGATTGTGCTGCGCGCGCAATGCAAATGGTATCTCACGTCACAGCTTCTCGGTGAATGCGAACAGGCCAAGCCTAAGGTGACCATATCCTTGCAATGTGTGCAAGTATGAAAGTACTCGTCGCCGACTTCGTTCTGGAGGTAATTTTTCAGTTCGAGTAGGGATCGAGTTGAGAGTGTGTAGATGCCTTCGATGGAGTAGTCGAGCCACTGGTGATCGACGAGGTTCTTTAGCAATTCTTCGACTGCATCGCGGGTGAGATTCGATTTACTCCTTGCACCCAACGTGATCGCCTCCAGCGCCGGAATCGCATAAGCTTCCTTCTTGGCCTTACAGATTTCCTCGACGATCTTTTTGATGACGATGATTTCAGATGCCGAGTAGCGAGTGGCGCCCTGGACGAGTGGGTCAGCTTTGGTGTTGACCAGTGCGATGACGGTTTGACTCGATTGTTGGTCGCGAAAGCTACGCAAGTCGAGATCGAGGAGGGAAAGGTGTTTGGATGCGTCATCGATCATGGAGCTGTAGGAGGCGTCGTCGTAAGGGGTGTGGACGATGGAACAGCATCGTTGATACAGTTGCTTGGCAAACGATACTGTGACGATGCGATGCGAGAGGAGGGACTGAAGCCACGCTGTACGCGCCAGAGTCTGCTTGTCGGTCTCCGACATGGTCCGCCTGCTGAGATTGCCGGTCAGTTTCGCTCGATGGCGTAGCCAAGATTGCTGGCAGAGGTGAGAGAAGCAAGAAGCAAGAAGCAAGGCAAAGGCAAAGGTGCGGAAGCGGTTGTCAAGAAGGGTTCAAGAGCCACACAAGCTCAACCTGAAATTTCCCGCCTCGGCGCCTCTCAAGCAAAGTGTTGGTCTCGACGTGAGCGCGTAAATTGAACTATTATTGTGAGATCGATTGAAATCACAAGCCTGTCCAATAACGAGACAGCCATCTTACCAAGAACAAGACCCGCACCTATCCGTCAAGATCTTAGGGTCTCCTGATTCAGCAAGTAAGAGCAAGAGTTGGGACGGAGGAGCTCGAGATATCAGCACAGGAAGCAGGCCAAGCAATCACAAAGGCCGTCGTTGGACAAGTTACCGTAGTGAGTCTTGTCGATACAGTATTTGGGTTTCGTGCCGAAATTCACGCCAAGCTTGTCGAGGGATCGTCATCATGCAGTGTGCCGTGCGTGCCATGTGCCCCAAACAAATTTCGACGTCTCAGCCGAAGCTCGTCGGTTCATACCCAAGTATAGGCGAGGAAGAACATGGTCGCAACCAAACCACCATCTTTCACTTGGACGTACACACAATTATTCGCAGCATGACAGCCTCTCAATCCAGAGCAGGCCCCTCGACTGCTCCATTTTGTCTCGTCAAATCGTCCATCAACATCGATGAGACCTTCCTCGTGCCCCACATTGTGCGTCCAGGCGAGACCATCTCCTCTTCCGGTCTCGTTTCGAGGCCCGGAGGCAAGGGCGCCAATGTCTCAGCTGCCATCGCTCTAGCAGGTGCACAAGTCTCGATCTCTGGTGCTGTGGGCAAAGATGCGACGTGGCCGATTGACGAGCTCAAATCGCGCAACGTCATCACCGACGATATCGAGATTCTGGAGGACACTCCTACCGGTCGAGCGTTCATCCAAATCGCACAAGATGGAGAAAACAGCATTGTTCTTCTCAAAGGCGCCAATTTCTCTACTGTCAGCAAATCGGCCGATCCCACTCAGACATGGCCTTCGACATCCCAACGGCAAATCACCCACCTCGTTCTGCAGAACGAGATCCCCTTGCAAACGACTATCGCATTCCTCCAACACGCCAAATCAAGCACCGTCAGCAATCACGTCACGACCATCTTCAATCCGTCGCCAATGCTCACGGACAAGGAAGTACACAACTTCCCGTGGTCCAATATTGATGTGCTCATCGTAAACGAAGGCGAGAGTATGGACCTCCTGCGTGTCCTCGATGCCGGCGCTGCTGACCAACTCGCTTCGCTGCCAGAAGGTGAAGATAGATCTTCCCAAGTCTTGCACACGCTGTCGGGCGTCTCACAGCTTCACAATACCGCTTGGATTGTTCTCACGCGCGGCGGGAAAGGTGTTATGGCCAATGTTCAGCTCGCCGACAGTGCGGACAAGCGAACCTTGTTCAATGTTGCGCCGTTCAAGCCTAAGCAGGTCAAAGATACCACGGGTGCCGGTGACACTTTTGCAGGAAACCTAGTCGCTGCTCTGATGGGCCACAATGTTGCTGTGGATGAAAGCTTGACGGGCTCGGCCAGGCCAAAAGCGCAAAAGTTTGTTCGAGAGGCGTTGGAGTGGGCGTGCAAAGCTGCAAGTCTGGCGTGCGAGAAGGAGGGAGCGATGCAGAGCATACCTTGTGCCGACGAGGTCAAGGCGCGTGAAGCCTGAGTTGCCAACTCACTCTACATTGTTTGGAGTCAATCCGAGCTGGCTCGATCAATTGAAGGAGATTCACTTTCTTCATTCATGGCATCGTGCGGATGGAGTGTGCTCAGGATATCGTGCAGAGCTTGCGTTGGCATCTTTCGGGAAGAATGGCTCCACTGTTGGATGTTCATGTGGGCATGACAGGTTATAAGATGATGATCCAAGGTTTCTGATTTGTTACACCGCGAATGACTACAACTTTATTGTGAAAAAAAATGCCGCTGTAATTTGGCTCTGTTGCGGGGGTAGTCAGGCAATACTGTACTGCGTTGAAGCCCGAGCCTTTCCGAATCGAATCGAATCGAAAGGGGTAGTTCTCACGAGACAAAATCCACACGGTTTGCAAGCTGCAGGATCCCCCGCATCCAGCTCGATTCGCAGCGCTCTGATCGTCGAGGTCGGTCGGCTTCATCATGCTTCGCAACACAGCTTGCACTAACCGGTGGTCACCATCAACACCACGTCCAACGTTGCTTCCCTTCCACATCATACTCATCTTTGCATACACATCCGTGCAAGCCCAGCTCGAAGACAAAACGCATTTTTACCTGCACGTATTGCGATAACCTCTACCTCGTCGCAACAACCCATCCAATCCCAGACCCGGCGAGTTCGTCATGGCAGCAAATCGTCTGGGGACCATTCAGGGTCACCTCTCCGGTTCCAATGGTATCAGCCAAGCAGGTAAGTCGAATCGAACAACCATCCAAAATCACTGGTGACAGCCGTGGTGCGTTGAGAGCGTTGTCAAGGTAACAAACGACGTCGCAAGCATAATCTTGGAGGCTAGAGCTGGAACGAAATCTCACATGATGGACAGATCGTCTGGGTCAGCGCATCATGCCATCCGGTCCGGTCCAAGCCATCCGAAATGCAATGGCTCTGGCACCTCTGTCGTGCGAGAGAGCAAAAGAGAACAAAAAAAAAACGTGGGGTGACAGTAGTTGGCCGTTGAATTTCGCCGAGGAGCGACACTCTGCGGTCAGCTTGGCAGCTTGGGTTGGGGGCAATTCCACGACACTTTTCGGCAATCTCGCGCAGGGTCACGCTCACAGCCTTTCCAGTCGGTCCGACACAAGTTAAGTGACTCCCCGCATTGCCAATATCAATAGTACATGCGCACAACAGCGTGCAACATTGTCGGGCTTCTTCTTCTCAAAACTGTGCAGCGCAGCGCCATCCTCTTAAACATCGCCGCGGGTCTTGCCAACGATATCCCCTTCCATCACTACTCCAGAAATTCGTGCTGACCATACTCACAATGGGCTCCATTCCTCAATCTTCTTCGTCACCAGCTCTGGCGGTGTGGAGTGCCGTCCCCCAGGCTCCTGAAGATGCGTAAGTACCTCTTGTAATGTCGATGAGACTTCTTCCACTCTGTGCGCGGCATCCTCTGACTCACCCTCACCTCTTGCAACCGCCATATCACCCATCCTTCCTTGCAGCATCTTCAAGCTGACAGCCTCGTACAAGGCCGACACCTACGATAAGAAGGTCAACCTCGGTGTTGGTGCCTACCGTGACAACAACGGCAAGCCATACGTCCTTCCATCCGTCAAGAAGGCGCAATCCGACCTCATCGCCGATGAGACCGTCGACCACGAATACCTCTCCATCACGGGTCTGCCCGAATTCACCAGCGCCGCTGCCAAGCTCATCCTCGGTGCCGACTCGCCTGCCATCGCCGAAAAGCGAGTGGCGTCTGTCCAAACCATCTCTGGCACTGGCGCCAACCACTTGGGTGCCGTTTTCCTTCAGAGATTCTACCAATACCAGGCGTTTGGTGTCGAGCGACAGATTTACATCTCAAATCCCACCTGGGCCAACCACAAGGCCATCTTCAACTCGTGCAACATCACCCCCGTCGATTACCCTTACTACGATGCCAAGACCATCGCTCTCGACTTTCAAGGCTTCACCAGCGCATTGAGAAATGCCAAGAACCAGAGCGTCTTTCTGCTACATGCCTGCGCTCACAACCCTACTGGCGTCGACCCCACCCAAGAGCAGTGGAAGCAGATCGCCGACATCTTTGTCGAAAAGGGTCATTTTGCCTTCTTCGACTGCGCCTACCAGGGCTTCGCCTCCGGTGATCTCGACCGGGATGCTTGGGCGGTGCGTCACTTTGTCGCACGCAAGAGCATCCCTTTGCTCATCTGCCAGAGTTTCGCCAAGAACGCCGGTCTGTACGGTGAGCGTGTCGGTGCGCTCCATGTGGTTTCCGCCACGCCAGAGCAGAATGCGGCTGTGTTTTCGCAGCTCGCTGCCATCCAGCGTTCCGAGATCTCAAACCCTCCTGCGTTCGGTGCGCGCGTTGTCAAGATGATCCTTACAGACCCTGCACTGTTCGCTCAGTGGCAGAAGGACGTCAAGGAGATGGCCGGTCGAATCATTCAGATGCGTCAAAGTCTGTTTGACTTGTTGACCAAGAAGCTCCACACTCCCGGCAGTTGGGATCATATCCTCAAGCAGATCGGCATGTTTACCTTCCTAGGCCTCAACACGAACCAGTGCAAGACGATGCTAGAGGAGGGCCATATCTACCTCACCGCCAACTCGCGCATCTCAATGGCCGGTTTGACAACTCACAACGTCGAATACGTGGCCAGCTGGATCGACAAGGTCGTTCGTGAGAACAAGTAGGCTTGTTTCGCTGCTGAGTGTTGTTTCGCTGTTGTGCAATTGATAAAAAGTTGCATCTGCTCAAGCGTGAATGATTTGGTTTGCGTTAGGATGTGCGATTGATGGTATGAGCGAATGTATGTGTGGAACGTGTGCAAGATGCAAGGTAGACACAGAAGGGAGAGTTTTGATCCGAGGTTACGAGCAGGTAGGGATGGCAATTCTGGCTCTTTAGCTTTCGTTGTTGGGAGAGACAGTAGTGTCGTCGATGGCTCCGTCCTCTTGCGAGTTTTCTGTGGGCGAGATCGATTTGCCCGGCTCCTGTGTCTCCGTCTTCACCACAGCGTCGGTAACCGTTTCACCATCCTCCTCGACCTGGTTCAAACTGTCGGACACAATCTCATCCACAACCCCTGCTTCTCCCTTAACACTGTCCACCGCCTCCATTGGCTCGTCAACACCCTTCCCATCATCATCGTTCACTACCGTGGACGCTTCCAACCTCGACTTGGGCTTGGAATTCCTCTCCTCCTCCATCGCCTTGAGCAGCTCGTCGATATTCTCTGGTCGCTCCGGCTTGCCGAACAGATGCAAGCTATCCCGACTAGCAACACGCAATGCCCTCCACGCGAGACTCTGCATCGTCTCCACCGTCACCCGCACCCTCTCATCACCATTCAACCTCTCCACCTCCTCCTTGCCTAGCTGCGCTTCGTCCATTGTCGGATCGATGCCGAGTTGCTTCTTACGCATATCGAGTTTCACCTTCTCGCGCTGGATCGACTTGCTATAATGCTGCAAATCCGGAATAGGCGGCATAAATTCAAGCTCTTCCAATCCATCTGTTGCCACCGTCACGTACTCGCCCTCCTCGTTCTCCACCCTTCTTGTCCCAGGCGCAGGCGCACGCAACCCATCCGCCCACAACTCGGACAACGCCGCAGTGCCGAGCCGATGCGGATACACCTCCGGCTTCCGCAACAGCAACGCTCGAGCCGATGCGAACGCTGCAATCTGTTCCGGTGACAGCGGCGGCTTCTCAATCGACGGACACGATTCCGTCTTCCACCGAATCCAGTTCTCTTCCCGTTTCAACACCTCCAGTATCGACTCGAGAAACATGCGTCCGTCCGGTTGGATCTCGCGAATCAATGCCTGGATTTCCCGCCACGTCGACCGGATCCACCGCTCGTCCGCTTCTTCCAATGTAAATAGCGCTTGCAGCGTCTTATTCTTCCACTCCTTCCAGCTCTCCTTGGCGGCCGGGGTGAACGAGAGCAGGTACTGGAACAGCACGAGGTACTGCACCAACACATGCTTGCGGAACGACGTGTCTCGGATCTCGTACTCGAACAATTTGCGCCCCGTGAGATACGTCGGGAAGAAATGGCCGACATCGACCACTGCCGCCTCTCGACTGGCTTCTTCCACCATAGCCTCGTCCACATCCTGACCCTCCGTCTTGACCCCGTTTTCCACATCAGGCCGCAACCGCTTCCTCGGTGGTTCTTCGTTATGTTTGCCTAACAACTGACCAACAAAGTAGCCTGTCGAAGCAGAAGATTGCAAATCGGCATTACCACCACGCCTCTTGCTGGGTGCGCCGTTTGATTGTGGTGTGCTAGTTCCGCTTTTGCCCGCGCCAGCTTTCGCTTCCTCGGCCGACGTAGCTCCAGCGAGCTCCTTCTCTCGCTTCGTAACCGCTGCGAAGAGCTTAAGGATCTTGCGCGTGCTGATGCGCAGCTCGGCCATTGCACCCTTGGCACCTTCCGGAGCTGGATCTTCATTCTCGGGTTCTCCCCCCTGTGCCGGTGCAGGAGTAGCACTCCTCGTTGATGGGCGTGATGAGCTTGGTTCAGCCATGAGCAAAGGAGGATTGGAGAAGAACCGCTGCACCTTCCAGAACAGTTCATAGAAGTCATAGTCCACATGGAAGATTTGGTCCCTCTCGTCCTTATCCGTGTCGTCATCCAGCTCGTCCGCCTCATCGCCCAGATCTTGTTCGATGTGGGCCTTGTTCTCAACATTGAAATCGCCGCGCAGGTTGACACCACTCCTCTCGCCGAGCGGGAAGACAGCGGCCAACAAGCTGAGGATGCGACCTGCGAATACGGTGTGTTGTTGCGAAGGTTTGGACAATCGTCTGAGCAGCTCGTTGCACGTCCGGAGAAGGACGAGACCTTTGCCTCTTATCGGATGAAGATCGATGGTGAGGGGCTTGACGCGGGATTCTGTGTATGCGAAAAGGCGCGAACATGTCGAGATCGGTTGGCTTTCGATGAGCTCTTCCACCAAGGAGAGGGGAAGGGTAGGATCGACGAGGTCCTGGAGTGAAAGAGCGAGGACGGCATCGAGGCGATCAAATGCTGATGCTAGAGCGGCGTCCGACGCTTCCTGGCCTGCGCTAAGCCCAGCTGGATCCTCGAGGACCAGTTTGCGGAGTTCGTTGTTGCTGATCTCCAAACACAGGTTACGTATGCGAACCTCGGCTGCATCCTTACCAGCGGTGGACAGGTTTGGCACGATACCGAAGGCTTCCTTGACATCTTCTTTGTTGACAAGAGGTTGTAGAATGTCGTGGACCTGAGTGAAAGGGAGGAGACCCTGCGATGGGTGAAGTTGGCGTGCTTCGGACACAGCTGCTAGCAACAACGGCGTGAGCTCCGACAGGCACATGCGGAGTCTGTCCGCAGTCATCTCCGAGAGGCTCATGACACACGGTACAGGCTCGATAGCGTCAGCGAGACGGCTAGCGAGTGGGATTGAGGGTGGGGATGAGCTGAGGGATGAATGGAAGCGAGATGCAGGTGTGTTTGGAGCAGAGCATCTTCTTCGTCAAGAAACTCGGAACGCGGTCTAAAAGTTGAGACCCTAAAACTCCACTTTCAACGCACACACCCGCATTTTGACACTTCTTCTTCCTCACCTTCGTTTCGCAGTTCATACTTCAGCTTCCCATCGCATCTGGCAAATGCACCCGCCTTCCTACTGAACCCTCCGCACATCATGTCAGACGATGAGGTCAAGATGACCGATGACCGAGCCTCCTCGGGTGTTGGAGATGTCGACATGGATGATGGTAAGAAGCTCCTTGCCTGTCCATCCGTTTGAGCCTTGACCATGCGCATCGTCAAAACGTACTGACACAATCATCCCGTGATTCTATCCTTATGCATGTGACAGATCCCAACGTCAAACGCAGAGGACGCGGCTTCAACCCTCGAGGCGAGGGTCCTGCCTCTGAGGGTGTCAAGACCGGCCGATTCGAGACGCTGCAAGGAAATTCTGATAGCGGAGCACGAGCTGCCAAGTGTAAGCATTCTGCGTTGATCCCTTTCGGACTAGAGACAAAGAAGCTGACTCCCTTCTCTTTGTCCATCGAACCTACAGCTGTGCAAGGATGGGTGATCGTCGTGACCAACGTACACGAAGAGGCCGAAGAAGAGGAGCTGATTGACAAGTTTGCCGACTACGGTAATGTCAAGAGCTGTCACCTCAACCTCGACAGACGCACTGGCTATGTAAAGGTGAGTGACACCACATTCATTTGATCGCTCGCTCGGACTACGTGCTGACCTTTCTACCTCCTTCTTCTTTGACTGGGGAACAGGGATACGCTCTATTGGAGTTCGAAGAACAAGATGAGGCGCAAGCAGCGATACAGGCTTGCAATGAGGGTCTCACGTTTTTGGACCAGGAGCTCAAAGCCGACTTTGCGTTTGTCAACCCGCCACAAGGTGTCATGGGTCGAAGTCAAGGCTCAAGAAGAGCCAATGTCAATCGCGACCGCAGCCGCAGTCCCGGAAGGTGAAATTCTGATATGGACCGCCAAAATCTTGATACTCTCTCATCCTTTCTGTATATGCGCTTCCACTCTCTCGGCAATAGCAGATTGTATTTGTACTTTACTATCCCTCAGACTGTTTTGTGCTTCAGAAGCGTTGAAGGATGATGGACTATCCTATATAGACACGAGTATAAGAAGACAAGAGAACTCGAAAATGAATGCTTAAATCCCGACCACAAAACAAAGGCCAAAAATCAGTTGTTGCGTGTTCTTTCACAGCAATCGTCGTTTTAACGTAGCGCTTGATACTTGAGAGCATTCAATCAGAAGATGGCCCGATCCTGGTATTGAACAGCAAAGAAGTATTCTCAGTGAGCTCGGTGATTCGGGTGGTTGTTGCGAGCTGCGAGTAGGCAGAGGGGGGCAAATTGGGACAGGCTTGCTTATGTAAGCAGAGCGTGATCGCAATTATTTCGCCTCGAACCTCCACCGCGTCAGGGCTTGGGCCGCGCAGCTCGACTTTGGTTCAACCAACACTTCGGCCACCTTCACCTTCTTATCCTACAGATCACATCGTCTTGACTTTGGTTGTCCTGTTCCGTTCACCCTACTTGATCCATACGACCAAATTAAAATCCATACCTGGTTCCTCCACAGCCAATCACCGCACACACACGCCAAGATGGACGAGGAAACTGTTCAGCCGATTCCCAACCTCAAGCTGCAGCAGCACCTCTTCCTGCTGGCGCATCACTCCAACAACCTTTCCCAATCCGCAGTACAGGCGTCGCAACAGGCTTTGCTCGAAGGAATCGAAAAGGACGAAATGGCGCCGTACTACAAGCTCATCTTGAGCGACGCTTCACTTCAGGGTTTGCTGAAAGAGGACCAGGCGTTGCTCAAGCGACTCGAGGCCAAGAACAAGGAGGAGCTGCAGAAGCTGGACGAGAAGCAAAAGGAAGTCGAGGAGAACGAGGGCGAGATGGAGATCAATGGCGTACTGCGTCAGAGAGCTGCCTACTACGCCAAGATTGGAGACAAGGAGAAGACGTTGGAAGCACACAACCTTGCCGTTTCCAAGGGGGCTGGTCTGGGTTCGAAGCTGGATTTGACGCTGACCAAGGTGCGCATCGGGCTCTTCTTTGGCGATACAGACGTTGTGACATCTTCGATTGCTGAAGCCAAGAAGCTGGTCGAGGAGGGCGGCGACTGGGAGCGAAGAAACCGACTCAAAGTATACGAGGGCTTGCATCTGCTTTCGATCCGCGATTTCAAAGCGGGCGGACAGCTTTTCCTGGAAGCGCTTAGCACATTCACAGCTACCGAGCTGATCGACTACAACGACTTTATCACATTGACCGTTCTCGCCAACGCACATGTGCTCAAACGCACCGATCTGAAAAAGAAGATCATCGACTCGCCCGAGGTGTTGCAGGTGATTGACGAGATTCCACACCTTCGCGCGTTTGTCACGAGTCTGTACGCATGCGAGTACGGCAACTTTTTCCGTGCGCTTGCCGACGTCGAACAGACGCACATCCTTACGTCGCGAACGCTGCACCAACATGCGCGCTTCTACGTGCGAGAGATGCGCATCATCGCCTACTCGCAGCTGCTGGAGAGCTACCAGTCGCTGTCGATCGACAACATGGCCACAGCATTCGGCGTGTCCGGCGAGTTCATCGACAGCGAGCTTTCCAGGTTCATCGCATCTGGTAGGTTGCCCGCAGTGATTGATAAGGTGCATGGGATCGTTGAGACGCGCAGACCGGACCACAAGAATGCGCAGTACACCAAGATCATCAAGGAGGGCGATGTTTTGCTCAGTAAGTATCCGATTGAAAGTCGCACAGATTGATTCGGTTGCGTTCCAGATGCTGACCGTACTTTTTGCTTTTTACGATTTCCGTCTTGGTGAACAGACTCGTTGCAAAAGCTCTCGCGCACTGCTCTGTAGATTGCATACATTCCAGTCAGTTGCACATGTCATTTTTGAACAAGGCTCCGCAGCTGTGCTAAGATGGGTTTGAACTGGGCCGGATGATGAGTGTGTAGGCCGTGTATGTATACTCCGGTCATGTTTTCTAGGACGGAGGGAGAAGTTTAGTCGACTTCGACGAGGCTGTGGGAGATAAAGTGTGGTTCGGGACAGGTCAGTTATGAGTTTGGGTAAGTTTGAGATGGGGCGAAGGTAAGAGGGACTTACTGGTATGAAGGGGCGTCTAGTTGGTCTGCGCCTTTGAGGAAGGGGATAGCGACGACGAAGAGGTATTCGACGACCTTACTTCCGCACTTTTTCACGAGTTCGCCCGCGGCTTTGGCGGAGCCACCGGTAGCGATGAGGTCGTCGATGACGAGGACGCGGGAGTTGGGTGCGAGTGCGTCGTTCTGCATTTCAAAGACGTCCTCGCCGTATTCCTTCATGTAGGAAGCCTGGACGCACTCGCCAGGGAGTTTGCCCACTTTGCGGACGGGGACGAAGCCACAGCCGAGACGTTGGGCGATGATAGGGCCGAGCAGGAAGCCGCGTGCGTCGAGACCGACAACAGCATCGATCTTGCGGTTGCCGTACGACTTGGCGCCAGGCTCGAGCGGGGTGGAGGAGATCGCGGAAGTGGAATCGTCGAGTGCAGGGATGGTGTGCGTGAAGATGTGCGATACAATGTTGGTGATCAGAAGCTCAAATGCGAGCGGGTCACGGAGGACTGGAAGAATGTCGCAGAATCGGATTCCCTTTTTGGGGTAATCATCGTAGAAGCCTGCAGTGATGGTGCGGGTCGGAGCAGATGGTCAATTAGGCTGGCCAGAGTATGAGCTTGGGTGGCGCGAATGCTACTTACGGAAGAGTGATTTGAGGTGGGCGACGTCGGACATGGTGGATACGGTTTCCTTGCGGTGAAGAAGAAAGAAGCCGTTGAGTGGAAGGTGTTGGTTCTGATAACGATTAAACAAATTTAAAATCATTCCAACACATCCTCTCTCTGATAGCCGTAGAAAATTAGTATATTTGTCGGATCTGGCCCGAAAAAGTTGTGCACACACAAACAACCTTGCATGCTGCTGCTTGCCAACGTGGGCCGCCGTGGGCAGAATTTTAGCCATTGTTAGACTTGCACAATTCTCATTCTGCTTTTCATTTCCATCGTCATCGCGTTACGATGCAATCGGTAGCGGGCGTTGCATACTGTGCTGTCGGACAGGCGGGGTTTGGCGTGTCGGCACACTTGTACTCGCTCTTGCTTGTACGTCTGCGTGGATGTTGACTTTTTTCCTCGGCCTACGAAATCGGGCACTCTCTCTGCTTAGGGGGACATCAACGGTTACATCGGATTGGAGCAGATGAACCTGATCCCCAGACATACATAGCCAGCATAACAGACCCTTATCGCTAGTCGCAAGGGCCTGAACCTACTTCTATCTGTTCTACCTGTCTAGATGCTGCTACTGTAGTAGTAGGATTTGGGTTCACGTCGCCGGCGGCCGAGGCGTAAGCGCGTCGATCTGGGTGGAGGAGCGAGCGGCGCATTTAGAGCTTCTGTACGTACTGTACAGCGCATAGTACAGCACGCATGCCTAATTGAGTTGCTCTTTGGCTGCCCTTGGACGCTGACTGATGCTTGGACCCCACGGCCGGCACTCGCTTACAGTGCACACACACGTTTCCCGATCTTTGAGCCTTGTCGTGTGTGAAGCTCCACCACGCTATCATGAACGCGAGCTGTCAATCGCAACCTGCGTCCGGGCTTGTCGGTGTGGCATCAACCAACCCTTCTTCTCCCTCCCTTCGCACCATCCTATCTCCTCTTCGTCCATCCATCCATCCATCCACCCACATCGATCTCTTTTCTCCGCCTCGGACGGCCACCATGTCGCTGATCTACATCACCCCACGTGCGCTACGGCGCCCTGCAGGTATCGTGTTCCTGGACCCGTCCGAACGCGTCCCGCGCTCCGAACTCGATCGCAGAGACCGATGCTACCGTGCCAAACGCGAAGCCGAATTCGCTCGCTCCTGGGCCGAAGACGCAACCCTAGTTGGAACCATCACATTCAACGACCGCGCCAGCATCGGTGGCCAAAGCAGCATCCGCCGTCGAAGACGACACAACAGCTTCCCCCGTCGTCTAAGTCGAAAACTCAAACTTCATCACTTGAAAAACATCTTTTCAACCGCCTAGTCTCATCTTCCCCCCCCACCCCATCGATCCCAACCGTCATCTCACCGCATCCCAAATCTTCGGCCGGCCGGCCGTACTCCCCACCTCCGCTCCTAATTGCATGCGTTTCCAATCATTTTCTCACGTCTTCTGTTCGCTGCACTCATGTCGTCTTGTCGTCTTGCCCCCCTGGTCAGCTAGCAATGTCAATGTTACGGGTTTTAGTCATGGATCGAGCAAGACAAAGTGATTCCGAGCTTCGATTCGAAGGCGTGCATAGACCATTAATTACAAAGAGCTTTGTGGTATCATCAGTTGATCAACTATTCCCGTCAGGTTAGGCGGCTGGACATCCTTGCTGACCACCAATTCAGCGTTGGCACGAGCTTATACGACGACGATGATCAGGGGATGGGGACGGGCTCTCCGTGTTCATCCCTGACAACCACCACTTCGACGTCGGCACGCTCGCCGTTGTCCATAAAAGTGACCGAAGTCATGTCGATCGGGTCAGTGCGCACACCACGCTTCTCCATGAAGCTACGTCCAAGGATGACGGGGAAGTAGCTGTCCTCGGCGAGCATGACGGTGCATGGCACGGCCTTGGATCCCACCTGGACAGGCCACTTGCCGAGGTTGGTGATTCCGTTGAAGCCATAGGTGCCCGGCGTAGTGTCCTTGGGGATGAAACCGTGGTTGAGTGCAAAGCTGCGGCTAACGTAGACGTGTCGGTAGCCCGACTTGAGCATCATCGGAACATCCTGAATCGGTCCAATGCTGCCCTTGAGCAGACGAACGCCGAGTTGCGAGTGGAACTCTTGGAAGGCGATCTTGTGCGATGGAACCGACGACACGGTCTGGTTGGTCTTCTTGGTCTTGGACGTGTGTGTCGAAAGTGCATCATCGTGGGTGGCCTTGGGACCGGGGAGCTCGGGAACGACAGGCTTGCTGTAGCCGGGAGCAGCAGTGGGTTCGCGTGGGGGAGGGTACATGATCGAGTCTCGGCCACCGGCGGTGACTCCGCCTGCTTCGCTGTAGTCGTCGGCGGAAGGAATGTAGGGTGCAGAGACGCGGTGGATGCTGACAGCACCGCTCTTACCGCGACCGGGGGTTCGATGAACCAGGGTGGATTCGTCAACCACGGGAACGTTGGGGCCACCGTGCGCATCTTCGGTAGAGTGCTCGTCGTGGTTTGGAATCTCGGGCGACTCGAGGTACACTATTGCGTAGCAGAATCGGATCAGAGATTGTAAAAGGTCATGATCAGTACAGACACGCGAGGAAGGAGTATGCTGCAGCGACTCATCACTTACGGTCAGCTTCTTTTGCGTTGCCGAATCGCTCCAGGAAGATCTCCCAGTCGTCGGCTGAAGGTGGGAATTGGAGCCAGATTTGAGTCAAGTTGAGAATCGAGATTGTCAGCACTAGGACGTTTGCGAGTTCCAATCCGATCAGTGTTGCGAGAACTTACAGTCTTCAAGAGTATAAGTCTGGCCGGACCAGCCGTACTTCATGACAAGAGGGATGCCATCGTCAAGCTGGAGACGGATCTTCTTGGCAGCACGAGCCTTGAGGCCATCGAGCTGATCTTCCGACTTGAGACGGAGCGCAAAGCTGGGAAGAGAACCAGCGTGGAACTGTGGAAGCATCGTTGATCGCATGTCAAGCAAGCAAACGGGACATTGATACAGCGCGTGAGCCAGCATTCGTAGATGTGCTTGGGGCTTTGCATAGGATGACACTTACGTTGAGAATCGGAGCCATCTTGGGAGAGGGTATGCTGGCTTTGCAATGGTATAGTTACAGAAGTCAGCAAAGGTGGATATTGGATGGATGGAAGGATATCAAAGGATACGGGAAGGTGAGATGAACAGATACAGTAGGTGGGGATAGATGGCTTGGGTAGTAACTGTGAAGGGCCAGTCAAGGCTGAACGGAACTGGGTCGCCGTGAGAAATGGGCGTACGGTGAGGGTGGATCTACAGGGAAAAACGCAAGCGTCATGACGCAAATCTGCGGCATGCTGGTGGGAGAGCGGCCGCACGCCTTTTGTTGCAAATTCCAGCTTTGAAGCCAGCCAAGCGAGCTCGAGGATCGACCTACGGTACTGCGTTGCACTGCTGTCCTATCCAGCGTTTGGCTATTTTTGTAATTCTTGCAACATGCGCCAAACCTCCACCCTGCTTCTTCTGCTGCTGCGTTGCAACCAAACGTCTTTGACGGCATGCTTGAGCGAACACCGCCTCACAGACAGGAATAGATATGGGGTTTCCGGGAGATCGACAGGCATATTTGTTTGCTTCTGTCCGTTGTGTACTGTAGCTGGCCCTTTCCCATGTCAGATCATTCCTAGCTGCTTACGAGAACCTTTTCATCAGATTTACTCTTACTTGTGTGTTAGACCGACTGTTTCTTTCTGAATGGCGAGGCTGCGCTCAGGCCATCTTGTGGGAGCATAAGCGTGCATGCAAATCAGATGTCCGTTTCACCTTGGATTTTCGGGCAGTCGAGTCGCATTCGCTTTCGCATGGCGGCAGACGGCGGCTCAGCTCGGTTCGGTCAGAGCAAAGGCGATCTTCAGAAAATGGCGTTCCTTTGCCTCTCGTCAAAGTCAAAAATTCATGGATTCGCATTAATACATTCACATCCCCATCCCCATCGTCATCGCCTCGACTCGACTGTACGACTGTACACTTATCTCAGCCCCATCCACCACCCAACAACTCCCATACTGGGTTCAATCGGTCCTTTTTTCGCTAGGTAGACCATCGGAAAGCTCTGTAACGATGGGCTTGCGAACAGGTCTCATCATTGGGACCACATCCTTCTTGCTAGGTAAGTCGACGTTCCCATCCAAAACGGCATGATTCCGACAAACGACTGACACTCTCGTCCTTACCTCTGCGCTCTTTCATCTTGGTAGGAACGTTGGCGATGCACTGGACTGCCGACCATCTCATCCTCTGGCAGTCACCCGTGACATACGACTCGGTCGTAACCGCATACACATACTACCAGGACACAATGGTGGACATGCCCAACATCTTCCGCAAGCTTCTCCACGGTGTCGGTACATTGGCTGCTCTACTTCTCATCTCCAAAGCCCTCGGTGGTCGCGAGAGCAACTGGCTCTTTGACGGCGCCTCGCTCTTCCTCTTTGGTGCCTCCGGTCTCGTTTACTACCACAAGATCGACCCCAGCCTTTCAACCCTGCCGCCCAAAGCCCCATCGCCAGGCATCGCAGCCGTCGACGGACGCGACGCTGTATTCGCTCCCCTCCGAGAGATCGCTACATCCAATACCGTCCTGGCTGTAGCCCTTGTCGGCGTCATCCTCCTCCAGAGCGGTCAGTACTACAGCGAACGCCTCGAAGAACGCGAACGTATCGAGGAGGACGAGGCTCGCATCCGAAGAAGGCAGCGTCGTCGCGAACAGGAACAAAAACGCAAGGAACGCCTCCAATCGACTTCCAGCACTCAATCGTGAGACTTTTCGCCATTCAAAAAAAAGAACACCTGCTCCGATCTTCAGCGCTCTTTGTACAAACAATTTCGTCACCGAAACGGGTACTGAACTGTAATTTCATTATTGGATCTATCATCAAAGTCTGCCAAAGGAACGGGGTATCAATTCTGGTCAGAAATCGCGATCGTGGTCAGTGCCAGAATGCGTCCAAGAACCTTGTCAACCGCAGCTGTATCCGGACAGTCGCGGATAATCTGGCCAATCTTGATCCTGTCCTGCGGCTTTATTTCGTTCCAATGTCGGATCGCAAACTCAAGGCGCTCCTTCAAAATATCAGGATGCTGCAAAGTGAACGAGCTGAAAAGCTCGCTGAGAATGTTGGTTGGATCGATGTTACGTCGGATCACGTCGGCAGCCATTTCTTGCAGTTCCCCAAGGCCCAACGTATGAGCTGCGCGGAAGACAGACTTAGCACTCGCTATGTTGCTTCCCATGAAAGGCATGCTTTGCCCCTGCACAAAGTCTAAATCACTCCGGGTTCTTCCCTCGGTCATATCGCCTGCGACAGCACCGATGGCAAGCTGCTTGCTAGCGTTCTCAGCCGTGTCTGCTGCGGAATCCAAGTGATCAATGGGTGCATCTTTCGAGTTGAAACTCGGTCGAGCGAACTTAATGTGCCCCGTGCTCAGGTACAAAACAACTGCGTGTAGAGTTGTTGCAGGAATGCTCGAGATGGGGACGTATCGCCGAGCTTTCCGGTCCAGTGGGGCTTGGGCCACCTCGGGGCTAGCTGTGGCCGATGCTTGTGGGCCGATCCACAGAGCCGACGCCTCAGTTGGGGTCGAACGTCTTGGGAACAACGCCTGAATGGCTTCTTCTTGGGTGGAAAAACTATTCTTGGCGATCCAAGACACGAAGCGTTCTGCACCGTGGGCGATGATAGTTTGAGTGTCGGCATACAATACGGTCCAGCTGGCTCGGTCAGCGAGATTCTTCACCACAAAGCAGGTATCACCCCAGATTCCTCCTGCGATCGCTCGATTGATCGACTCGACCAGGCGGGGCGATATGGTTCTCGAGCTGTTTGAAGCGTGCATCATTTGGTGTGTCGACGTGGCGATGCTAGCTGACTCGCTGGCGTGATCACGGCTCATTCTTCTAGGGCGATTTAAGTCGATTGTTATGAGAAGCGAAGGCTCTGATGTCAGAAGGGGACGAGTCTGAGGGAGTCGGACGCGGAAGCCTTAAGTACGGGGTCGTTGGGAAAGGAGATGCAAGAAAGAGAGTGGGATGGCCCAGAAGCTGGGAGCCAGTATATATACCGGTTGAGGACGACGTAAGGGCAGACGAGATGAGAAGCGTGGCATGTTTTGTAAGATCACATTTCTCGTTGGATTCTATGTACACTGCTGGCCAGGGCGGCTAGTAGGATGCACCCTCTGCGGGCTGTGGCAGCTTGCGGTTAGCGGGTGAGGCCATCTCCCTGCAACAGGACAAGATAAAAGGAGTTCAAAGGTCAGCGCAAGTGCCCATGTGTGGCGGAGTGCGTCGAGATTGGCGCCATCTGGTTTTATTCTGTGAGATCACCACCGACTCTCAACGCTGCGCCAGATAAAGTTGGGTGGGGCGGGGTCATGCAGAAGCTTACCTTCGCAAGGAAATGAGGATGGTTTCGATTGTGCTGTCGCGAGACCAGTTGGAAAAGATGGGCAAAGCATTGTAGTCGATGCGGCCGTCTGACTTGACGCAAGGCAGGTTGATCTTTGTGAGGAACTTGACCTCGGGTGGCTGATCGGGGTAGTTTGGCCCACAGTGGATGCTGAGCGAATAAATGCGGTTCTGGAAGACCGAGTGACCAGGACCGATGATGGTGCCGTTCCAGTTGGACATCACTATTCCATGAAGCGGCGGCCAAGATGCGAGCAAAGGATCGAGCAAAGATTTTGTTAGTGGCTAGATCTTGACCGATGTTGTCTTGTCCATAGCAGGTCAAGAGAGGGATTTCACCAGGAGGGTGCATGTGTCGTGCATGGCATTCGGAAGCTTCCGGGGCCGCAAGGACGATGCTATGCCATTGGTTGACTTGGGTGACACTCACTGAGATCGCTGCCGTCATCGAGACCATAGGAGCAGCTTCCATCACCGATACCCTTTTCTCCCTTTTCGAGCTCCTCGAGGAGTCGAAAGTTACGTGGAACTGACGAGAATTAGATGCAATCGAGCGTGAGATGGGCAAGATACGACCAAGTCGGTTAGTGATGTATGATCTGGCGTCGAAGAAATGGTGATGAAAGCTCACTTTTAGCCATGCCGAAAGACGGTTCAATGGCACTGAAGCCGCGACTAGGTCATCGTAAAGAAGTTTTGGTTGCAAAGGTCGGTGAGAGAAGTTGGGTTTGATGTTTGCAGCGATGTTTGAGAGACAAGAAGGGGCGTTATTGCGTCAGTTGACTGTCAGAGGCACGATAAGAAAGAGTCAAGACCACCTAGTCTGGAGACCGAGTATGGCATTTGATCGTGTGCGATGGTGCTTGAGTCAACAAGCTTCAAGGCAGGCCTTTGGGTCGGTTGTGGCACCAACGCGAATGCGCTGCGGTATTGAATGGCTCGACGAGCATCGATAGCGACGAGCGTGGTTTGGTTGCACATGTCTCGAGGAGCAGCGTTTCTTGCTGATGGTTATTGGCGCATATGTGGCTTTGACTGCGGAAGGCGTGAACTCACTTGTATGTTGGCTGAGCCAATTGAGTTTTGAGTCGAAGGTAAAGATCGAAGCAAGCTCTGAGAAGTTGCAAAGTTGCAGATGGTGAAAGGTTGAGACGTGTTTGGAATGACTGACAGAGCCCCTCTTTCACGCCTGAGCGCGGTCATTGTATGCCGTATTGAACGGGTCGGTGTATGGTACAGTGACACGATCGGGCGACAAGTAAGTGCATTTTTGTCTATATTTGGGGGACGTGCGAAAATAGATCGCAGGTGGAGGTTTGGTGACGCGCCCGATCTTGAGTCGTTTCGAAACGGAATCTAGGCGATGTCCTCTCTTGCGCTGCCATCAATCGATTTCGCACATTCACACCTTGAAGGGCGAGCTTACAGATACTTAGTGATACACAAGAAATACTGTGTTCGGCTGGTCCGTTGCGCTTGTTCCGAGATTGGGAACGGCATCAAACTTAGAAACGGGACGCTTTGCTGCGGACCTTTAGCAGCCGTTGTCTGATTTCAGCATCACGCCACCCTGCCAAGCCAGCTGATAGCTCGACCTGTTTGCTCTACTGAAACGCAAACATTCTGGATTCTGAGCGACTCCGCGATGTGTTTTTCTTTCACGTTCAGAACCTCACCGGCCGAGATGTCAGCTCTAAGCTGAAGATATTTTGGTGCATCAACAGCATCCTTTCCTTGCCAGCCAACGACTTGTTCCAAGTAGAGCGATTGTGAAGATCGGTTGCGCTCGGGTTTTGAAGTGAGGAGTCATCTGACTCAAAGCTTCTCGATGTTGAAAGTTGTAAATACACTCCAGCTGAACAGAGGACTCGTCAGCAAGATCAAACAACCGATCTGCTGCCCAACACTACAACATAGTTGATCCTGACGCATTGATGGTTGGCAACAAAGACAACTACACAGTTCATGCAACGAAGCTCACTCAAATCGTAGTAGAGCAGAGCTGCACTGCTGCGATCCTATGTTCAACCCTTCCATCATGCGCACGGGCTTCGAAGGTCGAACGTGCTGCAATGTTGGCGAAAGAAGGTAGGGAGGCGGTAGCGGTGATGGACACTGAATCGAGACGTTGTAAGCGCCAATGACCAGCAACAAACGAGCTGCGTGTCACAACCCCAGGGTCCTTCGACTTGAGCCTTTCGCTTCCACACGGACGACGGCCAAGCACAGATTGGCTCGCTCGGAAGCTTGGCTTTTCTTGACGTTGTGTTTTCACATTTTCTACTGTGTTGCTGTACCTGAACCGGTTCAGTACTGCAGCAGTATGGTAATGCTTGCGCGAGGCCCAAAGACACCACGCTTCACGCCAGTCGAAACCGCCTCTCTGACATTTAAGGTTTTGCGTTTTTCCTTGGACACACGGGACTCACCCCGCAGCGCGGGATCATGGAAACAAAAAGGGAAAGAGGAAAAAAAAAAAAAAAAAAAAAAAAAAAAAAAAGAAAAAGGAGGGAAGATGACAGTTCACAGAAAGGAAGAACAGATATCCTGGATAGGGTCCACTTAAAGCATACACTTTAGGCTACAATCACAATAATGGTGCGGATGCACTGAAGCCCATCATCATGCCAACGGCTCTTTCCACAATCTCATGGCGCTTTCTTCGGCTGACCAGCTTGCTCCCATGGCATCACTAAGGGCAGTGTGGCTTGCTTGACTAATGTACTCTGCCTGCATACCGCTCGCGTATCACAATTCGGTTGCTCGAGTGGCTCTGACTATCCCCATCTCGTCCTCGACACCCAGCACTTACACAAAAGTAAAGTGCATTTCAGCACCACGTCGAAAGAGCAGAAGCACCGGCTGAATCAGGCGCTGTGAAGGCGTAGATCGAGTCAATAGCCTGGCTAGGCCTTGGTGACATCAGCAGTCGACGGAACAGCCGGATAAATCAAGGGGTTCGCGAGCCGACCAGAGCCATAACAATGGCTGTCTAAAAGAACCCTCGTTCCATTGTATACGGTACGGTACGGTACGGTGCAGTGAAAGCGTGAAAGGTAGCGTTTCGTCCTGTACCGTACAGTACAGTCACTCCTGGACTAGTTCTTGATCGATCAAGCCGTCCCGGCGCAACCAGGCGAGCCCGTGACGACTCTGTGGCATCGTGGAGCGTGTGAACAATTCACTATTATTGTCCATTCATCCAACCCAACACGCGCACATGTTCTCCGACGTCGGCTGAAATCATGCATGTGAAGCCCTCGCCTACAGCACAGCACAGTACAGTTCAGTACGGAACAGCCGTTATGTTTTTCTTCTTGTTCTTCTTCTTCTTCAGGACCCTGGCCGTCCGGCTGCAAAAGCACAGACGTCGCTGTCGATTCTCCTTGGCCTCGCCGGAAGGGTCCCGTTGACTTGAGAATGTACCCTACTGTACCGTAGATCTCGAGTGCCTTTGCTCAGCGAGCCAAACAAGTTCCCCTTTGGCTGACAAACGCCTCAAGCCGGATGATGGCTATTGCAGTCCAATCCAATCCAGTCCAGTCCGTTGCTTGTTGCCCTGAGCTCGATTGTCGCAGCCAACTCTCCACCCATCTGAATATGATATATAACGACCCGCTCGGACTCGTGACCGCCACCTCTCATCCAACATCTTCTTCATCCTTTGCTTTGCTCCTCCCTCCCTCCTCTCGTTTCTGATCGCCCTGTCCTCCTGACTCGTGCCTTCTGTTCCGAGTCTCCTGTCTTCTTGTCATCTCAGAGAGAAACACAGCCATAGCTTGTTCATCATCTCAGCAGCGATCTCCACCAATCCTATCCCATCGTGGTGTAAGCGATCCTTCGCACACCTCCGTATACCCTCAACATGGCCGCAATCGCTTCGGACAAGGTCTCGCAGATGAAGATCTACGTCCAGGACAAGGTGCAACACACCACCGACGCAACCGGTCTCTCAACCACGGATGCAACTAAAGTTGCTCAGTCGACCTGGCACAAGGCCCAGGTGCACATCCCAGCAGCGGCTCATGCCTCGATGGATCAATTGCAAATGCTCCTCGATCAGATCAACCGCAACAGGTTTGTCAATGATGCTAAGCTGCTCGGCCAAGCCCCCAACCTGATCCAGTCCGCTTTGACCGGTGGCGGTCTGGACGACCGAAAGATGCTCCTCGAGCAGCTTGTGACTCTGCTTGCAAGCATGCCTGTCGATTCGCCTGTGAGCCATGCTGTCAACAACGGCCTCATGACCACCATCTGGGACCAGTTGCCGCATCCTGCCTCGACATACATGGATCCCGAGCACCGTTTCCGTAGCGCCGACGGCTCCAACAACAACATCTTCAACCCTAACCTTGGTGCCTCGATGCAGCCCTACGCAAAGAACGTCCCTCGACTCCAACCTCAGATGGTCAACCTTCCCGACCCCGGCACCGTTTTTGATCTTCTGTTTGCCCGTCAGAGCTTCGAGCCTCATCCTTCTGGCATCAGCTCGCTCCTCTTCAACTTTGCCAACATCATTATCCACGACATTTTTGCCACTCATCGTCCTGGTCCCAATGACACCAAGACGGCTGTCTACAACGAGCATTCGTCCTACCTTGATCTGCAAGTGGTCTACGGCGCCAATGAGGAGGAACAGTCCAAGGTGCGCACCAACACGCTCGGCCTTCTCAAGCCGGACACCATCGGCGATTGGCGTCTGACCATGATGCCTCCGGCCACCGCCGCGCTTGGCGTTCTCTTCAGCCGTAGCCACAATTCGATCGCCAAGCGACTCTACGAGGTCAACGAGAATGGTCGCTTCGATACTCTGGAGGGCAAGGCGCTTGACGACGAGCTCTTTGGTCTCGCTCGCCTCGTCAACTGTGGCCTCTTCCTGAACATCATTCTTCGCGACTACATTCCCGTCATCCTCAACTCCAACGACTCTGAATGGTACGTCAACCCCGTCGAGGTGATCAAGAATGTCGGAGGTCGTGGCAGTCTTGAGCGTGGCATGGGTAACTCGGTCGCAGCCGAGTTCTCTCTCCTCTACCGTTGGCACGCTGCCGTTTCTCAGGCCGATGAGAAATGGATGAACTCGTTCTTGGAATCCACGTTCCCGGGCAAGGCTCCCGAGCAGGTCAGTCCAATCGAGTTCGTTCAAGCAGCAGGCAAAATCAAGCAAAACATTCTCTCGCACGATCCAAGTGAATGGAACCTTCACGATTGGGAGAGAGATGCTCAGGGCAAATTCAGTGACGCTGTCTTGGCTCAGGTCATCAAGGACGCCACCAGCGAGGTAGCTTCTGCCTTCCGCGCCCGCGGCCATCCGGCCTGGTTCCGTCCTATCGAGATCCTGGGTATGATGACTTCACGCAAGGAGTGGGCCCTCTGCACCATGAACGAGTTCCGCAACTTTCTCGGCCTCAAGACTTTCTCTTCCTTTTCCGAATGGAACCCGGATCCGAAAGTGGCCAAAGCCGCAGAGATGCTCTACGGTGACATCGACAACCTCGAACTGTACCCAGGTCTCATGTGCGAGGCTGCCAAGCCCAGCATGCCCGGCAGTGGTCTTTGCCCGGGCTACACCATCTCTCGCGGTATCCTGAGCGATGCAGCCGCGCTCACCCGTGGCGACCGTTTCTCCACCAACGACTTCTCTGCCGCCAACATGACCAGTCGTGGCTATGAGTACGCCGTCAAGCCTCAGCCTGGCTCTCGCGGCATGGTAGGCAAGCTCATCATGATGGCGCTGCCTGGTCAGTTCCCCTACAACTCGATCTACGCCCTCTATCCCTTCAGCATTCCCGACAAGACCGTCGCCATGTTGACCGAGAAGGGAACGCTTGAGCACTACGACACGAGTTACCCTGCCACCGCTCGTACCTGGCATGCTATCGAGTCTTATTCTGCCAGCAAGACGATCCTTGAAGACCCGAAATTCTTCCTCGCCATGCCCAAAGTGTCGTACGATGAGAGCCTCATGGCTTCGGCGCTGCACTCTATCCCACGATGGCAGGACGAAGTGGTCGAATTCTACAGCGTCAACACCAGAGACATTATGAAGGATCGCAGTATCCCTGCCTCGCCCGCGGGGCATCAGAAGATTGTGAACCTCCTCGAGGTGGTCAACACTGTTTCGGCCCAATTCACTTCCAAGCTCTTTGGTCTCCTCACGCCTGGAAGCCACGGACCCCACATTGGCATGGACGCTGGCGAGCTCTTCAACGCGCTCGCCAAGCCGCTGGCATATGCCATGTACGGCTCGTTCGACTTCCAGAGCCACCAGACCTGGCGTCTCGAGGAGGAATCCGAAGCTTGCACACGTCGCCTCAAGAACCTCATCTGGGCTCGTTTGCACACCGTCGAAGGTATTCTTTCGCCCGTCATCTCCGTTGTTCAGAGCATTTCCAACGTTCTCGGTGGGCCTGGAAACATTGCTGTGAACGGCCTGGCCAGGCAATTCTACCACACTCTCCTTACTTCGGGCAAATCCAACGACGATCTTGTCCGCGACTGCCTGTACATGATGGTGTCTCTCACTGCCACGCAGTCGCTCGTTCTCATGCAGGCTTTCAAGTGGTTCCTGCGAGAGGAGAACGCTGATCAGCTCGCGGCTATGCACGCCTTGAGCCTTAGGAATGATCCTGCTTCCAACGCCGAATTGCGCAAGCGTCTTATGGAAGCTTACCGCGTCAACGCCATCACGCCTCCTCGAGCGAGCTTCGCTGTGCAGGCAGTCAACCTGCCCGATGCGGATGGCGCCAAGGTTCGCGTCGAGGTCGGCGACGGCATCTACGTCTCGGCAGATGCTCTGTACCGCGACCCGCAGCTCTCAAAGGATCCTCACGCTTTCGCTCCCAGCAACAACTTGCCTGTCCGCCTTGGTCTGGGCGATGCTCCCACCCAGGCAATCCTCGAGGTTGCTTTGCCTGTCATGGCCAAGCAATTCTTCCAGCACGCAAACCTTGCTATGGCCCCTACGAGTTCGCCTCCCATTGTCACGGATGTTGGACCCACCGCCAACGAGAAGTTGCCTTACTTCATCTCGAACAAAAGCGAAGAGTATCCCCTTCCCATCGACACCTCCATGCACGTCATTTACTCTACGCGTTGAGCGGGTGACTTGGCTAGCAGCCCACTTGCAGTTCAGCAGTGTCCGTTGTCTTTTCTATCGTATGTCTCTGGTCCAATCTTGTCTCGCCAATTCACACTGTCCATGTCCTTCGTCTTGCGCATTGTTTCACTCGAGCAAAATTCATTGTTCCTTCTCGTCTGGTCATTGATGGTGTCTGTGACGATTGTGCGGATCGGAAGTCAGCGTACAAGTCCAGGGCACCACGGCGGCGTTGGTACGTGCGGAAAAGTGGCCTGGATGGCATGCGGGGCTGTCTTGCTTAATTGGGATCAATACTGGTGGTTGTGTTGAGCAGATTCACTGCGGCTGCGAGGTTGTCAGCCTGTTTTGTGACTTGAAGTTGGTTTTGCAGGGTATGAATGGCGTGTTGGACATGTTGACGGAGTTTGCGGCAATGTTGGGATGCGGTAGCGGTGTTGGCGAGGTAAGTGGTGGCGAGGTAGAAGCAGAGTTTGCGCTGTGCAAACCTTGCACTCGCACGTAGGTCTGAAGAAAGACTTGATGCGCGATCTAGGAACACGTGTAGATCGGCGACAGCGTTGAGCAGCGATGAAGTCTGAGCTGCGACAAACGCCTGCTGTGGTGATAAACCTCGGACGGCTAGTTTCGCTGCCACCCGATACTTGGTAAGGTGGGTCTCTCCGAGTCCAAAAGTCGGAACCAGCGACTCAACAGTCAGCAGCATATCAAGATCTTGAAGAAGTCGAAGCCGGAGTGCATCAACCCCCGCACCTTGACTCAGATCCGAATCGAGAGAGAGTCGCGAGATGAGCGAGAGACATGCATCGTCGACTGACGTAAGCACGAGTTTACTTGCATCCCTGCTGCCGCCGGAGATTCGGTTGCCGGGTTGGAACGGCTGCGTAAAGAGGAACGGTACCAATGTGTGCAGCTGGTCCAAAATGTCGCTAGCCACAGCTGTAGGATCTGGATCTCGCAATTTGGAAGCTGGGAGGCAAGTGGACGGTAGGGGTGATGGAAGCGCGGCAGGTTCATCAGGCTCGAGTGGCGGGGGCTCATCGTCGTCATCATCTGTGGAATTGGTGATGGGTAATTCGGACAACCCGAGAGATGAAGCCAAGTCGTTCGCATCGACAACGCTCTGCTTGACGGGACGATTCAAAGCCCACGACAGACTTTCAACATCCATGTGCCGGAGTATATACGCATAAGCCATTGAAACCGCACACAGATTGTACGTCAGATCGATACAAGTTGACTCGACCATCGCGACAGAAGGCATTGGACTGCGGCTCGATACGATCTTGGCAATGGATGCCACGAAAGCAGATACTTCCAGTGACTCCGCGTCCAAGAAGCTTGGGAAAGCGTCTGGTTTGTCAAACCATGGCGATGCTTGCCAGACTTTCTCGTTAAATTGCTGCCTTAAGTTCTGATCGGTTGGCGGCTGCGATGTGATGAGGGCGCTGCTTCTGGTTCCGAGCGAAGATTGCTTAGCTCTCCGATCTGCTTTCCTGTCAAGTTTCTCCATCAGTTTTGCAGCGGATTTAGGAGTCTTGACGGCTTCTAAGAACTTGAGCCTCTGTCGAGGTGGAAGAAGGTCGAGTAGCTCTTGGGTTGAGGCATTCTCGATCTGTTCCTCGGTGACATCTGACCCGTGGAACGCTTCGATGTTGTCTTCATCCTCGCTGTTGTCCTCCTCCGCATCACGTTGCATCTGAATTGCATCCTTCTCGTTGCTTTCTAAGCGACTGAGGATGTCGACTACATTTCGCCGATCCAGTTCGTCCGCCTCGAGCTGAGGGGTGTTTGCAGCCAGACGGACCGAAGACGAAGAGAATGCGGTCGAGCACTGTTGATGTTCACGTCGACGGAAGCACTCGAGCGAGCAATACGGAATGTTGCATTGTGGACAGTTGTAGCTGGCGTCACTGGTAAAGCAGATGTTACAGAGCCTTGACGCTACTGAGTTTGATGGCGAGGACTGTGGGATGAGATCCTGTTCGCGAGCCTTGTCGCGCCGAACCGTGCGCGAGATGTTGAACAGCTCAGAGAATGACATGCTGTCGGCTCAACGACTTTTTTCTCTGTCGAGCCGCTTCAGAATTGGGGTGTCCATGGTAGACGTGCTCCTTTGAAAGGGGTTATGGATGGCGTTGTATGGAAGGGAAGAAGAGAATGGCGGCTTGGCCGAAAAGCTACAAACTGAGCCGAGTGGAGGCAATTCAGGGTCCAACTCTTTTTTTTTTTTTTTTTTTTTTTTTTCCGCTTTCTTAGAATCTCGTGCGAAAGAAACTCAAAGTACCACAAATCGGCTCCGCGCGAGGTTGGTAGTGAATTTGAGGCTTCTCACTACTGCTCTCTCTCTCTCTTGGGCGTCAGGCGTTGAGAAGAATCTGTCGGTCGGTCCCTCTCTTTGCGCTTTCTAGGAAATTTTTGACTTTTTTGATATTTTCGCACCGACCCAGCCTCAACCTGCTGCTCAACACCACCACCTGCAGCTCATCCATCAATCGTTACCTTTACCTATCTCTCCGACACAATCACTTGCTCGCTCGCAGCGTACCGAGTCTCTTACGCGTTTGCTCCGGCTCCAACCTCAAACCTCGTCACACGGACGAGCCCGCACTTTGCATATACACATATAACCATGTCGTTCCGAGGAGGAGGACGTGGGGGAGGTGACCGTGGCGGTCGAGGTGGTTTCTCTTCTCGCGGTGGTCGTGGCGGTTTTGGTGGTGGTGGACGTGGTGGATATGCCAACGCTGGTCCTCCGGAGACTGTCCAGCCCATGGGTTCATTCATGCACGCTGTAGAGGGTGAGATGCTCTGCCAGTCCACCGATGCCAAGCACGTTCCTTACTTCAACGCTCCTATCTAGTACGTTCTCCATCTCCCACCTCTTCCCTTCTATAACCTCCCATACTGACCTTTGTTCCCCTGCTTCCACTACAGCCTCGAGAACAAGTCGCAAATTGGCAAGGTGGACGAGATCCTTGGCCCCATCAACGAAGTATACTTCACCGTCAAGATGGATCCAGGCATGGTAGCAACGTCGTTCAAGCCTGAAGACAAGGTGTACATTTCTGGCGAAAAGCTTTTGCCGATTGAGCGTTTCTTGCCAAAACCAAAATCACTCACAAAGGCACCCAAGAAGAAGGGCGGTGCCGGTCGCGGTGCTGCCTCGGGTGGATTCGGTGGTCGTGGCCGCGGCGCGCCAAGAGGTCGTGGTGGCTTCGGGGGTGGCAGAGGAGGTGGATTCTCTGGAGGTCGTGGTGGTGGATTCTCCGGTGGACGAGGTGGCGGAAGGGGAGGTGGATTCAGCGGTGGTAGAGGTGGTGGCGGAGGATTCGGTGCAAGGGGCGGTGCCGGCGGAAGGGGTGGCGGTCGTGGCGGTCGTGGCCGTGGCGGATACTGAACTAAACCCACCATCCGATCAGATTCCAGCTGCTGAACTCCCACTCGTCTCCCGGCATTGCTCTCATCTTCCCCGTCTCTTGTGTATTTGTGTTAGTATTCTTGACTCCCATCATTCGGTCCACCCTCATCACCGGTCTGCAAACCCCTCCGCTTGTGCAGCCCGATCACATTCCCGCACCGAACGAAACTGATCACGGACATCAGCACAGACTCAGACCGCTCGACAAAATATCAACCGCAACCGCCAACTGACAATTGAAAGCTCTGACCTGCTCGTCTATGCAGAAGGCCTACAATGTTCCGCGTCCTGCAGCGGGTTCGCGGCCCAATGCGGTACTGGCGCCCACTTCAACAGCGTCAGCGTCAGCACAAAGATCGTCAGCGCATTCACGCTCGCTCCTGCATCCAGCGCTGCTGAGAGGACATAATTAAACTTTTCGAACCATACCGGGTGTTTCTCCCTCAAATGCTTCTGCGACAACCACGAGAAGAAGAATCCGGTCATGATGACGTTGGTCGGCACAGCTGGTGGCAGAGCCATCGAGTGAAGAATGATGGGGAAAGCCACCTTGGGAAGCCACTTGACCTTGTACTTTTTGTACAAAAAGTACGGAATGAGCGGCAGTACAGCTCCGAAGAGGAAGCCAGAATACAGCTTGCGGTACGCTCCGGAGAAGAATTCGGCTGGTCCAACCAGACCCCAAATGACCGAAGCCGAGAAGAAGATGTGGACCTTGCGTCCATCCCACTGTCCGGACGGATCTTCAATGGAACCATCCAGGAAAGCGCGGTAGCCCGAACTCGGATCGAGCACAATGTTGACAACGATGAGGTTGACAACACAGCCGATCATAGTTCCCCACAGCTGAGCCACAAACATGTGTTTCGGAGGGATCTTGATGTAGTGGCCGAGCTTGAGATCGTTAACCAGATCGAGAGCTTGGTTGAGCGACATGTATGCCATGGTCTTGAACAGGATGTTGCCGATGGGGTTTCCGGGCATGATGTAGCCGATCACAAACTCGGAGATGATATTGAGACCGACACCGGTGTCAGACACAGCCCTAAGAATTCCTAGAGGTGCGATGAACAACAGACCCATCGCAATCGCCAACAAGAGCGCCCACACAGGTAGCTGCAGGGCTGGAGTGAAGACGACCAGCAGGACCGACGCCAGTGTCGACAAAGCAAAAGTCGTCGCGTACCACTGTCTCGGCACGGGCTCGTATGCCTTCATCAACCTGTTATGAACATCGTCGTGCACCGCATTGCTCGCAGCCCGCTTGATATCCTTCCAATGCCACAGCAACACGTGCGTCACGGTGCTCGTCAGAGTCGCGAATCCAAGTCCGTACGATAGCGCAAAGTACGGCGTCAGCAGCATAGGCTTCTGCTCACTCCACGCTTGCAAGTTCAACGTGTTGTCCTTGTTGAGCAGCGTGTCGACGGCAAATTTCTTGTGCTCCTTGTTGTAAAGCCCAGCGCTGAGGATCTCGGGGAAGTCCTGCGCGTCCCAAAAGTTGAAGCCCCAGTAAAGGATGGGCATGACGATGTACATCATTCCAGCAAAGCCGGCGTAAAAGTTTAGCGCTGCCCACCAGGGTTGGTAGAAGGGTCCGCTCATGCCGGCTGCGTTCCAATCAAACGTCAAGTTGAGAAATCCAAGGCCGTGATAGCCGGAGCTGAGCGATCGGAAGGCAGGAATCTTGTTGTCAACCAAGCAGAGCATGGCTACACTGGACAGGGTTGGGGCCAGCAACGCCGGTAGAAATTGATACACGTAGATGGCGACGAAAGCGAGGGCAAAGAGCCGTAGCCTGGCGCGGGTGTTGGGTGCTTGCTTGTCGTGCAGGGTGTGAAAAAGCGATGTGGTTACCAGCGTGCTCGGCCAGATCATCGAGGTAGGCTTGACAAGGAGGTTGGTGACCATGCCGGCAAAACCAAAGCCGAGGACCTGGGTGGTGATGAGCAAGGTCAGAGACGAAAGCCAGTTCATATGTTGATGGTAGAACAGTTCCTGAATGTTGATGATATCGCTTGCATATGCAGAAGTTGCACCGGACGACGCGATGATAGCAACAAGCATATGCTCCTTGATGCTAAAAGGTCCTGGATTGAGCTGGAAGGACCACTTGCCGAATCGTATCCTGCGTTCTGGCAAGCGGTTGGCAAGCCATCGTCCTATGGGAAGCGATATTAGAATCACGAAGTAGCTGCTGAATGATGGCGAGTTCGACTTGTAGAAGAAGAGCTGTGCTATCGCTGCACCGATGACGCAGAAGAAAGATCCAATGAGAAGCGCTCTCCACGTGAGAGCCGGAAGTGTAGGATCATCGTGCTCCGGTACCGCCTTGCTGACCAGAAACATGGGATCATCTGGATCGTATTTGTCCGATATAGATCCTGTTGAAACATGCCTGGTTCCGTTCCTATCTCGGCGTCTGGACTTGTGCATCTCGTACGCGTCCTGGTCCACCTCCCCACCGGACACCGTTGCGGGCCCTAACATGAGCGCATCCTCACCCTCTTCGTCATAGTCATCGGCAGCGCCATACCTCTTGTTCTGCCGTTGATCAAGCTCGTATTCGTCCATCTGAATAGTGGTCGTGTATTCGCCTGAGTCTCGACCGAAGTTAGACTGTTGGTAATTGCGGTGTCTCGAGCTGGGACGAGACCTTCTTGCAATGTCTGCGCCGCTAGCAGGCGACGACGTCTGCGAGGAGTTGGCTTGCATGCCTTGACATGCAGTTGAGGGTCATGCACCGATGCTCGTGAAGAGGTTAAATCGGAAGGACGCTCCAGGGGGTGGGCTGGAAGCAGGGTCGCTGGACAAATGAGTCCCCAGGGTCCAACTTGAAGTCTACGTGGCCAATGGACGAGGCAGTGGCAGTTGTGGTCTGTGCTTCCCAGTCGCTCTTCCGAGCAAGTTAAGGCTTGACGATCAATTTGTTAGATCGATAGTCTCCTAGCGATAGAATGTGAGATCGTGGTTTTTTTTGGTTTAGCCTCTTTCTTTCCTCCACTTTGAGAAGACGCCGAATGACGCAACATATGCCCGTAGCAGCGACTGACTGCTCTTCCGCACCGTCCACACGAGCCTGACCGGATCGACGGCGTTTTTTGGAGGACCCTCTACCTTGGTATAAGCAACCACAACGTCACAGAACATCGAGCCGAATCCGAGAGGTGCACACAATCCGTCCATTCCCCGCACTGGTGTAACTATTTTTGTGCACAGCTGCGCTTCTCTGGTTTGAGCCGCCGTGTCGAAAAATGACGTGAAGCTGCAATGTACAAGACGCACAGCTGAGTCGTCAGTGCTTCAGGCTGCAACCTTCCGGTCGTGAGCTGAATTCGCCCAAACTTAGAAACACTGTTCCGGGGCCTTAGTTAGTGCTTCCTGGAATGTTTGGCCTTCATTCACCCGGCGTCGATCTACCGCTACATCACAGGGCCGAGCATGAAAGTGATGCCTCGGGCGATGCGAGCAAAGCACAAAGTCATATATATAGCGCTTCCCTACTCAATTTCTCAGGAACTTGCTTCACAACCACATAAACAATTTCTAATCACATATACACACATCAAATACCTGCAAAAATGTCGTCTCCAACCAAGGACAACACGTAAGTACAGCGTCGATCTCCTCCAGCAGCACGTGCAAGTCTTAAAGACTCACTCGTGTATCTCTTTCTGACTTACACTCCATACCTTCTGATTTTCAACGTCTCGATACCCCACAGCACTGACGTCGGCATGCATCACAACGACGACCGCAAAGAGCACGAGAAGGGACAGCCCGAGTCGCACCAGTCGCTCGACTCCAAAGACGAGAAGTCGATCAAGAACAAGCTCGCCCAGGCAGGCAAGGAGGAGAAGGAGCGAGCTGAAAGGGAGAAGGAGAAGAAGAGCGAGAAACCAACTCATGCTGCTTTAAAGAACGGAAACGAACCTAGCCGTGGCGCCAAGATTGACGAGCAGATCGAAGAAGAAGAACGCAAGATGCTAGAGGCGAAGGGTATTAAGGTGTGAAGAAATCATCTCCAAATCCCACCAACATTTCATCAGCTCTGTACTGTACTGTACCGTACATAACATGAAATGGATCAATATCGAGATTTGATCAGACTCGAGGTTCGCAACTTCACAGACTGAAAGCAACGCAACTTCTTCTTGGCATCGTAAACACCCTGCTTGGCTAACGATGTCAAGTAGGGAGATCATTTTGGTCGAGATCGGCTCTATGCAGGTAAGAGAGCGAAACGAAGCGGAAACTGAGCCTTCTTATACACTGACTATTACTGTATGAGTGATCGGATCGATGAGGCACACATTGGTTTGTAGATTGGTGAGCAAACCGACAAAGCGGGCTAATTCTAGAAAGCCGAGATGAACCCCTCTGTACACCAAAGCATCGATCACGACAACATCATGACCGAAATCGCTTCATCTCAGATGCGCTTTTCGACACAGAGCGGGCAGACCATCTGTACCACGTCACCCCGCCTATCATCAGAAAATCGAATCAGCGACAACCAAGGACATCACATTTACGATGCGTGACAATTGAGCCACATCGCTGGCACGGAGAGAGTACGGTATCAGATTAGTCGTAGTGATGATGAAGTAATGAATGCCGATGAGAACCAGGATAAGAGGGGCCGAGAAGAGGTTAAAGGATGCGGGGAACAAAACACAGCAGTCTGATTAGTTAGTGATTAAACCGGTTGGACCCAAAACCGAAACCGCCCTGGGAGCTCGCTGGCGTGGGTGGTTGTGATTCGGAATCAATCACGATCGGGTTGTCAGCTGTCCCACCGGGAGCCCCGACAGTCTCCGTCGGCCGCCATCCTCCCGGGAGGGCATTCGGATTAGGCTGAGCGAGGTTTCCAAGCAGAGGATGCTGAGCCTGCTGGACGCCGTTGACATGCACCGTGCTGCCCTCTGGTGTGGTGGAGTGTACCGTGACGTTGCCGTTTTGGTCCACGTTGCGAGTGACCGTCTCTGTGCGTCCATTGACCGTGCGTGTTGTAGTGCTCTGGCTGGTGCCTGAAAATCCGCCGTACGATGTACTTGTAGAACTGCTATTGAAGGCGCTTGAGAACATTCCACCTGGTCGTTGCATCGCCATCGATGGCCCAGCGGGTCCGCGTGAGGCCCCAAAAGGTGCTCCAAAGCCGAATCCCATCGTGTCTGCCATTCTTCGGTGGTTTTGGAAGAACGGGTCGTCGTCCCCGAAAATGCTAGCCCCCATCGTCGAGCCAGAATTCATCCTTCCGAAAGGATCTCGACTTCCTGAACCTACGTTGGCACCCATGGAGCTAAACTCATTGCTGAACATCATGTTGAACAGCTCGAAAGGATCAAATCCATCTGCACCAAACGGCCTTCCAGCGCGTCTGCCTGACTGGGCCCTTCTCGCCGAATCTGCACTTGACTCCCATACAAAGCTGAACGGCACTCCACTCGGACTGGTCCCGAAGTGAGTTCGGGACAGATCGTCCTGGAACTCCTCGGCTGGTGCATATCCTCCATTGCCTCCTGGTCCAAAATTGTCGTACTCGCGTCGTTTACGATCGTCAGAAAGAAACTCGTACGCTTCTCCGACGATCTTGAAGCGAGCAGTAGCTTCGTCCTTTTCCGCTGCGGGAGCCCGATCCGGATGATTCTTGAGCGCAAGCTTCTTATAGGCGGCCTTGATCTCGGAAGGCGTGCAGCCTCTTTGGAGGCCAAGCACATCGTATGGGTCCACCTCGGGGAAGCGATTCATCTTTGCAATTCTGTTGCAGGGCTTGTCGAGGTACGCTACGGTCAAATATTGTATGCGATTGGCGTCGTGATTGCTGCCATCGGGGCAGTTATGTTGCGCTCATCGGTGCTGTTTTGTGTGAGGAGCTCTCAGTGTTGGTAGTGTGACGAGTGGGCGGACGAGGAGCACGGCAATGCGTTAAGTTCAACGGCGTTTTGCCGGAGCTAAACTCGAGTTGGCCCTTGCATATTTTTTGGGGGGCTGAGTTTAGAAATTTCGGTAAGGTTCGGGGGACGCGTCCCATCCCGCACGGTGCTCTCCGCACTCTTGGATCACCGCTCACCGCTGTCCAAGTCTGCGCGCTCAGTGCCAATTGTCTACCAAACCCAAAGTACAGACACTACACATGCTAGCATACCGTTCACACAAGTTGATTTTTCAGTATCTTGATTAACGTCTGTGCTGAAGCGCGTATACCTTTGCACGTTATGAAGAGGTGCTAGCGGTGTCCTTCTGGTACTTGCCGTTCTTTCCGGTGAGATCCTTTCCAATGCCCTTCAGAATCGCGCCGAGCTCGTGTCTCGACTCCCAGATAGGAAGAATACCCACAGCGAGCGTAGTCCAAAGGAGCCAGACGAAACCGAACCAGATATAAGCGGCCAGACCCGTAGCGTTCCACACCTTGCGAGGAGCAAGGCAAGCAGGGATAAAAACACAGAGGATGAAGGAAGTCACCACACTGATCCAACTGGTGAGTCGCAAAGTCTTCCTGAGCTCCTCTGCGTCCAGCCCAGCTGCTTTGACGTAGTTGACCGTCTCGAGAGTGTAGGGCGTCGCGTCCTCCGATGCTGATTCCTTCTCGCTGTCGTGGTCCGCTTTCTCGCCAGCAGGCGTGCCAGGGAAGCCAGGAGACGATTTTCCAGAGTTCTTCTGCATTCGCTCCACCACGTCGGCAGGAGCATTGATGGCCCGGGTCAGCACAAAGTGGTCCTCGGTTTTGGGATACATCAAGCTTCCAGTGACAGTGATGATGAGCGAGACGCCGAGCGAAACGATGTTTCCAGCAAGCGAAGGGTAGTCCTCACCTGTGGTCAGCACAGTGACTTCGCCGTAGAGGGTGGCAGCGGTGACTGTCCAAGCTACGATACCGCAAACGAGACCGACGACCATGGCAACCATACAGGCCTTCTTGTTGGTCTTTTTCCATACCAAGCCGCAGAAGATGGGCGTGACAGCAGGAGAGATGATGACGCCCTTGGTCTGATAGAGCCATCCGTACAGGATAAACCCACCTTTACAGCACCACCGCCAAACAGGATCATCCCACCATGCACTGCGATGGCTAGCTCGAGTTCGGCGTGCTTTCACACGATCGTCTCGAAGCAGAACTTACTGCACCGTTCGTTATCCCGCTTGAACTTTCAACGTGGATGCTGTCTTCGTAGGTTCGGCAGCTTTGCGGAGTACCCCGCAGGTGATTGCATCTCTTCTATCGACGCGAGTCAGAGATAAGGAGATAAGGCGAAATGCGTACCAGAATCAACGGCCGACTTTCCTTCATCGGTGAAAGACCAATAATGAGATGTCTCAACGAGGAACCACCAGTCGACATCCGCCCTCAACTCTTTGATGGCTCTCCCACTTTCACGGATAGCTTCAACGTGGACCTATCAATTGCTTTGCTTCACAAGACGTTCTTCCCGCCAACCTCTGTAATCTATCGATTCGATTCATCGAGAGTTGCATTTATTTTCTCATGGCGGGACCGTTGGCTACTATAGTAGGACAATGAACCATAAATTCGGTGCTCACCTAAGCTGACCTTGTAAGTCGACTGTAAAGCAGAGTGATATGCTTCAATTGATTGCATCCATTCGATACCTATTCGATCTCCGTCGGCACTAGTGCGATAAGATCATCTAAGAGACCACTTAAATCGTGTTTCTTTGCCGAGGTAGCCACAAGGCTTCCACGTTGCTTGGTCGCTAAAGCCTCGCGCGCCTCCAGAACCTGGAGCATGGGCCCCACACTATCTGACCAGTACTGAGAGAGATGAATGTGGAGCATGAGCGCAGCCAGCAATCGATGAAGAGTTTCATCCGATTCGGACTCGTTGATGATGGCTTGCAGAAGCGCCGATGCCATTTCTGATTCCCACGTCTCTCCCAATCGACTTCCAAGCATGGGCGGGGCTTGAGGATCTCGGTTGAACCAATCAGCTCGCTCGCAATGCTGATGAAGCGCAAGGTTGAAAGCGCAAGTCGCTGCAGCGCTTCGCACGCCTGCATCGGGACACAGCAACAAGGCAGTCGTCAGCTCGAGCACAAGACTCCGAACATTGTGGTGGGATTCAATGACCTCGGCAAACGGAGTCGATGCAGCCAGGTTAGTCAAGAGTCGAGCAGCTGTAAGCAAGATCGGACGATGATTTGCGGACCACTCTTCCTTGTCCGCGAGATTCGAGCATAGTTGAAGTAGTCGGGTCATGCCATTGACATCTCCGATGTCCGCCGCGGTCGGTTGATGGAAAGCTGCCTTGACAAAGGCCTCTCGAAGCACCGACAAACGGAACAGATCGAGCAAGGGGAACAACGAGTCGATCGGAAGAGTATCTGCAAAGGTCTTGACTGCCGAAGTCGTATCGCTGATCAAGGTGCTTGGAAGCGTTCGGCCAGACTTGGTATTCTGAGGGGTCTCAAGCCAGGGGATCCACTTGGTGGCAATTGTCTTGCGTGCTTCCTGAAGATCAGCCTTCTCGGTGAAAGATTTGGCAGGCTGTTTAGCGAGAAGCGTATCGATCTTCTGCAGCAACGAAGACAATTTTGGTGTTGCCGAGTACAGATGGGCTTGAGAAGGCAGAGATGATAGCGCCCGCAGCGGCTTAGAGAGGTTTGAATGCGGGTGGGGCGGGTACACTTGGAGCAGCATGGGATCGACCGAGGCTTTCAATTTGGGGATGTCGGCACCTGCGATCTGACCGGACTCCTTTCCCAAGGTATAAAATTTGATTGTGGGTGTAGCGCTTACGCCTGCCGTTGCGAGTAGGGCGGAGCTGGCAGCGTTTGACTCGACTTGGACAAAGGCTACACGCTTGTGATTGCCAGGCTTGGACTCGTCGACATGATAATGGTGTGCGAGATCTTGGAAGACGGGTTTCACCAGTTGACACGGTGGACATGAGTCGGACGTGTACAGGACTGCAACGCAGGGGAACACCGAGAGGATCTCGTTGAGCTGGACAACGGTCGAAATATGTCTGACAGGGTCGGCAGAAGCTAAGTTTGCTGACGAGCCATTTTCCAAGGTTGTATTGCCAGCGTACGCACGGGAAGCGACCTGATTGAGTAGATTCGATTCGAAAGAAGTCGGGGTATCAAGAGTTGGTGTTGAGACTGGGGCAGGAGTTGGTCTGAACATGGCATCGATCTGCGGGCGCAGCATCCTGCCGAAGGGAGTACTGAGAAAGTCGGACGGTAGGGAACGGATATGAGCGGGAATGTCGTTGCCGGTCAGCATCTGGGAGAGTTCTTGGGTGAAGTTGTTGCAGTTCCACGAGAGAAGACTGTAGTCCTGAGCACGGAAGCGTTCCTTCAGATCAGGTAGCAAGGCGCCTTCGAAGGTTTCGCGGTCTATTGAGGTGGTACCAAGATCGAACGTCTCGATAGGTGCGCCATGGTGGGAGGTGCCGGGATAGACGATCGAGATGCCTTGGCCGAAAAAGTACTCTCGATCCCAAGCGACGACGCTGGTATGCCAGATGCCATCGATCTGACGTCCCGTCAAAGGCATGGACATGGATCGCGCCAAGCCCCTCGAGAGATCGTAAACGTACAGCTTGACCGGGTATTCCGCATCTTCGGCGGGTTGAGTGGTTGTCATCTCTGCAATCTAGAGGTCTAGAATGCTAGCACAGGTTGAGCGAGTGTGGGCTGATGTGAAAGAAATTTGGATGTGCTTTGCTTGAGAAGATCAAGGGCTGCTGTGACAAAGGCTGCTTAGGTAGGGCGTTGATGTACACCTCAGCGAGATGGCATCCAGCCCAAGCAGCCAAAGAAGAATCTTTTGAAAGTTCAGGGTCCAACTGAGCCAACATGCATCAGTTGACGCGTATGTCACACGATGCACAGCTTGTATGCAGTATGTGAATAGTAAAGGTAGTGTGTGGATTCCAAAGAAGAGAGATCCGGCAATGACCTTGACTATATATACATGAGGAGTGAGGGGTGAGGAGCGAGGAGTGAGGAGTGAGCGGTAGGGCCAGCCACGGAATGTGCTTGGCAGACGCTGACTAAGCGTTAGTCACGTGCACACGTGACACGCGTACTGTTACCTCCACTCTCAGCAATCCCGGTGCGATCAAGTTGTTGCTGTTAAATTCTTTGTAAGCTACAGTTCACAGCGGTCGACCACGTCGACGAGCCTCGACATTCCCTGCTCGGACGCCAATCTTTCTCACGCCGCTCGGCAAAGGCAGAGAAATCGCCACGTTTGCAGACACAAAAAGCGGCTTTCAACTTGCAGCACAACTTCGAGTCCGCTTCTCACGCTCAAGTCGACATCTCGATCTCGCAGGATGCCAGTGCCAGAGTGAATAGGATCGGAGATATACAGTATAATAACTGGCGCCTGCATTCATCCGCTTGCTCGCTCTCGGCATACGGTACAGCACTGAACACAATCACAGAATGGGACTTCATCGAGAGCCACAAGGGTGTAACAGGCGAGCCCAAGCGACATTATTATTGTGACATTTCTCGCAGCAATTTCAGCCACCGACGGCGCGACTCTCGCTTGCTTGCTTGCTTGCTTGCTTCAACCACACGTCGCGCGCGCTCTCTCGTTCTCGGCTGACCAACACTCTTTCCATTTCTGACTGACGAATTTCGTGGCCCGGCCGCCTCGGAGCCTCTCTAAGCCTGTACGCAGCTGAAGCCAATTCCAGCAAGAAGGGTCCTACCGCGCGTGCAGCGCAGATGGCACACGAGCCGAGCCAGTGGACTGCAGTGTACCCTGTATGTCTCGTAGTTGCACCCTGTGCCAGAAGCTCTCGTTCACCTTTCGACAGATGAGTACGCTTTCGCTTTTCGTTTCCACCATCCCATCCTTGAGTCGTTTCGTATCAACCCTTGAGACGACTTGCCCTTCTCTTTCCTTTCCCCTTCATCCCTCCTTTGTCTCAACCGTAACGGACACACCGACAGCATGGTCAAGGAAGTTGGATCAGCTTCAGAGTTCGATTCCGAGCTCACCGCGGCTGGCTCTAAGCTTGTCGTGGTGGATTTTCATGCCCTTTGTGAGTATATCGTATCAGAGCATGTCTTTTCAAGCCCCTCTGAAGCGTCGCCGCTGACAGCGATTCCCTGTTTGCCTTTCGTGTCTACCTGTTCTGCCTTCAGGGTGTGGACCATGCAAGATCATTGCACCCGTCTTTCAGCGACTCGAAACACAGGTTGGTATTCGATCTCATGCAATCGCTTACAACTCTCCATGTCCCCACTGAACAAATCTAATCTGCCCTCTCCTCCTCCAAAATCCATGGGATTCTGGTCATTTCCAACTTGCCACTCATTTGCGTAACAGCACCCCAATGTCGTCTTTCTCAAAGTCGATGTGGACAGAAATCAGGCTGTTGCGTCGCGGTACCGCGTGCGCGCCATGCCCACCTTTCTCTTCCTCAAGAACAAGAGCGTCGTCGAAACTCTGCAGGGAGCTGATGCTAACCGACTCACTGCTCTTGTCAAGCAACACTCGTCCGGCGCATCGTCCGCATTCTCTGGCTCCGGTCAGACTTTGTCCGGCAGCTCCGGCGCTTCGGGATCGTTCGGTGCCAGACAAGCCAACGGCATCACAGGTGGTCATGTAAGCTTCGAGAATTTTATGCCCCTCTTGGTTCTCGGCGCCTATCTCCTGTACCTCTACCTCAACCGATAGTCAAGCCGACCCGTTTTCAACAACATGTCCATCAATAAACTCTCGTTCCCACTCTGATCGTGTCAGTCTCGTAGAAACAACACATCAACTGACACTCGGACCTTGGCGTTTGTCTCTTTCCTTCCCACTCCAAACGGTCTCACTCTCATTTCTGAAATCACCTCTCACAGTCCTCCCTACTCAATGTCGTTGAGTCCAAAGGCTCCAGTGCATTAAACGAAAAGCCGGATCGACGCCTTTACGACATTCTCGGCGCACCCAGTGGCGACAAGTGGCTCGAAAGCGATGCCGATGAGCAACTTCTCATTCATCTGACCGTACGTTCCGCTTGCACGCAAATCTTCGGTCTCGGGATACGCTTCTGACCTTCTGCCTGTCTATTTCTTTCCCCGTTATCCTCCGTGTGAATGCAGTTCAAGCAGCAAGTCAAGCTCTCTGGGATCCTTCTCCGCACGCTGCCATCCCATTTCAACCGCGCTCCAAAGCAAGTCAAGATCTTTGCCAACCGTCCCGGGCTAGGCTTCGATGACGCCACCAGCGAAAAAGCCGATCAAGAAGCCGAGCTTACTGACGAGAACGTCCGCGGCGCCGAGAATGGCGGCGGTGGAACGGTGCTTTCGTTGCGATTCGTCAAATTCCAGAAGGTCGACTCGCTCACCATTGCCGTCCTCAGCAATCAAGGCGAGGCAGAGACTACGAGGATTGATGCCATCGACGTGTATGGCATCGCCGAAAACACCACCGACATGAGCGAGCTCCAGAAAATCGATGCCGAAGGCGGCAAGCGAGAGTTCGACTTGCGCACTGTTTCCAAAACCGGTCTCAAGGGAGGCAGCTCACCTGGCGGAGACTTCTATGCCCCAAGGAGCTCGTCCATTCCCAACATCTCGACCTACGTCGAGCGTCCGGCTCGTCACAGCCGATCTCATTCCACTTCGAGTCTGAATCCTCCCATGCCCAAAAACCGCCGTACGAATTCATCTGCCTCTGCGCCACAGTTGCAATATGTTGACGAAGAGGAAGAAGACGGGTACGCCGATGACGAGCGAAGGAGAAACTCGGCTTCGCAGTCTAGCTACACCCCGCATGCCCCTCCTTCCATGACCGAGGACGAGATTGCAGAGTTCGAGGCGGCTCAGAATGCTGCACGCAACAGTCTCGGAGGCTGGCACTATGCTCCGCTGGCTGTGGCGCTCGCACCCCCACTCGGTGCTCTACTTGGCGGACATTCCGATGCCTGGTCCGATGCTATCCTGCTCATCCTTGCCAGCTTCTGGCTATATCAATTTCTTCGAGTGCCGTGGGAGATTTACTACGCCTCGCGCACTCGCACTGTCCTCGCGCACGACCAAGAGGAGCAGGAATCGGATCATGCGGATGAAGGCGCATCGGGTAGCCCCACTTCTTCTGCCACCGAAAAGAAGCCAACCGAATCAGCCGAGCAGAAAGAAGCTCGCCAGGCGGCTGCTGCAGAGCTCCGAAGCTCTGAACTGGTCAGCCTACTGTTCTGCGTCCTGAGCCCTCTGCTGGGCGCCTACATGCTTCACTGGATGCGCGAGACCATGACAGACGGCAACAAGTACCTCAACACGTTCAACATCCGCCTCTTTACCCTCGCAGCCGGCATCAAGCCCTGGTCGCATGCCATGAGCCTGATCAGGAAGAGGATGCTGCATCTCCAGGAACAAGTTCACTACCCATCCGCCAAGGTCGAGTCGATGAATCAGCGTCTCCGCCGCATTGAAGCGGATCTGTCGAGCCTTCGCAAGCTGTATGCTACCAAGAGCGAACTTCGTGTACTCAAGGAGTATGATGCTCAACTTGGTCGAGCTGTGCGTCGCTCCGAGAGGAAGGAAGAGCATCTCAGGTTGTCGGCCGAGGAAAAATTCAGCATCGTAGAGGGCAGGCTCGAGGACCTGCTCCGCGAAGTGGCGATCAACGCCGAGCTTATCGAGGAGGAGCGCCGAGAAAGGGAGAGGGCTGCCAGTCTGCGTATCTCCTTCTTCGAGGCCGTCAAGTACCTGATCGGAACTGGCGGTGCTCGCCGAGCTAGCTCAAAGCATTACCTCCATGACATGCCTCGTCGGCTGCCTTCCACGGCGGCACTCGGAATCGGAGGCGGCTCCGCAGACGATCAGGTCAACCTTGACCATGCTATGAGCGGAGCTTTCCTGCCTCCCGGTAGTGAGACATTCAGCCCAACCGCACCTTCTCGTAGCCTGGGAAGTGCATCTGTCAGCAGCGATCGTGAACGATTTCCCCCTGCCACGACGGGCCCCTTGACCTCCTCTACTGGTCCTGCCCCGCAACCGACGAATGATTCTCACGACATGCCCCGCTCACGCTCCAGAGGCGTGAGCCACCGTGTCTCCGACCCTTGGTGGGAACGCGGTATGGCATTCTATCTGTTCCTGCCCCTCAACGTCTCGAGTGCTGCGATCCGCTTCGCCGGCGAGAAAGTCAAACACATTCTGGAAGATTCGGAAAACGAAGTGGCAAGAAACCAAAGGAAGACGATCCAGTACCAAAAACATCTGGCTGATCAGCAACTGCAACAGCATCAACGCAAACTCACCCAGCAGCAGCAGATGATGAGCCCACCTCGAAACCGCACAGCGGCGCCTACCATCAAGATCGCTTCGCCGCCCGCAGGAGCCATCGGAACCTCTTCCTCTCGCACTCGCTGACGAGCCGATTCGGCTGGATCCAACTTTCGGAATTGTTTCCATCGCGTCAAGTACCGCACTGTATACCCCTACCCTTCTGTTCCAATCACTTGTCGGACCCCTCTGCATCTCTGCCCCTCTCTCTTCTCATGTCGATACCACATTGTCTTGCCGTCTATGCCGTCTATGTATTATTCCCAAGGGCCTATTTTCTCTGTATCCAAGTTAGCGTCTCTCTTCCTTCTCTCTCTCTCTCTCTCTCTTTCTCTCTCTTTTCTCAATTGTTCAGTTTGCACCATCCCATATGTTCTTTGCGAGATTGAATGTTGCAGCTGCTGCGGGTATCGACGTTGCTGATTGGGAAACGGATTTCGAACTACACTGCGATGAGCCACAGGGCGCTTGCGACTACGCCTGCGCCAATGATGAGCATAACTGCATGAACGAATGTCGGAGTATGGCCGTCGTTGAGAAACACACCTTCGGTTTCGTCGAATTCGACCTGCTCTTTCTCGAGCTGTCTCTCTGCATGGAGATAGTCTGCCAAGCCTGTGACCAGGGCGAGGAGGGAGAAGGCGGAGAAGATGGCTGCAAATGTTTTGGATGCGAGTGAGATTTCGTTCCAAGCGACCGGATCGGTGCTGGGGTTTCGTCGCCTTCTACGTTGGCCCGTGGTGCTGTGCGCTTGTGCTGGTAGTTGCAATTGTAGGATTAGCGAGGCAGATAGGATGGCGAGAAAGCAAGACAGGCGCAGCCACACGAAGAAGTTGCGTTCCCGTGCGAGGAAATCTCTTGAGGAACTGCTCGAGGTGGTCCGGGTCGCGAAGAAGCGCTTCAGTGCCAAGAACGATTGATGAAGATTGGAACGCTTGTGGAACGTCGTGTTTGTGGAAGCGTCGTCGGAACTTCGTCGAGATGGGGACGAAGATGAGCCGTTGCCGTTGCCGTCGTCATTGTCATCGATGTGTTGGATGATGATGAGGGAGCCGTCCCGGCGGAAGACTTGGGTGAGAGGACTACCGCTTAACGATCGATCACGTCTGCTGGGACCGGTTCCATCTTGATCTCGGTGCTTCCTCTGTGTTGAGAGCGGGCGGTCACCTTTCAACCACCCATACATTCGATTTTGATGGCCGCGAAGGACCAGAAGGTGGGCCAGAAGAAGGAGACCTCGAAGGCGCATCGGGAGAGGGACACCGTGAACAAGCTGATGAAGAGGAAATGCTGGGTGTACGTGAGCGAGGAGTCACAGATCTTGGGTATGAGTTTGGAATGTGGAGCGAAAGGCGACCACTTCCGCCGCTACGGAGTTGGCGACCATTAAGCCCGGCGAAAGTCGTATTGATACGGCTCAGATCCCGAAGAGAGGATGTTCGTGAGGCCATGTCCACGAGGATGTGAGGCCTACGACGTTGAGAGCGAGCGCTTCGGCGTACGGACTCATAGGAAGAGGACAACGGTGATGGTATTGAATGGTTCGAAGAAGGCGTTGAAGGATATGCAGGTGCAGGAGTGCATGACGTGCTCGTGTGGAGCTTGATCTTGTTTATTCCTCCGTGCATCCCGTAGCGTGAAAATTCAATCCCATAACGTGAACACGTCGTTAGCGTGGAAGCTGACCATAACGTGATACCGTGTTCATAGCGTGATCGACCAATGTCATTACGTGATGCCTGCCAATGTCATAACGTGATACTCCTCTCATAGCGTGATGCTTGTCAAACCATGAACACTGCGAGATGATGGTGTCGTGATCTTGATATTGACCAATGGTTCGAGTACAAGACTGCAAGTGTGAAGCTAAACAATGATGAAAGGATCGATGTCGATGTCTTCAGGCTCCTGGAGTCCTAAGCGAGCAAGAGCATCGCGAGCATCGTGTTCTGGTCCAAGAGGATGGCCGTGTTCGGCAATGCGCATCCATCGAGTTGTCTCGCGAAGCCATCCGTCGCAATCCTCGGGTGTGATCGTGCTTATGACGGAATCAATGACGTTCGTGAGGCCGTTGTAGTCCTGAAGCTCTTGTCGGCTGACAACAGGCTTGACTTTCGAGAACACTCGTTCCGTGATGTTGAACCATGGTGTGTATGGTGGTAGGAACGCTAGATGGTGACCAGCTTGCTGCACAGCCTGACGGACGATCTGAGACTGGTGAAACTTTGCATTATCCATGACGAGCATCCTTCTTTGGCCAATGATCTCCGGGAAGAGCTTCTCCTTGAGGAACTGAACAAAGTATGACGCTTTCCAACCACCTCTGATCATGTCCGATGCAATCAATCCACCTTGCTTGCTGACAGCAACAAGCAATGACACGTTCCTCTTGCGATCGGCAGGTCTGTTCCTTTGTAGCGCTCGCTGTCCGACTGGAGCGCGGCCTACAGATCGTGAGCAGTGTAAGTTGAAGCCTGCCTCGTCGAAGAAGACGGCGTTGTCCATGCTCTGAAGGTCATACTGATGTTGTCGAACCCATGCTTGTCGTTGGCGAATGGTATCTTCGTTGTTGTATCGCTCGTGCTCGACGTGTAGTCGCTTCAAGGTGATGTGACACCTATTTGCGACAATCCTGGAAAGGTGAGTAACCGACACCTCCGGTCCACCATTGCTGATTAGATGTTCTCGAAGCTCATGGAGCGTCGCAGACGGATGTTGTTGAAAGAACGAAACCATCATATCGATGTCGTCCGAAGTTACCTTGCTTGCATTGGCTGATCGTCCATCTCTGTTCCTCTGACTCTCCCACTCACCAGTCTCCGTGAAGATGTTGACAATGGTCTTGACCGTACTCCAAGGATACTCGAATCTCTTGGCCACCTCGCTGACTTTCATACCTCGAAAGCAGCACATATCAACGATCTTTTCGCGAATGCTATCTGGAACGTGGTTGCGCCGGCGTCTGGGCATGGTTATTCGATTGGTGTGGATGATGGAACAGAACGTACAAGGTGTAGCCAGCTAACGATCAAGTAGAGGAGGAGGAGGAGGAGGAGGAGGAGGAGGATGTGTAGCGACCGGACCGCGCACAGACCAAACTCAGCTGCTGAGTCACGCTCGATTGTGACAACAAGGGATCACGCTATGAGAGGAGTATCACGTTATGACATTGGCAGGCATCACGTAATGACATTGGTCGATCACGCTATGAACACGGTATCACGTTATGGCATCGTGTTATGAGGATCGAAGCATCACGCTATGTATTTCGGATTCACGCTACGGGATGCACGGAGGAATATTTTGTCTACTCTGGCACTGCGCCCGCTGTGCAGACATGTCGAGTTAGTCGCCCTAACATCAGCAGATTTTGGCCAACGTTTGTGCTACCTGGATCCGACGGCGACCTTCCAGCGGAGCAAGCAAGATACAGTATTGCACTCGTTTACAACATTTCGCCGAATCCAAGCAAGTGCAGATGTCATGGCTACGGCGTGAAAACAGGGACAGCATATTTCCGGCGTTTGTCTCGCGCAAAGCCACGCAGGTCAGGGGGGTGGGCGTTGAGCGACAATGGTTGGACCCTTCGCGATGGTGGCGCTCGATCCCCTTCCCCCGCCATCTCGCTTTTTACTGGAAGCCTGCGCAGCCGGGATTGGTTATTCGAGCAAGAAAAGAATAGTCGCGCCCGTCCCGTTGTCTGGGATTTCACTCGACTTACAATCGACTCGGCCTGCAGGATGCACAGCGCGTTCAGTTCTCTCGTTTTTCCGGCCCGTGACGAGCATATCGCTTGCGGATTGATGGAACGAGCCGAGCGAATCTGGACAATCACTGTTGGTCGCAAAGCTTATACGGAGAGATCCAGCAGATCACAATTTGTGACAAAAGAGAAGAATAAGAGACCAGAATGAGGCTATACGTGGGTCTCCCTGACTCAAAGGGATTTCGCCGTGGTTGCTGAACGCCTCCTTTGCTCCGTCACAAGATACAAGCAAGCCACGTCTAGGATTCCATAGCGATACAGAACAAAGGACATCAAACCAATCTTTCGGCTTTGACGTTTTGCGATGCTATTGGATTGTGAGTGAGATTGCTCGGTGGCGGTTCCGACAGTCTCGGGCTAGACTCTGTCCGCCAGACTCGATGAGTCTCCTCACTTTTGCGATCTGACATTGCATTCTCTGAGGGGAAAAGCGGACTTGGTGGGAAGCTGTGACCAATCTCGGGACTCACCGAAAGATGATGGAAACAGGTGCGGGACCGATAAGGCTCGTACACTATAATGATTCGAGCTCGCCACAGAGTGCATAAGAGAAAGGGACGTTTTAGGTGGTATATTCCTTTTTCAAGATGTCTTCGTGAATTAATGTAACATGTTCGGGAAACATCGCTACTTGTCATCGTGATTGCTTGTTCTGATCGTGAATTAGTATGATGTTAGCGTGAACTATAGCTACATGTGATCGTGAACTAATGCTGTTGTTATCGGGACTCAAGCGCACAGACTTGCTATTCAATGTCAATGTTATCGAACTTCCGCATTGCAAGAACACAACAAGAGCTACTGAACATGAGAAGATTCGGCCGGATGAGGATCGAGATGAGCTGTATCCGATAGATCTGTCCATAGACCATACTGCCGAAGTGCTGTCTCGGCGTCGTGATCGTCTGAGAGCGGATGACCATGCTCTGCCACCATCATCCAGCGCATGGTCTCTCGCAGCCATCCTCCGGCGATGTCTGGTGTAATCGTTGCAATACAAGCGTCGATCCAGTTCTCGATGTCTGCGGCCTCTTGAAGATCCTGTCTGTTGACGAACGGTTTGATCTTGGCAAACACCTTCTCGGCGATGTTGAACCATGGTGAGTAGGCCGGCAGATACCTCCAGTTGTGTCCAGCCTCGATAATCGCCGTCTTGACCTTGATGCTATGATGGAATTGGACGTTGTCGAGCACCATAGTCCTGCCTGGTTCGATGTTTGGAAAGACTTCTGTGCGGAGGAAGTCTCGGAATGTGTCGGCGTTGTATGCTCCCTTCTTGAACTGCTTACCGATGAGCCCGTTCTTGTCGATGGCGACGAGAAGCGAGTGGTTCGCACCACGGTTGTACGGCCTGTTCCGCTGTACCGCTCGAGTTCCTGCTGGGCTCCTGCCGATCCTCCTCGTCTGTTGCAGATGAAACCCGGCTTCATCAAGGTATATGAAGTTCTCGATAGAGATGCCGTGCGATCTCAGTTCATTGACCCATGTCATCCTCGACTGGATCGCTGCCTCGGAGTTATGCTTATCATGTTCAATTCCAACTCTCTTGATCGTAAGGTGACATTCTTCTCGAAGTGCGGCATGAAGAGCTGAACTGGAGATGCTGAGACCGGTCTGTTGAAGCAGATGAGCTTGGATCTCCTCGATCGTCGCACCGGGATGGAGGTAGACGAAGCTCTTGATCACGTCGACATGCTGTTCTTGTACACGCTTACCACGGAATGCGCCACCCTTCTTCCTCATTGCTTCAACTATGCCTTCATCCTCGAACTTTCGGACGATGCTATCGACGGTCGACCACGGCAGCCGGTATCGCCTCGCTACCTCGGCTTTAGTGTGACCTCAATGCAGGATGTCGTCCACAATCCATTCTCGGACAGCATCAGGTACGCTGTTACGCTTCTTTCTGACTCGGGAGGCCGGCATTGCAAAGAGATGGTGTCAGTATTTACACAGACAAGACAGCGGCGACGACAAGATTGATCTTATTGGATGGTGGAGGCCTGAGCGTCCCGATAACAACAGCGCTAGTTCACGATAACATCCAATTATAGCTCACGATGACATCATACTAATTCACGATCGATCCAAGCTATCACGATGACATCGAGCGATGTTTCCCGAACATGTTACATTAATTCACGAAGACATCCTGAAAAAGGAATAATAAAAAGTGGACGCCGACGGAGTTTCAAACAAAATCTGCATTCTTCTATAAGGGTTCTTCAACCTCGTGGTTGAACTCGGTTTCGAGATGACCGACCACATCAATTACAGCTTAAGAGCGCGGGCCAAACTCGGTCCCCCCGCTCCTCCCGTTCCGCACATCCAGCATGTCGGTTTAGGATTTCTTCCACAGGAATTGAGAAGAGACTCCTCCGCGCTCCTAGTAGGACTCACTGCTGGACATACAGGCGCGGTTGCGAATGCGGGTGCAGCGAGTTGCAGTCAGCTGAGAAATGGTCTCAGATGCAGTGAAACATGTTCATGGCACCCTGGCTACCGTTGTTGGTGTAGCCTGCCAAGTCTGCCCATTCGCCCCTGCACCTGGTTGCTATCGACTGCACACAAGCATGAATTTGAAATCCAAAGAGAAAACGTTTACACCACGACGGGACCCACCCCCCTTCACGCCAATCCGACCCCTTGCGCTTTGAAATTGATTATAGTCGCTGGTCCTCTTTCCCTTGACCGTCATCCCCTTTGATGGTTCCCCTTCTTTCAAAGCGTTGGTTCGAAAAACCTCGTTCAGGCAATTGGTAGTGGATGTTCAAGGCGCCCGATGACTTGCACCTCCTTGCTGGCTGGCATCGTGCGTGATTGGCGGTGCGGATGCTGTGCCTTGTTCCTGTACCGCCACATCCATGAGCCGCCACAAGCTCAGCACATACGATTGGTTTGGCAAGGTCCAAGCGAGTTTTAGAAGACACCGGGCAAGATACCTCGGAATCTAAAGCGTTTGGCCACTTTGCCGTCGTTTCTGCATCTTTGGCAAAGAATTGTGGGTGGGAGCCCGACCTATCTGCTCGCCCAATCCGTTCGAAACGACTCTCAGCGACGAGCTCAGGATCGAACCGAACTTGATTTTTCCCGAACAGCACCGTGTTCTTCTGAGGATGTTTGATGAGATCCCTATTGTGAAGCTGATTGCAGAAGGCTTCGGAAGCGATCCGACTGGCGAAAAGAAAAGGGATACGGCTCGGCTAACCCTAAGCGCCTGTCTGACGAGGAAGCTAACCATTTTCAACCCTGACCGAAGTAGACGTAGCTAGCCTAAAACGGCGTGGCACCAACGAGAACATCCTCTAACGCTGTAGCGTCCTCCTGGAGAGGGAAGAGGGAAGGATCGCGTATGGTTAGTTTCAGAAGCGAACGAGGGGCCGGCGAGGTGAAAGTCGGTCCAAGGTGACAGCCTTGATGCAGCACAAGACAGAACAGCACAGTATTTGGTGGAAGAAATGTCTAGAACGTACAAACTCGCGTTTTGTTATATGCACGTCGAGCAGATCCGTGCAGGCGTGCAGGAGCCCTGTGCAGATGCAGCTACCGTTGCTACGCTACAGCTTTGAAATTTCATTGGTCCCCGTATCTTTAACTCTGTGTGTTACTTTCTTCTGGTTGTTCTGACGACGCCGTTTCGAGCCGATAAACGAACTCCGGCTTGCTTTCGTGGCTCTGCGATTCCAAGTTGCAAGCTAACGTGGTGACTAGTCCGCCACTTGCAAGTCTGTGCTGTGGCCATCAGCAGCAGTGCGGGATCTACCGACGCATTAGATAGAGCCCAAGGAAACCTCAGGTTGATTGATTCCGAACAAGGATGTGGGGAGCGAGAGGAAGAAGGAAAAGATTTACGATGCTTCGGTTAGTCCGAAGGAGTATTAGGACAGATTGTCTTGCTGCCTACTACTTGATTGACCGTCGATAAGCCCTTAGCCCCCTTCATGATTCCCCTTTAGGTCCCTTTCAGGTAGCGACGTCAGTATGAAACGCAAGTCTCTCTCAAACTGGGCAGAGACGTCAAAGGTTGCCTTAGGGCTGACTTTAGAATATCAGCTGCAGCCTCTTTTCCGCATATCTCTGAGCTTGATCCTGCTACGCTCGCCCGTTTGGACAAGTGAACAGTGACAAGAGAAATCGAATCGAAGGCTGCGAACTTGACACGAGCCCTTGCTTCGGCAAAACGGCCAAGCTGGCCGAGGCTTGGAGAGGTCCTTGCACTCAGCCGTTTGCCATTGACGAGAAGGGTGATTCATGCCCCGCCTGCAGAACCTGTGCCCGTCGTCTTCTTCTTCTGCTACTACTGCTGCTTCTCTTTCTTCTTGAGACCCACCCGCCTCGCATTGTTTCGTCTCCTCACGACTTCCTGTCCACGCCACCCCAGCTTTGCCATCGTATCGCTGCCTACACGCCCCATGCATGCCAGGCAAAGTACGCTGGTACGGCCGCTTCCAGACTACGACACCTGTGGTTTCTTAACACTGACCCTTTCCTGCTGGCCCCTCCCCCCTACACGCTAAACTTAAAGATCAACACACCAATAAAGCCCACTCGGCATACTGCTTTTCCTCCCTCCTCTCTCCCTTCACTCCCTTCCATGACTTCAACCACCGGCTGGTCACCATTTCCACTTTTGTTGCAGTAATCAGCCTCGACGCCGCAAGCATAACGCTCTGCATTCTGCTCTTGAGCTTCCACTTCAATTGCCACCAAACTTCATTTGCGTGGGCCCTGTTTCAATCACTTCCACCACCATCCTCAAACCCACCCCTTTCATTCATCGCTCGCTCGGCTTTCTCGTTGTTGCTGTTGCTCCTATCTCTCGCTTATATACCTGCAAGCCACCCAATCACTTGACCCTCAACTTCATCGTGTGCACACTCCACAAGGCGTTCCGCTCCTCTTTTCCACTACGCAAAGGCTCCTTCATTTCCGTGTACGTACCGCCGCTGTCAAGCGAACCAGTCAAGCAACCGCATCTGTTCCTCACTTCTTCCGAAAAACCCGGCATCTTCAAAGCATACCCTCTACTGCATTCGTATACCATCCTCGACGCATACAAACACGCGAGATCGCACATCTCTCTCGCATCCTTGTTTCCGCCGCTTCTCTCACCTGCACACTCACTCAGCATGTCAAAGGCAAGATCCGAAATCACGAGGGGTCGTTCCCCCGGTCCAGCTGCCGGTCGCTGTGAATCAGCGCTATCCGAACTCTCGGTCGACTCGCCTCCCGTTAATCTCAACATGCCTAGCATCAACGTGGTCGGGCAAACCGCACCAGCTGCCCGGACGAGCAAGCGTCGCAAACGTTCCGAGCTCTCGCCTTCCTCCAAGCAGACGCACAGCATTATTGAGAAGGAGCGTCGAGAAGCCATGAACGAGAAATTCTCGGAACTCGCCGCCAACATCCCAGAGTTGGTGGAAGCTATTGCTTCTGGTAAGCGGCCTACCAAGGGCGAGATCGTGAAAGCAAGTATCGCGAGGCATCAGGAGCAGGAAAGGAGGGTGCGAGAGCTCCTTGCCGAGGTCCAACTGTTGAGGGTCAAATCTGCTGTCGGCGGCGAAGGTGGTCCTGTGGCTACTTTCCCGCCACTGGACAGCCCCGGTGTGACCGACCAGATGATGGCGTATCAGATCCAACCATCTCACCCCATCGGAGGAGTAGCCCAAGCGGCTGGATCCAACCTTTGGGTCGGTCAGCTGCTCAACAGACCGCCACCAGACGCACTCGCCTTCCACGAAGCCCAGCCTCTTCCGCTCCTCTCCGAACTTGCACAAACGCAACCTGTCTCGCCATTCAAATCCAACTCCCTCATGAACCCGACCTGGCCATCGCTCTCGACGCTTCCTTCACCCTTGGATCCCTCGGCTCCATCCATCGGCTTCCCATCGTCGATCCAGCCGCATAAACTCTTCGAATCCGGAACGTTGGATCAGCTCTCACGACGTTCCAGTGCTGGTGGCTCAGGATTCAGCTCACCTACTTTTACGAGTACCGACAGCGAAACGAGTTTCACAAGTGCCAGTGGAACCGAGAACTGGAACGCCTGGGAACCTTTCTCCATGATGCCATTGGCTCAGCCATCGACAATGGACCACACGCCGCTTGGCAATCTGGTCGGCTTGCCCACAAATGATGTCTCTGCCAAGAAGGTCAGACGCGGTAGAAGGCCCAGGAAGGAAGAGCAGACATTCAACCCCAGTAGCGTCGCTGCGTCCTTGTCCACCACAAGCTAAAAGTACATTGGCGAAACCGCAAGGCTGGGGGAAGAAGAAAAGGCAGCAGCAATCCGTGAATCCTGTCTAGCATCATCGTCGCCTGTACCAATCATCTGTTGTATAACCATGCATCGATTCACTCCTCCCATCTTGGCCCCTGAGATGTCTGTCTGTTCGGCGAATGGAGACCGTGTAGCATCAAAAGATTGCTTGCGAAATGATACAAGTAGGCTGAGCATACAAATTTTGGTAACAAAGACACATGACGATGGTAGACTGTGCTGTGTCTACTCTTCTCCTTCGTCGACAAAGATCTCCCTATACTTGTCCAGGATGGTTTCGACAGCGCGACACTGGAAGCTCATATCTTGAATCTGGGATGCACCGTTGGATTGAGCACCGCCAGCATCGTCGTAGCCGACGGGTGGGGGGCTTAGCAGAGTGGGACCGAAGACGATGGCTAGGTTGCTGGCGCTCATCTGGTTGAGATGCTCACAAGCGCGAACTTTGTCCAGATGACCCATGAGGTATTTCAGAGTGGCGTAGTTGGCATCGGGAAGTTCGTTGACACGTTCGTGGAGACGGATGTGTCGCAGCCGATCGTTTTCGATCTTGGCCGCCTCGATAAAGCTCGAGTAGAGTTCGTGCGTCAAAAGCGGTTCCGGCAACTCTCGAAACCAAAGCTTCAGACACCCAGCTACAATGTTGATGTCCTGGATGGCTTCGTCGTTGATCAAATCCACAGCTTCCCAATCCTGGTCGAACTTGGCTTTGAGCTTTTGCACCTTGGACGTGGTACCGGACAGTCGATAGATGCCCATGTTTTCGATGCCGATCTCCTCGATTGCGGCGGCGCACTTTTCTAGGATGGGAGGAACTTCCACATTGTCCCTCGTCATTTGTTCTGCCAGATCGACGCCGAAGATCGGTCGCTCCGAAACGGACGTCACCCCAGTCTTGCCTGCAGCTCCACCAGCAGTGGATGTCCCGGGGCCGTTGAGGAATCCATCTTCGTAGGGCCCCTCGCGTCGAGGCCCCTTGTAGTCTCTGCCGTGAGCAACCTGATAATTTGTCATGTACTGCTTAAAGTCGGCCCGATTGTCGATCGACTCCACCGCACCCTTCAGCCCAGCCGTGCTCTGCACTTCGGACCCCACCGGACTGATCGCCATACCATCGTTCAATACGGTACTTTCAAACAAGAAAGCATATCTCGCCAAATGATACTGCGTCCCGTTATCGATCTCCTCGGCATTCTCCTTCAGTGTTCGCAAGATCCTGGGCAGCTGCAGGTTGAAATACTCCTGCCTGATTCCCTGCGTAGTGAGCACCTCGCGACGGAAAGCATCGCTTGCACTACTCGTGCGTGCCCTGATCTCCTCCTCCTGCTTGAGAATCTGTTGCGGATTCTTGTTCTTGAACAACAGACCGCTCTTTCCGATCGCTTTACCCAGCGTCCTCTTGCCGCTGCTTCCACTCGCCCCACCGCTTTGCAACTCGCTCGATTTTGCACTTTCGCCAGACTTGAGCAGCAACAGCCTCTCCAGATCCTCGGCAGCGGTATCGAACCTTCCCCTCGCCTTCTCGACTCCTGCCTCGGCATCCTGCAAGTTCTTCTCTAATCGTACGCCGGTATCCTTGGCTTGTTTGCGTGATTTGTCGATCTCCTTGGCCAAATTGTTGAGCTCGTCACTCATTTCGGTCAATTTTGCGGCGAAGCGCAGGCGATTGTCGGCAATGGTATCATGCGTCTTGACCATGGAATGCCACGACTTGACAAACGTGCCCGCCTTGCCATCGCTCAACGAATAGGTCTCGAACGCAGTGCGCGCGAGCTTGGACATGCTTCGTGCATACTCTTCCTCGATGACAGCGCGCTTTCTCAAAAAGGTGGAAGCTTCTCGAGCCGAGATCATACTCTGCTTGATGCGATCAAAGAGGAGCGGCATGCCGCAGTCGATCTCGCACAGGGTGCGCAGGACGCCCTCATCGAAGCTGGTGGGAACAATGTCGTCCATGGTTGGCGCAATGTTGGATGGAGAGGTGATCATGGTGCTCGACTGAGCAAAAGGGATGGCGGAACTGATGGTCGGGACGCTGGTGTCTGTGGAGCTAGACGATTGCACCATGCCAGGAAGCGTGTTTGCGCTTTGGATGTTGAACCTTGCAGTCGTTGCTATGTCGGTAGACGAAACAGCGTTGGAAGCACCATTGTAGTCACGAAAGTCGTTCTCGTACGATGCTTGGTTAGCCAATGTGGGTGTTGGCAGCGCTGAGGATTCATCGAGATACAAATTGGCCGTCCTACTATCTATGTGCTCTAGATCTGGCAGGTTGTTGGGATCCGAATAGAGGTGTTGGGAGGGTTGCTCGTAGCCGCTCGCTGAGACGTCCGAGAGGACATCATCGTGGTGCAGCTGAGCTTGATTGGACAAATCCGACTGATTGCCCGGCGAAGTGCCAAAGTCGGTGGTCAGGGCCCTGGGGCTGAGGCCGGCTAAGTTGGAATGCGTGGTTCCTCCAAGCCACGCACCCTCTTGTGCATTGACCGTATCGTAAGGAGAGCTCATGTCTGTGACGCTGTGGGTGGCGCCCTTTGAACAAGTTGGGTCGGCCGATGTCGCGGTAGGCTCTTCTGCACCGGACGGCAAGTGCAAGACGGGAGGACCTTCGTAAGAGCTTCCGAAATCAGGATGGGCGTCGGCACTTCCGACGGGACTAGTTGTGGTTTGCAGCGGAGCTCCTCCGAAAAGATCAGCTGTGGAAACAGCCTTGGATCGGGCGAAGATCGAGGACGGAGATTTGGGAGCGGTGGCACCACCAGGAGTGATGGGAGACGAGGAGCCGGAAAATGATCGATCGTGAGAAGACGTAAGACGATCTCGCGATGCTCTACTGGCTAGGGAGGCGACCGAGCTGCGAAGTCTACTGCTCGAAAGGCTTGTGGAGCTAGTGGTACGCTTGCGCAGGAATTCGGGAGCTGATGGTGCCATGAAGGCCGACGCAAGGTGGGAGTCAAGGGATTGAGCCAGGCCTACGGCTAGGATTGCACCGAATTCCAGCCAACGTCGAAAGGTTAGAAGATATTTGCTGATCGGTTTGGCAGATGGTAGCTCTGTTAGCGAAGCGACAGTTTGCAATGGACAGACAAACCAACCAACGAGAGCTTAGTGCCAAGTTGGAACGATTGAGAGGGATGATGAGCCGAACAGCGCGATGGCATGAATGAACACAGCAACCGCACTATGAACCAACCTGCTGCACAACCACCGCAAAACAGAAAAGCGAAAGCGCGATGCGAGGGCACGGCAGATTGCATGCGGCCGCAGGGTCCGAGCGTCGTTCCTTTTTTGAATCAAGATTTGTTAAGTTAGAATGATGTGCGCTGGATCCATCTGTGAAGGCGGGAAGTGAAACAGTGCAGAGCCTATGCACGGCTCTGCACCGGGTAATGACTGGTTGGTCTCGACACACCAATTTTAAGCAAAGTACGGTCTTCTGGCTCGACGATGCACAGCAGCAAAGACTCGGACGGCTCACCAGTCTGAACAAGCTCCGTTTTCCTTGGCAGGGAAGAATCCGTGCGCGCCAGCGCTTCTTCGTTGGAGCATTGCCTCAGGCAGCTGAATGGGACGAGTCAGCCACGCTGCGTCTCGTACAGTACTGTTATGCTGATTAGTATGGTACGCATAACTCAAAAAGGATTCGAGGGCCTGAAAGTTGCGTTGCTTCCTCTCGTCAAGACATGGATGCGTGCAAAGAAGAGGCGGTTGTCCACTTCTCCAAGCTTGTGCGGAGGTCTAGCCGACAGAAGTTTTGAGGGAGCAAACCGCTCCCTGAGTGGACAAAGAAAAGGGGAATCCAGCATTTTGCCAGCTGTCCACTACAGTATATGGTAGCTGCTAACTGCAAACTAGCAAGCAACGCTGCAGTTGCAGAGCTGGATCAAAAAAATGTGTAGTTCGAAGAACAAACCAATACAAATCCAACTAGCGCCGCTATTATTCCTTTTGCTGGATGTCATCGTAGTACTTAATTAATTTTCGTAGTCAGGAGTACCCTTGTTAGTAGCACAGACTGTATTGTTTGTAGTACTTAATGTGATGTTATCGTAGTAACCTATAAGATGTTATCGTACTGCGTGTATGACATTGTGATCCTCGCACACTGTCTTGAGATGGTGTAGAACTCTTTCTCGATGGCAAACAACAAGATTTGGTAATTGAAGAGACCGTGCATGTCACACAATGCACAGCTTGTATGCGATGTGTGTATAGTATTAATAAAGGTAGTGTGGATTCCAAGGAGAAGAGAGATCCGGCAATGACCTTGACTATATATACATGAGGAGTGAGGCGACGAGTGAGCAAGACAGGGGTCACGGAATGTGCTTGGCAAACGCTGACTAAGCGTTAGTCACGTGCACACGTGACAATTTGGTAGTTGAAGAGACCGTGCATTACGATAACATTACTTAGACTACTACAAAGACATAACATCGAGTACTACTAACAACACAGCTGTGCTACTAACAAGGGTACTCCTGACTACGAAAAAAAATTAAGTACTACGATGACATCCCGAAAAAGGAATATTGAACATGTCCAAACAAGTTGCTTACTGAGTTGTTTTCGACTGTAGTGACAGCCAAAAAAAAAAAAAACAGAAAAGAAAAAAAAAGCAGGGTTGCTGCAGCTGGGCCTGATGTTCGCGTGCCATCCGCCCTTGTTCGCCGAGGGAGATGCTGCTCTGGCGAAGAAGAGATGTGTTTCCTCACGACCCTTTCTGCGTTTCGAGAAATACCGTAAAGTGGAACAAATGGACTCAAAAAGGCGCCTTCTGACACACATGCACCTTCCGCAGAAGACAGCAAACAAAGTACTGTGACAGTGGTGGGGGGGGGGCCTTGGGTTTGTGCCGTATGTGTATTTGGGTGAACGCGCGTGCGTAGAGAGAGGGGATGTGCGAGGAGGGGCTACTTGGAGAGCGGCGTGAGTTGGCGGTGCGTGTGCCCACAGCTAGTCTCAGTAGTGCCTAAGTTAGTTCCAACACCCATTTTGACACGCGAGAAAACCCTCACAACAGAGAGTGTCGAGGTCGGACACCGTCAACCGCGCATCTGTTGCTTCGCATCTGCCATCCACCATCTCGCTCCTTTCTGCGAACACAGAAAACCTTCGACATCTTCCATCCTCATTTCGGACCCAACTCGCTCAATCATTGCCATCCATCTGCATTCCATATCGGCAGCTTGTTATCCCGATCTCGACCCCCTTGCCGTGTCAGCCGGCTTGCTCTTTTCCAGTACTGTACAGCAGTACAGTACATGGCGCGACTTGGGCTTTGAAGGAACGAAGGCTTTGTGCGACCAACTGCTCCGCGACGCTATCCAATAAGCTACAGAGGCTTCAATCTTGTACCATCTTTTCGGGCCCGACTGCTATCCTTGCATCTTTTCTGTCCCTGTGCAATCACGTCTCGGTCCATCCGTGTTGGGTCTATTGCGACTACTGCTTCCCTGCTTCGTTTTTCACCACTGAGCTAAACGATTTTCAGCACATCTATCCCAAAGCTGCTTTGTCCTTCATCATGCATCAATCTCCAAAACGGTCGGTGATCAAACACCCTCACGACTTCCAAGGCGCACAAGTCATGCCACGTAGCGCAGACGCGCTTGTGGAAGCCACCAGTCGTCATCCAGACTCTTCCGCAGCTGCTTCCAACTATCTTCAGGGAGCCCAAGGTATCGGTGCTAACGATGGCGCTTTCAATAACCTTGCCGCCAGTTTCAACTTTGACGATATGAACCTCGTCCCGCAACGCAGTGCACCAGCTCCGCCAAGCACCTCAGCTTCTGGCTCCACGTTCTCGCCCTCGTCTTCAGCTGCTTCGCCCGCTTCCTCCTCCACTTCCTCTTTTGCTGCCAACGGCGCATCCATGGCTCAGCGGTCCGCAAGTACGGCGGGAGCTTACCGTCCCAAACCCACCATCAACACCGGCGGTATCAATGGCATCCCTCCGGGTCCTCGCTCCGGCTTGCCAGCACAGAGCCACCTCCCGTTCAGCGTTGCCGGCTTGTCTAACAACCCACCGGCAGCATCACCCATCAATGGTCCCAACTCGGCTTTGCCATGGTCTTCGAACAGTCCTGCCGCCTCGGGATCCAATGCACCGTTCCCCCCGCATCATGCGGGTCCTGCCTTGGTACAACGCTCTCGATCGAGCATCGGCCCTCAGCATCACCAGCTCCCACCCAACCTCAACCAGTCATCGCCCACACTCGAAGGAGGCCCTCTCGGCGACCATGCTCCTTCACTGACGACACAAAGCCAGATCGTACATGGCAGCAGAGACCGCGAAAGGAGTCGTGACGGCACCGCCACCCCGGGAGGAGGCAGGAACACCTTCAAAAGCGTTTTCGGCGGGTTTGTCAATTCGATGAGCGATGTGTTCTCGCAACAAAAAAAGATTGAGATTTCTACGCCTTACGATCCAGTCCATCTTACCCATGTCGGGTTCAACTCGGATACGGGCGAGTTCACCGGTTTGCCCAAAGAATGGCAACAGCTGCTGCAAGAATCGGGCATCTCGAAGCAAGACCAGGAGGCCAATCCACAGGCTGTCATGGACATTGTTGCTTTCTACCAAGATGCAACCAACAGCAACGGCGACACAGATGTCTGGAAGAAGATGGGTCGAGCCAAAGGCAACCACGGCCCAGGCACGCCCCGTACTGACACGAGCAGCGAAGACGGCGTCAAAGTTGGCAAGCAGCCCACGCTGTACGAAAAGCCTCGCTCTGCTCCCGTACCACCGAGCGCAATGCACGCAAAGGCCGGCAGCCCCGATATGCGCCAAGGCCAAGGCTCAGCCAACAGCTCCGCTGAAACATTACTCAAGGCATCTCGCCCGGCTCCGGCCCCCGCTTCGTCATCCAAGGCAGGCGCGCCCCCGACAGCACGCACTCCTGAATCTTCCTCCTCCGCTTCGGCTCCAGCGTTGGCGCCAAGCAAGAGCCAGAGGGGTCCGGGAGCAGTACCGCGTCGACGCGAGACCAAGAAGAGCACCATCAAAGATTCCGACGTCATCGCCAAGCTTCAAGCCATCTGTACGGATGCGGACCCGACCAAGCTGTACAGGAGCTTGCAGAAAATCGGACAGGGAGCCAGTGGTGGTGTGTTCACGGCTTACCAGGTCGGCACCAACGTCTCGGTTGCGATCAAGCAGATGAATCTCGAGCAGCAACCAAAGAAGGACTTGATTATCAACGAGATCCTGGTCATGAGGGAGTCGCGCCATCGCAATATCGTCAACTTTATCGACTCGTTCCTCCACAAGGGCGACCTCTGGGTCGTGATGGAATATATGGAGGGTGGAAGTTTGACAGACGTAGTGACTTGCAACATCATGACCGAGGGCCAAATTGCGGCTGTCAGTCGAGAGGTTTTGGAGGGGCTGCGGCACCTGCACGAGCACGGCGTAATCCACCGTGATATCAAATCGGACAACGTGTTGCTGAGTTTGCAGGGCGACATCAAATTGACCGATTTTGGATTCTGTGCACAGATGGGCGAGTCGCAAGCGAAGCGAACAACGATGGTAGGGACGCCGTACTGGATGGCACCCGAGGTGGTGACACGCAAAGAATACGGGCCCAAGGTGGATATTTGGTCGCTGGGCATCATGTGCATCGAGATGGTGGAGGGTGAGCCGCCTTACCTAAACGAGAACCCACTGCGAGCGCTCTACTTGATCGCGACCAATGGCACGCCCAAGATCAACAACCCGGAGAACTTGAGCAACACGTTCAAGGACTTTTTAAAGACAAGTTTGGATGTGGATGCCGAGAGAAGGCCGGACGCGGTGGGGATGTTGGGACATCCATTCCTTAAACGCTCTGAGAGCTTGAGGACACTGGCACCGCTGATCAAAGCCGCTCGTGAACAGACACGCAAGCAATAGCCTAGCCTGTATGCTTCTCGTTCTGCTCGAATGGCTGGTTTGGACGCTGGGGATGCCGTGGTATACACACACAATATTGGTTTTAAGACTCATGTTACCGTACTAGGACAATGATCAGCATGACATTTATAACATCTTGTCGGGCGCACGGCTGGTTCCGAGTGCATGTGGTCTGGAATCGCTGAAGCTCAAGGTGGTCATGTTGCGCGAGTGGCAGAACTTGCGGAACGCTGTCCACCGCATGGAGATGGAGCTTGCCATAACATAGGTCATGACTCGGTCGCTTGCAACCAGGTTGGCAAGTGACATGAGATTCCCGGGCGTGGGTGTGTGTGTGTGTGTGTGTGTGTGTGTGTGTGTGTGTTGATTGCTCTGCTGTACTGTACTCTACTCTGGTATTCACTGTAGTGCTCGGTTGTATGCAGGTGTGTGGTCAGCCAGAGGTGCAAGTGCAGACCCTGTCTGCATGAAATCAGAGTGTGGAAATTTGTATTCGATTGGGGTCTTCCATGTCAAAGTGTTGAAATGCGAAATTACGCCGTCAAATACAGTCAGAGTGTGAGCGTTGGATACTGGCCGAGAAACGAGTCACACGCTCTCTGTGCAACGGTAACTTGCAAAGCCCGCAGCGTTGGCCCCCCGCCCCGATTATCAAATACTACAGTTGGCCTGCGTTTTATTCATTCCGTCGGCGGGTCCCAAGTCAAGAAGAAACAAGAATATGGGCCAATTACAGTACACTCGGCTAAGCTGCTCGCCACCCAACCCACTTCACCCATACACACCAAAACCGTTGCGGTTGATCTTCTTGACCAATTTCATTTCCCATTCGGCCCCCCACTTTTCCACGACCGGCGCCCTCGTTGTCTCTTGTTCCTGCTCTTGTAACCTCATACGTTGCGGTGACTCGAACATTTTCCCACCATCTTGCCCCTAGCATTTAAAAGGCTGATTCTCGCAACAGCCAGTCTTGTGCTTCCCAGTACAAAACCACTTCGTTTCATCGGAGTGTCGACCCCGTTTCGCAGCAGCTACTCTACCTGTTTCGACCGTACTCAGGCTCACGATAGGAGCATCACGCACACAATGACCGATCAGATCAAGGCTACTTTTGCCGCCAAGGCTGTCAAGAACGAGGCTGTCTTTGTCAGCTTCGTCACCGCCGGTTTCCCTACCAAGCATGACACCGTCGACGTTCTCCTCGCTCTTGAAGAGGGCGGTGCCGATGTTATCGAGCTCGGTGTGCCCTTCTCGGATCCTCAGGCGGACGGACCCGCCATCCAGGAAAGTAACCAGGTTGCATTGGAACAGGGAGTAGGCTACATTCAGTGTCTCGACTACGTTCGCCAGGCTCGATCAAGAGGTCTCAAGGCTCCTGTTCTCCTCATGGGCTACTACAACCCTACTCTCGCTTACGGTGAGGACCGTGCGGTCCAGGATGCCAAGGCCGCTGGTGCAAACGGTTTCATCATGGTCGACCTTCCACCCGAGGAGGCTGCCGACTTCCGTTCCTCGTGCACCAAGCATGGTCTCTCGTACGTCCCCCTCATCGCCCCTTCCACCTCCGAAAAGCGTATCAAGCACCTCGCCTCGCTCGCCGACTCGTTCATCTACGTCGTCTCCAAGATGGGCACCACCGGCGCCACCAACACCGTCTCGAGCTCGCTTCCTGACCTCATTTCCAAGATTCGCAGCATCACCTCCATCCCGCTCGCCGTCGGTTTCGGTGTCTCGACTCGCGAGCACTTTGTCGAAGTGGGAGAGCACGCCGACGGTGTCGTCATCGGCTCCAAGTTGGTAGCTAAGCTCAAGGAAGCCGCTCCCAACACTGCGGCTCGTGTCGAGGCTGCACGTGCCTACTGTGCCGAGATCACCGGCAAGAACGAGGGCGGCATTCAGCGCAAGCAGCCGCTCAACATCAAGGCGGTTATGGATCAGCCCGACTCGATCCCTGTCCCCAAGGTCGACGGAGTTGTCCCCGCCGACCGCGCGCCTGTCCCTGGCTTCGACACGATCGTCGACGAGGAGGGCAAGGTGCGTCCACCTCGCTTCGGCAAGTTCGGTGGTCAGTACATCCCCGAAGCCCTCTTTGACGCCCACCAGGAGCTCGAAAAGGCCTACCTCGATGCGCTCAAAGATCCCGAGTTCTGGAAAGAGTTCGAAAGCTACTACGAGTACATCGGCCGACCTTCGGAACTCTATCCCGCCGACCGAATGACCAAGGCTGCCGGCGGTGCTCAGATCTGGTTCAAGCGAGAGGATCTCAACCACACCGGTTCGCACAAGATCAACAACGCCATCGGTCAGATCCTGCTCGCTCGTCGTCTCGGTAAGACCAGAATCATCGCCGAAACCGGTGCCGGCCAGCATGGTGTGGCGACTGCCACCGCTTGTGCCAAGTTCGGTATCGAATGCGTGGTCTACATGGGTTCCGAGGATGTGAGGAGGCAGAGTTTGAATGCCTTCCGAATGAAGATGTTGGGAGCCAAGGTGGTTGCGGTCGAGAGCGGAAGCAAGACGCTGAAGGACGCCATCAACGAGGCGAATCGCGACTGGGTCACCAACCTGCACAACACGCACTACATTGTCGGCTCTGCCATTGGCCCGCATCCGTTCCCCAGCATCGTTCGAGACTTCCAGTCGATCATTGGCAAGGAGGTCAAGCAGCAACTGCGCGAGAAGAAGGGAAAGCTTCCCGACGCCGTCGTCGCCTGTGTCGGTGGTGGATCCAATGCTATCGGTATCTTCCACCCCTTCGTCCAAGACAAGTCGGTCCGCCTCATCGGCGTTGAGGCTGGAGGCGACGGTATTGACACCGCCCGCCACTCTGCCACGCTCAGCAAGGGTACTCCAGGTGTGCTTCACGGCGTCCGCACCTATCTGCTCCAAGATGCCGATGGACAGATCACCGAGACTCACTCGATCTCGGCCGGGTTGGACTACCCCGGTGTGGGCCCCGAGCACTCGCATCTCAAGGACATCGGTCGTGCCGAGTACACGGTCGCTACGGATGAAGAGGCGTTGAGGGGTTTCAAGCTCTGCACCGAGCTTGAAGGTATCATCCCCGCGTTGGAGACGAGCCACGCACTCTGGAGCGCATTCCACTTGGCCAAGACCATGGGTAAGGACGAGGACTTGGTGGTGTGCCTGAGTGGTAGGGGCGACAAGGATGTTGAGCAGATCGCCAACGCAATTGCTACTGGTGGATGGGGCGAGAGGTTGGGTTGGAACATTGCCTAAGTGCCTGTGCACGGTGGTGATCCTTCAGTAGTAGTCGTGACACATTTAGTCGTTGCTTCCTCGCATTTTGAGTCATATTCAATCAATTAAAGCATCGCTTTCCTTCCATCTTCTGGCGCGATCAATCTGTCGTCTCTTTCTCTACTCTGTCGGGCTCCCTGATGAGGTGGATCGCAAGGCGAAGAGAGCGTTGGAACAGTCAAGCATGATGAGCACCTCGATTTTTCGATGCTTCTTTTTCCGGATGAATTTTTGGACTGTGAATTTTCTCAGTTGACGATTTTTGACGCGTTTGGGTGCCTCCACAAAAAGATTTCAGAGACCAACACTTTGGCCTCGCTTCGACTCAGCCATCATGCCACCGGACCTTTCTCCTCCCATCTGGCAGCATCGACCTCGACCAGGAGCTACCTTTGTGCCCTTCAAGCTTGACGGCAGGTCTTTCTTTCAGCTGCTTTAAGCATCGCTCGCGCAGCATAGTTTCCCGGCTTCATGACAGGATAGCGCTTGGACAACAAGATGAACGCACTCATCTCGGCCAGCGATATAAAGAGTATGTCCCATTTCCTACTCCCCTCTGCAATGTGATCTCCCCTTCTGATCATCCTAACGCACCATTTCCCCCCTTTCAGCGTTCTACAACTCCTTGCACTGTCTCTCCAAGTTCTCAGACACATTCTGGCTGCAATGCACACCCCGACCCTCCGCCTCTTCCGCTCAGGTCCGGCTCTCGACCATCAACGCGACCAACTCGGCCTTCTGCCTATTCGCGTTTGACCCAGACTTCTTCCTCTCCATCACCACCCCCTCTCCTCATCAAAAGGTCGAATGCCAAATCACCCTCAAGCCCATCCTCACCATCCTCCGTACACGCGGCCGGTCCGTTGAGCGTCTCGAACTCTCGCTCTCCCCGCCCTCGTCCTCCTCCTCTCATCGCTTCAACGTCATCCTCCATTGCTCCCATGGGATCAAAAAGTCACACAGCTTTACTTTCTCCCCCAAACGTGGCCTCATGCCCACCGCCGATCCCAATCCTCCCCACTTCTTCAGCCTCAACGCCTCAACAGCCGCCGAATGGACCGACCATTTCCTCTCGTCGTCAAGAAACGGCGAAATCACCTTCCTCTGCACCCCCACCTCGTTCATCGCCCGAAGCAAGGATGACGAACTTCCGTCCCACTCCACCTCGACTAGTGGCGCCGGTACAGGTGCGGGGACGACAGGCTTGGGTGTGAGGAAGGCGATCCACACCGAAGTCAAGCTGGCTTTGGACGAGTTCAAAGAGTATAGCGTACTCGAAGATGTCGGTTTAGCGTTTTCGCTCAAGGAGTTCAAGGCGTTTGTAGCGTTGGCCGAAGCTTGGGGGTGTGTGGTCGAGGTCAACTTTGGTAAGGGAGAAGAACCTATCTTTGTCAGGATGAGGGTCGAGGGGGCAGTGATTGCCGAAATCGTCATTGCTACCACGCGAGTCGGACCACCAGGCGAAGCTCCACCCCTACCACAACCACCACCACCGCAGCAGCAACAGTCACAACACACAGCAGCAGCAGCAGCACGAACCATCCCCAACCACTCAACTCCTCTCCCCCAACCTTTCGAAAGAGACCAGCACGAACTAGACCCCCCTGAACCCCAACCACTCTTCTTCCCGGCACCAAGCCAATCCCAACCCTCCCAACCCTCACCTCCACCCACCGCCTCGCAGCCACCGGAACACATGACCCTCGTCAACCCCACCCCTGTCAGCCGCGGTGGTGACCCAGACGACTTCCTCTTCACACTTCCGCTCTCACCACCCTCGCACTCACAGTCGGACACAGACGAACCAACAACACACAGTGATGATCGCGCGAGAAAACGCTTCAAACCGCTATTTTGATAACCCCCTTTCCTGATCAGCGAAACAATACATCCGGCAACGTACCTTGCGCCTCAAACGCGCCCTGTCCATCCCCAGTCCCCTGCGCCTTGCCCGCATAGTTGGTCAGCTCGGTACTCTCCAAAAACACCTCATCCTTGAGCAGCTCTGTCCAACTCTCCATCCTGCGTCGCACCACGGCGCGCACGAGCAGCAACAGCAACCCACTCTGGATCGTGCCGAGCACTTTGCGCAACACTACCTGCTCTGCACGCTGCGTTGGCGCAGCGAACACGTTGAACTCGATCAAGATGGCTGCGATCAGCACGGGCATGAAGAGCAGGAAAAACGCCGCGATGAGCACGGCGACTACGATCTTCTGCCATGCGGCGCCCACGCGTGGCCGAGGATACAACCCACCGCGAAGGACGGCTTCCACATTGAACATGAACGAACGCAGAGTGCCACGCCGGGGCGCGCCGAAGAAGCGCAGAGCGAACAGCGCCAAGCGCGTTTCGATCAATCCCAACGCCCACGTTTGTCCCACATGCATCGTGGGCAGTTCCCAAGATCGATAGCGCAATGGCACGATCACGTACGTTTCGACAAGCAGGCCGATCGTCAGCGGCACCACGCCACCCAATCCGAGCAGCATGAGGAAAGCTTTCAAGATCCGCTTCAGCTTGACTGCGATGTGCACCACCATGTACTTGATCGGCGTGGTGCGGTAGAACTTGGCACGTCTCACCCGACGTTGCCACATCTTGCGTAGCGTCGCCACGACCTTGCCTAGCGTCACCAGGATGGTCACGCCGAGGACGAACGCGTAGACATCGTGCATCTCTCGCGGCATGGCGATGCGGCCGACGACGAGCGGTACCGAGAGGGCCAGGCAGAGCAGGGCGCAGTGCGACAGCCACAGGGCGGTGAGGATGATGGTGATGCGCGCCTGGTAGTGCGACGGCAGGTAGAGGTTGGTGTACGTTGGTTTGGGTGTGTGTTTACGGGCGTCGGATTCTTGCAGCGCGATAGCTTCCTGCATGCGGTTCGTCGTTGCTGTTCCGTCCTCATTGAGCGGGATGATCAGCGGTCCGGTCATAATCGCCTTATCGTCAGCTGGTACTCGGCACATTCCTCCATCCTCGATCCACTCCACCTCCTCCTGCACTGTGCGGTTGAGAAGAGCATTCCACGTCGCCGTGAGCACACCCTGCCCCTGCACCTTGCGTCGTTCATGGACGAAATCGCCACCGATCATATAGGTACTCAGCCTCAACGCGCGCGCAGCCGTCTTCCACCAAGTGGAAAGCCAGGCTTTCGAAATGTGATCCGGATCCACCTTCTGCGTTGCCCACGGCAGCGCGAAATGCACCAACACCAAGTCCACCGGAACCTCGGTCCACGGCTCGAACGGTCGCCACCGCAGCGGCAGCACACCCTGCACTGCGTAGCGGAGGAAATACGTGTTGACGCCGACACTGGCGACCAGGATCGCGGCATACATGACAGCGCTCGCGCCGATCTTGCGCAACTGCGTCCAACTCTTCTTGTCCAAGATCTCGCGGATCGGATGAAAGTTCGGATCGTTCGGATCTCGGATCCAACACAATACACCTGGACGCAACACGCCGCGCGTCGCACTAACATACTGCGCAAAGATAAACATGTAAATCGTACCGCCCAACCAGCGTGTGAAGGCAAACGTCAGCGGAGCGGTGCTGATCGTGGTGGGCCAGAGGAGAAGCGAGGCGTGTTCGAATAGCGGCATGGTGCAGATGTCGAGCAGAAGGCCGCAGCCGAAGGGGAATACGAAGAGTTCGATAAAGATGAAAGAGATCGTCTTGATGATGAGCACGTGCTGGTCGATGAACGATTTGATCATCGACGACGGTCGCGAGAGGTCCGGGGGCGACACGCGTGAGTGGATGAACAGGACGAGGAGCCAGTAGATGTGACCGAACGCGACGCAGTAGGCTCGATCGGTGGCCGTAGCGCCCATGCGGTGTTGGTCGAGCTTGGTAAAGACGCCAGTGATCGAGTCCAAGATGTGCTCGAATGTGCCTTGAAGACCTGTAGCGAGTGCGACTTCGAACGAGGTGTTGACGGCTTTCCACTGCGACGAGGTGGTGACGCCAGCAGGGAGGATCGCGACGAGCATGGCTGCGATGGTGCTTGGCCGCGTCGCCTGCTGGGAAATTGCTGCTGCTTGGGCGCTTCTCATCGTATTACCGGTGACAAGACTGGGTAGAAGCTTGCGCATCCAATCCCCAACACCGACGTTTGCAGACGTGGAAGCAGCAGCAGCAGCAGCGGCAGCAGCAACAGCGGACTCCTGCGAGTCTTGAGAAGCCCCGATGCCCACTGCCTTGGCGATAGTCGGCCAAACCTTATTGGCGCCCAGTGCAATGAGCGCATCGAACACAGGATCCGTCACGTACCGTAACAGCTTCACGGGCAACGCCAACAGCCAAATAAGCCCGGGACCCGACCCCAACACCCTACCAATGATGTAGGGCACCATGACGAACGCCAGCATGACCAACGCACAGAGGAAGATCATGAGAAACAGATTCTGAACGATGCCGAACAAGGGTCCACGCATGCCGATCGCTTCGAGCATGCCGTCCATCTCCTCGGCGAAGCCCATCTCGGCTTCAGGATCGTCGGCTTCAGCAGCGGCAATGCCGGCTTCGATCTCAGCATCCAAGTTCATAGCGATGGGAGGCGGGAATGCAGCAGCAGCGCCAGCGCCAAGGGCATCTTGATCGACAGGCCCATCGTCAGCTTCGGGGTCAGCGACAGTGTGGGCATCGTCCGATTCGTCTTCCCACTCATCTTCGTCGTGGTCATCGTGCGCTTCATCGTCGTTGTTTGGGACCGTCTCAGCATCTTCTTGATCAAGCTGATCAGCTGGTGCTGCTGTCGGCGCTGGTGGTGCTCTTGGGTCTTGGCTTGATTCGGCAGGCTCGGTTGGCGCGGTCGGCGTCTCAGCTTGCTCCTGCTGCTGGTCTAGCTCGATGCTTGAAGCGCTTGATTGAGCCTCCACGGCTGGACGCAGTGGAGCGCTTGGCACCTCTGGCTGCTTCTGCGAGCTGCTTGCGTTTAGTTCTGCATCCGGCTGCTCTTGATCGCCATATGCTGGGATTGGCTGATCATCTGCATCGTCCAATTGCATTTCCTGGACGGCCCATCCGAGTGCTTGCTGCAGATTCTGCGACGAAGATGATTCTGCTTCTGGTTGCAGATGACTGGTGCTTTCTTGTTGAAGTGGCGTTGCTTCACTCAAGAGACGTGAGCCCTCGTCACCGACATTGCTGCTGGGGGCGTGGCCCTGAGTTGGCGCAGCTTGCTGGGCTGCGGCATCCTGTTCGAGTCGCTCTTCTATCTGTGCCCAGGTCTGCTGAAGCCGAAGCATACGTGCTTGCCTTGCGCGTTCACGCTGTGCCTGAGGATCGAGATCGAGCTCGTTTGGATCTTGTGCTTGCTGTACGTCGTCGTGGACTGGAGTAGGATGATCAGCGTCGGATTCGGGAAGCCTGGCGAGGAGCTGTTCGATCTCTTCGCGTCTCTGGTCTACTCTGGCTCGAAGCTGTGCGCGGTTCAGTGGTTCCAGCTGAGGGCGTGCGGCGGGAGGAACAGGTTGTTGTGGTTGCTGGAGTGGAGGTCCATCCTCCAAATTGGGTTGTACGTCAAAGTTCTGCGGGATGTTCTGAAGGATCCATTCTCGCAGTAGGAAGACGCCGACGAAGAAAACGACGATGATGCAGCTTAGTGTTTGGCCTTGGAAACAGTCATATGCGAGCTTTTTCAGCAATGTTTGGATAGCACGTTTGGTGGCCTCGAGCGTGACAGGATAGCGACCGAGTACGATTGCTTGAATTGAGGAAGCATTGCGGGTTGGGGCGAAGGACGAGGCAAGCTTGACGGATGACTGCAGCTCGGATGTTGTGGTGTTAGAAGCCGATGCATTGCTGGAGTTGGAAGCTGGCGAATCATTAATGCTGAATGGAGGATGTGAACCAGGGACGCCCATCCATGTGGCGACATCGATGGACCAGAACATGAAGCGCCATACGTTGATGTTGATCCATGGCAACAATGCAAGCCACGTGAAGCCCACCAGCAACGCTCTGGAGCCGAGTTGAGTGAGTTGGGCGGCTCGAATTACCAGACGACGGAGATAGAGGTAGGCTGGCAGCTTGCCATCAGCAGGCATGTCGCTGCGGTACTTTTTATGAAAGATAAAGGCATGATTGCATAGCTCGCAATACTTCTTTCTGGAATGCTGGAGCCATTCCACCAAGCAGTCCTGATGACAGTAGCGAATTGAGCCAGTGCATTTGCATGGATAGTAGAGAGGCGAGTCAGGCTCGGACCCGCTGCGGCAGATACGACAGGTGTCGTCGTCTTCCATGTTGGCTTGCAGATCGTCGATGCTATGCTGATTTCGTCATGCGTGTGTATGCGTGTGTGAATAGATGCGTATGTGTGTGTCGAGCGCGAATTCGATCGGATTCGGATAGAAGTCAGGCTTTCCAGTTTGTTGAGCCGCAAGAGAGCCTCGATTATGCTGAGTGGTTGGTGCGATTTTGAGAGCGATAGTAAGGTGAGTGTGGGACCGGTAGGAGGGAGGCAAGGGATCCGAACGGGGATGCACTGGCTGGTCACTTGAACGATGCGCACAATGTGGAAAGCATAGAGTGGCAGGTGCAGCCGCAGTGGAGCGCTGAGGGGGTGCTCAGTGAGGGTAGAGATGATGGTAGCGATGCGAAGGAACGATGCAGTAACGGTTTGCTTCTGGAAGGATGAGGATGAGCATGATGCTGCTCCACGTTTGAATTTAACAATTTCACGCACAGCACCACAGTCACAGTGTTGGACTTTTACCGACTCAGCCTTCAATTAATTGTTATTATATAATTATTATATCATTAATGATTTTTCCGGATATCGGACGCTGTTGATTCAAACCCTGCATCGAAACCCTCCTACCCCCCCCCCCCCTCTCAGCATCTACAGTACTTAAGCTCGTATCGACAATGACACCAACATCCTCGACCAGCTTAGCCGCAGAGCACATGCTTCAGCATGCTGGACCATCCATGTCCGCCGTACAGGCACTCAAACGCCGACGTATGCTGCAGCAGCAGCAGCAGTCACAAGACGACCGTCCTTCCTATAGCTACTCGGACGATGAAGACCAGGACGGACCTTCCTCTTCCTCGTCCACATTTGTCCCACTAAAGCAGCGTCGCTTGCAGCAACTCCAGCAGATCCATTCTCGTGTACGCGGAGGCTCCTCCAGTACCCCTAATGCTAGCAACGGTGCAGCCGACGAACAGCGAGACCAAGACGACGAGCTGCAAGCTCCACAGAGACCACAGCGTTCACTTTTGGACGAAGCCAGAATACTGCGCGAGAAGAAGCTCGAGGAGCAAGGAGAAAAGTCACAAGCACAGATCGAGGCTGAAGAGGAACGCAAGATCTTGGAAGCACATGCGGCGCGAAGGAAGCTCGCCAGCGACCTAGAACTGGCCAAAGGCATCCAATACACCGAGCCGCTGAAAACGTCATGGACGCCACCATCGTACATCCGCAACCGCCCGCAAGAGGAGAACGATAGGCTTCGAGAAAAGAACCACATCCTTGCCGATGGCGTCGAGGTGCCACCCGTCATCACCAACTTCCGCGACATGAAGGTGCCCGAATGTGTCATCGAATACCTCAGGACGCAAAAGAACATCATCAAGCCTTCACCCATTCAAATGCAGGGTTTACCAACAGCCTTTTCCGGTCGCGATATGATCGGAATCGCTTTCACCGGTTCGGGCAAAACCCTCGCCTTCTCTCTGCCGATTATCATGCTGGCTGCCGAGGAGGAGACGAGGCTACCATTTGCTCGAGGCGAGGGTCCTGTGGGTATGATTGTGTGTCCTTCGCGCGAGCTTGCACGTCAGACGTACGAGTCGATCAAAAGCATCGCCGAAGCGCTCATCCAAGGTGGCTACCCCCAAATCGGCGTGCTCCTTTGCATCGGTGGCATCAGCATGGCCGAACAGCACCATACCATGTCCAAGGGTTTCCACATTGTCGTTGCTACCCCGGGTCGGTTGCAAGACATGCTGACCAAGAAGAAATTCACGCTCGACTGCTGCAAGTACCTCTGCCTTGACGAAGCCGATCGAATGATCGACATGGGCTTCGAAGAAGACGTGCGCAACATCATGGGCTTCTTCAAGCAGCAAAGGCAGACGCTACTCTTCTCGGCGACGATGCCCAAGAAGATCCAGGACTTTGCCGAGCAGTCGTTGATTCGACCTGTGATTGTCAATGTTGGTAGAGCGGGTGCGGCGTCGTTGGACATTATCCAGGAGGTGGAGTATGTCAAGCAGGAAGCCAAGATGGTGTACTTGTTGGAGTGTTTGCAGAAGACGGCACCGCCGGTGATTATCTTTAGCGATAACAAGAATGAGGTGGATGATATTCAGGAGTATCTGTTGCTGAAGGGGGTGGAGGCGGTGGCGATTCACGGGTCCAAGACGCAGGATGAACGAGAGTATGCGATTCGAGCGTTCAAGTCTGGTCAGAAGGATGTCATGGTCGCTTCCGGTGTTGCTTCGAAAGGGTTGGATTTCAACGAGATCCAGCATGTGATCAACTACACCATGCCCAAGGAGATCGAAGATTACGTCCACCAAATCGGTCGTACAGGTAGAAGCGGTAAGACCGGGATCGCAACCACCTTTGTCAACGCAAATACGCAGGAACAAACGCTGTTGGATCTGAAATATCTCCTCATCGAGGCGAAACAGAGAATCCCCCCCTTCCTGGCCGCCATCGACGACCCAAGGATGGCTTCAGGCGCTGCTCTTACCAGCTGCCCCGTCTGCGGCGGTTTGGGTCACAGCATCCGAGATTGTCCCAAGTTGGAGGACAACCAGAGAAGACAGACCGCTCAGTTCTCGCGTGGTGACGATGGCGGTTATTAGGCTACCTTTCACCATCGTTGCTCTCATCTCACTTTTGTTCCAAGGTCAGCTACAGATGCAATCACACACAAGCAGACGGTAGAACAAAATACCATGCAGAACGACAACGTGAGCATTACCAATACGAGCGAGTGAACACCGACGACTGAGAAACATCAGTCGAGAGCCGGAGCGACTGCAGCAGTAGGGAACATTTAGGGAATGATCGAACGGGTCGCTATTGACAAGACATGGTAAGGTTTTTTTTTTGTTGGGGTGGGTTGGTGGGTGTAACCGACAGTTACGTTGGTTGTGCAAGAGGCTTAAGCCTGGGGAGGCTTGGTGCCCTCCTCGAACATGAAGGTGAGCTTGCACTTACCGCAGTACTGACGGTTCTTGTGCCACGACATGAAGATACCAGCACCGCACTCGGGGCTAGGGCACTCACGGCGAAGACGCTTGATGTTGCCATCGCCATCGACCTTGTAGTACTTGAGGATGGACATCTTGACCTTCTTGCGCTTGTGGGGGATGCGCTTGGGGGTGTTGTACACCTTCTTCTTCCTCTTCTTGGCACCACCACGCAGGCGGAGCACAAGGTGAAGGGTGGACTCCTTCTGGATGTTGTAGTCCGAAAGGGTGCGGCCATCCTCGAGCTGCTTACCAGCGAAGATGAGACGCTGCTGGTCAGGGGGAATTCCCTCCTTGTCCTGGATCTTGGCCTTGACGTTGTCGATGGTGTCCGAGGACTCCACCTCAAGGGTGATGGTCTTACCCGTAAGGGTCTTAACAAAGATTTGCATCTTGAATCACGGCGTGCTAACCAGTATAAGTGGTGTCCTCTGTGGATGATTGGAAAGGTAGAGAAGATAGCTTTGGCATTAGAATCTCGACTTTCTTCATGAGGACTACATCGGTGGCGACATCCGCAAAACTCGCACCGCGAAAATCTGTGCTCTTGAACAGATGCGAGTGTAGTAAGCGTCGTGTGGTGTCACGATCAAGGGGTGAAGATACTTACTGCTTGAGACCGTAAGGAGAAGAAGGAAGGTGTGGACAGCGGAGCGGCGGACATCTATTCTTGCGTCGCCCCCCAACGAAGGAACGAACGACCAGACCGAACTGCGCCCAAAAGGAGAACAGAAATTTCTTCATCCTTTCCTTCTGCTGCTGCTTCTACCTCAGCCATTTTCTCGCTCAGATTACACTGACCTGGTGCCCGAACTCGGATTTCATCGTGGCGAAATTCGAATCCAGTCACGTGCCGAGTTTTCAAGTTGGTTTTTTCTCGCACGTTAGTAAGCTCGCCGATTTTACCCCAGAGCCTAGTATTGATGTAGCTCTAACACCTTTGCTTTTAGGTCTCCCCTTGTCTCGAGGATCGTGGACGCTATATTTCTTAGCGGCCGTCCATAGGTCATGGCTTCTGTAGGCACGCGAGAGAAGGTCTAAGTTGAAGAGCACGAATGGAAGATAAAAGTACAAATGCAGCATAGCATACGATACGATAAAGTGCAGTGAGTATGATGTGTAGAACACTGCAACCGGGTGTGCAGAACTACACGAATGCTCGGGACCGAACAAAGACAGACAGCAAGCTTCCGAATCCCATCAATTGAGGTCCAGGTCGAAAGCATCTTCGTCCTCCTCCTGACCTCGTTGCTGTTCCCTCAAATGCGAGTAAGATGCTGCAAAATCGGGCTGAGGCAGTTCGTCGGCATCCTCGAGCATCGCCTCGTCGCCTCCCGCTGGCATCTCTGCTGGTGCCGCGCCATCCAGCATGGCCTGACTGTTCAATATCCCCTGCCTCATCATCGCATCGGATGGGAACGGCATCTCTTGCGGCATGGACGGTATCGCAGGATCGTAGTAAGCTGCTGCACGTTTGGCGTACTGGTTGTAATCTGCGCCCAGCGAGATGCCTGCCTCTCCTCCATCTTCTGCGTTGGCTCCAGCTTCGGACTTATTGGCAGCAGCAGCAAATTGGGGTAGCTTGTAACCGGGTGGAGCCGAAGTGTATCTCGCCAGCCGCTGCGCATACGCCAACAAAGTATTGTGTCCAATAGGTTGTTTCTCGGCCTTCTCGATCAATCCAATCTCATCCTCGCTCAGCCTCGCGATCTCGGAAAGCTCGTCGTTGATCTTGCTCAGCTCGAACAGCGCTTGTCTGGTCTCTCTGTCGCGTTGTCTCGCTTTGCTCTCGAGCTGGTCGATCCTAGCTTGATTCACTGCGTGTTGGTGTGCGAGCTGGATGCGAGACAAGAAAAGTCGATCGACCTCCGTCAGTGCAGAGAGGATATCCTTGATGTCTGTCACGTTCCAAGTCTTGTCCGCATGGGCGTCCGAAAAGGTGCGCGGTTTCAGAGTCGAGGGATTCTCAATGCCGGAGAAGAGGTGTTTGGTAAGCGCCGAGTAAGCGCCGAGCGTGGATAACAAGAGTGAAGATGTGGTTGGTTCCTTGGACAATGTCGCCTTTTGAGGGGTCAGGCGCGAGCCAGACGCAGTGGCTTGCATGTCTTTTTGCTGCTCTTTTGTTCGAGATGCCAAGATCGAGGATAGATGGATGATTCGGCAAGATGAAGGATGGAGCACAAGATCAAGGAAGGGTTCATCATGTGGTGCGTGCGCTTTTAGCCGAAAACTCTGCTCGGCCCGCATTCCGAAAAGAAAAAAAAAAACCGAGGCCCGACCTGAACCTTAAGTCGCTGGAGTCGCACAGGTTGACACCATTCCTTTGAACGACCACCAACCCACCATCCAATGAATCACGCTCCTTGACCTTACGAGAGCCCTTGAGCTTCTCCTTGACCTACTTGAACCCAAGATGCCGCCAGCAAAAGACGCCTTTCGCGGCGCCTCGCTCTATGCCGGCATCTTTGATACCCAGGAATCCTCCAATGACTCGAAACCATCGGCATCCTCGTACATAACCTCCTCTTCCCAACCGGAACCTACCAGCCCGTCTAAATCTGCTGCGAAAGACCACCTCAAGCCTTCAGGTACACTTCTGAGCACCGTTGCAGCCACTGCAGCTGCCTCTCTGTTCGCCTCCTCATTGCACTCTGCTGTACCCTGCGGCTGAGCCAAGGTATCGTGTAACGCAGGAGCTTGCGAACCGTGTCGAATGTGATCAGCTGTGCTCACTGACTCTTCCCCCTTGATCTTCTCCCAATGACAACGTCACCGTCACCCTCGTGATGTTGGTGTGCGGTGCAATTCAGGTTGGTCTGCCGCCCTTAGATTTGCTCCTCGGCGAACAACAGCTGCCGCCAAGGCCAAAGCTCGACCGAATGCGGCCTTTGTTGCCTCGTTCGCCCCTCCAGCTGCCTCGACTATCGAGGCTGAGGAGGTGCCCAAGGGGAGTATCAGCCGTGCGCCAGGTGTTGCGCCAAAAAGTCTCGCTGATGCTCCACCTAGCATTACAGAGACAGCATCTTGCTCACCGACCAAGCCTCTGCCGGAAGCCAAGCCGCTATCAACAGCAGCCACAGCCGATTTGAACCTCACTGCACTCTCCCTACCCGCCACTCACGCAGACGATCAAGCCATCATCGCCGAACTCCAAAAGCATCCGGTGCTCGAACCGCCTGCCACCACTCTCTCGGACAGGGAGATCGAGCGGGAGAAGGAACTCATCCGGCGATCCCGCCGGCCTTGGAGTCACGATGAGGCATACTATGACGAAGGTGCAGACGAGGACGAGGACGTGAACGGGTTCCTAGCCACAAGTGCCGGTAAGAGGGCAAACAAGCGAAGAGTGAGTTCGATCCCCGGTTTTTAGCGTGGCAAGAGACGGCGAGGGCTGACGCCAAATGATTCACCGTGACGCCTATCAATGACAGAAAAAACGAAAGAGGGGGAATTCTCCGTCTGCAGGACCGAACATGAATGCCGACTACGATCCTAGGATACCCAACGACTACATGGCGTACAAGCAGATGGTGTATGAGCGGCGCAAGGCGGAATTGGAATATCGGAAGTGGCAAGACGAGCAAGAGGCGAATTACGGCGATGGGGAGTGGTACGAGGATGATAATGCAACCGAAGAGGTGGAGAGGTTTGGACACCACCCGTCCCCACCTAGACTGTCAACAGAAGCGCAGCAGAGTGAAGAAATGGAGGTCAAGCCGCCTGGGACGGGCGAGGAAGCGTATGCTAGGCGGGTAGCCATGACGGCGGCGTTGTCGTCGTGGGGGGAAGAAGCGTATCAACGTCGACCGGTGTTATCGCAAGCAGCGTGTGGACTTGCACCGGGACCGCCTCCGAGACCGCCTGCGTCTGTGGTGGCTACATCCACCTCGGCGGGGGAGATGGCGAGCAGGCAAAGTGTGGCAGCGGCCATTGCGGCGCGGTTGAGCCAACCTAGCGCTATCGGTGCGTCCAAGGCGTCCGTGGGGTGGGTAGGCGATCCAGCGACGTTCGCCGAGCGGCTGATGCGCAAACAAGGCTTCATCCCAGGCACGGGTCTCGGGGCGGAGGGGAATAAAGGTATCACCACTCCCCTCAGTGTAGTGCAGTCCGCCAAGAACAAGGCTCGTGGCGCCATCGTTAACTCGGCCTCCAACTCCACCGCGGCGGATGAGAAATTCGGCAAACCCTCGTGCATAGTCGCACTGCTCAACATGGCCCAACCCCACGACCTGCGAGAGGACGGTTCGGTGGAAGAGTTGGTGCAAGATGTGGCGACGGAATGTGCCAAGTTCGGGTTGGTCGACAGGGTGGTCACGCACGAGGAGGCCGGCGAGGTGCGTGTGTTTGTCAAGTTCTCCGGCCATGCAGGCAGTTGGAAGGCGGTAAGAGGGTTAGACGGCAGGTGGTTCGAGGGAAGACAGGTGAGTGCCGGGTTTTACGATGAGGTCGAGTTTCAGGAGGGTAGGTTGGATGGGTGGGTCAAGCGGTAGCACGAGATGATGCATGATCAAAGTTTGCAATAATGGAATCATTTTGATGTGGAATGGGAATTGGGTTGCTGATTGTGAGTGTGAAGTAAAGGGGTAGAGGGGGGTTAGGTTGGGACTAAGGTTTAGGCACACGGAGAGTTTTCGAGACCATCGCTGTTGCCCAAGCGAGCCAGAGGAACGCCAGGTAATGGCCCTGGATGCGGGCTACACTTGTCGCCCACTCTGTATCTGCAGTTGCGGACACACCTGGAAGGAGGTTGAGGATGGAGGCAAGTGGGGAGGAGAGGTCGATGGTGAAAGTGCCCAGGGGAACGCCTTTACCGCTGAACGAGTCCGGGAGGTATTCGCGAAGTGAGCCGGTGAATGTGAGGCCTTTGGATGAGATGTAGCCGCGTTCTTTGGCGAGTGCGATGGGAAGGCCACCTGGTTCGATGCGGCCGGTGAGGAGGCAGACGGCCATACCGCCAACGAGGACGAGGGAGGAGGGGATGGGGAGGCCTTCAAAGTAGCGTGCCTTGCCACTGGCATCGTGTGGGATGGATGCGGCGGTGACGTTGAATCTGGCCAGACGCGCAACGCCGGCACAGACGAAGAGCGTGAGGATGAAGCTGTCAAGTCCACCACGGAGACCGAGAGCGTAGGCGGCGAATGCGGGAGCAGCACCGAACGAGAGCGAATCGGCTAGCGAGTCGAGTTCCTGGCCGAGCATGGACGACGACTTGCGCCAGCGTGCGACCTTGCCGTCGAGCAGATCAAAGATGGCGCCAAACAGCGGGAACCATAGCGCCAACCACGCATGCTTGGGGTCGGAAGTGATCAGGTAGCGTGCCGAGGCAAAGAGCGATTGGGCACCACAGAAAGCATTCATGAGAGTGAAGGCGTCGGCGAGGTGGAAGTTGCGCACCAGGCTGAAATGGCCGTCGGTCTCGATGAACTTGAGCAGCTCCTTGTGCTCGTCGTCAATCTGAGCGTTTGCGGTTGTTGTTGCTGCTGCTTTGCCTTTACGCTGCCTTGCACCGCCCTTGTTAGGCGTGGAAGCTTGTTTCGATGTCATGTTGGCGGACAAGTTGGTTGGTGCCAGCGCCGAGTTGAAGGACGAATTGGTGGTGAGTTGTGTAGCGCCTTTGCTGGCAACGCCCGAAGTGGGATGAGAGAGTGGAACGGGTGTGACGAGAGAGGGAGCTTGCGGGTCCGAGACGTACGGGTCGGTGGCTGTGATGGGAGCGAGGGTGGCTGGGGAAATGTCTTGGGTAGCGTCGACGAGGGCAGGGTCTGTGATGGCGGGGATCGTACCAGGCATGAAAAAAGCAATCCAAGCTATACAGATTGATGTCGCCGTGAGACGGTTCGAGAGGGATGATGATGATGATGGTGGTGATGGAGTAGGAGTCGAGAGAGGAAGGCCAAGGAAGGAACAAAATGCACGGTTGCACGGCGTGGCGGTTTGCAATAATATTATAATAGAAAAATGACGAAAGTGACGCCAACTTTGTGCGCACGAATGCTCAATAATAATCATCATTTCATCGTCGTCATTTTTTGGTGCGAATTTTACGGCATAGGACGGTGAGAGTGAGAGTTGCGTGTGTGTTGGTTTGTGTGGCGCTGGCTCGCGTTGACTTTGCTGCTATTTTAATAAAATTGCACGTGTGAATTCTTGGCTTTTGATGCAATCTGTTAGGCCGTCATTTCGCATGCCCCCAGAAAAAACGCCCATTTACGCCTCGTCCGACCGACCACCAAAAAAAGGGTCCGTCCGTCGCGAATCTCAACAATCTCGTCTTCTGACACCACCGCATATAGCCAGCTGGCTTCCACCACATCTGCCACTGCATTGGCAATACCTGTAGTCACGCCTCACACAGCATACACCAAGCAGACAACGCTGGATCAAGCTCCAGTGCCATTGCGTCCAGCGGTATACAAGTTGACATCTCGCGACTTCCCCACCCTTCACTAGTAGCAATGCAACTGACTCTCGACACTGCCTCTGATCAACGCTCCCAACTCTCCTTCGCCCACGCTGCATCCTTGTTTTGACCATCCTCCAGACGCCGCTGCCCCCGCCTGTCAAGGCACTAGCTCGGTTTCAACATGGCTGACTGGTGCGAGCATAGTCTCTATGCGAACCCCAATGGGCCCATGGGCCTGCCTCCAGCTGTCACAGCGCTCAGCTTCGACCCATACAGCCAGCTGCTATGGCAAGGCACTGCCTTCGGCACCGTCTCTTCGCTCTACTCTTCTCAACTTTCCCGATACACTTCCTACGCTGCCCATGGCACACCCACTCGACCATCACCCACCAAGGGCATCCTTGCTGATGAAAGGCACATCTACTCAATCGGCGACAATGGCATCAAGTGTTCTCATCGTCGAGGCCTTGCAAAGTGGACGAGTCTCACGCAGGATATGGGCACCAATGCGATGAATTTGGTCTCCATGTGCGCATCGCCGCTAGCCGCTTCGTCCGACATCGTCGCTGCAGGCCTCTCCCAATCCGCTGCCAACACAGGCGAGATTGACAACGACAACGACCTCATCCTTGCCGTCAATAACAGTACCGGTGCCGTCCTACGAACCGTACCGTCCGAAGCGCCCATCGTTCATGTCCGTAAGAGTGGCCGCTACGTGTGTGCAGCTACCGTCAACGGTCACATTCAGCTCCGTGACCCTCGCACGCTCAAGGTAGAGCATAGACTCCATGCCCACCCCGGCGGTCTCATCGATGTTCAGGCAGACAGCCACATCCTCTACTCAATCGGCTGGACAGTTCGTCAAGGCCATGCCGTCCCAGAGCCTCTGGTCAAGGTCCACGACCTTAGAACCATGCGTGCTCTCGTTCCAATTCCGTTTGCTGCGCCCGGTGGTCCATCCATGCTCGCCATCCATCCTAAGCTCTCATCCACCCTCATCGTCGCTGCCCCCCAGAACCAGTTTCAGATCGTTGACATCGGCATGCCCGGCGAAGGCCGCTTCTTCTACACCAACGCCACCTCCTTCACCACTTCCATGGCCATCTCTCCCTCCGCCGACTACATCGCTTTCGGTGAGGCCGATGGCACCGTCCGTCTGTGGAGCAGCTCTTCCGATCCATCCAACCTCCGCTTCAACACCTTCAACGCCTCTGCGCTCGAATTCCCAGACATGGCCGAGCCCACTCCTTTTGTCAACTGGTCCACAGAGACCCCGCTCTCCTCCATCGGCGTGCCTCACTACACGGAAAAGCTCCTCTCCTACTTTGACTACGACCAGTACGTCTCGGAAGCGTCGCCGCTGTTCAACCCGCCGTCCAAGATCGATCCTGCGGTTTTCAACAACCTCAAGACGGTCGATTACCTTGGATATGCAAGCCTCCCACCGCACCTTAGGGGCAAGAGGAACGTCGTCTCCGGTAAAGGTCCCGGAGGTATCAGAGCAAGTGCCTTGCACAGGCCAGAGGACAGGAAGAAGATCGGCATCCCACTCTTCCGCAGCGAAAAGGAGAAGGAGCAAAGCAAGAAGGCTGCTGCTGCAGCCGCTGCAGGCCTCACACAGGTTGACAAGAAGAAGAAAAAGGCCGACAAGAAGCGCGCCGAGGCGGGCTCGGATAGCGTGTCAACTTCGACCGATTCACGCTTTGAGCGTACGATTGCAACCGACGGCGCAACTGCTTTACGAGCCTCGAAGCTGGCATCAAAGTCAGACAGCACGATGGAAGAGTCGGATAGCCGTCAGAAAGAGACAGACGATGCTTCTCATGCTGACGGGGGCTCAGACGACGAGTCCGAAGACACCGATGTATCGGACGAGGAGGAGGGTCAAGAAGATGTCGAAACTGCCGAGAGGATGCTCGCAAAGGGCCAGATGCCTTCCTACTATCGTCTCAAGACCATCCAATACTCGCGCTTTGGCGTCGAGGACTTCGACTTTGACTTTTACAACAAGACCCAGTACAGTGGTCTCGAGACTCACATCCAAAATTCGTATGCCAACTCGTACCTGCAAGCACTGCACTACTTGGTACCTTTCCGCGAGACAGCCAAGGCGCATTTGCTCCAAAACTGCCCGCGCCAGAATTGCTTGCTGTGTGAAGCAGGCTTCCTGTTCCGCATGCTCGAGGACGCAAAAGGCGCAAACTGTCAAGCCACCAACTTCCTGCGTGCTTTCGGCAATAGTCACAAGGCCGCCAGCCTCGGCTTGATGGAAGAAGACAGTCTCACCACCGGCGGCACAGCAGGAGCAAAGAACGAGATCGTCTACAGCCAACTCGTCCAGACGTTGAATCGATTCGTGCTTGACTGCACCGCACACGAGGCGCAGCCCGGCTCATCTGCCGCCAACTCGGCAAGTACAGGGGCGACTCCAGCTCGCATCACAGCTACAGGAGCGCCTCCTGGTCTCGGTCCTCCCATGAGTGGCAACCGTGGAGGTGCCAACGGAGGACGCAGGTTGCCGACGGATCCGACATCTCCGACATCTGGGCTGCCAGCTGATGCAGTCCCGTCCTCGGCCAACTCGATGGTGGCCAAGCTGTTCGCGCTCAACGCAGTGACCAAGACGGTCTGCATCCACTGTGGACGTGAATCCAATCGCAGCAGCCCGCTCCTCACCGTTGATCTGATCTACCCTCGTCGACCTATGTCGAATGAGCCTATACCTTCGGCCGACTTTGCGTCGGTTCTGCGCGCCTCGCTCGTCCGCGAGGTGCAGAACAGGGCACCCTGCCGAGCTTGCCAGTTTACTGCCATGTTCAGGACGCGACGCGTGATGCCCTCTACAGACGATCTCCCCCGAGTGCTGTCTGTCAACGCAGCCATCCAGGCGCCTGAGCATCTGCACTACTGGCTGGACAGCAACCAGGCCAGCAGCCAGCAGCCACCGGCTGGGTCTGCCTCGACTCACGGTCACATGCATCAGCAGCAGTATGGCAAGATGACCTACATGGGCATGCCAGGCAACCGCCGAGGAGGCCCTTCGATGCCCACGGGCCGTCGTGCTGACGCCAATACGCCGTCCCAAGCTGACGAGGGGAGACGAAACTACCTCCCACCCCGCATTGCGATCAGCGTCTACGGAGACGACGTGCGCGTGCTGCCGATCTATACTCAGACGGATGTGGACAAGGCCAAGGCAACGCTTGGCGGACGACCGGCAATCTACAAGCTGCGCTCCATGGTGGCTCAGATCTCGGCGGACAAGGAGCAACCGCATCTGTGCGCCATCGTGCGCGTGCCTGAGGCCGAAACACTCGCAGCCACCACTTCCGATGGGGTCACTACCGCTACTACACCCAAGATGACCAACGCCGGAACAAGCGCTGGGACAGCGCCGTCATCGAGCAAGAAGGGTGCCAAGTCGAAAGCGGCGCAGCTGGGGCCGTGGTATCTGTTCAACGACTTTTTGGTGCGCAACATCTCGGAGAACGAAGCGCTCGGGTTTCAGAATGCATGGAAGATGCCGTCAGTGCTCATGTGGGAGAGAGAAGACGTGGAGCCGTTATCGATTGCAGAGCTGCGTCAAGGACGCACGTCGATCGATCCTACGATCCTGTGTCGTGATTTCAATCTTTCGCTCCATCGCGATCCGAACCGGATCCGGCACAGTCTCTTGTCTGAGGACGAGCTGCCTGGGCCTGGAACGCTGGTAGCGATCGATGCGGAGTTTGTAGCGCTGAACCAGGAGGAGCTGGAGATTCGGTCGGATGGGACGAGGTCGGTTATCCGGCCGACGCGGTTGTCGCTGGCGCGAGTGTCGGTGGTGAGGGGTCAGGGGGACAAGGAGGGAGAGGCGTTCATCGATGACCACATCCATACGCCAGAAGAGGTGGTAGACTATCTGACCAAGTTCTCAGGCATCTTGCCGGGCGATTTGGATCCCAAGACATCGAGACACACGGTGGTGCCGTTGAAGGAGGCATACAAGAAGTTGCGGCTGTTGGTGGATCGTGGCTGCATCTTTATCGGGCATGGGTTGAAGAAGGATTTCAGGATCATCAACATGTTTGTTCCTGCGAATCAGGTGATCGATACGGTGGATCTGTATCATTCGTCAAATCATCCGAGGAGGTTGAGTCTCAGGTTTCTTTCGTGGTTCCTGCTCAAAGCGGATATTCAGTCCGGAGCGCAGGCGAATAATCAGATCACTGCCAGGGAGCAGCAGCAGCAGCAGCAGCAGCAGGTGCAGGTGGGGATCGATGCCGTAGCAGGAGCCGGTTCGATTGCAGCAGAAGGTGGTCACGATTCGATAGAGGATGCTCTGGCTGCGTTGAAGCTGTTTAGATTGTACGAGGTGTTCAAGCAGAGCGACAGGTTGGAGGATGTGTTGGAGGATATCTACGATATGGGGAGGAAGTTGAATTGGAAACCTCCGACTAACAGTACGGGCCAGTCATGATAGTAGCAGTCCATCGCAATGTATACAATGTTAACGTTTCGTCCTCATCATCATCATGGTTTGTTGTTTGTGTGGAGTACAGGTTGGATTCGAATCAGAGTGTCGTGGGGGGATGGACGAACGCCGGTCAATCTGACCGCACTTACACTCTAGGGCTTTGGCTAGCACGATGTCAGCGATCGATTTCAAGACTGAGGCCAGCCAATCAGAATGGGCCGATTTCCAATTTGTCAGTTTTACTTGACACCTACACACCCACATGGCCGCACCGGGCGTGATGCATGATTTTTCTTTTCGTCCTTACGAAGACAGGGGAGATAGGGAGGGGTTTTTTTTTTTTTTTTTTTTTGGGCGAGAGCCGATTGATGGGTTTGCGTGAGACCCGGCGGCGGAGATGTGCGGCTGTGCGGTAATAATAATAATCAATCCCCGAGCCGCCGCACAATCATGACGCTCGCCCCAAAACCGAGGAAACCCAAACTGCATTACTGACCCGGAGTCCGGAAGTTTTGCTACGGTGTTGGCACGGCTCGATGGGTCCCAAGTTGGAGGTGATCTTTGCTTCAGTTTCGAGGAGAGTTGCCGGCCGTGGTGGGAGCGCCGTGCGATGTCAACATGGTACACAGTTTTGGAATCCGGCGTCATTGATGTCTCTAACGGCAGTTTTGGCCTGACCACATCCCTCGAGTGCGAACCAAAGTTTGGTGTGCCTCCACTTGTGAGTGTGTTTTCACACGACGGGCCGGTCGCAACAGACTATGTTGTGATGCGCAAATTTTTCTCGGATCAGCGGATGGAGATACGCGCCTGTGTTAGCCTTGTAAGCGAAATCGATATGTATAACCGTGGACTGGTTAACGAAGGGAAAGAAGCCTTACAGTAGGTCTGTAGCGGATAACCAACCAAGTCCAGCGAGATTGGCAATGCGCAACGGCTGATTGGCTGACCAGGAAACCGGCATCAGAAACCAGCGGCCGATCTTTGGGGTATCCGTTCGTCCGCAGAGTGCAGAGGGTTGTCGAGCCAGGACAGGCGACAACAGGCACGGACAGTACGTAACAATAGCGGATCGTTGGACGATGCCGCCGAGGAAGAGCAAAGAGAGGATCTTTGGCCAAGTGCACCAGCCGATTCAGGTCGGCAACAATTTGCCGCTCATGCTGCTGCACTGCGACTGCAGAAGGTGCTGAACTGCGCGCGCTTGAATTTGCAATTCGCTTCTCACGGTTGAAACCCAACTAACTGCATCTGCATCCAAAGGTGGTTTGCACAAAAAGCAGGCAGGAAAGAGCCACTTTGCTCATTGATGCCCTTTCCCAGCCCTCAGCGTGACAGCAGCCAAGCGGTGCGAGGTGCTGTGATATGCTTGCGTTAGACGATAGTCGTGCTGGAGATGGCGGAGCGATTTGTCGAGGCGGAGCGGTGGTGATGACCTTGGAGCCAAGTCCGAATTGCCTTCCTGTTGGCCGAGGTCTGGGTGTAAATGGGTGCAATCTATCGTATCGAGGTGGCCATGCGATCAGGATGATGCGAACAAAATCTATGCTTGGGCTGCAAGAGTCGGCGGATGGTGCTGGTTTGGATTCACGGGAGCCTCGCAGGCTTTGGCTTTGAGACAGCATTGCCGGTTTAGATGACAAATGAACCATCGGATCTCGCAGCATCCAGTGCATTCGCTTGTCAAAAGGTCATGTAGCGGTACGGTACAGCACAGTACAGTATGCAACGCAACTCTTCTGAAACTCCGGCATTGCGTCCGGACAAGGCACAAGCGAGATGGGTCGTCAAGTTTGTTCCCGCCAAAGCGTTGTTTCAACACTACTGTCCATTGTGGCTCCTTTCCGCGAAAGACATTCAGCGGTCCGTTCAGTCGGAGCAAAATGCGTGCCCAATTTTTCTACCTGATGAACGGCCACGAGTGGTATCTTGTTCGGAAGCATAGTACCTTGTCCACTCACTTTGAGATGGCTTTTGCTTGACTTTGTTCACCTTTGAGCCTTGAAGGGGATCTTGTTCCCTTCAACCTTCCTGAGGTCGTCTCCGAGCTCATTCCTCCCCGTTGGTCTTGCCTTCACCCACCAACTGGCTCTCATCGGCTTCACATAATTCACATCATCTCGACCTCGTGTTTGTATCGCCACAACTCGTTGACTGCCAAGACAAGCCGCCCAACCATAACAGAGAAGAGTCGAGGCTCGATTCCGAGATTTTGGAAACTGCCGGTGGCGCAGCGCAGCAGCCAACCACCGCCGTTCCCACGCTTTGCTTGCTAGCATCGATTGACTAAACCAGCTCATCGGACCATCCGCAGCTTCCCGCCTCTCATTTCATTCGCCTGCACGCGCATTTGTCGCAGTCGTCAAACCAAGAGGCTAACCATCTCTCTAGACCATCGAGCTTATCCCAGCGCGAATCACCGCACAGCGAGCAGGTGCCGCACCTCGTCCAATATCACACCGCCTCTACGTCTCCAGTAGATAACGCGGCTATCAGCCCACCCGGCAACTCATCGGCTCTTGGTTTGGTTTGGTTTGGCTTGACTTGGCTAGGTTTGGTTTGGTTTGGTTTGGCTTGGCTTGGCTTGCGATATAACGTCGGTACCGCCCTGTGTTGGCTCTTTCACAGCGTCAACCCACGCCAATTGGATCGCACGCAACGGTTCCCCTTCTTTTGCTGTAGCCTCCGCCTTGGATTTCCCTTGCAAAGCCACAGAGAACCTTCAAGTCTCGTCGCGCAACCCGCGAAAGCCTGACTATCCAGCATCCTGACAACACTGGCATATTCCGATGCCTCGACCGTGACATAGCCCATTGGGTCGGGCCGACACTGACACACTGAAGCTAGAGTATCCCAACATGACTCCGACTCCAACTTCTTCCGTCGGAAGCAGCCGACGCAAGCTGGGTCAGCCGACCGTCTGCCTGGAATGCTATCTTCGAAAGGTCAAGGTAAGTTTTCACAAAATCAACCACGACGAAACCATTCCACAGCACCCATCTTTGTCGACTCACATCGTCATCTCGGCTCATTCGTACAGTGTGATCGCAAACGACCATGTTCAACTTGTGTGCGCAGGGGCACTCAGCATCTTTGCAAAACGTTCGACACCAGCCAACTTGATCCTGAAAGTGAGTCTTACCCGGCCAGCTCTTCTGGCAAAAACAACAATGGTCCAAACCATTTGTACTGACCCTTCCTCTCTCACTTGACCTCCTTCCACCTTCCACAGCCTTACAGAAGAAACAGGCGAGGAGGTCACTGGCCGAGATCAACGCCATCCGCGAGGCAACAAAGAGCGAGCACGGCGATGATCCAGACCCGCAACAACCGTCCGGTGCTTTCCAGCAGCAGCCGCAACATCCCATGATGGCTTTCATCAACATGCTCAAGGATCTCAATGTCCAGCAAAATTTTCAGACCAGTAATCACGCATCGCCCGAATCAGCTTCCACTGGCACAACATCTTTTACCGCGTCCAACGTTTCGCGCTACCTTGAAAGGACTTGCTTGACCAAGATTCTCGAGTTTTGCGCCATCGTACCTGACTGGCCCCATCTACAGTTTCTGCTTCGGCAGTATCTATGGCATGTCGATTGGAAGTTCATCATCACCTCACAAGACCTCTTGGAGGTCCACATGAAGGATCTGTGGCTACGGGTGATTTTACCTGCACAGGCCTACGATCATCGTGGTGATCCAACTGCGATTTCCGGCGTGTCTTTCTGCCAAGGCGACCTCTCCCGCCTTGCACTGCTTTCGAGCGTGCTCGGTGAAACAATCGAGAGTATGGGTCCAGATGCCGTTGCCGAGAACTTGCCTGTCTCTCGACCAGGCGTCTCTCTGTCTGGCCCCATCAAGCCCGAATCAGACAATCCACGCGTCAGAGCCCTCGAGCTGCTCATACATCATATTCCTGCTCTGATCGAGGAGTGCGTCCGTCTCGACGAGATGACCCTAGACCTCGTGCAAGCCAACGTTTCTGCCTTCTCCGTCTGGTCCAACCAAGGCCTTCATGGTACGACGGGCGAATTCCCGCGTTGGACTGTCACCATCCGTGCCGCCAAAGCTTGCAATCTTTTCGAGGATCCGGGCAAGGATACCACTTTGACACAGTTCGAGCTCGACCATCGCAGGAGACTTGCATGGCTCGTCTATGGATACGATCATGCTTTCGCCGTTGGAGCCAACACTCGCCCCTTGATCGTCGAATCCCAGTTCAGCGTCGATGGGCCCAGCGAAGCCGTGCCCTGGACAGCTTGCGGAGCACCACCTGATCCGTGCCTCGCCCTGCTCGAGGTACAAGGCGGCAAGATTGCGCAATTGGTCTCCAACACACTGTGCTACGGTCCGCCCCTGCATCGCAAAGCTATGGAGACTGACAGTCACATTGTAAACTTGATGTCGCAGGTCCACCCATCGTACAACGCCGACAATCCGGATCTCTCCTTCGATAGCAGAGATCCTTTCCGCGCTCGACGTCGCTGTTGGCTCTCGCTCACCACTGCATGGCAAAGGGGCTCTCTGCATCGGCAGTTCTTCTTCAACAACGGCCGCATCACCGATGGAGAACTAGCTACCAGTCGTCATATCGCCACTGACAGTGCACTTCGCTCCATCTACACCGTCCGTGAGCTTCGTAAGATGCAGAATCGCTTTTCGGACTCGTTGGGTTCCGCCTGGTGGTTCCAGTATCTGACCGAGCCCTGCATGACGCTAGCCACTGCTGCGCTCTTACTGATCCGCAGCAAAGGACAAGGCGTTCCTGGTTTGTCCACCGAGGCTAATTGCTGGCCCATCACGAACCATTTCGTCAAGATCATCGACGAATGCCTTCAAGATTTGCAGAACTCTGCCCGCGATACATCTGTCTGCCTGCCTTCGTTCGTCGCGTTTGCACAAGGATGCCTCAAGCTGATTCAACAGTTGCGCAGTGCAGTCTATACCAGCCTGGAAGCACTTCTCAAGGCTCAGCCGGAACTTGCCGATCTGCAGAGCTTCACCATCGATCAACACATCATCCCGATGCTGCACCCACGATCGAGGCAGAAGAGCTCCACAACCCAGCAGAACGTGTCTGTACAGAGCGGCACAATCAGCAGCAGTAGCAGCGCTGGTCCACAGAACCAAGGCACCAAGCGAGCCAGTTTCGTCACCCAGTCGGAACCATCGACAGGTCGAAGTCGGAAGCGGACCGCCAGCAGAGATCAAGACTTCTTGCCGCAAACGTCTCTTTCCAGCTCGCAACAGAAAGTCATGAGCCCCGAATCTTTGTCTGTCTCCCCGCAAAGCTCAGCCTCGCTCTCGGCCCAGATCAGCGACATACTCTCATCCGGGAATACCGTGTCAGTAGCCGGTGGCTACGCTGTCGGAGGCGTGTTTGGGCAAGATGCTGCGGTCAACCAAGGCAGCTTTTCGCGCAGCACCCCTTCGGCATCGTCTCAGCGGGTTTCTGTAGAAGATGAGTTGCCATCGGGCACCTTGGCATTGTCGTTCGGACCTAGGATGGGCTTTACTGATTCAACTACGCCGAGATTGACGCAACCCGGCGGTGACTCTTCCACGATTGCGGCAGCATCTTCGCTTCAGCCTTCGCAGCCGTTGCTGGTACCAGCGCCGCTCTATGGCGTACCCGGATTGGTTCCTGAGGGCCACCTGTTGAGTCCAGCAGAGCCTTTTGCGCTGCGCGACTTTTACACCGAGGACGGCATGCACACGTCTCACGACGGACGAGCCATGGCCGAGTGGTTGGCGTCGACGCAGTCTTCGTGAAGGTCAAATCGCCTCAGTTCGACAGCCGGCGATGTTGCTTCAGGCGTGTCTTGTCATGGTCGACGGGCAAGGGACGAACACATGATCGCATCGTGTCGTTACGTTGGCTTGCTTGGCTTCCTGTTGGGTCTGCTTCTTTTGTGTCTCAGAATCTCATCTGTACATTGCATTCATCACCAAAGATCAACACCAGTCGCATCTTGATCAGTGCTCTCGTTTGATCGCTCCAGACATGTGGGTCGGTTCGGTCTATTCGAGCTGTCAAGCAGTTCGACATGAGATGTTCGGAGCTTTAATGATTACTGCAATACGCTACACTACACATATGGCATACAGAAGAATTTCTTCGGCCGTCAGAAGTGAATGGAAGGGAAAACGAATCTGGGCACCCTCCTAAGCTGCGCATCATCCTTTGCTACGGCCCACAGATACCCGTCGAGATCGACCTCGTTGAGCTCGGCGAGCCAGGAGAGGTGTGGATCGGTTGTGGCGAGGTGGTGGGCTCTTTGGCAGACGACTTGGCCGAGGTGGAGGGAAGCTGCTCTGAGGGTGTATGTTTCGTGGATTGTGAGTGTTGGGCCGGGGGAGTTGGGGGGGAGGGAGTTGAGTTTGTCGCGAGGGAGGTTGGCGTTGCAGTGAGCGGTGGTGATCCAATGGTACAATGTGTGCATGTTAGCGGGTGGGGTGGAGGGGGAGTTGAGCAGGTTGAACCAGACGCACAGTGTGGGGAGGACGTTGTCGACGAACATGGGCAGTGTCTTGTACGTGTTTGGAACCCGCCACTCGTGGCTCTCGCCGAACCGAAGATGCAGCGAATGGAGGAGGAAGAAGATGCGCTTGAACACGAAGATGTCGTGTCCATCAGGCAGTTTATGTGAATCGCGAAACTCGGGGAAGGTGGTGGCGATGTGTTGAACCATAAAGTCGGTCGCTGTTGTATCGTCGAGGTTTTGCGCCTTAACTTGTGTCATGAGGTCGACGAGGTATTCACCGAGACTAGCAAACCGGTTCGCAATAAGCACCTTGCCCACACTTTGAACCGTCTTGAGTATCAACTGAACCGCATCGAACATCTCGCCGCCTCTGACCCCCACCATCACCCCGGGCAAACTCGCATGCGCGCTCTCCTCATGCACACTTACCCCTAACAACTCGACCACCTTGGCCTCACTCAACTCACACATCCCCCTCGCCGTCAATGCGGGACTCCCCACCACCCGATCCTCCCCCTCCCCCGAACCCGAAATATACAACCCGATCATAAGCCGAATCACATTCTGATATGCCCCCGCGTCCGTGGCTTTGTGAAACGCGGTACGGTAGCCGGAGAACGCGTTGAGCAGCGCGAGGATGCCGAGGAAATTAACTTCGGCAGTAGGGGTGGGGAAGCGGAGAGGGAAGTTGAGGCCGTGTTGCGTGCGCAGACGTGCAAAGGTGGGCGCTTCGAGGCTGCCAAGGAGGGCATCGATGGCGGGAATGTTCGGGATGAGGCCAGAGGTTTGGGATACGTCAGCACAGGATTGACGAGTGGCTGCGATATAGTGCGAGCTGGTAGGCAGCGGCGAGGTTGAAGTCGACATGTTGACCGCTGTCGTGAGAGGCTTGGATGTCGAAGAAGGTGAAGAGGTTGTGAATTTCTAGGAGATGAGAAGGAGGTGGTCGAGTCAGAACCGCTTCGGCTAACTAAAGCATGGGTGTGGATCGTCGTCGTCGTTGTCGTCGTCGTTGTCGTCGTCGTCGTTGTTACTTGTACTCGACATCCAGAAGAAACACTACTGTACTGAAAGAGGTGTTGGACTCAGCCTTTATGAATTTAACTCGTCATTGTTAGACCTGTCCAGATCTTGCTAGACTTGGTAACCTTTTTATTATACGTGCGGGAACAAGTCTGAGTTTAGCGCCATCTCTCACCCACGTCAAATTTGGCTGCATCAATTCGGTTCGCTTGAATCTCATCTCTCTCTTTCTACCAAACCACACCGTTCCTCGCCAGCTAGACCTCGTTTGCACCATCGTTTCCTCGTTCACTCCTGCGGAGACATTCTACTATGGCGTTCCGACAGACGCTTTCGCGCAGTGCGGCCAAGCACGTCAAATGGTCCGGCACCATGCTCGACCGGTTCCTGGTCTCCAACACCCCCTCAACCTCCTCCTCCTCCTCCTCCTCTTCCACCACCTCGGCGCGCGCATCGCTGTTCGAAGTCACCAAGAGCGCCACGTCTGGCTGCTGGGCACCTCCCAAGTACTCTCTGCGTCGTCAAGCCTTGCTCGTCAAGGAAGCCGTCCTGACGGGACAACTGGCGCTCTTGCCCAACGGACCCAAAACCGCCCGCATGCAGAAGCGTCTGCAGCGTCTGGAGCAATCGTATGCACTCGAACAACAGGCTGCACAGTATCAGTACATCCCCACTTCGTCCAGCTCGGAAGCCGTCGCCAAGAGCGTACGACCGAGTGCGCTGGGCGAGAGAGTGTTGAAGCCAAGTCTGAGGGTGAGCAGCGAGGAGAAGGAGCAGGCATTGATGGCGGCGAGGAAGCTGGTCAAGGGCGTGGGACCGTATTCGGGTAGGTCCAAGGTGTTCAAGGGAAGCAAGGTGGATAAGGATAAGGTGAGGAGGTTGGGAGATGTACAGGCCAAGTTGCAGAGCATGCACCAGACAGTTGAAGAGTGGCAGTTGGTAAGTTGTTCGGTTGCGCTGTGTGTTTGAACAAGAGTATGAACGAGAGTGTACTGACGGTATTTTTTTTGGTTTGATTGGCGATTTCAGACACGAAACGAGGCAAAGAACAAGCTCAAGCCCGGTCTTCCTTTCTAAAGCTCAACCCCCTCTCCGCATCTCATTGTACTTTAGTGTATAGATTGCTCATAGTCGTTGTTGTGGGTCGCTGGCGAGTGATCGTTTTGGTGCTATCGTAGATTTCCACTCGGCTGAGGATGGATGGACTCATACTTTGAGGTTGACAATTTCCCAACGTGAGCGGCGAGCAAAAAGTCTGTGTTGTGAGATTTCAACCGTTGGTACAGAAAGTGCGAGTTGGAGCCAGATCGGGTTGAATGGGTCAGAAGGCACAGTCAGTGTGGCGCTTCGTGATCGGTTATGGCTGGACAGACAAAAGCGCCGCTTCAGAAGAACCAATCCGAACAAAAGAAACGACTCTGAAAAAAAGTTGGAAATTTGGAAGGAATTTCCTCCGTTTGATCCGATTTGTTGCCGCCAAAGGTTCAGAGAAGTAAATCTGAGATTTATTATTTTGTTGCTTCCGATAGCGCTCAGTCTGAGTGTCGGGTGGGTTGAGGTTGAGGCAACACCTGCCTGAGCCTCCACACCTTTGAAATTTTCACTCGATTCCCCCCCCCAACTACTGCCATTCAGCTGTCCACCACCTTGTGCTCCACCTCGGTACATCCGTCCATACCACTCGCTCGCGACATTCAACTATCACCGCGTGCAATCCTACACAACCATGGTTCGACCGACACAAACTACCGCTGCTGCTGCCGGTGTGCGCGTGTGGCTCTCGTCGCGTGCCACCACTGCCACCGTCGCACCTCGACGCATCGCCGTTCGCAGCTTCTCCTCATCTCGCACCAGCTTTAACACACCCAAATCTCCATTTGCCGTATTCGTCGAGACACTCAAAGCCGAGCTGCGCAAGAACCAGGAGCTGCAAGAAAACATGCGCCAACTCTCCGGTGACGTGGGCAAGATGCAAGACAGCGAGACCATGAAAAAGATGCGCGACGCCTACGAACGTGCCCGCATCATCACGTCGATCAAGGAGAATCCCAAACTTCAGGCCGCTGCTGATGCGCTTCGAAAGTCCGGAGGCCAGGTGGGTGATGCTGTCGGTGCGACGCTCAAGCAGATGGAGGAGAGCGAGTTGATCAAAGGACTAGGTGCTATTAGCTCGCGACTGGTGAGAGGGCTCGAGAACTCGACCGCTCCGATTAGGAAAACCGAAGCGTACAAGCAGTTGAGCGAGACGTTGACCGAGGCGTTTGATGACGGTGGAAGTGCGCTGAGGATCTATGTGGATGGCGATAAGGATGCCGCCGAGATCAGGAGGATCAAGAGGGAGGCGAGGTTGAGGAAGATTGGACGACCCATGCCGAGCAAGGATGTCGATTCGAAAGAGGCAGCTGAAGCGGTTATGAAGAGCTATGCGGCTAAAGAGGAGGAAGAAATCGCAGCCGCCGAAGCTGAGGCCAACAAACCCAAATCCGATTCCGATGAGGCCAAATCTCGAGAATCCACCTCTTCCACATCCACAGACCAAGAATCCACCTCGTCCACCTCATCCCCTGGCGAAGCGACCAAATCAGCCAAAAAGCCAGCAGGCTACGCCGTTCGCGTCCGTTCCATCGTTGCCAACGACTCGGCTGGCCAAGCGCTCGTTCTCCGCCCCGAACCCGCCTACAAACAAGCGTGGTCGTCGTTCAAATCGACCAACCCGCTCTTCCGCAAACTCTCGGACCTACAGGAAGCGTACCACGAATCGGAAAACCCGATGATCGAACGGCTGCGCACCGTCACTGACTGGTTCGGCTCACTGTTTGACGAAAACGACTTTGCACGCGTCACGCGTCACATGAAACTCCTCGACCCATCCTTCACCCTCGAGACATTCCAACGCGATCTACGCGAATACATCATCCCCGAACTCATCGACTCATACCACACCTCGGCACGTCACCTCCTCCGTCAATGGTGCGGCGAAGCAACCTTCAACCTCCTCATCGCCACCATCGACCCCTACCTCTCCAAAGGCCTCCTCCCCAACGGAAGGCTCCTAGACCTCAAACAAGTCGAAATCATCCAAGCAAAAGTGTTGGACAACAACATCCCCGTCCTCGTCGTCAGCTTCACTTCCCAGGAGCTCATGTTCTTCAAAGATCCAAAAACAGGAGAGGTTAAGGCCGGCAGCGATAGTCAACCCGATCTATGCAGGTACGCTATCGTGTTGACCAGGGTAGAGGAAGAATTGGATAACGAAATCACCGGTGGATGGAAGGTCGTCGAGCTTGCACGCAGAGGTCAAGCCGCTTACTTGTAACTTAACTCTTACCCCCCACACTCATCCCTGCTCATTCCCAAACTCTCAACCCAATCTTGAACCTACCCCAGTCTGTGTTTCGCTGTCATGGTTCAACATTGATGCAATTCATCATCACCACCACTACCACCACCATCGTATGAATCACGCTTTAGGCACGCGCACAGGCGTCGAAAGCGGCGCCGCTGCACCCTTCCTAGGACTCGCGCCATTCACCGACCTCGCCGCCGTCGCGATCCTCGACACACTACCCGCCACGGGCTTCCTCTTCTTCGCCTGCTGAATCCACGCATGCCGCATCGCCGCCTCCGGCTTGATCCTCCTCTCAGGATCCCAAATCAAACACTTTGCCACAAAATCGACAAACGCCTCATCATCACACTTGAGCGCCTGCGCCAACGTCTTACTCGCCGGCCTCCTCCTCTTGCCCTTGGAATTCACCACCGGCCTCGGCTGCCCCGTCGAGTCGAAAAACAACTTCTTCCTCGAACTCTTCTCCACCAAATACCTTTCCGGCACTCCCAAGATCTCCATAATACACGCCAACTGCTCCTGCTCGTTCTCGCCCGGAAACAGCGGATAGCCCGTATACAACTCGGCCGCAATACACCCCAAACTCCAAATATCGATCGCCGTATGATAATTCATCCCCAAAATCACCTCCGGCGACCGATAGAACCGACTCTGAATATACGTATACACCTTTTCGTTCTCAAAGCACGACGAACCAAAGTCGATCACCTTGATCGCACTCTTCCTCGGATGCTGCAGCAGAATGTTCTCCGGCTTCAGATCGCAATGCACTATCTTGTGATGCTTCATCAGCGCCAGCGACTGCAGCACCTGCCACGTGAACCGTCGGATCAGGTGCGTCGTGAACCCGGCAAACTGGTTCGCCTTGATCAGCTCGTACAGGTTGATGCTGAGCAGCTCCGTCGCGATGCACAGATGGCTGCGGAACAGGAACGACTCCGTCATCTTGATCACGTTGAACTTGTCCTCAGGATCCCACTTGGTCAGGTTCTCCAGGATGCGCACCTCCACCAGCGCCTGATGATGGAACCGCTTCTTGTTGCGGATCAGCTTGATCGCCACCGTCTTGCCTGTCTTGTGGTCTCGGCACTGCAACACCTGTCCGAACGAACCGCGCCCGAGCAGGTCGATGATCTCGTACCGGAACGCCAGATGGTCCCGATTGATCACGTTGTAGTCGCCACGCTCATCGTCAAAGCCGTGGTTTTGCTCCGGCTTGTCCATCGACGCCATGTGCTTGCGTTTAGCATTCTGTCCGCAGTAGTAGATCTCGGTGTAATTAAAGAGCTCCCGCAGCTCAAAGTCCGACATCTTGTTGCCGTACATCACCTCGGCCTGTCGAGGCGAAAGCATGCGACTCGCTGCCACCGGCTCGGGGAACTCGAGCATCTTGTCCAACTCGGCTTGCGAGGCGCCTGCCGCCAGCTTGCGAGCCTGTTGGCGACGAATGTAGTCCTCCATCTCGCTGTCGCCCAAGCGCTCCTCCTCGTCCTGAATCGGCGTGGCGCGCGCTGACACGTCCGACGGTGCCGGGCTGCGTCTGGCAACGGCGCTACTGGTGACGCTGCTGGCGCTGAGCTTGGCCAAGCGGTCACTGGCAGCCGTCTGCGTAGCGCTAGTCTTTGCGGGGGTGCGCGAGGCTGCAGAGGCTGCGCTGAGCGATGCTCGCGTCTTGCGCACAGGAACGGGCAGACCAGCCGTCTCCTTGGCAGCAGCGGCTGGCGACGGCGCCTTCTCCGAGGCCGAGGAGGAAGGCGCAGCAGCAGAGGAACTCGGCTGACTCTGCGTCGTGGTGGCAGCCGCTTGACCGGTTTTGGCAATGCGCGCGACGCCCTTGTCTGCTGCTGAAGCAGCTATTCCGGCTCTGACCGTGCTAGTCGTGGTAGCGTATGACGGGCTTCCGTTCACTTTCTGACGTGCAGCTAGATTGTTGAGCACCTCACGATCGCTGGGCGTGAGGTTCGACGAGTAGGCGGCGATGCGAGCGCGTCGCAAGACACCCTCGACCTCTGCTGGTGTCTTTGCAGCGGCATAGGCATTGAGGATGGGAATCAGGCTGGCCGAGACGTGAGTGGGTGCCGCAGGCGAGGCGACCTTGGACGAACTCTGGCTGTGCTTGGACGTGCCAACAGTCACGTCGGAACCCGAGACCGGCCTTCCCTCATCCTCGTCGAGCGGCTGCGTGGCCACCATACCCATACTGGCTGCCAACGAAGGGTGGTGAGTCTTGCTCGTTGGGATCGACGAAGAAGCGACTGCAGCTGCACGAGTGACACCGCCGCTGCCCTCTGTTGCCGAAGAACCGGTGGTGATCGATCGTGACAGCGCCTTCATGGTCGCAACGCGAGGAATGCGGCTCGAAAGCGAGGCAGACTTGATCGGAGATGAGGTGCGAGGGCCCATTTTTGGGCTAGAAGATGGCACACCTCTGGCCGCAACCATCCTCACGGATCGCGAGGGGGTCTGGGCGGTGACAGAATCTACGCTTGGGACAGCTTCCGGCACGCGTTCCCGCGACCTCTGGGCTGATTCGTCCGCTGAAGGAAGAGTCTGGCCGCGTCTTCGCACAGGCGAGGAGTCCTGTGCCTGCGAGGCAGCCCCGGAAGCCTCAGCGTCCTTGGCGGCGGCGATGCGTCGAGATCCTGATCGATTGAGAAGCCCACCCGCAATACCGAGTAGTGATTTGCGCGAAAGACGACCGCTGTCCTGTGAGCCCGATTCCGACGCAGGCACACCGTCATTCGACTTAGGCGCACGCTGGAAGAAAGAGGGCGTTCGTCGAGCTTTGGGGCTGGTGCTGACCTCCAACGCGGCGGTGCTAGACGGTGGCTGATCCGCGTCTTTGTCCTTTGGACTGGGCCGGATGAGTCTGCTGAGCGAGGCTACACTGGCACGACGCAGAGCGCTGGATTTGGGGAGCGGAGCGGTGCTCGCTGTGCTAGTGTCCGCAGCGTCGCTTGAGTTGAAAGAAGTCTTTTCGGAGGCCGCTGGGGGAACAGAGGATGAGACCATCTCCTCGATTGGCTCGGCAGTGGCGCACTGCATAGAGACATCGTTCGTTGAGGAACCTCGCGAGTTCTTGTCACTGAGCACACCGAGACTTGGCTTCCGGACAACCATTGCGGCCACTTCGGCGAGCTCCTGCGTACGTGGACTGAGTGGGGACTTGGGTGTAGTCGCCTTGTCGCTAATATCGGCACTGAGCCCACTGCGGGTCGAGACAAAGCTGTGGCTGGCCGTGATGCTCGGACTCTTACCTGCAGCGGCTCGGAAAGCTTCGGACGTCAGCGAAGTAGAACGCGAGCCTTCCCATAGCTTGGGCAAAGGCGGCACGGGCGGAATCGCACTACTCTTGGAAGACTCGGGGTCGTCATAGGCACCAGCGGAAGCATCGTGGCGTCCACCGTCGGATCCTACACCGGAGCCATCGCTGTTGCCGCTCATGCGCTTGGAACGCGAGACGGTACGGGCGGTGATGGGGGCTCCGAACATCGGGCTCGCATTGGCCGATGCATCCTTAACCCCACTGCTCTGCACAGCAGACGCTCTACGAGCGCCTTGCGTGATCTCGTTCTGCGGCATCGGCGGCAGCTGCGAGCGACGTAGACGTGGGCTCGAGTAGACCGACGTGCGCAGGGGCTCCTGCAGGGAGCTGTTGGACGTACCGGTTGGGTCGTCGCCAGTCCGTACCCGGGTGACGAGCTTCGAGGATCGCAGACCGTTCCGTGCAACAGATTCCTCCGAGCCTCTCGCCTTGTCGATCGAGCGCGATGACACATCATAGTTGCTGGAGCGTCGATTTCGCGAGCTTGGCGAAGAGCCTCTGCTGTTGGTTCCCGGCGTCTTCTTGCCGGCGCTGTTTGGTCGCGACACTACTCGGCTGGCGCGAGGGCTCTTGGGCTCGAGCTTGAGACCATCCAGCTTGCGAAGAGCATCAGCGGCAGCGTCCTCGCGCGAGTTGAGCCGACTCTCGTATTCATCTGCATGGCCAAAGGGGACAGAGCCTCTGAGAAGTGACTGGCCGATACTAGCAGTAGATGCTCGCTTGTTGCGCAGCGAGGCGCTGTTGCGGGACGACCTCGGTGTGCCGTGGCTACTCAATGGCGTCGAGGGGACCCCGACGGAGCCAGCATTCTGGGGATTTGCTCCAACACTGGCGAGTCTCTCTCTTCGAGTGGCGATGGGCTGGCTGCGCTGTCCTTCCACCTGCGCACCAGATGTGCTTTGGGTGGAGTAAGTCGGCACTCGGCTAGAAGCGAGGGAGTCATCGGCATGCCTTAGAGAATCGGATCTCTTACGTACGGAAGCTTTGGCGGCGGCCGAGCTCACTTCGGAGGCGTCAGACGCTGCCCGGTCGCGCAGCTGTCTGCGGCGGTGGAGCTCATCGTGGTCGTTGAGTAAGTCTGTGATGGCGGCATTGAGATCGAAGCTTTGGCGCCATTCGTCGTCATTTGTGCCGTTGCCAAAGTTGACATCTCCAAAAGTCATGGACTTTGAACCTTCGATACCGAGACCTGCAGCGCCTGAGCCAAACGGTCCCGTCTCTCCTGCAGACCACGAGAGGTCGCCAATAGCCGGCCATCGGTCGCGTGCTGCTTTGTTGGTATCGGGCTTCGTGGCAAGGCTTCGAGAGCGGATGGCAGACCTATCCATCGAGTCCTGCTGCACGATGCTGTAGTCGGACTCGGTGCGCGCGCTGATCGAGAACGACGGACTTTCGGGTGCGGCGCCGATGCTTGCGGCCACACCGTCGAGTTCGGCCATAAAGTCGGACTGTTTGTCAGAATAAACGCGCGGCAGGGCAGCCAGAGATGCGTTTCCACCCAGGGGCATATGGCGACCGGGAACGGAAGGACTGGTTGGCAGATTCGAAAGGAGCTCGTTGGGATCCCGCGTCACGTTGCGTTGCATGCTGTTGACAGAAGAGTGCGAGATGGAGCGGGAATGGCGAACTGGCTCGTTTCGTCGCGAGTACTGCGGGTCATTGGATCTCTTGTTCTCTGCCTCGCGCATCAAGGCCGAATCGTGGCTCTCGGGGCCAGAAGCACTGCTATGCGATGGAGCTGTTCCGTCGTCGGTCAGAGCGCTGCTCACGTTGCGCTTCTGGTGAAATTTGGCGGAAGTCAGCGGCGTCGCTTCGGCATTCGCCTTCCATTGCGGTAAGGACGTGGTGGCGAAGTTGTACCTCGGTGTGGCTAGTTCGCCTATGCCGATCTGTCCAGCTCGATCATAGACGTGAGGGGTAGTGGTACTGGGCGTGCGGCTTTGCAGACCAAACTTTTCGGGTGTTTGCCAAGTGTCGGTGTTTGCCGCGGCGAGATGTCGGTTTCTCGTTTCCAAAGCGAGATCGGGATGGCCGATGCCGAGGCCAGACTTTGAACCCGAGGAGCCAGCCGACCTACTGAGCGCCTTGCTGGGATCATCGGACGCCTCAGGGGTGGCGAGTGCACTGGAAAAGTTGGAGAAGCGCGAAGAGAGACTCGGTGATTCGCGCAAACCAAGGTGCATGTCGGACAGCTTGGCTTTCGAGATCGAGGCGGAGGTGTGTGAGTCGGAAGCAGGGAAGGGACCCGATGAAGCTAGCGGTGTGCGTCCTTCGTCGTCGCGCTCATCCACTTCGGCGATGCTGCCGGGAGCATCTGAGCCGCGAAGGCCAATTGTATCGTCATCGAACAGGGTGACACCAAAGCTTTGACCAAAGTTGGGAAGAGATGGCGAGATCTTGGGCTGAGAACCAGTGTGGGAGACCCCTAGATTGGAAGATCCTGACTGGGCGATGTTGGTTGTCCTTCGACCGATCATGCTCGACGACTGGGATGCCGACATCGGTGGGCCCATGGAGCCACTGGTGGAGCGAGACGCGGAAGACACGCTGCCTATGGACTGACTGGAGCTCATGGAGGCCGAGGTCGCGTTGCTGGCGAGACGATTGGAGCGCGAGAGCGAGTCTGTCCTTGCTGGGAAGATAAGTGAAGAGCTCGATGACGATGCCGCCATCGTTGTCGAAAGGCGAGAGGAAGAGTCGCTCACCTTCCTCTGACCGAGAAGGGCATCACCGAGTCGAGGGTGTCCAGAGGCCGAGCGGCCGAAGGAAGGAATTCTCGATCCGGTGTTGGGCCTCGCGCTGGTGCCGTTAGTGCCGTTGGAAGAATGGCTGGCCACAGCGACATGGGTATCCAAATCGGCAAGAGATGATCCAGCGGACAGAGATAATTTCTGAGACGTCCACGAAGAGCGGCGAGTGGTAGTGCTAGGCGAATAGGCAACATCCTGGTTCGCTGATGCTGGAGGTTGCCTCGAGCCTACTGTAGCATAGGGACGATCGGATCGATGCTTTGGATCAGCAGCGGCTTCGGTTTGGGGGGTGGTTGATAGACGTGATGTTGACGACATGGTGCGCGCACGAGCGCTGGATGCACTCGAGAGTGGCGCGGTGGACGAGATGCCGATGGTTGAGTTCAAGCGAGTACGGACTGGCGCATTTGAAGAAAGCGATAAGGACGATGCGGAGAGGCCTGAAGCCGCCGATGTCGAGGCGGAGAGACGACCGAATTCGTCATACATGGAGCTCATCCTGGGCCGCGAACTGCTAATCTGAGGCTCGACACGATGCAGTGATTCGGGCATCGCGACTGAATGTCCGGAGCAATGACACGACACCAACAAGCGCTAGAGTTGGAGCGACACCGGTTTGCTTGCCTAGAAAGTGAGATCGGTAAATCAATACATCGGTTGGCGGTTGTGATTGTGAATGGGATGCTCTTTTGGAGAATGCTGCTGGATATGTAGACCGAGTGATCTCACTGCCTGATGAGAGTGATGATTTGTCGTGAGTCTGTGGCGACGAGCGCTGTGCTTAAGTCGAGACGAAAATTGGATGTATGCAAGGATTGAAAGCGTCGATGGCGTCGATGCGACAGATGGTGGTATCAAATGGGACGAGACGGAGGATATGGCGCTGGGAGCGTGGAATGCCTCAGAGACGGCAGTCGAGAGAAGAACAACAACCTTGAACAGGTACGGTCGGGCAACTGTGCTGGCTGAGCGAAAAAGAGAGGGAGAGGGACTCTGACGCAGAGGGCGTGGTGAAGATAGGCGAGAGAGAAGCAGTTGCGAGATGGTGGTGGTGATGATGGCTTGAACAAAACTGAGCTGAGCTGAGCTGAGCTGAGCGAGGCAGCGAAAGGGTGAGGTGACTTTAGAGCTTGAAGCCGAGAGCCAGAAGATGGAAAGAGGCAGCAAGGTGAATTGGGATGAGTGAGGGCAGTTGACAGGCTGCTTCCGCGTGTGTCAAGTAAGTGGAATTTGACGCTAAAAGGAGCGGTGCCCAGCTGGGTAGGTGAGAGAGAGAGAGAGAGAGAGTCTCTCGCTGTAGTGAGCGTGGAGTGAGCCTGGCGCCGGCGAGTGGGTCGAGTGTTGGTCTGAGTAGACTTCGGCAGAAACAGCAGACCGATTTCGCAAGCACGCGCAGCGCCAAAAATGGGCAAATACGGTGCTGGAAATACAGTGTAGTAGTAGTGTGTAATGAATTGGGAAGTTCCGAGAGCTGGAATCGCAGTGTGCAGTAACAAGTTTGTGATACATGACTGCAGTGGATGACACTTTTTTTTTTCTGGTTCTGTATACAGGACTGTGATTCCCAATTTCCTTGTTTTTTTTTTTTTTTCTTTTCCCCTTTTTTTTTTGTCCAAAAACTTGGTGGCTGGTGCACGACCCCTCTATTTCAATTGAGGTGAAAGAAAGCGAGAAAGAGAGAAGGCGAAGCCACCAATCCAGAAGATAGGAACAGTGTGTAGGTAGCTCCGAAGCTCGTTCGGAAAGGCCGATGCGAGCAGGAAGGATTCGGAAATCCCGCCGCTTTCTTCGTATCATCCGTCACCCGTCTTGTGCTCGGCATCGCCAGCACGGCTTCAAACGCATAGTAAGAGAGAGAAAGTGGGCGGATTCAATTTGGGATTGTGCAAAACAAACGTGATCATGGCGAGGCGCATTCGTTTTCAGAAAACGTGGCCCCTGCAGTGCTTGCCCTCTCTCAGCGGAACGGCATCGTCGCGTCACATCTGCACAGGCGCGTCGATCCGGAAGGTCGAGATCGTTCGGAACCCCTCTCTCTTCTCTCCATCCCGTTGGAACATGACCGGATTTGAACACAACAAATGCTTCCGTGTTCGGACGTCGTGGCGAGTGATCTGAATCCAGCAGCATCAGCATCAACGACCACACCATGTCAACTGCGCAATTGTGCCTTGGCCGACTACACCCTCTATGTTGTGGAGTTGGGTGATGAGTGACTATCACTGTGCAGTGCTGATCTGGTTTTGGCTCGATCGTACATGCTTCGGAGCCAGCGAATTCTGCATCGAGCTGAACTTTGTATCTTGCTCGACCCTTTGCTCTGGTCACTCTTCGTCCCTGGCCTGGCCTCACAAAGGTTTGTGGATCCGACCTTGCAGGGTCATTACTGTCCAAGCCGGGCATATAAGCGCCGGATGTGAGACATGGACGCGGGCGGATCTTGCCGTTGCGGCGGCTGGCGCGAACTTGGATTTCTTGTCAGATCGTGGTAACTATCACCTTTCGTTTTTTTTCGCAGATGGGGACGAATCAGTAGAGTTGGCTCTTGGTTTTTCGGTGCTCCACAATCATTCATTTTGCTGCAAAGCTGCAGAACCTGAAAGTTCACCTCTCGTCTCTCATCATCGTGTCGCTAGTCTTGTTCCTCGAGACGAGCTCTACCCTCAGCCTCATCCGTTCGTGTAACATCAGCAAGTACTTCACTCTGATGCACGCAGCCTCGCCATCACACTGAAGTCGAGCTTGTCTCTTGTACCACTACATCAACTCTAGGAAAAGGAGTCGTACAGAGCTAACAGTGGATGTTGCAGCACTCGACCGCCCAAACGTCGACAGGTTCTCGACTTTGCCTCGCCTTGCAGATTTACAGCGCAACTTCGTTGATCTAAGATTCCAGCATCCAGTAGCTCGACATGTGGACCTAAATCTTGGTGCTCAGTGTTCAGCAACCCAGAAGCAGTCACCCTGTGTCCTTGACCCAAAGTACAACACCAATAAAGCAGACTATACCGACGTTACCGCACCATGTCTTCGCAAACGGAGTGGCCGCAATCGCTCAAAGACTTTGCAAATCGTGCATTTGCCGCCTGCACCGATGCCAACCGAAAAGCCGTCTCGGAAGAGCTGCGTGCGCTCATCTTTGAGTCGTTCCAGAACGGTACCATTCACACCACCGACTGGGCCAACGCCAGCCTCAAATCGCTAGCCGGACCCTCGACTGCTACTAAAAAGTCGCTCAAGAAGCGAGCAGCACCCTCCTCCAGCAGCCTGGCGAGCTTGACGGCAGAGGATGCGGAGGAGCAAGCGCGCAAGGAGAAGAGAGCCAAACGGTTTGAACGTGAGCAGCAGGAATTTAGACGGCAGGAAGACGAGATGTTGGAAACAGCAATTGCATCCAAAAGCCTAGCCACCCGATTTGGCGGCGGAACCATGGGAGTACCCGCACAGGGGGCTTGGAACGGCGCACATGGCAGGACGAACGGCATTGCGAACGGCAAGGGCAAGTACGCCGCACCACTTCCAGGTGTCGGGGCATTCACCGACACCGAAGTAGCTGATCCGAACGTGATCGATTGGGACGAACACACTGTGGTTGGCACCAGCACCAAGCTGGAGAAGTCGTATCTGCGTCTGACGTCGGCTCCGGATCCCAAGACGGTACGGCCGCTGTCGACGCTGGTGCAAACGCTGGAACTGCTCAAGAAAAAGTGGCGGACGGAAAACAACTATGCGTACATCTGCGATCAGTTCAAATCGATGCGGCAAGATTTGACGGTGCAACGCATCAAGAACGAGTTTACAGTCAAGGTGTATGAGATCCACGCGCGCATTGCGCTCGAGATGGGCGATCTGGGCGAGTACAACCAGTGCCAGAGCCAGTTGCGCGGGTTGTATGCGTATGGGATCCAGGGGAGTGCCATGGAGTTTTTGGCGTACCGGATCTTGTATCTGCTGCATACCAAGAATCGGAGGGATGTGAATGCGCTGATGGCAGAGCTGACGGAGGAGCATAAGAGGGAGACAGCGGTGGAGCATGCATTGAAGGTGCGCGCGGCGTTGGTGACGGGCAACTATCATTCGTTCTTTCAACTGTATACGGATGCACCCAACATGAACGCTTACATTATGGATCATTTCGTCGAGAGGGAGAGGATCAATGCGCTGTTGATCATGTCCAAGTGGTAAGCGTCTCTGTCTTTCTCTGCACCTCTGCGACGTTTGTTGATCGTATCAAACTGACCGAGCTTTTCTCTCAACCTTGACGTTTGCACAGTTATCGACCATCGATCGCGCTGTCGTACATTGCCGACGAGCTTGCGTTTCAGGATGTTGGCGAAGCAGACCAATTCCTGACCTCGAACGGTGCAGCGATATATATCGAGCCAACTCCGGCCGAGCTCGCTGCGATGATGCCGACAGGGAGTGGTGGGAAGAAGAAGAAAACCAAGTCGATACCGAGCTTGCCGTTAGAGAAGAGGCAGTGGGATGCAAAGGCAGCGATGCAGCCGCTGACCGACGCAATCCAGAAGTTCCGAAAAGTGGATATTAAGGGACAAATATGATCGGTCTACATGGTAGATGGGAATGTCACATACGGTACTGTATGTTGAAGGAGGGAGTTTGGTCTTGCTGTGATTGTGATTCTGTTGTCGTGGCCATGAGGAGATGTGTGGCCGTGAGCGAGGGGGCGGAATGTTTGGATAGCAGACTGAACATTGTTATTCCCATTAATAGCCAGGCTTGATCGTGGATTTCAAGACGCAGCGCTTGCCAACTCTCAGAGAAAAGGCAAAAAACGTGTGCGTGTGGAGTAGATTTCGGTGACTTGGAGGAGGAAGCAACGCACCAAATTACGATTTCAGCGTTTGTGCACAATCCAACATTCAACCCCCACCCACCATCTCGAGCTGAGTGCCACCAACGCTGCGTCTCATCCACAACTGGGGCTAGATTTGCTCTTTCTTTGTCCGACCAAACCTCAGCTCAGCCCGCAGTCGGCACAGCAAACACGTCGACGTCGACGAAGCGAGGGGGGCACAAGACAAGATGTCGTGGTTCTCGTCCCAATGGAAGCGATGGGCTGATGGGCCCAACGGCTCTTCGCATCCGGGTAGCAACAATAACGGTCAGATTCGTAGAATCGAAGTGGTCTGGGGTCGTGAAAGGTTCGTTCCCACTCTCTCTGCTCACATATTGCACTTACGCTGAACTCTTCGATTGATCCAATCCACTCTGTTCTGCATTTTCTCACGTTGCTTGCTTACAGATTGCAGATCGTGCTGCCGCGGTTAGGCGAGCCGGTGACACTGGGACACTTGCGGCACGAGATTGCGTCGGTTACTTCGCTCGATTACGACAAGATCAAGCTGATCCACCGTGGCCTGGTACTGCGCGACGATCGATTACCACTAACGGCGTACGGACTGGTGGAGGGCTCGCGAATCGGCCTGGTCGGCAGTCGCGAAGAGGGCGACAAACCAGGCGCAAAAGCATCCATCGGTGTGGGTGCGCTCTCCATTGGCGAACAAAAGGCACGCGAAAAGAAGGCCAGGGAAGCAGACACCTCGGAACAGGGTCTGATGAATCGCATCACTGAAGCGCTCGACACAGCACGCAAAGAGCTCTTCCCCCAGGTCCACCAAGTCGAGCACTCGGTCAAACTCCACGCAGGCCAGCTCAATCAACAGCAGCAGCAGCAGCAGCAGCAGCAGCAGCAGCAGCAGCAGCAGCAGCAGCAGCAGCAAGAGGGCGAGGGCGAGGCGAGAGGCGAGGAGGACAAGACGGTGATGGAAGGGGATCAGATTGCGGATGCGCACAGGAGGTTAAGCGAGCTGTTGCTGCGACAATTGTTGGCTTTGGACAGTGTGCAGGTGAATAGTGAAACGACGAGGCAGGCGAGAAAGGTGGCGGTCAAGGAGGTGCAAGGCCATTTGGATCGTTTGGATTCGGCGTGGTCGGCATTCAAGAGCTACAAGGAACAAAAGCAACAGCCGGAGTAGAGCATGCAAGGCGCAACACACGCTCGAAAGCGTTGCTAATCGATCTCGAGCAAGGATCCGTCATGTCATCCGATTCCCAATCTGAATGTGCGCGAGGAGAGCATGTGCACTTCAAGTTGTGAGCTAGGATCCCCTTTTTTGACACAGTGGGGAAGCAACAGTTCATTGAAAATGATGGGGCTGGCTGAGAGGGAGAACTTGTTCAAGTAAGTGCTGTATCGGCGATTTGTTTGCGCATCGGGTGAAAAAGGCAAAACAGATATGCAGCCGAGTCACACGGGCTCAACCAACGTTGGTTGGACTTTTGGGAAGAAATGCAGAGTCGCAGTGCGAATAAATGTTTCTTGGCCTGCAGCTCAATTCACAAATTCGCAACGCACAGACATACACATCACCCAACCGAAGCTGCCTCTCATCCTTCCCTCCTCACCTTTCACCTTCACCTTCACCATCACCCTCGCTTCCTCACATCTGTCCACTTCAAGATGGCTGTACGAAGGTTTACTGTCAAAGTGCCATGCACGTCGTCCAACATCGGGCCTGGGTTCGATGTCGTTGGTCTTTCGCTGTCTCTGTACCTGACGCTTCAAGTCACGGTCGACCCGAGTGGTACACACACCTCCCCTACTCTCGCATACACAGGACTGGGCGCAGAAGAGGCGCCGTTGGATGCATACAAGAACCTCACCACGCGTACTGCACTCTACGTGCTTCGCAGCAACGGCGTCGAGTCGTTCCCATCCGGTGTGTCGATCGATGTGCACAACGAAATCCCGTTCGGGCGTGGACTTGGTTCGTCGGGTGCTGCGGTCGTAGCTGGTCTGCTACTCGGAAATGAGCTTGGTCAACTCGGACTTTCGAAAGATCGCCTGCTGGATCACGCGCTCATGATCGAAAGACATCCGGACAACGTCACGGCTGCATTGATGGGTGGGTTCGTCGGTTCGTACCTACTCGAACTCTCGCCAGAGGAAGAGGAGCGACGCGATGTCCCCCTATCGGAAGTGATCCCGGAATACCCGCCCAACGCCTCCGAATCTTGGGGTCTCTCTCCACACCCACCACCGAACAATATCGGCCACTACATCCGCTTCGGTTGGGCTCCCGAAATCAAAGTCATCGCCATCATCCCCGACTTCCAAGTATCCACCGCCAAAGCTCGCTCCGTGCTTCCCAATCAGTACACCAAACATGACCTCATCTTCAACCTGCAGCGTTTAGCCGTTCTCACAACCGCACTCACCCGCTCGCCGCCCGATCCGTTCCTCATCTATCAAGCCATGCAGGACAAAGTCCACCAACCCTATCGCAAACATCTCATCCCCGGTCTGCCTGATGTGCTCGCCAGTGTGACGCCACAGTCCCATCCGGGCCTCCTAGGCATCTGCCTCTCGGGTGCAGGACCCACCATCCTCGCGCTCGCTACGAGCAGTGAACAAGCGATTGCAAATGAGATCGTGCACACGTTCAGGAGGCATGGCATCGAAAAATGTGACGCGAAATTTCTCACCGTCACCACAGACGGCGCCACCGTCTCGCATTAAAACCCCCCCCCCCCCCCTACCCCCTTTTTGTAGAGATATCCTCCTTCGCATAATGGTATTACAAACCAGCACTATTACTACTACTACTACTACCGCCGGACAGGAGCTTGGCGATGACGTTGTGGAACGTGGTAAATTCGTCTTCGGTAACCGTACTGAGCGCATCACTAAGTTGGTAGATGTACAGTGTCCCATCGGCACCGCCGGTAGCGATTTTGCGAGCGTCGGTGCTCCAAGCGAGTTTGTTCAGTGCTCTTAGCTTGACCTCATCATCATCCGTTGTAGCGGGGGATACGGAGGCGAGGGGTCGTTCGTGATCGAGATTCAGATTGAACACGTCCAACCTTCCCGTTCCGTCCACCTGGGCGAATATAGCCGGGTGCAAAGGCGACCACCGGATGTCGTAGATGTAGTCGTTCCCCTCTTCGAACCCGAGCACGGGCGAGATTCCCACACCCCCGCCACCTGGCAATGCGGACGCGCCGGCGATCGATCTCGACCCTCCACCCGCCACGGCATTAGTGTTAGTGGAAGTAGGGGTGGGTTTGAGCCGCCACAACTTGCTCGTCCAATCCATCGAGCTCGTCAGAAACAGATCGGAAAAATCCACCACCGCGTTACCATTCAACGGATGAAAATGCAACCCGGTGATCGCCGCCACATGACCCTTGTAAATCTCGGCCATATGCAACCCAGCCTTAAGCCCTGCACGATCGTACCGACTACCAGCATACACACATCCATCCTCGGACCCGACGAGGAAGCACGTGGTCTCCTGGTCCGGCACCCCGAGCGTGGTCACGGCGACCTCGTCGGTCTTGGCATGCAGCGTGTTGACCAATTCGAGGGTCTCCTGTGGGCGCGCGAGCATGTCGAGCATCCACCAGCAGATGGTTCCATCCGTGCTCGCCGAGACGAGGTTGTGTGCGTTGGCCGAGCCGATGATCTTGAGGCCGTAGACGGGATGCGTATGTCCCGCGGCGGAGAGCGGGGTTTTGAGGACGGGCAGCGAGCGCGCGCGTGTATCCCAGATCAGGATCTGGCCAGAGTACGTACCTCCGACGATCAGATTCGGGTGGAAGGGCGAGAAGCATACGCTCAACACATCGGTCTGGGCGTGGAAGACGAATTCGGGCCGATCGGCAAGATGCGTATTCCACACAGCAACGAGACCATCCGGTGCATCTTCATCCTGGTCATTGCGGTTGTAGGCGACCACACACAACTCGGGGTATTTTGTACTCCAGTCGATAGCAGTGATGCTTCGGTTGGCAAACGTCTTATCACCCTTACCGAATTTGCGCACCAACCGCAGCTGAGAACCACCAGCCGTGTCGATCTGACCATCGTCGGCAATGCGGTAGTCGCGCATGTAATCGTACGTATCTGTCAGCGCACGCTCGACAATCTTGGAGCTCTGTTCGACAAAGTCGCTGAAATCTTGGGCAGAGTAGACGGCCACTCGCTCTTCCTCGGAAAGCTCGCGTAGTTGCGAGGCGATTTCACGTTCCAACCTCTCCTCTTCTGCCTTTTGGGCCAAATCGGCCTCGTGTTCGGCGAGGATCCTTGCGCGCAGTGTTTCCTCGGTTTCCTTGATCCTTGCTTCCGCACCGACACCGCCTCCACTGGGGCCGCCTGCGGAGTAGTACTGGTCTTCGTCGTCCAAGTCGCCAATCGCAGCTGTCTGTACCTCCTTGGTGTAGAAGACACGCTGCTTCTGTGGTAGTTCGAATAGCTCGGTCTCCACGTCGATCAGTTCCACTGGTGCGAGTCGCACGGTGGCCTCTACCGCTGTTGTGTGCGTGTTGGCTGCTGCACCACCTGGGGTGGAAGGTGGCACCTCTGATTCGCTACCGCCGAACTCGGAACTAGGTGCATCTCGGGATCCCCCCAACAGACTCTTTCTGGGCGAGCCCGTATCACCGACCAGGCTGGCTCTGGAACTCCTTGTGCCTGAACCAGAGATGAGAGAGTTGACGAGGTCATCGAGATCTTTGCGCGAGGAAACTCCGGCGGTTGAGGAGGAGGATGAGGAGGATTCGGGTAACGAGGAGGCTGTAGATTTGAGACGGAGGGCGCGTTCTTCTCGTTGACGACGGATTTCTTGAAGTTTTGCTTTCTTGGCTTCGATTTCGGCTCGCCTGCGTGCATCGGCGGCTGAAGAGGATGAAGACATTGTGAAAGCAAGCGTATCAGCAGGGTCAAATACGCTGCAATTGGTGGTAATGGTGATGATGAAGAGGGTTGTGAAGCAAAGGTAGGAACAAGAGTTCGGTGCACTTCAAGTCAGTGTGCTTTGCGCTCAGAGACCAACACTTTGCAAACGTGTCGCCCGTGGCCCACATTTTCGAAATGTAATCGAACCGAAATCAAACATTGACTATCCCATTTTTTGGTGTTGGCAAAGGTCAAAGTGGAGGGAGGATTCTCAATTGATTGAAAGGATCCTCACCTATCCTCCATCATCATCATCATCATCTGTGTTCATCCAAACGCATCGACCAGTCGGTTCTCGGCCCACACTTGGACCCCACCATGGCGAATGCCACCATCCGCAATGCCATCTCGATCCACGGCACCAACCCACAATTCCTCATCGAAAAGCCAGTGCGCTACCGCATCTACTCCTCCCCCTTCTGGAAGGAACACTGCTTCGCGCTCTCTGCCGCCACCCTCCTCCCGCTCGCCGTCGACCTTCACCACATCGGCGGCCTCGTCGGCCTACAACGTCCTTCCAACTTCCTGTGCCTCCTCCAGAAACTCCTCCAAATTCAACCCGAACCCAGCATCGTCAAGGAATACCTCGCAGCCAACGAGTTCAAATACCTACAGGCGCTCGCAGCGTTCTACATTCGCTTGACGTACAAGGCGACGGACGTGTATTCGCTGTTGGAGCCCATGTATGCGGATGGGAGGAAGTTGCGGTGGAGGGGACCGGGAGGCGAGTTCGAGGTGGTGCATGTAGATGAGTGGGTGGATCTGTTGTTGCGCGAGGAGAGGGTTTGTGATATCATTCTTCCCAGGTTGACCAAGAGGGAGGTTTGCGAACAAAGGGATGGGTTGCCGCCCAGGATAAGTAAGCTCGAATCCACACTGCTCAATGCGGGGGAGGAGGAGGAGGGAGAGGAGAGTGACGACAGCGATGACAGCTTGTCGGATGTCAAGCGGTGGAAGTTGGAACGCCTCAAGCAGGCGTCCCAGCTAGCACGAGCTCGGCAGGAGAGGGAGGAACCCGAGCCAGACTATGCAGAAGAGATCGAGTACACCTCGCAGGAAGAGTCGGATGATGAGCAAGCGGCGGCGAGCAAGAGGAGAAGATTCGTGTCGCCCACACCGAGCGTTTCACCGGATCGTCAACTTCCACCACCAACAAAGGAGGAGCGGGAGGTAGGGTTCGTTTCGAGATCGCCAAGTCGTTCTCCTGATCGCTCCCCACCGGATGAGATGGGATACATCTCGCGCTCACCATCACGCTCACCCGACCGCGACTAAAACCCCTTTTGCATAAACGCATCATTAGCTCACTTGTTACCACTACATACCCGCGCACATCGCACAATCATAGCCATTCTACACACTGGACTGGGATGATGGCGTTAGTAAGGTGTGGATGCGCACATGCTCGACTGTCTCGAGTTGGTGCGTTTGTGCATGTGAGTCGCTCCCATATAGTCCTGCTCCTGTTCTTCCGTCTTTGTTTCGTCATCTCCGACTTCCTCGGCTCGTAACAGTCCTGCTTCCTCTCCGCTCTTCTCCTGCGCATCTGACGAGCCCGGTACATCTCGACACTTGTACAGATCAGTCAATAGATGCCCCAATGTCAAGCCGACGACAACCGATAGCAACAGCATCCAGTCCATCCCCATAGCTACGATCATCAATACATACCGCACCATTGTCGCGCCGAAATACACTATCGTCCTCACTGTCACTTTCATCCCCCTCCGCCCGCGTCCAGCATTGCGGGAGCTGGAGGTGTGCGGCAGGCTGACGTAGACGCTTCCACTTCCACTACCAGCAATGGTGGTGGTGAGGGGGTGAATGGAGGAAAGGAGGCTGTTCTTGCGCTTATTTCCCCATCCCACTTCAGGAGGTGGGGAGAGGGAGAGGGTGGTTTCGAGGAGGAATGTGAACCATCTTTCCATCAGTGCGAGCAGCAGAGTGAATGCACAAGCGGCAAGGAATGTCGTGCGTGAGTAGATGCGAAATGTGGGGAACAGAAATGGTTCACCAGCGTCGGAGCCCTCTTGGTTGGTAGGGAATGGAGAGAACAACGACGTGTGTAGGTACGGCTTCCAGCTCTGCATCCCGTCCATCTTTCCGGAGGCAAAATTCGTCTACACGATGGAGACGAGGTGAAAGCAGCAATGGTCAAGAGGTTTGCTTATGGTGGTGGAGTCAAGAGACGAGAAATGGAGGTCGAGGTCGAGGTCGAGGTCGAAAGGGGGGGGAGGGGGGGTCTGTGCGAGGGAGGCGGAAATGAAGACGGGTGGGCTGAATGCTATTGTCAGCGTGGCTACATGGGAGTGGGTCGAGGATAAAGTTCCATGGAGTAAGTGAGGTGATACGAGACGCGGGAGGGGAAGGGGTGGTTGGGATGATGATGACGAGGTCCAAGGTGTTATGGACGCGATGATGGTGTTGTAGTACAATTTCACCGAGCGAGCTGTCATGGTCACGTCAAACCTTGCTCTCTCCCCCCGCACTCGTTTCTCAAAGCGAACTAAAATCAATAAAGAGGCCGAGCACCCCTCCCTCCCTCCTCTTACTACACCATCGTAACACGAATCGAACATAACATTGTAACAAGCCAGAGCCATAAGAATAAAGAGATCACGAGAGGACGATTAGATAGCGCAAAGCAACACGCCCAGCACCAACCCTGCGATGGCTGCATCCCTAACCCATTCCCACCCGTCGAGAACATACCCGCTCGATCTTCCCCCCGACTTGTCCCCCTTCCCCTTCCCCTGTCCGTTACCATTTGTCGCATTCATGCCAACTTGAGGCGACACCACCTTCATATCGCCATCGTCCTCGATCGGGATACCGGCAACGTTCTTGCCACTGGCACTGGCACCGGAGAGTGATTTCAACCGTGCATCGTCGATCCCCTTCCCAGCAGCATCAGGGGGAGGCGGAGGAGGCGGAGGCGGAGGGGTGGAACTGGGGTTGAGCGATCCACTCGTTCCACTTTCGTTTTTCGTACTCGTTCCCGCGAGAGTTGAAGCGGGTTGTGCGGTGACCGGAGCGACCCTCGATGAGTTTGTGCGCAATGGAAGATCCATGCCGGCAGCGGGGATGGGTGGGAGGACGGATGAGTGCATGCCCAGCCCGCTTGTCTCGACTGCTTTCGTCGGGTGAGGGAGTGTGTTGACCAGCTCTGGCAACGGAGCTTTGGCAGCGGCTACGGGCGAGTAGTCCTTTCTCGCTTCGGAAGGTGACGACGACAAGCTTTCGTCCCCCCACGCTTTCGGCCTTGCCTCCACAGGTTGATGACCCAAATGCGCCGAAAGCGGTCGCACCCGACTCGTAGAAACCTCGCTCCAAACCTCATCCCCCTCCTTATCCTTTCTGTGATGATGGTCTGCCTTCATCAAAGCATACAACCGATCAATCTGGCCTCGATCCGCCTTGATCCCCAACCGATGCACCAAGCCGATAAACTTGTTCCTACTCACCCGCTCCTCCTTCTTGTGTTGGTGATGGTGTCGATGGGGTTCGAACTGGTTGAAATTCGGCTTAACCAACGCAGCCGGTCCTGGATGTTGAGGGTCCACAGCGAAAGAAAGTTGTGGACCCCCATCACTCGCAGCAGCAACTACCACCACCGTGCCGATCAAACAGGTTAGAATCCCAAAACGCACAGTCACCATGGCTTGCTGTCCTCTTGATGGTTTCAAACAAACCCGCAACTCGCCATCCAAACTCCAAACCCCTCCCTTCCTCTTCCCTCCCAAGCGAACAAATACCCACCCACCCATCCACCCACCCACCACGACCTCACCACCCATCTCATCTCATCTCATCTCATCTCATCTCATCTCCCACCCATTCACTCGGCACACACACACACACACACACACACACACACACACACACACACACACACACACACACACACACTTTCATCCCACGCACGCCCCCACAACCCGCACCCACCCCAATATGACCGAAACAACGTGATTCCTCTCCAAGTCCAAATCTATAAACTCATCGTCATGGTCAACGTCTTTGCATGCACACCCAAAATCGGCGGCCCACCCGCGAACAAACTCTCCAACTGCTCCAAATACCGCAACGACTTGAGCTCATCTGCACTCGTCCCCGGCTCCGGCGCCGGCAATGCGGTCAACACCACCCCCGTGGCGCTCGAACTATTCATCCTAATGAGCTCGTTCAAAATCAAATACTGCGCCTTATTGGGCAACTCGTTGAACGACACCGTGGGCAGGTCAGTCGAATAGATGCTCGTCACACGATTCCCGGAGCTCGTCGTGCGCTCGGGCATCGGTCGACGCAGCTGACGCAGTGCGACGGGCGAAGGCGAAGCGTTCCACGTTTCCTCCGACCTCGCGCGACTATGTCGCATCGACGCCGACGCTTGTCGCGCCTTGGCCGATTTCGGCGTCACAAGCCGGCCCTTCGAGTCGTACTCCGCACCGGAAGAAGAGCTTCCCGATCCACCGTCCGACGACACCGAGCTCGCGTACGAAGCCTGCCTCTTGCCATTCTTTAGCCTGGGTCGAGGTGTGACTGTATCCTCGGCACAAGTTTCGCTAGTCTTGGTAGGCGTCGTCTTGTCCGCGTTGAGTTCGGCTTGCAGCTTTTGCCTTTCGGAAGCCTTGAGCGTCGATCCGTTCTCGTCTTCCGCTTCCGAGCCTCCTCGGACGGCCGAGCGTGACGTCTCTTCAGCGAGATGAGACGTGAACGACGGCGCCACAGAGGCGCGAGGGGTCGCGCTCGAATCCGTCGAGGCGTACGAAGTGCCTAGCAAGCCAGCTGAGCCTCCGCTCGAAGCAGCTCGCACAGTTGCCGGCGTCGCAGTCCTCTGGCTCGAGCTGAGAGTACCATAGCTAGACGCGACGGATGGAGCTGAGATGCTCGAACTCAACAAGGGCGTACGGTCGGCTGTGACTGGGTCATCGGGCAGCCCGGCAGACCCACCGATCGAGTACGAACGTACCTTGTTGCGTACCTTGCTCGAGTGGCTGCTTGGCTCCAACGTCGAAGCCCTCCGAATTGCCAGCCCTCGTCGGTGCGGACCGTCGATCAACCAGTCGTCGTCCTCCGAAAGCATCGCAAGCTCATCTTCAAACTCCGAGTCCGAATCGGGCGAGTCTTCGTCACCATCATCTCGACGAGCACGCGGGTGGGCGAGACCAAGACGAATGTTCTGCTTGTGGAATTCGAGGTGCTCCGCAGGTAAGCTCACGCCAAACAGCTTGAGCTCCCGCTTCGACTGCTTGCGCGGCGCCTCACCTCCAGCAACGCCAGCTTGAGCCTGCATAGCCGGGATCGCTTTCGCCGGCGAGAGTGCCTGCGACTTGCGCTTGGCAGCCGCACGTGCTCGACGCTCATCGTTCCTTCGCAACTCCTTGAGTGTCTCCCACCAAGGATCGCCCCGCAATGCTTCGTCCACTTCCGCTGCCGCAACACTGCGACCGTGCACGATGGTCTGATAGGTGGTCACGCTCGGATCCGCCAGGCAGAAGACGCGAAGCGAAGCAGGAATACGCAGATTATCGAGCAGAGTGCGGATCCGCTTTCGCTCCTCTTCCATCTCGTCCGCATGCTCGACGAACACGGAGACACGAAGCTGGTGCGACTTCCAGCTGCTAGTCAAGCTGAGAATAGTGCCGAGATGCAAGACCATGGTGTACGTGTCCCAAGCGTGGCTCTCGTCGGCGTCTGGACTGGCAATCTGAATCGGCCACAGGTCGATGTAGCGGTCTCCACCCTTGCTTTCGTTCGGAGCGGTTGGAAGGCTGGTCGAAGTCGAGGCGGTAGGAGGCTGCATAAGATCGAAGCCGTAAGCAATAGCCAAAGCTTTGTTGAGTGCGAGCGAGTCTTCCATAATACCAACATATGTGGTCGGCTGAATGGGCGTCTCTTTACGAGCAACATCGGTGGGCAAAGTTCCAATATCCACGGCACGATGGTGACGCTGAGGCCAAGACAGACCACGGATGGTGATCTCACTGCCATCGCTGCGATGACCGCTGCCGGGATTGTTCCTGGCAATTTTCGCCGGGTGACGCATGTCGCTGGGATAGCCCATCACCACGATATTGGGTCGCATACCTCCGAGACCGCAGGACAGAATCAGATTTCTTGCACCCTCTCGTTCATCCTTGGCAATGACCACATCGACAAACGACTTGATGCCCGTGATGTCGACCAGTTTGAGCCAAGCAACTTGCTGCTTGCGTAGCTCTGCAAGACAATCGCCAAACTCGCCTTTCAGAACGTGCCCCAGCACGTACAGGGCGCCTTTCTTGAGCGAGTTGCAGAAAATGATGAGGTTCCACTCGCTTCGAGGGTTGTTGGCCAGCAACAGGATCTGGGGACGCCAGTACTTGACGTGGCCCTTGCGCTCGTCAAGCCTGAGCAGATACTTGCGGACAAAGTGATAGGTGATGTTGCGCGTCACATCTCCCCACGGCTTGGGTGGCGAGAAGAAGTGGATCATGACGAAAAGCATCACGGCAGCAAAGGTACAGGCAGCCGCAACGGTAAAGTTGGTGAAGAACATGGCACCGAAGCTGCTGATGGCCCCTCCTGCCGCTGTCCAGATGTTCCAGTACTTGAACGACGGGCGGAAACTTGGCGCACCGCCCGCCTTGAGCGCACATGTGGCAAAGCTGAGCGTACCAAAGGTGAGAAGCGTCGTCATGGTGACAAGCTGGGCGATGGTGTTGACCGAGTCGACAAAGAGAACTGCCTGACAGAAGATGTACGTGACAAGGACGGCATAGATGGGAGTGTCGCTGACCTCGGTTCCTTGAGCAAAGATATCCAGCACCGGAAGCAGGCTGTCACGCGCAATGGCTTGGAGCACCTTGCCGCACGCCATGACACCCATCAAGGATGAGAAGGCAGTGGAAGCGAGCGCGCCAAACGTGATGATTTGCGGACTGAGTGCCACATCGGACACGATACCAACATCGACGTAGAATGATTCGCGCTCGATGGTGCCCGCAAAGATGACAAAGCTGACAAAGTAGACGATGAAGGTGAACACAAGCGAATAGTTGGTACCCTTCGGGATGCTCTTGCTCGGTTTGCGCAGGTCGCCCGACATGGAAGCACCAGCGAGGATGCCAGTCACGGCAGGAAAGAGTACGCCAAAGACGCTCTGCCAGCTTTCGACCTCGGTACCTGTCGAAGACCCCGCAGCTCCCGCCGTGAAGCGTGGGAAGAGATTTCCTCGAAGAGTTTCCCACGACCACCCCGTGTAGTAAGCACCTCGATCATCGTCGATAAAGGGCCTGACCGTGAAAGAAGAGATAGGCAGACTGATGATAGAGATGCTGAGGATGAGTGCCAGCAACAGTGTCGCACGGGCAAAAAGCTTGGATCCGACTAGGCAGACGATGGCGCTCAGCAAGAGGACGACGGAACCGTAGAAGAAGGAATACCACGGGCCTTCGGGCAGAAAGCCAGAGGGACCTCTGCTCTGACCAAACGCGTCGGTCAGCGTCTCGACAAAACCAAGCACGTTCATGGCGGCATTGAACGCCTGGCCGGCAAAGAAGATGAGACCGATGGAGCCGCCAAACTCGGGACCGAGCGAACGCGAAATGAGGTAGTACGCACCACCACCTCGAACCTGACCATTGGTACTGATTGCATTGAGGCTCATGGCGGTGAGTGTGTCGATGGCGTAGCTGAGCACGAGCAGCAAGAGTGCACCGAGCAATCCTGCCTGGCCCAAGATGAAGCCAAAACGCAAGAAGAGGATGATGCCGAGGATGTTGAGACTGACGGGCATGAAGACACCGTCCCATGTACCTAGCTTACGAGGCGCCATTTCGGCTGGACTGATCATGCCGAGACTCTTTGTGCGTGGAAGATGGGCAGAGCCGTAGCCGTTGGAGTAGCTGGTGGGATCGAGACTATTCGAGCGCGGTGGTCTCCTGTACTGCTTGCCACCTCGCGCATGGAAACCGTCTTCGCCGGGACCCACGTTTCTATCCGAAAAGGAGACACCCTTGTGCAGGCGTCTAGGCCGTATCGTTGATGTACTTTGCGCAAGATTGGTAGATGAAGTGCCGTACGGTTCGTCAGCATAGACTGGTTGGGAGTTCTCGACAGCCGAAGAATGGGCCTCGCCGTGGTCGATGACGGAGCTAGGCGAGGAAGGTCCCGAGGCCGAGAATGGGTCACGCGTGACTTGGCCGCTGTCAAGGTCGACGTGGTAGGAGGCAGCAGAGCGTGGCCGCGACGAAGAACGAGGCTGGACAAAGTAATCGTGAGCTTCTGATTGCCCATTCATCGACTTTTCTGCGGAAACGTTGCCGGCGACGCTGCGTGGGCGAGATGGGCCCGGTTCGGGCAACTCGGGGCTGTTGCGGCGTGAATAGACGGATGGCACGCGTTGACTACGGTTGTCATCGCTGAGACCAAAGTCGTCGTTGTCGCGGCGACGGCGATTTGCCAAAGCAGCCCCCACGCCGAGCCGATGGGTGTTGGTGGCATCGTTGGCGTCGTCCGAAAAGGTGGCTTCCTCGCCCACGGCGATGCCATCTTCGACAGGCTCTCTGCGCAGCAGCTGAGTCTGAAGGGCATCGTAGTCATGCGAAGTCCGACTGGAAACGAAATGTGACATGGTGAATGAGAGCGGCTTGCGAGCTCATGCAAGTTTTCCGGTGGGAGAAGCGACAAGCGACTGTAAAACGAAGGGCGATGACGCTGTGATCAAGAGTGAGGGACGGAGCAGATTCGTAGAGTCGAGGTCAAGCGGATCATCCGAGAGGGGGAGGTATCGTGTGTGTTTGTGGATGCAAATGCGATGCGAGGCGTGTTTCTTTGTTACGTGCTGTGTTCGTTATACGTGTATCATGGTCGGCTGATCCGGGAAAAGGGGCTGTCGCTGCGCTTGACTTGACGCTTGACTTGACTTGCCCACCAAGTCAAGACAAGGCAAGATCGGCCTGACCAGTGGATCGAGATGGACTGAATGCGAAAGGATTTAACGCAGGGCCCCGATGTGAGGCTCCGTGAAGTGACTTCTGGGAGACAAAGACGAAGTTGTGATGGGTGTAAGCTCACGATGCATGCGCCTGTGACGCTGCCAAGGTGGAGAACTTAGGGTCCGTGTGTTCCAGGAGGCCTAGGCGAAAAACGCTCCCGCCCTTTTTTTTCGCCTTTTGAAAGATTCTCATTTCAAGTTAGCAGCAGCAAGAGCAGCAGCAGGAGCACATGGCTTTCTAACTGAGCACCGTCAAACGCGCTTCGGCCACCTTGACGAGATTCGGCAATTCCGAGATCTGTAGGACCTTCCGGCACGCAGCTTTCGTCTGCTTTTCCCTCAACCACCTCGCTCGCTCATCATCACTACTTGCTCTGGTGGTGACTACGACGCAGAACGCCCGAAGCAGCTGTTGCTCGACCGACAACAATACTCATAGGCGACGTCAGGCCTTTCAGGCAAAAGCGTCTTTCGAGCAACAACGACTTGATTCAAGTAGGCGGCAGGATCTCTCCCGACAACCATGCCTCCGAAAAAGGTGTCGCTGCCACCTAACCCGCCTCCGGACCCGTCACAGAATATCCCTCTCCAATACACCACCTTCTTTTCGGTTGCCCCGCTCAACGCCAAGAATGTCTCGTCGTCCTATCTCAAAACAGAGGCGCAGACCTGGATCGCTCGATCGCAAGCTGCATCCCAGGCTCTCCCTCAGCTCAAAAAGAGGAGGTTGGACGCTGTTCGGGATGGTGCAGATGATGCAGATGCTAGCATGAATCTCGATGATCAAGACGACGTCGACGCCGAGGAGGACGAGAAGGAAGCAGCCGAAAATACAAAGGCTTATCGCACCATCGTCATTCATCCTGGGTCCGAAAACCTGAGATTGGGCCGAGCTACCGATCTGTTCCCCATCTCGCTGCCAAATGTGATCGCGCGTAGACCAAGGAAAGCTGTCCCCATCACATCCAATGGAAGAGCAAATGGCAAAGAGAATGGCGACAAGGCAGAAGCAGCCGTTGGGACCCACCTGGATGCCACCGCCAAGGCTGACGGCGATGACATGGACGTCGACACGCCTGAAGACACGAGAGCAGCAGACGAGGACGCAGATCAAGATGCAGCCAACTCTCTGCGTAAGAATCCGAAAAGGTCGATCGTCAGCACATCAGCCGCATCCGGTGATGGGTCATCCTCTGGCGCAGAATCTGAGCAGGAGGAAGCTGCTACACCCAAGATGTCGCTCAACGAAGGCATCGAAACCATCCGCAACGAGCTGCGTGCCATCATGCGTCAAGAAAAGCTTCGATCCGTCGGGAACGCCAAGAATCTCGCCGCCAACTACAACGACAGCAGTCAACCAGAAGACGTACCTGAGCACAACGACCTTTTCGGCCTCGAGTGGGTCGACCCAGAGGCGAGCGGTGACAGCGATGTCCTCGTTGGCGAACAAGCCTTGCGTCTCGGTTGCTTTTCAGAGCCCAAGACGGCCGAGCCCAAGCAACTTGGAAGACGCCAACAGCAGCAGCAGATGTCATCGGTCAAGATGCTCTCCGCACAGGACGAGTCTCGACCTTGGACGCTCTTGCGCCCATTCAAGCGCGCTACGCTCGACCTCAACAGCTACGAAGAGCACTATGGCGCCTCTGCTGCTGTTCAGGCGCTCCTTGGGGATGTACGCAAGATCTTGGAGCATGCCATCACCTCGCCACCCGAAGACACAGACCAGAGGCAGGAAACTGGCAAAGTAGAGCCCATCGGCCTAGGCATCCCCCGCGGAGAGTTCTCGAACTACACGGTCATCCTGATCATCCCGGACCTGTTCTGTCGGTCGGACATCAAGGCGCTCACGGAGCTCTTGCTAGTGGACATGGGGTTTGCACAGGCTTGCGTGCAGCAGGAATCCGTATGTGCTACGTTTGGCGCCGGTCTGTCTTCCGGCTGCGTAGTCGATATGGGAGCCGAAAAGATCTCGATCAGCTGTGTCGAAGAAGGACTGATCCTTCCCGAAACTCGCGTACTGCTTTCCTACGGTGGTGCCGATCTGACGGCGTTCCTCGCGGAACTGTTCATCCGGGCGAAATTTCCCTACCGCGAGTTGGACTACCGCAACAGCATCGCAGACAAGATGCTGATCGACGAGCTCAAGAGGAAGCTCATCACACTCAATCCGGCGGATGTTGGGCTCAACATTCACGATTTCTACCTAAGGTTGCCATCGAGGCCCACGATGAAGTATCTGTTCAGGACGTACGACGAGCTCATCATGGGGCCGATGAGTTTGTTCGATCCATTTGTGTTTGATTTGGATAGCAAGAAGATGCTCAAGTGCAAGTCTAGGATTGCCTATGCTGAAGATGCTGGAGGAGATGAGGGGTTTGCGGAGGACTCGCCCGAACTGAGTGTCCTGAGGGGATTGGACATTCCCGTGACGTCGGCCATGACGAGCACGGTCAAGCATTTGTTGCCTCCTCCTCCAGCGCCCAAGACTCAGCCGACTGCGGAAACAGGAGCGGAAAAGTCGGCACCGGACACCGGTGCGGCTGGAAGCGAGATCGGAACGCCTGCCCCACCTGCACCACTGCCAAAGACTGCCGAGGCGACGGGGAGCGCGATGCCCTCTCGTGCTGCCTCGCCTGCAAATGGTGTCAAGCCAGAAGCAGCAGCTACAGACGGAAGTGTGCTGCCAGCCGCAGACGCCTCGGCTCGGCCTTCGCCGGCTCCCCCCGCCGAACCAGCCGCACTAGCGGAAAGCGAAACCGCTACGCCACAAGGTCCGACCATCGACATCGCATTTGAAGCGTCGAAGACCGCGCTCGACACGGCGATCTTGAACTCGCTGCTCACGTCGATCGGCCAAGTCGGACCGGCTGGTGATGAGCGACTGCGCAAGATGTCGAACAACATCCTGTGCGTTGGAGGGACGGCTCGGATTCCTGGTCTGAGCGCGGCTTTGGAAGCGAGGCTGACTGCGATGTTGGGGAATCACTTTGTCGCGACGACGGGAGATGCGGGGAATGCGCCCAAGGTGACGGTGATCCCGCCGCCGAGGGATATGGATCCGCAGGTAATGGCGTGGAAGGGCATGTCGGTGTTTGCCAGGTTGGATGCGGCGAGTCAGGAGTTGTGCTTGAAGAGGGAGGATTGGTTGTTGTTTGGGTGGAGGGCGTTGAAGGAGAAGACGTTGTTCCTTTAGTGTGCGTGTGTATGTATAGCTTTGAGCGTGCAATCGAATCGTGCGTTGCGCACGTCGGTGTTGGATGTGGTTTGCGTTCAAGTACAAAGTGCTAAGTGTTCGCAGCGTGCTTTAGTGGAGCGAGGAAGGAATTCATCGAGACCCTGAGCCACGCACGGAGCGCAATTTCTAACATCACTCGAAGCCGAAGGTCAGGCAGGATCTTTGCCGCGTGAATCACTACCACCACAACCACCATCATCACCTCTGTTGCCCAATCGTCCGGACACGATGGAGACGGAGTTCGTCTCGGAACTATCTCAGCCTACCGCGTCATCCAGTGCGACGTTCGATCCGAACGCGGTGACTCCAGCGTTCGTACGTTTGCCCTCGACCACTTCAACACAACACCACCATGATGCAGCATCGACCCATCGTGCGGCTTCCACCTCTCGGCTCTGCATCCCTGCGCTGGGGGAAAGCACGTTAATGGGCGAGCTCCCCAGCACCGATCCGCTTTCGATCCTTCTCCAGAAACACCTACCCCCACACATCCGTCCCGTTCGGGATCTCTCTGGTACATGGCACACCGACCGCGCAGCCATGGCGCCCAGTTCCGAGCTACCCGATCCATTCTCCCTGGGAGATCAGCAGACCTACAGTTCCGATGCGCAGGAGGGGGTGACGCAAGAGACGGTGCGGCAAGCAGCTGCGACCAACAGTTGGAGGAAGATCGCCACGCTCGCGCGGGCCAAGATCGAAGAGTATGGGAACCGGCAAAAGGAGCGACTGTATAATCAGCAGAACCGGTTGGTCGATACCTCTCATGTGGGCGAGTCAGGGGCAGGTACGGGGGGAGTGGAAGAGGTTTTGGAATGGTGGAGTGTCCGTCTATACTCTTTAGCGAGATTGCGATTGTATTCGATGCTGCAGAACGAGCTCGCTGCGGTTTGGCAGATCGTATCCACCACGCCGATCGATGGATCTTGGGACAGGGAGGGGGAGAGGGCGACGATGGTTGCGGATACGGCTATGATTCCATTTGCGCTGCGGGTGCTGCGTGCGACAGAGCCCAAGTTCAGAGGCGACATGCGCACGACGGTGGAGCAGTACACTCTGTTGGTGCAGCTGTGCAAGGCGCAAATGAAGCGGCTCAAGGTGGAAAACGCGGTAGATGGGGTGGAAGTGTGGAAGCAACGGGCGATGCAAATCGGACTCATGCTGGCATCCACTCTGGCGGAGGCGAAGGACTTTACCGGCGCGATAGAACTGCTCACCCCGTTGGTGGAGAGCATGTTGAAGGCCAAAGACGAGGTGGAGAAGCGTGTGCAGCTGGTGGTCGTAGCCAGTCGGATTTGGGTGCAAGCCGGAGATTTTGCCACCGCCCACAGGTTACTGGATCGAGCGTGTGCGCTACTTCCGACGTCGTCGGAGCTGCAGAGTCAGATTATGCATTCGAAGGCACTGATCTGCGCTATCGAGGGGGACTACTCCACCGCCTGCGCACACGTCTGTTCAGCCTCGATATCCACAGCCCAGGAGGGAGGGAATGCGGAGGTGGCGGCAAAGCTCAACTCAGCCATTGTCACATTTTATGATGCCAAACTCGACGCGGCACTGGCATCGCTCAAAGTAATCCTCGAAAGTGATACCGCACTGGTGACAAGTGCCGACGCGGTGATCTTCAACACGTCGACCCTGTACGAGCTCGGATTGGGCGACGAGAGCGAGGTGGTAGAGAAGAAACGCACATTGTTGGCAAACGTAGCCAGATGGGTCGGCGAACCAGGTCCATCAGGTTCCAGTTTCAAATTGTAGTTCGCAACCATCTCGGAGAGGATATCACGATGTTGATGCAAGGAACAAGCGTACAAATACAAATTGAGAGATGAATCGAGGGTGAAGGGGTTAATCTAACTTGTCCACTGCGAACCGACAAGGTGAGAAAGAAAGAAAGAAAAAAAAAAGGTGAAGAGGGGTGAGAATTTCTGATGAGCGGTGAGAGGAAGGGAGGCAAGACGTACATTGATCTAGACGGGTGAGGACGACGTGTTTGCTTGTTTCTTCGATTTCGCCTGCTAGGAAGACTTCGTCGAGGATGGCGTAGACTTTGTAAAAGTTAAAGACGAGGTCGAGTTCGCACACGTTGCCGAAGAATGCATCTGTTTATTTTGCGCTCATGTACTTGTCAGTGATGCTCGCACACATCCGGGGGACAGGGTTTGAGGGCGGGATAGGGGGCGGGGAGAGAGAGAGAGAGAGAGAGAGAGAGAACCTACCGAGAACTTCGACGAAGAGATGGATGGCTTCGAGGTATGCCAATTCGTTGTCGTTGGCATCTACGCAGACGCAGAAGAAGAGGCCTGCATATCTCCTGTATACCAACTTGTAGTTTCGAAACTGGCAAAGCAAAGAGAGACGATGAGATGACGAAATTTTAGGAGACGAACAAGAGGAAGAGGGTTGAGACGAACCTCGACAAAGTTGCTCTGGTACTTTTGATCTCGCGGCGCTATGAGGCGATGAACTTCGCCGCGCAAACGAATCTTCTCGTCATCGTCGTAGGGAACGTAGAACTTGGATAACCGCGTCTTGCCCTGTCGGTTCTGCACGAGGATGAACCGGATCATGGTGCAATCGGGCTTGTCCGATTTAAGGAATGTGATGGACTGTAGGGATGTAGGTGGAGGAGTCGAGGTGAAGATGTCGTCTCGAGCAAGTGGGTATGGGATACGATGCTACCCGAGATGCAATGAAGGAATGCAAAGGGGTGGCGGATGTAAAATGTTGATGTGACAATCAAAGGGACAGTACTTGGTTGGTTGGTTGGTTGGTTGGTTGATGGATGGCTGCAACAAAGGAAAGCCAGACACAAGAAGGACCCTTTCTTTGGCGGTGGTGGTGGTGGTGTGGAGTGCCGAAGCGTTGCGTTGTGCAGTCCGTGCATGCGCTCGACATTATAATCGGCCGGAAAGTAAAGCTGTGAGATTAGCAGAAATGAACAACAACATAAAATCAAAGCCTCACTCCGGAAATGTACTCAAAACTTGGGCGACGCCGAATGCAACTAAAATTGATGAGGTGGAGCCGAGTCACAGTCGCAATACTTAATGCAACACATGAACCTCCGCCGCATGCTCAGGGGACCCCCTCGCTTGGATTTCGCTTGCGTTCTTCTTGACCCTCATCCCCATCCTCTCTCGCAACTCTTCCACACCATTGCGCCTTCAAACATCCTCGAACCTGTACCTGCACCTGCACCTGCATTTGCACTTGCACTTGCGATCATCCATTGCAGCTCAGATCAGCTCGACGCTTGAATATTACCAGGATCGGAGCTTCAACCTCGTAGTAGCGACTATTCTTGTTGCTCGCTCTCTCGCTCATCTCACCGTATAAGTGTTCAGGATGAACGCACCACCACAGCAGGGCCCTCCCGCGCCGACAGCGGAACAGATCGCCATCACTGATGCTGGCTTTACGCCCATTCCGCTTGCGCTCGATCCTGAATCGCACACGCTCGCCAGCCCCGTGCCGGGACTCGATCTGACCGTGCTCAATGCGCTCATCCGCTCGCTTAAAGGTCTTCCTGCTAACGTCGCGTTTCCACCTCCGCCCAACGTCATCCCGCCACAACGCAGCATGGCCATCAACCAAGCCAAGGAAAACGGAAACACCGCGTACCGCAACAAGGACTGGGCGGAAGCCATCAAGATGTACACGCTCGCCATTGACGTCGCCGCATCGCGTCCATTGTGGGAGGCGAACCAGGTGGCGCGCGACGAACTCAGCCTCTGTCTCGCCAACCGAAGTGCCGCGTTCGCCATGTGTCACGATTGGATCGGCGCACTCTGCGATGCCGACGCCGTAACCAAGTTGAAGAAACCGTGGGCAAAGGGCCATTACAGGAAGGGAAAGGCTTTGGTGGGGTTGGAGAGGTGGAAAGAGGCTAGAGAGGCGTTCGAGTTGGGATTGCAGTTTGATCCAGAGAACTCAGATTTGAAGGCGGCGTTGGCCGAATTGCCCAATACTAAAAATCAGCTCTAAACCGAGACGAGCATCGATGGATGTATGTACTGTACTTGTACCCAAGGTGGTGGTGGTTGATTGGTGAAATGCATATCCGCATCTTGTTCGTTCGTACATTCTTGTTTTGCTCTTGTTCAAGTGTGGTTTTGTAAGAGGCTCAGTTGCGTTCAGGGTAGAATTCGAGGTGCGCGATTAGGACCCAAGTGGAGAGAGAGAGCGAACTCACTCACTCACTCGCGGTCCACTTGAACTTGCCGTCGGCGGTCCCGATGTCGGATATCATGGTAGGGCTTTTTTTTTGGCCTTGCGAGAACAAGTTTGGACTGAGCACGAATGACTCGATGTGAGCGTGTGTGTGTGTGTCAAGGTGAGAGAACTCATCCATTGCGCTCAAGCAGACGCACAGTCTCGTACACGTTTTCAATTCGGCACGGCAAATCGAGATTGACAGTCACATTAGCGGACCAACCAACCAACCATCATCATCATCATGTCGCTAACTTTATGCGAGCAGGCGAGGGAAAGGATTGCTACGGCAGAGCTTACGACGACGACGAGGAGGAGGAGGAGGGGGAGGAGGAGGACGATTCTTGCGAGTCACCACCGTGATAAGGATGGTTTACCAGGTTGAACCAGGGGATCGTGCTAAACTTCAACTGCGAGAAGGCACTGTTCCTGTGTGCGGCGCCCTGCATGTATGGTGATAGATCGCTCTGACTAGCATCCGTACCGATAGGCTTAATACCAGCATCGAGCAACTGCTTGTGTGCCGCCTGCTCCACCTTGTTCTCCTTCCAACCCCAGAATCGGAACGACGAGCGTTGGTATGCAAACAGGAAGCCTCCGCAAAAGCCCAGGAAGGTGGACAGACGCAATGCAGTACCGAGACCGCGCTTGGGTCGTGTTGGGTCGAAATGTTCCATCAAGTAGATGGCCGACGGGAATGCAGCCGTGGCACCAGCCATGGCAATGTAGTCCGAATTGCGGAACGAGCGCACCACGCGCAAAAAGTGCGGGTCCGTATCAATCACCGGGTATGGCGTGTCGAGTTGCTTGACGGCTGTTGCAACGTAGTGCACACAGAACGATAGTACCATATGATGGGTGATGTCGGTGAATGGCAACGCAAACAAGGTGAGCAAAGGTAAGAAGCAGGTTCTCGAAACATCATCGCCAATTCGAAAGATTGCACCAATACCGTTGTCCTCAAGACACATCGTAAATGCAGTGTTGCTGAAGCGTTGCTCACGTCGATACTTACGCATATTGAAACAATGTCTATGCTGATGACCGGGATGACGGATGAGCGTGGAATGGACGACCGTGTCGATTTGAAAGATGTTGGCGCCGACGACAAATGTCGAATGGGGAACCGATTGCAAGCCTTAAACGCTCGTCGCCCGCTTCTTTGTTTGCAATCCGAGTTGTCGCACGGAAATCCTTCTCATCACTTTTGTCGCACTGTCATGCTGACCAAGCAAAAAAAAAAAAAAAAAAAAAAAAAAAAAAAAAAAAAAAAGGTGGAGTGAATACCGCCGCCGCCGCCGCCGCCGCCACCAATTTTTTTTTATTTGGAAGAAATCGGTTGGAACCCTAAACTGAGCAACTTTTTCTTTTGTCTGCTAGACACCAACGCTTTGCATCTATACCTACCGACGGAAAACATGCTAGCTAGGGCTAGGGCTTCAAGATGGTCCACAAGGGCTGTGGGTAGCTTCTCTGCTGCACCTGCAGTCCAGATGGCTTTCGCATCTACGTCGTACTTGAGAAACACCGATTCATCCCGCTCCACTCTCTCGACAGGCAGCCGGCTGCTTTCTTCGTCGACCACACGGTCTCTTCCACGCCAGCTTCCCGCTCGCTCTGTACAGATCCAAGAAAAAGAGCAACAGGTTGATCCGCTCTCAACACACTCTACGACAGGAGTCAGCGATGTCGGCGACGACTTGAGCAGCACCGATCCCTCGATTCCGTGGTTCTTGCAATCAGAGATAATAGACCTCCCGCCCTCGGACGACACCTCCCCGTCCACAGCCATGGACACCTCTACAGTAACCACCACCACCACCACCACCACCACCTTCTCCTCCATCCCTGCGGTGCTCAACGTGGAAGAGCCCAACGCGATCCATAAGCTCAAAGCACACCTGCTCAATGGTCCCTCTGCCAACCTGATCGCACGCCCGAGCCAAGACGACGATCAGCTCACACCCATCACGCTCATCCACCCCGCATCGCTCTCGAAGGATCCTAGCTCCGATTCATACGGTACGAACGACTGGATCGTGTTGGTCCAAGTCAGGAGCAGTGCTGCTGGTAGTGTGCGTAGAGTAGCGAGGGATATTGGAAAGTTTCTGAAAAATACACGCCCACCTGCAATGCAGACCGAGATCGACTTGAACGACTTCCTCGGGCCTGACCCCTCTGCGCCTCGTTACCACGGCAAAGCGTCCAACTCAAACACGACCTCGACCGCTGCTGTGCTGCCCCCGCGTCCGAAGGGCATGTCGAGGATCGAGCACGAGCTCGGCAAGCGTCTCCCAGACTGGGCCGTTCACCGAATCGCGCTCAAGAGGAAGTTTCCCGACGGTTGGCGGCCGCCCAAGATCCTCTCGCGAGAAGCACAGGAAGGTATTCGTCTTCTGCACGCTTCCGATCCGGATCAGTTTAACCTCGTCGAACTCAGCGATCGCTTCCGCGTCTCGCCGGAGAGCATCCGTCGCATCCTGCGCTCCAAGTTGGCCGTCACCGGTGAAATCAGGAGTCGACAAGATCGACGTGCTGCCGAGAGTATTTCCGCACGTCAGAGTCTTGAAATGGAAGAGATCCGTCGTCTGCGCGAGCAGGAGAGCGAGTTGGTGGATGACGACGAGTCGCCCACGATCGAGGAGGAGGAGGATGACGACCATGACGGCTGGCCGGGTATTCAACCGGTGAGGTATGAGGGGTTGGTCACGTCCGCATCCGACGCATCGGCGTCGGGCATCAAGTCGAAGCTGAAAAGAGGCGGAAAGAAGGGTGATGGAAACTGGTGCCTCGTCGATGCAGATTGGTGCAAGGTGCACGTCATGACCGAACACGCCAGGTTCACCTACGACATCGAGGGCATCTGGCGCGAACTCGAAGTGGGCAAATCGTCCAAGCCCAAACCGTGGGAACAGGAGCAATTCCAGCCTACCACCTCTGCCAATCGTTCGCGGCGCGCAAGGGCCAGGAGAGACGTGTTTGGCGCGAGAATCAAGAAGCAACACTCGCGCAGCTGGAGCGGGATCGATAACGCGGCTCTCAAGTTCGGCAGCGACTCGCGAGGGTTTTCCACCAGTGTGCGTCGGTTTCTGCCGGCCGAGGTGCCTGAGTCGCTGTCGCAGATGCTGGGCAGGGCTGATGCGGTGTTCTCCTCGGGCGAATCGACTAGCATTCCGGTCTGCGTGACGGGCTGGTTGCGATCCGCACGCAAGCAGAAGTCGATCACATTTCTTGAATTCTCGGACGGCTCGCTGCCCGGTTCACTCACGCTGCAGGCGATCGTCAAGAGCAGCGAGCACTCGTCGCCATCCGAGATCGACCGTCTTGCCGGACTCACCGTCGGAACCGCGTTGCGGCTCCGGGGCAATCTGAAACCTGGTCTCGGCACCAAGGCGGGACAGAACGTCGAACTCGAAGCGACCGACGTCGAGGTGCTTTCCGGATGTGATTGGACCTACCCGCTCGCGGCAGTGTCGATGCAGCAGCACAGTGCGGTGGTTGAAGAGGGTGCATATTCTGCGTCTCTCGCTGAGCGGCGCAATCCGCATCTCCTCGGCAGACTGGCGCGCTATGGCGCAGTAGCGCGCACACGCGAGAGGATCGAACAGGGGATGGCGTCGTTCCTCTCGTCGCATGATTTCGTCAAGATCGCGTGTCCCGTTTTGACCTCGAGCGATTGCGAGGGTGCGGGAGAGACGTTCCAGGTCGTACCCGATCCGCAGGACGCGACGTTTTGGGGTGAGGCGGGTGGGAAGGCTTACTTGACGGTAAGCTCTCAGTTGCATTTGGAGGCGGCCGGGTTGGGGTTGGGTCGAGTATGGACGCTGAATCCGGCGTTCCGGGCGGAGGGGAGTGCGACCAATCGGCATCTGTGTGAGTTCTGGATGTTGGAGGTGGAGATGTATTTCACGGAGCTCGAAGGGGTGCTCGATTTGGCTGAGGGGATGGCGAAGAGTGGGATTCGGACTGCCCTTTCGGGGGTTAGGGATATGGAGAGTCTGGGGGATCAACTTCATTTGGAGATGCTGGAAAACGTGGTGGCGGCGGAGTGGAAGAGGATCACGTACCATCAAGCACATGAGATCTTATCGCAGGCGCACGAGGGGACGTTCTCGATCCCCCCCAGCGTGGATCGGGGTTTGGCGAGTGAACACGAAAAGTACTTGGCTAACAAGCTAGGTCCCGTGTTCGTCACGCATTACCCACTCAAGCACAAGGCGTTCTACATGAAGCGTGCGGCGCAGCAAGGTCTCGTCGATTGCTTCGATCTGCTCATTCCCAATCTCGGCGAACTCGTAGGTGGGTCCATGCGTGAATATCGCCCCGCTCACGCCAACTCGAATTCCAAGCAAGCGCTCGAATGGTACACACACGATCTCAAGAAATTCGGCGGCGCGCTAGAGCATGGTGGGTTCGGCTTGGGCATGGAACGGCTGCTGGCCTGGGTGACAAACACTCAGAGTGTCAAGGACGTCGTTCCGTTCCCCAGGACAAAGGGGCCGATAAGGTTCTAAGCTTGTAGTCGTCCTCGAGGGGGAAAATCGAATCCCCAGTCAAACAAGATGTTCCTTTTTGTGTGCTCAACCTAGGCTTCCACAGCTTTCTCCTTCCTCTCTGAAACATGTGTCATGGTATTGACGCCGACACGAAAATGAGAAGGACAAATTCATTCGTCCAGATCCATGCTCGTCGAGATCTGAGTTTGTTTGCGCTCGGCTCTCCTTTTCCCGGTACTCTGCATCCATTTTTGATTCTTGATCTCGTACGTCTCCTCCCTCGACCTTTCCCGCATCATCATATAATTAGCTGCCCCTCTTGCCATCCCATTCCCCAACGGAATCACGCCTCCACTCGCCACCTTTCCCCTCTCTTCATGCCCTTCCCCTTCTACCTTAGCTGCTACAGCGGCGGGGAGACAAGGGAATGCAGCGTCGGCGAAATTGGTTCTGCTGGGCAAGGTGCCGAGATGCGGCGAGGGAGAGGCGAGGATAAAGTGTCGAGTCAATTCGGTCGAGATCGCCAGTTGCGTCCATGCTTTGTGAACTCTGAGAAGCGAATTCGAAGCGGTGGCCAGATTGTCCTCCTGCTCGAAGGGAGGGATGGAGGTGAGTGGTCCATCGTAAGACCCCACGCGCCACTCGATGTCGGAGGGCAGGAACCCACATTCCCACAATACCAGTGGACGGTCAGCAGCCATCTCATAGTTGGGTTTCGTGGCGTACACTTCCAACGCTTGATCCGCTTCAGCGTACGTACAAGGGTCGGTAGCAAGTGCTTGAGCAATCCACATCGGTAAACCCTCGATCGGTGTGTGTTGCGAAGAAACGCCAGTGGTGCTACGGACGGGAAGCCACCATTTGATCTCGCCTTGCGTCTCGGTCCCAGAGTTGGCGGTAGCTTTGGGTGCGCAACTTGAGGTGGCAGCAAGACGCATCTTGATTCGGTCCGCTGCAATGGCTCCCTTCTCGATATTCATGAGTTCCTCGACGACGCTCGGATGCTCCAAGCGCGAACCGACGAGGAAGAGGATCGCCATGATGTTGCGTACCTGATGGTACAGAAATGCGGTGCCGCGCAGGTTCAACACATACATATCCTCCCTACTCCCCTCGCCCACTGGCTCGGCCTCGTCGTCCCCAATCCGACTCGAAGTGCTCGGCCAGTGACTCGAAACGCGATCGATGCTAACGCCGTCGATACGCCGGCGGTAGTTCGTGATCTGCTTGGAGGCATCGATCTTGCACAGATTTCGAAAGTCATGCTCGCCCAGCAGTCTGTTTGCCGCGTTGCGCATGAGGTCAATGTCAAGCCGTGTTGCTCCCGAATCTTGACCGTTGGCAGAAGTGGAGGAGGTGTCGCTAGGCGGGAAGAAGATGCTCGGTGGACCGGCGGGGAAGAAGTACTTGTAGTGGCGGTATGTGCAGTCGAATCTCGAGCTAAAGTCTGGACGAACGGGCGACCAGGCTTGGATGCGGATGGTCGCGGGAAGGATTCGATTCAAGATCTGCACGTACGGCAGTTCGCTTTCTTCCAGCCTGACATTTCTCTGTTGCTCCAATGCGTCGAACTCAGGTCCTTGAGGCAGGGGCGAGGAGACGTCGTACTTGGCCTGGTGGGTAAGACGTTGCTTCCACTGGTTGGTCTTCTTACTACGCACCCAGAGAGCGACGACTTGTCCAGCAGCAGAGACGCCTCGATCTGTTCTACCGCAGCGAGAGAACCCGGCTCCGTCCATACCAAGAGATGGATCGACTAGGCGCGCTGTGCACATTGCATCCCACAGCACTCCTTCCACCGTGGGCAATGCGCTGCCTGATCCAGGACCGGTTGTGTTTTGTGCAGCGAGGCCAGAGTAGCCTGCACCGTCGTATGAGAAGCGGAGCGCGATCTTGCGACATGGCGCAGAAGCAAAATCGAACTCCCTGGTTTTTTTCTCCTTCTTGCCTTGGCCCTTGCTCTTGTTGCCTGTGCCTCCTTGGTCGATTATATCTGCCGAGGTAGAGGAAGAGGAGGGGAGCTTAGCGACATGCTTTTCTACGTTGATCCGTGAATGAGCGGCACGAGAAGCTGTGGCAGCCGTTTCGAGCTCAGCTATGCGCGATAGAAGCGCTTCCTTGTTCCAGTCGGCGTAGCGAGACTTGAGTTCCATTTTGCGCTGCCAGATGCGAGCCAGAGTGTCGGCCTTTTTGAGCTCACGAGAGACGGTGAGGGTTCGGGAAAGGGTGGCTTCCACCAGACGGCGCGTGGGTCGAGATAGCGTTGAACAGCAGACAGAGAGCATGCAGAGACACAGCAAGCTGCCCCAGAGGCTGTCTCGGAGAGCAATAGGTCGTGATCAAGCTAAACGAAGGTATGTGGTGAGAAGAACAGAAGAAAAACAAAAACAGCAAAGTGGAGGAAAAGAGTTGTGACACTCGAAAAATTGGGCCGACATCCGAAAAAAAAAAAATCAAAAATAATTGTGGCCGGGAAAAGCGACCGAAATTCAGATCAAGCTACAGACTGGACCCTGCATATGGTTCGGTTCAGTTCAGTTCAGTTCATCGTCACAGGTCGATGCCAACGCATTCGGCTACAGCACAGTCGTTGTTGTCGAATTTGTTTTCTTCTTTCAATTGTCCATAACTAACGACATCAAGCGTGAGTCAAATGATCAACCACCAGAATGCCATCGCTCTCCGCGAACGGATATGCGTAGCTGCTCAAGAACTGCTTGATGAATCCGGCCACTTTGACCCTCCTCTTGTCCGTTTCTTTGCTGCTATGCTTGCCCTTTCCTATCGCCAAGTATGCCAACCCTTGCATGCCTTCGGCTTCTAGTCCGAGCAGGAACTCTTCTGTCAATTCAACAGCTTCCTTCGCGTGCAAGCCGTGCAAGTCGAGTAGACACTCGGTGCGCTCATCAAGCGAAAGACTCGATGTGATCGACGCCGCGGCACTGCCTTGGAGCGACCCAGGGCGCACCACACCCAAGCATACACCGAGACCATTACCAACCAGCTTGCCGCAAAGGTTGCGGGCGCCCGCTTCAGTGCTTTGACACGAAGCATTCGAGCCAGCAAGGCTAGCATCGTTGAGGCGAGATCGCAGCTCACGCAGTCGGTCCTTGACGATGGCGTGAGCTGCACTGCGCGATTCGTCCTCGTACTGATGGTTGAGAGTAGAAGCTTCCTTGCTAAACTTCTTTGCAGAGGCGACGTCTCCCTTTCTGTATGCCTCGGAAGCCCGAGCAAGAAGCTTGTTCCTTTGCTCAGCCAACGAAAGCACATCGCCACGATGCGTCTGGTACGTCTCTGCTACACTGCTTCCAGTCAGCAAAGTTGGAAGCAGTGCCGACGGTCGCAAAGGGATGCGGGCTGAGGTGCGCGGGGCCGTGGCTACAGGCTTGGCTGGCTTGCCGTCTGCTGCACCCGCGCCGTGTGCACGCATGGGAGCTGCTTTGGCGTGAATGCTGATGACTCCCTGCGAATCGCTTTGGGCCCGCGTGGAAGGGTCGATAGGTGCCCTTTTCTGCGCGGTCGCTGCCCAACGATTCCTAGATGGATCGGCTCCTCCACCCAGCGTCGCGGCATACGATGTCTTTGCTGCAGCATCCTTGCTGCCCGCTCCCAATTCGGGGAAGTCCTCTTTGGCACCATTGCCGACGCCGCTACCAGGCCAAGGTTCTGCTGGAGCAGCATTCGAGGCTTGGGTGCTGCTGTCGTTGACCTGCAGTCCCGACACAATCCCCGTAGCGAGCTGATTGAGAGCATCATAGTCATGCAAAAAGTTGCAAGGATTGTGAGCGCAGTGGCCTTTGAGCCAGTATCGGCACACGGCACGATTCTCGAGATCATGCGAGAAGCGACAATCGCTTCGACGGCATTCTCCGGCCAGGTAATAACGACACACGCGGTTAGCTGCTTGGCCAGATGCTGGATTGACCTCTAGCTTCTGCGCAAATTGCGACGAACCGGATCTTGACAGAGCAGGGCGTTGACCACGTGCGGCAGCGAGTCCCAAGGCTTCTCGTGACATGACGTTGACTCCAGCTTTGACGCTCGCAGTGGCAGGCAATGGTGCCGCAGAGATGCGCGGCGAGTCCGTTGACGGCGCCGATGCAAGAGCACGAGGACCGCCGCCCGATAGCAGAGACTTGGTACCGTCTCCCAAAGGCTTGCCGTCATTCTCCCAAATGGCATTGAGTGTCTTCTCGACATCATAGTTGTGCATGACGAGCGCCTCATCGACCTGCTCTGGGCTCCACTCCGACGACCCAGCCTTGGTGCCAGTGACGAGGATCGAGTAGAGCATGTCAAAGGGCGTGAGGGGCGCCGTGGGCTCGGCGCCGAGCGCGTTGGCTTCGGTAGGATCGACAGCACTGCCGGAATCGGAACCTGGCCAGCCAGGGTGATATGGATTCTGGTCACCACTGGTCTGGGCTGATGTCCATCCGATGTCTTGGTCGTAGCTTGTGAAACCGGCGAAGCTGAGTGGTTGCTGCTGAGGTTTGATAGTGCCAAAGGGCGAGAATTCGTCGTCGTCATCGTCGCCAGCACCTGCATGGCTCTTGTTGGCGAGGGCAAGGTTGCTGCTGCTGGCATTGGAGCTCGGGCGGCGAGTGAGGTAGGGTAAGGGACGGATGGGTGTAAGATTGTTTGTAGCTGCAACAGTGGCATTGGAAGGAGCGGTGCGCGGCTTGAACTCGGTGGCGCCGATGTTGAGCTTGGGAGAGCCAAAGGGGGAAGGGGAAGCAGGGCGGCTGCCGGAAGTTGCAACGCCAACGACAGCGGGAGGAAGCGATGACATGGGCGAAACCAGCGCTGCAGCGGCGCCAGTGGAGGAGGCTGAAGCTAGACTGGTGGAGGACAAGTTTGAGAGGGTGCGGTTCCATGGTCGAGGAGAAGCACGCGGTGAACCGGAGCCGATGACGCCTGGATGTGGACGAGGACTGGCGCTTGAAGCATTGGAGCTTGGCCATGCGGAGCTGGGCGTAGAGTTGAGCGTGGCCGTGGCCAGCGCACTAGAGCCGAGATGAGGTGAAGTGGGGCGGTGCGAGCTTACAGAAGCGGGAGCGGATGCGTCTGATGGCACACCAAAAGAGGAGACAGGCGAGAAGGAAGGTCGAGAGGGAGTCCATGGGCGTGAGGTGGAGACGGAGCGAATGCTAGCAGGACGCCTAACAGGGGAGTGATTCGGGTTGGACGGGAAATGGGCGCCAGTGGGCTGAACATCCTCGCGGTGACGATGCATGAGCTCGAGGACCAAGTTGTCGATGCGAGCCGAGGAAGAGGGAACCGCCTCGATCGAGTAAAGCGCGTTGGCTATTGTGGCTCTGACCTTGTCGATCCGCTCTTCCTCATCGAGATGCTGGTCGTTGAGGATAGCGAGGATATCGGCGGTGTAATCGGTGTTGTTGGGTGCCGAGGTGGATGTACGCCTGCTGCTGGATGAGGAGAAAGTGCGATGGTGGGAAAGCGCCTGGAGGGAGAGCTGAGCAGCTTTGAAGGAGGATGACAAGGGTGGCGATGTAGCGATGGAAGAAGCGTCGTCTTGATCTAGTTGACTGGCTGCAAGTTGATCGTGATCATAGTCTTCTGGCGACAAGAGCGAGGAAGGAAGGTAGGCGTCGGCTTGCTTGTCAACAGCACCATCTTCGGACGCAGAAGCGGAGGCGGAAGAGGAGAGAGACGATGGCTTGTGCGGCTTAAAGGCGGCAGTGAGAAGAGGAGGCGCTGCCAGAGATGTGGAGGCGGACGAGGTTGCTGAGGTTGAATGCGTGTTGGTCGTAGTGGGGTTAGAGACGGAGGCCAAGTTTTGTAAATGGGAGGCAGTGCCGTTCTTGGTGGTTAGAATTGAATCCAGAAAGGACCTAGCATAGCTGCTGGTCTGTTTGGGAGCCATTTGGGTGGGGTTTTTGAGGTGATCGAGCAGCTCGACACCAGCCGATGTCAAACGTGCCAACGAATCAAGGGGTTTCAAGGATGCCGAAGTCTTTGGCGCGGGCGGATGAGGATGGATGAAGGCAGCATTGCAGTGAGGGGAGGGCCTCACTCAAGAGAGCTTCACGCAATCCAGCTGGTGCAAGAAGGTGGCAAAGTGCTGAGTGCTGCTGCAGCGCGCGTCCAAACGCCAACCAAAAAATGATGGTGGTGGTAGTGGATTGCGCGGGTTGGGCGTTGGATGTGATAGGCAAACGCTGACTGATACGTCGGATGTCGTGTCAAAAATCAAAAAGGCTAGCGCGCCGGCGACGCTGCACAAGAGCAAGTTACTGTGTAGAGTGTGTGTGTGTTCGTCTACGGCTGAGCACGTTTGCAATTTCGATGCTGGTAATGAATGTGAATGATTGTTACATCGCTCTCCTCACACAGAGATGCTATGCTATGCTATGCTCGGCTCGGCTCCGAAAACGCGTGTTAGCAATTGGCAGCGCTCAGACGCAACTGTGAAGCAATGTGCACTCAACTCGGCTCTGTTGGCTTTTCTTCGCGTTCGGCCTTCTCCTTTCTTCTTTCTCCTTGCTCTCCCACATCCATACCATACCGCTCAAAACCCCACATATACGTCCGTCGCCATGTCGTATTCCAATGGCACCACCACCGGAAACGGTCCCGGTGCGAGCTCATCCGGCTCTGGCTCACGCTCCAAGCGCGAACTCATCGACCGTGTCAAGTACCCCAACCCCATCCCTGTGCCTCCTTATGCGCCAAAGCTTGTCAAGATCCCCACAGAGCCATCCAGATATGCCAATCCTCACTTTGCTGATCGTCTTGCAAGTCAACAGCCCATTCCTATGGTAGTCGATGTCCATGCCGGTATGCCCATCGACCTTGCCAACTTCCAGAACCTTTGGGAAGGTGACCTGTCCGAGGTGGTCGTGCCTGCTTCGGCAAGCATCGATGCCCAAGATCTCGATGATGCGGATGCCTTCCTTCTCCAAGACTTTGCTGCCATGCTTCCACCTGCAGCTACCACCAACTCTGCACCCGGCGCCATCGGTCTCATCACTTCGCTCAAGGCAACCCAAGACCCTACCGCATCAGCCTCCGTACACGCAGCCATCCAGCAGCGTCATACCCAATCCCTCGGTCCCGGTGCCAAGTCTGCCCTCGCAGCCGACGACGTCACATGGCTTCGCACCACCCAGTATCTCAGTGCGCAACAGAGGCAAGCTCAGCAGCAAGTTCAAAAACCCAAAATCACAGAACGCATCGATACCTCAACAGAGGCCCAACTGGCAAAGATCGAAAAATCCTTCAAGGACGCGCAGAAGCCGCTCCACACCCTCAAGCATCCCCACAAGAGAGGCGTCAAAGCTGTGCAGGTATTCGACTTGCTCCCGGATCCAGAGACTTGGGCTACCGACTACCAGGTCGTTCGTTTCATTGACCATCCTGGTCGCATCGTCAACGGTGTTCCTCAATCCGATCCTCGTCTCGATGTTGCCATCTTCCGCCCCGTAAACGCCGCAGATGGAGAACAGCGCGTCTCCTACTATCTTCCCGCAGGCGAGCATATTCCACAAGATCTCGAGGCTCCCATGACCCTCCTCGACAACCGCGAGATCGAAGAAAACAATGCGCGAAGGCTTCGAAAGAGGAGAAGGACAGGCAAGTTCCCCATCCATCCCCAAGATCAAAGCGACAGCAACAACCTGCTCAATAAAGACTACGCCACCGCCTACAAGCTTTCGCGAGACTACGTGCCAAAGGACACCGCAGAAACTGCGCACGATGTTGTCCTCCTCACTCTCGACGACGGCGTTCCAGACCCTGACCCCGATGCTGACGTCGACCCAATCAAGGGTGTCAAGACCGCCTCCACTAAGCCGGCTGCGGAAGGCGAGGATGACGATCTCTTTGGCGGCGGCGACGATGATGATGAGGATGATCAAGACGCTGGTGGGTCGAATTCGGACGACGCATCCAAACCACTCAGCTCGACGCTTCCTCCACAATCCGAATACGAACGTCAAAAACGCTCGCGACGTTCCGCAGCTACCAAGGGCAAGGAGCGCAGCGAGCAGCCCAATGGCGACGGTCTCACCTCTGAGAAGCGTCCTAAAGCGCGTGCCTACTACCACAAGGTTGGCATGCGCTTCACTCTGCGTGTCTGGCGTAGTCGCTTTGCCAACAATGAGAAGCTGCGCAACAGGGACAGAAGGTATCCAGGCAAGTGGGATGCCATCGTATTGTCAAACAGAGAGCTGGACGAGCGCGAGAAGCTCAAAAGACTGCATGCCAGAGCTCACGTCGATGACGTCGGTGAGCTCGAGCCGTACGACGAGAGTGAAGAGGAGCTAGAGCTCATGCCTGACGAGGAGGAGGAGGAGGGTGGTAAAGTTAATGGTGAGGTTCAAGAGAGTCAGGAGGGAGCACGAGACCGTGTTGACGCTGATGCTGATGGCGAAGCCGATAGTCCTGCCGATGCTCGTGGCAGTGATGATGACGCTGGCGAGAAGCAGAATGACGATGATGGTAGCGACGATTGTAGTGACGATGACGAGGATGACGAGGATGGCACTGTCGATGGCGACGAGGAGCTCGCCGCCTTGCGTGCCGAGGCTGGTGAGGCTGGTGAGGATCTTGATGTCGAGCAAGGTGCAAGGCGATCGCGCAACCGCAGACCTGCCACTGCCGCTATGGAAGAAGACGATGACTAAGCTTCCTGATCTTCACTCATGAGTCGGCGATCTCTTGCAATTTAGAAAGCGCCTTGTTTCGCATTCTCTTCCGGCTGCTCTGGCCAAGAAAATCCTAAATTTTGGTGGTGCGCTGAATTGATGCGTGCTGAGCACAACATTCACACTCTTACACGTGGGATTGAGCGTCATACAGAATCGAAATTTCACGGCGATGCAAAGTGACAAACGACACCCCAACTTACATTCACCACTTTATACTGTACAGGTAGCGTTGATGCATGGGTTCAGTCGACCTCCATGTTCATGCAATCATCTGACAGCATCTGAAATCGCTCGTCGGATGCCGATGACTTTAGGTTGTCGTCCAGCGTTGTCTGGTCTGAAGCCTGCCTCAGTACGTCCGGCAGACACTCGTCCCACAAGTGATCCTTGACTTGGTTCGCGTTGACTTTCTCCATCTCGCTAGTTTGTTGAGGCAAGCAATACGCCAAGATGCTGGAATCAGGAGACGAAAAGCATTTGCAAGGCGAGTAGAGAAGCGGATCGATTCTTTCCTGTCCACTACTTTGGTGCTTGTAGGGCGACTTGCAATCCAAGTGAGACGCTTGCGTGTCGAAGGAAAATTCGGGCTCTGACTCGGAGCTTGCCTCCTCCAGTACTTTGCTGCAGGCATATTGTGCCACGTTGGACGGCTCAAAGGTTTCCGTGATTGTCTCTTTGATCAGGGTTGCGGCCGACACGGCCAAGTTCGGCTGTTGCTCATTCAACGAATCGCTAGTGAGCTCGTAGTCTGGAAGCAGGGGAAGGTTAGGCCCCCGCATAGGCGCTGGCGAAGGAGGCGGAGTAGGCAGATCGTCGTTTTCCCCTTCGACACGCGGACAGTTTTCAAGTCCCGGCAAGACCATCAACGGCAAATCAGGTCCATTCACTGCGTCAGGCTCGGACAAGTCTCCCGCTGGATCCAGAAGAGCCTTGAGGATTGCAAGCGAATTCCTATCGTCGACCCTGTCTTCTATCCTGCTAGGCGGAATGGGTTGGATCTCGAGCTCAACCTCCATATCTCCATCCTTGTGCCTTGCTTCATAGTCGCGTAAAGGCACCGCGTAGAGTAGGAGGTCGTGCTTGTCAGCAAGTTGCAGACACTCTTCATACCAAGTCCATCTATGCCTCTTTGGTTCGCCCATATCTGAGACTCGATCCAATGCTTGCTCTAACGGTGTGAATGTGACGCAAGTCTGAGCAGGTTTGTCAAAGGTCGGTACGAGAAGCTCTACATGATCCAGAGGAGTCGTAGGCTGAGGGATAGGACTCGATGCGGGAGAAGATGCAGGATGTGAAGACGCTGGGCTTGATGACTCGGGTGTCGGCGAGGAAGGCGAATGACCGAGCTGAGACCTGTTCGGCGTCTGCGATAGTGGACGTTTGACTGTAATGCGCCTAGCACTGGGCGACCCGGATGCGGAACGGCAGCGAGCTTTATAGTCGTTCCATGTACATTTCCGATTGTATTTGATGCAACGTGCACAGTTGCTCGACCCTGGCATCGGCCCAGCGCACTTTCTATGACCATTACCTGCGGTTTTGTTCAAAGTCCAAGGTCAGTTGCGCCAAGAGTGCTTACGTGGAGGCGCGAGTAGGAACACACCGACTTACGACAAACATCGCATGCTTGCGATGATCTGGTTCTTTTGGGCTTCTTTTCAGGAGGTGATGGCGAGGCTTTCGTCCCCCCTTTGGCGGAGGAGCTGGGAATCGAGGAGGGTCTTGGAGAGTGATACAGATCGGGTCCAACTTGGAAGGGATATGTAGGCTGCATGATAGCAGCACGGCAAGATGATATCGAAAGGAGAATCGAGTTGATGCCGACATCTTTCGTTGAAAGACCAGTGAGGGGAGCATTATGTAGGTAGCACTGACCCTAGACAGGGTGCGGAAGTGAGAGTTGAGCGGAAGAAGCTGACAGGCGTGAAGAAACCGAATGATTGATGAGGAGGACAAGTTTAAGCCTGATTGCGAGATTTGTACACGCAGGACAATGCTTGCTTGGATTGATTGCTGGCAAGAGCAAGGAGAGACAGTGGAACAGCAAGGGCCGAGCGACCAAGATGAGTCTAGGCGTGCAAATGTCAACATCTATTCACTCCTTGGCCGCACGGAGGGTGTCAGAACCTTAATCAAGCTGCACAAAGGTTAAAAAAAGGGAGGACAGAGAGCCGAACGCGGCGTGTATGTCCGTTGATGAGCTTGCTGGCACACCCCCAACTGGATCGTCATGGCTGTTTGGAAAGCCACCAGCAGCGACGCTCGGAAAGCGCTGACATTCAAAGCTCACACGTACCGTCGCACAAGGCACGTCACAGACGATAGCGAGATGATGGGGAATCGTTGTCATTCTTGTCGCAGCGTTTGCGCAAAAGACTGAATACCTAGTACACTTGGCTTGCTTAACGGTCCTCGGCCCATTCCTGTTGGATTGTTTGCGCAGATCAGACAAGTGCAAAGTCAGTAATCTAGTAGGCACCGCTGTAGCTGATACGTTGTGTGAAACTTGTACTCACGTTCTCCTTTCGAATCTGAGCCTCCTCCTCTGGCGAGAAATCGTTCTGAATGTTGAACAGCTTGCGGATCTCCTCGGGTGTCTTTCCCTTGATCATGTTGGCACTGTCAGAGCATGTCAAAATATGGAAACAACAGCGATCGCAGGTCAGTACAAAGCTTTTCGGACAACGTATCGGAAAGGATGTGGGCTAGATACCTACACAGTCTTGCAGCCGACATCCAGAAGTGGCTTGATGTCGAGGTAGTTTGCTGCCAGAATGATCTCAAAAAGCATCTCCTGGTCGACCTGGATGAATTTGGCGTCCCAGTCCGAGATATCTGTTGTGCGTCTTCGCGACTCTTCGGCATCATCTGCGGGCGCAGGAGGGTCGTTGCGGTGGTGGGAGCAGTACTCAAGGACCTGTTCCGTACGAGGAAGTGAAACAGCGGCACAGTAGCATGATCAGCGGCCTGTACATAGTTTCAACACGTCACATGGGCGCTAGAGCGCAGCATCTTACCTTCTTGAGGACGTTGGAGGAGACGTTCGGAAGGGGGATGGGCATTTCGGTGTCTCCGATGTCTGTAGGCAAGAGCACATGAGCGAAAAGGATGAACGAGAATAAGCACGTCTGGACCATCACAGAGCATTTGCGGCAAGCTGGAAACGATAGCCGATTCCAGTTCGAATACGCGGATGGGAGGAGAGTACTTACCTTCGAGCATCTGCTTGATGAGAACTGATCGCTCAGCCACATCGCGATCAACAGTGAACTGTTCGTTGTCAGAGGTAGTGAGGCTGACCATGTTTGTGGATATACGCCGTGATGGAGCTGAGGATAATTTGAATCCTGGATTGAAGCGAAGACTGTGTCCAAGTAGTCCTAGTCTGCGTTGCGTTGTTGTAGTATGGAAGGCTAACACCGGTGTGCAGCGATGGTGGAAATCAAATCGAGAAATGCGATGAAAGAAGCATGCAAAGGGTTCGAGATGTCGACTGCGCAATCAGCTGTCAGTGCGCATGGCGCCACCACTGCCAAATCGCAGAGTGCACTCAAATTCAGTACATCCGCGGTCGTGTGGAGCTCGCAAATCGCAATGCATCGCATCTGAAAATTCCGATTGTGATTGGCGACCCGACCCGATCCGATCCGATGCGTATTTCCAGAAATCTCGTTCAGGGGGGTCTCTTCTTCGCTTGCCAACAGCACAGCACCTTACTGATGCGATGCAGCCAGAGACCCAAGGCAGAGCTGGCTGCTTGTCTTTTGAATGACCTTCTCTGATTGCGTGATTTGTGCGGGTGTTGAACAGCATTAGAGACGAGACAAGGTTGAACTAGTCGTACAAGCAGATAGCAACGAGACAAGGTCGATGTGTATGTATAGAACAGAGTGTGGACAAGTATAAAGCATGCATTGAGCCGAGACTGGGAATGAGGTATCTGGAAGACGGATGCGTTGTTGAAAGCAAAAGACAGAGTGCGTGACGTTGCGTTGAGAAGCCCCGGGAGGATTGTCCGAAAAAGAAAAAGGTAGATATCTTGTATGCAAGAGAAAGAGTTGGGTTAGGAGTGCCTCAGAGAGGCCAAGGCACGCAGTTGATGCATGTCTTGGGCTGGGAACCAGCAGCAAGGGTTGGATCAAAAATTCAAGCTGCCGAGGCAGGGGCAGAGACGTTTCCGTTCGAGATGCCATTGGCAAGCGAGCTGATGTCGGAGACAGTGCCTTGAACGGAAGAGTTGGTTTTGCTGGACATGCTGAGGAAGGGCTCGAAGATGGCATCGGCAGCCTTGAAATCGTTATGAACGACGTTGACGAGGAAGTACTTGCTAAACATTTCCTCCAGGAACTTGCGCGACGGCGACGATGGCTCATACACCTTGGCCCAGTTCCTTCCAATCTCGTACGCCTCATCCTTCCAGGCGAGGAACGAGATGGACTCGACGATGGTGGGCTGAATGATTTCGCAGTGCGGGAACACACCCCAAGTGACGGCATTGGGAGCCTCGGAGTTGGTGTTGGTGCGCATATCGCCTTGCGAGTTGACAGCGTGATACGTGATTTGAGGATCGGCCTCGATTTTGGAAATCAGGGCGTCGAGGTCCTCAGGAGAAACAAAGAATTCGAGGTAGGCCTTCTGATAGACGTACCCATTCTTAGGACCCCATCCGTGCACCTTGTCGTCGCTGCGGGCGCCGTCGACGGCTGGCTGAGAGTTGATGGTGAGGAAGCCGAGCTGGTTCATCTTGGTTAGCTTGTCACTGATGACGGAAGTCTCGCGTGCAACGGGGGTCTCGGACCAGGGTAAAGCCTTGACTTTTCCAGCACAAAAGTTCTGGAAGAGGGCCTTGACGTCTTGGAGCGAGGTGGGGGCGCCCCACATTTGCTTGGCCTCTTCGTTCGAGTATCGCAGCTTGACACCGTAGGCGTCAACATCGCCGTAGGCTGGAGAGCGAGCATCACCCCATCGACCGTTGGGGAACTCGTCCCATGTCTCTGTGCGATTGACGTAACTCTTTGCACGGTTGGCCCAGAAGATGGGGCGGATCTTTTCGTCTCGCCTCTTGGGGGTAAGGCTGGGCGTCCATGGAAGTGGGCTGACCTGGTTGACGGAAGGGGTGAGTGCAAGATAGTCGAGTAGCATGCGCGAACCTTTTTCGAGGTTCATCGTGTAGATGTGCAGGCCGCTGATGCCAAGGCCGGTACCGACGATCTTCTTGCACATTTCACCGACAAGACGTGTTCCGATCTCTCGGACCTTTTGGTCGTCATCCTTGACGGGGTCGAGGGCATCGTGGAAGTACTGAGGTACAATGGTACCGAAGCGGGCGGTGGCACGCTGGAAACCACCGTAGGTCTGGATGGGCATGACGCCGGGGATGATGGGGCAAGTGATACCAGCAGCACGGACGTCCTTGACCCACTTTGCGAAAATGTCAAAGTCGTAGAACATCTGAGTGAAGATGAAGTCGGCTCCGGCGTCGATCTTTTGCTTGAGACGCTCGAGTTCCTTGTCAGGACCGTCTAGGGCTTCGGGATGACCCTCTGGGAAACCAGCGACGGCGATGGCAAAGTAGTCTCCGTACTGCTCGCGAATGTATTCTACGAGCTGCTGAGCACGAGTGAAGCCGGCAGCGTGGGGTTCCCATTCAGACTGACCAGCAGGAGGGTCACCTCGGAGGGCGAGGATGTTGCGACAGCCAAACTGCTTGGCCTCCTTGAGAGCGGTGTCGATCTTGTCACGGGGCATGTTGGTGCAAGTGAGATGCATGCAAGTTTCAAGGCCGATGTAAGTGTGGACGGTCTTGACAAGCGAAGCAGTGAGGTCCGAGGTGCGACCGCCAGCATTCCAGGTGATGTCGACAAACTCAGGGCCAAGGTCGGCCATGCGCTCGATACGGTCGTAAAGGTTGGTAAGACCTTGGGCAGTACGAGGAGGAAAGTATTCGAAGCTCCACCAGATGCGACCTTCCTTTTCGGCCTTTGCGATCTTGTTGGTGATCTTCCAAGAGGTGTCCCCCTTGGGAGCGATGGTTGGGGTGTCGGTACCGTTGGCCATGTTGATTGAGTGAAGGAGCGAGTGAAGATGGGGTCAAAGAAAGCGCGGAAATTGAAAGCTAAAGTGGTGGAGGGAGTATCCTGGATCGAGGAGGACGCCAAGCCGAACTATGATACGTGCCTATGATCTCAGAACAGTGACCCGAACCGTCAGCGGTGCTAGTCGGGGTGTTGACAAGACTTGAACGGGGTCAAGAGATGCTAGTGGGGTGGTGGTGGTGGCGCCAAGGGAGAGTGCTTTCAAATGAGGTAGCTGTGTTGTGATGAAACAAGGTCAAGGTGGATGTGATGGCGAACGGAGGGATGTTGTGCGTGGGTGGCGGCGGATGATGAGGATGAAATGTGGTTTCTTCTTGAAAGTTGAAATCGAGCCAACTACAGTACTGTACAGTACTGCAGTGGATGGCAACCCTTGTGTGTTGAGTTGAGTGACATGCATGGATTTTACCCTTTTTTTTTATTTTTATTTTTTTCCCTATCCAATCCAATCGCACAAATGAGCTGATTGCCAGGCCAGACGAGGCGAGGCGATGCGATACGGCATTACAGTAAGGTCACACAGAGAGAGTGTTTTGTGTAGTGATTTCTGTTGTGTTGATCTAAATTGTTATCCTATGCATATTAATACTCGCTTCAGAACGTGGCCCCCGCTCGTCTCCGCGCTACTCAACCAACCAATCATACTGTACTGTATTGTATTGTTAGGCCGACGTTGGTTCTTTTCTGGACGCTGGTGGATCGTGTCTTTCTTATTCAGCGCGCCCCCGCACAGACGCAATTGTACAGCACTGCACTGCACTGCACTGCATTCCGCTTGTCGGCCACTTTGTTGACCGTGATTGCATATTTTGTTCCACATTTGCAGGCTTGAGTTGGTATCATTCTTTCGGTCCTTACTTGCACGCTCACTCATATACAACATCACCCTTCCACGACGAAAGCCATCAGACGTCGTTGGCTAAAGCCAAGCTATTATAACAATTCAAACCAGCATCGTCGAGCATTGCAGCATACCACAGCAGAGCCATGCAAGCAACCCCGCTCGTCATCTAGACATTCTCTACTCCATCCCACTTGGATCTGTCTCCTTTATGACTCAAAATGGTTCAGACCGTTCCAATACATCCCAGCAAACTTCCAGCATGACTGGCTTCCACCTTCGCAGCAGAGCCACTTCTCTGCTCTCCTCCAGTGTCGACTATCTAGCTACTCGTGACTGGCACACCGTCGGTGGCTCAGCGCGGGCCAAGCTGCAGCACCCGTCCACATCGGCACCATCACATGCAAACCCTCGCCCCCAGTCTAGCAACTTTTCCTCCACCTCTCCCCTTCGTCGTACGCGAGATATGTCTGCTCGTCCAGGTCCTGAAAATGTCGTACTCCTCCCAGGATGGGCTCAGCGCAGAGTCGCTCGCGATCGACATCCCCAGGGCTGGGCCACTCAAGATGCTCCCGAAAACCTACAAGACGGCGAAATCGAGCTCCATATCTCCCTGCATGGGTTTGTCACCAAAAAACTCGATGCACCCAGCCGAAGTCAGAGGTTCTTCAATCAGATGGCCCGTCAGCTTGCAGGCCTCCCTCGCATCCATGCCCAATCACCAGCCTCTACCGTGCTCTCCACTTCTTCCGCCACGTTTGTTGATGAACCACAAGAGATTGAGTACGACTCGCTACCTCCGTCAAACGCTCAGCAATCCGATCGCGAGCATGCTACAGAAACAATCACTCGCAAGCTCATCGAGAATGCTGACGATCAAACCCTGGTCCGTCTGATGGAAAACCTCAACGCGTTCCCCACTGACTCTGCTGCCGCTAGACAAGCTGCTAAAGAAGCTGACCATGAAACTTCAACTTCTAGCGCATCCAACAACCTCATGACGCCTCCCAAAAGGACAGACACGATGCTCTCCGGTGGCTCAGCCCAGTGGCTCAACAGAAGTCTAGACGAAGTCTCGGTCTTTCATCAGAATCTTTCGCGTCGCTTGGAAGCCTACTGGGTATACCGCTCTCCACACAAAGATGTCCACATTGAAATCTCACCCGTCGTCAATGGTCAAGTCGCTTGCGACCAACACGGCAACCGCTTGATCATGGCCTCGACACGCCTTACAGCTGACTCTACCGGTCAATTCGAACATCGCTTGGTCATTCCCTGGCATATGTTGTCGTCATTTTGTCGCCATTATGCCGATCTGCTTCGCACATCGCCCGATGAGATCGAAGCAGTCGAGGTCAGAGCTAGACTCACGTCAGACCCCAAAACATCGGCTCCTGAGTCTCCATGGCGACGCTGCCCCATCCATGAGGACCATCCTCGCCGTGTCAGAGTCGTCTCGGACATCGACGATACGGTCAAGCACACCGGAGTCGTTCAAGGCGCAAAGCAAATCCTGCGCAACGTCTTCGTACTTCCTTATCATGAAGCCGAGGTCAAAGGTATTTCGTCTTGGTACCATGCCATGACCGAGCTTGGCGCTGGTCTCCACTACGTCACTAACGCTCCACTCGAGCTCCACAGCCTCGTTTTGGACTTTCTGGAGACGGTTCGTTTGCCCGTAAGCCACCTTGTTCTCAAGCATTACCCGAGCGGTGCGCGCAGCTTGCTGTCGAGCTGGCTCGAACCGGCGGGAGAGAGGAAACGTGCCAACGTTGTCAAGATTCTTGACGACTTCGGTAGCTCGCAGTTCCTGCTCATTGGGGATTCCGGCGAACTCGACATGGAGCTTTACTGCGCATTAGCGGCCGAACGGCCGCAGCAAGTACGCGGGGTCTTCATCCGTGACGTCACCAGTCCTGCTGGCTCGAAAGTACCGCCATCTACTATCCCATCCGTGACAATCACTGACGAGCTTTCTAGTGCCTCGGCAGTCTCGGTTACATGCTTGCCCCAGGTGCCTGTCGGCGCACTCAAGCAACCGGTACCCGCGCGTCTTGCCAAAGCTGCAGAACCACAATTTTTCAACCCATCCTATCCTCCAAGACCATCCAATGCTCTGGATATGCCCACCAACAAATATACCAATCAGACCGTTGAGGCAGTCAAGGGTTCTCGTGCACTTTCAGAGCAAGAGATCAGGCAAGCACAGGCATTTCAGCTTCGTTTGAGCAAGGCTACCAGCATGCTTCCTCGATCCACTGTCTTCAGACTGTTCAACCAAGGTGGCGATGTCGAAGCTCTGGCTTGTCAGTTGATTCGTGAACTTCAACATGGCAGTAGACCCGCCGATCGATTCGCACCTTAAGATCCTGTTGTACAGTAAGGTAAGGTATCTTACATGCAACACTTGTTGCTTCTTCTTAACCGCTTGTGATTCAAGAGTATCAAGTCAACCTCATCACTTCAAAAGGGTATGATAATTCACGCAATAGTGCAACCGTTGATATTGATTGGGTTTATCGTAGATTGTTTACCATTCATAAGATTGCAGCAGTGATGTGCGCGGATAGCTGGTTAGCAAACAATCCCAAAGCTTGTCAAGTTAAAACCTCTCTCTCTCTCTCTCCAAGGATTCAGTGACCAGTAGGATGGGACGCGTAGCTTGCCGAGCCGCCGATTTGCATACTGCCAACTTGTTGAGTCAAAGCACCAGCGTCGGTTTGAGACGGGTATGATGCTCCGCCATAGCCACTACCGGAGGCGTGTCTTTGATTCTGGAAATGTTGCTGCTGAAAAGCCTCGCCCTCAGCCCTGGCCCTTTCAAAGAGGCGTCGCTTCTCGTCATCTTGCGGTACGACATTGTATTGTTGATGCGCATAACCCAAAGGAGCGGGCTGTTGTGGCTGTACACTAGGCTGATTGCTGTGACCATAACCCTGATCAGCAGGGCCAGCTGCGCCAGGCTGAGAGAATGCATGCTGCGGTAGCTGTTGCTGAGGGTTATACGGGTACTGAGCTTGATCATGCGGAGTTGCGACCACAGAAGGTGGCTGAGGGGAATAAGGCTGTTGGTTGGTCCACTGGGGCTGCTGAGCGTACTCAGCTGATGAAGCTGACGCTTGATGCTGAAGATCTGGACGCGGTCGAAGGTAGTCCTGACTAGACTGTCCGCCGGGATTGTACCTGGTGAGGCTCTGCTCCATCATCTCGTCAAAAGAGCCTCGAGCACGAACAAATTTGTCGTTCATCGCCTTGAGCTCAGTGATCTTGTTGCTATATCGGTCGATAAGCTTGACAATCTTGGGTCGCATGGCGAGCGATTTTTGGTACAAGTCTTGCAACTCGTCGTCGTCGGCAAGGTTGTCACGTGCTGGATCGAGGCTGCGCAGCTTGCTGAGAAGTCGATCAATGTCGGCAGCTTGAGAAAAGATGCGGGCTTCCATCTCGGCTTCTCTTTGCAGTTCCTCGGCGGTGGGTTCCGGCAGGATCTCGACATAATTGACGGGGAAGATGCCTGCCTCGCCTCGCACCTCGCCCCTCCACCAGTGCTCGTAGACGCTGTCCAGAACGCGGATGATCTCTCCGCGAGAGAAGGCGAGCTCGCCCGGTTCTGAGGGCGAAAAGTCGTACAATGCGCGGACTCGAGAAGCGACAGCTGGTACGGGAGCTGCTGGTGCTGGTGCTGGTGCTGGTGCTGGTGATTGGGCGCTTCCACCGGCAACGTTTGCGCTTGCGTTGCTGCCGTATTGCTGCGTTGGTGGCACTGCGCTCTGGGCTGAATGTTGGTGTTGCGAATGTGAGCTGGATGCAGCTGGCACCGAAGATCCAGATGCCTGTGCTTGTTGACCATTGTACGAGGTGGGATTGTTGCGACCGCCTTGATCCTGGATTGAGAGCTCGAGCGCCCTTCGCAGCTCTTCGTCTTCGGCTCGGAGCTGCTCGGATGTAGGCTCGCGCGGCTGCTCGGAGGCGGGTTCGTCTTCAGCAACAACATCCTGAGACTTGAGCGACTCGTATGTCTCCTTCATAAGTCCGAGGCTTTCGTCTTCGAATTCTGCCGCCCATTCTTTGACCAAGGCGTAGCATCGCTTTTTGACGGTGGAGTGGGTGTTGCGGTCGAGACAAAGCCTAGCGAGGGACTGTGTGAAAGATCTGCCGGCAATCTCCTGATGGGCTGTGAGACCGCAATTCTTGGCCACAGCATCGGCGAGAGTGAGGGAATAGAGCTGAACGTTGGCATTTCGATGCACAAGTCGCTTCTGGATGGCTCCAATGCAGTTACGAGCGCTGCCAAGATGGATTGTACAACATGTAAAGTCAGTGCGGATGCCTCGAACGGTCAATGCTGCTGGGCTGGATACTTACGCCGTGTCTCCGCCGGAGGAGACCTTGTCACAAACCTCGAGGTTGAGTTCCCAATTCTCGGCAGTGAGTTCATCGGATGTGGCTTTGGTGACAATGTCCTCAAAGGGGTTTTTGGCTGCGAACATTCTGATGTGCTGTTGACCCTTTTGGTGGGAGGGTGGCCACGAGCAGTTGGGTAACAAGCGAGAGGGGCGAGGGGCGAAAAGGGTATGGGTTGGGGAGTGAGATGGTGTTCGCAAGAGGAGGTGGTGGGATGGATGCTCGTTACTACTACGAGAAGCCGAGTTGCATTGGTCACAGCGTGCCATCAAATCGTCATGTCACTCCTTGCCGTGTCTCTGTGCAAATGTTCCCAGTGGTATTATTATAGTGTGAGCATGGGATTGGCCGGCGCACCGCCACGACGTGTGCATGTCGGCAATTCCGTCTCATGCAGCGGCGTCAAGAAACGCTCAGCTCAAAACAACAACAACAACAACAATCTGACAGCTGAATTTGCTGATTCACAATTACGTGGACTTGGCCAAACTCAGCTGTTGAATTGTTTTTAGGTGATTGAAGCCCTTCCTCCTCATGTTGCTGCCCTGACTGCAACCGTCCGCACATCGATCGGCTGCAATGGAGATGACGGCGGCGGCGCTAACTGCAGGTACCGCAGAGCTCTCGAGCATCAATCTGGACAACATCGTTATCTCTAGTGTGAGTGACGATGTTAGCAGCGATACCGGATCAGAAGAGGAAACTTTTCACGAAGCAGTGGTTTCTCTGGACGACATTGATGCGCCACCAGCATTTCCAAGCTTGAACAGCGCACAGAGACAAGGCTCCACTGCGAGCAATACGACGGCGACCACGGCTGAAAGGGCGCCATCCAAGGTAGCCTCCTTCTTACAGTCGGTTGCGCCTCGTCCAACAGCATCAGCATCGAGCACACTCATGCCCCCACCATCCAGCTTGGCACCTCCTCGCAGCGGCGGACTCGCTGCGCCCCCATCTACCTCGGCATTGACCGCACCCGTGGGTATCGGTGGCGCATCAGGAGTGAGAGGCGCACAAAGCAAACGCAACAAGGTCGCACTTGCACCAGGCTGTAGCCCGCTCGATTGGGCTCGTCTCAAGAGCTCCACTGACCTTCGAGGCGGCGTCACAACATTGTTGAGAGTGACACCGTCCGAGCTCAAGAAGCACAACACGCGCGACGATGCCTGGTCGGCTTTCTACGGAAAGGTGTACAACATCACGCCTTATCTCCCATTCCATCCGGGCGGGCAGGACGAGCTGATGCGTGTGGCCGGACGCGACGGCACCAGATTGTTCGGTAAGTTTTGGCGCTGGTCTCGTTTGTCTCGTTCGCCGGCATGAAAGTTGGTTGTTTTCTGACCCTAATCCTCTTGCCGCTTCACACTTGATCCTCACAGCCCTCACACATTCGTGGGTCAACATCGATCCCATGCTCGATACCGCTATGGTAGGAATTCTCACGAGCGAGCATTGACAGACAGATCGAATCGCGAACCGACAGAAAATCATGACGAGCTTGTACAGTAGGCAAGATAGATAGATAGTATTCATAGATACCCGCGACAACCAACACAAATCGCATACACCTCTACTGCACCATTGCGTCAAGTGGCAGGGAAACTTAGGCGAATCCGACGAGACCGACCCCCTTTTGTCGCTTGATGGCAAAAAGCTGCTTGGAGATCATGCCGTAAGTGGCCTTTCTCGCCAAGTTTTGACCATCCTCAAAGGCTTCGATGCTAGCGGGTACGTCGTGATCGTCATGCGATCGCGAGTGCAGCCAAGTCTGCTTACCGGACGTAGACCACCATTCGTGGCTGCGTACCTTGAGTTGATCAATGTTCATGCGGTGGGGTTCCTCCGAGACAAGCATCTGGAAGATGACGAACGCGGTCATGAGAACATCGGGAGTGAGCTGCGCAGAAATTGCAGCTGAAGCTTCACTCATCGCCGTAGAAACGGTGGAACAAGTTTGGACTGAGCCAACAGAGTAGTCGCCCGCATTAGGTTTGTCGCCACCGGTCAGGAGTGATTTGAGAATCTCGAGGGTATCCAAGTAGTCGGCACTCTCACGTTCCGGTGCCACCGATCGGAGTGCGTCTCCAAACACTTGCCAGACCTTCTGAGTGACCCTCTCGAGCTCATGGGAGCTCTGCTGTTTCGAGATGGCAAGGTGGGATGTCCTAGGTTCTTGAACTGGTTCCGGCGCTGGTTCAGATACGGTTTGCTCTACAATCTCGAGAGGGTCGATAGCTGCCGAGGTGTCGGCCATAACGTCTCTAGACTGGAAGACCTCGGACTCGTGATGTTGCTGGACGGTAAGATCATTGGCGTGATGATCTTCGTCCACCGATCGAGCGACAGAGGTGTCGTGATGCGTTGTTGCATCAGAGACATCTTGTTGCGGCGCGTCCTCGGCATAGTGCGATTCGGGGGAGGACATGGAATGCTGCGCTTGCTCTTGGGTGTGCTCGAAATCGTGCGTCAAATCGGCTCTGCTGTCAAGCAAGTCCTCGTCCTCGTCCTCATCCTCATCCTCATCCTCTTGGGCAGCGAGACTAGGTTGGTGTAGGGCTTCTTGTTGAACGACTTCGGTGGGATCGGGTCTGACCAAGGACGTGTGTACGAGAGAGCGACGAGGTGCTTGTTGCTTAGGTTGAGATCTCTCGGCTTGAAGCGCAGCCTGAGCATTTTGTTGCCTCTCGAGCTCTTGCTTTTGCCAGTCGGAACGCGCCTGTCGTAGCTCTTCGATCATCTCACCGAGCGCGAGGATTTCGAGTTGCTCGTTTTGGATGCTCTGTTCGACTTGTGAAAGTTGCGACTGTAGCTGGCTTGCGCCAGAATCGGCGCCAGCGTCGTCGAAATGAGGCATGTCGGAGTCGGACGATGCGTTTTGAGGGGCACCGATCGGCTTAGCTTGAGCAGAGGCGTTAAGCTCGGCTTGAGATTGACGGATCTGTTGTTCGTATCTGCTGATGTCTTGGATGAGGTTTTCGTGAGTCTTGATGAGTGCCTTGATCTGCTTTCGGGTCCTGCTTGCCCTGCCGCAAGTGTCGTTGAGACGCTGAGCTGCAAGGAGTAACACGCGCGGGTCGACGGTTTGATCGTTTTGCGACTTGAACGCTTGTTGGGTAGAGACGTTGGCATTGCGCAAAGGAGTTGGCGGCGCAACATGTCGCGGCTCGGGCAAGCGAGGAGCGAGCAGAAGATCTGCCTCATTAGCGTCTTCAGCTATGTGGCCAGCAGTGTTGGAGCGACTAGATGCGCCATGGGTGGCGCGATGGTTGGACGAGCTGGGGCCCGCACGCGATGACGAAGCTGACTGGGGCACGGGAGGATACCAGAAGAGACTGGTTTCGGTCTGATAGTCGGCATCACGAATGTAGGTATAGATATCGAGTCTTTCGCGGTTCAAGACGGCCGAGGTGAAGGGAGTAGCATCGCCACCCTTCCTGGCGCGCTTTCGAGCAGCAGCCTGTCGAGAGTTGATGGCGTCGAGCGTGTTGGTAAGCGACTGGAGAGCGTTGTCCATGTTGGCATGGATGAACAGGGTTGATGTTGGTAGCAAGAAAGCATGATGCGCGCTCACATGTTGGCTCAGCTTGCTCAAGTGTTGTTCTTTTTTTTCGGTGGGCCAATGGGCCCGATGCGATGCGATGCGATGCGATGCAAAAGTGTTGTTCGGACAATCCGAGGTGTGTGTGTGTGTGTGTGTTTTCCAGCCTCGTCGCGTGGTGAATCGTTGGTGAGACGCGTCGGACCTCGCACTACTACTACTGTCTTTTCTCGACCGAGAAGCACCGCGACTCTGAGAGCGTTCGGCCATGTCCGAAAGGCTGAGTTTTTTTCGTGCTGCACTCTCGTCGATGCGCCTATAAAATAGCCAAGACGTTATCTGTTCCGTTGCCCTTGTCGTCGGCGTCTTTTGAATCAAACACTTTCGTGCTCCATCTTTGGTCACGGCTCCCACCTCGATGTTACTTGACTCGTTCGGCTTGTACGTCCTTACTAACTTATTCTATTTATTTACCTTCCGCACCCGTTCGTGATAACGGCGCCAAGAGACCATTGCTCCACACGTACCATGTGCGGCACTAGGAGGCCCAACGGTGCCGACGGCGACCTTTCCACTGTGGCCAAGAATCTGTCGATCCACTCTTCTACTCGCGACTCTTCGCCTGCATCCAGTGACCGCAACCCGTTCGAAGTCGATGCCGCCTCCCCAGGAACTCCACCTGCCACCCGCGCAGATGCTTCCCACTACTCTGAGGCTGACGAGAAGCGCCTCCATGAATCCGATGGTCACTACTGGGCTCACCGACGCATCTCGTCCTCTCACCAAGCCTCGCCTGCAATCGATATCCCTACTCGTCTCCAAGGCTCCTTTACTGCTTCGTCTCAGCATGAGCTAGAGCCTACGCTCACATCCTCTTCCCTGGCCGAGAGGTCCTCTGTTTTCTCCGCCGGATCACTCACCGACGAGCGAAGATCCAATGCAGACCTCGACTTTTCGGGAGATGGCACACACGTTCCTCCGCCCAACGTCGCCACCATCTTCCACGATCCTGCTCCTGCTCCTGCTCCAGCCTCGATCCCCAAACCCACCAATCTTCTCATCGCCAACGATCACACTAACTTTGCTGCTTCGCCCGCCGAAGCTGCAGCTGCCGCAGCCGGTCTCGGTGCTGCACCTCACGGCCTGGTGGCACAACGCAACGACGCTGATTCTACCCTGAGCGCTTCCAACGTTGCTGTTCACCCGGAGCTTTCGAGCGAGTTGCGAGCGTTGTACACAAGCCTTCAGACCTGTCTCAAGCTCAGGAACAAGTACATGGGCGCTTCTCTACAGGGTGACATGCAAGACAACCCCAAGAATTGGGATGCAGAGTACTGTGCACGTCAAGCAGCCGCCAAAGGCGAACAAGTACCGCAGCACGCTACCGCGCCTGTGGCCGAAGGTTCGATCAAGATAGACGGATCATCCTTGGATGAACAGACTGGCAGACCAAAGCCGTGGCGCATCTATCCCGCTCCCCCGCGTCCTCATTGGGAGCTCTTCAATCCTCCCCCTGAGTCGTCCTTCGTCGTTCGCCCCACTTCTGTCAACCCTCTTCCACCTCCCATCCCCCCCGCCAGTCCAGCCAATGCCCAGGCCGCTCAGGCTCTTCTGGAGAGCACAGGCGGTAGGCCTGGTCAGTACCGCGAAGAGGACATTGCGGTCCCCGGTAAGCATGCTCGAGACGGTACCGACATCACTTGGCACATGGATGAGACCGGTGTCATCCAGGTCTACCATGGTGAAGCGCCTTCTGCGCTCTCCACCCCGAATTTGAACGTCGACGATCATGTACCTGCCACCACCCCGAGCGGTACCGTTAGGAAGGCTCCGCTCTTCTCGATTCCAACCATCCGCGAGTACTTCAAGGACCTCGACTACCTGCTCAGTGTCATTTCCGATGGCCCCGTCAAGAGTTTCGCCTGGCGTCGACTCAAGTACCTCGAAAGCAAGTGGAACCTCTACTTCCTGCTCAACGAATATCGCGAGCTTGCCGACATGAAGCGCGTCCCTCACCGTGACTTCTACAATGTCCGCAAAGTGGACACCCACGTCCACCACAGTGCGTCCATGAACCAGAAGCATCTGCTGCGCTTTATCAAGGCAAAGATCAAGCGTTTCCCCGACGACGTCGTCATCAACCGTGATGGCAAGTCGCTTACCCTGCAGCAAGTGTTCGAATCGCTCAAGCTTACCGCTTACGATTTGAGCATTGACACACTCGACATGCACGCTCATCAGGACGCTTTTCACCGATTCGACAAGTTCAACCTCAAGTACAATCCCATGGGTGAATCGCGCCTTCGTGAAATCTTTCTGAAAACCGACAATCTCATCAAAGGAAGGTACTTGGCCGAGTTGACCAAGGAAATCATGAACGACTTGGAGCAGAGCAAGTACCAGATGGCCGAGTATCGTGTGTCGATCTACGGCAGGACCAGGCAGGAGTGGGACAAACTTGCTAGCTGGGTCGTTGACAATGGCCTCTTTAGTCCCAACGTTCGATGGCTTATTCAGGTGCCCCGTCTCTACGATGTCTACAAGGCCAACGGGACGGTCGACAACTTCGAGCAAATCATCCGCAACGTGTTCGAGCCGCTGTTCGAGGTGACGCGAAATCCACAAAGTCAGCCGAAGCTTCACGTCTTCCTGCAGCGCGTTGTCGGTTTCGACCTGGTCGACGACGAAAGCAAAGTGGAGCGCCGCGTTCACAAGAAGTTCCCCGTGCCGAGCCTTTGGGATTTCAAGGATAGCCCACCTTACAACTACTGGCTGTACTACATGTTTGCCAACATTTCCAGTCTGAACCAGTGGCGAAGGCAGCGTGGTTTCAACACGTTTGTTCTTCGGCCTCACGCTGGTGAGGCTGGGGATACCGACCATATGGCGGCTGCGTTCTTGACTTCGCAGTCGATTTCGCACGGAATCCTGCTGCGCAAGGTTCCGGCGCTGCAGTATCTGTACTATCTCAAGCAGATCGGGCTGGCCATGTCGCCTCTGTCGAACAATGCGCTGTTCTTGACGTACGAGCGAAACCCGTTCCCGAAATTCCTCAAGCTTGGAATGAATGTGTCGATCTCGACGGATGATCCGCTGCAGTTCCACCTGTCCAAGGAACCGTTGTTGGAGGAGTACTCGGTTGCGACGCAGATTTACAAGCTGACGCCGGCGGACATGTGCGAGTTGGCACGCAACTCGGTGCTGCAGTCAGGCTGGGAGATGGAGATCAAGCGGCATTGGTTGGGGCCAAATTTTCAATTGCCAGGACCGAGGGGCAATGTGGTGGCCAAGAGCAACGTGCCTGACATTAGGTTGAGGTTTAGAGAGGAGACGTTGAGGGAGGAGTTGGACCTGGTTTGGCAGAGTCAGATGCCTGGCACTGCTTGATTTGTAACGCGGCTTTCAAATGGCTCACTGTACAGTACAGTACAGTATAGTATGGTTGCGAAACATCCACTACTGGGAGTTGGTTCATTTGCATGCTGTCTCATAAGACTGCCTGATTTAGGATGTGATGTGTGCCAAATGAGCAAATGTTGCATGCGGGGGGGGGAGCGAGGTGAAATGGAATGGAATCTATGCTTGCGAGAGTTGGACGGCGACTTTGACGGCGCCCAAGAGAGCGGTCAATTGAATTTTTTCGGAACCGCCGGTGCTCAATCTGTGTTCGGTATGTGCTAGGTGATCCAAGAGGTAGATTCTAGATTTTGCTGGGAGTTTGATGGTTGCTAGGAGGTCGTAAACGGCTGTGATCATGTCTGCTAGGGCGATACCTTTTGCGGTTTTGAGTTGGGAGATGGTGTTGAAAGCGGTTGTGAATTCGTCGTGCATCATGGATTTCATTACGGCCTCGATATCGTCGGGATGTGGGTTTCCGGTGCAATTGTAGACGGCGGTTTCGTCGATTTGGATTTCGGCTGCTGCGTGGCAGGCTTGAAGGATGTTTAGGGCTCTTCTCATATCGCCGCGCGAGAGTTTGAGCAGCGCCTCTTTGCCGTCCTGCGTGATGCTGCAGCCTTCGGAGGAGATGACGTGGTCGAGACGGTTTTCGACTTGGTCGAGTTCGAGTGGGTTAAAGCGAAAGCGCGTGCAGCGCGATTGGATGGCGGGGATGATCTTGTTGACGTAGTTGCAGATGATGCAAAAGCGCACGTTCTTGGTGTACTGTTCGATGACACGACGCAGTGCGCCTTGGGCAGCTTGGGTCATGGCATCGGCTTCGTCGAGCACGATAAGCTTGAACCCACCTTTGGAGCTAAAGACGCTCTTGGTGCTGGCGAATGATTTGATCTGTTCGCGCACGACGTCGATACCTCGGTCGTCAGAGGCGTTGAGCTCGAGCACCGAGTTGCGGAATTGTGGACCGTAGATCTTGCGCGCCATGGCGAGGATCGTCGAGGTTTTACCGGTACCCGGTGGACCGTAGAAGAGGAGATGTGGGAGACGGTTCTTGTCGATAAAGTTCTGGATGGTAGAAGTGATGTCTTTATGCGAGACCAGGTCGTCTAGTGTGGCTGGTCGGTATTTCTCAACCCAAGGCAGGAGATCGAGGTCAACAGCGTTGGATGGCGCTGCGGCATCGTCTGCCTTGGCTTTGCCTTTGGAGCTCATTTGGAAGATTGTTACGTAAGCAAGCTTTGTGCAGGTGAAAGCGAGGCGGTGTGACTGTGATGGTGATGGTGATGGTGATGAGAGAGGAGAGTCAAGAGAATGACGAGTCGGATCAAGCCAAGTCGCAAGGATGGCCCGAAAGCCAAAGCAACGCAAAACTGTTGTTCTCTGCTGTGTCAGTGTCAGTGTCAGTGTCACGCTGCGCCGCATCACTCTACGCGACTCTCTGACACCAATCGCGCGTCTTTCCCGACAAAAAAAAAAAAAAAAACTAATGTGGCCCCGCCAACCTCACTCTCTGTACGCGCACCTCACTACTCTCAAACAACAATCCACGCAGCGATCAGCCACTCAGCCCTCCACAGCTGCCATCTAACGTTTTCAATGGTATACGATACAAGCTTTTCATTGCTACGAACGCATTAAGCAATGCCAACCTGCATCACTCCCACCCGCGCCAAGTTGCGTGCCAATGACAACCTTACTGCATCGAGCTTGTCGGACGCCTTGACCGAGTATGCGTGTCCCTTGAGTTCTGCTGCCTTCTTCTGCGAGCTTCCAACGCCAAGGAGTTGGTCGAGATAGCCCAGTAAGTGTTCCGACATGTCCGCGTGCATCGAAACGGCATTCGTGATGCGCTCAACGATGCGGATCAGCTCAAAGGTTTGAGCTCGATCGAACCATGTCGCCTGCCCATCTTCCAACAACGGAATCGCATCTACAAGCAGAACGGCGAGGAAACGCTCAGGTGCGGCTTCCGTAGTCACCAGCTCGACTAGCAGGCCAGCCGCTGCAGCCCATTGACCATCGGCATACAGTCGGTGGAAATCGCGGAAGCGCGCAAGGAATGCCAGCCGCTTCGAGAAGAAGCTGCGTGCGTGCTTGTTGAGTGCGGCGCCGTGTTCGTCGGTCATGTCGTCGCCGTTCAAGTCGAGACCGTCGGTGGGCGAAATGAGCGACGAGGGAAAAGTGTCGACGATCTGGTTGAATGCTTCGGCGCCCTTGCTGACGTATTCGCTTAATATGCGGTCGGCAATTGCGCGGATAAAGACCGTGTCAGACGCCCTGACGCAGTATGCAATCGCCACACCGTATTGTCCTTTCTCCATCAGCGAGCGCGACATTCTTCGACACACTACCCGCGCTTCCGACTCAAGTCCGTGTTCTGAACATGCTCGCAGCACCTGTTCCGCCCTCGCCAATCCAGACGCCTTCTTCGAGCCCTCGCCGCCGTCGATTCCTTCGTCCATTGCATCATACGCATCTTCGTCGTCGTCGTCTTCCTCCTCTGTTGAATTCGGCCCGTCCAAAGGCACGGACAAAATGACATGAGACATCTTCCTCCGTCCCTGCAATCCGCACACTGCCAAATAGTCGATACTGATCCTCCACAATCCCTGCTCGTCCAGCAAGCTCTGCGCATACTTGAGCAATAATTCTTGACGCAAGTCAGAAGTCTCTGGGTGCAACTCATCTTCCAGCAATCCCAGCTTGTCCGCCAGGTCTCCAAGGTGAGCTCCGAGCCAGATGTCAATGTCTTGCGCCTTGTGCACGGCTTGACGCACTTCGCCCTTGATCAAGTGCTGCTGCACAACCTCGCTTGGCATAGTGCCGTCGATCGGGAACTTTTCCAGGATGATGGCAGCGGTAGTCGGAACGTCGTCACGCTTGAGTGTAGGATGAACCAGAGTACCCCAAGCACCGAGAGCCTCGCGCCAGTCTTCGCACGCTTCAAAGATGCGGTCCTTGACGCCAGCCATGAGCTCGAGCAGGCACCTGAACTGAGCTTCATATTCAAGGCGCTCGTCTTCGATCTCTTCGGTATGACCTGCTTCAGCCTCCATCTCGTCCATTTCCTGTTCGAGTTCGCTGATCAGTTTGCGCACAGAGCCGAGCCAGCTGCGGTGCGCAGCGACGAACTCGTGCTCCATCGAGAAGTTGGTCGAGCGGGGCAGGGTGGAAAGGAGCTTTGCCGCTTTCTGAGCGACTCCACGGATGACTGCAGAAGAGTGCGAGTCGAGCGACTTGAGTACGGAAGCGGCAGAAGTGTGAAAGCCACGAAGGACGCATCGAAGAACGTAGTCCCAGTAGGAGGGATGCTCGTGTGGAACTGCCGATTCGGCGATCTCCTGACCTTCTTCAGTGGTCGGTGCAACATCGAAGGAATTCAGCCAATGCAAGAGCTCTTCGCCTACTACACTGATGCCACGTCCATCTTTTGGATAGTAGAGCACCTCTGCGAGCCTGAGAATGGTCTGTGCATCGCGCCATGTTTGGAATTGCGCTGCGTCTACTGAGTCGTCAGGCTGTATCCTTTCGAGATAGTCTTGAATGGCACGAGCATAGTGTTCGCTGATTCTGCTGTAGTACTGGATGGTTTCTGCAGATGGGAGCACAAATGTGTCGGCTGGACCGCGGCCAGTGCGGTCGGTCAGAAGCGCCTCTTGATGGATGCGTTGCAAGGATGTGAAGATGGTGTATGTCTGGGTGTAGAGCGTCTTGAGATCGGATGAGGTGCCCCAGTCATAGCTGACGATGGGAGCTGAAGATCCGCTCGCCATGTTGAGGCGACTCGAACAGCCGATGCAGGTTGTGGTAGGTGAGATGATGATTCTGGAATGTTGGACCGCAGCGCGTTGTTGATTTTTGGTGTTGGTTGACCTTTGGGAAATCCTCGGAATTCGGATTACTCCACTCGCACCAAGAACCAAAAAAAAAAAGTGGTTCCACAAACATACACTACTCTCTGCAAGCTTGCGAATCAGCTTGTTCCGGTATCTATCTGCGCTGTTACAGTACATGACAGAACAGTTCAGCTCTATCATGAATCACGGATCGATTGATGTACTTGAGTGTTATGATGCAGCATCGAAGCAATGTTCGGAGCAAGGGAGTGTTGGATAGAAATGCGTAAAAATACATGATTGCGAGACTGAGACGAAAACAAGTTGGGGTATATTTGAATAGCGTGAGGACGACAAGAGGGGAACATCCCGATGACGACTTGTCCGAGTCAAAAGGGAGCGGCTGAACTCGTAGCCTAGAAGGTAAGCAATGTCCACAGGGAAGGCTGGTTGTTACCAGAGCTTATTTATGTAACGGGACGAACCAGCACGGTAGTAACAGCCGCAAATCGACGTCAGAGGTCATCATGTCGCGGCATGGCTTTGCACTCTGAGACTGAGCCGCTGATATGTATGCGAACAACCAAGCTGCTGGATCGATCCGATGGTAAGAGGAGCGTCGTTGTGGGTGACGGTCGAACTGTGTAACGCTCAGGCCATCTCCTGAGCAGGCTCGGCCTTGGACCTCTGCTTGTTGTCGATGCCAATGCCAGCCGCCTTCAAGCTCTCTTCGATAGTGTAAGCTTGCTCTTCGGTGATCTTTTTGGCTTTCCTCTTATGCAGCTTGGAAGCGATGTGTGTCAACTGGTCCTTCTGCGAGGGAAAGTGTCGATCGCACTCGACGCAGTAGAACAGACCGAGACCGGCCTTGTCGACATCGAGTTCCTTGGGGTTTTGTGCTTCGTCCAACTTCTTGGGGTCGTTGAGGATGGCTTGGATCTGGTCGGGATCGAGCTTGCGGGCTCTGGTACGCATGCCACGCTTGACATCACGACGAGCGTGGTGCGTCCTTTTGCCGTGTCGTGTGCGCGTCATATCAGACACTGAATGTGGTTTAGGGCGGCTACGACTGAAGATGGTGACCTAATATGATGAGTTAGGGGCCGCAGTCGATGGATGGCGGTGAGGATGGTGATGGCGGGGAGATGGCGGCTGTCTGAAGACTGCAATGGGACTGACTGCTCATGCAAAATCAGAAAACCGACTTTTCAGGGTCCCAACCTTTGCAGTCGAATTTTTTTTGAACAAAATGAGATCTGGCATCGGGCAACCAAGTCTCTACGCCGATCGATAGAATCCCCAAAATCAATGTTTGGAATTGCGCTTCAGAGTCGAGAGGCAAACACGTGACGTCGGCCGAGCTTCTAGGAGAAAACAGTCTCCGAAGAGAGCCATTTGCTGCCGCATAAATTTTCGGACACAAGGTGAGCACAAAATGACCCTGGGCTCAAAGGGGTAGTGAGACTGAGGCCGAGTTAACGCCCCGCCAAGCGCAACTTCTCACATTTCGAGATCCAACAAACCTCGAATCGACACACACAGAAGGTCTACGCTCATTGACGCAACCCTAACCAGCTCAGTCCAGAGTCAAGTCAGCTGAACCAGGCTAGCACATTGGCAGTTGGTCGACCTCTTTCTGCTCCACCGTCAAGACCATCAACACATCACATATCGTCAAAATGGTAAGATCTCATCTACTATAGAGCCATCAACAGCGCAGACAGCAACATCTCCAGCACCATACGATGCTACACGACGACGTTACACGCCATTCCGACCACAAGAACCAGTTTCAAGGCACCTACATTCACATGCTTCGACTATCGTCCACCTTGCAACCAACACCAGTACCATTCTCAATGTGTCAGATGCACGCATGACAAACTTTCGGACGCGAAAGTGTTGATCAAAGATTCGTTTCAGGTTCATTGCGACGAAGCGATCATGCAATTAGGCTCACACTTGCAGCAGAGGAGGAAAGGACAGGTCAGGTGCAGAGCAACATACTTGGAATGGCACGATGAGGTTTGCCTAGCATCGCGGCGCCCTCGAATTCATTCACCAAGGAATAGTAGGAACAGGATTGATACCCGCATTGGAGGAATACAGCCATGTGGTGGGGTCGAAGCTGACAGGGGCTCACCAACGCTCGAAACTTTTCGATGCTGCACGACCGGGAAAAGCAATCCGTCATTTTGGACAGCGACAAGGTCGATCTTCGAGCATCCGAATGGAGCATCGCGCTTGGGGGCACATTTGCGAAGACAAACCAGCCCAACAGACTCGTACCACCCCTTTTTGATATCACCAACGACAGCATCCTCAAAGCACTATCACCTCTCCTCGCGTACAGCATCTGTGTTCTCGGCGACGTCGGCATATCTGCGTTGCTGGCTCCCAACTCGCATTGACCTCTTTCGACAGCACCGCTGACTCTTTCGTACATTCCGTCTATTTGCTTTTACCGTCTTCAGTCTCGTCTTTACGTCAAGGGTAGGATCATGGGCCACAAGCGCTCGCAGCGCGTTGCCAAGTGCCACACCTCCCTCATCAAGATCGAGGGTGTCGAGAAGACCGAAGAGGCCAAGTTCTACCTCGGCAAGCGTGTCGCCTACGTCTACAAGGCCACCAAGGAGGTCCGTGGTTCCAAGATCCGGGTCATCTGGGGTCGCATCACCCGCTCTCACGGTAACTCGGGTGTTGTTCGTGCCAAGTTCGCCCACAACATCCCTCCCCAGGCCTTTGCCGCTCGCGTTCGCATCATGCTCTACCCCTCCAGCATCTAAGTTCGCACCCTACAACAACATCTGACATCATTATCACCATCACCATCACCACCACCAAAAAGGCGATGATCGGTCTCTGTGGACGAGTTGGAGAGACCGAGCATGACTTTCGAAAATGTTGAGGGGGCTCGGGCGGTTACCATGTGTTTTTAGCATCGTTACTTTTTTCCCTTTCCAGCGTCTCATTTCTTTTGTCGATTCTCAACTCCCGTCCTTTTCATCCAAGATCGAGGCCAAACTCGGTGCTCTTGTCAACAACTCTTTGCCGGAACAAGGGTCGATCAATCCATTCGCCAACTCTTTCCCTCATCTCACCCAATCGCCTCCTATGCATGTCGTTTCTAGGTCGACCAGAACGACACACACACACACACACACATCCACATCCATTATACACTTTTCTTGCACAAAAGAAATGCAGAACATACGAAACAAACCCTCTTTCTTTTTCTTTTCCCCTCCTGATCTCCGCATTGCTTCCTTTTTGAGTCTTCACCCCTGTCTTATCTAGTTGCGGGCCTCCAACCCTCCCACGGTCCGCGACTTAAACTAACAGGGAACATCAAACCCCTCGCTTTTCCTTCCTCCTCCACCTTCCCCTTCTTACGGAGGGGTTTGGAGGGAGACAGGAAATGCGCGTCGGTTCTTGCAGATCGTCCCCGATGAAAAAAACAAACAAACATGACGAGGCACGTTTTGAAGGGATCGCACACTTGAACACGAAGGATTGTTTATAAAATACAAAATGGTTAAATGGCGTTGTCTAAGCTTAGCTATGTTTGCGATGGCGAGTCTGGGTTGATGCGTGTGTATTGCGATCGGTCTGTTGGTGCAGGCGTGCGAGTGGGCGGGCGGCCGAAGCGCGAGGCGACGTTGTTGCGGACTGAGGCGAGACCCGTGAGCGGATTGAGCGACGAGAGCCGCGATTCACCGCCGATCATGTTGCGCGCCAGGATGACCCACATGGGTGGCCAAGAATCGTCAGCTGAGACCGGTCCCAAGCCTTGTGGAGCCGGCTCGGGCGCAGGCACAGAACGCGGCCGTCGAGAGAAGCGGCGAATCCGACTGGTATCCGGCCTATCCGAACCCAAAGCTTCTGCAGGTGGGGTTGGGACCGGCCCACCTTCAGCTTGTGCCGCAGATTCATTTGGCTGGTTTGGGAGGAACTGGCGCGCAGCAATCTGGTCAAAGATCGGACGCAGCTTAATTACGGCAATGTGATGCGTCAGGCTCGTCTTGCGACGCTTGCTCTCCTCTTCATCATCCAGTCCAAAGAGTACGGCTTCTTCATCGCGCACATCCCATCCCTGTCCCTGATCCTCGTCGTCCAGCATCGTTGTAGCATCGTCCAGCCCACTCGGCTCCCCATCAGGTCTGGCATCATCTGTACCCATCTCAAATGCTACCACGGTCATGAGCAGCTGTGTCAAGCACACTGCCGCATCGATGAACAACATGTGCAGGCGGCCGGGGAGATGGGTTTGACCCACAAAGTCGATCAAGATGGCGTCGCCGGTATTTGTCTGTGCAGGGGGAGCCCATAGATGTGCAAGTGAGAGCAGACCGTTGAGACCGAGCAGAAAGACGACGAAGAACGGAAGTGGCCAGCTTGGGTGCATCTGGATCGGGTTGCAGAATTGGACTTGCAATGCGGCTTTGACGAGCAGTAGCAAAGTGCGATTGTCGAGTAGCCATGTGTAGACGAAGAGGATGAAGCAGAGCAGATCCAGCTGTAGATCGCAGCGCAAAGACATGGCAACGTGCAAATCAGTCTCGAGGAGGTCCAAAGATGCTGGGACGGAGAGGGACGGACACACTTACGGACTGGATCAGCTCTTTCCTCTCGAAGTACATTGCGGTGGTGTCGTCGGATGAGATGGCAACAAGCCCATCTCTACCACCTGTATCCACTTTGCGTGCGGATCGGGAAACGAGGAGCCTCTTGTGCGTGGTTGGTCAACGGTTTGGTGATTGAGAAGAAAGACGAGCAGTCGCAAAGCACCAGTAGTGTGTGTACGCGGCAGGGCCCAAGCGCTGTCAGCCAAAGTGTGACACAAGGCGAGGTGGAGCTGCCCAAATCACACACTTACACTTAACGGTACATCGGGAATTTGATCGGGGCGATGTTGGTTGGACCCTGAATTCTCGCAACGCGCATACATTTTGACCCTCGCGTACAGCGCTCTTCTTGACCACACTCATTCACCACCATCCTATCACGGCTCGACTCGCCGACATGTACCGTCCGACACTGCCGGACCATATCAACGCAGATGCTGGTCCATCGCGCCAGCCGCTCCAACCTCTCAAACCCAAGAAGCGGCGTCTGCAATTCACCTCACAGCTTCGCACCCAAATCCAACGTTATAACCCAGACGGCAGTGAATCCGTCGAATACCTCCACCACAAGTCGACCCAGCGCTTGAAGCAAAAGTGGGATTCGATCTTCGAGCGTTTCAAAGACGCACACCTTCAAGAACAGGATGAAATCTACCTCGGAAACAGGGAAAATGGCGAGCCGATCGTGGTGGTAAAAGACCGAGGCAGCTTGCGCAGTTTACGCCAGAGTATGGAGTTTGGGGTGTTCATCAAGGATGAAGAGCTGCAGGGCTGGAAGGAGAGACCGGAAGCGATGGAAATGGACGACGACTACGACGACCAAGACGACATGGACCCGAGTCATGGCATCATCATTCCGCGAGCAGGGCGCGACATGGTCGGTGTGTCCAGTAGTGAAGAAGAGGATCAAGAGGAAGATCCAGCCGCCAACGATCCGGATCTCAAAGAGTTCTTGCAGGCTGAAGCAAGGAGGAAGGCTCTTCTTGGACACGATGGCGAGGAAGAAGACGAGGAAGACGAGATCATCGACCTCAGGGACCCGATGTGGGTCAGCTCTGCATCTGCTACTTCAATCCAGCAAGCTGGACCGGAATCTCTCGCGTATCTAGATCGCCAAACACAGCCCGAGCGCAACACCATCTCTCAAACTCAGCCTGGACCTGGTCTCGCAACCTCCTCATCCGATGACGAATCCGATACAGACATTGTCACAATCCAAAGCGACTCGGATGAAGAACTCATCGACTCGATCCGCTCCAAACGCCAAAACATCGAAGAGTTGCTGCTGTGCACCACACCCTTCGAGACTCTACCATACAACGATGTCTTCGGCCTCGCGGACCTGCTCAAGGTCAAACACAACACGATGCAACTCTACGTCGATCTTGTCTCGGATGACGAGCCGGAAGAAGAGGCGGTAGTAGAGCATGCGGCAAGTCCATGCCCTTCACCGCTCGTGGTCGGACCTGCTTCATCTCAGCCTAGCCATCCAGCCGCCTCGCAACCGTCAGTGACGTTCGCCCCGCCACAGAGTACACCGAGGCGCGCCCCAGTACTTGCAAACACTCCAGCTCGGGCAGCGCGGGTCAAGTTGGAGTCCATCACGCCGGAAATGGTGCGTTTGCGCACGCCCTTGACTTACCACCCTCCAGCTTCGGTGGAGCTGGACGTGGGTTCGCAGCAACAAGAATCACTGATATTCGAGCCAGATCGAGGTTCGCCAGCGCCCATGCCTGAAGAAGAAACTGCTCTGCTAGAGCACGAGCGCATCACCACCCCACCAGTCAGATTGCCTGTAATGCAGGCGCCGATCGCAGGCGGTCCAGAAGGTGTCGCTGCAGAGGATGGAGCGGTAGAGGAGGAGGCGGCGGCGGATCAATCAGAGCAACCTCCAGTGGAGGCTGTGAACGGCTCCGTACCTCTGGCCGTAGTGGCAAAGTCGCTGCCGAACCAGGAGGAGGAGGTCGTTCAAGCTGTGACCAGGCTGCCTCAGTACAAGCGGACATCTGCAATGAGCGTCTCCACACCTGTGCGCGAATTCAAGTCAACGCCGTCCAGCATCAAGTCGGGATCCGCATCCTCTAAAATGCGACCATACGTTCAAGGATGTACTCGCACGCCGCCGTTGGATTCGAATTCGCCCTCGTCCTCGCGGAGCAAAAAGAAGCACAAGCACCACAAGCGTCGCTCAACAGGCGAGTTTCGTCGCGTAAGCCTACCACGCTTCCACCACAGTGACGATGATGGTGAGGAGAAGGAGGAGGAGCGAGGAGGAACGCCAAAGTGTGGAGGTGCGGGTAAGTGTACCAAGACTTTCTGCTTTGATTGTGCTGCTCTATGAACACATTTATCGCGTTGCATACACAGGCGATGTGTCGAAATCGTCATTCTCATTTGCGCTGAGCGAACTTTCTTTGACGATTTTCCTTGAGGATTCCATGAATGATGAGGTATGCAGCGTCTTCTTTGGCTTGCTTGATGGTCCTGGCGCCTGAAGTGTGGGCGACGAAGCCTGAAGAGTCCATGCGCAGCGAAAAGCTTGGCGCATGGCTGTTTGTGGGTTGAGAGAAGGGGGTCAGGGGATGACATTGAATGAGGGGGTGGAGGAAGGATGGTGGGTGCTTACGGGCATTGGCGGTCGTCACCGAGCATGACAAAGTCAGGTTCTGCGCCGTCACCAACCTGGGCAGAGTATTCTAGTGCGAAGAAGAAGGTTGGAAGCTTGTATCAATGTTGAGCGTCAGTGTGGGGTTTGGGGGTTGGTTTGGCTTACCGTAGATCTGAGCGATGTTGGATCGAGTTGGATCGTACATGACTGGCGTACCCTTGCCTTTGCCTCTAACTTTATAGTACAACGGCACGTCTTGCAGCTCGATCTGTTCTTCCTCGGTCGGAGCGTCCTCGATCGAAAGAGCCCTTAAACCGTGATCCACCAATGGTTCAACCCTAGGCGCGGCGATGCTCTTCTCCACCGTGGGAGCCTTAGCTGGTGCTACAGTCGCCGACGCATCAGCTTGAGGAAAAGCCTCCTTGACAAACTCTGGAATCAACCTACCCCCAATCAGAGCCAGCCTCTTGGTCGTCTCGTGGTACTCTAATCGATCTTGCATCCTAGTCCCCGTTCTATGCGATGTGATCACTGCGAAACACCAAGCAGCACCGACAATGCGGCTTCTTATACAGTATCTTCGATCCCCCTACACTAATGCGCAATGCACATACCCACCTTCTTCTCCTTACCAGCCCAACTCTCACTCGCCAGTTTCAAAGTGCGCGTGATGAACAACAAGGTGAAGAAGAAAGTAGAAGGAAACCTTAACTTTCCCGCAAGTTATCCCGTCGTATCCTAAATGCCCGCCGTTACATGCAACTTGAAACATGTGCCAACTTCGACAGCCCACACCCCTCACCGCGTCCAACCCCTCTCCGTCAACAGCCGCACCTCATCAACGCCTCTTGCCGCACATCGCACAGATCCATCACTGCGACTGTAGCTCATGGCACGCACACGCGCGCGCAACAACCTTACTTCAGCAGGCAACACGTTTCGTTGATTGCACATCATCGAGATCATCAAACAAGTCAGAGTCTATACGGTGAAAAGAAAGAGCAGAAACACAAGGAAAAAAAAAACAAAGACCAAAGACCAAAGAAGATGCAGCAGCTAGTCTGCCAAGCGTCGTGAAAACGCGAGAGTGAGACAACCCCTCAGTCGTCTTCCCCCCACCGTCTGCGAGCTTGGCACGAGATACGAAGCAAAACACAACAGAATGAGTTCCCAACCAAACGCACTACCAGTGCTGCTCAGGGAGCAAGGTGGATCCCTCAATCCGCCCCAAATCTCCCTTCCCCACAGCCGCAGAGAGGTGCAATGAGTCGTCCTCCAAACCAGATCAAAGTGAAAGTAACAACGCCAACAACGGCATTTACTGCTTCAACGAAGCAGCGAGTTGAGCCTTGAGTTCAGGGTCCAACGTCGAGATCTGAGCCAGAATGTACTGAGCCTTCAGCTGCTTGGTAGCCACCAACAGCGAACCAGCCGCAGCCTCCATGTGCTCAGCCACCGCCTTGTCATCATCCGAGACAGCCGCACCCACAAACTGCCTCAGTGCCGCAGTGCGCTCGATATGGTTGAGCAAGGGGTTGGCCTCAGCGATTGTCCTCTCGGCGGCGACCTCGGTCAACCTCCTCCTCAGCCTCCAGTAGAAGTACCTCCTAGCATTCTCCCATGGCAGCGCCGATCTCAGCACACCAGTGGCAAGCATACGGCCAGCCCTGTCATGCGCATCCGCATACTCGGTGGCAATCGCCGTGAAGATGGGCGCGAGCTGCTTCTCTCGCTCGGCGAGCGCCTTGCGAGCAGCCGCCTGCGCGTTGTAGTCGGTCGCTTCGGCAGCCTCCTTGATCAGCTTGGCGTAAACCTGGTCGAGACGCTCCATCGTGGCACGCTGCTTGTCAGCACGGTACTTGATCTCGACGAGACCCGAGGCCTCGAGTACACCACCACGGGCACTGTTGACATCGGCCGACATCTCGATCATGCCGTTGTCGTTGATGGCCGAGTCGACGACGACCCACGAACCACCACGCAGCTCACCCATGGGAGGAATGTGCACAAACACGGGCTGCTTGTACGACGAAAGTCCGTCGACAATCTTGGAACCCTGCTTGAGGATCTCATCGTACATGTCCTGCTGACCACCGGAGAATCCACGCCAGTTGGCGAGGATGACAAGAGGAAGACCCTCCTTGTCAAAGTCCCAGATGGCCTGTGCAGTCTTGTACGCCGAGTTGGGGTACCACACCTGACCGGCCTCCATGATGCGCTGCTCGGTCGAGTTGGGGTTGGCAGGGTCGGCAGGAACGACACGCTCCAGAGTGCGTGTTTCGACGGCAATGACACCAACGGGGATGCCTCCGAGACGAGCACGACCGGTGACGACCGAAGTGGCCCAGCCGCCGAGAGTCTCGACGAACGAGTCCTTGTCGAACAGACCAGTCAGGTTCTCGTCCTTCTTGCCGTTGATGAGCCAGCGTGGGTCGTAAGGACCACGGGGAGGCGAGTAGGTAACAGCTCGATCCCAGGTGTCGGTAGTGGGCATGATGGGAAGAGGTCCGCCACGCTGAGCAGGGACGAACGACATCCAGCTGACGAAGGCCTTGACGGCGTCGAGGTCGTCTTGAGCTGTCATGTGCGAAACACCGTTCTTGTACATGATCTGAGGACCGCCGAGCTGCAAGTTGGAGGTGTAAACCTCACGGCCAAGGAGCTTGTTGAGAGCCTGGTAACCGGTCAGGATCAAAGGCGAGCCCTCAACCTGGATCACACGCTCACCGAGACGGGCGAGGTAGGCACCGATACCGACACTGCGACCAGTGACAATGGTGGCGGTGAAGATCTGGTCCCTGGCACGGCTCGTCTCACCAGCGATGAGACCGGAGCCCGAAAGACACTCGACACCCAAACCATCCTGGGGCTTGCCAATGATGTCAGTGATGATGTTGTGGTTGGTGCCGTCTGCGGCCTTGGTGGGCCTGGCAACGACACTGCCGGGAGCCTTGGCCTGAACGGCGTGGAGAGCGTCGTCGTCCAAGTAGAGGTACTCGAAGCCCTTGGCAGGGTCATCTCCGACAAATTTGACCTTGAACAGGTCCATCACCTCGGTAGCCAAGCCGATACGAGCACCCGAGTTGGCCGAGATGTAGAGACGAGGAACGCCAAGCTCACGGGCAAGCTTGGAAGCAGCGGCGAAGAAGCGGTCCTCGACAGGACCGAACGAACCGGCCTGAATGGTAACATCGTTGCCAATCACAACCAGCTTTCGGCCAGCGGGGTATTCGGGAGTGACAACCTCGACGAGCCAGGCAACCATGCCGATGGTGTTCATTCCAGGGGCACGCTTGACCTCACGCAGGTTCTCCTGCTCATCGAAGACGAGCTCGACGGCCGACTTGATCACCTCGGAGGGGATCTTGCTGGCAGCGACCTTCCTCCACGAGGCGCGAACAGCCTGACCGAGAACATCGATAAAGTCATAGACGAAGGTGGTCTGCAGAGCGTGAGCACGCGATCGGCGCGACTGGAGGGCGACCTTGGTAGTGTAAGAGAAGTGGGCGCTCTGGCCGTTGAGGGTGGCCTCCGAGCCCTGGGGCTCGATGCCACGGAGTAGGACAGAGCCGTCGTCGGCGACGACCTCCTCGTAGGTCTCGTAGCGGACGACAAGACCGGTCTCGTTGGTGACAAAGGCGCGAATGGGGCGAGGCTCGCCGCTAGGATCGCTGAGGATCATGCGGATCTCGGCACCGGTGATGCGGAGACGGAAGAAGCGGGTACCGTGACGCTCGAGGAAACCGGCGATCGCCTTCTGGACATCCTCGAGGTTGACGTCGAGCTGGTAGATGAACGACATGAAGATGTGCGAAGCATCGGCAGTGCGGTATTCGGGCTGGCCGAGGGCGACCTCGATCACATTGAGAATGTCGTTGACGATACGGTCCGACTCGGAAACGAGGTAGGCAGCCATGTCGCCCTGAACGCGGCCAGGTCGGACGAGCGATCGGACGAAGAATCGCGTGTCGGCAGAGTTCTGGATACCACGGGCGAAGTACAAGTGGATCGTGGAAGACGAGACCGGCACAGGAGTGAGCTCGAAGTTCTTGCTGACCCTGTCAAGCTCAAGCTGGTAAGCCAGAGCGGGCTCGATGTTGCGGATGGCCTTTTCCTCAGCCCAGATGCCGGTCTCGCTGGGGCGGAAGGTGGCGAAGAAGGGGTACATGCCGGGCTGGCAGAGCAGGTACGTGACGCGACGGACACGGGCGGCAGCGAACTCCTTGGCGCAGGCGTTGGTGTACTGAGCAAGCTTGCTGCGGACCTCGGCATCGACAAAGTCGGTCTGATTGACCACCGCGACGTTGAGCACGTTGATGGCAGCGCCGCCCTTGGTGGTGCGGAAGAACTTGAGCACCTTGGGCAGGAGATCAGGGATGTCGGAAACATCGGTGCAGCTGGTCATGGCACCAGTGCGGAGCTCAGTCGGAGCGGCAGCAGCCTTCTTGTTGTCCATGAGGTTGAGGTCGCTAATGGAAACCTGGCGCTCGCGCTCCTTGAGCGACGAGACGCTGCGGGGCAGCTGGAATTGCCAGGTGAGCACAGCGCGCTCCTCGACGTCAAAGTCCTCAACAGCGTAGTCGAAGTTGACGATCTCGTAAGCACGGTAGGCACGAACAACGTACGTGCAGAGAGCAGCAAACGCGACGTGGTGTTCGTGGTGGCCGAAGAAGCTGTGCAGAACGTCGTAGACACTGTACTGCGAGTCGCTAAGCTGACGAAGCACATCGAGCGAGGGAGCGTGGTACTCGTCGTCACCACCGTAGGTGGACGAGGTGACGGAGCTACGAAGAATAGCCTGCATCTGAGCAGAACGGTCAGCAAGGCTGGGCATATCGGCGTCGAGCGAGACCTCACGAGCCTTGAGGGCGACGGGAGCGGTAGACTTGCCCTCGAGCGAAGCGAGCTTGCGAAGAGCCTCGATCATCTGAGCACCGCTGGTGCGCGAGACAAGCGAGGTGCCCTTGATGTGCTTGTCAAGCAGGTTGAGCAGGAGTGCATTCTTGCGGTTGATGCCGTTGCGCGAGGTTTGGAGGGCAACGACCTTGTCGAGATCGCCGTCAGCCTGGAGACGAAGCTCGAGAACGACGTCGGCCTCGCCAGTGAACTTGGACTCGATGTCGTAGTACTTCTGGAGGAAGGAAGCGAGAACGTTGCCTTCGTGGACCTTGAGGCCGCCAGCGTAGGCATCGAAGAGCTGGCAGAGGGGAGCAACGGTGGTCTGCACCTGCATGCGGATGGCAGGGTCGACGCTGTCACGGAGGAAGTTCTCGGTGAGCTTGCGCAGACGAGCGGCAGGGAACTCGATGCCCTTGGAGTGGCTCATCTCGATGGTGTTGCGGACCACCTCCTCGAGCTTGGCAGGGATACGACCGCCCAAGCTGGAGAGAATCTGGGAAGCCTGGCCGTAGGGGAGCTCAGGGTTGCGGAGGATCTCGATGAGCTCCTTGATCACTGCCTGCATGCGGAAGCTCTGGTCGTAGCCGTCGAGAATGTCGTTGAGCACCTCGAGGAGGTAAGTGTAGCGCTGGTGAGGCTTGCTACCGATGATGATGGGAAGGCCGTAATCGGGGAGCTGGCCAGCGAAGGGCTTCGCATGTTGAACACGGCTGGGGTCGTCGAGCGAGAGGATACCGATGATATCACCGGGGCTGAGGGCAACACCGGCAGTCTTGACAAACGAGACGACACCATCCTCAGCGGCAACGAGGGGGAGGTACATCTTCATGACCTCGATCTCGGCGATGGCCTGGCCGGACTTGACGTGGTCACCAGACTCGACGAGGAAGCGGACGAGCTTACCGGGCGAGGGCGAACGGATCTGAGTGGGGTCGTTCTCCTGCTCGATGAGACACGTCTTGGAGTCGACCATGAGACGAGTCATGCCGACCTCTTCACGCCAGTAGACGGGGTGTGACTTGCCGGCAAGACCGATAAGGAGACCACCATCGGTAAGGGGGCGGAGCTGCACCAAGGTTCGGCCACCGTTGAGGTAGAGGACCCATTCGGAGACGGAGCTGCGGGTGGCGGTGAAGTTGTACTTGACGTTCTCGTAGATGAAGTCGATCGAGAAGACGGTCTTGATGGTGCCACGAGGAGGAACCTGACCCTTGTTTAAGATACGCTTGTACTCATCCTCGCACTCGCGGGCCATGAGGTGAGCCTTGACGGCAGCACCGCAAATGACAGCGAGATCAGCAGGGGGACGCTCGGCGGTGAGACGTTCCTGGATCAGACCATCAAGCCAGCCGGTGGTGATCTTGTTGGACTCGAAGGCGTCGGTCTCGAGCAGCTTGATAAGGTACTCGACGGTGGTTCGGAAGTCACCACGAATGGAGAGTTCCTTGAGCGAGATGACCATCTGCTTTCGGGCTTCGGATCGGTCGGCGCCGTAAGCGAAGATGTGACCGAACTGCGAGTCAGCATACTCGTGAAGGGCACCGCTGGTACCGACGGAGAAGTAACCCCAGGTGGAGGTGCTGGAACGGAAGTTGAGCTCCGTGAGCGCACCCATGCCGGGCTTGAAACCGGTATCGGGGTTCTCGGCGGTGATACGACAAGCCACGACGTGTCCCTGAGGCTGGGGCTTGCGCTGGGTCTTGAAGGATTCGGGGCTGGAGAAGTCAAAGTCGATGACCTCGGTACCGCGGGGGTCCATGCCGTAGAGGGTTCGAATGTCGCGAATCGAGTAGAGGGGGATACCCATGGCGACCTGAAGCTGGGCAGCGGGGATGTTGACACCAGAGACCATCTCAGTCGTGGGATGCTCGACCTGGAGACGCGGGTTGAGCTCGAGGAAAGAGAACTCACCCGAGTCAGGCGAGTAGAGCCACTCGACAGTACCGGCAGAGACGTAACCGACGAGCTTGGCGAGACGGACAGCGGCTTTCTCCATGGCCTCACGAGCATCTTCGGGAGCGATGGTGACGGGAGCCTCCTCGATGATCTTCTGGTGACGACGCTGGACGGAACAGTCACGACCGAAGATGCTGATGGCGTTACCGTACTGATCGGCGAGCAACTGCACCTCGAGATGGCGCGCCTGACCGGCGAGCTTCATGACGAAGACGGGCGAGCCGGGAACTTCACCAAGGACGGCGTTGTAGAGGAGCTTGAAATCCTCAGCGTTGGTGCACTTTCGGATACCCTTTCCTCCTCCACCTTCGGAGGCCTTGATCATGACGGGGAAGCCGATCAGCTCGGCCTTCTCGAGACCCTGCTCGGCGCTGTGGATGCAGGCCTGCTGGTAGACATCGTCAGAGACGGTGAGGAAGCCCTGCTCGGACATCATGGTCTCCTTGATGCCGGTACCGGACCAGGGCATGCATGGTACGTCGGCGTGCTGAGCAACAATTGTGGACGAGATCTTGTCACCAAGCGAACGCATGGCAGAGCCGGGAGGACCGATAAAGATGATCTTGTGCTTGGAAGCGGCAAGCGACTCGGGAAGACGAGGGTTCTCGGAGGCGTGACCCCAACCAGCCCAGACGGCGTGGACACCGGCACGCTCGGCTACATCAACGATCAAGTCGACGTTGGCGTAGTTGTTGTTGTTGGAACCACCGGGGACCTCGACGTACTGGTCAGCCATGCGGATGTAGTCGGCGTTGACCTTGAGATCCTCAGGGGTTGCCATGACGGTGAATTCGATGGCACGCTCATCGCCAAAGGTCTCGTAGGCCCATTTTCGGATAGAGCGGATTTCCTTGACGGCAGCAATACCGTTGTTGCAGATAAGCACCTTGGTGATGACACTGTGGCCGCCCTGCTTGCGAATGAAGTCAGCGACGGGCCCAGCGGGGGCAGTCTCGAGCGGGTTGCCGCCTGTGTGGGAAAGCAAAGCAAGTGGAGGAATCCGTCAGTTGAGCTCCGTCGAACGCAAACATGGATTTCGGTCTGCTGCGAGTCGCTTGATCGTTAGTCGGAGCAGCCGGTTGAGTTTTCAGAAGTCGGACTTACCGATGAAGTGGCTCACGGCCTTGTGATCAGGGATCGGCATTTTGGCGATACAGCGTCGTTTCGAGCGGTATGGAGGGTTGCGTGGGATGAGATCAAGCAGAAACTAGCCTTGTCGATCTAGTTCGTTGGATCAAGCTTTTCGCTTTTCGGATGTAGCACTTTTCGCAGACTGAGCGAGGGAGCTCGGAACAGCAAAAGAAGCAAATAAGACGAGAGCGACGAAGAAGTACGGCCAGGGAGGGGATCTGGACGCAGCTCGTTCCAAGTTGGGAGATCAAGCTGGAGGGTGTTAGCCAGTGGTATAGAGCTCGATTCTCGAACAAAGCTCGGGGTGATATCGCAGCGATTGATCAAGGGTGAGGGAGACCTTGATGATGACGTTGCAGTAGATGGGGTTGAGGTTGAAGTGGTGAGATACCGGGACCGTATCGAAGCAAGTGGATAGCGGTAGCGGAAGCGGATGAGGCTATGCCAATGGCGGGGGGGAAGGTGATGGTGGGAAGCTGAGAAGGATGACGACCGACACTGAGGGATAACGTGGTGATCTGTGTCTTGCCAAGGTAGTTTCGGAAAGAATCTCGTCTCAAGGTGGGGAAAACCATGGAACTGCTGCACCAAAAAAAAACCCGCAAAGCTGACGATGGGTGTGCTCTGAGATATTTGGCCGGTGGAGTTCCAGGCGGATCTAACGGCGCTCTCCCATCCTCACTGCACAGGCATCGTCAGGTTGCAAATGCGCGCACCAACACACACTCTTGGGATTCCATCTGTGTCGGCGCCGGTCTCTGATGGCATCTGCTTCTGCTTCCGCCCTCCGGTTCGGTTTCTGCCTGTCTATCTGAACCTCACGTTCTGACGCAGTCTCGTGCTAAGGATTCGCGAAGGAAATCGTTGACAGTATGTTTGGGTGCATAACAAAATCTACTCGCTCAAGTGTCTGTGCATCGCCTTTGACCTGTGTAGCCGGTGTCAAAGAGAGAGAGAGAGAGAGAGAGAGAGAGAGAGAGAGAAGACAGAGAGAAAGCATTGGCCACTATTATAAATCAGTACAGTATTGTACACTGTAGTTGTGCCAGGAAAAAAAAGGATGCGGAGAACCAAAAAAAACACGACAGGTTTCCGGCTCAACAATTTCCAACAAACTTACCGTACTGCATCCACTCGGCTCGCTTCTTACAGTCCGAGACAGAACCCACACACACACGAGAGAAGGACCCTGCCTTTCTTCCTGTCTGTGCGCAACGGTTTCCTTTTCCTTGGATTGGGATCGTCATTTTTTCTCCCCCTTTTAGTTTTTTTCTTGTTTTTTGGTTCCCCAACGGTCGCATCAGCCACCATCGATTCGAGCCTTCTTCCACCTCCACTTGGACACACCCCATACCCGGCACTTCCCTTTCCCCACCCAGCCGCTATCCGTATCTCATCTTTGCTTTTTCGTCTTGTGGCACTCCACACCATGCCGACTCGGATTGCACCAGCTGTACATTGCTACTGATTGACCGTATCTATCTGTGAGCTTGGACAGATTGTCTCTCGGAGTTGAGCATGACGAACAGCACGATGTCGTGTCCGAGAGATGCAGACTCATCGACCCCAGCAGTTCGTCGGGCGCAGCAAGCGCCGCTGCTATGCGCAAAACGACTTTTTTTGTGTGGTTTTATGGAGCAGCGAGTCGCGTCCAAATTTGGGCCGATCCTCGGCCCTATTCTTTTTCCTTCTATAGACCATCCTTCGCTGCTCCTCTTGCACTTCGCAGCATGACGATATACGCAGCGTTGTGTCTTCGAAAGTCGCATATGAATTCGAGATTTCACACGATGCAATCTTAGGTGCCAAAAGATCGGGACAGTTACACCAAGCAAGGGTCGCAAAATGATCGATTGTTCGAAGCTGTAAAAAATCATTGAATCTTCGCCAGCAGCCCTCGACCCTCGGTTTTGCCGAGGAATCGGTCGTCGCTGTGACATCGACTGGAAGCCACGGCGTCTCTTCCCATGGTTCTTGATCGTATCGGCAGTGCCGAAGCTCTGATTTTGAAACACTGAGACCATTGCACTTGCAGCATCGCGATCACCATCGAGCATCGGATGTCGCTTGAGCAAAGAAAGGAGCCGAACGAGCATGGAGGTTGGGCGAGGGCCAAGTCGTGCTGGATTCAAAGTGTGAACTGTGTGATCTCGAGATGTTGGGAGTTTCTTTTTTTCGGCTGACGTGGAGAGTTACGCGCCACGTTGGGGAAGGGAATTTTCTTGCAGCGCTGGCGCTGACATCGGGGCCGACCCCGATGTCCTTTTCGCTTGTTTCCGTCCGCGGACTGATTCGGAAGGATGCCGGGAAGAACTTCCATATCATTATTGGCGTGAGCTTACACTCAACACATGCTTGGACAAACAAAGTTCGACACTCGGGACAGCGAACTAAAGTTTCGAAAGTTCACCAAAAAAAAGAGAAAAAAAAAAAAAAAAAAAAAAAAAAAAGGAAGAGGTTGATTGTTGGGGAGATTGCGTAGATTGGCAGCTGTGGTTTTAAGCCACGCGGGCCGACCTGAACTTCCCCCTTACTTTAATTTAGTTTTATTTTGTTTTTTTTACTTTTTGGTCCCGGTCATGATGTCCGACACACTGAACTTGGCACGCATGGTGGTCGGCGAATGCTTTCGGCATACGCTGCGATGCTGTGTAAGGCCAAGTACTGTACAGTATTTCCTACCTTGGGGATGTGCTCTTCTTCACCCTTGTTCCTGAGTGTACAGTACGTTATATCACAGTACAGAAAATGACAACCAGATTCCGTCGTATGCTGAACGTTTCGACCAAAGCCCGGACACGCGATGCGGCTTTAATGGGAGCACAAACCGTGGCTTGGGTTGCTTGGCGTGCCCCTCCGCCTGTCCTCGTTGGAACTTGGCCGCTGATTAGAGCTTCTTGCGGAACCTCGCTCCCTTTGATATCGATAGCTGGAAATCAGAAGAAGCAACCCGAAGCCCTGCTTTGGATCCGAATCCCACTCGAACATGCTCATCCGGATGTTCCCGTTGCTAGCGTGGCATGGTGATACTTTACGTAGTACATTACAGTATTGCACTACCGAGCGCTGGAACCAAGGTTCATCTTCTCTTACCTAAGGTCAGACGCATTCCACTTCAGATGATCTGTGGATACCTTGTGACAGCCTGGGCGAGCAGTTGATTCGTGGGGTGGTGCAGTTGAGCTCGTCATGATTGTCGCTTCTGAGACGCAAGAGTGACTGATCCAGAAGTTATCCTCCGGTGCTGACGCTGGCGAGGAAAAGAAAAGGAGCGCAAAATTAGGGACCGAAAATGCCTTTAAAAATCCAGGCGTGCTGATCGCGTGCCGCTGTCGGATGCACCTCACCACAGCATCGACACTCAGGTCGGTTGCAGGATGCACGAGGTGTTGTTCTGCCGCCTCCACACGCGCACCGCGTCACATTTTTGTTTGGCCGATGTGGGTACAAGATGTCAGTGATCACACCGACCGCATCTTGAACTCAGCTCACGGCAAAGTAGGGTTTGATCTGCCCCTTTGCTCAGCGGACTCGAAGAATGGGTCACGATTGACTGTTGACGAAGCGACGAATTCCACCTGGACCGCCGCCAGCCGACAACAGATACAATGAGCACCGAAGCTGAGAGCACGGCGGGCGGCAACACACTCTGGCTCACATTTCTAGCAGCCTGGACCGAAGAGGCGCAAGCGAAAGGCTCCAAGGTGGCGCGGACATACCGAAAAGCGCATCAGTCGCTCGCAGCTTGCCCGATCGAATTCCAGCATCCATGCCAGACGACACAACTCGCCGGGATCGGCCCTACCATTGCAAACAAACTTGAGCAAGAGCTGCAAAAATGGTGCCAGGAACACGATCGTCCGATGCCAGAGCGTCCTTCGCGGCAGGCTTCGACCTCGAAGAGCGGATCAAAGACCGCAGCAACCGATGATGACGATACGCGCGATCTCGATGGCGCTGCAGAAGTAGAAGACGGCAGTGCAGCTGCCAAGCGAAAGAAGACGGCAGCTTCGGATCGGCCGACCAAGAAGAGAGCTTATGTGCCACAGCATCGATCCGGAGCATATGGCCTCCTCGTCGGTCTCTACATCTTGACAAGGGCCAGTAGCTCGCTACGAGAAGAGCGTGTATCAAAGACGCAACTCATCAATGCGGCAAAGCCCTACTCGGATACCGAGTACGAGTACACCGGATCTTCGAGCCGGTCTTCAGCCGCTGTTCCCCTCTCCAGCCAGTATGGAACATCGGGAAGTGCCGGCGGCTCGCGGTCATTCTACACGGGATGGACAAGCATCAAGACCTTGATCGCGAAAGGCTATGTACTGCAATCAGGCAATCCGGCTCGGTATAGCTTGAGTGACGAGGGTGCTACAGTAGCCGAAACGCTTGCTAGAGATGCCGGCGTCGAAGAAATTTCGGAGCGAGCCAATGCTGTGCTCGATGCAGAGGATGGCGATACTGCTGACCTGGATCAGGACTGGTCGGAAGATGAGCAGGAGGAAGGTGGTATAGCAAGAATATTAAACTTCCAGCCTGAAGTGCTCAAAGCAGGAAGCTATACGATCCACATGGTGATCGACAATCGTGAACGGCATCGGGCAGGACGACGCCACGAGAAGGAACCGATCGCCACCCTGCTGGTGGAGCGTGGAATCGACGCCGAGACTCGTTCTCTCGAAGTAGGCGATGCGGTCTGGATTGCACGTAGAAAGAATCGCACAGGCCTGGAGGCGGATGAAGTGGTACTCGATCACATCGTAGAGAGGAAGAGGCTCGATGACCTAACGAGCTCGATTCTGGATGGTCGATGGAGGGACCAGAAGGTATGTTGAAGCTTCTCAAGTATCGTGCGGAATGTGGGTCGATGGATCGAAGCAACTGACAAGGCTTTCATTCGACTCTTCTACGCGCAGTTCCGCCTGGCATCCTCTGGACTGTCCAAGGTGGTTTACCTGATCGAAGATTACGACGTTGAAAACCAAATGCGCAAGTTTGGCGCACAAATCCAAACAGCGCTCAGCAGCTCACAAGTGGTAGATGGATTCTTTGTGGAGAGGACGTCGAGTCTTTCGGCAAGTATCGACTACCTAGCTTCGATGGACGTCATGATCCGCAAGATTTACGAGAACCAAGACCTCTCTGTGATTCCGAGTGCGGTCATTTCCCGTTCCAGCTTCCTCGAGACGAGAGAACAGCTGCAGTCAAAGCTACCGACAGCATGTATCCTGACGTCGTTTGAAGCGTTCCAGGCGCTCAACAGCAAAAGTGGCGGTCTCACGTCGAAAGAGATCTTTGGCAAGATGCTGTTGTGCATCAAAGGCATGAGTGCCGAAAAGGTGCGAGAGGTGCTCGTGCTATATAGCACGATGCGCGAGCTCACAGATGCTTTCCAAGAGGCTGCTCAGGATGATGCAAAGGAGTCGGAGAGTATGCTGGCGAGCTGCACGGATGGGATGGACCAGCGCAAGAAGATCGGACCAGCTCTGAGTCGCAAGGTGGCCGAAGTGTTTTTACAGCCCAGGTATATTCAAGATTAAGATTGATAGCAACCTGCACGGCCTTGACGAGGCATGTTGTACAGCGGGCTCTACTACGAGGTGTACAACGATTGTCTCAAGCGCTATACGATGGGTGTCGGGGAAAGTCTAGAGCGATTGCAGTGATCCTTGGCATCGAAGTATGGAGCTTGTGAGTGTGTTTAAGTTTGTGTTTGTGCTTGTGTATGGTGATGTTGATTTTATCGTGCGGAAAAAGTGGCTGTAGCAACGCATTCGGGTGTTTTCGAAAGGCAGTGATTGGCTAATCTCAAGAAGGTTGAACGCCTGAAGGGTGTATTGTGTGCCTTGGCCAGATTGAACTTGAACTGGGATGATGGATTACAAATAGAGCAAGCGAACAGCTACGCCGGTTTAGTGTGTTGTCTAGAGCTGGAGTAGGATTTTGAAGAATTAGACATCGCGCGAGACGAATATCAACGAATACAAGTCATATTCTTCCGGACTTTCACAAATTTTAAATTCAAGGCTGAGAGAAATAGAAAAGTGGATTTTGGATTGAATTGGAAGTAGGGCTGCAGTAGCGATGCCTCAACTGAACAAAATTCAAGGCAGCAGACAGGCACAATTGAGGTGATTGGACCCGAGAGAGGGAAAGATGCGAAAGATCCAGTCCAAGAGAGCCAGCCGCAAAGAGAGACGGACAAGCGAAAGACTCGGAATGAAGTTGCGATTTCCAATCGACGCTCTCTCAAGCTGGCTTTGAAGCAAGCAGGCAGGCAGGCTGGCAGGCTGGCTGACTGAATCTCTCAGCTGGAAGGTTCAATTTGGTCGCTCGTCTCGGTTGGCAGCCACCGCAAGACGAGACGCATCGCGATCACTTGAACGCAACTGACTTCACACCACCTACTACCTCCTCATCAACCCTACATCACCTTCTGATTAGGTTGCCCAGTATGGCCAACTTGTTCAACAGCGCGCGAACCGCTTTCCGCGCCGCCGTCAACGGCTCGGCTGCCTCGGTAGGTATCGATTGTCAACACAAATGCCGACCAACAAGAGCTATGAGATTGTTCCAGATGCCACACTTCGACATGTCTCTCGACTAAGACTCAATTGGACATTGAGGCAATCCCACTCTCCAGTAACTCAGTAACAACACCGTCAAGCAGTATAGGCCAAAGGACACAGCACAGATGCAGGGATCTATCTGGGGTTTCGAATCATAGTATCTTCGGCCCATCCCGACGCCCAACATATACTTGCGTCTCCGACTTTATTTCAGCATGAATGATGATGACTCTACTGCCGCACGCTTGAAAAACAGGGTCAGACAGGAGCCTCCCTGCAGCGCCACAGCTGGCAGACCAGCACCTTTCGCTTCATCCGATGCTCGAGCCAGCTTTGCACCTACCCTCTGTTGGCACCTCGGATCACACCTACTTCATTTCACCCGAGCAACGCATCGAAGGTGGCATATGCTAGACGACTAGCACTATTCAGGCTACACATCGGTTCAACAAACAGCCCGGGGTGGCGCCTCGACCAATCTGGATAGCTCCCGACAATTTGTGGTTGACACTGCTTCGACATTCGTAAGCACCGACACTGACTTTGATCGTCTTGCCTTTTGTACTCCAACAGGTCCGCAATGCCTCCACACAGGCGGGTGCCAACGCTTCGCAGTCGTTCTTGACATCGCGATCGTCCGCCATTGCTGCCACCGCCGTCGCTGCCGGCTCGGTCGCTTGGTACAACCACCAGTACGGCACCATCCCCTTCTTGGACACTGCCTCTGCTAACATGGCCGACGAAGGTCTCCACCCACCCAAGTACCCCTGGTCGCACAACGGTGTTTTTGAGACGTTCGACCACGCCTCTATCCGTCGTGGCTACCAGGTCTACCGCGAGGTGTGCTCTTCATGCCACTCGCTCGACCGCATCGCTTGGCGTAACCTTGTCGGCCAGTCGCACACCGTCGACGAGGCCAAGGCTATGGCCGAGGAGGTCGAGTACGAGGATGGTCCCGATGACGAGGGCCAGATGTTCCAGCGTCCCGGTAAGCTCGCCGACTACATGCCCCGCCCTTACGCCAACGACGAGGCTGCGCGTGCTGCCAACGCTGGTGCTCTGCCACCTGATCTGTCGCTCATGGTCAAGGCACGCCACGGTGGTGCCGACTACATCTTTGCTCTGCTTACCGGCTACACTGACCCTCCCGCCGGTGTCAAGGTCCAGGATGGTCTGAACTACAACTCGTACTTCCCCGGTACCCAGATTGCCATGGCACGTGTGCTGTACGATGGTCTTGTTGACTACGAGGACGGCACTCCTGCCACCACTTCGCAGATGGCCAAGGACGTTGTGACGTTCTTGCACTTCTGTGCTGAGCCGGAGCACGACTTGAGGAAGAAGATGGGTATGCAGGCGGTGATCATCCTGTCGAGTTTGACGGCCATGAGCATCTGGGTCAAGCGATTCAAGTGGGCCGGTATCAAGTCGAGGAAGATCCTGTACAACCCTCCTGCTTCGCACTAATTGTCCCGCGTTTGATGTTACCCTCACCCCGAATCAATCTAGAGTGGAGAGGGGAAGGGGGGGGGGGGGGTCATTGAGCTCAAATATCATTCTGTAGTAGTTGCGTGTAGGCGCACTATTCCGTTCGCATACATGTTGTCGTATTCGCATTCGTGTTGATTCTCGTGTGCGTACTTTGAATTCGACTTGAGTTGTGACTGTTGAGATGGGATGGTGAAAGCCGCTTTTGACAACGGGTGGAAGATGAGGGTGGGGGTGGATGTAAGTCTCAGGATTGTTGGTCATTCACTTTTGGTCGACACAAGTCGGAACGCAGGGTAGGTGGTTAGCGGTAGAAGGAGGGGGGCATGGCCTTTTTGTGTGTGTGTGTGTGTGTGTGTGTGTGTGAGAGAGAGAGAGATTTCCGAATGGGGGAAAACATACAATCGAAGGCGAATTGCAAGCATCAGCCATGATGTGGGTGTAGGTGGGGAGCGTGGGTACAATTACGATGTTATACTAAACGAACAACGAGGGCTAAGTTGTGACGATGCTGACCCACATATTTTTTGGGGGGGGGGGGGAAGTAGTGAGTGAAGAAGAAAGTGAGGGTGGGATGGTTTAGTCGAAGAGACCGAAGCCCATGTCATCGTCGGACTCCTCCTTCTCCTCCTCCTTCTTCTCCTCGGCAGCGGGGGCGGCGGCACCAGCGGCAGCGGAGGCACCACCAGCGGCAGCAGCGGCGGGAGCAGCACCACCAGCGGGGACCGAAGCGAGCTTCTCCTGACCCTCAGCAATCAAAGTGTTGATGTCCTTGCCGTTGAGCTCCTCGATGAGCTTGTCGAGACGCTCAGCATCAGCCTCGATACCAACGGTCTCGAGGAGAGCCTTGATGTCAGCAGCGGAGGGGTTCTCCTTACCACCGAGGGTGAGCAAAAGGTAGGCAGCAATGTGCTTCATTTTGAAAGAATGGACTGGAAAGATGGGGGTTGTTGAAGAGGCGGGGAAAATTTGAACAGTGCCGGCCGCAAATCCGCTGATGCTTTGATCCTAAAAGGAAGACTTGTGGACTGTGATTCGGACACCCCAGAAAGAAATTTCCCCAAGGCAACAACGAATGGTAAGTATGCGAGTCGAGTTTGGAAATGGTCATGTGGGTGGCCCAGATGGAAACGCAGTGCCAATGTCGACGGCGAGACGAATATCTTGCATGTGTCGAGTTGGTAGGAAGAGCAGTACAGCCCTTCTGTACCTTGCTTTGACATGACCATGCTTCACTGTCGGAAGGAGTCGCTAAATGCCATGCACTTGGATGATCACAATGATGGATTCCTCCTGCCATGATCGCGCTGATCCTACTGAGACTTTACTCTGCACATCCTGACATTGCTTCCATCATCTTGCGATGCTTGATTCGGACCTCGATATATCTGAATGCTTGACCTTGCATCGCTGAGGTCCTCCTTCCGCTACTTGTACCGAACCATTTGTATGCTGCCTGGCGATGCGCGTATCTGGTGCGCCGTCGATGCGTTGGATGCGTCCATGCTTGGGTGTTGGAATGTCAAGCACTTACCAAGGTACTTTTTGAAGAAAGTGTCGTGGGGAGAAGTCAAGAATATTGACCCAGCACTTTGCCGCTTTGATTCTGTTGTCCACGCACTGCTTGGCATTCACTCGAGTTGCTCACTCAAGCTTTGGTGTACACTGACTGGCTTGATTGACGTTTGGCAGCAAAATGAGCCTGCAGAGATGAGCCTCACAGTCTGAACGCTGCCCCGATTTTCTCGACACAGCAGCGTAAAGGGAGGGATTTTTGGGAATCTGTCGGATCCGCGAATTCCATACGCTCTGTTTGCTCAAGAAGAAGCGTGGGAATTTTTGACCGTTTGGCGTAGACTTTTTGAAATTCGTGCTTGGAAATTGTGGCTCCTCAGCGCTTGATTGAATTTTGGCAGGCGGTTCTTTCGCTCTGGCAGTCTCAGTCCATGTCAGGTCCAGGCTAGCCCAGCCCAGCGAGCAGGCGCAACTCTGGGCCAATACCAAGGTCGCTCCTTCCCCCTTCAGGCGGCGGCGGCTGGGTCCTCTGAAATGTCCGGTCCGTTTCAGACCAGGGCAGGGCCAGGTCAGCAAGCGTTGGCCTAGGTCGCGCAAAGCCGTCTGCTGCTGCGTATTTTCCAACAGAGCGCCGTTTGTTTGTATGGGCGTGAGAGAGCCAGAGAGCCAGACGACTAGCCAAGTGAGCTCGCCATCACCCTATCTTCTTCCTCCTCACCATCAAGATTGCCCAACATGTAAGTAGCAACATGCTGCAGCAACAAGGCATACTTCTGGAAGCGACACACGACACCACAAACACAACACAACATGCCAGACAACATGCAAGTAGAGACATTCAACATACAACCTCGCACTTTTGGCCAAAGCAGGAGGTCATCGACAGGCAAACGCTGGGGTCAGATGAGGCGTAGAAACAGCAATGATGGGTTCTCAAGTCGATGACACAGCTATAAATCTACATCGTACCTCAGAACCGCACACATCACACATCACACCATTGTCAACCATACCAGGCCGATCGACTCGATGTGATACATAAGCTATCGAAGATCTGGTGAAAAAGTTTCACACGGAATGATTACCAAGGAAAATAGTTCAACGACACCAGATCACAATGCGATTGCCAGCTAGTATACCAATGGATCGCCACACCATTCGGTTCTTTTGTTGTCGATGCTCAACCGGTCACCGATCAACGACACTCGACTTGGCAGACCGTGTACAGCATGATCAAGCTGGACTGGACCATCGTCAGGCAAAAACAAAAAATACAGCAACACCACCATTCAAACATTCTTGCAACCATGTTCGACTTCCAGAAGCATGACCATAATCGCCTCGCAGTTGAAACAAACCCCAAAGAACTGCTCAACTGACCATCTCTCATCGATAACAATTTCACTATTGCTTTTCAAACCTACTCAGGGATGACTACGACGCCGCCGCCGCTGCCGAGCTTAAGCGCAAGCGCACTTTCCGCAAGTTCACCTACCGTGGTGTTGAGCTCGATGCTCTGCTCGACATGTCCAACGAGGACTTCATGGGCATTGTTCACGCCCGTGCCCGCAGAAAGTTCCAGCGTGGTCTGAAGCGCAAGCCCATGGGTCTCATCAAGCGCCTGCGTAAGGCCAAGGCTGAGGCTCCCCCCAATGAGAAGCCCGCCACCGTCAAGACGCACCTTCGTGACATGATCATTGTTCCCGAGATGATTGGCTCCATGGTCGGCATCTACACCGGTCGCTTCTTTGTCAACACCGAGATCAAGCCCGAGATGGTGGGTCACTACCTCGGCGAGTTCGCCATGACCTACATCCCCACCCGCCACGGTGCCAAGGGTAAAGGTGCTACCGTCGACCGTTTCCTCCCCATCCGATAAACCTTTGGTTGTTGTCGTTTTGCAATTTAGGTTTCTTCTGGTCTCGTCTACTTCTCTGTCGAGTTGCGTCGATAGCAACCCCACACCCATTCATTCTATGCCAATGTGGGTCCCTTCCGGTCTAGCTTGACACGCATGTACTTTTTTTTTTCCCGCCCCCCCTTTTTCCATTGAGCCTACGGGGCAGCTCTTCAAAACTTGCCTTCCACCCCCCCAAAAAACGAATCCTCAATTCAAGAGCATAGCATCCCATCGCATCGTTTGTCGTTTGTCATATGGCTTGTTGACTGAATGAGTAAAGTGAACGAGGCTGGTTACTTTGGGTTCAAGGGTTCACTTTCGTTTACAAGCAAGATCACAGGACGATTTAAGATGGGATGGTACAAAAAAAAACCCCTTCCGACGACCGCGAATTCACGGGTGAGGGATGGGGATGGTATTGCGAATGCAAAAATGCAGTACTACTAATGTGAGACGCAGAAGACGTCTGTTTTTTGGGAGTATGAGTGTGGGTGAGGCTAGAACGGAAAATGGAGGAAACTTGCTTGAAGCCTAAGAAAAAACAAGCACACCTTTTGTCGACTAACCTGACCCAGTCGCAACCGCAGTCGAGACTTAGAGACCGGCACCGGCCTTGAAGGCGGCGATCTTGTCGGCGATCTTAGCCTTGCGCTGTTCGTAGGTAAGCTTGGTAGCCTTGTACTTCTTGGACTCGGCGGCCCAGTCCTTGGCCGACTTGTCCGAGGGCTTGAACGAGGGGTCCTCACGGATTTTCTCAAACGCCTCGGTCCACATGTCCTCAAGGTCCTCGGAGCCGACCTCCTGTTCGAGCGCGGTGGAGAATTGCTTCTTGAATCGCTCGTCGTCTTCCTCCTCGAGCGACTCCATGTATTCGGCGACGTGGCCACCGTAGATGTACGAGCGCAGGAGCTCGGCATCGAGTTCCTTGGCTTCGGGGTCGTAACCGGGGAAACGCTTCTCGGAGTGCGGGATGAAGATGCCGCCATCGGAAGCACCCTTGAGCGCACCAAAGACTCGCGAACCGGTCGAGGTGCGCTTCAGACCAACATCGAGGAAACACTTGAACGGACGAGGCTCGTCATCACCGAGCGGCTCCACCTCGGCCATTTCACCATCGGGCTCGGCAACACCCTCGTACTTGTCGGCAAGGCCAAGGATGCTGAGCGCACGACGAGCGACGAGCAGACCAGTGGCGTAGGCAGCGGTCCAGTTGGCAAGACCAGTCTTGACACCGTAGCGCGGGAGCTCCTTGGAGGAGGCCTGGGTGAGGACGTAGTCACCGGCGATCTTGGCGTGCACGATCTGGCAGGTAACGTAACGGTTGGAGAAACGCACAACGAGGCGGTACTTGGGAGCGTTGTACTTGTTCTTGGCCTGCGAGACGAGACGCTTGCGGGCGTAGTAGTCGGTACGGCCCTCTCGTCGTCGTCGGTACTTGACCTGGTAACGAGAGAAGTAGGAGCTAGACTTGACAGTCTTAACGAAAGGCTGTTGTAGCAAGATGCAGGCATGGGCGGTGGTGGTGATGGTAAGTATCTGGCTTGTTCATGAGTTGTAGAGCGGCAGAAAGGGTCGGATGTCGCTGTCGACAAGCATTCCAAGGTATTCCATCACGATCAACGTTACACCATCTTGATCGTCACCAACGCTTTGCTCTGCTTGCAATATTGACGCAAGGGTCACTTTGACTCCTGAATGCTTTCCATGGTCGAATGCCTGGTGATTGTGCTCCTCCCTGCGATGTGTGCATACAGGATGCTGTCGACATGCGATTATTGTTGTCGTTGTTGTGTACTCACCATCTTGGATAATCTTGAGGCGGATGCTTCAGGCTTGGTGATCAGGAAGGAGGCATGTGCCAAAGATGTTCGAGTATGGGCTCCCTTGGCTGGGCTGAGCTGAGCTAGCTACTGTAGCTGCTTTTGCCCCAGCCAAACTCGAATTCCTGACACTTTTTCTTGACTGTGGCCGCTGCCTCGACCTTCTCGCTACAAAAGTCTAACACGAAAACATAAATTCAAGACGGTACCGAGGAAACTTCGGCCGAGGTTTGCTCCAAAAGCGCTAAAAAGCAGCACTATTTAGCCATTGAATTTTATTTAAAAGGCAAGTCACGTGCAGAGCCTCGAACGAGAAGAGGCTGGCTGGCTGGCTTGCAGGCGCTTTGGCTCGACGAATGAATGGCACGAGACTCTATCAAATGTCAGGCAGGCAGCCAAGCAACAAGTAGGAGGGAGCAATAGCGACAGCAGTAGGCAATCAGAAGACGCCAAATCCACAAGCGCATGTTAGCACACCCGTCCAAGCCCAGCCCAAGCAAGTCGAAGTCGACTAGCAGCCGTTGGTTACGAGTTCAGCGACTTCACCTAGGCTCCTTCTCTACACCCTACGACTTCGTCATCAAGAATCATTCAAGGTAAGATCTCAGCACCACTCGGCTCATCAGTTCATATCGACAACCAAACCATACCAGCAACGTAGCCAGCTCGTCCAGTCACATACGCATCGAAACCATCACCGACTCGCAACCCGGACATCACATTTCAGTAAGCATGGAAACACATCATTTGGGATGGAAATGCATCAGATGGCAACATCACAATACATCACGATGATCAGCTGCAACAGCAACAGCAATAGCACAACGCAAACACTTGAAGCATCATATCTTGACATTTCAGCACGACACTTGGCCAGCTCGCTACGTTTCTGGGACGTCTAGTACCCTCGTTTCCTCGTTTCACTTCCGAGTTGTAGTAGCATTGCTCCTGCTTTGGGGGCCTTTGCGAACCGCTCAGTGTTGTGCGACAGGCGAGGCGTCGACCTTTTGAGTCCCCCCCCCCCCATTTTGTTCACGATTGCTTGAAAGCTCGTGCTAACCTCTCCCATCTCTTTCACCCCTTTCTTACAACAATACACAGATGGGTGCCTACAAATACGTCGAGGAGCTCTACAAGAAGAAGCAGTCCGATGTGCTGCGATTCCTTCTCCGAGTTCGGTTAGTATCCCAACACCATGTCCCAAGTTCAGCATCCGGCATTGCAAAACCCCACCATCTATCGCCCTATTGCTCGAACAAGTCATCGCTGCCATGGAGTTCTTGTCAGTTGTGGGACATTGCCGTCACTTGCGGTTAATCGGTGCATGTTAGGGTACAGGGTCGTTTTGGTATCTTTGCGTTTTGCAATCCAGGTTCGCCAGTAGCACGAGACGTTGTAGCTGGTCAAGCGAAAGAGTTAACCAGAGCAGTCATGTTGTTTGGCGCTGCTGCTAGCTCGTCAAACACATCTTTGTCTCCTGACTCAACCTTTGCTTGACTCAAGTCAGCTATCGTGTTGCTGTGCTCTGCGCACTTGCGATTGTAAAACAGCCAGACGATTCTTTGCTTCTGAAGTGTCTCGCTGCTCTACCAAAGGTTATGTCGCAGTCCCACGCTCGACCATTCAAAGACACACCCTTGCGTTATGGCTTTGACAAGCATTCAGAGCGATGGATGGATGCAATGTGCTGGACTCTACGCCACACCACTTTCACCCTTGCTACCGCCACTCGAACCAACATACTGACTCTCGTCCCAAACCTATTTCCGTAACCTCGTTCAAAATACAGATGCTGGGAGTACCGTCAGCTCAACGTGATCCACCGCGCTTCGCGACCTTCGCGTCTTGACAAGGCGCACCGTCTCGGCTACAAGGCCAAGCAGGGCTACGTCATCTACCGCATCCGCGTTCGTCGTGGTAACCGCAAGAAGCCTGTGCCCAAGGGTGCCACCTACGGCAAGCCTGTTCGTCAGGGTGTCAACCACCTCAAGTACCAGCGCTCGTTGCGTGCTACTGCCGAGGAGCGTGTGGGTCGCAAGTGCGCTAACCTGCGCATCCTCAACTCGTACTGGATCAACCAGGATGGTGTGTACAAGTACTTTGAGGTGATCGCAGTTGATCCTCAGCACAAGGCGATCCGACGTGATCCTAGGATCAACTGGATCGCTAAGGCGGTGCACAAGCGTCGTGAGTGCCGCGGTCTTACCGCCACGGGCAAGAAGAGCAGGGGTCAGGGCAAGGGTCACAGGTACAACAAGACCCAGGGCGGTGGAAAGAATGCCACCATTCGCAAGAGGGACACCCTCCAGCTCCGTCGTTACCGTTAAGCACGGTAGTGATGAAGTTTCGACCCCCCTCCTCCCACTTTTTCTTTGCATTCCGCATCCACACTTGTTTCCATCGTGTATTACTTTACCGCTTTGCATCACCCATGCACCACCAACCACCACCACCAACATCCCCTCAAAAATTTTCTCATCTCTGCTCACATCAGCACAGACCTCAACAGAGCTTTCCCTTTTTCAAAACAAAACTGCCCTTTGGGCTTTGGTCGCAGTTTGTGGTGTGCTTTCTGAGCATTGCTACTTTTTTTTTTTAGTCGATGATTCTGGCCATTCTGTTGTTAAGGTCGACGGACAGGGCGGAAAGATGAGGTTTGAGGTCAGACGTGGGTACACTCTTTACTGGAAAGCGACTTGGGCGACGTGGATGTCAGTTTGGTCGACTTACAGCGCGGCAAACGCTTGTTGACGTTTCCTCTTGTTTTGCGACATCGATGCTGGTGTTAGTGACGACAGTGTTGATGTAGACAACGATGGTGATGGCGAGGATGCCGGTTGGGCTGGTGGGTTGGGTCGATGGCGTTTGATCGAGTGGGGTTTGTCTTTGTCGTCTGGTAGTTGAGGCGGCGTGCGTTTGCTCTTACTCTTACTCTTACTCTTCCTCTTGCTCTTTTCGAGTCTAGATTGACGTTCGTAGTCGGACAGGCCGGATTCGTCGGGGTCCAAGTCGGTTTGCGTCTGGGTATCCTGGAGTGCGGTTGAAACCGATTGGTCGAGGTTGGGTATCTTGTCCTCTACTTCTACTATTGGTGCTGGTGGCCAAGGTGCCGCCGCTGGTGGGGGTGCGGGTGGTGTGTAAGATGGAGCCGAAACGTGCCACTGATCGGGCACGTCGACGTCATCCAGATCGACATCTAGATCAAAGTCGTCCCAATTGGCAATACGCTGCGATTCGTGCCCGCGCAAATCCGCGCTTTGCGACTGACTCTGACTCTGACTCTGACTCTGACCCTTCTCCCCCTCGCTCTTTTCCTCCATCGTCGCTGGTGCGGCGGGTTGGTTCGAGTTGAGAGTTTGATTTGAAGCGAGTACGGGACGTGCGGGTTTGGCATGAATCCTCTGTGCTGGAGTTGGTAGATTCTCCGCCTCGGCCTCTCCCTGTCTATCGGGTATCCCCTTCCTCCTCTTCCTGCTACTGTGTTCGTCGCTAGCTTTTTCAAGCAGATTCTTATACCTAACCCATTTCCGCAACCACCTATTCAATCGCTCCCACCTCTCCTCGGCCCCCTTGGGCACCCCATTTGCACTAGTCACCAACCTAACCCCACCGAACCACACGTGCTCCTTCAACGCCCCGACCACCTCCATACCGCGAACATCCAACACCACCGCATACTGCCCATCCCGATACGGCAAGCCACCGCCTACCTCCACCCTCACCCTGTCCACCGTCACGCGCACATTCGTCAAACTCACCAACGCCCCGCGCAACTCACATACCATCACCGCATGCTTCGCCTCCAACCTCTCCACCACCACCGCCGCCACCCGTGCCGCCACACAGTGCGTTCGATCCCCCACCAGCGCCCACACCTCCTTGGCACTTTCGCGCGCTTGTGTGCGGGTGCGGAACGTCATAAAGCGTAGGATCTGCACGCGCTTACCAGCCGTGAACGGGAGGTCGTTCAGGTCGTAGTTGCCAGCAAGCGAGGTTGAGGCGCAGCAGGTGCAGTGCGAAAATAGCCATGATTGAACCGATTCACTCATCACCTGCGGTGCTGCAAAAGTTGATGCCGAGATTGTGGTGCCGATGATGGTGACAGACAAGGTGAGGGTGGAAACAAATCATATTTAAATATTGACATGTCGCACAAAAACAAAGTCCAACACCCAACACCCACCGAACCCGTAAATATCGCGTTGGCGTTCCTGCAATGAATCCCAAAAGCAAATAAAACTCACAGCAAGTCGGAAAGGAGGCAAAAAAGTAAAAGAAATACTTTGAGCGCCCTGTGGGGGTCGAACCCACGACCTCGTCTTTGCAACAACAGGCATAATCCCACGCACGTTCTACAGGAGAGAACGAGAATGTTTCTTTCTGGTAGGAGAGACACGCGCTACCACTACGCCAAGAGCGCTTACATGTGCAAACACAGACCAACAATGCATACCTAATCGCTAGACATCGAGTGAACTACGTAGTGCTAATCACCATCCAACCTTGCATATCACCGTCCATCGCTCAACAGATAGGATCACATATTGGACGATACTAAGAGTGACAAATTGCATTTATCGAATCATAACATCTATTCCATTGCAAAATAACAAAAAAAAAAAAAAAAACGAGGGCGAGAGCTATGGATCTGGAGCGTTACCTGTTCCGTGCAAAGCGGCAACAACTTGGTCACTCTGCCACCTGTCTAGTCCCTCTCTTGACGTTGGCGGGGGTACATCGTTCCACCCACCGACCCTATCACCCACACTCGCATCGACACCGTCCAACGCCAGGCCCGCTGCGCCTCTAGGTGCGGCATTTTGAACTGACGCTGGAGTTGGTGCTGGTGCTGTTCGACGACGAAGCAGACTGGCGATTCTGGGCATTCCAAGAGCGGCTGTGGTACTATTTGCATTGGCGACTGCTTCGTTATGCTGTGCGACCCTAGCCTTGCGCGCAGCGAGTGTGCGGCGTTCCGGATACTCTGGCCGCCACGAACGTTGTGGCAGCCGCGTCGAGCCGATCCAACCCGACAGGAGCAGACTCAATACGCGATATAGTCGCAACGGTAGTCGATACCGCTGCAACCGCACACTCGAGCGATACAGGCACGACACGAGTATGCCGAGACTGGCGACGAACACGGTTGATGTCGGCTGGGAGAGGGCGAGCAGCGTGGCGAGCGAGTAGGTTTGGATGTGTTTGTCGGTAAGTTCGACGACACCAACGCGGATGGACCATAGGTGCGGGACGGTGCAGTGGTATTGGTAGAGGACCGCAAAGAGTGGCGTCCAGGGTCCCGCGGGAGTGGCTCCATTCGCAAGCCAACTTTGCTGCCCACGTTTCTCGAGTCTCGTAACTTCGATATTCGGAAAGTACTGGAGCCAGATGAACCAAGTCACCGCAAAGAAAAGCAACTGCAGTGCGGTGGATAGCACAGTCGTGATGACCAAAAACCCGGCGAACTTGTACGTTCCAAAAGTTCTCTCCACCTTGACCCCGACATTGTAGAACAAGAGCAGTGCCAGGAAGAGCTCGGACGAGTTTGTGAAGGCGAGATGCTGCGATATTGGGCGATACCAGTGGTGATGGACCGCGATGTGTGGGTATATCTGAAGGTGAAGGAACGGTTTCAGTTGGAAGAGCGAGACGAGGACCGAGGTGATTGAAATGGTGACGAGGATGCCCTTGGTGATTGGCGCATGGGCGAAGCCGGCGACCATGTTGGCATCGTCTTGTGTTCCGACCAGCGGAGCAAAGAGTGATTGCGTATGTGAATGCTCCAGAGTCCAAGATCGTCCGTAAAAGCGAGGATTGATTTGGAGCAAGGACGTCGTGACCATCGAATAGCGCCGATCCAACACACGCTCCAATTTTTCTGGGTCGGAATTCGGGCTTTGAGTCCGTGCACGCTCATGTGGAGTTTCACCTTAACATGCTATCATTCACCTCTCTCTCTTCTCTCTCTCCCATCAGACTCCGAAGCATCCCCACTGTGACGGATTGCATTGTAGATCATTCACACAGCATGCGTCGCGGACCTGGAATCGCCGCACTCGACCGCTCGCTTCATTCGTCTTCAGCCTATAACAACCTCGGCAACGACCTCACCGCATCCCAACTCAACGAGCTTCGACAACAACTCGACCTCTTCTCCACCTCGCTGCGCCAGTTCTCGTCGCAACACCGAAATGAGATTCGCAAGAACGCCGAGTTTCGCCATGCGTTCCAGAAAATGTGCTACAGTATCGGTGTCGATCCGCTGTCGTCGTCCACGCCCGGGCGTTCCGGTGGAGGGCTTGCCGGGTTGTGGAGCGACATGCTAGGACTGGGTGATTGGCAGTACGAGCTTGGAGTGCAGATAATTGATGTCTGCGTCAGTACGCGCAGCAGCAATGGCGGTGTGATCGCTATGGATGATCTCATTCGCAGAGTCACCAGGTTGCGGACGGGGGGTGCGGGGTCGAAGCCAAGTACGGCATCGGGCAAGGGTAAGGGCCAGACGGCTGAGGCGATATCCGAGATCACGGAGGAGGATATTGTAAGGAGTATCAAGATGCTCGCGCCTCTTGGTTGTGGGTATGAAGTGTTTTCGCTGGGTGATGGCGGTCAGAAGATGGTCAGAAGCGTACCGAGGGAGTTGGATACGGATACGATGGTCGTACTCGGCATGTTGTTGTCTTCGACGGCGGTAGCGGGCAATGTCGATTCGGAACTGCCTTTCTTGACGGAAGAATTGCTGGTGGCGCGTCAAAAGGAACGAGGCTGGTCGAGGGACAGAGCACGTGCCGTGTTGGAGAACATGTCGTTGAGAGAGGGAATGCTTTGGATCGACGAACAGATTTTCCCACCAAGGTACTACTCTTTGACATCACTACCTACGGCATAATGGTCGATAGAACCCCAGTAACTTGTACCTATCTTGCATCGTCGTCTTTGAGAGTGTTGTTGGCAATGTGTATTTGTATCTTGTTTACTACCGCTGCACAACAGTAGGCTTTGCCTTGATGGCATGTCACACCAATCCCTTGGAAGCGCGAGGACCTTCTGCCAGACAGACAGCAGTCGCCCTCGTGTGTCTTGCTTCGGACAAGCCGTTGGAATGCTGAATCAGATCCGACTCAAACAAGGTAGAAATTGGGTCTGGAAGCAAGCCCTAGCTCTTAGGGCACATTGCGCTGAGCAAGCTGAGACCCGCCGCGCGATATGCACACACTGCCATTTACAGCACGAAACAAATTAATTGGCCGCACCCCAAGGGTCTAGTCGGCGAATTCCGACGCTTGCTAGGCGGATTTCGTGAGGGAATGCTGTCAAGTTTTGGCGGTTCACTTTCAGGATTACCGCAAAGAGTGACCAATTCGCTTAGCATGCTGCTTGTTCGGTTTGCCGGTTGGCGTCCGTCTAAGACTCTATTCGGTGCGGTGGTCGTCTTCGGATCGTAGACTCGATTCGAAGCCGGTTTTCCGTGCGTGCGCGGGCTTCTGCGACAATGCTGCGGGCGAGTCCACAGTTGAGAGGAGCATGCTACTGCATTGCTGCAATACACTCACATCGCGCACCTCGCCATCTGACAAGGGAGGTTGCGCTAGGCCCAAGTGGCAGAATCCTCCTACACCCTCGCATTGCATGACACTACAGTAATCAGCTCTTGTTGATCGCCCCTGGCTTGTCAACGTGCGGAAGCGAATGGCTATTCGTCGGTGGAGCTGGTACTGCCGGAGACTCTGCCTTCACGGAGAGTGCAGTAGCCAAGCAGGGATTGATGCAAGTGTTCAGAGCATGAATGACCGGTGAATATACTTTCACGACATGCAAACCGTACTTGAAGATGATCGCAAGAGCTTTGGCCTCAGCCCCGGCCACACATTATATAGAACAACACTCTGATCGCTATCGCCCTCTTCATGATCATGTACGCCTTGATCCGACTTTCAAAGAGCTTCAACCAGAATGAAGCTCATCTCCCAGCTAGCACCCGTGATTGCGGCGTTCAGCTTGCTCCTCCCAGATTCGACTAGCGCTCTCCCTTGGTTCGCCTCCGGCGAGACCGAATCACTGCACTTGGCTCGCTCGATCGCTGCAGTCAATGCTGACAACAACACCGAACCAGCCATCATCATCATCAACAACAACAACACAGCCGACTGCACCGACTGCACCAACCTCGGCAACTTTATAAATCCGATCCCCGTATACCCCGACGATCCCATCGTCCAACTCCAAAACGGCTCTTACGCCGGCATCACCATCGCGCCCATCCCAGCATCGGCAACGCTGTCAGGCTTCGGTACGAATCACACCCAAGAAGCCTTCCTCGGCATCCCCTACGCACAACAGCCTGTCGACGATCTGCGATTCCAACGGCCTCGAACGTACAACCAGAGCTGGCAAGATGTTCGTTCCGCCAAACGCTATTCGGAGACGTGCTTTGGTGTGGGAACTGATGACGACTACGATCCACCCTACGTCACGTACAAGTTGGGCGAATCGTGTCTGACGCTCAACGTAGTGCGACCTGCGGGCGTGTCGCAGGATCAGGGATCCAAGCTGCCCGTATATGTATGGATCCACGGTGGAGCATTCGCTTACGGCGGGTCCGCAGACAAGCGATACAATGGAAGCTTTATCGTGGACAAGTCTGTCGAATTGGAGCAACCGATCATTTTTGTTAGCCTCAATTATCGTTTGGGAGTTCTCGGATTCCCCGCTGGAGACGAGGCGGAGAGGGCAGGGATCCAAAACCTGGGGCTGTACGACCAGAGATTGGCTCTCAATTGGATCCGCGAGAACATCGAGTCGTTTGGTGGCGATAAGGACAAGGTTACGATCGTCGGCGAGTCGGCAGGTGGCGCGAGCATGCTGTTCCAGCTGTCGGCGTATGGTGGCAGGGACGACAAGCTCTTCCGATCCGCAGTCGTACAGAGCGGCTATTGGGCTACATCGCTACCCACGATCGAGAACAACGCCACCGCCAACCAATTGTGGTCTTCGCTTGCCAACTATGCGGGATGCGGCGCTGGAAACGGAAGCTCCAACTCGCTCGATTGCCTGCGACAGATGTCTCTGGAAACAATCAAGCAATGGTGCGTCAAGAACCTGAATGCAAACTTGCTTGTCAATCCGTTCCGGCCGAAGGTGGATGGCGATCTCGTGGCCAAGGATCTGCAAAGGTCTTTCCTGAACAAAGAATTCGTCAAGGACGTCAGCGTTCTGCTTAACAACAACCTGGACGAGGGGATTTCATTCGGCACGTACGGTGTCAACAATACGGACGACATCATCAACGCCATCAATGCGAGGCAGTATCTTCCCGATGGATGGGTGACGGACGATCTCAGATCGGACCTTGGTCGCATCTATCCGGACAACGAAGACATCTGGGCGCCGTACCAGGCTGGCGCCGGCTTGTTACCGCCTCGAAAAGTGTCTGGGAGCAACGACCGTCGCTCGGCGACGATCTTTGGTGATCTGATCATGATCGGTGCTCGTCGACAAGCCGCTGAGCAGCTCTCGCGCGCGTCAAACAAGCCCGTCTACGTTTCAACGTTTGATCAACTGGCGTATAAGCAATTCATCACGGGCGGCGCACAGCACTTTCAAGAGGTATCGTCCACCTTGCGAAACCCGCTCGACACACAGAACGCACTGGGACCTCTGGCCAAGGACGTTGAGCTAGCCAACGACATGGCGAGCTACTGGATCAGCTTTGTTGCCAGCGGTGACCCCAATGCGGCGCTGAAGCAGGGTAAGGTGTGCAACACCAAGTCGCCGTACTGGCCCAAGTACGAGGCTGATGGTGATCGTGCAAGCGTGGCATGGGTGAACGATGGGCTGGGACGCGGCAGTTTTGTGAGGCCAGACACGTATCGCGAGCAAGGTATGCAGCTGCTGATGGACTCGCGAAGCGGCAGTTATGATCACGACAGATATAAGTCGGATTGGAGCAGCAAAAGGGATGAACTCTGAGAGCAGAATTGAGGCTCAGATTTCAAGCGCACGTTCAGTTGCGCCGTAAAATGGTGTCGAGCATGTACAGTAAGCGCCCATTTTTCAATCACTGTGACCATTATATTATTACTTTGTCTGTTGTTTGTGACAGCATGAGGTTTGTGAGCTTGGTATGGCTGACATGGCTGATAGACGGCATGCATCGTTTGAACATGGCCCTTAGCTTGGTTTGGTTTGATGTGTGCAATGTCCGCAATGGGCCTCTTGCCAATGTCTGAACCTTTGACATGTCTCACATTCCAATCCAATTTGGGTATGAACAGACCCTATATGACTGTCGGCGCGGTGAGAAGGCAGAGCAAAGTAGTAGCAGCAGATTGCGAGACAGCTTACAGGGGTCTAATTTGAATTTCTGCGACGCGGCCTGAGCAGCAAAGACGCGCGCATCTCAACTCAATTCAGCTCAGCTCAGGGTCGTGTGCAGCGCAGGCAAAATACAGTACTGTACTTAACGAGTGTGCGGTAGCTGCATCTTGACACCACCGCACTGGAATTTGACCCTATCTTTGCCTGTCACCCACCCTTTTTTTTCTGTGGGTTTTGGTTTTGGTTTTTTTTAATGAATTACTGTACTGCGTCTTTTCTATGCTGCCGTGCTGAGCTGTGGAGCGTGGTCTAAGCTGTCAAAATAAATTTATCAGACAGTCAGCCCTGATTCGTCACGGTGCTCGTGCTCTGCTGCTTAGATCACTGCGCTGCCCAGTTCGTCGGTCTGACCCTGAATTCTTTTGGTGACTTTTGAGACAAGAGGCTGTCGGGATTCCACCACCACCATCAACCGTCACCCACACTACCACAGTTCCCATCTCCACCTCCGCCACCACCACCAACAACATCGGCAGCAGCAACAGCCGCTAGCGGAAGAAGAAGAAGAAGAAGAAGAAGAAGAAGAAGAGCTTCTATCGAAAGCGGCGAAATCCCAACTCCGAATCCGAATCTGAGACTCACTTGGCGTTGCCGACTACACTGTACGGCTTTATCACTTGTCGCTCGCTTTCACATCCGATCACCCGCGCTCTGCTCAGGCTTCTCTTGATCCAACACCGATCCTTCCACCGCTCAGCAACTCACGTCGTCCTCACCACCATCTGCTTTCGCCTCGCCTTAGCCTCTCGAGCAAGTGCTGCTTGCACGCCACTTTTCCCCCCCCCAACCAGCTTATCGCTGCGGAGTGGGTTCCACATCTAGCCCAGCATGGCGATGATACTCTTTCACCTGCCTACCCTGGCCCTCAACGCTGCGGCCACGCTCGTCTACCCGCTATACTCGTCCTACAAAGCCGTCACCAGCTCGGCCACGTCTCTGGCCGAGATGGAAGTCTGGCTCGTCTACTGGTCCGTATTTGCTTGTTGGACGCTCATCGAGACTCTGTTCGGCTTCCTTTGGTCTTGGCTTCCGTTCTACTACGAGATCCGACTCATCTTTAACATCTGGCTTGTTGCACCCCAAACCCGAGGCGCCACCTATGTGTATGTCAATCACCTCCATCCGTTCCTGCACAAGAACCAGCAACAGATCGACGCCTTGATCGATGACGGCAAGAGTTCGCTGCGCGCCAAGCTGGATGCCACATTGGGTGGACTTTGGAGTGCATCGCTGGGATCCACAGAGCCGCAAGCACCGGCGCCGGCGGGTACACCGGCCAAGGAGGCTAGACACAAGCCACCGGGCATGGGCAGTGCACCGGCACCTCCGACGCAGCACAATCCAGCGCAAGCGCCCATCTCGCTGTTTGGCAACCTGGTCAAGACTTACGCGCCCGTAGCCATCGCCAGCGCCAAGACGTTTCTGGAATCCAAAGCAGCAGCACCGCCGCCGCCGCCTTCGAGCACTCAAGCCTACTACTCGATCCCGCCCTCGCTCGACCAGAGGAAACGAGAGGAAGCCATGCATCGTCGACGACAGTTGGAATCTCAACTCGCCGCCCTCGACGCCGCCACCGCCATCGGTGTCACCTCCAGTCCATCGTCGAGTAGCAATAATAGCAGTGACGACGACAATAATAACAGCAACAATAATGTGATGATGCAGACGCGAAGTCCGAGAGGATCGTTCGGCGCACAACAGGCGGTCGCAATGCAAGGCGGCGGTGGCGGTGGTGGTAGCAGCAGTCTCCGCAACAGACTCATGGGTGGCGGTGGTGGTGGAGCGGCGAATAGGCATACAGTTAAGGCCGGTCAAGCAATGGGTGATAGCTACGACCTTCTCGATCAGAATGAATTGCCTCCTCTTCTCCATCAACACAACAACAACAGCAACAACAGTCCCACACGGAGGGCGTCAGCCTCAGCTAGGTGGATGCCTTGGTCTCCCCAGTCCTGAAACCTTTCTCCTCTCCTCCCCTCCCCTTCCTCGTTCGACGGTAGTTCTCCTCACATCCTTGTCTCTCTCTCTCTCTCTCACACACACACACACACGCGCTGAATGGGGACCACATTGGCTTTTTTTTACACTTTTTTTTTTTTGGCATTTTGAAGTTTTACGCTGCAGCGGATGATAGCAACTTGCACGCCTCGCTCTGACGCGTAGTGGCGAGGAGATAGCCTAGCACGCCCATCTCGCTGGCCGAGTCTACGATCGCGTCTGCGTCGTTGCCTAGCGCTATACGACTGTGATGCACGGGGCTTTGCCGTTGAGTTTGTGGACTGACGAGCGAGCCTAGCCAAGATGCGAATGAGACTGTCTGGTTAAAGTAGAGCGCCAGACGCAGATACACTGGCGCAAACGATGCCGCACTCGTAGGCGATCCTCCCGAGAACAGACAGAGCGGTCCACACAGCCGAACGTAGTCGAGGATCTTGCGTCGTAGGAACTCGAGCGGCAAAGAATCGGCCGAAACCGTCACTGTACCAGCATCCTCGGCAGCAGCGGCAACACAAGAGGAGGAAGCACCAGCAGCAGCATCAAGGGACAACAATTGGGCTGCCTCCATGCAGATCATCCGCAGACACCACGAGAACGCCACCGCTGCAATGCACAGAACGGGCGGTCCGATCGCAGACTGCATCAGCTTGCCCTGCAACGAGAGCGGCGTCTTTTCCGTCCCGAGAACAATAATGCGTTCCGCCAGCCCAAAGATCCTGTGGATATCCTCGACGGTGGCATCTTTGGCATTCGGAAGTGTGTGCAGCGCATAGTAGCACCGCACAGCTGACTCAAGGCTGTACCGCATCGCAGCCGTGCCCAACAGGCCAGAGTCCGCCTCGCTGATGCTGCTCGACTGCGATGGCTCCGAAGCTGCCGTCGCTTGCTCATCCTCGTCGGTCGCGCTGTGAATCACCGCCTCGACATCGCTCTTGCTGATCCCCTTCCAACCCCCGTTGTTCTGTGCGAGGTCGTTCAGCTGTCCAAACATGATGGCGCAACGCAACACTTCGTACACCCCATCCCTGAGCGGAGACTGCGACACATCACCCAGCGCTTCCTTCATCGACCGGAAACTGTGACGCTCCATTCCGAATCGACCCATCAATAGATGAGGCGTACCAAACGCAACCGCATGCCACCGATCCAGCATGAACAACAAAGTCCTCCGCCGGTACGTCTCGCTATCGTCTTGAACGTTGGAGCCAGATCCGAGCTTGGACACTGCAGCAGCAAGCGCCGAGTTATTGTTGCGACCATTTCGCAAGTGATCTAAATGGCAGAGCATGAGCAGATCAGCCTCTTGGCAAGATAGCCGATGCGACAGCTTCCGCAAAGTTCGCAACTGATCCGTGCCTGGGCGTGCTTGCAGGGCAAGCTCATCCCTTACCCCACCAAGACCGGCAGATGCCTGACCTATGAGGCTTGCGACCCTAGCGGCATGCGCTGTGGCTTTCGAGCCGTGCGGTGCGGGCGCGCTGGAACGCGAGTCTTGCGGCGTTGTTATCATCTCCACCGGTTCGACCAACAGACGCATGCCCCGTGCAAGCAGCCGATCCTGAATGCGAGCGATCGTATTGGCATTGCCATGGCTGCCCTCGGCTTCGGACGTAGTCGGCACGATGGGAAACGTGGCGTGCAAGAGAGAGCCAAAAATTTTGGCCTTGACTTCGGCCACATCTGCGTCAGAGGGTACCGAAGACGATTTAGCTGCGGAGCGTCGCTTTCCTTTGCCTTTCAGCTTCTCGGACACGTGCGTAAGCTGCCGAACACTAGAGGCATTGGCGACCACGCTTGATGACTTCGACCAAGCATCGTCATTGGTGCTGGATGGCGGTGTACCTAGCGAATCGGAACCGACAGAATCCGCTGCAGAAAGAGCAGTCTCGGCCCCCTTCGTGACAACGTCGCCATCCGCCTCGGACTTGGGGTGGTCCTCCGACTTGATGTGAGCAGCATCCGATTCGACACTCCTGCGGCTCGATGCAGCTGCAACGTTCTTGTCATTGTCGCTCCTATCACTCTTATTGGCGGTAGACGGACGAGCCAAGACGCTTTCAAGTCGGCTAATGCGATCTTCCGTGCGAACCTTGGGCTTAGCTGCGGGGGGCGCAATGTCTGTGTTGGCGCTTTCAACAGGTCCCAGGCTGTGTTGTGCATGCTCCTGATCATCGCCATCAGCTCGTTCACCTGCGACAAGCTGCGACTCGAGCGAGTTGAGACGTCTCTCGAGATCCTTAATGTATCCCTTGCTGGGACCACGCTTGAGAGGACGCTTGCTATAAGAGCAAGTCACGTCACTACGGCGACAATTCAAGCAAGGCTGCAGAATGAGCATCTCGCCCTTGGGCTCCATGTTGGGTTCGAGCAAAGGCACAGCGCCGGAGATGGTTAGGGGATGTCCCGGCTCGCCCGGGAAAGCACCGACGATGTCACAGCGAGTCTTACGGCGACGACATTCGTCACAAGCTCTCGAGATTCTGAGGCGCTTGCGCTGTGGCTGCAGCGGGTGCTGAGATACCGCCGGGTTAGCGACCGGCTGTACGGCGACACTGGCAGAAGCTGAAGCGAGGGGATGACCAGCGCGCGATATCTCGACACTGTCCGAAGTCGGGGGAAGCTTGGTTGGGGCAGAATTGATGCGATCGTCTCGCTCGTAATCATGCAAGGTGCCCACCGACGATGAAGGAGGCATCTGCGCATTACTTCTGACGTGCACGTCGTGATGAAGCTGGGCGGCAGACGAGGGCAACGACTTGGAAGGGCGATCCGATGAAATCTGGTGAAGTTGTGGCTCATGGTCCGAAGGGAGCGATCGTTTCCCTACTTGATGAGCAGACTGCCACGCCGGAGCCGAGGGGACGCTAGGAGGATATCGACTGGTCTGACTGGGCTCGTGAACGCCCGGTAGCATGCTCAAGCGTCGATGGTGTCCCACCTCGTGGAAGGTAGCCCGTCTCTGGAAGGGGTCTTGACGAGATGGCTCGGATTGCGGAGGCAATGAAGGCGCCAAGGCGTGAGAGGCCGAGCCCGGACGCACAGGACCGGACTGAGCCTGAGCCTGAGCCTCAGAAGAAGGAGCAGGATATGCTGAGCTCGGAGCGCTCGCGAATCTGTGTTGGTCGTGCTCGAAGGTTTCGTGGCGATGGCGTGAAGATACGAGTTCCGACGGACGAGCATATACCGAGGACGACTGCAGATATGGGCTTGTCGGTTCTTCCGAGTATGGATGTGTTCGCCTGCGAGAAGCATTGTCTAAGGTGAAATCGGTTGTATCAGCATGGAAAGATCGCTGTCGGCCGTAGTTGTCTCGGACCGAAGGACCAGCCGAGTCTGTCTTGGCCTTGAATAGCGTCGGGATGTCACGATGAGGGTGGTGCGAGGACTGATGCGACATGCGACGCGGCGGAGGAAGCTTTGGAGGAGCGAAGGATGACTGGCGGTTCCAGAAGTCGGATGCTGGCTCCAACTGGTCAAAGGTCGCGGCGGACTGTCGACGCTGGTGAAATGGCTGAGTACTGAGCCCGTGTTGAGCGGGCTCGCGATACGCACCATCGTGCATCGCAGCTGGACAGGTTCCATACGACATTGTATTAGCAGGATGGTAGCGAACGGAGGAATCACAAGAGGAAGAATCGAATGCGGAGCTGTGGAAACCGGCGAGCGTGGATGTGTTGTCGGATGAATCGGAAGGGCCGACGACAAGCGGAGAAGCCGAGGCGGCAAATCAGAGTGGCGTGACCATGAGCGGTGTGAGAAAGCTGATTTCGGCCGCTTAGACGAAACAAGTGAACAAGATCGAGACGATGCCTTTTCTTAACGTCGGAAAAGAATCAAGAGTAGCAGTCAAGAGAGTTTACTAAACGTTGGCGAAGCAATCTGCGGCAAACACGATCGATCGAACGAACGAACGTATGAAAAAAGGACTTGTCGACGGGAGTTTCTGATGGTGGCCGACGGGTCGGAAGTGTCAGTGAGAAGAGAGAGAGAGAGAGAGAGAGAGAGAGAGAGAGAGGGAGAGGGAGTGAGAGAATGTGACAGAGATCGCGAGAGTATGAATTGCGCGACGGGGTTGCGATATGCCTAAAGCCCGCGTGAATAATATTCATCCGACCTGCGGCTTATATTGCAGCACAGATCCCGTACCGTATGCTTGGTGAGCCAGTCTTTGGTTGAGGCTTCCAGAGAGGTACAGTACGGCCACCAAGCAACTTAGAAGGGAGTGGAACTGCACAAGCGGTACCGGTTCCTAGTGCGTCTCGATCGATTCTTCTATACCGAGCTTTGCCCTATCCAGACATTGCTCTCTGAGGAGACTGCAGCGAATTGCAAAGTGCAAACCAAGTTCCGATCAAGGAACCGGCCCAGTGCAGTTAGGCAGAGTACAGAACAGCTCAGAACAGGATCGGGATATCACCACGGCGCATTCCCAGCCGACATGGATGCTGTGGACATCGTTGGGTCTGTTGTGTTGTGCTAGAATGTGCTATGCGTCTCGAAGGTGTAGCTGTAGCTGTGGCTGTGGTTCGGGTGCGGGGTAGAGCTGCAGCAGCAGTAAGCGAAGTCTTGCGACTCACGACCAGACCCAAGTCTGGGAGTGCGCCGGATTGCGAACCCGACTAGGCTACTCGGTGATGGTTCCCGGTTGCGTCTGCTGTATGGCACACGAAACGAATTCGGACCAGCCTACTAAATTGAACACTGGTTCAGATTCCAGCGCCCGACCATACGGCAAGGGCATCTTGGTGGGCATTGGTCGGACCTCGCTTGATTCAACTTGGGTGACTTGCATCTATTTTTGCATGTACCGGTACAGTACTGAATACAGTAAATAGCCATACGCATCGTTCTGCAGAGAATGTAGCCCTGTCTGTAGCCAACTCATGGACAGTACGATGAAAGCATCGGAAATGCGCCAGAACTGTGACCAAGGTTAGGTGACCGTATCCTCTGAATGGCTTCTTGCACCTTGAATTGAGTCTAGTCGACTTAGCTGCAAGAACCTTGCTCGCCCTAAATCATAAACACGGTTGTTGCGATCTTTCAAACTGACGCTCAGCCATACTGCTCATCACCAAGGCCAACAAGGCTCGTCTTGGGCCGGTCTCTGTTGGTAGCAGCTGAGAGTGCTGCAAAATGGATTTGCCCTGTGACTATGCCAACCAACATCAGCGCAGGGGCCATGTAGGGGACCGCGCTTGCGACGTATTGTTTCTTGTACAGCACGTACTGTACGTTCCAGGCTGCCGCGGATCTGGGATCAATGGTGGCTTGTTTCACAGTACAGGACCGTACAGTACCATACAGCACCGGTACAGCAGACTGGATTCGACCGAGGTTTTATCTGATCATGTCCAAGTCCGCTGTCGGCTCAACATTTTTGCACCGACCTCGCATTACGGTACAGTAAAGTACAGGAACCCCCTTTTTGTGCCCCAAAACATGCACCGAAGGTCCTTTTGCATGCACATGCGAGTCGGACAAGGGCCCGGAATTCGCACGCTAGCCAGCTAGGCGATGCCTCCAAAGCGCTTCGAAATGTTTCAGTCGAGACGGTTCTGCATAAAGACGCTCGATCCGAGACGCCGTTTCCTTGCACAAAAACCTTGTTTTCCTACCGATCTTGTACCGTATGCGGAATCGACAGCTTCACCATCACCATCATCATCACCATACTACCATTTTTCTCTCACCGTGCGAGGATCACATCGGACAAAACGCGGCGCTCGCTGGCTGGCTGGCTGAACCGAAATTCCGCCGCTCGCTTGCAGGAGCACTGTGAAATTTGCGCGGGGGGACCTGCAGGGAACCCATCTGGATCATTATAGCAGATGAGTCGATGATGTACGGCTTCATACTGTATTGTAGGCTATGCTGTACTGTACAAGCCTTCATGAACGTAATTTGGATGCAGATTAGGCTTGATCGGTAGCCTGAAGCCTTTCTGGTTCAGGCTCGACGAAGGCTGCTGCCGCCCAAAATGTGGGTTGCGCTACCGACGGCGCTCAATGGTTCGAGCTGCTCGGACTGGGTATGCGATCAGCGTCGTTGTTACAAATGCGCTGCACTCGATCAAAAACTTGCCTTGACCTGCACGCGACCTTTGGTGTCATTTGGCTAACGTCGTTGAAATACACTCTTACTCTTTCTGAATCCTCCAGGTAATAGCTCCATCGCCACCAGAAGCGACGATTCGGTCATTCGGTAATTCCAAGCAACGAGTATTGCTTTGCAACATTCATCCGTGATGGTCAAGAAGCAGGGGACAGGAAAGATTCTTTAACAGACAGTACTGTAGCTGTGTCATTTCTGCCAAAGTTCTGTCGGCTCCAAAATCCATGTGCTCAATGAGCAACATGATGAGGATGGTGACAGGCGAGAGTTCCATAACGCTAAAACTATTCTTTTGAGCAACTTCATTTTGTGCTCCTCATGACGACGGAAAACCGCCGATGAACGCAGAGGAATCCCGGCGCATTGCATGACTGGCGCAATTCGTGCCTGTGTGCGCCTGCGTTCCTGACACGTGTCATCGTTGTACAAGTGTGAGTACAGCACAGAACCTCAACATGTTGTGTCTCACCTTCTCAAGGCGCAACCACCAAATGCCGTGAGCACCTTACTAGCTGCCCCAACCGTGTTCCTCTACCGTCTGTCCAGTGCGTGGCAGAATCTGTCGAGGCAGATGTGCGCGCACAAAGTCCGAATTCCTGGACGTGATAGTCAGCCCACTATCCTTGCCCGACAGACGAGGTGTCGCACCTTACACGCATCGCTGCTTACTTGTCTTCAGTCTACCTGTCGTGTTATCAGATTGCTCGCAAGGCAACTCAAGCGTTCGTAAGGTGATTGTGAGCAACCAGAGGCTATCGGGTCTCGACGCAATGTCGGCCAGTAGGTTCCTTCTCGGACGGGTCGCTAGAGAGCGAACACTGCCCACACTTGATGCTTTGTCGTGCCTCTCGCCACTTCCAGCCTCCAATCTCGTGGGACGCAGTCGAAAACACCTGCTCGCGCACACGGTCAAAGCTGCTTCGGTCTTGGTCGGAAGCGTTCAGTCCTACTTAGGTCTGCTTGCGCGGTGTGCTCACGAGTCTAAGCCTAAGCAACCTTGCGCCGACGGAAGAAATGCACCTTCGACTCGTTGACAGTCGTGACACTTCCGCGTCAGGCTCGTGCGGCGAGTTTTAGGCTCAAACTTGGCAGTCACCCGTCCTCCCATCACATAACGCAAAGTGCAACATCAACATGCGTCGCTACGCCGCTTGTCAAGAAAAATCAACGCATCACAGCACGGCGTTGAGCAATCGCCGAGGTTTCCCACTTCCCTGACCGTGTCAACTACCTCATCATCGTTCCATTTGGATCTGGTCGGGATGCTCCAGTCGCATCAGAGCATCGCCATGTGCGCTTGCGCTGCCTCTACAAGACGCCCAGGCTTCCGAGTTTGGCAGCCCTTTTCGTATAAGAGGTGTTTCATGGGACATTGAATATGCCTCTCCTCTGCCTAGACTCCCCCTCGCAGCTTGTTCCTCTAAGTCAGCCCAGACCTGGTGAAGAAGCAAGATGCTAGTAGACGAGGTGCCGCTAGGCATGCCCGGGGAGCTCTTTTGCTTCAACCTTCGCAATAAGGGCGAGTCAGACAGACTTCAATGGAAGGCTAGCGAGCACTCGCTTGGCCACGGATGTGTATCCGATATCAGCGCTGCGGCTGAACACCCTGATTCTTCGATCGTATCACTGAGCCTTTCAGGAACCAGCTCAGAATCCCTCGTCACAGCTATATCGAGCTTTCCACCTACCCCTCATTATGAAGGTCTGCAGTTATCTGAGGAGTCCCCGTTCATGGACGTGGACCAGCAGACGCCAGCTTCATCCCACGACTCGAACGATGGGTCCGAAGACACTATGATCGCAAGTTCTCCTTCCATCAGCACGCCTCGCGGCCCATTCTCGTGCCTGAGCGCAGCGTCCTCGTACGATCGTCTTTGCCACCAGTATTCGAAGCCCAGTGGCGGACAGTCCACTCGACCACCCACCCGCTTCGGTGATCCTCTTGCTGAGAGTCAACGCTGGCATGTTCAGCTTGACGAAGCAATCGATCCTTTCGAAGCGGCTTACCCGTCCAACATCGAGACATTGGAGCACTTCCTGCCCTGTCGCGAGTTGCGAAGCCACTCGTCACAAGGCGCAACAAAAACGCCTCTTCGAACAGCTTCTCCAGCCAACCTTGGACTCTTGGCGCAAGATTTCGAAAAGAAGCTCTTGGACTTCCGCTCCTCCGCTGACAGCGTGGTGCAAGAGCTCGAACTGTTTTTGGATAATGAGCAATCCAAGCTGGACCGACTGGTGCTCAACTCGATCCGACGAGCTGCTGGGACGGCTACGGAGGCCATGGTCATGGTCTCGTGGTTCCGCGACCACAAGTTGGTGCCTGCACACCGTGGCAAAGCTGAGCTTCCAACTGCCGAAGTGTCCGAGGTGGTTGCTGAGGCGATCGGTTCATCTTGGCACGCCGAGCGTGAGTCAGGTGAACTCACACGACGCAATGGATTTGAAGCCAACTCTCGCGACGCACTTGCGCTCGCGCGTAGCGCCTCGTCAGCGGAACAAGAAAAGCCGGACGCTGCTCGACAGATCGAGCTCTTGGCACAGTCGCGTTCGACTACTCGGCTTCATTTCACCCATCCCTCATCGCCATTTGTGGCATGTAAGCGGAGAGTCAACTGCGGTGCGAGTCCTTCTACCGTTGTGATCCAGTCGAAAGGTCAGCGCACGCGGCCCGAGATGATCCAATTTCCGACCACTGCAGGATCGTCGATCCACGTCGGACCAGAGACAAGCCCGCAACCGCACGCCGAGACCAGCCTCGCGCTCGCCAAACCCACCCCCCCACGCATCCGCACACTCCTCACCATCCCACTCACTAGCCACAAACCTACCACCACCACCGCAGCACCACCACCACCTCCTCCTCCTCCGCGCAGACGTCGGACACTCAAAGCGCTCTGGCATGCACTCTCTTCCTAACCTACACCCACTTTACGAGATCTCAATGCCATAAAAAAAGAGAAAAAGAAAAAGAAAAAAAAAACTAGATTAAAGCCTAACCAAGATTTTGGGCAACTTATCCTCTTGCACGCCTTGGTGTGGTGAGGAGTACTTGAACGAGACCAAGTGTTGAGCGGTATCGGTGATGTCGGCAGAGTTGGCGGTCGTTAGCGTCGCTTCCGAGGTGGGATCTTGGAGGGAGATGTTTAGGTTGGGGAGGTTGAGCTTGCCTATTGCTTGCGGGGCGAGGTGGGCGAAGTTGGGCAAAGTTTTTGTTGCGTTGGGGAGGAGGTGGGGGAGAGTGATGCGACGGGAGAGGGCTGAGGTCCAGTTGTCGTCTGTGTCGAGGGAGATTGTGAGGGCGAAGGAGCGGGAGGGGTTGTGGTTTTCGATGTGGATCGCGAGTGGGAAGGGTTGGTGGAGGTGTTGGGCGCGGTGGTAGGTTAGGGTTACTGTCAAGCTTGACGTTGGAGGTATGGGGGCTGCGGTTGGAGGGGGGACGGGGATGAGTGTAGTGTTGGTCTCAGCGGAGGAGGGGGAAGGGAGGGAGCGATGCCAGGAGACGCGCCAGAGGAGTGAGGCCGAAGGGGTAGAGGGTAGAGTCCGCGAGAAGGTGAAGCGATCATGTGCAAGCCATGCCCCCAACAACGCCTCCTTCTCCTCCGTAACCTCATCCACCACACCAACAGCTTCCATCTGCTGGACAAGCTCCACCGAGGCCACCTCAACCCCACGCGCGAGTTCAGCGAGCACCAAAACGTCCAGCCCAACCCTAAACTTCTCCTTCCCCGCACCTTGGTCGTCATCCTCCAAATCGAGCAACGCTTTGCTCCCCCGCCCCACCCCCTTACCGCTTAGCGACTTGCTCCATGCACTTGCGCCGAACAACTGACCCACCTGCACCGTCAAACTAGTCGTCGCCGTCACAGCCAACACCTGGTACCCTTCCTCCTCCGAAAACGCAACGCGGAGCGAAACATCCACCGTCCGTAGCCCCGCCTTCTGCGCCGGTGTCAGCACCACCGTCACCTCGCCATCCTTCCCTGCTTCCACGGTCCCAACACTGATACCCCTGACCGCCTGTCCGCCCGTGGATCCCCTCTCGCATTCCAGGGTGTCTTTAGCTCCATCGTAGCTCGGCTGCAGCGTGGCATCGATCCAAGCATGGATAGGCATTTTCTCGTGATTCGTAATGCGGATGATGAGCGGAATGCATTCGTCCACAAACCCCTCGACACCATCACCGAGCGCCGTAGCAGCCGATAGCGACACGTGAATGCGTTGCGGCTTGACAATCGTAGTCGAAGGATCCGCACGCTGGATCACACCAACTTTCCGTCCACTAGGCAAAAACCATTGCCCCACATTCAGCCCGGACGAGACAGGTTGCGACGGATCAGCAGACTCCGAGGCGTACTCGGTGTGGTGGAGATCAAACCGTGTCGCCAAGCCGGCCATGGTGCGAGCATGGAGAACGATCTTACCCACCCGGACAAGTCCGGCATTGGCTGGTGTGTATACTCCCTGGAACACCACCACTTGTTGCTTAGCCAAGATGCGAGAGATGTCTGCCGTGATCGACAGGGCCGCTTCGAACTTGCCCAAGTCGACGATGGTTGGCTTATCGCTCTCGCCAGAGGCAGCAGAGTCGGAAGAGGCAACCTCAACGACTGTCGCCTCTGCGGAATCTTCACTGTCAAAGTGCAGTGCGACTCGCTCGACTGACCAAATCTCGCTCGCGTCGAAAGCTGAAGCGTTGCGCAGCGACACCTGAAACGGCACCTCTCCACCGAACTCGACCCCTGCTGCTGGAAACACCGCTGTCACATGCACAAACCCTGCCGCCACGGTCACTGCTTCGACATCTGTCTCCTTGTCATCCTTCCCCTCGAGCAAAGCGGCCAGTGCACCGACCAATTCTCGCCTCCTCTCTGCCCCAACAGGCAAACTCGGATCGAGCACGTCGACAAGTATCTTTACCGCGGCCACTCTATCCGCCACCCTCACCGCCGCTGGAACCGCCACATCCACCAACCCCACCCTCACGTCATCCACTTCATCCTTCTTGTAACTCCTCAAAATCCTCTCGAAAAACTTCAACGCCATCTCATCCTTGCCACTATCCAGATAAGCCTCTGCCAATCTCGCGGCGACGAACAACGCGGCTCTGTTGTGTCGCTCCTTCTTGAACGCATCGTACGCCTTGGTGAGCGTTTCGATGAGTTGAGCAGTATGGTCGACCTTCCTTTCGTGAGCGAGTGGCGATGAGTCGTCGGGCTCGTCCGGGGATGTCGGCGTGGACGAGGCGATGCGCAAGAAGCGAGCCCGTCTTTCGATGGTGCAGAGTGCGGCGAGGTAGTAGTAAGTCGCGGCGGAGCCGAGGTGGGTGGAAGGAAGAACGGAGACCGAGACTGCGTTTTGATTCGGAAGGAGGAGACCGGGAGGTGGATGAACCTCCCCGCGCCCGTCGGTGAACCGAGGCACCGCTCCCGGGTGCATCAACTTGGAGGGCAGTGGTGGCGCATGCACTGGCAGTTGGAAGGCGGGAAGCGGAGAACCAGGGTAACTCCGAGTAGCGTGTTCGATGAGCTCGCCGAAAAGTCGATATTGCTTGCTCAGCCAGGACCAGTACTCGAACGTCATCGAACCGATCCCCCAGCCCGTACTGAGATCTGTAAACCTAGCCAGATGTCTTCGGAAGAAGTTGGCGGCTGCCGCTCCATCGTCTGCATAGAGCAGGAGCTTGCAGACTCGAATGCTGAGTGTATCTGCAAGCACCTTGGCTTCAGCCCACCGCTTAGTCCTGGGCGGCAACATGAGCGTGCTGCCCAACAAACACGATGCAGAGTTGCAAAGAAGATCGTACGCCTCCCTGTACCTCAGCAGAGCCTCCTGCATATCGCCTGCCAATTCGGCAAACACGGCCAGCTTGTACTCGCTCCGAACAATCCAGCCTTCCCTGCTGAGCCAGCTTATATCGTTCAAGCCAGCCGTCTTTGCCGTGTCGCTGCTGGGTGGGAGCGTTGCCAACGCCGTGACGATGGGCTGCAACGTGCTCGGTGGGGGAGGGTATCGAGTGCGCTTGCGCTTCACTCTCCTCGCATGTTCCCTGTAGTAATCCGCCGCGGGCTCGAACAGTGCACTGTGAAGACTGGAGACGAACTCGGCCAACTCTGCCCTGGCCACTGGGGTGAGCACAAACAGACTGGCACGTGTATCCAATCCGCTACTGCGACGGATGACACTCAACCTGGCTTCGAGTGCGGGGTCTTCGAGCTTGTCGCGATCTGTGAGGAGGACGATGGTGAGTTTGATTCCGCGTTCGGCCAGCGATCTGCGACGGTCCGAGATGGCTTTGATGAGGGAGTCGTCCGGATTAGCGTTCTCTTCGGAAGGAGAGGGGAGACAATGGAACGAGACAAACACTGAGGGAACGAGTTCGCGATGCTTCCTCACCCAGACTGGGGCGATGAGACCGTCTGGGAACTGGGGCGAGTTGGGATGTAGCGGTGAGAGCGGTGAGCGCGGAGGAAGCGCTGCAAAGGCGGCAGTGGACGCATCGTTCGGCGGAGCGGAGGAGGGGGAACCGGAAGTAACGTGTACGATGGGCGAGACATGGCGTGCTGACGGTTTTGTCTTGAGCGGCGGGAGCCGCACCGAGTGTTCGGCAAAGACGGTATGGAAGACGGCGGCTCGACCTCGCGATGGGTCCCAAAGAGTGTTTCGTGCACGCGCAGCAAGGATATCGTTTAACGACTTGGTCAGGTCTGGGAAGACGATTGTTGGATGATCCGCAGGTGCTTCTGATGCCGAAGATTCCGAGGGTAAGGCAGAGGACGACGGTGCCGATGCTGTGGCAGGTTGAGACGGTTTGGAAGGTGGAGTGAGCCCAGCAACTACCATGCACGCAAAGTGATGGTGGAGTAGCTCGGGCGGAAAAGCGTTCATGGTTGCTGGTCACCGCCCTGGAGAGCTGCTTGAATGCTGGACAAGGTGCGTGTTCAGCGTGTCATAGAAGAAGATGGGTATCTTGTACGCCAGGGCAGGATCAGGGTTGAGTGGATGAGTGAAAGAGGTTGTGGTTGAGAAGCAAAGAGTGAACTTCTGCTGGCTTGTGCACGAACCCTTGTCTGGCACCCCCCCCCCCAAAAAAACCCCCAAATTTGTTGACATCTGCGACCTCACACACTCAACCTCGTGTCAATGCGCTACTCTTGAGCATGCTCTCTCGATCCCTCAGATTCGTGCACACCTGAACGAGTTGCCCTTACAAGTATCGTGTGGAAGTACAGATTGCAATTGACTCGGAATGCCAACAACTCTACCAACCATAACGCTTCGCTCGCTGAGCCTGACCCTCCCTACCCCTCTGCCATTTCTCCTCCAACTTGCCGCGATTCTCGTTGGCCAGACTAATCAAACTACTCAACTGACCCTTCTTCAACCCCTTGACCATACCCGGCTTCCTCTGCTGCATTGCATCTCTATTACCCGCTGCGAACTCAGCCGCCATGGCATACTTGTCGCTATCTGCGCCATCGCCATCTTTGCCATTCTCAAGATAGGCATCGCGCGCAGCAGATGCGGCGTCGAATGAGGCGATATCGTACGGAGTCAGCCCGGCTGCCAGAAGATCGCGAGTGCCGTCCAGGTTCGAGGCTCCTCGAGAAGACGAGGTGGATTTGGACGTGGTGGGGGCTGGAGAGAGGGAGGCTTGGTATGCGAGGAATTGGCCTTGGGCTTCGGGCGTGATAGGCACCCAACTGCCGTCCGGGTCGAGAGACCAGCCGGGGTAAGATTCCTCTGCTTCATCGTTTGGCAGTTGAGTCTCGTGATTTGAAGTTGTATCGATGATTGGCGCTGCTGAGATTGAGAAGCTAGACTTTGAGGAGGTTGTGATGGTGGACTTGGAGCTGGGGTTGGTGCTTGGGGTGTTGAGGGAGAAAAAGTCGACTGGCGGTGAATCGACTTTGCTTGCCGCCGCGTTGGACGAAGATAGCTTTGGTGAGACTGATTGCTCCTGCAGATACGTGGTGGTCGGACTCGCTTTGGCAGCAGACGTGAGCGAGGAACCAGATGCGGATGGTGTTGGTTTCTTTGCTGCAGGCTTGAGGCCGAGCATAGCCCTGAAAGCATCGTTCGTTTTCCCCTTGGGTTTGCTGCTCACTTGCCCTTCGCCAGTGGATGGTTCTGGTGAGACATTTCTACTTGCAACCTCTGCTGCGATCCTCAGCGGTGCTTCCGCTATTGATGGCGTTTCTGACTTCTCGAGCAGCTTGTCCGCTTTTCTCGCCTCGGCTTGTTTCTTCCTTTCGGCTAGCACCTCATCATCGTTGCGCTTGGGAGCAGGCAGCATGCTAAACAGCGAATGTTTCGATGTGGATGCGGAACCAAGTCGAGGCTTCTTGATCTCTATCGAGCGACTATCGCCTTCATCGTAGCCTTGTCCATCGTCGTCTTGGTGGACAGATTGGAGCGAGTCGATCTTGATCACTTTGCGTTTCGACGCTGTCGGCGGTGGAAGCGAGAGTCCACTTGAACCTGGCCTCGAGCTACTTGAAGAGGAAGTCGGAGGTGGAAGTTTTGATGTGAGTGCGGACATTGGTGGTGGAAGCAGTGATCCTAGCTTTGAATAATCTGGTTTGGTGGTTTGCGGTGCGGGAGAGGTCGAGGTAGAAGCAGGATGAGCAGCAGTACCTGCGCCATTGCTTGCTACGTTCTGCACTGCGGATGCGGCTCCATCGTCGCTGTCAGAGTCGCTGCCATATCCTGACAGCAGCGCCAAGCCAGACATTGGGCTGAAAGGGCGATCGGTGGTGGTGGTGTTTGCCAGCCATCGGATGGTGAGAGTGAAGGAATCACGGACAAGTCGAGGTGGAGGTGACCCTGGCATCGAAGCTGCTTCACTGAGCCAAATCTGTTCATTTGTTAGACCGTGATTTTCCTCTCTGAGAAAGGCGGCGTCTTTCGCGGCAATGTAAACTGTAATTCGGTTTTCGGTTGGGTGGCCGCTGCCAAAAAGCCGTCAAAAAACAGGTATTATAGACGACGAGGAGGCTCGTGCATACGAAATGGTCACCTCGTACGGGAACTTGGTTACGTGTGGAACCCCTCAGCGCGCACCATTTTGGTCCGTGCAATCCCAGTGTGAATGGTTTACAGAAAAGCGCCCCAGTTGCTTATCTCGACCTTTTCTCTTCCATCATTGTCCACATCCTCCAAGAGTTGTGAAAAACCATGAGGGGTCTCGCGTTCCTCTCGTGCCTTTCGGCGCTGCTTGCCGTCGTCGCCGTGTCGGCTGCTCGCCTCGATGCCGCTCAGATCAACATGGGCATTGGCGCCAAGACCAATGGTCGATGGAATCAAGGTCCAAACTACCTCGAGACTGCTGCCAACGCTGCTGCTTCCAGTGCTCAGGACCAGATGAATACACTCCTTGGTTCAGGCATGGGTGTCGGCGGCCCGGCTCGCGTTGAGCTCCCCCTCGACGCCATCTCTTCTGCTGCTTTTGGGTCGGCCGATGTCGAGCAAATCATCGCCTCGCAGAGTGGTGACTTCACCGTGCTCACCCATCGTGAATTCCCCTCGGTCTCGGTCCGTATCAAGCAGCTCTACAAGCCTCCCCCTGCATCCGAGCTTAAGCAGCACGATGTTGATCCACAGGCCTTCTGCGACCCCACCGTCACTTCTTGGTCCGGCTACATCGACACCGCTTACGGCGGAAAGAGCTTGTGGTTCTACTTCTTCGAGTCTCGCTCCAACCCGTCCAAGGACCCCGTCATTCTGTGGACCAACGGCGGTCCGGGTTGCTCTTCTTCTCTCGGTCTCTTCATGGAACTCGGTCCGTGTCGCATCCCCGAGCGAGGCGGTAAGATCACTCCCGGCCCACCCATCAACGGAACCAAGTGGCATCCTCAGTCCTGGACCAACCGTGCCAACGTCTTCTTCATCGATCAACCCGTCGGTGTCGGCTACTCGTACTCCAAGACCGAGCAGAAGGTCTACACCACCGAGGAAGCTGCCAAGGACGTCTACGCCTTCCTGCGCGTCTTCTTCTCGGCGTTTGACCGATTCAGGTCCAATGACTTTTACATGGCCGGAGAATCGTACGGTGGACGCTACATCCCCATTTTCGCCTCCGAGGTGGCGGATCGCAACCACGACGTCGAGCGCAAAGCGGTCAAGGCCGGAAACAAGCCGAGCAAGGACGAGCTGATCAACCTCAAGGGCGTCCTCATCGGCAATGGCCTCACCGATGTGAGCAAGCAGATCTCGGGCTACTACGACATGACATGCACCAAGCGCGGTGGTGTCGAGCCCATCCTCACCATCGAACAGTGCAAACGCATGAAGACGTGGCTGCCCAAGTGTCGTGCTCAGCTTGCCGAGCACTGCGTCGACTCGTTCAACCCGGACGCGTGCGAGCTATGGATGAACAAGTGCGGCGAAGAGATCGAGATGCCCTACTTCTCCACTGGCCAGAACCCGTACAACATCAAGGACGGTTGCAAGTCGGGTCTCGGTCCGAATCTGTGCTACGATGTCACCGAAGATATCCGGAACTATCTCGACCGCGATGATGTGCGCGAGCTCGTGGGCGCTGCGCCCAGGGATCAGATTGGCAAGTTTGCAAGCTGCAGTCAGGATGTTGGGATTGGGTTTGAACGCATGCTCGACTCGTCGCATGATAATGGGTTCAATGTCGCGGGTCTGCTGGAGCGTGGGGTTCGTGCGTTGGTGTATGTGGGCACGCTCGATTGGATCTGCAATCATAACGGGAACTACGAGTGGGTTTCGACGCTCGATTGGAGCGCGAATGGAGAGTTCAGGAAGGCCAAGAGTTATGAATGGGTTGTCGATGGTGAAAAGGCTGGGAGGACGCAGAGTGGAGGTGGTCTTACCTGGGCCACGGTGTATGAGGCTGGTCATATGGTTCCGTACGATCAGCCTGATGCAGCGCTGGCCATGTTGAACAGGTGGTTGGATGGTCAGGAACTTTAAGCTATTGCATATAAGCTTTGTATGCAGCTGTGTTTGTGCCTTTCCGACGTTGGGCGGAAGCGGTGTATGCCAATTTGATACAAGTTTGAACAAAGCTAGATGGGAGCGTGAGGAGAGGGATGTCTTGCCGCACAAAAGCGGGGGATGAGACGTATGTTGACACCTGAGCCGCACCATCCCCCGTCCTGCCGAGTAGAGGGCTTTGTGCGGGATGGAGCGACCGTGAGCTCATATGGACTCGATTCTCCCTCCCAAGCGGGTTGAGAAGGTATATATCTCTCGCGCTCCTTGGCTCGTCAAGCTCAAGCTCGACTTTGTACTTTCTCCCATCCAGACCAAATGACTTCTGAAGCAGACTGTGTTTCGGACGACTCGGGGTATGACTTGCACGAGCTGATCGATCTTGGCGACACGACCGAGGAAGAGGAGTCTATCCTTACGCCCACGCCACCGTCGACGCTGGGTAGAATCGCTTCACCCCCTCGCGAGCTCGCCAAGCAGGAGAGCAAGATCCTTGCCGAACTCGACAAGATCTGTGGCGAAACTGCCTCTGAGGGTGGAGTGATTGTGGTTGAGACTCCTCGCGGTAGTCCTAAGTGTGTGGGGAGGGCGGGTTCTGCACGTGGGCGGGGTTCTCGCGGTGGAGGTCGTGGTTCTCCTCGTGGAAGGGGGAGGGGAGGTCGAGCTAAGACGACCGCAAGATCTTTGCCTACGCCGCCGTGCAGTCCGACTCCGAAAGGCGTGGGGGTGGGAGAGGATGGGATCAAGACTCCACCGATGCTACCGAGTCGCGCTGCTCCGAGTGAGCTCAAGAAGAGAATGGTGGCTACAGACGCTGAAACGGGAGGGGAGAAGAAGAAGAGGGCGTACAAGCCCAGAGGTAACAAGGCGCGCGCGGAGGGGATGCTCGGCGAGCCCGACGAGGTGATGGTAGGGGTCGAGTCTACGGACGAGGATCCGAAGACTGATGCCACCCACTCTGCCGCTGCTACACCTGCAATGCCAACCACTCTTGCGCCCAAGACGGCGAAGAAGACCAAGACGAAGCCCAAGGTAAATTCGCTACCCACGTTTATTGATGGCAAATGGTAAAGTTTGATCATGGATGCTGACGGCTGATGTGTCTCGCACCCTTCTGTTGGTAATGAAAGTCGGCTCAATGGACGAGCAGAGTAAGTATTTGCTGCTTGGCTATGATTTCGAATGTCACCACGCTGACATTCCAAACTGGGCCTGGCAATACCCTACACTTTACTGTACAGGAGATCATGTTCTTGTTCAACCACATCTACCAACGCAACTACGAGGTCAATTGGACTGCTGCTGCTAGCGAGGTAAGCACGCAAACCCGCAACATGACCATTTCTCGTCTTACAGGTCTTGGATGGTGGGTGGTGATGGCTGACGGGGTTGACCTGCTTCTTCCACGCATGCGGTAAATATTATTGTCAGATCGGACGTGATGCTTGCGAATGCCAAGTAAGTTGTTGAATGACACCTCGGCCACCGCCGCAAATTGACAACTCGCAAGGGGGCGCTGAACCAAGCTGATTGCGATCGCCTTGCACACATCTTGATTGTTTTGACGGAGAATTGTAGGCAAAAGGTCCGACGCTAATCGGTCAACTCGAAACATTCCTGAGTAAGTCGCCTGCCTCCTTGCACCTCGGTGCGTTGATTTCCACTTGTTCACTAAGACATTCTCTGTTGCTCCCGTTTGATGATGGGCAGATACCAGTTTTCCGAGCATCTGAGCGGAACTGAAAGTGCGAGATGGGCAAGAAAGTTTTCCAATTTGTTTTGGTCGACGATCTCAATCGCAACATGGATGTATTACAGCGCTTGGTATCGTCATGACGCATCGGCGAAGTGCTTGACCGAGTTTCAAGGGAGATAGCGAAAATGCCAAAATTGCGATTTCCTGATTCATCCAAACTGACTGACTGACTGGTAGGCGGTGGGAGCGTGTGTAGGTATGGTGTGATTGCAGGGTTTGAGTTGGATAGACGGCGCAGTTGAGCTCCGAAAGTGGCTGGCGCCCGTTGCGTCTGGCTTGGGCGTTGCGAGGGTTTTGATTGATGGCTTGGACGAATCCGGTTTCGTGGTTGGGCTGTCAAAACGTCAGGACGGAACGGAAAGCGAGGCGAGGCGAGGGGTTGAATGCGGTAGTGTTGTTGCTAAGCGAGGGCGCGTGGACAGCTCGGGAACCTCGATGAGGCGGTCTTTGGTAGCTATCTGAAGGAGCGCTGTAGAGTATACAAACATACACGATGATGGTGGCACATGGGGGTCATGCCTAATTGAACATGTGGTTAGCACTTTGTTGTACAAGTCCACACACAGTGTACAGTATTCGTCAGCTTGGTTGGTGAGCACAGTTTCAGATGAGAGCCAAATGAGGAAGGAGTACCCAATTTTCCTCTGCTTGGTTACTCCCGCCGAGCCCAAATTGGCTGAAATTTCATTTGATTCATTTTTAGGCTTTGGAGAAACGAAAAGCCTTACAGTAATTGATGCAAAATGCTGCAGTACTGTAAGTGTACTGTAGAGTAGAGTTGGACGTGTCGACAGTTGGTATCCCCCCCCCCCAGCTTGTACCATTCTTCTCTCAATCCGGCTCTCACATGATGCCTGTCAAGCAAAATATGGCTAGATATACTAAAGAACGATTTAATTTTTGTCACAAATTGCACTGCACTGCACTGTATCTGTAGCGGAGGCAGCCATTGTTCCTGATTCACTGCCCATTGCCATGGATTCTAGACTGTACATCATTCTAACCAGCATTGTCCGGATTCATCCTGTCAAGACCCCACATGCAAGCACCACCGCCACCCACATGCACAAGCGACACAAGTGTGGCTTGACCGGAGTGGCAAAATGGGCAAAGGAAAGCAGAAAGCCACCCAACCATGGAACAAAAGCGGACAAATACTGTACAGTACTGTACTGTATCCGTGGTCCATAAAACCTTTTCTTTGTGGTGCAGACATCGGTCAACGTGAGTCGTAATCGCGCGTTTTGCTGACCGTGCAAATAATTAAATCTCCAAAAAAGGAGTACAGTACTCTGTACAAATTATTTAATTTGCACTCTAGCTTGTCCCTTTCGTTCTCCGACAGCAAACAAGTTTACGTTTGTCCGTCCGTCATCTTGTGCCTATCCCCGCCTGGCCTCACACCTCAACAACGGCCAATGATCCATCTCTTGTTCAATACAATATGAAACTTGCGTCAAGCCCGCAGCATCGAACAATGTCTCAAGCCGCTAACCGCTGCATAACACGCATCACCTAGCCCCGCATCATGACGCTCTCTCTTTCTCTCTCTCTCTCTCTTTCTCTCTTTCTCTCCCTCTCTCTCCCTCCTTCCCTCTCCACTTTGGAGGCCGAGGGCGAGCAGAATCAAGGTTCCTGAGCTCCACCCTTTAAACGATCAGCTGGCTTATCGTTGCCCCGCTGCCGAGAGAAAAAGAACGGATCGCCCTGTCTCGGCACCACTCAGGCGCTTCTATCTCGTCCCTTAGCCCCCAATCCCCATGCCTTCCCTCCCTCCCCTCGGTCCTTTAGACCGTTGATGTATACGCCATCTCCTCTTTACCGTATCCTACAACCACCACCATCCCTGGCTACATTCCTCATCCCCTTCACACTTTCCTTCAACGCAAGCCACTGCCACACTTGGCACCTGTCCATCCTACCACCACTACGACCGACGGACCACTTATGGCAACCTAGCGCTTCTCAAGCCAAGCATCAGCTTGTCTCGATCAACTCTTTCGTCTTCCATCGCTTCTAGCATCGCTTCAGCAGCATTTTAAAATGGTGTTCGCACAGAGAACGTCGATCTCTCTGTTCTCACCGTCTCGCCGGCGCAAATCGGTTACGCAAGACATTGCCGAATCCGACCAAGTCGAGCCAACTGAAACCCTCGCTTCGTCAGCCAGCACTTGTTGGACCAATCCGTTTGCACGTACCTCCATCACCAACGATGATACCGATTCCGCCTACCAATCACCTGGCTCCCTGCCCACCTCGCGTCGTCCTTCGGCAGCCACCATCATCTCCACCCTCCTCCATGGCGTTGGCGTCAAAGAGGTGCCTCGTGCCAGTCAGGACAGCTACGGAAGTTCGTACGAGGACCTAGCTACCAGTCCAGTTGCTGCCAGTAGCATCCCGCGCGGCGTTCGAAACAGCATCACAGCCAGCGTCGCCAGACGTCCAAGTGCAATCCTACGCGCATGGAAAGGTCGCAGATCGTCACAATGCAACCAAACCACCCCAACACCCACAGCAGCCGTCACTCCAACCGCCCCAACAAGAAGGAGAAAAAGCTTGGGTCTCGCCAGAGTCTTCGACTCGCACTCCTCCGCAGGTGCACCGCCGCCTCCAAGTGGCAGTTGGGCGAATCTGGCATCGAGGCGCCCAGACGATTCGAGTGGTAGCAGCTGTCCGAGAAGGAGTTTGAGCATCGTTTGTCGAGGTGAGCGCGATTCGGCTGAGATCGCGATGGATGAGCGAGCAAGTTTGGCAGCGCCACATGATGCAGATAAGACTCGAAGACCGAGTGCGGTGACGGCGGCGATGGCGATTAGGGATACATGGTTGTATGGCTCGCATCAGTGGGGGCGCGATGGTAGGAAGGGTAGTCTTGCGGTTGTAGGTTCGGCTCCATTGCACAGTGTGGCGGTCGTCGGCAGGAAGAGCATCTCTGGCCCTGCGGTAGGGTTGGATGTGGAAGAATCTCGATTGCAACACAAACAGTTGCAGCAACGACTCAACCATTTGCGTCGCGCAAGAGGCGTCAGTGATGACGATGCCGAGAGTGTCGTATCTCTGTCCCTGACCGAGGAGATCGCATTGTACACCACCGATGTTGAGGCCAAAAAGGGTGCCAACGCGAGTGGTGCTCGACCTAGGGCTGAGGCAGCCACTGACTCAGAACCGTTCGTATGGAATCTGCCTGACTGGGGTGCTAGACCGACGAGGTTACCGGATCTTTCTCCGGCACCAGCCATGATCATTGCTGATCCTTTCGGACACAGGCAAGCGCCCGAGAGTGCGACGATGCAGAGGATCGAAAGTGGCGCACTGGACCCACATATGACACCTCCAACCTCTGCAGGTCTGTCGATCACCACCACCAACGGACATCGGGAAAGCATTTCATCGGCTCAACAAGTGCAGTGGGCCCAACCGCAATGGAACGTCGCATCCCCCTTCCGACCGGATGCACCTTTGTTCCCGGCCTCCACCTCTCCACGTGCTACGTTCACATCGGACTCGACCCAGGATGACGAGTACTCGCCCACTGCACCCACATTCCCTGCCGATGCCAGGCGAAGGGCTACTACGTACTTTGATGCCTCTGCGCTACCGGTTCTGGACGAAATCCCGGCGTCGCCCACGGCGCCAACGCCACGTTCGGACAGTTACCCATCGCAAGATGTACAGCATGACCGAAACGAATCGGTAGACATCGCACCCACTCCAAGACTGGTAGCTGGAGAGTTGAGCGAGGGAACGGCAAGTCCTCTCAGCTGCCACTTTGCGCCTGAAACGCCAAACGATGCCGCAACCACTTTCCCAGCTGGCGTGCACAAGGCCATCAGTCCACGACGGATCAAGGACGACTCTGCCGCAGCAACGGTGGGAGATGACTTGCACGAACAATTCTGCTCGGTGCTTCTGCTGGATCTAGGTGACGGTAGAGCTATTCCACTGAGTCCGAGTCCGGGTACGGAACCTAGACCGGATCCATTCGCTTTATTGGCTCACTAAACACCCCCTATAGAGATAGGTCGCCCGCGCCTAATATACACATACGTAATGAAGCAGTACCACCATCCGAGTTGATTACGAGAGATGTGAAGTGGAGCGACATTTTATTGAAAGTTAGCTTGGACGATAAGTGTTGCTAAGTCTGCTGGTAAGTTATCCTGATCGAAGAAGTCGATAGCGAAGATATTCATCAGCCCTGCTCTCTGCACACCCGTGGCTGCATGTAACCGCGTAGCGATCAAATCGACCAACCAAGCGTTTACACCCAAATGATGCCTCCAACCGCTCTGCTGCGTATCTGCTCTGTCCTGATCGCCTGTTCCCTTGGCCACCCAAGGCGGCAGTGCCCTGGGACAGCTCGCGCCACTGCTGAAATTCAAGCCCAACACCGCCGCATCCGATCCGGACTCGTCCAGACACTTTTCGATCAGCGCCACCTTGCGCGCCACGTTGGAGAGCGTGCCGATATCGTACCAGTCCTGCACCACCGCCTTGCTCTCATCGGGGAGAAGGAAGCTGAACGGGGTGGGATTGGAGTCTGGCCAAATGGGTGGATGGATTCCGCCCGGTTGACCGGTGGAGCTACCGAAGCGCGAGAGGAGGACGATCTTGCCACGGATCTCGCCGAGGCAAGGGATACCCGTACCGAGATACCAAGCGTTTCGGTTTTCATTGACATGCGTCAAGATGGCGTCTTGGAATCCCGACTCGCGATTCTCCTGCATGATCGACATAACAATCGCCTCGGAGGGGTTGGCCGAGAGGAACGTGTAGATCTGAGCGACGATCGCGCCGAATTCGATCTTTTGGTCCGAAACCCCATGGTAGGCACGCAGCACTTGGTTGCCAGGCTCACCGATCAGCGACAGACGGATGTCGAGGAATCGAATTCCGCGCGATAGTTGGTAGCTCACGCTGGCATCGGGCTGTTGACATGCGGAGATGGGATAGCCGTACATTGCACATGTCTGGTGCGTTCCAGGGATGCACAGCGACGAGAGAAGATCCTTGTCCGGTAGGTTGGCCATCCAGGAGGAGAGGTCGACATTGGGGAGCAGAAGCACGTGCATCGTGTTGGTGCTGACTTCCATGTATTGCATCGCCTGGAAGGGGGTTTTGGCAGAACCGCCTTGCCGTCGATGATCGCCATCAGTCGACGAAAGTGTGAGTGGTTTCCATATCCGTTTTCGCCGCGTCTCCGCTTGATCCGAGGCTCGCTTGCTCTTTGCAGCGACCACCACCACCACCATTGTGGCAGGTTGGGCGGCGGGAGGTGCCGCGAGAGTGGCAGCGAGTCCCGATGCTCCCAACGTACTGGTGCGCGGGTTGAGCGTGAGGTCGATGCTATACCCTGCTGAGGCGGCCGCGGTTGAGGGTTGGATCTTGATCGAGGGGACCTTGATGCCTTGTCTGGCAGGAATTCGAACGGGCGTGCTGCGGATGCCAAACCTTGCTTCGCCGGTGTTGGACGAGGCAGGGATGCTGGACGAAACGAGTTGCGATGACTTGGGATTCGCCTTGACAGCGCCAAAGACCGATTGGGCTAGGAATTCGGTCGAGGTGCGGTTGTGGATGTGGAGCGAGACCGAATCATGGCCGTGGTGCTTTTCGTCGATGTAAGTGCTGGTGGATGAGTCGCACGATTGCTTTGCCGAAGCTTTCACAGCTCCAGCTTGGGTTGGAGCACGCTGTCGGAAGCAGTTGAGCACCATCTTGATTCGTTCGTGGCTCTATCTTGCTGTTCTACGCTATAGCTTGATGAGAGTGGGATCTGTAGGTTAAAGCATATGACAATGTAGTGGATCGAAGAGAACGATGGAGCAAGACACATCTGGTGTTACAAAAGTGGCACTGAAATCCATGGCTCGCAAAAGGGTCTGGGTCAGTCGAGCGGAGTCTGAAGGGAAGGACGTTTGTTCTTCAGAACCATTCGAGATCGCTTACAGTCCCGGCAAGTTGGACAGCCACCCGCTACTAGTGTTGGGTTCATGCTCCAATGCACTCGGCACTAATTTGGCACTCGTTGCAACCGGCTCTCAACTCTACAGTTCACTGGACATCATGAAGCAGCAAAGTTCGGCGACAACACATGCTCGTCTCGCTCGCCAGGATGTCTTTCTTCACGATGCTTTATATGTAAGTCAGGTGTGACTTTGTGCTGTTTCCAAGTAGTTGTTGTTCTCGACGGTTCCTTTGCAATGTAGAGAGTACTGTGCTGTACAGTAGCGTCCGGGCTATTGGATGGAGTACTGGACTGGACTGTTTTGTCCGACTGTGCAGACGCAAGCAATCAATGCATGCATGCATGGTGCTGTTTGGTGCATTACCGAAGCCGAGCCTTTCCATATCAAAACACTCTGCCCAAATTCTCTTTCTGCCCAGAAATGGCGCTCTCCTGTCAAAAAAGAAAACTGATAAGAAAAAAAACAACCAACACCGAAAATGAGTCCAAAATCAGTAACAATTAATCAAGGAAAAGTAAATTACCCGGTCTCACATGCTTTTATTCTTTTTTTTTTTTTTTCCCTCTATTTTCTTTGGTCGGATCTCGGCCATTGCAATCCGTGCTACAAAAAATCGCTCGGACCCACTGTTCCTCGCAGCTTCTTGATCTAATTACAACGCTCTTCCTTCATCTCCGCATCCATCCCGTATACCCATTGACAATATGTCCAGCTTGAAATTGCGCTCCTCTGGGATAACAGCATCCGCCTCGGCTTCTACCTCGGCAACGCCTGCTCCACCTTCACTAGCAGAGACACTCTCGTTCCATGCAGCACCCAAACCGTTCAAGTCGCCAGAGTTTACCGCCAAGATGACAAAGATGAGCTCCAATCTGTCCAGAAGGAACAAGAGCTTAAAGCAACTGCTGCAGAACGAGAGGGAAGCCATGATGAGGGCGGCAGGTGCCAAGTTTAAGGACAGGAAGAAAAAGGAAGCGCAGCCGCAGAAGAGCAGGTTGGTCGGTGCTGCACTCCAGGCAGTAGCGCGAAGAGAGGAGAGGGAACGTCTCGCCAAGGAAGCAGCCAAAGCTCAAGGTGGTGCACATCAAGAGCAAGAGCAGCCAAAGGCACAGGATGATGAGATGAAGCAAGAAACACCAGCAGAGCGTACAGCGCCGGAAGAAGAGGTCGATCCCAATGCGCCAAAGAGAGACATTCCAAATCACTTTTCCGTCGAGGCTCCACCAAGTCTTCGTCCAGCTAAAAAGTATTGCGACGTTACAGGTCTCATTGCACCTTACACCGATCCCAAGTCAGGTCTGCGCTACCATTCGGTCGAGGTCTACGAAATCATCAAGCAATTCGGGCCGGGCGTCGACAACGCTTACCTCTCTCTTCGTGGAGACGCCTCCCAAATCATGTAAGGGCGTCTTCCACCGATACTTTCGCATACACACACACACACACACACACACCAAGCACACCCTAGTGTTCGGGTCTCAAGTGGTTCGATTCTATGATCGCATTCGCATTGCTACACGCACAGAGAGGTAAAACTATACGGCAAGATCTAGTTTTTCTCTTTCATCGTCGTCTTTGGTCCACGGCTCGATTCGCAACCTCGTCTCACATCGGTGCTTTACGACTTTGTACCTCACCAAGTCGTACCGTTCGTAACTCGGAGCCGAGTAAGCTGCGGCTTGCTTGTGCAGCGGAAGCTTGGATGCAGCGATGGCGGCGGTACGTGACGTCCAGATGCAAGTTGCCAGATTGGCGCCATTGGTGGGATGTGGCGAGCCATACCAGTACATGATTAGGCCACCGGAACGAGTAGCTTCTTCGTGAGCCAAGCGGTCGGCCTGGTAGAACGAGATGGACTCCGAGCCGGCTTTTCGGATCGACAGGAAGAGCACGCCGTACCATGTGTGCTCGATATCCTCCGCAAGAGGTGGAAGATTGGCCCAGTTGAACGAGCGTCGCAGCTGCGCTAGGCCACGAGAGGAGGTGGAGGAGAACACAGGGCAACTGGAAGCGTGGGCAGGGGCATGGAATGGCATTGGATGTGGTGGGGTGAGGTGTTCCAGGTAGCCAAGTGCATAGTCGGCGTGGAGAGGGCGGAAGTGATGCAGCGATTTCCAGAGCTGCACGCTCGCCGAGTCGAGCGAAGGCAGTCGCGAACGAGTGTACATGACACCTGACCGCACGGTGTAGTCAAGGTCGGCGAGATCTTGCTCCCCACCATCATCCTCGTCATCCTCATCGTCGTCGTAGTCCATAATCCCACGAGGCAGGAGGGCGAGGATACCCCTCAGCATTTCGAAGTCGGCATTTCTGGGCACTGGTTCGAACAAGCTCTCACCACCATTGCTAGAGCCAGCTAGGGCGGGTGCAGCGATGGCACTGGGATCGATCACAAAGTGTTGTTTGCCCAAAGCCGCGTTGAGGCGGTTCCGTGTGCTTGTACCGGAAGAGCCTGCAACGTGGAAGTCTCGCTGCAGCTGCCAAGTGCCAGGCGTCGCTTGCGATGATGGTCTGGTCGAGGCAGTCATGTTCAAATTCCTCCTTTTCCCCTTGAAACGGTACAGTTATGGTGGATGAGAAGAAATAAACGTTGTCTGGACAGCTCATGACAGATACCCCACTTGGGTTCGTGCTACACATGCATTCAACCAAAGATGCTAACAGAAGGACTGTAGCGCCAGCAGCAGAGTGTGGGTGTGCGTTTGGGTGTGAGTGACGAGCCCTGAGACTAAGATCGAGGAAGAAGACGTGATTCAGGGTTTGGCATGGATGTGCAAGTCCGCCAGCCAAGATTCATGCGCGGGGGACACTGCGACGTCCACTACGATGGGGGGTAAGGGCTGTCGGTTTGCAATCGCGGCGTTCAAAGGCGTCTTGAAGAATGCACATATAGCTCTCACCACGAGAAGGGTTGGGCGCGTTGATGTTGTGATTCAAGTCGAGGCTTGCGTCACGGTTGAATCGAGATAAGAAGCTTCCCTCCCCGATTGTAAACGATTCCAGATCAGGGGATTTGGACGCGACCGGCGAAGCATACTGTAAAAGAACAACAAGGGTCCACACGTTTTTTTTTTTTTTTTTTTTTTTTTTCTTTTTCCAGGTGGCTCGCTCACGTGAAGCGGCGTTGAAACTCGCTTAGGCAGAGCACTGCCCCCCGCCTCGCTGCACCGCCGCACACGCGCGTCGCTTGACTGTGTCCCTCTCCTCCTCCCCCCCCCAAACACACACATACATATATAGTGACTGAATGCACAATATACTGCCGCACCGATTCGGTCAACCGCACAGTCCCCAGAACAATGCGATAGGATGACAAACATGCCTCTTGCCAAGCAAAATCGAAGGGTCCCGAGATGATTGCGTACTGTACCAGAACGCCGTGTTTAGGGTGGTCGCTTTGCTGGAGGGAAAAAAAGAAAGTTACGTTGCGGTAGAAAGAAGAAGATTGGAAAGAACAAAAAATAAATCCCGAGGCACAGCTGACAGGCAGATTGGATGATGCAACACACATACACAGTACAGGAGGGTAAGGGGATCAGGTCTCTGCGGAATTCCAGTTCGATTCAGTACAACACAAGAAGAAAGTAGCGAAAAGTTGGAGGACTGAAAGCACAACGGTCATACATGCACTCACTTACTCACTCACTCACTCACTCACCTACCTCCCGCTTCCCTCCTCAATCCTGGAATGAAGCCTCAAGGAAAAGGCAGTCAGTCGATAGTCACACCTTATTGAAACCAATCCAGTATGATATCGTATACTGTTAGTCGTGAAGCTGATTTCCTTTTGCAGCCAGAAGTGAGTCCCGTTCAAGACCGGGCAAGGTGATCAAGTGAAACTTGTGATTAGAGGAAAGGGAGTGTGACCACGGGAAGGGCGGGTTACGATATGTGTGACACCCAAAGTGGTAAGCAAAGGTGTCGCTCGAGAGACAAGCGGAGCGACCTGCCAGCCTAGACGAAGGCCATTATTCAAAACTCACCTGACGCTGGTGCTGTGACGGTTGGCGCCGGAGTTGCACCGCCTCATCGTTCATGTGCTGCTTGGGTCATGTGCTGCTTGGCTGGCTGTCTGTCCATATCCTGACCAGTCTCACGAGACACCTTTTTTATTTTAAAAAAAAAACAATTATCACTATATTTTTCCTCAACTCGAATTCTGACGTGCTTCTTCTATCGAGATGGAAAAACTACTTTGAAAAATGACTTCTCGATCTCTGTGAAGCAACCTGGGCGAGTTTGTGTTTGTTGTGGTGTGGTTTTCTGACTTTGATTTTGAATTATGCTTTTGTTGCACACGCGGGCTGTTGTTATCGGATTTCAGCCGAAAACTATTCTCTGGCGAAATTGAACTCGCAACTCGTAACTCGTGGCTGGCCTTCCGATTGCAGCAAGCAGTGCGTTGTGCATATTCAAGTAATCCAGTGTCGCGCTGCACGTCGGGACGCCGCGCTGTCAAAAAAAAAAAAAAAAAAACCCCCGGTGAGCTGTTGCAAGTCTGGGGCTGGTTCTGCGCTCGCGCTCGGTAAATTCGGGATGTGTGTTGATTTCGTGGCCATGCACACTTCCCCTTTCTGCTGCTGCTGCTGCTGCTGCTACTACTCACTGTGCTGAGCGTACCGGCAGTGGGCGCTGGCTCACCGGTTTGATCGCCTGCCTCTGAATTTGTGAGAACTGTATCTGTGCCACGAAATTTTACTACTTGCCACTTTGCGCCGCCATGGATGCACCGACCAATAGCGTTGGCAGAAGCCTCTTCCCGCTCCACAGCCACCCAAAACCACCTCTGAACTTGACCTCAACCCACCATCGTCATCCCACCTGCATATCATAAACCAAACCATACAGCACCGTACAGTACAGTACAGTACTGTAAAGTTCATTTCAGTTCAGTCCAGTACACGCAACGCAAGTAGAAAGTTCATCCATCCCCTTACCCACGCTTGCCATCTTCCAGCTCAAAGCGTGCTTTCGGACCTCCCGCAACCCAGACGCAAATCCAGATCGACAAAGGTCTCGCAAATTTAGCTTTGCTTAAGCGCACGCACGCACTCGTGTTGCTGGATTTTATTTAGTGGTTGTCGTCGATAACAGTCTTGATACCATCGGATCGCGAGCTTTGCTTTCCGACGTCCATATATCCGACCCTCGATTGCATCGTGACGTTTCCATTTGCTTGCTCGCTCGCTCGCTCGTTGGTTGATTTGACGCCCATCTCGCAACATCGAAGCATCCACTTGACAGTGATACCCACTTCATTGCCCCGTCACCGTGCCTTCCTGCAGCACAGCATCAAATTGTAACTTTGGCAACACGCACCCGTCTAGTGTCAACTTCATCTCAGTGCAGCATCAACAATGTCCGCACCTGTGACAGTAGCTCCTGCGCTTTACAAGCGTCAGCTCAGGTAAGTTTTTTTTTTTTGTTCCCTCCTCTTTCTTTCCCGTCTGCCATCCTTCTCATCACAGCGTGGTTATCACACCTGGCATCCGCACGCGGCATCATACGCAGCCCCAAGAAGCTCGAGGCCTGCGTTCTGGAAAAAGAGAATCAAAAGGCAACAGCATAAGATCCACTTCACTCGAGCGCCAGCCGGGGTTGTCGGTGTCCCATCACCTTGTTGGCCTTTGTCCCCTTTTTCACTGCATTCATCGCATCCTCTCGACCGCATTGGCATCTGCGCTCGCTTCTCTCTACCATCTTCCTGCCAACCACAGCCAAGGGTCACAGTTGCTGTGCAAATCATCCCTGTCGGCGCTTCTCTACCACTCTTGCTAGGCGATCCGGCTTCTGCTGATCCACTTACTGCAGCTACTCAATCGCCTGTTTGTCCTTTGCCACCACTTGCGACGTATCAACTTGGCATATACTGACCCTCGCGTCTTGTCCCATCCTCTCTACCTTCCTTCATATCCACTGCCTTGTCCTTTCGGCTGATTCGACTCATCCAACCGTGTCTGTATCTCACAATGGCTTCTCCTCAACCCGATCCTCTTTCGGTACTCACCGATCACCGACCTTCGGTTCCTCCTCCTCCTCCTCCTGCTGATGGTGACGTTCCACGAATGGCTGGTGTTGCACGATCACCCCAAAACCCAACCACCGATATCAACACTTCCACCTCCATCAGCTCAACAATCAGCTCCGTTTCTACCGTCAGCGTTCCTACCACCACTTCCACCACCTCCACTACTCCTACAACCACAAGTACCACCACCACACCGACTACCACGAGCACGACTACCACTCCCACCACGACTAGCACCACCTCCACTCCTCCTACTACCACCACCGATCCCATCACCTCATCCTCAACAAGCACCACACCCACCACTTCCGCTATCCCCGTTACAACCTCGTCTACGCCCTCGTCTATCCCCGTCGTTACCGTCACATACACCTCCACTGGTTCCAACGGTAATGTGGTCACCGGTCTGTCCACTTCGTCCCCAACGGCTACAAGCGCCCACTCGGGCAGCGGTGGTGGATCCAGCACCAACCTCGGCGCCATCATCGGTGGTGTTGCAGGTGGTCTTGCTTTCATCATTATTCTGGTTTGGCTTATCTTGCTTCCCTTGCGAAAGAGGGCCAAGAAGGCTAAGGAGGTCGAATGGCTCAGCTTTGGACAGGAGAATGACCACGTCAACGAAAACTCGGCTGAGGCAGTTTACGGTCGCGGAGCCGGAGGCAGCGGGGAAGGTAAAGGTGGCTCGGTAGCCAATGTCAACGAGATTCAGATGGATGATATGCCGCACGAAATGACGCAGCAGCCTTACCATTACCAGAATATCGACAACGGCGCAGCATGGGCTGCAGCTGGTGCAGCTGGCGCTGGAGCTTACGGCGCACACGAGTACGCACAGCACCAGCAGGGCTACGACGAGTACTACGCACAGCACGGCTATCCCGATCAGTATGGACAGTATGGTATGCAGGCCGGGCAGCAGTGGGCTGGTCACCCGGGCGCCGCTTACCCGCAAGGAGAGGCATGGGGTGCGGCTCCCGACTACACTTCGCCGGTTCAGTCGCAGGCGCACAGTGGAGGACCTGGATTGTCGCACTCGCTCTCGGTGGGCTCGACTCAGGTGGGTGCGGCGGCCGGTTCGCAAGTGGGCGACAAAGTGGGTAGTCAGGAGGGACATGGTCAGTACGGTTATCAGTCGCCTCCTGCAGGTGCGCACAGTCCTCAGCAGTACGCGCAACACTACCCAGGTGGCTCGCCGCCTCAGCAGCCGCAGTACTTCCAGGGCCAACCGCAGTATGGTTACGAGCACGAGCATCAGGGGGCGCAGGAGCAGAGGCAGGCTTCTCCAGATGCTGCAGCGAGGGCTCACGCCGCCGGATTGCACCTGGCCAATCCTTAAAACATGCATGCCTTTGGCGACTTTGGCCCCTTTTTTCCCCCATTCTTTTAGTAGTTTTTGCTCGTTTTTCCACGTCATCGTTCGTCGTCATGAAGAAAGGTTCGTGACTCGGTCTCAGCGGTTGCTCTAGGTCGGTAGACAATGCGATTCATCCTTTCTTGTCTTGTGTGTGTGTTTTTTTTTGTTGGGATGCGTGGATTGCTGAGTTGAGATGGATTGAGAGTAGAGGTATGCGGTACAAGTACAGGTGGTGGTGGTTGAGTTGTGGACGATTGTAGTTTAGGAGCGAGCGGGCGATGGATGGTTAGTCTCGTTCCAAGTCTGTGAGTGGAGAGGGTGTGTGGTAATGGACGAGTGCTAGGTGTCAGTGGGACTGTTTCGGACACTGAGACTGTGTTGTGCTGTTTTGCGGATTGGAGGGGGTTGGGAGGGGGGGGGGGGGGGCAACTTACTGATATTGTCACCGAATTTGGCGTAGAGCTTGACTTTGAGCGTGTTCATTTGGTGCTGGTATGATTCGAGTTGTTGAGTCAAGTGTGTGATTTGTTGGTCGGCTTGCTGCTGTTCCTTTTCGAGTCGATCCATGGCGTCGGGGTGGGGGAGGGCTACGAAGGTGTCTGCGATTTTGTAGAGAACTTTTTCGTCGTCGTCTGCAAGTTCGAGTTCCATGGCTAGATCGTCAAGGGCTTCTCTTTGTTCCTTTTGGATCCGGAGGTCCTCTTCGACGTCCGAGTAGGTCGAGTTGAGCCGTGAGAACGAATTGATCGATTGTTGGTCTTCCCAAGTTACCTCGATCTCGTTCGCTTCTTGTTCGGATAACTGCCACCCAGCCAGTATTTATAGCGGAGATCAGCGATCGTTCTAAATACAAAGCGAGGTCACCAGGTCCCAGAGGTGGAGTGCTTACCATGCGCATATTGAGCAGATTCAACCGTGTCACAGCGTGGATGTGCGCAGATGGACGTGGGATGACGACAAGTTGGTGGAGAGGCAAGGAAGGGCTGCTGTCAAACAAAAATCGCGTTGGTTGGTTGGTTGGCCTGATGAATCTGTGAATACAGTTCCGATATTCGACAATCCACCCGATTTGTAGTGCCAATTAAGGTCATCGTGCAGAGTCCAACACTTTGTCCTCCTCTCCTGCACATTCTTCTTAGCCCCCTAACTCCCCCCCCTCCTCCTTCTTTCGCCTTTCTTCACCACCACCACCTACCCTCCCCCGCCCTCGCCGTTCCGGAACGACTAGCATGGAAGCAGCTACTCTCCGTGCTTGATCTTGATCTCGATTCTGCATTTGGGGTGCTGGATGGGTTTGTCAACATGCTGCTCGGCCTGCTGCTGCTGCTGTTCTGCATAGGGCTGCTCCCCATCGTGGGGCTGCTGTGCTTATGCATGTACATTTTGGCATACCGCACCACCTCGCATCAAAACTCAACCTCACGTCTCGGTAGATCCGCCGCAGTGGTGGTTTTGGGAGACATCGGCAGGTCTCCACGCATGTGCTTCCACGTCGAATCGCTCGCCAACGAGGGTTACAAAGTCGCCATCGTGGGTTACCCAGGCTCATCCCTCCCACCCTCCTTACGAAGACCTTCCATCAAGCAACACCACCTCACCACTCCACCAACTTGGATCGCGCGTCTCCCACGAAAAGCATTCATCGCCGTCGCACCATTCAAACTCGTCCTACAGGCATGGTCACTATTCCTCGAACTCACCACCAAAGTATCCCCCCCGCCAGAAGTGATCCTGGTCCAAACCCCACCGGCACTCCCAACACTCATCATCGTCAAGCTAGCTGCAGCACTGCTCAAGGCAAGAGTGATTATCGATTGGCACAACCTCGCTTACACCATCTTGGCGTTGCGGCTCGGCACACACAGCAAGCTCGTCAAACTCGCCGAGAGGCTGGAACGATGGAGCGGACGCAGCGCATATGCGCACCTGTTCGTGACGCATGCGATGAAGAGCTATCTCGAAGTCAACTGGAAGCTCCAAGGACTCAAAGTGGTGTTGCACGATAGACCGCCGCAACACTTCCGCAGGGCTACAAGGGATGAGATGCACCGAGTGATGGTCAAGATCCTGCCGGACATGCGTCCTGTGATTGGCGACGAGTTTGTGCCGAGATACTCGCTGCCCGACAGCACGCCATTTACAAGGCTGCATGAGCGCGGCGAAGTGGAGGCGAGGGAGGATCGACCGGCGTTGGTGGTGAGCAGTACCAGTTGGACGGCTGATGAAGATTTCGGGCTCCTGCTCAGGGCTGCGAGGTTGTATGAGTATCGCGCGCGCGCACTTGCGGACAGCGCAGGTGTTACTGGTTCTTCAACGCATTCGCGCAGTTCCACTGGCGATAGTCTGCTGTCGCCCATCTCGTCACCCCCCTCCCCCTTTGGCACGGACAACGAGCCGATCCGCACGAGCAAGGAACGTCGACGCCCATCGATCGGCACACTCCGCACACCCACGCTCCCGTTCGAACCCGCCACGACGTTGCCCAAACTCGTCATCATCGTCACGGGCAAAGGCGAACTCAAGGAGCGCTACCTCGCCGAGATCGCACACCTCGAAGCCACCGAGGCGTGGCGGTTCGTGCGCATCCGCACCGCATGGCTCGAGACTGAAGACTACCCTGTGCTGTTGGGATGTGCCGATGTGGGCGTGTCGCTGCATACGTCGTCGAGTGGGTTGGATCTGCCGATGAAGGTGGTGGATATGCTTGGATGCGAATTGCCCGTGTGTGCGTTGGATTTCGCGTGTCTCGACGAGCTCGTGCGCGACCGGTATAATGGGTTGGTGTTCCGCGATGCCGAGGGGTTGGCGAGGCAGTGGGAGAGTCTGTTGGCAAGGCATCCCGAGCCAAATTGGTTGAGTGTCGGTGAGGGGATGTGCGCCCCATTCTCGGACTCGCCTAGTACGACAGGTGGTGGCTTGTTGGGAGAACCCAAAGGTGCAAGTGCTGCGGGGGTGGTACCGATGAGTCCGAATCCGAGTATGACGTTACTGCACAGTCCGGGACTTTCCCCCGAGGGAGAAGAGCGGGGAAGGTTCGACGGTCAGAGAGACAGGAGGAGCACTTGGGCGGGCAACTGGAAAGTGGTCATGCGGCCACTTCTCGAACCCAAACACCAGGACCAACCACCACCACGACCACCACCTGATGCGAGAGATGCGAGTCATTCATCGGCACTCAAACTTCCGTCTGCTTCGGGAATCCTCAACAGGAGGAGCAAGAAAGGATACAATCGAGCCAATACATGCGATACAGACACCGAAGACGACGAGCAGCACGAACAGATGGCCCATGGTGGTGCCTTTGGGTTCGTCAGCCAACCCGCGACCACCGTCCAGGGCGAAAGTCTGAAGGGGCTAAGACAGAGGAAGAGCGTCAGCTCCAAGACCGTCGCCGAAGGTCTCGTCGATACCCACACGGGTGTAGTGCCAGAGATCCAAGTCTGCCAACCATCCACTCCCGATTCGTAGTAGATGCAATGCTAGAAAGGACAACTATGCTTTGGCTTGTTTGGAAACCTTCCGTGGGCCATGACTTGAGCTGATGAAGTTGATGTAAATAGGGTGTATAGTATTGGGTTTGAGATTATATACGCAATGTTTGGCTCGAAAACACACAAGGCACTATGGCGGAGTGGTTATCGCGTGGCACTAGAATCAATTCGCATTCTAGAGTAAAATCCTACTCAACAATATATGCCATTCCCTCTGGGAGCACAGGTTCAAATCCTGTTGGTGTCGATTTTTTCCCCCAATTTTTGCGCCTTTTTTCGGCATCGTTGAACGCGCAAAGACGAGGGCAATCTGCTGCACTTTTTTCGAGCATGATCGATCGAGGAATGGAAGAGTTATGGTGATTTGAATTTTGTTTGAGATGGTGGGTTTCACAGCCGGTACTGATCGCGACGACGGATATGGCGTTACCAGCCCCTCGGCCTTGAGCCTTGCAAACTCCACTGAACTCAACACATGTCGGTATGCCATCCACTTGGACAAATCACTCCCGGTGGTAGCTCTACCGGCCACTGTTGCTGCCATCACCGAATCGAGGGACCTCGCGACAAATTCGAAGCTTTAATTTCCACCCTCTGCATTTGTTAAGTGACGTTGGGAAAGGGGAAGGTCTTGAACACAGGGACATTGATTGTCAATATCTTGATTCGACCTTGGGCCTAGAAAGAGGAGTTTGACAATAGAATGTGTGTACATGAGCAAGAAAGTCGCATTCTATTGAAATGATGATGAGAAACGGGTATCGGCGACTCACACTTTTTTTTTTGCCGCGGGGTGGAGGCGATTGAATGGACCCTGAAAATGGGCGCAGCTGTCAGAGGTTGGTGGCAAAAAGAAACATTACAACCATCATTCCTCCATCAATTCCACTTACAATGATGTCGAGGGCACAACTCGTAACAGCTGTGACAGCGGGTCCATCTCGTTTGGTCCTACCGCCGCTTTGCAAGCGGACAATCGTCAGTGGCTCGCCGAGACTCAAAGCCCACGTCAAGGATGCCAACGTAGCGCAAAGCGACAGAAACGATCGCCCAAGCCACACCTCATCGTCACCATCATCATCTTCGACGACTGAAGGCCTGACTGGATCCGATCGACTGCTCGCCGACGCACTACGATTAGAAAAGGAAGAAGAGGAGCATCTTTCGCGACAATCGTTCCAGCCTGACCCGAACGATCCTGTATGGACCGGCGAAGAGCGCGTCCAAGATACGGTATTACGAATGCTGATGGACAAATACAAACCTCTCCGCATCGCCTCTTCCAATCCTGGCATGGACCCTGCCGACGAAAAGATCAAAGCAGGCATCCAAACGCCCAACACACCTGGCTCCGCTCCCTCGTCCTACACCTCCTTCTCGAACCTCGAAAGCAGCATCGTTGGCGATGGAGAGTACGAAGGTGGACGTAAGCTGCCCAAAACGCCCGACGCCAAACCCTGGAGAGCAGTCTACGTCCGCCCGCCACATCTGCTCGGTACGGGTGCGGCCGATACTCCCAGCATCCACTACGGCCAATTCCTCCAAACCTCTTCTTCCTCTTCCTCCTCCACGACTGCCGCCACGTCCGACATGCGAAAGACACTCAAAGCTGCGGGTGTCAACCTCGCGCATCTACCCGTCGACGATGCCAAGGCGATGAACCAACTGCGTCAATCGGTCAAGTCAGCTCAACGTCGCTCCAAGCTGGTCAACGCGCGAGACAATGTGATCGACTACCAGCTGGCAAACTCTGGCTTCAACTCCCCGCCTCCATCATCCGGGGTGAATGCGGATGCCGAGGTGAGAGGTGATGAGCTAAGCGATACCAACCGAAACCTACAATTGCAGTTGGGCCATGCACAAGGATGGGACAGTGTAGTGGAGAAACGTATCAAGGCGGCATACGATGCGGGCGTGTTCAAGGAGAACAAACTGAGGGGGAAGCCGATCAAGCGCGATATGGAGGAGAAGAACCCTTTCCTGGCAAGGGAAGAGTACTTTATGAACCGGATCGTTAAGCGGCAGGGGGCTGCGCCACCGTGGGTGGAATTGAACGTCGAGTTGGAGACCGAACTTTCGAGTTGGCGCGGACGCATGGTGGATGCGTGGGTGCGACGCGCTTCTCGTATGGTGACCACCTCTTCGACATTATCTCAGGGTTTGGAACCGGTGCAACTGTCTCAGGCTGAAGGCGAGGGGACGAGTGAGGGTCAGAGGAGGTTGCTCGATGTGGCCAAGAGATACCGCGACACCGAATGGTTGGAAAGAGAACGTGCCTTCCATCAGGTGGAAGTCAAGCGGCTGAATCAACTCATTCGGAAGCATAATCATCTTGCGCCGTTTACGGCGAGGAAGGGGTTGTTGATGCTGGATCTGGAACTGACCAACATGTACCAACGTGCTCTACCGAGTCTGGTCGCCGAAATCTCCAGTATCGTCGACGCCAAACTCAACGGTCGGGATGGCGCGACTAAGCACGGATGGGATGATAATCTCACGCCCGCCAACGGCGCGGGGGCGGAGGCGATGGTGAGCTACGACATGTGGGGCCGCGAGATCAAGCCTACTCGGAAGGGAGGAGAAAACGAAAAGGGATTCCTGCATGGCTGGTTTGGGACGGGTGTGCAGGCTAAGGGCGAGGGTCAAGCTGCCGAGACGAGGGTGGGAGGTCATCGAGGAGGGAAAGCGGAAAAGGATGGAGGGGTGATGGACTTGGGCATTCTGGCGGCGATTCAGAAAAGTTTGGTTTGGGCGAGACAGAGGATTGGCGCATAGGAGGGGTTCTCTCGAGAGAAGTTTTGTCTTGGTAGCTGTCCACAAGGCCGTTAAGACTTTTATCGTTGGCATGTGCACAGCTTGACCTCGTTGAGTAAGTATGATTGTGACAATGGGTTTGGGCAGGGTTCAGTCGATCCAAAAAAAGCGTCGAGATGATCAAGATTGAGGGACCGGCAGAGCAACATCATGCGCGCCAGAGAAGGAATGCCATCTCGCCCAAGTCTGTAATCGCATTACAAGCCAACAAAGATGAGAGTGTGGGTCAGTATTCGGCCTTTGTTGTGCTGGTCGGAGTGTGAGCGGAAGCGGCGCTTACAAAAGTAGATAAAGTGTTTGGTTTCGTGGGTGACATAGCTGCCGTACTTTTGGCCGACGACAGCATGCCATGTTGGGCCGAATTTTTGATCCATGGTCCTCTTGACGTGGCCGGCCATGTCCTTTTCGACGCTGAACTTTTCCAGGGCATCGTAGGCGATCTCGATGGTTTCGGACTGCATCTCTTCAGACATGTCGACGTTCTTGATGACGGGTTTGAGTTGGCGTACGTTGTGGGTCGAGCCCTCTGGTGCTTTCACGTCTGCCATTTTGGTGCCGTGCGTTGGTGTCGAAGAAAGGAGATCGAGATGGAGGCGGAAACGACAAGGACGAGGTTGGCACACTGAGAGCGTTGGCGAGAACAACACTTTTGCAGTCTAACACGCGCAAATGGCAGAGCGGGTTCTGTCGTACGATAAAACTGTGCGTGAAACTGACATGCACGCGTGCAGCCAAAATGAACCCTTTATTAATAATTCCCGCCACCTCACTACTATACTGTACAACATCAGCGTTGCTGAGCTTGACACCATCATCATCTCCAGGGCATTGCTGGCAATCGCTGACAATGATTTTGCGGCCGACCCCGGCAACGCTGCGTGGTGCCATACGCGCAGCCAACAAGGCGCGCACACGCCCGCGCTCTCGTTCCATCACTTGGCTCTCATCCACAATCCACGCCTACCGTCCAAGACTATGTTCCAACCTTGGCATTGGTCATGCCGTTGGTTTTGCCTCGAGGCGAGCGTTTAGCTCCACCGCCGCTCGTCCAGCTCGCACAACGCTTCCCTCTCTTCTGCACAAGTTCTTTCTCAGCGCGACTCGTGCGCTGCGTAAGCCCCTCCTCCGCCACACCTTCCGGATTCCTCGCTTCTTCCCTCGCACCCTCTTGGATTCCATCACCACCAGGCGCATCCACACGCTTCGCTCTGACCTCCTCAAAGGCGCCTTGAGTGCATTCAAATCCAGCCCAACCGCATCAGCCGCCCATGCAGCCCGCTCCGCATACGCCTCGCTGGGAAAACCATCAATCGCGTTCGCCCGTGGAACCCTCTCCGGTCACGGCACTCGCCCTTCCTTCGGCGCGCTCACATTCTCCCCGCTCAGAGGCGGAGTGGGTCTGCACAGCGCAAGGAAATTCAGCAGCGGTGGTGCAAGAGTGTTTGACAACCTCCTTGTTCAAGCTCCCCTCGCCGTGCGTCTTGCTGGCGATGAAGGAGATGCCAAGTTCAAATTGGCCCGTCGATCTTCCACCACACCCCGGCATCGACGAATCGTGTCTGACGGACCGAGAAGGACTGGTTCCAAGTTTAGTTCCGCTAATCTTGGGTGGAATGCGGTTAAGCTCGCCGATGCGCGTCGAACGGTGGTGAGTGGGGTCGAGGAGGAGGATAAAGTGAAATCCGAGTTGGCGGCGCCAGAGTCGGAGTTTTCGACGTACTTCGGGCTTCTCCCTCGCACAGAGTCAGCGCCATCCGAATGGAGAGAGGAAGGGTTCGAATCGGAATTGTCGAGCTACTTCCATCTACCCACCCCTGCTTGCGATTATGCGGAGGAAGAGGAGGTGGTGGTCACGATCGATCTCATCGATCCCTTCTGCTCACAGTTCACGCATGATGGTCCACTCGAAATCAACCCCACCTTACTGGAGGACACACGCTACCTTCAAGCCAAATCCATCCTCCGCTCCCTCTACTCCTCCTCCCACCACCACAACCTCAACATCGACCTCAGCTCAAACCCACACCAATGGAAAATCACAATCAAACACTCCTCGCCAACCCAAATTCGCACCCTCCTCAACCTCGGTTCCACTTGGATCGATTGGATCACCATCCTCTCCCACACCCAGCAGAATTGCGACAATGACGAGCAGGTCCAGAGTGTATCAACAACCTCAACTACAAGTGGAACTGAAACCGAGTTGGATTCTGCGGAAATCATATCTCTGCCCTCACACTTTTGCACTTCGACCGATTCGTTCGGCGCTGCACACACTCGTTCGCTCGTCTAAAAAAATCATGACATGTCAAAATTTGGTCCGTTTGCAATCCCCACCACCGCTCTATGAAACACTGTTGTTGTTGTTGGTGTGCTTACCACTGTGCAACTGATCCTGATCATCGTTTGGCAGGATCGCGTCCATCTTGGCTCTACGTTGCTTGAGTACGTTTTTGATAAAGAACTCGCCAGCCTTGTAGCTGCTCCTTACAAGCGGACCGGAGGCGACGTACAGGAAGCCTAGCTCCTCTGCGCGTTTCTGCCAATGCTGAAACTTTTCGGGGCTGACGTATTCTTCCACCTTCATATGTCGTTTCGTGGGTCGCATGTACTGGCCGAACGTGACCACGTCGACGTTCATCTCCCTCAGATCGCGCAGCGTCTGATCCACTTCGGCGTCCTGCTCTCCGCAGCCAAGCATGATGGACGTCTTGGTGATCAGTTGCGGCTTGACCAATTTCGCATGCTGCAGCACTGCCAGCGACTGTCGGTACTTGGCCCTGCGATCGCGCACAAACGGCGTGGTGCGTTCCACCGTCTCGACATTGTGCGCAAACACGTCAAGCCCACTCTCAACCACCTGCTCAACACAATCCTTGTCGCCGGAGAAATCAGGCACCAACGCCTCCACTAGAATGCTAGGCGACTTGAACTTGATCTTGCTGATCGTGCTCGCAATGTGCGCTGCTCCCCCGTCGGCCAGATCGTCTCGGTCCACGGAGGTCAACACGATGTAGCCCAGCCCCCAGCGCGAGATCGCCTCGGCCGTGTTCTCCGGTTCGTGCGGGTCGAGCGGCGCAGGTGCACGCGACGTCTTGACCGCACAGAATCGACAGCCTCTCGTACATGTATCGCCCATGATCATGATGGTCGCAGTGGCGGTATCCTTACCACCAGACCCGCCCCAGCACTCGCCAATGTTGGGACATCGCGCTTCTTCGCAGACGGTGGAGAGTCCAAGACCGCGAAGATCCGATTTGATACGGGTGTAGTTGGCGCCGGTAGGGATCTTGGTCTTGAGGTGGGATGGGAGACGCGGTTGACCGGTGCGGCCCATTTGAACCCGACCGATGGTCGAGGAAGAGGAGAGCAGGTCGGAAGCATCGCCGGTGGCAAAGTCGTCAATGGAAAGGTCGGCCGCAAGCTTCTCACGGAACGCAGCCATGCGTGGAGAAACCTTGTTGGGTGCATCTGTGGCATACGTCCTCAGCGATTGAGCTGAAGCAGAAGTGGAAGAGGAGGGAGCGAGCGAGGGTGTGGAGGAGGATGTGGATAGGCCTCGAGAGCGTGGAGTGATGTGTGCAGTGTTGATGGTAGCCGGGCCCCACTCAGCAAAGTGGTCCCTCTGAGCGGCTTTGCTCAATCCGAGCCTTCCGCGCCATCTTGGCCAGTGCACGAGTCGCTCTCGAAGATCCTCGAGATCGTGCACCGAGCTGGCAGGAGCCAGAGCGGAACGCAGGATCAATTTGGAGTCGGTCGTCCTGAGATTGCCGTACCAGTCGCCGTGCGGATAGACGAGAGCGTTTGCTGCCCATGCATGACCACCGACGTGACTGACAGGAAAGACTTTAACCTTCTTGGGCGCCTGCTTGCCAGACTTGATTGTCGTTGCCTCGTGGGCGCGGACTTGGTGCTTGAGTGCCTTGAGAACCGCAGAGCCAGCAATGCCGCACCTGCAGTCGCGGGCGCCGTGGGTGCAAACATAGACATGCGTTTCGTCGTCGTCCTTTGCCTGGCCCGTCTGAGGCTGAGCGGATGCCAAAGCCTTGTCGACCCGCTCACGGAATGAAGCACCTTGGTCAAGGGTTTTGAGCGAGACAGGACCGACGGTGGCCATGGTGCCGTTAGTGGTGTATGCATACACGAGGAAGCGCTCCTCCTCCTGAGCCGAATTGGGGACGGCACGCATCATGCGTGGTGTTTCTGCGTTCCATGCTTGCAGGTCAAGGTTGGATGTTGATGATGAGCTAGGGTTGCCTGCGGAGAACGAGATGCCGTAACCTTGCAGACTGGCGCCCTTCTTAGTGCGGCTCTCGAGTTCAGAGAGGAACGAGGATACGGACTCGAGATGTGATGGCCAGGTTTGTTCGGGACGTGGGTGCTCGTAGGGGTGAACAATGAGATGGACCTTGTAAGACGGCGAGGTGCCTGCGAGCGGAAGAGGCGAGTAAGGGGCAGCTGGGATTTCGCCATTCTCGTTGAGTGCGATGGAGATATCTTGTCCAGAAATAGTGTTGGCAACATCAGCCGATGAAGTAGCATTGAAACGAGTAGCCGAAGCGAAGATGGATCTGCAGCTCGACGCCACCAGCGGGCTAGGCGCAGTTCGTGCAGCCAACGATTGAACCGGGAGTGTGGACCGTGTACGGAGAAGGCGCGGTGCAGCAGCTCGCACCGAAGCGGAGGAAGATGCCCAGCAATTCATCTCTAAATGACGTTGGCAAAAGATAAGAATAGCGAGATGATGGCGATGGTGCGGGGAGTAGAAAGGTGAGGTGAGCAACACTTGGAACTTGATTGGTTGCAGCTCAGTTGGCGTCAGGTCAACCAGGCGTAGGCTTAGGTTTAAGCTTAGTGCAGCAATATAATAAATTTGTTGCCACCAAAAGAAAACAAAACAAAAAAAAACCTCAGCCTGCTGAGGTGCTTTTGACGGCCCAACAAAAGAATTATTATTATTTTTATTGGCTAAAAATGACTACTTCTCTCCAGCTCAGTTTTTCGGTTGTTTCCGGCTGTCACACTCACACTGTCGCATAATGACAACAGCTGCTGTTGACTGCGAGCCAGGTGCGTCCTCCAAATGGCAAGGACTAGCGTAGGTCAATAGCATCAGCCATGCGTGGTGAGCCAGCAATCAAGTTGGTATGTTGTTGCTAGACGGACTATATAGTAATAATACAAGGTGACATGAGGGGTAATGTCAACAAGCAAAAGCAAGCTCTGCTGAGTCGATCAAGAGCCTGCGCTGATTTGATTTGTAAACGAGGGCGACAGGCTGATCTAGCCAGATGCTAGAAATGTATGACCCATCTTGAGCTGTTCTTCCAATCTGCGAATCTCTTCTAGGCTCTCGCTCTTTTCGATGGCATCCTCGATCGCTTTGCGCTCTTTGGCGGTGAGCAAACGACGTTTGGATCCATTTAACCTACCAGGCTCAAATGTACGTCGCTTACCTAGCTGCGCATCCACATTCATCGCCGCCTTCCCCTTGCTCAGAATGTCCGATGCCAACGATGACCGCTCGCCCTCTTCGTCCTCCATCAATTGCTTGGCCAACGCCCTCTCCTTGTCGCGTATCCTGTGGAAATCCAACACTCTCACTTGCGGCAGCTTCCAGATGACAAACTCTCTGTAATGGCTCTCTCTCGCCACCGGATTGCCCATCAAACACAAGAACTCGAGCCGCGAGCATTTCGCCAGATGCACGAGTTCGGCCAGCTCGGATATCGAGTTGTTCGTCAACGTCAAGGAGTGGAGCGCAGGCAGTGAGGAGCCGAGCAATGGGTCGATGCGCGTTACGAGATTGTTGCTCAGTTGCAAATGTTTGAGCTGACGGAGCAGAGGAAAGTTGCCGAGAAAGCGGATATCGTTATCGGTAAAGTCTATCGAGTCGTTCTGATCGCCTGTCACACCGAGGTTTTCGATCGCCGGGATCTTGAGCCCACGCAGATCCAATTGGCGATCTTTCAAAGTGTTGATGGAACAATGGCTCCGTGAGAGTAGTTCCGGTGTGAGCTTCATTGTGATGCTGTGTTTGTGACGCCTGCTTCAACTTGCGAGATTGACAGGCCTGATGGACTGCGCTGGTGAGGTGATGAGTTTGCCAATGCCAAGATACCAGCAAGTGGGAGCCGGTCGCAATAGCTTGTCCCCTGTGTATAGAAAGCAGTGATCTTTCGGGTGGCAATGGATGCGACAAGGTCAAGATGATGGACAATGACATCAAAGTGGGAGAAGAACGCATTAACGCGTCACGTGAGTCGCTTTGCTTTGAAAGAATTTCCAAAAAACAAAAAAGAAAAAAAAAGGCTTTCGTTGTTGAAAGAAATTTTATGTTAGGGAGGTTTCGGCCGCTGGTTATACCACCTTTTCGGTGGAGAGACGGCGTCTCGGTTACGTTCATGCATGACCGAGAGGTGGTCTCTCCACCTCGAGGCCATCTTACCGTCCACCTCCTTCAGCTAAGCTTCGTCAGGTCTCCGTCTTACCAGCTACCCTTCTAATCGGGTGTAGTTTAAGCGAAATATAACATTGTTTGCATTGCCATTACGTTAGAACGAGTCTGAGATGTTAAACTGAGGTTGAACAAGCGTCTGTCGAGGTCGAGTGATCTTCTTGAGCCCGGTTTCTAGTATGTTGAGTGATAGATCCAGTACTACCACCATCTTAGCCGCTTCCCCGCATTCTGAAACCTTACTTCGCCGCTTCCGGCCGTTCTCGGAAGACGCCGACGCGATCATGCAGAGCTACATGCACGCCGAAGCGTTAGAATCGTCCGGAGATGCCGTTCTGCTTGATGCCGTCGCAGTCATTGCTGCCTCACAACGAAACCCTCGAACCAACCTTCATCCTCGCCGTCTTGCCAATATCATCATCGAGCAAGACGCTGTCCACTTCCTCGCCGACACAGGCCTCACTCCAGACACATTCAAAGAGATACACAATGCAATGAAGCTTCCAAGAGTCATACGAACGCATGCGCAAGATTGTGTTGATTCTGAGATTGCTCTGTTCATGGTGTGTGTCTTTCTACGTGGCCGGACCCTTCGCTCGCTTGAAGGCCAGTATGGCTGGTCTCACGGCCGCATCAGCAGGATCGTACGAACAATGGTTGACCTTATATACAAAGAATGGGGTCACTTGCTCAATGTACAAAGCCGCCGACATCGCTTGACGTCGCCTCGAGCTCTTGAGCACTACGCCGCCGCCGTCAATCGCAAGTTTGGCCTCCCGCTCATATGGGGTTCTATTGATGGCACAGTTAGGCCGATAGCGAGGCCGCAGGAGGATCAGGAGAGAGTATACAGTGGTCACAAACGCTTACATGCTCTCAAGTATCAAGTAATCTCAGTACCAAATGGCATTATCTTTTGCTCGCAACCGTACCTCGGGCCTGTACATGACAGCCGCATTCCACACGCTCAGAAGCTGGCTCAATGGGCTCAAGCGCATGCTAAGACGGAGGACGGGAAGCAGATGTACTTGTATGGGGACCAGGCTTATGGAGTATCGTCGGCAATACTCACAAAGATTCGGGGGTAACATCATCGCAGACTACCAGTCGAACTTTAACTATGTAATGAACAAGTTCAGAGTACAAGTGGAATGGTCTATCGGCTTGATACCTGGTCAATGGCCTCGGTTCGATGTCAAGAGGCAGCAGAAGACGGGTCTGAGCCCCGTCGGAAAGGATTACCTCGTAAGTATCATACTGTACAACGCCAAGACATGCTGCATAGGTAACATTGTGAGTAAGACTATGCACTGCGATCCTCCTACAGTCGAGGAGTACTTCTCTCGTCCTCGAGTAGCATATGCTCATCCCCAACCCAACCCTCAGCTTGATCAGACGGGTATCAATTCACTCACGATGGCCGATAGCGAAGAAGCTCTTCAGGTAGAATATGTACTTTAGATTGCGTTCTATATACATGAATGATAAGCTAAAGACCACGACTTCGAGACCTTGTGATGCGAGTGAAGTCGGAGCGGTGATGCCTTCTTGCCGAAGGCGATTCTTGATCTTGAGGAGGAGGAGCAGCACAGCGGTTGCAGCGAGGAGAGGCCTCGATGGTGTCGAGAGTAGTTGGAATCGAAGCTGTTGACCTAGTACTAAGACCCCCGTGCCTGCCTTGAATAAGACCCAGCATCGCTGCCATCAACTCAGCATGCTGGTTTAGCTGCTGCTGCATTGCCTCTGTGTGCCTGTTGTTTGCTTCGACCTGCGACTTGAACAGCTCAAGTTGCTGCATCTTGAAGTCCTTCTCCCATTCGCGATACTCTTGTGTGCTTCGAGTTAACTCACCTAGTACGTCCGATGTGTTGCGTGCGCGCTTGCGGCTTGGTCCTGTGAAGAGATCCTCGTCTGACTCTCCGTGCGAGTTTGAAGCTGACCTACGGCGTTCTCGAAGCGTGGTCATTGATCTTGCGACAGCGCCATGCGGAGGTGGATCAGGTAGTGCCTCGAAGTCGTCATGAACCATGTCTTGATGCTGTCTGAGCCTGTGTGCCAACCTATCCCGATCCTCTTGTTGTTCTGTATTGTCCGCGCGTGGTTGAGAACCTCTTGAGGCTCGAGCTGACACCGACTCGTTGAATTCGTCGAGCATGGACTCGATCTCGGTACGATGTTCAGTGATTCCTGTTGATCTGCTGTTCCTCAGCGATCGAGTCTTGCGAGCCTTGGCTAGTTCGCTGATCTTTCTCTTGATGCCACGCTCAGATCGCAATGGCAGTCCCTGTTGAGCGGCCTTGATGTTGAATTCAATCGTAGCGCGATCCCAGGCCTTCCCTTTATCAGCGCTCGCAGTCTCAACGTTAGGATTGTGAGCTACCACAGACCTCACCACGTCGTCGGTAGAGACAGGATCCCACGGGGGCTGTGTCTTGCTAGGAAACCTTGCCATTTCATCTAGCTTGTTTCGAACCCATTGAACTGTGATCGTGTGTGGTGGAACTTGACTTGGTATTGCTTGTGATGGTGACGGCGACGGCAGCAGAACTTGTGAGCTATGTACAGGAGAAGGCACATAGCGAGGTGGGCTAGGAGACCAGGCATAGGGACCGAGGGATGTTGCCGGGAGTTGAATTTCAGGTACTCCGCTGACCTCGGACTGTGAACGGTTGGTATTGATGGTGCCGGAGAGGTTGATTATGCCTTCCCGGAGCTCCTCCGGGAAGTTTCCGAGGAGCGTGTGAGCGTCGTCGGTGTTCATGGTTGTACAAGCTGGTTTCGTCGGCAAGAAGCGGTTGTTGTGGGCCGGAATGTGGGGTTTAAGTTTGTACGACGCCGATGAGTAAACAACTTTGCATTACAATCACAGTTTTCGGTCCCGGCATTTGCTTCTGCATGATCGTGAGGACAAGTACTACCACCAGCGAGTTTCGATAGATCTCACATATACGTAGAAAATGATGTTGATTATTAAGCATTTTTAACGCGTCACGTGTGAGTGTGAAAATTTTTTTATCGGAAAGCTGAGCGCGCCGATTTGGTCAGTTCCGCTTTGTTCTCCTCACCACCTTCCTATTAGATTCTTAAAGTCAATCGATGCGAAGTAGCTATCGCGGCGTTAGTTTATCCAATGTTAGATACGACTTACAACACTCGGTAATGGATGTTTGACATCCGATATCCTATTTCCTAAGTTGCGATCTTGGGAGAGTGTCGTGAGTCGTTAAGTCCGTGCTCGAACTATCACAGAGTTTGATGTCTGTGACTTAGTAATGCTAGGACAATATCGATATTGAACGGGGCGCAGCGGTTAGAAGCTTCGAAGGATTTGGACGAGGAAGATCAACATCCAATATCGGATGTTGATGCTAGTCGTCAGATCTTATAAGTCGATAAGTAAGGTAGTGATTCGATAAGTTCTATTCACTTTCTCGGGTGCTGGTCCCGGGTCTTATATACATATGTCTTGATCCTAACTCGTACAGCGAAGGTGTCCCCATCTTCGCTATACTCCCTATGCGTTTCCTATAGTGACTATCTTGTCCTCCGTCTATGTCCCCAACACTCGTTATTGAGTGTTTCTCTTCATCATGTGGGCCCTTATTCCGCCACTGAGCCTCGTACCTCAGTCATGATTGGTTCGTGTCTCGTCCGCCCGTCCTTCTCTCCTCTTCCATGCTAGGTAGAAGGTTCCGTTCGGGGCGGACCGGTTTGCCACCCCTCTAATGTGGTCCTGTCATTGGGCGATGAGTGTGTGGGTTCGTAACTGAGGTTCATGATTCGTCGAGCGGTCTCAACATTTGGTATCGAATGTTGAGACCTGTCAGCGGACCAATGAGGGTACTGTCGGGTGTCGCGTGGGCGCGGGAAATGTCTAAATCCGCCCGGCGAACATTGGGACCGGTGTCTCGACATTCGCCGTCGCGTGTACAACACTCACTACTGAGTGTTGTGTGCCGATATGTGATGTGCCCGATTGCGAGATGAAAAGCTGATTCGTAAGGCGAATCCAACAGTCCCCCTCATCGAGCACTCACATCACACGGCACAGACAAGTACATTTCGATCAAGACATTTTGCATTGGACTGCTACTCTTCATATTCCTGGTCCGCGTTTCCACGTCCAGTCTTACGTCCGACGAGTGCTTCACGCTCGTCGAACATCTTTCGAAGAGTGCCGGCAATCCTAATGACGTTGGCCGGAGTCCAGAGGCGAGGTTTGTTCTTCTCGCCCCTCACGTTCCTGTCGCCCTTGATGCCGGCTTCCGCTGCTTGTCGCAGCTCCTCCAGTCCAGCTCGGATTTCACCCGCGAGTACCACTCGTCGGGTGCGCTTGCCTTCGAATCCTGTTCCTCGACAAATCCTGCCGCTGACGATGCAGGCGTCGCAGGCACCCTTGTCTGTTGCGCGATTCCGGCCCATGTGGTTGACACCGGCGCCGTACGTGCAAAGGATCCTGCGCGTCTCGCAGGGTTTGCACGACGGTTCGGCGACGCGGAATCCGGGATGCAGGTCGTCACCATGCTTGGGGAAGTGCTCGGATGAGCAACGTACTTCCCCAGCAGGTACGACGAACCTGCGTTGCTTCTCCAGGCCGATATCGGGGTCCATCGGTCCGGACCAAGCAAGATGCGGTGGCAAGGGCCACCTCGCGCATCCACCAGCGGGCTCGGGTGCCAGGCTGGGAGGGTCTCGACGAGAGGCGCTTGCATCCTCTTCGTCGTCGTCGTCGATGAGATTGCCCTCGTCGTCCTGAGGGCATCGGAAAAGGGATTGCTGGCTGGGCGGGGGGAGCTCAGCGGCGATCATGTTGGAGGAGGTGGAAGCGAGGGAGGTGACGTTGCGCGTCGACCTCAACCTCAAACCGCCTGTGCTCGGTCGAGCGGATGCAGGCGTCGTGGGTGCCGTGCTCTCCGGAGCAGAGGGCGGCGAGAATGATCCATCCGTCGTGCCACGCCGGGCAGGGGGCGAAGGTGAAGTCGTGTCTCTTGAGGTGGACCGCGATGACGCCGAGCCACGATTGGCAGGCGACGGAGGTGGGGAAAGTGGTACTCGAATGGGCGGTGGAGATTCTGATGCTGCGCCTGTTGAGGCGGGCAGCGGCGAGTCCGAGCCACGGGTGGCGGACGGCGAGATCGAAAGCAACTGCACTTCCCCGTGGAAGGCAGGCGAGAGATGGGGAGGAGTCGTTGAGGTAATGGCCGTGTCGCGATTGACAGAGGGCCCGGCGAAGTCGTTCCTAGCCATGCTGTCGACAGCAGAGGGCTCGTCATCGTCGATGTCCATGGCATCCGGGCCAGAGGGACAAGTCGTTGGTGCCGTGGTGGTGACGGCGGCGTTGTCGGTGGTGGTGGTGCTCGCCGTCTGAGCTGCGCGCCTCGCGGCGGCAGCTAGTACGGCCCGGCGTTGGGCCTCTCGTTGCTTCTTGGACATCGCCATTGTCGTCGGCGGAGGAAAGGAGTGTGGTGGTGGTGGTGAGGAAGGAAGAGAGAGAGAAGGAGGAGAAGAAGGAGAAGAGAGGGAAGGCGAAGGAGCTGAGTTCAGGATCTCTTTGTCTTCTTCCGCCTTCTCTCTTTGTCTGATTGTTCGGTTCTCCGCAAGTAGGGTCGGTGACATTCCTATAGTGCGTTTTCCAAGTCTGGCTCGCTTCTTCGAGGGCACTTGAGCGGTGTGAGGGTTTGTAGATACTGTTCTGCGCAGCCGTTTAATGAAGTCGATGCGCCGCGAATGCGCAGAAGATATTCGGTTTCGGGTTACTGACATTCAGTACTGAATGTGGCGGCGGTGTGTGAGCTTTGGGAGGGCCGGTAATTGTTTTTGGTTGACCTTCGTAGGTCTTTTTTATCCTTTTTCTGATTTTTGTTTCGTGTTTGAATTTTCCTTGAGGCGTTTCGGCAAGCTGTCAAGTAATGCCGGGTATTTACATAGACAGGGTCCAACATTCATTACTGAGTGTTGGGTTTCATTGTCGGTTTTTGGCATTGGATCCCGAGTGCGTCCCTGTTGGTCGTAATCTTATTCTTCTCGAGCGCCTTTGTCAGGATATCGGCCAATTGATCGTTTGTCGATACTGGTTTCACAGAGAGCACACCTGATTCCTGGTACTCTCGTGTGATGTGGTACTTGAGCCTAAAATGCTTAGTTCTGTTATGGAACTTCGGCTCTTTGCTGAGCTCGATTGCTGCTCTGTTGTCCACCATGAGGTCTGTCGGGGTTTTGATTTGCAAGCCGAGTTCAGACATTACCCATCGAGTCCATATGATCTCCTTGCCGGCCTCTGCCATCGCGACGTATTCAGCGTATGTGGTGGAGTCCGTGATGATCGACTGGAGTTTCGATACCCAGCTGTACGGCATTGAAGCGACAGTGTTGACAATTCCAGATGTGGATCGCGATGTCTCAGTGTCCCCCGCGTGATCTGCATCGGTGAATGTGCGCAACCATTTTCCAAAGTCAACATTCGATGCTGAATGTTGGGAATCGAGTATGCGTCTGTACATTAGTCCATGCGTGTTAGTTCCCTTGAGGTAACGGAGTAGGTGTTTCGCTTGGACCATGGCATTAGCATGCGGATGTGCGAGTTCTCGGCTGAGCTTTTGGATCGCGAAGGCGATGTCAGGCCTGGTGCAGGTGGCTATGTATAGCATCTGGCCGATGATGCTTCTGTACGTGGAGTGTTCTTGTGGGGGGAGTGGTTCCCCTCCTTTGAGGTCGCTGCTTGGATTAAGTGGTGTATGGACGATGTTTGCGGAGTCTAAGCCATATGTTGTGAGGAGGCGATTGATGTAGCTGGTCTGCGTAAGGTGGATCGTCTTCGAAGTCTGTTCGACTTGTATGCCAAGGATGTAATCCAATAGCTCGCCGCCGGTCATCTTGAAATGCTTTCGGAGCTCGGTCATGACACTGGAGGCTGAATCTTTGTTCTCAGCGAAAATGAGGATATCATCAACGTAGAGTGTCAAGATCACACGACCAGTCTCAACATTTGGTACTGAATGTTTGATATATAGTGCCGAATCGTGTTTGCTCCTTGTGAATCCCATTCCTCGCAGTGTGGAGTCCGCCTTGTGGTACCAAGTCCGCCCAGCTTGCTTGAGTCCGTAGAGTGACTTATTGAGCTTGCAGACCGTTCCATCGGGTGATCCTCGTGGATAATCTGGTGTTGGCGGCGGTCTCATGTAGAGGTCCTTGTCGATCTCCCCGTTCAGGTATGCGGTCGAGACGTCCATTTGATAGATGCTCCACCCAACTTGTAAGCTGATGATCATCAAGAGTCTCAGAGTGGAGATCTTGACTACTGGGGCGAAGGTCTCATCATAGTCGATGCCGTGTTTCTGGGCAAATCCTTGAGCCACAAGTCTTGCCTTGTACTTATCGATCGATCCATCTGACTTTCTCTTAATCTTGAAGACCCATCGGCTACCGATGATGTTGGATCCAGATGGTGGTTTGGTCATTGTCCATGTGTTGTTGTCCTTGTGTGACAGAAGTTCTTTATCGATTGCTTCTTTCCACAAGTTCCAATCTGGTCTTCGATGCGCTTGAGCGATTGTGCGAGGTTCATCATCGAGTTGGCCAACTGGATCGGTGGTCTCAACATCTGATACCGAATGTTCCAACTCGTCGACGATTTCTCGTACCGCGTTGGCCTGGAGTCTTGGCGATCCCGGCGGTGACCCAGGAGGAGTCGCTATTCCTTGCGCGCGTTCTTCTGGGGTAAGGTAAGGCAAAGTATTGCGCTCAGGGATTTCGTTGAGGGTTGCGACATCTGTGTTGTTGATGCGTGTTTCGGTGGGTGAGTCTCCAACATTCAGTACTGGGTTGTCGTACTCGTCACTGGATGTTGGCAACCTCGCGTCTGATTCACGAATCCCAGCGAAGGGGAATGAGGTCTCATCGAAGGTGCAGTGAACCTGTGTCAGGTATTGACATTCGTTCTTATCGTATAGCTTGTAAGCCTTGGTTCCTGGCGTCACGCCGAGGTATACGCAAGGCACGGCTCGATTGTCCAAAGTGGTTCGTTTTTCGGCGGGAATATGGGCAAATGCTGCACATCCGAAGGTGCGTACCATAGTCAGGTCCGTAGGTCTGCCATACAACGCTTCGTATGGCGTCTTCATGCCGTTTCCTTTGGTTGGTAACCGATTGTTGAGGTACACGGCATGCAGGAGTGCGTCACCCCACATGGTGTCTGGGACGCTTGACTGAATCATGATGCAACGCACTATGTTGAAGAGCGTTCGATTCATTCTCTCCGCGACACCATTCTGCTCGGGAGCGAACGGTGATGTCCGTTCGTGTAGTATGCCGTGTCGGCCAAGATAGTCTGCCATTTCGTTACTCGTGTACTCCCCTCCATTGTCAGTACGGAGTCGTTTCATCTGATTGCCAGTTTGCCTTTCCATGACTGTCTTGTACTCTTGCAGGCATCCAAAGACTTCACTCTTGCGAGAAATGAGATAAACCATTGTGAATCGAGTGCAATCGTCAATGAATGTGACTGCGTATCGATGGCCTTGTGGAGTCTCATCTGGAATCGGGCCCTTGACGTCGGAGTGTACAAGCTGAAGTGGGGTGTCAACACTCAGTACTGAGTGTTGAAAGGGCAACTTGGATGATTTACCCACTTCGCAGGTTTCGCACTTGGGTTGTGACTTTCGCGTGTCGATAGTCATTCCGGGGACTGATTTGGCAATCTCTTCAAGACGTTGTTTTCCTGGATGCCCGAGGCGTTTGTGCCAGTCGTCAGCCTTGGTGCTGTGATCAGCGGCGAGTCCGGCGAAATCTATACCGACCTGGTCGACGTATGTGAGCGGTCCGATGTGTACACCTCTGCAGGTGACTCTTCCGCTTCTAGTTTGGGCGATCGTTTGCTTGTCGGTCGTTGTAATTCTGACTTTCCTTCGCATGATTCCTGTTGACAGCAAGTTGACGCTGAAGGATGGTATATAGGCGACGTTGGTGAGGGTGATCCTATTGGTTAACCCGTTTCCTACGTTGACTTCCATTTCTACAGTACCGAGTCCTTCGATCTTGACTGGGACATCGTTTGCAACCCAGATTGGTTTCATTGAGACGCCAATGTGAAGGTCCGAGAAGAGATCTTTGTTACAGCAGATGTGTCTGCTCGCACCTGAGTCCATGAGCCACATCGTCGTTCGGGGATGTGTTGAGTCGGTAATTGAGTACGCGTTCTCATTATTGGGTCCCTGGACTCGGTTCTGAGTGTTTGACCCTGGATTATTGGATCCCCCGACTCGGTTCTGAATGTTTGACCCTGGCCGGTCTACCTTTGGGTTATTGCAGTTCCTTGACAAGTGCCCCTTTTGTTGGCAATTGTAACAAGTCATTTGTTCGATGGGGACCTTCTTCTTACTCTTGGACATTGGACGCTGAGTGTTCTTCTTTCCCTTCTTGTTCCCATCACTCGCGTAGTATGCCGAAGAGTTGTTCTTGTGTTTGCTTTCCAGTCCATGGTTGTTGAGTCCCAAGCGTAGTTCTTCACTCCTGAGCCTAGTGACGATGGAGTCGAGCTCGACTTTCTCGTCGATGGTCTGACTTGCGACAGTGAACATTTCGTTTTCGTTCCCAATCCTGTGTATGATCATCTGTCCTTGTTCTCGGCGAGCTCGGTACGTTTCTTTGATCTGAGCCGCTATGTTCTCGTATTCCTTCCGTAGTCCTTTCATTAGGATACTGTACTTCTTGTGGAAGGTAATGGTATATCCAGCAAGCATGAGGTGATCTGCGAGTTGATTGATGCGACCGACGAAGCCGTCGATGGTTCGTCTGTCTTGCCTTAGGCTGTTGAATTCCGTCTCCATCTCTTCGAGCTGCCACTTCATGGATTTGGCAAATCGATCCTCGAGTGTCGTCCATATCTGGTGAGCGTCCTCGAGATCATTGATGGTGTGCTTGATGTCGTTTGATAAGCTACTTCTGAGCATGCCGCATGCGGTCAGGTTTGCGTTCAGCCAATCTCCATATGCGGTGTCGTCTTCTGATGGTCGGGGTAAAGTCCCTCTGACGATTCCGTACACCCGTATTCCCTTTTGCATCAATACATCGATACATTTATCTTTCCATGTGTAGTAGTCTTTGGCTTGTTCGAGTTTCGGTAGTCGCAGGTGGTTTTGCGATGCATTCGATTCCGTCATTGTGAACACAGATCCGGGTGTCGGCGAGTTGCGAGGGGTGTTGATATTTGTGGTTACGTTGGCGACACTCAGTGATGAGTTGTCGAATTCGTTGGTGTCTTGTGTGTCCCTGCTGATAGTTTCAGCGATCGAATCGAGGGGACGTGATCTTGAGCGAGTTCCTCGGTAGGTACCTTCAGAGTTTCCGTCAGGCGTTGGGCTCATAACCTATTAGATTCTTAAAGTCAATCGATGCGAAGTAGCTATCGCGGCGTTAGTTTATCCAATGTTAGATACGACTTACAACACTCGGTAATGGATGTTTGACATCCGATATCCTATTTCCTAAGTTGCGATCTTGGGAGAGTGTCGTGAGTCGTTAAGTCCGTGCTCGAACTATCACAGAGTTTGATGTCTGTGACTTAGTAATGCTAGGACAATATCGATATTGAACGGGGCGCAGCGGTTAGAAGCTTCGAAGGATTTGGACGAGGAAGATCAACATCCAATATCGGATGTTGATGCTAGTCGTCAGATCTTATAAGTCGATAAGTAAGGTAGTGATTCGATAAGTTCTATTCACTTTCTCGGGTGCTGGTCCCGGGTCTTATATACATATGTCTTGATCCTAACTCGTACAGCGAAGGTGTCCCCATCTTCGCTATACTCCCTATGCGTTTCCTATAGTGACTATCTTGTCCTCCGTCTATGTCCCCAACACTCGTTATTGAGTGTTTCTCTTCATCATGTGGGCCCTTATTCCGCCACTGAGCCTCGTACCTCAGTCATGATTGGTTCGTGTCTCGTCCGCCCGTCCTTCTCTCCTCTTCCATGCTAGGTAGAAGGTTCCGTTCGGGGCGGACCGGTTTGCCACCCCTCTAATGTGGTCCTGTCATTGGGCGATGAGTGTGTGGGTTCGTAACTGAGGTTCATGATTCGTCGAGCGGTCTCAACATTTGGTATCGAATGTTGAGACCTGTCAGCGGACCAATGAGGGTACTGTCGGGTGTCGCGTGGGCGCGGGAAATGTCTAAATCCGCCCGGCGAACATTGGGACCGGTGTCTCGACATTCGCCGTCGCGTGTACAACACTCACTACTGAGTGTTGTGTGCCGATATGTGATGTGCCCGATTGCGAGATGAAAAGCTGATTCGTAAGGCGAATCCAACACTTCCGAACCACCATCTCTCTACCTCACTCACCACCTCGGCAAGCGAGGTGGTCTCACCACCCTCCGGCGTCGACCGAAACCTCTCTGTTTATGGGCCAAAAAGCATAAAAGAGACCACAAGTTTCTTGCTCGTGCCCTTGATCAACTACCACCATATCCTATACCATCTCGTCTCCAACATTTTCTCTCCTCGAACTGTTCTTCTTTCACTCCTGCCAAGTCCTCACACCCTTCTGCTCGACAATCCTCCCGTTGCCGTCCCTGATCCTTTTGAGTAATTCCGACATCCACCACACTCCCTGATCCCTAATCCTCGTTCTTGATCTACTCGCCTGTTTTCTTGGCTTGTCTTCCTTCATCTTTACAAACTGGACCTAATTCTGCCCGCCTCGCGCTCTTCTAAGCCGTAGCGGTTCCTGGTGAGGGTCCAACATTAATCCACCTGTTCTATTCGTAGGCGCAGGTGGGGCGTATTCAGTGGTACGGCGGCCTACACATTCGCTAAGCTGCTGGGTATGTCAGCCGCGCTTGTCCTCTTTTGTGCTTTGTTCGGCCTGGAATCCAGGCAAGTTCCTTCTAGTTACTGTAACAGGTGCTGGAGTCATTTGGCACTTGCTTTCCTTGTCGACGTGGCCTGGGCAGGCTGGCAACATTCTTTACCTTTGTTGCCTGGAACTTGACCGTATGATATGATGTTTGGTTCGATGCGACCGTCTGTCAATGTAACAAAGCATTTCACATCACTTGCTTCTCTCTCTGCCGGTGTGTGTTTTCGACGTTGAGCGACACTGAGATCGACATGAATCCAACAGGTTGTCATTCTTGGCCCCCAAGCCATGGCACAAGAAGAGTCGGTTTGCGTCTGGAGCCTGGCTATGCAAAGTATTTTTTTTTTTATATGTTTTGGCCCAAATTGACAGCTGGATGGAGATCGTGTCGTGTCTTTTGGCTTGATACTTGCTTCCGTCCTCCTGCCTTTGATGACTCGTAGCAAACTTGCCTCAGCCTTCATAAAGCTAGCTATGGCCTTCCGACAGCTCGCTGATTGACCGGCAAACGCACTCCACCATCTCAAGGCTGCACCTCCAAAGAGCACGGCTCGGAATCATTAACGCGGCAATGGTTTCAGCGCACAGAGATGACCTCGAACTAGAACGTAAAGGGTCAGAAGATGCCATCATACCAACAACGGACCCAAAGCTAGATCAAGACACCCTGGAGCGCACAGAAAGCAAAGGAAGCATCAAAGCATCAAAGTGCACATCCAACTTTCCCGACCTCAACAACATACAACTCGCCCTGACACCGACGCAAGCATCGGCAATACCAGCATCGGTGTCGCTCTACCCGACCGTCTCGCCAGACCATGTACCTCCCATCTCGCAAAGCGGCATCGTTCTGCTGCTCAACTTGCTTCTCAACATGACTTTTTTCATCATCGTGCCCACCTCGGCCGCGTATGCAAACGCACTCGGCGCATCGACCTGGTTCTCGGGTCTCACCATCGGTATCAGTACTTTGATAGCCGGAATGTTTCTGGTCCCCTTCTCAAGGCGTTACAGCCGAGTGTATCGGATGCCCGTTTTGTTTAGCTCGGTGTGCATCTTGGTGGGAGAGATCGTATACGCGCTTGCCGGAGTAGCGCGTACGGCTTGGCTAATGTTTGCTGGACGTGTCATCCTTGGAGCCGGATTCGTGTCGTGGATGTATGTCAAAAAGTACATGACCGATGCTGCAGTGGTGGGAACGTCGAAAAGGACCATGATGTCGGCGTGTCTGGTAACGACACAAGTGGGAGGCATGGCGATCGGGCCGTTTGTCGGTGGATTGCTGTCCAAGCAAGTCAGACCGATGACGGACGAGCATCGACTGTGGAATGGTTTTACAGCTTCGGGCTGGTTGATGGCAGGCATCTTTGGTGCATTCTTTTGCGTCACTTGGTTCGTCTTTCGTGATCCAGCGGTGGTCGTTCAAGCAGAGGCTGCAGTGGAGCTTGCCGTACTTGCAGCTAACAGCAATGCGGCATCGTCAGGCTCAAAGCAGGATCGTGCACAAGCACATGTGCCAACGTTACGGACGATGATGCGCGAGCTCGATTGGGCTCAGAAATTCTCGGTCATGACCATGTGCTGGTTCAGTATGGTCAACTTCCTGGTGCTCGGTGCTTGGGAAGCCAACATCGCCGTGTTTGGCCATCTACGCTTTGGATGGACCGAATATCAGGCCGGCAATGTGATTGCACTCGGAGGCTTGGCGACCATGCCCATCCTTTTCGCACTTGTGTTGGCTGCCAAGTATCTGCAAGACCGACTGATCTTGGCTGCGGGACTGTTGTTTGGTTTGCTCGGCCTGTCGCTGCACATGGGATCGCTGGAAAGCCCAACACGCTCAGCGGTGAGCAAGTTGGCAATGCTCTATTCTCTCAACTTTGGCTCGTTCTTCACCAGCTGGTTCCTTGTCGCACTCGGATACAACATGTTGACGACGGTGACGCTGTCGCTATTGTCGAAGCAGGTACCGGCCAAGTACAATGGACTGACATCCACGCTGATCCAGCTGAGCAATTACACGGGTCGCATCTCGGGTGCGCTTTGGGGTTCCACAATCTACCAAGTGGGCCAGTTTAGCATTGTTTCGCTCGAACTGGCGGTAACCTTGATCGGCACATTCTTGATTGGGTTCATGTGGCGAAACATGGATGTTGGGCGCGGATAGCTGGCAACGCAGCGAGGCGTGATCAAATCTGGACATGCAATACCATAGCATCCATTCATTCAGGTTGTAGCAGTGTAGTCGGTAGCATTCTTGAGCACGTCGCTATACAGTAACGGTAACTCCGGCAAGGTGGTTTTGGTCAAAGCTGTATGTTAGACTTTTGCTTGTTGTATAGAAAGAAGGACGGAAATTGGTCTCAGATTTCCAACAAAAATGCAAATGCACCAACTCGGCCAACCACAAAGAAATCATCGACACCGCACCATTTATTATATAAAATACTGTTCTGCAATGCAGTACAGTAGTCACGCTCTACGCTCAACGCTCTGGGCTGCATCGCCGTCGGTTTCGGTTTTGGTGTCGGTGTTGGGATGGATGGGACCCCTTTTTCCCCTTTTGTCGACCATCTCTGAACCCCAAAATTCCATCATATCATCAGTCAAATCGGCCTTTTACGCTGAGAGCCTTTTTCCCATGACTATAAGCAAACGCAGGAAACTCATCAAGTTGATGCTGAGCAGTTGACTCACATGTTGGCAAGTGTGAAATGCGACCGAGAGCCAGTGAGACTGAACGTCAAAAAAAAAAAGTTGAGCAGCAAAGAGACATTCATCAGCAGCAGCAGGGTCCTGATTGAATCCAAGCAGAGCTGCAGCTGCTCGGGCTCCACATTATTTCAACCTGAAAGCGCTGCACCTAGCGTGCATAGGGCTGGATCCATGAGTGCCCTTTGCATCCGCCTCTTCCTCCACCACCACCACCATCATCATCGTTGTCGATCTTCTCCAACTACTGGCCACCAATTCGAACACCTTCCTACCCTTTGCTGCTTCTCCTCGACGTAGTTCAGCTTAACCCTAGTAACGCCTAAAACCAGAACAACATTCAAATACTTGGCGCTCGCCAACTGCGATCACTGCCGTGTGGACTTTCTCGCGATTCCCTCATGACAGTATCACAAACCACTTGATACGCCACTTGAAAGGTACGTGCGATCTCGCAAACCACTCCATCACGCCTCAAGACTCGCCTCTTGCTCATTTTCAAACAACCAGCTCATCGCGCCCTCCTCGATGACAGCTATCCTAGCAACCATGTCGACACCACCGAACGCACATGCGCTCGATCTGCAGCAAGACTCCCCACGCACGTCAGGCTTCAACACACCCATGACAACCCCATCCGCTCAACGCACTCCTGCTACTGCTGGATTCCGCACCGCAACAGGTACCATCTCGAATGTGTTTGCATCGCTGTGGGGCAGTTACAATCAGCAAGCCCATTCGCAAGGGCAGCAGCAACAGCAACAACAACAACAACAACAACAACAACAACAACAACAACAACAACAATGCGAAAGCGGCCCGTCTCGGCTTCAACCTTCTTCCACCACACATACGCCGAATGACTCCCCGAGTCCATCCATTCCAGGCGGTTGGGGCAACCTTCTCAGCTGGGGACCCGCCGCAGGTCGGCACAAGACGTCCACTGTGTGCGGCGACTCGGCATCGCCCTCGCGCTCTGGCAATGTCAAGTCTGGCAGGACGCGAGGCGCCATTCCTTTCAGCATCTCGGCGCCTCTCGAGGCAGAGAAGGTGGATGCAATCCACGCTGCTCAAACCCCAGATCTGTCGCAGCGACGTGGCGAAACGCTCGGCGGTCCTCGTCTTTCGCCCACTACCTCGCCCCGTCGCAGACCACTTGCAGGCGTCTTTGAGGACTTTGCACCCACCTCACCGCCAAGGACGCCAGCCTCGCAGTCTCCCTCATTCTCTCCAACAAGTCAGTTCCGCGACCTGACCCAATTCTCACCCTCACTCAGGGATGAGTCCCCCAATGGGGCGTACGCAACCTTGTCCCGTCTGCAATCCAAGCCATCCAACTCAAAGTTGCGCTCAGCCTCTGGCTTCCTTTGGCCTGCAGCACAAACCGACAACACCGAGCAGACCGCATCACCCGCTGCATCCAGTCGCCCCGCCGCCAACTGGAGTGAAATCATGGCTCGCACCGAAAAGCTCGACAGCTATGTCCGGCGCATCGTGTTCCAGGCTGGCTTGGACTACGAGACGCGACCGATGGTCGTGCTTGCTGCCTGCTGCCTTCCGGACCCCAACCAGGTCGACTACGATGCCCTGCTGGACCGTATCATGGATACCATGGATCTGTTTGTTGAAAACGACTACACGGTCATCTACTTTGCCGGTGGTGGCCATCACCGACCTGGATGGAATTGGATATGGCGAGCGTATAGACGTCTCGACCGTCGCTTCCGCAAGAACTTGAAGAAGCTCTACATTGTTCATCCGACGTTCTTCACGCGCTCACTGCTACAGTTTGTCAACACGGGCGCCTACTTTGTAAGCCCCAAGTTTAGCAAGAAAGTGTCGCAGTTGTGGACGCTCAGTGCGCTGGCGGAACACGTGCCACTGACGCAGATCGATATCCCACCCGAAGTTTTGCAGTGGAATGCGAGGTATGAGAAGCACGTCAACCTGCCGAAGAAGCCGATGGATGCCAAGACGGGCGAGAGCGGATCGGACAAGGTGTTTGGAGTGGACTTGGTCAAGTTGATGGGCGAGTATGGCGAGGTTGGGGGTGTGCCCAGGGTGGTGAGGGATTGTGTGGAGGCCATTCTGGGAGACTTTGACGGGATTCGACCGGCAGAGGTCGAAGGCATCTTCCGCAGATCTCCCTCCTCGGCGTTGCTGAAAACGGCACAGGAGAGCTATGATCGAGGACATCCGGTGAGCTTGGAACACTATCGCGATGCGCACATCCCAGCCGTGCTGCTCAAGGTGTTCCTGCGCTCGCTGCCGAGGCCCATCTTTGCTTCCAACCTGTACCCGCTCATTCGAGCGTGTCCGCCTCCACCACTTACAAATGCGGACGAAGCAGAGGCGCAGGCGCAGGAGACGATCGAGTACCTTCGTACCCGCCTACTCCCGGCGATTGAACTGCCGAGTTCGGGGATCTTGCTTTCGTATGTGCTCGAAATGCTGCACAAGGTGTCTCAGCACAAGCAGGCGAACAAGATGGATGCTGCCAATTTGGCGACAGTGATTGCGCCCAATTTGGTTTCCAGTGGCAATGCGATCAAGGATGTCATGATGTGTCGAGTGGAGGGGATTACCAACATGGCAACTGCATCGAGTTCACCTTCGATACGCAAGGATTCACTCTCATCGAGCTGCTCGGAGCACACTACGACGTTGGGATCAATTTTGCGCTTTTGTATTGAGCGGTATTATGAGATCTTTGACGAGATGTGTTTTAGCGCTCCGACGTTGAATAAGGTGCAGGAGTTGGTGGATGATTTGGGTTTCGAATCGACGAATCCGAGCTTTGTTAGTCGGGTAGTTGATGGTGCTGTTTGCAATCCAACTCACTCTGGTGTTGGGTTTGGTTTGCATCGACGTGGAGAGAGTACGGCTTCGAGCGTTGTGTCCGAAGACAGTCGATCGGGAATTACAAGCAAAAGCATCATCTTTAGAGACGGATATCGTGCCCCTAGTGGAGTTCATCATCGTGCCACCATCGGTCGCAATTCCTCAGGTAGCCTTCGTCTAACTAAAGGTCATCTCGGAAGTAAAACGGATCTAAGAGCTAGCTTCACCACCAGCGCAGAAAACCTCATCTCACAACTCAGCTCCGTAGCGATCACCCAAACCACCGCCATTGCAACTTTCTCGACTTCACCCACAGACACCACCCCCCTCTCCACAACAATAACAACAACATCAACAACATCAACAACGTCATCGTCGTTGCCGATGCCAAGACGAAAATCCATCCGCCGAGAACTCAGTCAAGTCGCCGAAACCGAATCCGACGACACCGAAGCACACGCCTAAATTTTTTTTTTTAGTTTGAACGCGCCACCCCCCATCCATACATACATACATAAGAAACAGTTAACTTAAGTTAAACAAACCTCTTCTTGCAATTTTTCGATTGCAATTCATTATTTTATTTTATTTTTGCGTTGTTTCTCTGTACACACTAAGTTACCGCAAATCAAATTCCATCTTTCTGTTTACACTCTATCTATCTCCCCCGCTCCCTCCCTCCCTCCCTTCGCACCGCCTCGGCACTCTTTGCGCCGATCGCCACCAGCTTGTGGATCAGCTGGTTCCTATCCCACTCGGAGCGATGCGACCAGATGGCGTTGAAGCACGCGGCGCGCAGTCGCGACAGTTGGTCAATGTTGTACGTTGCCGTCGACTCGAGCAGGACGGATTCGAGATGGACGTATGCCGAGCCGTTGTACGTGAGTGGTGGGTGCGGTTCCGGTTCCGGTTGAGGTTGCACGATGGAATCAGAGACAGCAGGTGCAGGAGGCGGTGAGGTGAGTCGAGCGCGCTTCCTCGCTTCGTCTTCAGCAGGATTCGGAACTGCCTCGGCTCCAGCTCCAGCCCCATGAACTTCAACCGTGGTAGATACCTCTGAAGCTACGGCCGCAGCTGCTTCCACCGTCGTCGCTTGTCCACTAACACTCCTCTGTCTCTTCTGACCCGACCCCAACCCTTCAGCCATTTCCGGTTCTTTGCCGGCAATCCTCGCACTCGCCCTCTCACCCTTCGCACCCTCCTGCGCCTTCTTCGCCGCCTCCTCAGCCGACTGCTTCGCCTTCTCGGTCGCCTCGCGTGCCTCCTGCTCCCTCGCCATCTGTCGCAACGCCATCCGGTCGCACTCCTCCCGGAACCCTGCATCAATGTACTGGTCCATCAGCACAATCGCCAGGTTGCGCATCTGGTGCGCACGGAACACGCGCTCCTGATCTACCTCGGCGGCTTCCTCGGCGTTCTCCACAATCTTCTGGATGTCCTCCATGAACGCGTTGCACGACAGGTAGCCGTTGTAGTATAGGCGTTTCTGCATCTTTTCCAGGTTGGTCGTCCAGATCGGCATGGTGCGCGTAACGTAATCAGACGTCGCGGCTGGCGTGCCGTCCTTGGAGGCTGGAGCTGCGACCAGCGGATCCGAGATAGACACATCTGCTGCCAAAGCTTCAGCAGTGGGGACGTTCGCGACGTGGCCATTGGCTTGGGATGAAGGAGGAGCGATGGCATCGGTAGAGAGAGCCTCGGCTTGACTGCCTTGACAGATCCCATCGGGTGCACCATTGACAGCAGCAGAGGAGATGGCAACGGCAGCGGCATCACCATTGACCATCTCTACATCCATACCCTCGACTGCTTCTTGCACCTCGCCGCCGTTTGCACCTTCGCCCTCCTCGATCTCGGTGATGCTCCCGACAGGGGGACCCATGAACTGCGCAGCAGTGATACCCCGCTTGGCCGCCACATCGGCTTCCGTCTCGAGCATCTCTGCATCCTCCTCCTTATCTCCTTGCTCTGGTTGCGGCATCGCGCCCGGCCTGTAATACCTCAATTCGACCGTGATCTTGCCCTTCTCCCTATTCCACTCGAACTGCTGCGTGAGCTCCCGGAGATTGTACTCGTCCCACACATCCCTGGTGAACTTCTTGAACTTCTTCCTCAACTCGGCCAAGACCGGGCCAAGTCGGTACTTCAGATGCTCAAGCAGCTTGGCATCGTTGTCCGCCTGCTGCTGAAGCTCGGCCTGCGTAAGCTTGCGAGGAGGACGCGGAGGTGCTTTGGGCAGCTCTTCGAGCACTCGCTTGCGGCGCGGAAGTGCGTCGGGGAACTCGGTGGGCGGGCGGATGACGTGGTCGAGGATCTCTTGGAAGAAGGCGCGACGGCTGGCTTCATCCGGGCGAGTGATTTCGACAACATCGTCATCAAGAAAGTTGAACCACGAGAGCACCTCGTCGTCCAGCTCGTCAAGGGGAGCCTCAGCTACACCAAGAAGCATGACAGGATCAGCGTCGGTGAGACCATCGAGCAGCGCCTTGAACGTGGTCTTGACGCTTTCGGACACCGAGCGCGCCCAATGGACGATGCCGGGGATGTAAAGCACGCTAGGCTTGTGTCGCTTGGCTTCGACGAACAGTTGGATGATAGCGGCCTCGGGTGTGCGTGCACTGTCACCTAGCAAAGTGCCAATGTCGAGCGACTGCACGTGGTAGCCTTCAAGATGTTGCAAGAGCGCAGCGCCAACTGCGCCTTGGCCCATGCCTACATCGCCGTGAACAAGCATGCGCGGGCGGTAGACACGCTGCGCCTCGAAAGATTGCAGAAGCATTTCGCGACCGAAGCCCCGGTCGCCAGCAAGCATGTCAGCAGCCGAGAGACCGGCAGAGAGACCTTTAGGTGCGAACACATCATCCTCCCAGAGCGCTTCCTCGAGCGGGTTACGCTTGGACACTGGTGGCAGAATCCTGTCGAGCACCGAGATGGCATTCTGGACGACCGTGCCGAGCAGAGGTGCCAACCTCTCAGGCAGAGGCGCAGCAGCCGAGGCGCTTGCTCTTGCAGACGAGGGTACGATCTTGTTGACGGACATCATGAAGTCTTTGGCATCTACTTGGATCGAAGCAGGGTCGAGAAGGAGGCGATCCGTGGTCGAGTAGATTTGCGGATACCTCCTTTGGATGGCGTTGAGCGCGGCTTCCGTGCAGAGCGCACGCAGATCAGCACCTCCGTAGCCCTTGGTGACTTCAGCGAGTCGGGCCTTGAAGTCGTCGTCGAGTGGAGGCTCCCACTTCCTCGTGTGGATGTTGATGATGCTCTTACGTGCCTCGAGCGATGGCAAGGGGAAGTAGAATTCTCGATCGAAGCGACCGGGACGACGGAGCGCTGGATCGACGCTGTCTGGTCTGTTGGTCGCGCCGATGACCACCACCTGACCACGTCCGTCCATACCGTCCATCAAAGCAAGCATGGTACTGACGATACTCGCGTGAATCTGATCTTGTTTGCTGGAACGTACGGGCGCCAAACCATCGATCTCATCGAAGAAGATGATACTCGGCTGTGAAGCTCGTGCTTCCTCAAACAGCAGTCGCAGCTGGCGTTCGGCTTCACCGACCCACTTGGAGAGACAGTCGGCACCCTTACGCATGAAGAAGCTCACCTGCTGGCCTTCGGTGCTGCAGCTAGCGGCGAGAGCACGAGCGACCAACGTCTTACCGGTGCCTGGAGGTCCGTGGAAGAGCACACCTCGTGGCGGTGTGACTTTGAAGCGCTGAAAGACTTCCGGGTAGAGCAATGGCAACATGACCATCTCCTTCAGCTGCTGGATGTGGCCATCGAGACCGCCAACACTGTCAAAGTCGATGTTCATGTCGACTCCAAGCGGATCGACGTCGGCAAGCGGATCGCCGCTCTTCTTGATGCGTCCAAAGCTGTCAGTGCCACCAGAGCCGGTGAGACCGCCAGGAGGAGCCCCTGCGCCGCCAGCTCCTCCTGCCCCAAGAAGGCTGCCGGCCCCCCCACCACCACCGAGAGCGGCAGGTCCGCCGGGCTTACGGAAAGTGTTGTTCTGCAGCTCGTCATCGGAACTATCGACGGGATCTCCAAAGATCCGAGCATAGTCCTTGCCGGACATGGAAGATGGCAGTGCATCCCAGCCTTCCTTGCCCTTCTTGCCTCGGCCGGGGAAGGGCATGGGTAGACCGGGGCCAGAGCCCGTTCCGGAACCAGGGCCCCCACTGCCAGAAGGGTCGAGGTCGTACGCGTTGTTTCCACCTCGTCCGCGATTGTTGCGGATCGCGCGACCAAAGCCGTCTCTTGGCGGGGATGGTGGGGGAGGGACCAACGAGTAGTTGACCTTCTTGCGCTGACGAAGCGAATAAGACTTGCCCTGGCTACCCTCCGGCTCATCGCTGTGAAGGTCGAGCGGGTCGTCTTCGGCACCCGAGATGTGTTCCTCCTCTGGCGTCTCGTCGCCTTCTATCTCGAATTCGTCATCGACGATCTTGCGCTTTGCGGGTCGTCCTCGTCCGTTGGTTGCACGCTTCTTGGCAGCCATCTCAGCAAGGCGGTTGCGCGACCCACCTCCGCCGCGACGCAATCGACCGGAAGATCTTGTGGTACGCTTGGAGCCGTATTCGCCCTCGTCGTCCTCCTCATCTTCGTCTTCGTCGGCGGCTACGAAGCCTCCAAGCGAATTGCCTTTGACCTTCCGAGACGAGCGTCGTGTGCGGCGTACGCCCTCGTCGTCTTCGTCGTCGTCGTCATTCTCGTTGGCAGCTTCCTCGGAATCTTCCGACTCTGCCATGACGGCTACCTTTGTTCGACGGATGCGGCCGCTGCGGCTGGTCGAGAGGTAGGGTTCAGGCTCGCGGTGCTCATCTTTTTCCTTGACGGCGCCAACGTGTTCTTCGCCATCGGCATCGTTGTCTGCCTCGGCGTCTTCATCCTCGTCGTCGTCCTGCTCGTCCGCGTCCTACAAGATAGAGTTGAAGAAAAAGAACCAAAAGGAATCGAACAAGGTCAGCATAACCAGATCCGTCAAGCATCAATTGAGGACGACCCTTCATGTGTAGGAAAGTCAGTTGGACGCGAGGCTCCATGCTCGCGTGGCTACGAAAACCTCAGATGCCAGCGAAATGCCCATCCGTGTCCACGACCACATCCTCCTACGTCTCCCATATCACTCGCCAAACACTTCGACTCTTGCATGTCAAGCATAGGCTTACCCATTTACGAAGATCCGCGATGATCGCGTGAATGTCCTGGGATTCCAACGATGGCTCTCGCGACAGTGATGCCCGAGTATTCGTGAGCGGGTTCCGGCTCGAAGTGGTCCGCGTATTTCCAGAAAGTCTAGTGCTGCGACGTGTAGCTGCGGCCAAAAGCGATGGCTCCGACCTGGCTGGCCGTGTTCCAGCACTTTGACCGCCATCGACACTGTTGCTGGTACTGGCTCTATCATTGCCCGAGACAGTATCTTCCAAAGGAAAGGCTTTCTCCTTGCCCTTGGACCCTCTCTTTGCCATTTTTGCTTTTGCGCTCTTCTTCTTTTTGGTGGAATGCCGCGGTAGAAAGTCGTCGGACGATTCGTCATGGCAAGACCTCTCATTGCTGCTCTGTTTTGCTTTCTCCTTGCCCTTCTGCTTGCATCTGTCATGAATGTAACCTGCTTCTTCCGTTTCTTGGCCTGAATATTTGCTCTGCTGATGATGACTTACTTCTTGGTAGTCCTCCTCGCTTCCGGGCTCTTGCTTGACGTTACGGGAGCGAAGAGACTTGTTGCTGAACGAGTCGGAGAACGAGTTGGTGATACCAGCCGAAGCAGCAGCGGCAGCTGCTCTACTTGGCCTTCCGACTGGCATATTGCTGACTTTGGGTGGTTGGATCTGAAGTAGGGCTTGTGCTTGCTGACCACCGGAACTGGTGTCGAGGACCTTGACGCTACGCTTGACCTTGATGCGGACGGGCTTTTGAGGCGAGGCGGTGGGGTTCGAAACGTCACCGAGACTTGGTTCTTGCTTCACCAGCTCAGGTGCAGCGTCGAAGTGGGCTGGAGTGACGACGGGCGTCTGTTGCTGGTAGGGTGTATGCGGAGAAGCTGAGAAGTCGCCAAAGTTTGCTACCGAATGAGGTGAGTGCGATGGTGCCAAGCCAGCGAAGGTTGGAGATGAGGCTGACTGCTGATGCCACTGGCCTGCCCCGAGGTGTTGAGCACGGAAGTTCAAAGATTCGGCCCCGTTGGAATCAAAGTGAGGGAGCAAGCTGCCGAAGCCGTCGGCAGGCTGAGCGATGCTTGCGATGTAGTTTGAGGAAGCCGAGTAAGCTGGTTGGGGATGGTGCTGTGGCTGCTGCGCTTGGTTGTAGCTATAGTCGCTGACTGGGTAGGGCGTGGGGTGTTGGTTGTGGGGATGGTGGGGATGGTGGGTTGCGTTAGCGTCCAAGAAACCAAACGGAGCCGAGTGTTGAGGAAACGCGTTTGCGTTCGGATTAATGGGCAAGTGACTGTTGGATCGGATCGGCTGCTGAGCGTAAGGTGGGTGCGGATGATGCTGCTGGTTGGGATGCGGATTGTAAGGAAACTGCGAACCGCCAGACATAGGAGCAGATCCGATGGCGGTTTTAGGCAGCAAAGACTGTGACGATCAAGCCGACAGTCGGGGGATCGGATTGAAAAATCAGATTCGGATTCTGCCGAAAGCCATGTCACTGCGCGTGAATGAGCGGATTGAGAGGGAAGGGGAAGAGAGTAGTGATGGATGATGGATGGTGATGAGGATGGCATGCGTGATTATTGAGTCGAACAAGCCAACACACACACACACACACACACGCACTTTTCCAAAGGGTCGGTCTGGTCGGTCGGTCGGCCATTCCGAGCGTGCGTTCTCAGCGAGAAGAGAGGCAGTTGAGATGCCGCCGCTCGCGAAGCATCCAAAAAGCGTGTATCGCGCCTCGACTGACCTCAGGCTGTTAAATAGTAGTTACTCAGCCGCATCCGCGTCGCTTGAAATTCCAATCCAAAATTCATCGCAGCACACTACACTAGAGATCGGAAAAATCTCCTTTCTTGGGCCCACTTGCGCGCACGCGCCATTCTTCGCGCCTCCTTCCACTTACTCTACTACTACAGTACTACTGTAAGTTTGAGCGCTCCCTCCAACTCGGCCTTCTCGCTCTTGTGCTGTTGATGTGTCGTATGCTGTCTGCGGCTTCATATGTTGGATGCGTGCGTCTCCAGCTTAAGCTTTTCGTATGCACAAGCTGATGAGCTGTTCTGTCAGCTCGAGCTTCTCCAGCCTAGGCAAAAGGCGAGCAGCATGAGTTTGCTCCAACCATTGCTGTTCTGCAGGAGTCTTGTACCAAAATCAGAAGAAATGCCATATCGTCCCAACTCATTCATGCAGCTCGACTTTGGCTTCTCTCCTTACGATCAAACAGGAACCCTCTTGTTGTCATACCAATCGCTCCTTGTGACATGAGTTCTGAATCATTAGCGTGACTGCTCTAGTTGCTTAATTATATGGTGACTCGAACTGTACAGCACAACTTGTTGTGCGATGTCTGCGTGGGTGAACCTGGATCAAGCCTTTGCATAGGGCGAATTTGGAAGCGTCCAGACTTTGATAGTTCCATCGTCACCCGCACTCGCCAGCATCTCGCTCATCAACTCATGCCCCACCCCTGCTCCACTCTTGATAGTCTCTCCATCTTCCATGAGCTCCTCGATCTTACCACGCTTTCCAAGCATCTCGGGCGCCCAACTGACGCAGTTGACATCGGCACTCCCATGCGCCCTCTCCATCTTTGCGACAAGCTCAACCTTGGGCGCCAGATCCTTGTCGTCCTCAGAAGCGCTAATTTCCAAGACGCAGATACGGCCATCACCGCCTGCACTCGCCAAGCGACCGAGGTTCCCGGAGCGTTGCGAAGTCTTGTCGAGTCCCCATGAGACGCTGTAGACCGTGCGGTCGTGGTAGCCCTTGAGCACTCTGACGGGCACCCACTTTTCGCCTTTTCGGCCCGCCATCTTCCCGTCGGGTTTCAGTCCGCGAGCTTCGCACTGGTCGGCGTTGAGACGGCGCCAGATGCGCACGGTGAGGTCGTCTGATGCGGACGCCAGGTAGTCGCCACAGGGGGAGAACGCAAGCGACCAGACGGTGGACTCGTGGCCGTTGAGTGTCGAGTAGCAGAACCAATCGTCGGAGGGATCGTCGATGTAGAGTTTGATGGCGTCGTCGTAGGAAGCCGAAGCGAGGATCTCGTCGTTCGGATGCCACGCCACCACTTTGACGTCTTGCGAGTGCTCCATCAGCACAGAGAGGCATTCGAACTCGGCGTCCGGCTGCACTTCCCAGATCCAAACCGACTTGTCACGACTGCACGAGGCAAGCACACCACCGGTATGCGAAAACGCTACCGACTTGCACTCCGACTCGTGCCCTTCCAACGTACCGACACAATCCCACTCGGGCTCGTCGACATGCTTACCCCCGTTGCTGAGCGCCATCGGTCCCGAGTGCGTTTCGTCGCCTTCGCCATCGAGATCCTGTATCCTTTCCCAGATGCCCACGGTTGAATCGAACGAGGCGGTGGCGAGGATCTTTCCATCCGGCGACCACGCCACCTGACGCACCGTACGCTGGTGACCCGTCGGGATCACCTCACGCAGATTGAATGCCGGCGTCTTTGAACTCGACGGACCATCCGCCGACGTGGTCGAGACAAAGTTGTACGCATGTAGACGCACATCCTTGTCACCCGAGCACGAGGCGAGCACAGGCATGGTCGGATTCCACGCCAGATGCCATGCTCGAGATGAGTGTCCTTCCAAGTCCGCCACAAGGTGCAGCGATGTCACCGACGCTGTGGCGGCTGCGTCTGTTGCTGCTGTGGCACTCATCGCGTCGCGTCGGATATACTTTGATAAACGTTGTCAATGGCGGATGAGTGGTGGTCGTCGTGGTGGTGGTGGTGGTGGTGGTCGTGGTGTCAGCGTTGATTGACGTTACGTTGAATCTCGATGGGCGATGAGTCAGAAACGGCTGTTTGATTCCGTCCCGAGAGAGAGAGAGAGAGAGAGAGAGAGAGAGAGAGAGCCGGTCGTCGGGAATTTGCCATATTTAATACTTTCCCGTCTGCCTATCAACCGCACGAGAGAGAGAGAAACACTAACGACTTCGATTGCAGGCAAGGAAAACCCGTGAGGTCCTTGAGCTCAAAAGAGGCTCCCGGCCCGCCGTGAAGGGGCCGGTTGAGCGCAAGACGAGCGGCAAGGGAGGGAACTACAGGGTGGGAAAACGCAAATAAGCAGCCAAGAGGTGCGTGTGAGCACGCTTGGCTGAGTGAAGGATGATGGAGGAGAGGAAGCTACGAGATAAAGATAAAGCTATAAAGATAGACGTGGAAGGAAAGAATAGCCGGCCAATAGGTCAGCCCAGACGCGCACGCCCTCTTTCCGACCACGTGATGCATCCCGTCTGCCTATCAACCGCACGAGAGAGAGAGAAACACTAACGACTTCGATTGCAGGCAAGGAAAACCCGTGAGGTCCTTGAGCTCAAAAGAGGCTCCCGGCCCGCCACACAGGCTGTGGCGCCTGCACAGCAGGAAGCGCTCACAGCGTCGGGGCCGGAGGCTCCTCCAAGCTCAGAGAACAGGGTCGCGCCATGAAGTCGTCGCCGGGACCAGGGGGCCTTGCCGCGAGGTGTAGAGTGCCGAGGCGACAAGAGCACGTCGGTCGGCGGCAGAACGGTCGACGTACCGCCGGTAACAATCTGATGTCCACCTGCCAAGCAGCTTGATTGTGTCGGCGTCGATGCCTTGTGACGCGGCCCATGTAGCGGCGCCGCGGCGGAAGGAATGGCCGGCATACTGCTTGGTGTCCAGCTGGAGCCGTGAGAGTGCAAGGCGGAGGTGGTGAAGGAAGAATGAGCGTGTGAGTGGCCGTTGACCATCGTGAAGGCCAAAGAGAGGGTCGGAGGGGCGGCGGACGGCAGGGCTGATGAGGCGAAGGGCTTGATACGGGCACTCGATACCCCCAACCTTGGGAACGACCAGCGGAGTGCCGAGACGGAAGGGGTCGGTTTTCGAGGCAGGGAGGAGCAGGATGGCATAGTCCTCGTACCAGGTGACCGAGGCGACCTTGAGCTGTGCTGGCGACGACTGGTCCCACGTGACCTCGCCACATCGGAGGAAACATGCGAAGGATACTGCGAAGGAGGCTGCCAGCACTTGTCGATCCCACGCACCAAGAGACGGCGTGTGATGCAGCTGCTCGAGGATCGCCCGAAGGAGGGGCAAGGTGATAGGGAGCTTGGAGGCGGCCGGTCGTAGTCCGTGTGTCCGTTTGATGCCACGGATGGCGCGCTCCAGACGCCCTTGGGTGAAGCCCTCAAGCTGCAGGCCGAGGTCGACATGCCACGAGCGGAGAGCATCGAGCTCGTGCTTGATGCTGTGGTAGGAACGGACACCGGCCATGTCGCAGACCCACTCGGTAAGGAAGAGATCGCATGCCGGGAAGGGGACTGCAGAGGGGCCGAAGCGACGCCTGACGAACGACCTGAACCGGTCTGGGACCCCAGCGCTCCTGCGGCGACTGGATTCCGCCAAGCCGCTCCAGATGTAAGACGCAGCGGTGGTGGAGCACCCGGTAGCCTCGACGAAGGACTGGGGCGGGCCTCGGAGGTGCGAGGGAAGAGAAGGCGGTGCGCCTGAGGAAAACGGTCCTGGATGGAGCGGAAACGGCGGCGGGAGAGGAGGTCAGCAAGGTGATTGTCTACCGAAGCAATGCGAGCCGGCCGAAGAGTGATTTGGCGGAGGAAGCAGAGACCGAAGATCTCCCGCAGGAGTGTCTGAGTCAGAGGATCGCGAGAGCTGCCGGAACGTAAGCCATGCTCGACATTGGTGTTGTCGACGTAGAGAACGACAGTGCGCGGTCCCTGCCAGGCCGGAGAGAAGGAGCGCAGCGCCTCAAGCACGGCGAGGGCCTCCAGAAACCGTATGTCCTTGGAACGGTGGCGTCGAGGGACCTCTCTAGAAAGCACAGCAATCGGAGAGAGCATAGGGCCACAGTGGGCGCCGTAACCCCGCTTGGAAGCGTCAGTCCAGACATGCTCCACCACCATAGGCGAGGGTTGGAGGAGGGACTGGCCAGGCCATGCCGTCAGTGTGGCGCGCCACCAGCGGAGTTCTGCTGCCGCTGACCCGGAGATGCGGCGCAGGGAGAGGGGATGGCGATGAGCTGCTCTGGCCGCATCGTATAGGCGGCGGAGGTAAGCCTTCCCATGGGGAACCACCTGGGAGACGAACTGTAGAAGACCGGCAATGCGTTGCCAGTCCAAGAGGCGAGCAGACCGGCGAGAGATAAGGGAGTCAATGGCCTCCAGGATACGGCGGCGACGCTCCTCGGTGATGCCGACCGTCTGGTGGACCGTATTGATCTCAATGCCCAGAATCTCGAGCTTGGTATCGTTCCAAAAGGTCTTGTTGGAAGCCAGGCTCAACCCAAAGGCCGTACACGCTAGGGCTAGGGCGTGGAGAGGGCGACTTGGGTCTTGCGATGTAGGGACTGCGCCAAAAAAGTCGTCGAGATAGTGCTCGACTGGGTTCTCCGTGGTGGACTGTACTACCCAGTGAAGGGCCTCGGCGAAAAGATTGAATAACCAAGGTGCGCTTCTTCCCCCGAAGGTAAGGCCAGTTTCCATGTAGAAGCGCTCGTCGAAGGTGAAGCCAAGAAGGCGCGCATCGGATTGGGCGGTGACAACGTGGCGGAAGGCATCCGTCTGTTATGCTCCTGGGGTCTTAGAACCTCGGAACGTGGCGGTGCGTCTGTGTTGAGGCCAGGGGCGTGGTACCGGGTGTTGCTCCCGGGATCGTTGCCAAGATAGCGGAGCGGGCGAGCGGGAGATCGGGAGAAGGTCTGATATTTCCACCTACTAGAGTGAGTAAGCTAAAATACAATCGACGTCCTGTCGTGAGTGTGGTGGACTTAGGACGCGAGATTATGTGGCCTCCCGGATACCCCCCGGGTGATGCCGCAGTCTGCCCCCGATCCCCGATCCGGGCGTCATCGGGGGGACCACTCCTGCCCGCTCTGATACTGAAACCAATCACTAACTCTCCCGATATCCCAATCATAACATTACCCCCCCCCCCGGGAAGGCCGACGTCCTCGTGGCCTTTTGGTACTCCCGGGTCTTAAGCTCCACCCGGGAGGTCCCCGGGCCCACCACGCGTGGTCCGCGCTGAGAACAAAGGAGTCAGGAACGGACGCTTTGTGTGCCTGGCGGGACGTGCGCGGTGGGCTGAGCGCTGGCTTCTATTTCGCATATAAGACCCGGCTCTCTACCGTTCCTGGTTCCTTCCCTTCCCCCACAACCTCGTTCCTCAAGATTCGGAACACTAACTTCAGCCAAGATGCCCGGTAAGTACTGTTCGGGACCCGGAGAGTGGCGTGGACCGTACTAACGTCTTCTTCTTTTTATTTTTTTTTTTTTTCTGACAGCAACCAGATCTTCCGCCCGGCGAGGCGGCTCCGGTGCCGGGGTGTCGGGAGGCTCTGCCCCCGCCCCTGGCAACAGCAATGACGTGGACGAGTCCCGGGGCGTGAGTGCCCCGGAGGTAGTGGACGAGTCCCGGGGCGTGAGTGCCCCGGAGGGTGTGGACGAGTCGGGTCGCTATGTGGCCCAAGAGGGAGACGTAGTCTCCCTGTATGTGGATGAGTCCCCCGTGCTCCCGCGCGGGGAAGCTGGCCCCGATTTGGTCCCGGGCGTCCAGGGCGTGGACGAGTCCCCGGCACAGGCTTCGGCCGCGTGTCGGGAAGTTGGGCAGCAGGCTCCCGGGCTCCCGGGCCCAGAAGCCAGCACCGCGATGGTCCCTTCCAGTGGGACTGTCCCCGGGCCCTCGAACGTGGCCGCCCCGACTTCCGGGGCTGGCGTAGCGATCGGGGATCCCGGGAGGCTGGCAGGTCTGGTCCGGGAGGTCAGGGCACGGGGAACCCCTCCCGCCTCGGAGGGGTATGGGCACTGTTGGTCTTGCGCCAACAGTAAGAAGAAACCCCACCCCCAGTGCTCCCTGGGGTACGCGCATCGGGACGTCGGGGGTCCGGAGGACCCCCGGGACGGCCAGCATGCTGCGTGCGAGAGGTGCCATGCCGCGGGGTATCCCTGCGACTGGCAAGGGCGCGTCCCGGACATCACGGGACGTCAGGAGGGCGGCTTCCTGATGGAAGCCTATCTTGTCCTCCGGGCCCGGGGTGTACGTCCTAACCCCGGGATGCCCTTTACTTCCTTCTCGGCGGCAGACCTGCCGGGGTATCTGGCGGCCGAGTACGCTCCCGCGCGTGCTCGGTACGAGGCTCGGCGCCAGGCCAAGGTGGGCACTCGTCCCCGGGCCCCCGAGTCCCCCGCTGGGCCGTCTTCCGGTGCGGGCGGCAGTGCCCCGGGCTCCCGGCCCCCTCGGGGTCAAAGGGGGTGGAAACAAACCACCCTCATCCCCGATGCTCCCCTGGCCCTGCGCCAGGTGTGTCCCTTCGATGCCCCGGGGGACCAACATCTGGCCGGGGCCCGGGAGGCGGCATCCCACGCGGCGGGAGTCATCGCCGCGTTGGTGCAGGTCCTTCGCCGGACCGCTGCCGTGGGAGCGGAGAGGCGTCTCGAGTGGTCCTCTCGGGACGAGAGCATCCTCCGGTACCTGGAGGGTGTGAGTGGTGCTTTTGAGAGCATCACCCGGGAGCTTGGCGTCCCGCCACCTCCCCCGCCCCGATGGTGCCTGCGCCTGCCCCTGCCCCTGTCCCGGTTCCCGCCCCCGCCCCTGCTCGCGTGGCGGCTCCCCCCGCGGCCCAATGCTGAAGCTGGGCCGTCCCGACGCCCGGGGTTCCCCTCCCCCGGGATACGCTCCGGCCACCCCCGGAGTTGGCGCGTGCCAAAAGGCAGCGTCCCGGGACGCCAACGCGGGGGAGCGAGCTCCCCGGGCTAGTGGCTCTCGGCCACAGACGGGAGGAAAGCGCCCTCCGCAGTCGGGGGGTAAGCGCCTCCCGGGGAGCTTCCAAACGGGCGGGAAGCGTCTCCCGGTGGGTGGACTCCGCCCTCCCTCTCCCGAGCCGGAGAGGCGTGCCCAGCGCCGCCGTGCTCAGGCGGTGGTGCGGGACATGCGGGCCCCGATCCGTGCCCGTCGTCGGGGCAGCTCCCGGGAAGACTCCCGGGGCGAGTCCCGCGGCGAGGAGTCCTCGGGGGCGGAGGACCAGAGCCGGGAGTCCGGGGAGGACTCTGACGAGGATGTGGTGATGGTGGACTCGGACGTATACGAGTCCCGTCCTCGCACCCCTCCGCGTCGGGGGCGTCGATAGGCCCCCGGGAGCCATGTTCTGTCGTGTGTCCGGGGTCATTAGGATCCCGGGAATAAGATTGTGTTTACCCCGAGTTCCCGCGTGTTGAGTGTGTGTGTGCGTGTGTGAGAGTGAGGGTAAGAGTGTGGGCGTGTGTGTGAGTGTGTCAGCGAGTCTTCTGTCCCCCGGGTACGGTGGCCGGGTCGGGAAGTCGACCGGGACGAGCTGAGTGTGCCGGGGCGCATGGCTCCCGACTACTGGCCCGCTTTCCGGGTCGGGACAGTGCGTCGCCCGTTCCCTCGCCGGTGCTTCCCACGGTGACCGCGCTGGTTGCTCCCGCGCTGGCGTCCGGGAGGCGGGGGCAGCTAGGAGTCAGCAGCCCCGGGCGCTAACTTGGCTCCCGGACTGCCGCTGGTGGAATTCCTGGAGCAGTTCCTGGCTATTCTCTAAGTGAACCGCTGGCTCCCACGTGGGTTGGGTGTAGCCTGCCCACTTAACTTGGTACTGCCGCCCCCGACGTGTCTCGCGGGAAGCCAAGATATCTTCCACTTCGAAGTCCTGCCGGTCGTCCTCCAGGCGCCGGGACGTCGGGGCGTGCTCGGAGGGCCGGGTATCCGGGGAGTGCGGTTCCAGGAGACTGACGTGGAACACCGGGTGAATTTTCCAGGCGGGCGGGAGGTCCAGCTTGTAAGCCCGGGAGCCTACCGCCTGGAGAACACGAAACGGTCCCGCTAGCGGGTTCCCTAACTTCCGGGAGGGACGATCTTGTCGGAGATGTCGGGTGCGGAGCAGCACCATATCACCCCCGGAAAAAGACCGGTCCATCCTGGAACGGTTTGCGTACTTGGACATTAGGGTGGCGGCGTGGTTGATGTTGGCTTGGCAGTGCTGTAGAAGCTCCCGGAACACCGAATCGGACGGCGGGGTACCATCCGGGGAGAGGGGCGGGGAGCCGGGGAGGGTTTTTGGGGTGAATCCAAACAAGGGTAGGGTGGCCGGGAGCCCGGTAGTAGCTGACACCCGATTGTTAAGCGTAAGTTGGGCGTACGGCAGCCAGGCAGCCCAGTCGTCTTGCTGGTAGTTGACATAGAATCGGAGGAAAACTTCGAGATTTTGGTTAACACGCTCGGTTTGGCCATTGGTTTGGGGATGATAGGCTGTGGAGAGGGCCGGGGTGGTTCCGAGGGCCGTTAAAATGTCTTTCCACAGGGATGCTACAAAAGTGCGCCCCCGGTCCGACACGATAGTGTCCGGGAGCCCAAAATAGGCAAAGACGCGGGAGAACAGCATGTGGGCGAGATCTTTGGCTGTATCGGATTTCCGAGCCGGGAGGAAGAGGGAGTACTTGGTGAGGCGATCGACGACGACGAGGATGGAGTCGAATGCAAGACCACCGGCCCGGGAAACCGGGAGACCCTCAATATGATCCATGGTGATGGTTCCGAACGGCCGGGACGGGGCGTCGAGCGGGAGCAGCAGTCCGTAGGGCTTATGCCGGGGCGCTTTGGCGCGCTTACAGGCTCCACAGGTCCGAACGTACTCCGTGACATCGTGCCTGAGCTTGGGCCAGGAGTGGTGACGGCGGACTAGTTCGAGTGTAGCGGCCACTCCCGGGTGTCCCGCCGTCGGGTGGTCGTGATAGCGTGCCAGGATTTGTCTCACTTCGGCGGGGGACGTGGGACTGGTCGGGAGAGGGTCGGGGCCCGGGGCTACGTCCGATATCCGGTGCGCAGCCGGTGTTCGTTGTTCCGCCAGCCCGAGATCTTGGAACAGGTAAGGGGGTAGGAGGACCGCGACGTTAGAGGGGTCATGCTGATGATTGGTGGTGGTGGTGTTGGGATGACCATCGGAGCGCCGGGACAGCGCGTCCGGGCGGGTTGCCTGGGTCCCGGGTCGGTACGTGATGGTAAACGTGAACTCCCCGAGAGCCATGCTCCACCGGGCCTGCCGCCTGTTAAGTTGCCGTTTCGTTTGGAAATATTGGAGGGCCTGGTGGTCGGTGAGCACCTCAAACGGCTCCTGGAGCCCGTGGAGATAATGTCTCCATTCCTGCAACGCGTCCACGATCGCTAGGAGCTCCTTATCGTGTATTTCGTAATTGCGCTCTGCGGGCTGCATTTTTCGCGACCAATAGGCTACCGGGTGAAGCCGGTGGGTCGAGGGCCGGGGTGCGGCCCCGGGGTCGGTTCCTGGGATGGCATACCACTGGGAGAGTACGGCAGCCACGACGTAATCGCTAGCATCTGTCTCGACCACGGTAAGCCGGGGAAGGGTCGAAGTGTTGTAGGATTGGAGCAGCAGTGAAGGCTTCTTTGAGGCGGGTGAACGCTTCCCGCTCCCGAGGCTCCAAGTTGATCTTACCGGCGGCCTTGTTCTTGAGCCGATCGGTGAGCGGGGATGCCACCCGGGAGTAGTGGCGGATAAAACGACGATAGAAGTTGGCAAACCCTAGGAAAACCTGGATGTCCCGGATGGTGACCGGTTCTGGCCAGGACGTCACCGCGTCCACTTTACCGGGGTCCATGCTGATCCCTCCGGGGCTGACCCGGTACCCGAGGAATTCGACGGACGAGGTCCTGAAGTCGCATTTTTCCGGGGCACAGTACAGCTTGTGGTCCCGGAGGCGCCTTAGCACCTCCCGGACGTGAGAGGTGTGTTCTGCGGGGTCGGCGGAAAATATGAGGATATCATCCAAATACACTATTACGGTGACATCCAAGAGGTCGTGGAGAACGTGGTTCATAAGACGCTGGAAAGTGGACGGGGCGTTACATAGTCCAAAGGGCATAACTAAGTATTCGTAGCTCCCGTACCTGGTCCGGAAGGCTGTTTTCCATTCGTCGCCCTCCGCGATGCGGACCAGATTGTAGGCCCCCTTAAGATCTAATTTCGTGTAAATCTTAGCCCGGGAGAGGCAGTCCAGGTGCTCGGAGATCAGGGGAATCGGGTACTTGTCTTTGACGGTGATGCTGTTGAGGGCCCGGTAGTCGACGCAAAGGCGGAGTTTGCCATCTTTCTTCGGGACGAAGATGATAGGGGCGGCTGCCGGGCTCTTGGATGGCCGGATGAATCCTATCTCAAGCATCTTATCAAGATAGGTCTTAAGTTCCTCCATTTCTCTCCCGGAGAGAGAGTATAGCGCGCCATGGGGGATCTGGGCTCCGGGAAGGAGATTAATCTGGTGGTCGTGAGGCCGGCGAGGCGGTAGCACGTCGGCGTTGGCCTCATCGAACACGTCCGAGAAGTCCCGGTACTCTTCCGGGAGGCCTGGGGCCCGGGGTGGCTCCAAGGGGCTAGGGTGGATAGCGAAACAGTTCTCCCCCGGGACGGGATCCTGTCCATTGGTAAGCAGCGGAGGGCCGGTAGGTTGGACCGGGGTGGTAGCGTAACCCCCTCCTCCCGGGAGCGGGAAGTGCATGGTTTGGGTTTGATAGTTGAGTACCGGTTCGGTCTTTTCAATCCAATCCATTCCGAGGATGATATCATAATCGGAGATGCGGGGTGCGACATAGAATTGATGATTCGGGGTAACCGGGACTCCCGCAAGGCTGACCGATGCCCTGAGAGTGTGGGTAATAGCCTCTGAGCGGGAATCGAAAGTTGCCGTGCGCACCGGGGCCTGGAGGGCCTCCGGGACGCCCACCTCCCGCTCCAGCATGGCCCTGTCCACAAAAGAAGCGGTAGCGCCCCCGTCAATTAGGGCCCGGGCCCGGCACCCGGCCAGCGTGACCCAGCACTCATACACCGGGATGCTGGGGTGTCGGTGTACCCGGATGGTGTCCCCACTGATCACCGGCTCGGCGGGAGGGATGAGGGCCGCTACGTGGCTCCTGAGATCCACGAGTCCCGGATCCTGGCGAAGTTGGGCGATGTTGGCCCTCACCGGGGGAGATTGAGGATGGTCGGTGGACTCGGGGTCCCACTCCGGGTCATAGGACAGGATGGAACGGTCATCAGGTAGGTCATCCTCGCCATTGATGGGTGTGGCTTCGTCTTCCCCGGACCACCGGGTCTCCGGGACGTCCGGGACCAGGGGTTGGACCAAAAGCTCGCCGTTGGCGGGGTCCAGGATAGCCACGTTGGCCCGGAGGGGCCGAGTCTGGGCGGCCTTTGGGCAGTCCCGGACTGCGTGAGGGCCCCCGCACCCGTAGCAGAGGTTGTTTTCCCGACGGTACTTGCGGACCTCGTCGGGGAGCTCCCGGCTGGCCAGCCCGGGGCGGGGCGGATCACCCCGCTTGTTGGGGGCCTCGCGACGGGGTACCGTCAAATTGGGTGAGCGACCGCCCCGAAGTTCGGGGCGGCGTTCCGGGCGACCCGGGGTGTCCGAGTGACCCGGGGTCACCAAGCCGATTTCGTACATTCGCTGCTCGGTTCGGATAGCGGTGTCAATGTACTCGTGCAGGTCGTAGGTCTCCACGTGGAGGAGCTTCTGCCGGAGGCTCTCCCGGAGGCTAAGCTGGAAAGTCGTCAGCAATTGCTGATTATCGGTAGCGTTAGCCTTGGTGGCTAGGGCCAAGAACTCGGCAGCGTGAGCGCTGACGCTTCCCGATTGGCGCAGCCGCTGGAGCTTGACCCGGGCGGTGTGTCCCGGGTTAGGATCCCCGTAGGTGCGGCGGAGATCGGCGCAGAACGTGTCCCACTTGTGGAACAGGTTGATTTCCGGGCGGGCCTGGCGCAGGTTGCGGAGCCGCTCCCGGGGTACACCCGAGATATGGGCTAGGGCCCATAAGACACGGCGGGGGGTCGGAGGGGAAGCGTGCCGGGTTAAGATCGAAATGGAGGGTGCATTGTTCGATGAAAGCCTCCAGCTCGTCGCGCTTACCGTCCCAGGAGGGGGCGGCAACGCTAACTTCCGGGGTCTTGACCCGGGAAGAATGGTCCTCCGTAAGGTCCCAGTTGGGAGCCACGACGGGAGCTCCCGGGGGCACCGGCTGGGGATTGGACCCGCGCTCGCCCATAAGGCGAGTAGCGCGGGCGTACCTTTCCTCCGAGGTCTCGCGTTCCGGAAAGGGGTCTCCCGGGTGCTCCATGGGCGGAAGGCCCGGTTCTGCCGGGGTCGGGACGGCGGGGTCGGGGGCTCGGCCGCTGTTGAGCAGCCGGATCTGGTCGGCCAATCCTCCGACCAGGGCGGTTAGGCTCTGCACGGCGGCGACTAGCCCCTGGACGGGGTCGCCTCCTGAATCGGGACTTTCGGGGGTAGGGCTGCCCGAACTCGTAACTGAGTCCGGGGAGCCGGGACGATGCTGGCTACGGGTTTGCATGGTAGCTGGAGTCTCCGCGTTGGTGGCAACGGGGAGGTCGATTGTAATGTTATGCTCCTGGGGTCTTAGAACCTCGGAACGTGGCGGTGCGTCTGTGTTGAGGCCAGGGGCGTGGTACCGGGTGTTGCTCCCGGGATCGTTGCCAAGATAGCGGAGCGGGCGAGCGGGAGATCGGGAGAAGGTCTGATATTTCCACCTACTAGAGTGAGTAAGCTAAAATACAATCGACGTCCTGTCGTGAGTGTGGTGGACTTAGGACGCGAGATTATGTGGCCTCCCGGATACCCCCCGGGTGATGCCGCAGTCTGCCCCCGATCCCCGATCCGGGCGTCATCGGGGGGACCACTCCTGCCCGCTCTGATACTGAAACCAATCACTAACTCTCCCGATATCCCAATCATAACACCGTCAGGTCGCTCTTCCATAGGCGGCAGCCAGGGTTTTCTCGGACGAAGGAGAGTACCGGAGCCAGCGAGGCGTACCTGATGGTTGTGAAATGCGGGGATATGCCATCGTTGACGGAGGGGAGTTGGTTGGGACGGGGCTTGCGGGGGTGGGAGAGGTGGTGGATCGTGCGAAGCTTTGTTGAGCGCGGCTTAGGCACGGTGCCTACAGGCGAGCAAACTAGCTGGCATAGATTCGGGTCCACCTCGACAATGCGTCCTTCGCGGAGACGAGCTGTGATCTCCGACCGAATATGATCACAACCTTTGTCGTCCATTGGGAGGTTGTTGACCAGCTGGTGTCGGTCGTGTGTGCGAAGGGGGCCAGAGTACCCCAGAAGAATGCCGTGTTGGATCGCGCCCAGAAGTTGGTCGACAAAGCGGCGATCAGGATAGTTGGTGAGGGCCAGTCTCCAGTTGTCGAGGGCGAGTTGCATGGAGCCTTGACGAGCTGGAGAGCTGGCGGTGGTGAAGAGAGGCTCGACGATGGTGGTGTTGGGCCGAGCTGGAGGAACGAACGTCTGTAAGGTCGAAAGCGTGGCGGATGCGAGGTCAGCCGGCGGAACTTGCAGAGGGTGGGAGGGGGTGACGGTCGCTGGTGTCGGTCGGGGCGAAGGGCCAGCCGCTGGGACCGACAAGGACCAAGTAGAGCCGCTAGGTGAGGCCAGGAGACGTTGATCTCGTGCTGGGGCCTCACAGGGTTGGGAGGGGAGTGGGAGCGTCGCTGGGATTGGCCAGGGTGTAGAGACCACTGGGGCCGGTCGGGACGTGAAGGTCGGCAAAGGAGACTGCCGACTGAGTGAGGTGAACTCACAGAGAGACCTAGTCGGTCTTGGCGACCTTGTTATGGTCGATTGTAGGGGAGGAGGGCTTGTTGCAAGACTTAGCCTGGTGCGTACCTCCGCAGCGGGAGCAGACATGCTTCCTGAAGCAGGGTCGTTGCTCGGTTCCTGAGCACTTGCCATTGTTCCATGAGAAACAGAACTGGTCGCGGCGAGGGTCGTCAGGTCGGGGTGCTTGCCGCTTGTTGGAGGACGAGGAGGAGGCGGTGGTGTTGGTCGAGCGAGCCTGCACGCCCTGGAAGTGAGTGGCGTGAAGCTCGTTGTCAAAGCGAGCCCAGTCGGTAGAAGAGGCCTTTCCTAGGCGAGTGGTGCAGACGGCGATGATGTACCCAGCGACTCGATCCCAGTGGAAGACGTCGGAAAGGTCAGCGATGTGCTGGTAGAACCGACCAAGGCTGACCGGAAGGTCCTGGTCACGAGAGCTGGATGCCCGCAGGGTGAGATAGACGATCCAGAGTCGGCCGAAGGTTGCGAAGTTGGGTACAGCTTTGACAAACTGTTTGTTAGATGCTGACGTGGTGGGCGGCTTGACAATAGAGACACCTTCGATCACCACGGTCTCTGCCTCCGTAAGTGTTGAGATGCCCGGCCAGGAAGGGTTGGCCAACTTAGGGAGCTCGTAGACGCTCAGTGAGTCGTTGAGCACCCGGTCGACCAGCTCCGCAGAGAGCCACGAGTATGAAACGGCGGGTTGAAACTCACCAATGCGGGCAGGCAGAGCTGCTGGTGAGGAGGAGGTGGTGGGTGGGGCCGGGGCTACAGCGGCGGCTGCAGGGTGATAGGTTGCGGGAGCGGGAGTGGTAGGAGCACTGTTGGCAGGCTGAGCGACGTTGGCGAGTTCGTCTTGAATGAGTTGTCGAATCTCGCCAACAGTGATTGCGAGATCGGCGCGGTTGATGCGGCGGATCTCGTCAACGGTGAGCGCAAGATCAGCACGGGTGACGACGTCTTGCGGCGCGGGTTGGGCAGATAGGGTTGCGGGGGCTGGCAGGGCAGGTTCCGTTGGCTGGGCCTGGTACTGCGGTGCCGGTGGTGTAGACGACTGAGTCGGAGCGGGGGGGTTCGGAGGCGAGGGCTGCGGAGGTGGCGAAGGCGGAGTGATGGTGAGCTGGGACAATGTGATTGGTGGCGTCGGGGGCACCGAAGTTGGTGTAGCGGATGCTCCTGCTCGAGAGACTGGGGTCCGGCGACCCTGTCGGCAGTCTAGGCACGACGTAGTGACCTGGTGGTGAAAGCGCTGGTGGAAGAAGAGCGAGAGCGGTCGAGAGCGCTTGCAGGTGCGGCAGGGCTTCTCGCTGTCGGCCATGGTGAGGCCTCGCCACCAGCAGAGCGTGTAGGAAAACGCAAATAAGCAGCCAAGAGGTGCGTGTGAGCACGCTTGGCTGAGTGAAGGATGATGGAGGAGAGGAAGCTACGAGATAAAGATAAAGCTATAAAGATAGACGTGGAAGGAAAGAATAGCCGGCCGATAGGTCAGCCCAGACGCGCACGCCCTCTTTCCGACCACGTGATGCACAAAAGTCGAGTGCGGTTGCATAGTTTCTGCTCCGTGTCTGACATGTTGCGTTCTTCTCTTTTCAAATTGGGCCTCCAAACGGCGATTTTGGTTTGACATGCTGCTACAGTGTGTCCTCTCTGTCCTCACATTGGGCTGAACTGATTGTCACGTACAATACAATACAGTACATTGACCAATTCCATTGAGTACACGGTTTACAACTTTATACATCAACCAGCATCGAGCGCCACCTCGATCAGGGGTTCTCGTTCCAACCCTTGGCCCTCTCTACGGCCCTTTCCCACCCATGCAACATCTTCTTCCTCTTCTCATCGCTAATCCGAGGCTTAAACACCTGTTTACCCGCCGTGTTGACCTCCTTCAGCGTATCAGGCTTGTTGATATCCCAGCCGAACAATCCCACCGCAGCGCCTGCCAACAGTGCACTGCCAAGCGCGGTCGACTCCCTCATCTCGGGACGCTCGACGTTGATGCCCAGAATGTCGGCCTGGATCTGCATCGCTTCGTCCGAGTTGGTCAATCCTCCATCTACCTGTAACGCCTTGAGTGCGACACCCGAGTCCTTGGCCATGGCATCCAAGATCGCTTTGGTCTGGTAGCACGTGGATTCGAGCGTGGCGCGGCAGAAATGACGCTTGTCCGTGTAAGCGGTGATGCCGACCACGGTTCCTGCAGCGGTGTCGTCCCAGTAAGGGCAGAAAAGACCGTTAAAGGCCGTGACAAAGTACACTCCTCCCGTATCCTCGACTTGGCCGGCGAGCTCACCAATCTCGCTGGCGTCCTGGATGAGTCCGAGCTGGTCACGCACCCACTTGACGGCTGAGCCGGCAACGGCGATGGATCCCTCCAAAGCGTAGTGTACCGGAGCATCGGGACCAGCCTTGTATGCGATGGTGGAGAGCAGACCGTTCTTGGAGGACACGACCTTGTCGCCCGTATTGTACAGCAGAAACGCTCCGGTGCCGTAGGTGTTCTTGGCCTCCCCAGGCTGAAAGCACTTGTTACCTACCAAGGCAGCCATCTGGTCACCGACGATGCCGGCAATCTCGACACCCTCGAGTGGACCGCTGGAGATCTTGCCATACACTTCGGAACTGCTCTTGATCTCGGGCAAGATATCCATATCGATGCCGAAGAAGTCGCACAGCTTCTTGTCCCACTTTTGCGACCGAAGATCCATGAACATGGTTCGCGAGGCATTCGATGCATCGGTGATATGGACCTCCCTCCCGGTCAAGTTGTATACGATCCAACTGTCGATGGTACCAAACATCATCTGCTTGTCATCATGCGCCTTGCTAACTTCGGGGATGTTGTCGAGCATCCATCGGAGCTTGACGGAAGCAAAGTAGGTCGAAAGCGGAAGCCCAGTCTCCTCCTTGACGGCATCGACGCCTCTGTCGCTCTTGGCCTCGAGCTGACGGATGGTGTGAGTGGTACGTGCGTCCGGCCAAGCGATGGCACGAGTGAGCGCCTTACCGGTGTTCTTGTCCCACACTACGGTGGTCTCACGCTGGTTGGTGACGCCGATGACTTTGACGTCGGACTTGTTGTATTCGCCGTCCTTTTCGAGTTTGTTGAGGGCTTGCTCGATGCATTCGTGAACACAGTCGATGATTTCGTGTGCATCCTGTTCGTGCCATCCGGGATGGGGATAGTATTGGTTGAACTCCTTCTGGTGGATGGCTAGCACGTTGGCATACTGATTGAATACCATGAAGCGAACACTGGTGGTTCCAGCATCGATGGATCCTACGAGGTCCGGCATGGTTGCGAGGACGAGTGTATGGCGACTTTGAAGATGCCGGTAGAGTATGTCGGAGCGAAAGTTGCTTGAGGTGGTAGGGAGAGTAAGCTTGGATGCGACAGCTGTGACGAGGGTAAAGTATGACCCGGGTGATGTGAAAGGACGACGAGGGAACGAAGCCGAAAGGATGACGCTGATCGGGCTTGGCTGGATGGTGGCTTGGCTGCGTTGAAGGAGAGGGAAGCTACGGGTAACTGTACCGGCTAGATCCTCGACAGCACGGACCGTGTGATATTGATACAGTACCATACCGACTGCACCTTTTCTTGGATTTGATTTTTAATTTTAATTTTAATAATCACATTCTTTCAAGTTGGGGAAATTGGGATGACCGACCAAAAGAAAACAGTTAGAGAGCCACATGCTCTTTCTCACTTCAGGAGAATTCAGTATCGGATCGACCCGGTCAGGCGGCACACTGATCCGTCCAGCTGAGACCATTAAATGAATAGACATCTCTCCACCGACTAGCCTATCAAGCCATCGCCATCGGGGATGTAATGGAGCCATGGAAGGCGCTGAAAATTGCATCCGAAGCCGAGCAGGAAGCAATTATAAATGACGACATGTTGCAGAGGGGATCGGAGTACAACAGCCGGACCGGATTTCAACGGTGGTGATCTACCCACAGAACGAAAAGCCCACGCTTTCAATTTTCGCAACTTATCGGCATACACGCTGCATCGTTATCGGGAGAATTCGAAGCGAAATGGCTTCAAGGGTCTATCTGTCTGGCCTTTTTTTTTTTTTTTTTTTTTTTTTTTTTTTTTTTTTTTTTTAATCCGAGGCAACATATTCGGGATTCGGCGCTGGCTCATCAAATTTCTCGACTCTCATCCTTTTGTCACTGCTTTCGGTGTGCATCCGACAGCTTGACTTGGTCTTTCCCCCCTTGGTCCAGAACCATACCACCGCTGTAGTGCTGGTTTCAGAGAGCAAGCTCCACTCGGTCGCATCGGAGAGCAAAAGCAAGTGACATCGCGGTGGACGACAAGGGGGAGGGGGTTTTCAACAATGCTATTTTGCCCAACATGCGCCAACTGTCTGATCATCCAACTCGATGATCAGGGCCACAACAAATGGTCATGCCACACATGCCCCTATGAATTCCCCATCGTACGTCAAATGACCACACGGCTCCACCTCAAGAGGAAAGAAGTGGACGATGTCATGGGCGGCGAAGACGCCTGGAAGAACGTCGATTCCACCGACAGTAAGTTACCATCAAAAGCCTCACTCTCGATACTGGTGCAGAACAGAGAACTGATCGCCCTCCGTCTTGGCTCTCGAAACAGTGCCGTGTCCCAAGTGCGAAAATCCAAAGGCGTTCTTCATGCAGTTGCAGATCAGGTCTGCTGACGAACCGAGTAAGTTGTCCCTTTTTTTTTTCTTCCAAGTTGGAGTTGTTGAGGTGCGAACGTATATTGACCGATGCCGGGTGAGGGGGGTTTTGTTTTTGTTTTTGTTTTTTCTTTGGGTTGATGTGTGGGATGACAGTGACGACGTTCTTCCGATGCACGAATGGGAGCTGCGCTTACCAGTGGAAGGAAAACTAGCAAGCAAGCATGAAACCACATCTCCCTTCGATCGTATACCCTGCTGCTGCTGCTGCTGCTGCTGCTGGCTAGCAGCGGTGAGAAGGTCGTCTGAGTGACAAAGCGCGCAACTGCCAGAAATCCTTGAACCCGAATCGAGACGACCTTCCGAGTGTCTGTTACAGCCTGCGTGAGTCAAGCAGGGTGTGGATCAGTGGGATTGAAGCTCGTCGCCATCTACATGCCTTCTCTCTAGACCAACCCCACCCACACATACACAAAGTCAAGACCTTCAGCAACGGTTCCACCAGCTACAAACACACACGACACTCGATATCGCAGCACTGTTGATTGCATACCGTTGCTCGTTCGTTGACAATCAGCCGCCTCACAACAACTCGGAACATGTGGACTAATACATCCACAGATCATCTTGATACACATCAACAGTCGAAGCGCACTGTCAAGGTTGGAATCATCGGAAAGTACACTACACGTTACGGTGCCTCGCAGCGTCGTCAGATATAAAAACAAGATCGAAAATCTCGCAGCACTCCAAGTCCACTTGCACCTTCTGCGGCAAGCACTCGGTCAAGCGCAAGGCTGTCGGTATCTGGGAGTTGCGCGACTGCAAAAAGGTCATGGCTGGTGATGCTTGGACGCTCAGCACCTCGGCTGCTGCCACCGTCCGATCGCAAGTATTTCCGCTTCTAACCAGCAGCCAAGAGCGTTTGGCGCAAGGAACCACACGGACAAACCGATACAGGCCAGAAGGAATGGACGTTTGCATATCTGCATTCATCGAGGCCCCGAGTTCAGCATGCGCAGACAATCTGAGGAGAATTGGCAGCTTAACATCTGGATGCTCATGGAAGATCACGATCCAATTTGGTGCCGGCCTCTGAGGAATTTCGCTTGGATGCCATGCACAAAACTAGAAATAATTGGGCATCTGCGTTGTGCTCGCCCTCTCTACTATCCCTTGTTTTCCTCCGCCTACAAGTCGGGACCTATCCGCTGACTATCCTCTCCATCTTTGTCCTTACTTGAGCGCCAGTCATGTAGTAGTCACCTGACACCACTGTTGCTGTCATACGTGCATGTGACTAACGCCTAGTCGAGCGTGTGCCAAGTACATTCCGTGGCCTTGTCTCACCGCTCACTCGTCGCTTTGCTCGTCATGTAATATAGTCAAGGCCATTGCCGGATTTCATTGTCTTGGAATTCATTCTGCCTTGACTATACACACATCGCATACAAACTCAAGCTGTGGTTGTGTGACAGTTGTTAATAGACACAGTATATGCACTTTACATGACAGAGGCATGTGAAATCTTATGACAGCAGCGCATAGCGAGGTTTGTGCGATGATAATAATCTCGTCGGCGTAACAGAAAGCGAGAAAAAAAGGTTGATGCTGTCATCTCGACGATTTAACTCTCGGGATACACGCAATCTGGAACAAAGTCTTAAAGGCATGGTCGATCGGTCGGTCGGTTGGTGGCAGATCCGTGCGCCCCAAATCAAGGTGCGCAGCTGAGTATATTTATAAAATATTAGATATCGCTTGAGGTGATCTCGACTGATGAAGAGTACAACCATGGTTTTTGCGACTGGCCACGACGCATCGCTACTGATTTAGGGATGTGTGTGATCTTTTTAACCACGCAAGATGCGCACTACGATTTGGTGGTTGCTTCGAATCGCGATGAGTTTCTCGCTCGCCCGACGCTAGCTGCCAGCTGGCATTCGTTCTCATCTGAACCGCAGGGGGAGGGCAAGATTCTTAGCGCACGCGATGGCACTGGGGGTGGAACCTGGTTGGGCGTTACCCGCAATGGCGCATTTGCAACGCTGACGAATTTCACCGAGACATCACCACCACCACCACCACCACCACCACCACCACCACCACCACCGGCATCTCCTGAGACCGCGGCGGGGGCGGGGGCGGGGGCGGGGGCGGGGGGGTTTGAAAGTCGTGGCCAACTCGTGAGCGATTGGTTGGTGGAGTGTTCGCAGAGGCCGAAGGGGAGAGTCGGGGTAGAGGAGGTGCGCAGTTGGGTGGAAAGGTATTTAAATGGGTTGGTGGGGAGCAAGTTGGATAGATGGCCTGGGTTCAACCTCCTCGTTGGCGCATTGTCGGAGAAGGGAATGGTAGTAGGATACATAACGAACCGAAAGCACGATGGAAGTTTGGATAAGGCACGAAGAGCCGAGGTATTCCTTCCCTCTTCAGAGGAGAAGGGGATACTAATGGGGATGTCGAATTCCATCCTAACCGAACCATGGCCCAAAGTCACCTCAGGCGCTCAATCGTTCCTCTCAACACTCGCCTCAAATCCAAACAACGACGACGCAGTGGTGCAAGGTCTATTCAACCTCTTAACCACTTGTTCGAATCCTTCACCAACTCAACGCAGCCAATTGCGCAATTCAATCCTAATCCCTCCCCTCACTATACCAACCACCCCCAACCAAAACCAGCCACACAAAGACTGGTATGCCACCCGTACAAGCACCGTCATCCTCATCCGCAAAAACGGCCACTCCACTTTTGTCGAACGCGACACCTTCAAACTCATCAACAACAATCCAGTCCTCCTCATTAACCAACCCAACGCACACAGATCCTTCAACTTCACCCTCGAATGACGCAAAACACACACACACACACACATACGCGCACCTCGAGAAACGATTCGCAAATTTTTCTGGGATTCACGCCGCTCGGCCTGAACATCGTGTGTGCGTAGATGGTGAGAGAGTAAAGATGATACAACACTTGAGCATCCAACTCAAGATGCGAGAATGTGCAATTTTTGGGAGGTGCGGGGTGGGCGAGTATATGATCGGGGGATTTGAATGCAAAGGAGAACGACCCTCGCCAAAGACTTGTCCACCGGGAGAGACGTAAGTCTTCCATTTTTGGAGAGTGAGGTTGCAAGTTGTCAAAAAGGGATCTGATAACGTGGACCAAGCCGTTGGACGAGAGAGTGCCGCGGGGGGGGTCAAGGGGGTCAAAGAACAAGAGGTTTTTGAACCAATGATTTACTCGTCGTCCTCTTCGTCGTCGTCGTCCTCCTCGGACTCCTCCTCGCTCTCCTCCTCGCGGGCAGCCTCGAGGCAGGCAACAGCGATGCGGTCAAGGTCACGCATACCATCCTGCGAGATACGACGACCACCCTTGGGGTCCTTCTCAAGAACACCGATCCCCTCGAGACCCTGAACAACCTTGCGCTGCACCGATCCAGAGGCGTCAGCGTGGTGCGAGGGACGGAAACCGCGGTTCGAGGCACCACCGTGGAACTTTCGCAGGTGGCCGATACCAACAGCTTTGCGAAGGTAGATGTGACGAGCAAGAGCAGCGGCGCGCACGTAGAACCAGTCCGGGTTGTACGGAGCCTGCTCCTTGAAGTGGCCGGTCTTGACAATGTCGACCCAGACGGGCACCTCGATCTTGCCTGTGGTGGATTGGAACAACAAACACAACTATGGGTCAGTACGACATGTCGCCGAGACAAGATTTGATTGAAACAGCATCTCTGGCAGGTGCCGCAAATTGCCTCTTGTCCGGATTGAACGGTCTCTAAGGAACCGAGTGATCGTGTGCTGTAGTGTGCGGAATGAGGCTGCTCATGTTTGCAACCCTTTTGCAGATCATGGTCGAGATGCTTTTCTCTGCCTTGGGATCCTTGCATGTTCCTAATTTGTGCTGATCGTATAATGCTGCCATCGTTCTGCAATCGTCGACTTGGATGAACCTGCCAGATATGCTGCTGCTGCTGCTGCTGCAAGCGTGTTGCGTCGTGTTGATGGAAACTTACCAGATCGCTTGAGGTGCTGCGCGTAAGCGTCAATGAAGGTAGCGGCGTCGACGTCACGAACGCTGTCAAGAGTGCAAAGCAAGTGATACAGAACGAAACGGGATCAAAGTCAGCATATCGAGGCGTTTGGGTGAGAGAGAGAATGTCGCATAAATGTAAATGTCCGTCGCACGATTGCTGCCTGTCGTCGACTGTGGATTCGTTGGGATATGGTGACTGTTGCTGCAGCAAGACGGTGGAGTGGGTGCGTTTGTGTGTAGGGTTGAGGATCGCAAGAAGTGGCGCCTTGTGCTGGGAAGGCGGACTTGGCTGCTAGAACAAGTTTACAGAGTGTGTATCGCGCTGAAAGAAATGCTGTTTGGCGTTCGCTTCGTCGAGAATTGCCGATGGTGACGGTTGCACTGCATCGTCCCTTTGCTACGATGCATCCTTGGTGTGGATTGCAGTTCGTTTGATGAAAGTGACCTGGATGGACTACGACGTCAAGCCAACCTGATCCGGTCCTGATGGAATCCATTCATAGACCCAACTTTGCGATGCCACGAGCAGCCATGCTATACTTCATCCACGCAACTGGTTTTGACCTGCGACTTGATCCCATCCATACCATGCTCCTGGTGTCCACTTCAGTATGCCACAGTTGTGCAAGAAACTCGTCAACACCTGTCGTACAAGCTGTATCATCTGCGAGCGGTGTATCTGGTGTATCTGCCATCGTGCTGAAATGTCTTGCATGCTGTCAATTGTGGATTGGTGATGCTTCATTGGCGGAGGTCGAGCTGGAATGTTGACTTGGTTTTGAGTGGTGTTGTTTTGCTGGAGGAGCGCGTGCGACGTGGATCATTTACATGCTCATGTTTGAGTTGTTGCGAATACGTACTTTGGCATGATGGGCGATGTATGTGTCTTGAAGAGAGGAAAGCAAAGGTGACGGTGAGAACGGTGAACAAAAGTCAATCTCGAAACGGCGGCGGCTGCTGCAGTTGCGGTTGGGCTTCTGACCGCGACTTGAGGGTTCCACTACCACTGCGAGACTCACATACCCTGGCGATGCTGCCTTGTTTGCAATTTTGGGCTTAGGATTGGACTTGACTCGATTGGACTGGACTGGACTTGACTTGGCTGATCGTGAGTGTTGGCTTTGGCCGAAGCTTTTAACGGTTCTGGAATGCTTAAAATTGCACACTTGAAACAGCCGCTCGAGATTGCACTGCACTCTGCAACTACTCAACCTGAGAACGACTACAAATTTGCACCAATTTGAATTCTCTCGGCTCCAATATTCATTCGCTTTGGTGAATACAAAACCGGCGAAACTGACGTACAAGATGATTGCTGATGCTTCCTCTTTCGAATTGTTCTTGGAGGTGCTTGGAATTCCTAACACAATTTTGGCGCAACCAAGGAGCAAGGGTGAAATCGTGGGAATTTTTCAAATGTACATTCGGAGCCGACAATTCAACTTTACAAAATTCCCCTCCTCTGCCTTGAATTATAAGCAAAACACAGTCTAACAAAAAAAAAACAAGCCCTTTTCGAATTTGATCAACCAAGATAACAATCAGGCTGCCCGATGCCTCCCTCGTCCACCCCACCAACCGCTGACATCTGCTTCGGCTCTCACTGTTGGATCAATTCAGACGCACAGATGGCAAACACCTTTAACTCGCATCGACACTACTACTATACTCTTCCTTGGATCGACATTGCCAACTTGCAATATACAATTACTGCTTTCGATCTTGATTGTAACGAGACGCGCAGTCCAAGCTTGCTTACAAGCCAAGGCGCTGATTCGGATCCACGCCTGGGTATTGTGGTAGCCTCACGTATTGCATCTGCTGCACTGCCGGCTGAGGCTGAGTCTGAGGTTGAGCCTGAGGCTGAGACTGAGACTGAGACTGTTGCGCTTGGCCAATCTGATGATTTTGATGCACCGTTGGCTGCTGAGCCGCCTTGTATGGTGACACAGCTTGCTGGCGCAACAACGCCTGCGTGGCCGGACTTATGTGCTGCTGCAACAAGGCAGTCAAACTTTGCTGCTGCTGCTGTTGTTGTTGTTGTTGTTGTTGTTGTTGTTGTTGTTGTTGTTGTGGTTGCTGAGGCGGCGGCGGCGGCGGCGGTCGTCGTGGATTGGCATGTTCGCAAAGTTTGACCAGCAGTGCTCCTTGCAACGACGACTGATCGTCGAGCACTTCGAGCTGTCTCTGCACCCAGTCGATCTTGCTAGTAAACGATTCGCTCATCTCGCCCTTGGATTTCTCCAACTCCTTGACACGCTGCTCCAACCCTGACGCCATCGATGTGAGCGCAGTCTGCATCCTGCTCACCGACACCTGCAGCTGAGGCACCGCGTTAGCTATCGACTCGACAAAGCCGTCCATTCCATTCTGCTTCAATGCTGCAAACAGTTGGCCCAGCTTTTCCGGCGAGCCAAGCAATTGCTCTAGCGCGTCCGCCTGGTCTTTCTTGATCGTCTCGATTTCGCAAGCGTGCATCTTAAGCGTGCTGTGAATGCTTTCGATCACCGAAACCGGCATCGAGATCACTCTGAGCCTTTGCGCTTCGGGCTCGGCCGAGCCTAACGCTGATTTGCACTGCTCAGAGTCGAGCCGATTCGATACTGCAGAGCTTACCGGGTCGAGCTGTGCTGTGCTTGCAGGAGCTGAGACGGCTGCAACTGCATTCGCTTCTGTCGAATCCGACGGACGCTCGGACGCCTTGGACGCCTCAAAGACTGGTAGTGGCTTTGCTGCAGTCACCGCATCATTGGCACCAGCGGGTTCCACATCCATGGTCGTTGGTTCAATACCAGTTGCGTTTGGAGCATCGACTGTGATGCCTTGCTGCCCAACCTGACCGTGTCCTCGAGTTGCTTTTCGCTTGTACTTTTGTAGTAAAGCGACAAGCCTTTCTTCCATGCAAGCCTGATTCTCAGCTGTGGCCTCTTGCACGGCCAGATCCTTGATCTCGTCAAATCGAAGTTCAAGGTCTTGGTTGAAGTCGCGCAGCCATTTCGCCCAAATGGGTCGCGTGACGACTTGTTGAGCAGATGTTCGGGCGATACCAGCTTCTGTGGCATTGGTTAAAGTCTCACCGTTGTTGGCCGAGGCAGTGGCTGCGACAGTAGCTGCATTCTCAGTGGATGAGGTACCTGTTGCCGTTGGCTGTTGCACGGGGCGACGAGGATCTTGGAGAGGCGAGGGAGCAGTGGGCTTGGAACCGTTCCCAGAACTCGGTGGTGGTGGTGGTGGTGGTGGCGTAGCAGCCGTGCGGGGAGTACTTGAAATGGGCGAAGTGGCGATCTTGCCGATTTTGGATTTGAGAGAAGCGACGTCTTGTGTGAGGACTTTGATGCGCTTGTCCTGGTCAGAGATTTGCAGAACGTCTTTGTCGACATCGGCGCGCAACTCTTTGGATGTTTTGTTGACGAGCGTGGTGAGTCGGTCGATGTCACGAGCGTTGTTCGAGATCTCTCGCTTGACTTTGGCCATGTCGCTCTGCAACCTATCGCTCTGACCAGCAGCTTGACGGGCGCGAGATTCGACCTCATCGATGCGCTCCTTGTCCTGAGCTCGGTCGGAGCGCATTTGGGAGCGAAGATCATCCAGCCGATGTTCGATGGGCGCTTGGGCAGCTTGCAAGAGAGCGGGCACGCATTGTTCCGAAATGTCGAGCTGCCATTCGAGCTGCATGCGGTATAGCTCGTCGGTCTCTGTCTTGATTTGGCGTTCGAGTTGCGACTTGTTTTCCTGATGGCCTCGAAGTCTGGCAAGGATGGTGTCCCTTTGTGCTGTCTTGTCGGAATCGAGGTACTTTTGACAAGTGTCGATCTTCTTGAGCTCCTCGGCGCGTTCCTTGCGAATCTCGCCGATCGAGTAGCGCTTGGCTTCGATCTGGTCAAAGAGGGTACGCTCGACGGGGTCGGCTAGCAGACGGAGGATGAGATCAGCTCGAGATTCTGCCGCGGCCGAGTTGCGTCTTGGTGCAGAAGGGGCTGGACGATCAGGAAGAGAATTGCGACTGCTGGAGGCATGGCTGCTGCTGGCGGAAAGGGTGGGTATCGAAGTGGACGGGACGGAAGGCTTGCGTGGCAAGATCTGTGGGGGCGCATCGTAATTCAGGCGATCACGATGGTTGCGGTCCCTGTCGCGATCTAAGCGAGAGTCTGAGGCACGATCACGCGGATTGCGATTGTCGGGAGATTGTGAACGTCTTCGTTGGGTCGATGTGGATGGACGGGGGGCAACATCCCAGCCATCGCGGGCGGAGACGTACGAGTCCATGTATGCAGGGGAACGCTCACTCCGAGGCGTAACCTCGCAGTTCGTCACGACTTTTCCGGATTATCGGGTCTGGCCGAGATAGCGACGAAGCAATCAAATTTGCGATTCCAGGTGGAGACGACCGGCACGAATTTTGACCGAGATGGTTGTGGTCACAGATATAACGAAGCACGGAAGCCGCTGTGGACAGACGCGTTGTGCATCGGATGCGACCGTATTGTAGTGTCGGTCGACGCTATGTAGGAAAGGAGGGACTGATAGAGATGAAGGAAGGATGAACAAGATGCCAGCTGCGAACGCATCAATGTCGGCGTAAGGTGAGGTGATTGGAGACATGACAGGCGACAAAGAGAGATAACCGTCACCACTACACTACTCTACTCTACTACTGCGCTCGCGTCTCGGGCGTTGTCGCTCGCTCGCTCTTCTCCACACGCCGCCCGCTCGCACATTATTATTTTATTATTATTATTATTCGCCGGGAAAAACACAACACCAAAACCGCAAGGCTAACAATTAATATAAATCGAGTTAGGGTCCAACTTCAGATACGCATTCTCGCTTTGTCGCTCTCTCCGACCAAAGGCTGACTGGGCTGAGCTGAGCTGAGCTGAAGCGATTCAGTCGATTCGATTCGCATTGGTCTCAACCTAGTGATCGGATACGCCGCTTGTATTGGCTTTGGCTTTCTGCTGCTTTCGGGAGCATCCGAGATGAAGGGTAGAGTAGAGCAGAGCCGTCTTGCCCGTGGCGTAAAAAGCATACGATATGCACGTCGCTGTCGGGTACAGCATTTATTTCGTAGCCTTTATTTCTATCTCTTTTTCTTGGAGGTATTTTTCCTTGGTGTGCAGACCTCGCTCGAGGTTCGGGAGTGAGCCGGCTATCTTGAGAATTATTGGTAGGTTTTCTTTTTGGTGCGTAGTGACAGAGTGCCGGCTCAAATGAGCTGAGAAATTTTTGGGAGTGGAGAAAGCAAGCTTTTTTGGACCCCTCCTTTTTTTTTTTTTTTTTTTTTGTGAGTTCTTCGTGGCTGAGCAATCTTGGGCTTGTCGACATCACATCCCATCACACCACACCTACAAACCGACATGAAGAAGCCAGTCAAGGAGCGGTACAATGCCAAAGCGCGCCGCTCTTCCGTCGGTGGATCTTCCCACAAGAACAAACGCTCGGTTCGCCAGCGTGAGGCAGATGCATACGATTCCAATGCCCAACTCATCGTGCCAGGCAGCGAAGAGGATCTCAAGAGGAAGCAAGCCGAACAGCAGCGCAGACAACTCTTGGAGTCGTCCGGTCAGGATGCTGCTGCGCCCATGTCTTCCAAGAAGCGAAAGCGTCTCGATGCTTACATCGCCTCCCGACTCAAGAAGGAGGAGCGCGTCAGGATCATGGCAAAGCTCGCACAGACCTCGGCCGAGGTAGATCGTACAACACTCAAGTCTGCAGCGACTCTTGGTACTGGCCGTGCCAAGACCATGGAAGAAAGGATCGAGACAGCCGGTCAAAGGACAGATAGAGCTGGAAAGCGCAGAAGAAGGACCATGAACGGTGCTGCCATGCAAATTCAGGAAGACGACGATGATGCCGATCTCGATGACTTGCACAGCACTCACGGTAATAGTGACGACGACGACGACGACGAAGCCAACTTTACTCCACCAGAGGATGTAGAGGACGATGGCGGCAACGATTATGCTCCCGAGGGCGAGGTCGAGGAAGATCCCGTACGCAGAGCTAGAATTCTGGCCGCAGCGAGTCTCTTTGACAAGTCCAAACGGTCCGCTCCAGCACCCGCTACCGCATCTGCATCCACCTCGGCTCCTGTTCCAGGCTCTGCACTTGCATTAGCGCTTGGCTCGGCTCTTGCCAAGGACGCGGACGGCAAGCCCATCATGCCCGTCATGCGCAAACGAACCAAGAAGCCCAAAGTCACTCGTGTCAACGCCGCAACTAGACTTCAACAAGCTCGCGAGAGCGATTCCAGCTTCGACAGCTCTGAATCCGAGGACGATTCTACAGCTGCTTCCGCTTCAGGCTCTAGATCGATCGTGACCAGCGATCGCATTGGTCCCGCACCGCGCGCTTCGCTGGCACGAAAGAACCAGGAAAAGCAAGCTGCTTTGGCCAGCGTCGTCAAAGGAAAGGGCAAGGCCAAGGCCAAGGAAACTATCTCTGGTCCTGGGTGGGATCAAGACGACTCTGACCAAGAAGCCGCAGCTGCCAACGAGGATGTTGATGACGTGGGATTGGACGACGACGCTGACGACTCTGATCTAGGCTCGGAGGAGCCTGATACCGACGAGGACGAAGAGGCTGTTTTCCTCGAAGCCATGCGTCGAAGAGGCCTTTTGCCGTCTGGCGACGATTCCAATACCGCTTCAACTGCTGGACCCAGCAAAACCAAACGCGATTTGAACGACATGGATGTTGAGCAAGAAGAGCACCTACAGGATGGTACATCAGATTCCGAATCCGAGCATAGACAGGACAACGAGGAGGAAGAGGCAGACAGCGATCAAGAGGAAGAGGAAGAAGATGATGAGGACGAGGACGAGGCAGACGAAGACGACACAGAAGAGTACCGCTCGCGTCGTCGAGGCATTGGCACCACCCAACGCAGCTCTGGTTTCAAGGACTGGGCTCGTGCTGCCCTCGGCATTGGTGGCTCCGCTGCATCTGCACCTAAGCCCGAAGGCACCGACGGCGCTCAAGTCACCGAAGCCGACCAAGACTCCCAGGACGACACCGCCTACAACCTCGAGCCTGTCGGCGGGTTCAAGATCAAGGTGGCCGATCTCATGAACAAGGATGGCGTGGCTCGTGGTCCGCTCGGTCGTGACGAAGCGTCGGCAAAGGAGCGTTCCGCTTTCGCCGCCAAGCACTATGCCGAACTCGAAGCGGCCGTGGCTGGCAACAAGGAATCAACACCCCAAACCATCACCCATGTCGAGGTCGAGCGGTCTGAAGAGCTCAAAGCCGCGCGTCTGCGTCTCCCCGTCGTGCACGAGGAAGACAACATCGTACGCACCATCATGGAACACGCCGTCACCGTGATCTGCGGTGAAACCGGGTCTGGTAAAACAACCCAGGTTCCTCAATTCCTGTACGAGGCCGGCTTCGGCACACCGAACAGCCTGAACCCGGGCATGATCGGCGTCACTCAGCCACGCCGTGTGGCAGCGGTGAGCATGGCGCAGCGCGTCGCGTCCGAGTTGAGTCTGCCTGCGGACCGTGTTTCGTACCAGATCCGATACGATGCGACGGTGAGCAAGGATACGGCGGTCAAGTTCATGACCGACGGTGTGTTGCTGCGCGAGCTGGCGATCGACTTTCTGCTGTCCAAGTACAGTGCGATCATGGTGGATGAGGCGCACGAGAGGAGCGTCAACACCGACGTGCTCATCGGCGTGCTCAGCCGTGTCGCGCGCATCAGGCAGAAACGATGGCTGGACGGCGGAAAGGATGCAAGACCGCTCAGACTCATCATCATGAGTGCCACACTGAGGGTGTCTGACTTTACCGAAAACACGCAGTTGTTCCCCGAACCGCCGCCGGTGATCAACATCGATGCCAGACAGCACCCGGTGACGGTGCATTTCAACAGGAAGACGGTGCAGGATTACATTACAGAGTCGGTCAAGAAGGCGACCAAGATCCACGCCCGATTGCCGCCAGGAGGCATTCTGATCTTCTTGACGGGACAGCAGGAGATCACGACCGTGTGCAAGAAGCTGGAGAAGCGATTTGGGAGCAAGGCGATCGCCGACAAGAAGCGCAATCGCGAACGGATGCAGGGGAAGATGAAACACCGCAGGGCGGACGAAGACGACGATGCCGAAGGGGAGCAAAGCAAAGGGGATGCGGATAAGTTCAAGATCAGCGCACGCGATGCAGATGTCGAGGCTGAGGAGGTGGATCTTGGTCTGGACAGAGATCTTGCGGCTGACGTTGATGACAACGCCCTGGCGCAAGTCGACGATCCTGAAGCGCTCGACACCGATTCGGAGGCAGGTTCGTCGTCGGACGAAGAAGACGACCTTCCCGACGAGCTGAAAGACGACACGGACGTACCGATGCACATCCTGCCGCTGTACTCGCTTTTAGCCACCGAGAAGCAGATGCGCATCTTCGAGCCACCGCCCGTCGACACGCGTCTCGTTGTGGTCGCCACCAACGTGGCCGAGACGTCGCTCACGATCCCCAACATCCGGTACGTGATCGACTGCGGTCGAAGCAAGGAACGCAAGTACGACCTTGTCTCGGGCGTGCAATCGTACCAAGTGTCGTGGATCAGCAAGGCGAGTGCGGCGCAGCGTGCGGGTCGAGCTGGACGTACGGGTCCTGGACACTGCTACCGCCTCTACTCGAGCGCTGTGTTTGAGGATCACTTTAGGCAATTTTCGAGTCCCGAGATTCTGCGCACACCCGTGGATGGATTGGTGCTGTCGATGAAGGCGATGAATATCGACAACGTCGCCAACTTCCCCTTCCCTACCGCGCCGGACCGCGTAGCGCTCAAGAGGGCCGAACAGGTGCTCACGCACCTCGGCGCACTGGAAGCGCCCGCGGTGGCATCGGTCAGCCTGGGCAAGGGCAAGAGTCGTTTGAACCACGCCAAGGTGACCGAGCTGGGCCGCACGATGACGCTGTTCCCCGTCAGTCCGCGATTCGGCAAGATGCTGGCGCAGGGGCAGCAGCATGGATGCCTGGCGTATGTGGTGGCGATGGTGGCAGCGTTGAGTATCGGCGATCCGTTCGTGCGCGAGCAGTTGATCGAGGACGAGTATGGCGATCGTCGTGCCGCCAAGGATGACGTCGATGCGGAAGCGGAAGCGGAGGCGGAGGCGGGAGGCGATGACTACGACCGCACATTTGGCCAGATGGCTGGAGATGCCGAGTTGAATCCGGAACTTGGGCATGTTAAGAATGTGGATTTGCTCGAGAGGGAGCGGAGGAAGGCGAGGAGGGCCAAATATTTTGCGACGATGCGCAAGTTCGAAGCGCTCGGCGCGGGGTTATCGGACACCTTTCGACTGCTCAGCGTGGTCGGGGCGTACGAATACGCCGGTGGCTCTGTTTCCTTTTGCGACCAAAACTTCGTCCGCCCGAAAGCGATGGAGGAGATCCACAAGCTGCGTGCGCAGCTGTGCAGTTTGATCTCATCGACGTTGCCGGAGGTGTCGTCGTTGCTGTCGAATCCCAAGATGACTCCTCCGAGCGAGATGCAGTTGAAGGTGATTCGGCAGTTGATTGCGGCGGCGTATATTGACCAGGTGGCGGTTCGGGCGGATTTGATTTCGAACGAGTCGGTGCAGTCGAGTTCGATGGTGACTGCGGATGAACGGACGAACCAGATGCTTTACCGTCTGCGCACCAAGGGCGGTGGCGATCGGATGCAGTCGACGCGCGGAGTGCCTTACAAGGCGATGGGGGTGGCTGGGTTTGCGTTTATCCATCCGACTTCGTCGTTCTATCATTCGACGCCGCCGAGCTGGGTGGTGTTCGGCGAAGTGCAGAGGAGTCAGTCCAAATTTGCAAGTGCGGGGCAGGAGGGGACGGTGTGGATGAAGACGCTGACGAGGATCAATCCGGTTTGGCTGGTGAGGTTGGGGAGGGGGTTGTGTACGTTGTCGAAGCCGGTCGTGGTGGAGGGGGGAGGGAGGGGCGAGGTGGAGAAGTTGAGGCAGGATTTGGAGGCGGTGAAAGCGGGGAGGGTGAAGGGGGGGCGAGGTGGAGAGGGATGTGCTGGTGACGCCGAGGTATGGGGTGGGGAGCGAGCAGGATGGGATGGCGGGTGGATTGGGATGGGTGTTACCCAACGTGAAAGCCAAGCAAAAGTTTGTAGACGGTAGATGGGTATTGATGCTGCCTTGAAGCTTCACTGGTGATGGGGGTGTTGTCTACATTGCAATGATAATTCTAAATGCATGGTGGGGGTTATACGTGTACCTCTTGGTTCCATTCTGAAGGTTGTTTTCCTTGGACGACGATTTGACCTGATTGATCGAATTTGACATTCTCGTGATGATCGATGGCTTTACCGATGAACTTGGTATGGCTACCATAAGCGAGGAGGGCGTTTGTGGTGGGATGTCTAAGTTCCATTCTTGTGAATGCTAGGGTTTTGCCCATGCCGATGACTTGGGCGGAGAGGAGGATGGAGTCTCCTTTGAGGCCTGCGGCTTTGACGTAGGTGGTGTTGATGTCGGTGCTGACGCCTGTGGAGTAGAGGCCTTTGGAGGCGATGGCTAGCGAGCCCATGGTATCTGTGAGGGTAGCGATGCAACCTCCATGGAGGGTGCCGAGACGATTGAGGTTGTGCGTGCCGATCTTGAAGGTCGCGTGGACGGTACCGGGATGTGCCGAGTGGATGTGGAGTTGGGGGATCGTGGAAGCATCGTGACCGGAGGAGGATTGGAAGCCTCGACAGATGCGCTGCACAAATTGCAGACATGCAGACGGTGAGCGATTCGTCATATTGATGATGATGATGATGATGATAGTTGATGATAGTTGATGTTGGTGTTGGTGTTGAACGGTATTAGCCGAAAGCCGGAAGCGACAAAAAAGAAGAAATGACGTTTCGGTTATCTCGTCCGAAAGTCCGCAACGTAGAATTAACAAAATTATTATTATTAACTTAATAATATTTTAGTGATATGTATATTTAATTGATAATTCGGGCGCGTGCGTCAAATTGCCGACCGAAACTGCAAAATGGTAAAATAATAAATGAAAAATGCGGGGCCGTTGCACAGTGTCGACGTGGGGGGAAACACCAATACATCCATCCATCCATCCAATCTACAAACTTGGTGACCCCAACTTGCGATTACCGGTATTATTGCACTACAATGGCACAATGAGCAGTAGTGTAGTTGTGGTTGCATCGCATCGCAATGTGCTCGAGAGAAAGTGAGTCGCACAGACACGGCGCCACGTGAGCGAGCTCCGCGTCTATTCCGTCAAAGCTAACCTTGGCAGAACCTTGAGCCGTGTAACAACGTACTACTTACTGTACTGTACAGTACAGCAAAGCAAAGTGTATCAGCTCGGTTCGCGATTGGGCGTTATCATGTGTGGGGACGGTTCGCACCGTTTGCCTTCTTCCCCCACGCACTCGCCTTGTCGGTCAACAGAACGGCGAGTAGCAATCTCACCTTCAACCCTCTCCCCCTCCCCCACCACAATTCCGCTTTCTCTCCCCCCCGCCCCCACTCGGTCCCTGTTCCCCGAACCCCTTTTTGGATTTCATTCTTTCCCATCCCCCTCGTCCCCCTCCCGCTTCTTCCCCCTCGCCCTCTTCTCTCACTCGCTCGTTAACTTCACAGCACCAACATCATCCTCTATATACACTCCCACTCCCACTCCCACCTTACTCTACGCTTTGCCTCTTGACCATCAACCTCTATTCGAGATCAACCATCCGCAGACATGACGCAGACCCACGGCCACGCTTCTACCGCGCTTCAACCTGGAGTCTGGACTCCTCTGGCGACTCCATTCCACGCGACCACTGAAGAGATCGACTACGATGCGTGGAAGACGCACGTCCTGCGCATCGCTGGTGCTGGCTCGCACCTCGTCGTCATGGGTACCAACGGTGAAGCCATCCACCTCTCCACCGATGAACGTTTCCAGCTAGTCCAAACCGCACGCACCTACCTCGACCAAGCTGGTCTTACCTCGACGCAAATTCTGGCCGGCACTGGAACGGGCAGCGTCAAAGAAACCATTGCCAACTGCAAGCAAGCCAAAAACGCAGGCGCTGATGCAGCCATCGTCATCCTGCCCGGCTACTTTGCCGGTGGGCTTGGAAAAGATCGATTTGCGATCCAACAGTTTTTCACCAAAGTCGCCGATGAAAGTCCACTTCCGGTGATGGTGTACAATTTCCCCGCCGTGATGGGTGGCATCGATATCGATTCGGACCTTCTGATCGCCATTTCGCAACATCCCAACATCTGCGGTTGCAAACTCACCTGCGCCAGCATCGGTAAGGGTGGCCGAATCGCAAATGCCATCAATCGCCCCAACTTCCACGTCTGGTCAGGTTTCGCTGACATCCTCGTCCCAAGCATGCTCGCCGGCTTCACAGGTGTCATTTGCGGAAGCGGCAACATCATCCCGCGCACCATCGTCCAACTTTACTCCCTCACCCAATCCGCAATCAATTCCAACGATTGGCACAAACTTCACCAGGCTCAACAATTGCAGAAAATCGTCAGCCACGCAGATTGGGTCATGTTCAAAGCAGGTATCCCAGGCACCAAAGCCATGTTGCAGAAATGGTACTACCCAGTGGGCGTACCTAGGATGCCCCTTCAACCCGCAACTGAGGACACCAAACTCATGATCGACGCTCAACTCAACGACGTCATCCAGTACGAAAGACAGCTCGAAATCAAAGCCGGAGTCACCCCGGCTAAAGCTTAGATTCATTCACCCAACTGTAACCCATCCCTTACCGTACACGTTGAATCCAGTTTCCAGTCCACATTGAATCCATCCCTACATTATGCCATGAGAGAACTCACTTTGCAAGACTAGCCCAAACTTTGGTCGCCAACTCCAAGAACGCCTGCCTAACATGATTCGTCGCGCCGTCCAACTTCTCCCTCACCGTCACTGGCACCCCTTCATCGCCCCCCCTACTCAATTGCGGCTGTAAAGGCACCCTCGCCAACACCTCCAACCGTTGCCTCTTCGCATACTCCTCCACCTTGTCCGCACTTCCAAACAGCTCGAAACTTCTGCCGCTATCGGGACTCACAAAATGGCTCATGTTTAACACCAACCCGCTCACGGGCACCTTGGTCTTTCTAAACATGGCGACGCCCTTCTTGGCATCCAACAACGCCACCTCCTGCGGCGTGGTGACTACAAGTGCCGCGTCGACTTTGACGAGCTGTGCGAGCGAGAGCGCCACATCGCCCGTACCCGGTGGCATATCAATCACCAGTACATCCAGCGAAGAATCCGACGAGATCGATTCGGCCGAATCCGCCAGCGGTGCATGCGGATCCAGTCGCCAATCCACATCGAACAGCAACTGCTGCGTCGCCTTCATCACCATCATACCCCTCCATGCAACCACCCTCTCTTCCTCCTCCCCCTCCCCACCACCACCATCCTTGCAAGCAGGCTGATTACCAAGCAGAAATCCCATCGACATACAACTCACGCCATGGTTCCTCAACGGTATCAACCCACCGTACCAAGTGAGTTCGGCTTCTCCCATCCCTTCGAGTCCCATGAGTTTGGGGATGCTCGGTCCAAAGATATCGAGATCGAGTAATCCGATGCGAGGTTTCCTTGTCGAGCTAGATTCCGAGGTGAGCGAGAGCGCTACGGCCAGGTTGGACGAGATCGTGGATTTGCCAACACCGCCTTTACCGGATGACACGCAGACGACGTGTTTGACGTTGGGGATTCGACGTGGTTGCGTAGGGCCAGTGCCGCGACGCGGCATGCTGGGCGGGATGCGTTGGTTGTTGCGTGGTAGGCCCAGCGGGTTTTCGTGAGACTGGCGCCCAGCAGTGTGGGAAAACGTCCTGCGACAAACCCTCTCCACCGCCGCCGAGATCGGTCTTGAGCCGGATGCAAGCCGATATGCCATTCTGTTGGATACAAGTGGTAGCTCGAGAGCAGCCATCGATCTTGACATGCTGGTGGTGACGGATCAGTGCTGCAGAGGGGGAGAGGTTGGGGAATGGAACAAGCCTACGAGCTGCGAATGTCAGGAAGAGAGTATGGGTTTCAAAACGGCCAAATCCTTGTTCCCGATAGCCGAGCTTTTTTTTTTGTTTTTGTTTTGGTGAGGCTGATAGCTCAGCCTCCACATTCTCAACTGCTCGGCCTCGTACACCACGCAAGCCTTGTATACCCCCATACAGCATCTGCATCCACCATCTTGACCATGAGACGAACGAGCCTGAAACCCAACCAAACCCCATACACGTAGCATGGAGTCGTCATAGAAGCAAAGCCGCGAACCTGGATGGTCTAAACCGCATCTGTCTTCGGACACTTGAACCACCTTGGCGGGACGCACCCCGGCCACCTCATCACAACGATGCCGCCCAAGAAGCGTTCCAACGGCGGCGCAGCAGCACCTTGGACGCCAAAGAAGAAGCAAAATGTGGGACAGCAGTCTGCACTCACATCCTTCTTCACCAGTCCGTCCCAACCGTCCAAAACCACTTTCTCTGCGGATCCCGCTTCGCCCACTTCCAGCACCGCAAGAGCGAAGCAGAAGCAAACCACTTCGCAAATTGATACAGGCACAATAGACGTCAAGTGGTCCACCAACTCGATAGCGTCGCAGGAGGAAGATGACGCCGCGTTCGCCATCCAGCTCGCGGCACAGGATGCGGGAATCTCCGTGGAGGAGTACAAAGCCAGGATGCAAGCCGACGAGGACCTCGCCCAACGTCTCAACGCAGAATGGTGTGGTGAAGCCGAGAACGATTCGTCGAGTCTCCAGCAAGAAGCACGTCCTTCGTCTTCATCGAACGGCAACAAGCCTCCTCGCGCAACTCCCAAACCAAGGCCAGTCGATCTGGCAGCGCTGGATGCTGCGATCCAAGCGATTCCTCTCGGAGATGACATCTTCGTCTTCGATCCCTGGAGCATCGACACTTCATCCTGGCCGACCATCGTCGGGAAAGATGGAAATCTCGTGCCAACTACACCGTACGCTCTTCTGACACACGCGTTTGTGCTCATCTCAGCGACTCGCTCGCGTCTCGCCATTACGACTTTGCTCACCAATCTGTTGCGAAGCGTGCGGGCGCATGATCCCGAATCGCTGCTCCCCACCGTGTATCTGGTCAGCAACCATATAGCTCCCCCGTACGATGGCGTAGAGCTAGGACTGGGCGGATCCATCATCAACAAGGCCATCAAGGCCGTGACGGGCAAATCGGCTCGGTTTCTCAAGCAAGTCTGGGACAAGACCGGCGATCCCGGCGACGTAGCGTACGAAGCCAAGAAGGACGTCAAAGCGTTAGTACGACCAGCACCGATTACGGTGCAGAGGCTCTTCTCCAACTTGCACAGCATCGCCCGACTGAGCGGCCAAGGCAGTGCCAATCAAAAGCTTGGCTATGTCACCAAGCTGCTTGTTGCCAGCCGTGGCGAGGAGACGCGCTTCCTGGTGCGCACTTTCATCAGCCATCTGAGGATTCAGGCAGTCCGCACCACAATTGCAACTGCACTGGCCAGGACGTTTGCGCTGGTGGAAGAGTCGGCAACGGCTGCTGTCGAGCTGACCAGCCAGAGAACCAAAGATAGAGAAGCACTCCTGCTTGTCCGACCGCATCAACGTAAAGGGATGCTAGCAAACGCTACCAAGCCGAAAGATCGTCAAGATGCAAAACGGCTTGCTCTGATGGAACGACTGGCGAGAGCCGAAAAGCTGGTGCGGGAAGTTCGCGCCCGACATCCCAACTTTGGCGTCATCGTACCCTCGCTTCTCCAGCACGGCCTGGCAGGACTATCCGAGCATGTCCCTTTGCGCATCGGTACGCCCATCTCTCCGATGCTCGGTTCGATCACGCGCTCGTTGGGAGCCATGCACGACAAGTTGGGGCCTCGAGCTTTCGTTTCCGAATTCAAGTACGATGGGCAGCGGTGTCAGATCCACGCGATCTACGTGCCACGCAGTGCAGGGTTCGAGGCGAGGAGGAGCGTCAAGGAGGAGACGTCAGCGAACGGTGGCGGAGCCAAGTGTGGAAAGTGGGTGGGCAAGAATGGTGAGATCTACGTGCGATTGTTCTCGAGGCATTTAGAGGAGATGACGGACAAGTATCCTGACATTACAGACATGGTGCCGATTTTGATGGGGCAGGAGACCGAATCGGATGCCAATATCGGCGCCACCGCATTTGCAGGTGCGCCTTCTTCACCGTCCAAATCTGCCAAGGCTACCGCTTCCGACCAGCCTGAAGACTCAAAGCAGGGAACGCAAGATAGACAGGCAGCTGAAGGAGAGCGCGAGGCCATCACGTCGTTCATCATGGATGCGGAGGTGGTTGCGATGGATCTCGATGGAAGGCTTTTGCCGTTCCAGACGCTGGCTAACCGAAGCCGAAAGGACGTCAACTTGCACGACATCAAGGTGAAAGTGGGTGTGTTTGCGTTCGACCTCATGTACTTGGATGGCGAATCGCTCCTGAAATCGTCGTTCCGAACGCGACGAAATCTTTTGCACAGTCGCTTCCTGCCATTATCGCCGCAAAGCCCGCTGATCGCTCGCTTCGCCCATGTACGCTCCTGCGATAGCACGGACCCGGACGATGTGGCGCGGTTCTTCACTCAGGCGCAGGAATACAAATGCGAAGGAATCATGGTCAAGTCGCTCGACCATCACTGGGAAGCACCTCGGCTCAGCGAGGCATCGGAAAAGCAAGCGGACCGGCAAAAGACCAACGAGGACAACGCGCAAGATGACGAGAGCGGAGGCAAACGCCTTCACAAGCTCGCTGACGTTGTTGACGATGACATGGCGATGGACAACGAGGATGAGGCGATGCAGACGCTTGACGACGGCAGCAACGGTGGCACTGGCATGTCAACGGAGGTGGGCAAGGGCGTCAATGGACGTGGCAAGGCGCTTCTGTCCACATACGAGCCGGACAAGCGGTGCGAATCGTGGCTCAAGGTGAAGAAGGACTACGTTGACGGACTCGGTGATTCTCTGGATTTGGTGCCCATCGGCGCTTGGCACGGTATGGGACGCAAGGCGACTTGGTGGTCGCCGATCCTTCTGGCGCTGTATGATGGCGACTCTGGAGTGCTGCAAGCGGTATGCAAGTGCATCTCGGGATTCACCGATGCATTCTACAAGGAGCTCAATGTGCGGTACGCCGAAGGGTCCGAGACGTGCGTGGCGGCTCGATGGGGAGAGGCTTCACCTTTTGGCATTGAGCTCGAGACGGGGAATCTTTGGCCGGATGTTTGGTGGAAGCCAAGCGAGGTTTGGGAGTTGAGAGGAGCGGATGTGACGATCAGTCCGAACTACACCGCAGCGATTGGGTTGGTCAATTCAGAGAAAGGTCTATCGATCAGATTTCCAAGGTTCATCAAACGTAGAGAGGATAAGACGATCGAACTCGCGACTACGCCTGCCGCGCTGGCCAAGATTTACTTTGAACAGCAGAAAGCTGCACCACCACCACCACCTCCTCCTCCTGGTCCGGATGAGGATGGTGGTCGTGGTGGTCAAGGGCGAGACGAGCTTCGAGGTAGCGATGACGAGGATGAAGCCGAAGCCGAAGTCATGGTCGAGAAGGCAGGGTTGGGAAAGTTGACGGTCGATGATGAGTTTGAGTTCTGAAGCTCGAACCACTGATAGCTGTCTTTGTGGGCAATCAATCGATATGGACTCAGTTTGTCGTCTTCGAGTGACAACCCAAAATGTCGTTTTGCTTTATCATGTTTGATGGGATGGGATCGAGCTCAACGCGCACTACGAGGTCAAGACAGAGGAAGCCTACGCCATTCGTTGACCGCCCACCTGTGATAGATGGCCAATTGGAGCAGAACCAATCACGACGAGAACAGGATCGGGTCGGGTCGCGTCGGTTCAGTTGTTGTGGAAAGGGAGAGCGGCAGTTCGGATCGGGGCCGAGTGTGGCCCTTTTTTTTTTTTTTTTGAAGGGTTGGTTTTTCTTGGCATGCAATCAACTGTTCATCAGCACGATACAGTGCAGTACTCTGTATGTGGGAATGCAGATTCTTAGCCGTCACAACCGATCGGATGGGCCGAACGCACTGCACTCTGTAGTCTGAAAAAGAGACCAGGTTTTTCAGACGAACTCCAACTTTGGTTCACATTGCAAAAATAGTTGGACTTGGCTTCGGCTCAAGCGAACGACGCTCACTCTCTGTGGGTTCTTATTAATTCAATCAGTGAACAATGTGGGAGGGGTTTGAGTGTGATGGCAGTGTAGCATGGTTGATCAGTTGGGGACGCATGCATGTATGCATGCATGCATGCAAGCTACTGTCCAGGGCAGTTACTGTATGGTATCAGTAGACAGGTGTTGATTGCTTCCGGAAGCCATTCCGAAAATTAGAACAAGACGATTCGTCGAATTAATCGGAAGAACCGAATTTTTCGTTCACCCCGACTCGTCGGTACGCACAGGTCTCCAACTTCAATTTTGGGATATGATAACAGCACCGCAAATTTATGACGGTTTGTCGCAGCGATCGATCGTATTCAACAATGTGAGTCTAGGCACCGAGGCTTGAGTTGACTTGTCAATCAAAGTCGATAATTTCATGCTGAACGTGAAATGGTACAAATATGCTTCCTCTTACCACCTTTTTGCTGTCTGTCGAGAAGAGGACTTGATTGTTGTGATTCGTTGTGTAACAGGAACAGAGAGAATTACATGCAAGCTGCACATCGACAGTATGTAGTGCGCTGTATTGTATCGCTACTCTAGTGCACTGCGTCGATCTGTAACTGACTGAAACTCGTCATCGGAAAAATTCGCCAATATTTAATTATTATTCTAATATAATAATAATAAAAAATTAAACCAAATTTATCGGTTTTCTCCGCCTTATCTCTGGGCGTGGGACTTTCGGTAATCGAGAACGTGAGTGAGTTGGAAATGACTGTTTTGCCGCCTTGGACAGACAGATAGACAGACAGCACACCCACGCACACACACACGCGCGCGCGGATTCGACGATAAACGAAAACCCTCACTTATCGCTCTCTCTCTCTCTCTCTCTTGCTTTCTCACCCGCATGGCTGGCTGATGGGTTGGTTGTCACACTACTGCGATCCCATCAACTCAGCCTTGTGACTGACTCGAGAGCTGCTGCTATCTACTCTATCTCTATCTCTACATTCATTGTCCGCTCTCTCACCCCGACAATCAATCAATCAATCAATCAATCGCTCTGCCTCTGCCTCTGCCTCTGCCTCTGCCTCTGCCTCTGCCACAATCATCCATCCTTACGCCGACGCCCAATTATCGCTCAACTTCCATCCACCAGCCACGCTTATCGCTCGCTTCCTCTTGCCGTTCATTGGATCGTGTTTCACCTTGTTGGCCATTGTCGTCAGCCTGCTTCATCGTTCAGTTTGGCGTCTAGTTTCCGCTGCGCCCCCATCTTAAACTCATGCCTGCTGGCGCACCGCTCTCACGCACACAAGCCCTAATGCTACGTTCAACCTAGTTTAGCCGTCTACCGTTTGTCACCGGTAGCGCCCGCCATGCTTCCGCCTTCCGCGCATGTCGACGCTGCGGCTGCGGATCAAAGCCAAGAGATGTCGCCTTCATCTCTACCCGCACCGCAACCGCAACCGGCACCATCACAGCCGCCACCACCACCACCACCACCACCATCAACTTCGTCCCAGCCTCTTGCCTCTTCTCCTCCTCCTCCTCCTCCTCCTCAACCGCCAGCACACATCTACTCTATACCCACCATCACCACCCATCCGCATACCAGTGTTGCTGTAGCCCCATCCACATCTGGAACCGCATCATCTGCATCAGCATCTGCATCACCATCATCATCAGCAGCATTCAACTCCACTTCCACCGCTCCACCTGCGCCATCGCATCCACCACCACAACTTCCAGCAGCAACAGCAGGCGCAGCTCCGACCTATCGCGATCCGCCTGCTCAGCATCTCACCATAGCGACCATAGCCTTTCCTTCTGGTCCGTTAACGTCGTACGATACGCTGCTTCCAAACGCGCCAGGCTCTGCATCGTCCTCACGCGGACAGAGTCGTTCCTCGTCACCCGCACCAACACCTTTCCTACGCACCATCTCTCACGGTGCGCATACCAGCAAAGCTTGGCCTCCCTCTGCCACCGCCAACGTCAATGCCCAGGGAAGCGCCATATCTACTCTGACCTCTTCGGAGCGCCAACAGATCACGGACAGCCTCAGGGCTCACAAACGCTCCAGTTCATTGGCCGCGCTCAAATCCTTGGCATCTGCCTCCACCCCTTCGCTGATCGCCAAGCCTCCTTCTCAGCGTCGTGCTTCTCCCGCTCCGCCTTCCGACGCAGCTTCCGCACAGATGCCAGCACCCACACAGCCTCCATTTAGGCGCTCACACACGCACACACACAACTTCCCTCGCACCCAATCTGCAGCACCTCCGCATTCTCGCTCCTCCGAGTCCGCCGACGCAGCCCATCACGTCACCTCCGAAGAGTCCGAAAAGGAGCGTCAGCGGCTCAAGGCTGCAGCTGCCGCCAAGCTAGCCGACGAAGAAGCTTGGGAAAAAACTCGTGGGGCCGGTAGTGCCGTTCTCGACCTCCTCAAACTGCCAGACATCAGCGATGATGAAGCCGACCAAGATCGTTCGGGTGACTCAAGCGGCGGCGGACGTCCAAGTCGTGCTACCACTCCTGGCTCCGCCTCGGGTTCCAGCAGCAGCTTGAGCGTCGGTGGTAGCGCCAATAGCAACAGCCAACCAAGCCTTTCCGCCTCGTCTCATACCCGCACCAGTCGAAAACCTGCCAAGTCAAAGTCAGATCGGCTGTGCAAAGCGGCTCGCGTTCTACCGGCGCTCGAAGATGTCCAGGCCCGTCGACATGAACCTGCCATTGTCTCGTCTGCCGACAAGCTGCTCCACAGAGGAATCTCGGAATATACCCTTCTCCCCAAGATTCTCGGCCGTGGCAAGTTTTCCAGCGTCTTCCTCGCTTCCAAACCATACGGACCAACAGGAGAACCGCAGCTGTTTGCGATCAAGCATACCCCGCTCTTCCCTCACCATCCTCTGATCGCAACACGTCTCCTACGTGAACCGACTCTCCTGGCAGAGCTCCCACCTCATCCCAACCTCGTCAACGTCTACGAAACCATCCGTACATCTGGTCACTTTTACCTGGTGGAAGAGTATCTCAATGGCTACGTGACCCTTGAGGCACTTCTGCCCATGCGTTCCGAACAGTCACCACCCCACGCTCCCATCCTTCCGACCGGTGTCGCCAACTGCGTCCTCGACCAGCTTCTTTCTGCAGTGCACGCCATCCACCACCCCTTGCAGATCTGCCATCGAGACATCAAACCCGAAAACATCCTGGTCCATCCCGACACGCTGCAGCTCAAGCTTCTCGATTTTGGTCTGGCAACTCACTTTAGTCGGAGCGAAGCCAAGCTCTCGACTTGCTGTGGTAGCCCCGCCTTCCACTGCCCCGAGATCGTCACCGCCCTTCGCAACCCGATGGGCACCGTGCACTACTGGGGTCCCGAGGTGGATGCCTGGACTTGCGGTATCACGATGCTTCGACTTCTGACGGGCATCCGCTACCCCATCGGCGCGTCTCATACCAGCGTACGATCCATGGCAATCCGTGCTCAGCGTGCTGTCGCTACCATCCAGGATCCGGAGCTGCGCGATCGCGTCGGCAAGCTCCTCGAGGTCAACGGCGAACGCAGGATGCGCAACTTCGAAGAGCTCGTCAAGCAACTCGAAGCGTCGATCGAAGAACCTCAACGCGGCATAAAGGAGTTCAAGAGTACAACGTTTATTCCTGTCGAGCCTCAGCACAAGATGAATCTACCTCTCGTCGTAGGTCCTGCAGCAGAGGCTGCGCTCACCTCGCCACTGCTCCCCAGTGGGGCCACTCCGACAGCTTCGAGACGCTCGACGCCAATGAACTCGCGTCCTGCTTCGCCTGTCTTTGGCGGAGATGCTGCCGATGCCCATCTCTCGCCAGCTCCTACCCTCTTGCTCAGCAACCCCACCTATCAGCCCGCACAGAGAGTCTTGTCGTATGTCAAGTACTGCCTGCGCTGTGCCGGCATCCTCTACCACTGTTGGCCCGACACCAGCTCCAGCTCAAGCCTACCGAACACGCCCGGTCCATTCGAAGCGGCATTCCAGGAATACACCCAAGGTCGTCCGGGAGATTTATCGGCCACAGTCCAGCAGGAAGGCGGCGTACCAGCCGCGCTTTCGCCCAGCACACCTTTTCCGATCCAAGCTGCTCGCTCCGAGCGTGATCCCTACTCGCACATTCACGTATTCGAATGTGTGCTCGAAATCGTCGATCCGCCCCCCGGTTCAGATCAAGAAGAACAACCGCAAGGTCTGGTTCAGAGCATCTTCAGCGCGCTCAGCTTCGGCCGACGTCCTCCCAATCGACGCAGTCTCTCGACGCCGCCCAAACCCGACAACTTGCGGTCTACGGGCGTGCCGCGACCTCCGGGAACGCCCGCCGATGCACCCGTATCAGGTTCGGGCAGCGGTTCAGGCAAAGCAGGTGATGTCAAGTGTCTCACTTTTTACATTGTGCTCCGCTTCCCGCGTCGACCATCAGGGCATGTCAATTTTGTGCGCCCCTCGTACAGTAGGTCGTCCAGTGTCGCCGGTCTTTCGCATCGGGTTCGCTCGCGCGCCTCATCAGCTGTCGGCGCCGACTTGGAAAACGGCGGCCTGCATCGTGATGCTAGCACCGAAAGTCTGACGCGCCTCAGCAAGTTGCACAGCGCGAACGCCGAGTTTGCAACAGGTATCCATCCTCTCCGCAAAGCGATGATCGATTCGAATCACACCACGCCTCGCGCCAGCCGCACGTCGAGCCCTTCGGTCAACTACGGTGATCTCAAGAAGCGCGAAGGAAGTACGGCGCGGCATCGCAAACACGGCCGTCAACGAAAGGGGCACAACGATTCGGAAACCAACGACGTCGGACTCACGATCGAGACGTCGCCTGAGCTGCTTCGAATCGCCGAACAGCAAGCCTCCAGACAGAACAGCCCGTCGCCGCAGCCGTCGGCGCCGAACTCGAGAGCGAACAGTCGTGTAAGACCGTCCAAGTCGGGTCGCGCACGCGGAACTAGCGCATCTCATCGCAACGGTGGCTCGAACAAGGTCTTTGTCCATGTCACGGATGATCGTGCGCTTGATGCTGTGCGCAAGGCGCTTAGTATTGGAGGCACCACGACCGACTACAACCCAGACATTGAGCCCGACCATGATGACGCTTCAGCTATGTGGGCAAGTCCGGATCTGCGCGCAAAGGAACTGGCACTTGGCGAGGAACCGGATCCTGGCTTCAGTCTTGGCGGAACCGGAACGAAACTTGGACGTCCGCATTCGAAGCGCAGACACCATTCGCATCACCATGCTTCTGGTTTGGCCATGGCTGCCAGCGAAGATGAAGGTGCATCGATGTCTAGCGAACGCAAGCGAACATGGACAGATGTACCCGCTGGAGCGATGAAGCCAAGGGGTACCATTTCTTTTGGTAGCGATGATCACGAGCAGTACACGAGGGGACGTCCTCTTGGACCGGCGAGCAGCCTTTCCAATGCGGCATCGGGCATTCCTGTCCCTGTTGGTCCTCCCCGCCTGCGAAATTCCTCGAACCTTGCGTTTGCTGTTGTTCAGGAAGAGTCGTCACCCTCAAACACGGATCCATCAGTGTCAGAGTCAAAGACGATGATCGACTTGCAGGACAAGGCGTCAACGGCGACCCAGGCGACGGCCAATCCTCGAGCGCCGCCTGCGGGTTTGATTTCTTCTGATCTTGATCTAACTCAGGCTGTAGCGACGGTGAACAGGCTCGCTAGCGAGTTGCTGCAGGAAGGCGGACAGGTTGACCGTGAAGAGCTCGAAGGCAAGGTATCCGAGATCGTGTCTTACTTGTTCGAGCTTCAGACCAAAGATGCGGCGAGAATGACGCAAGAGCTCGACCCGCTCTCTTTCGATGTGTTTAAGGCACTCTCGCCGCTTTCTGGCGTTATCGAACGATCGACTGGCTCCCGGACCAAGCTAGCTTCAAAGGCAAAGCAGATCCTAGATCTTCTGGGCGAGTACGCCTCCTCGCGGGAGGTCTACATGGCTGTGGATATGCGCTGTGGCGAACTCCTCGACCCAAGTGTTCCCCGATCATTGGCGCTCACCGAAGGCGAAATCTACGCGTCAGCAAGCGAGACTATCTTTCTGATGCGTCTCGTCAATACAGTACTGCCGCGCATACGAACGAAGAAGCCTCAAGGCTTCTCGCAGGTTTTCGTTCGTCTTCCGCAGTGTCTCTCCCTTTCGCTCGCTGCGCTTCCCGAGGACGCGCAGGGATCGAAGGAGGTGTTGGCCAAGGAAGCTGTTCAAGCCTGCTGTTCGACTGCACTCATCGTCGTAGATTGGGAAGCCAAGTGTCTAGGTGTCGAAGAGCGCGAACCTGTACGCAAGACCTCAAAGGAGGCATTGCAAAGGTTTGTCGAAGGCGTGACCGTCTGCCTACCCCATCTCAGCGGTGCTCAAGTCGCCTTGTCGGAAGAGTACTTCTTGGCGCAAAATCCACGATACGAGCTTGGATCGAGCAAGGATGTCAGCTCAGTGAAGCGCAACGAACCGCTGTTTGCAGAGATGTCCAAGACTCTGGCCTCGCTTGAGGTGGACTTGGGGAATGTGTGGTCGAAAGCTCTTGTGGGCGTTTCGAGGGCGCCGGAGGACGAAGAGACCAGCGAGAGTCTGACAGCTTTTAGTGCTGCTGGATTCATGCTCGATGTGCACCTCCGATATTCTGGATACGCTCGGGATAAGCCGAGCGAGTGGAAAGGTGTCAAGGCTCGAGTTGCGCTCGAATCTGCACTTGCGATGTTGCTGCTAGCTTTGCGGGAGCAGATGAAGGCCGCGACCGATGCGGAGATGGAGCAAGGCAGAGAGGATGTGTTGGCGGATGCGAGTCTAGTCTGGCTGCAATGGTGTCTGCGAGGATTGGAAGGCGAGGTTTTGGCGGACCAAGTGGCGGTGAGCGTTGCGCAGATGTTGGCAACGCAAAGTGTGATTTCGCCGAGTGCAGCGGCAAGGCTGATCCGGTTCAAGATGCTCACCGAGGTGGTGACAAGGCGATGCGAGAGGAGGGTGGCGGTGAGCCTGATCGAGCAGATGATAGTGGGCTCGCCGTTTGTGCAGGTTAGGGCTGCCGGTGTTTCGATCTTGAGGACTGCGTTGGGCGTGTGGCTGTCGAGCGAGGCAGGTGGCGAGGCTGGGATGGAAGAAGTTGTTGGGTTGTTGAACAAGGTCTTTGTTCTGCCAACTGAGCAGCTCTCTGCTATGACGGTGGAAACGATGACCGAGGAGGCTGGCAAGTTGACAGAGATCCTTAACCTTTTCTACTGGATCGAGACTCAAATGCACGGCGGCAGGGCAGACCAACTCGGCGAGGTTCAGCCAGAGCTGACCAAGTGGAAGGCGACATTTGTCGAGCCTCTAGCAGAGAAGGTTCGGCAAGTGAGCAACGCAGGTGGGGAAGCGGATGACAGTCAGGATCGTCAGAAGCTGGAGCTGCTGATGGTGGCAGTCGAGCGCGTCGTCACACCTCTTGCATCGAATTCGGGTTCGACCGGGTAAGAGAGTGTCTAAGTCATAGATGGATGGCGTCCTAACTTTTCACGATACTTATGATCTCTACATGTGATGCCTTGTTTGGGAAAAGACGCAATGTCCAATTAGCATTGATAGAGCGATTCATTCGGTTGGGACGGAGAGGCGGATTGCGTGTACGTGGGCTATGGGATATCTCCGATGGTTCGCTCTCGCTCTCGCTCTGGCAATTGATGCGATAGGATCCACTGCTACCTCCCATGCGCGAAGATGTAGTGACACAGATGAAAGGTGGCGCGCTGAGGTGCATTGGATGGATGCGTACGGGAGCAGTGTTCGCACTTTGTCGTTGGGTGGTGAGAGGTGCATCACACGGAGCAGTGTGACAAAGTGCAGGAAGGGTTGTGGCAATCGAGAGGCGATGATCAAATGAGATTTGGTGGCGTTGGAAGTGATGGCCGCATTGTACTATAAGTGGTGTCGGGTTACAATATTTTGGGAGTTGATGGGGTTTGCAAGGGTGGGTTGGGGTAGTCTGGGACGACGGTTGGTGTGGCGGTTGATCAAGCCCACATTTGACAGGGTGGTTAAATCATTCAGGGTGTTTTGCATCCGTGGGGGGGGGGGCAAACGAAAGCCTTCCTTCCTGTTGCGATAGGCGAAACTGACAAAGACATATAAAGGAGGATGTTGATCTCGTTTTGTTCGAACAGACCAACAAATACTGGGCGATCGATCGCAAGGGATGATTTCAATCACTTGGCAGCTGCTCTACACGAGCGTGTTTGTAGCTACATGCTGTCTGGCTCAAGGCGGTCCTCCTCCTCCTTGGATGGGTCCGATGGGACATGGACCACCGGGTGGTGGCATCGATCCTTTGGTTTCAAAGAACTGGAACCCCATGCCAGGTCCCGTACAACCTTGGCAGCATCCAAATGGTCGGCATATGCCGTTTGGAAACCCAGGTCCTGGTTTGGGTCCGCACATCCCCTGCAATCCCGGCTCGAATTGCCCTGGTCAAGGCGGCATCCCTCCCGGTCCTCCCACTGGGGGTATGCCGGGATTGGCTCCTGGTACTGGCGCTTCCATCCCTGGTGGCCCTTCCGGTGAGGACTCCTCACTTGAACTCGAATCCGGCTTTTCGGGGGAACCCACGAAAGCGAAAATGTACACGTACGTGCCCAAGACCTTCAAGAAGGGCAACCCGGTTGTCGTGGCACTGCACCACTGTGCTGGTTCTGCCGAGATGTACTTCCGCGAATACCCGGACTGGCCCAAGACGGCGGACCAGAAGGGGTTCATGATGATCTTTGCCAACTCTCCCGATGGCGCGGGTGGTTGTTGGGACGTCTCGTCCAAAGCGTCGCTGAAGCATGATGGTGGGGGCGATACGCAGACGATCGCCAACATGGTCAAGTATGCTCAGCAGAAGTATGGTTGCAGTAAGGACGTTTATGTGGTTGGACACTCATCGGGTGCGATGATGACGCAGTTGCTGGGTGCGACGTATCCTGACATGATGCTTGCCGGAGCTGCGTACTCGGGAGTGCCTCCAGGGTGTTTCCAAACCGACAAGGCTCAGGGTGCAGATTGGAACAGGACATGCACCGCAGGTACGCTGGATGAATCACCGCAGTATTGGGTCCAACAGGCGAAAGACATGTATCCCGATTTCACCGGCAGTCCAGTTCGAATGATGCTGGTACACGGCAAACAGGATCAGATCATCAACTTCAACGACCACAGAGAGGCGGTCAAACTTTGGACCACCCTCCACAACTACAGTCCAGACAAGCCTACAAAGCAGTACAACGATCCCAACCAACCCAACTATCACGTTTCGGCTTACGGTAACGCTGTGCTGGCCGTAGCTGCCGATGGAGTCACTCACGACAATCCGGCCAAGGTGGATCAGACGTGCGACTTTTTCGGAATCTAACGAAAATGGTTTGGTCCTTCATTCTCTCGACGAATCATGTTGCAAAAGCCATCGAGAAACAAGCCGATAGCGGCTGCTTTTGTCGGAGTCCCTTCGTGATTCGAACTTCATCCTCTAGAGTGTTGCAAGACGAAATCAATAAAGTTGGCTTGTAGCTGAAATGCTGATTTGCCTGCGATGATTGCATATCGAAAAAACAAAAGAAAGAAAGCTCAGGGAATGTAGGTCCGCTGCTCCGAGTTCCGTTGGGACAACTCACCGCAACTGCAAACTGTAACGGCATTGGTCGGCTCGGCTTTGACCAGAGCAAGACCCGTAGTCACTGGCAAGCAAGCGAGCCAGTCAGCCAACCTGCTTCCCATAACTTGGTTTGGTTGGCCGCCGGGCATTTGGGGGTTGTAGCTGAGGTGGCGAGCTGTCGAAAAAGTGAAAAAAATAATAATTCTCCGAGGCTGGCTGCGGCACCGTTGACGCGGCTCTCGGCAACGCTGTGTGTGCCATGACACGACGTCAATTTGCAGAGATCGATTATACAAAGCACTGTCCTCGGGTAGGCATGCAACGGCTCGGATTCCCGCCTCCCCTCTGCTACAGGCGAGGATTCGTGCTCCGGTGGATCCAAAGTTGCTCAAGGAGACATGCTTTAGCTCCGACTTGGCATGAACCACCAAACACAGCCTCGTACGGCACGGTACGAGCTACAGTATCGGCTCGGATGACAATGAAAAGCGACGCCTTTAGAGTTTCGGTAAAGTGGTCGTGGCAGCTCCGTTTCTCCTTAACTTGTCAGGGGTTGGTTGGGGGCGGCCCCACCATTCCGGCTGATACGCTTGTCCACGACTGTACTCTATTGTTCTGCACATCACCGAGCGAATCCGATTGGCAATGACTCCCAGGGTCTACGAGCCTAAGGTAGCAGTAAGCTCTATTGCAGCTTCTAGAAACAACCTATGTCTCTGATGCTGATCAGACTGTGAGACCTGACTACCCCTGACAGTTTTGTCATGTACCCTCAACATTCTTTCCCGAAAAGTCACCCATAGTCCTCTGAAAAGTATATATGGCAGTGATTCTGCTCTACCAATCCATCGTATCCCATCTCTCCAATCAACTGCCTAGCTTACTACTACTATTACTACGAACTCACAAATCAAGCATCTCAAAGTCTTTACTCCCTCCAATCAACTTTAGCATTAGCACGATGGCATTCCAGAAAGCTGCACTCCTCTCTGCTGTGCTCGCCTCGGCTTCGCTGGTGCGAGCAGCTCCTTTACCCTCCAATTTGGACTCGGGCTCGGGTCCGTTCAACTCGTCTTGTACGCTCTATCCCAAGGCGTGGGGTCCTATCACGATGCAGGGCGTGCCACTCAGTGTGGGTGCTTCGGGTACGATCGTGGTGGGTGGTAACCCTCAGAACTTTGCGTATGCTGTCTGCTCGGAAAAGACTTCCGGTCCAAGGGGCCTCTACGAGCAGTACACGGGCTACATCGTCAATGCGTACGACAACACTCAATGCGTCACTGCCAGCAACCTCGATCAGGCGGGGGCTACGTTCTCGCTCGAGGACTGCCGATTCAACGGTGCCGGCGACGTCTGGGCATCGCAATCGTTTGCATGGGATTTCAATGACGATGGAACGGACAACACTGCCACCGTCTACTTCAATGGCGAAAACTTTAACTCGGTCAACACCACTTCGCCACCGATCTACACTCTTAGGGCGCAGAACTCGAAGCCCAACATTGACGGACAGTCGGGCGAGCTGCTCGTCGACTACACGCCTAATCTCACCACTTTGCCGCAAGGACAGTTGGCTATGAGCTTGCGAATTCTGCCGGTGTTGCCGCCTCCGATGCCGACCGCGCTCACTTGCTCGTCAACTAAGCACGGTCAGTTGGTCTTTGGTAACACCACGTACAACGGCTTGCTCAACGCCAAGTGGCAAGCAGATCGAACCACGCAAGACACGTTCGTCTTTCAAGAGTGCGATTACTCCAGTGCCGGTCTGAACCCATCGGGTGACTATGTGTATGGACGTATCCGACCCGGTACCGACGAGACCAGTGGCGAGTACTCGTGCTACTATCTGCAAGGTCCAGGCAGCTCTGCTGAGCAGAAGGGTGATGATCCTTGGATCAACGGGTTTCAGGTGAAGAACTGCTCGTACACTGCCGAGGTGGACGTCGATGTGGTCAAGTACAACAAGGTCGATGGTTCATTCACTTACTTGCCCAAGGAGGCGTACTCGGGCGGTCAGTTCTACTACTACACCCAGGGCGATTATGTCGAGGAGTTTGCGGTGGAGCAGTACATTTGGGATTCAACCGGTGTAGGTGCGGCGTTTTTGTACTCGGATAATGCCAATTTGCACAAGTACCTCCCGGGAAAGATTCAGCTTAAGGAGAGAGTTTAAGCACCTCGCCTCCCCGTTTTGATTCTCTCATCATTAGGAGCGGGTCTGTAGCATGAATCCAGTCGATACATACAGTAGTCGCCCGCTTTTGCAATTCGCATAGTCTCTCATACAGTCAATCGATCCATGGACATTTCTTTTCATCTTATGCCCTCGGTTGATTGGTGGTCACGCTCCAAGCCGCGCGTACTTCTGCTTGGTACATCGTGACTTTTTTGTGTGATAGCCTAACCTCGTCTGCCTGATGAAATGAAACCAGCCCAAGCGATCACTGTGGTGACCTCTGTTGACAAGGCTCCAAACTTTTGTCTCGTGGCTTGCTCAGATATGAATTCTGCACAACTAGGCTCACTAAACACAAAGCGTTGTGCCAGCCAAGGAACGATTTTTTAAAAAATTCATTTGGGGCATAAAGAAAAGGGGTGTGGATTTCTTGGGTGCTCTCGTTTTTGAGCACGAGAGGCACGGCTGAGGCTTACCCGGAAAAGGATTGCTCGAAAGTCGACAGTGGGGGAGGGGGAAGAGAGCAACCAAGTGGGAGAAAATGGCGGGCAAGCTTTGTTACAGTATCAAGTCGCACAGATCATGTCGATGAACCCGGTATCGTACTGTATGTTTAGCCTTGCAGACCTCTTCATCTCCCCTTCTCGCACTCTCCCCCATCAACAAGTGAACTCGCGAACAATCTCGAGATTCGATATCGCAGATGCATGGCTACGCGACTTGGAAATTCATCTTGACAATTGCTGCCTTAGAAAGCTCGCAGTCGGCAGGGGGGGGGGATCTCGCAATACTGTGCTGTGCTGCCTAATTTCGCAGTTTTTATAGGCCCTCTTTGGATTGCTACCACTCCAATTTTCAAGACTGAAACTGAAACTGCTCTGCTGTTGGTGAGAGAATTGTGTGTAAGTACCATGCTTCAGATCAATTCTAGCACAACTTTGTGGTCTTGAGAGGATGCTCGATGCCATGAGGTATGGTGCTATTGTGCAAATTATACATACACATGTGCTGCCTAAGTTTTCCGAAAATTTAAGGTGTCCAAATCTGCAAGATACGAGGCAATTTTGCTATAATAATTTCAATTAATTATCGAATAATTCTGGGCCAGCAAGAATGCGCATACCTTTCTTGGTCCATATCGTTGTTGAGCAACTGTACGGAGCCCCACTGCCAAGGTGGTGGTTCCAATGACAACTTGAAGACTGAGTGGTAGACGTTAGGAAAGATCGAAACGCGAGCCGCGTGCCGCGAGATCAAGGAAGACGTGCTCTACCTTGGCAAGCAAGGGCCAAGCGTACAGGTAAGTGTACCTTGATCGCCATGTTGTTGCACTTGTTTGTGCAACAGAACCCACAGACGACGACGTTTTTTGCGCAGCTGGTGCGCATAAATTCGGTGTTCAACCCATCAACGTCGTCCTCTCAACTCATGTGGTTCATTGCCCCTCACCGAGGCCACACAAAACGGGGATTTCGTAGCACACGCAAAAGGGCGCCTCGTCAACACTCACACTACTATCGCTGCTGCAACAGGTTGGAACGACTAGCCAGAATCAAAAGTTGCTTGGTCGGCAGATGAACGCCCTCCCAAAACCTGGTACATAGCTTAACCTATCCCCCCCCCCCCCCCCCCCACAAACACATTTCAATAGCAGGCTGGCGGTGTTCTCGAGTCGGCTGGCTGGATCGGAAGAGATGCGCTCTTCATGACCGGCATCAACAAAATCATCTATGTGCTCGCCACAGACTTGACCGGCGTCATCTCTTGTGTAGTTTATCACCCACCCATGACCTCGCCTCTATGCGTTCCGCCTGTATGACCCGCTCTTCTCTTCTCAGCGATCCCAAAGTTTTGACTTGAACACAACGACAACTTGTCGCCACAATATTATACCTACTTCCCGGTAAACCGGTGATCCTCTAGGTCACCCTATGGCTTCGGTCGATGTATCGCCGCAAAGTGTGTCAAAAATTCCTAGTTCGCAAGTCTAAGCTGGGATACCTGGTTCTTGGTAGACTTTGTGGTCCGTTTGATTTGCCGCAGAGCGGGGCGGGGCGTCGCTTGTCAAAGCTTCAAAATCTCACTTTACCCGGCACCCAGCGCAACTACAAGATAAGACTCGCTCACTCACCCTCACCCTCACCCTCACAATCGCCGGAAAAGGAAAAACACCAGCAGCAGGGATAAATGGTATGAAATCAAAATTCCGGCCCACAAAAGCAAACTAGAAAAAAGTCGGGGGAAAAAGTCCCTAAAATTGACAAAAAGAGCTACACTTTGTATGGACACGAAATCAAATCGGAATACCAGGAGCCCTCCTGATTGGGCGCGAAAAGCCAGAACCATTCAAGTTCGAAGAGTGGCGGAGCATATTGATGCGCAGCTTGTCCGAGTTGAACTGAGCCGGCGGCGCACGCGTTGGACTGAGAGGTCGGGCGCTGCTCGGGCGAAGCACGGGAGAAGAAATCGGAGAGTTTCCGCTCGTAGGAGTGACGGGCACCGACACAACCGCACCAGACGCACCGGCCGTATCGCCAAAGTAGTCATCCTTCGACTGGGGCGAGCCGAACGGGCTCGTAAACTGAGGCGTACTGGGAGCAGAAACGTCGCCAAGCAGCATCACAGACAATCGTCGCGAGACGTTGTGCACACCGGTCGACGGCCCCACCTCGACCACCTTCTTCTCGGGAACCTTCTGCTTGACAAACTGTTCCAGGCTGAGCTCGGTCAGAGAAAGCGAAGGATCGGTAGGCATGGAAAAGTATCGAGTCTTGATAGGCACCGAACGCATAAGACCCTCGGCACGGAAGGGCTGCTTGGAGCCTGGCTTAAACTTGGCAGCCTGCAGCGCCGTCACCTGTGCCAAGAACGAGACGCTCTTCTCCCACGTGCACACAGCCGAGACCGGAATGTAGGGGCGCTTAGCCTTGACGCTCGCCTTGGTGGCAAGCATCTTGACCAGCTCCCAGAGCATGTCGATCGACGCAGCCTTGATGGTCTCCTGATGAGCATTGGCGGCAGCCGAACGTGGCAAGCCCAGAAGATCTGCAACCGAGACCGAGGGCACCTCGATGCAGCGCATCTTGACCTCGACGAACGCCGAGTACTGGCCGCAACCGGCACCATCGCAAGATCGACAGGTGGAGGCTTTCTTGCCCTCACAAGCCATGCACTTGAGGTGACCCTGACCTTGGCAGCGACCACAGCGGCGACGACCTTTTTGCAGGCCAGAGCCCGAGCACCAGAAGCACTCGTTGCCCGCCTCACCACGGCACGTGCGGCAGGTTTCGTTGCCTGAGCCCGAGCACTTGCGGCAAGTACCCGAGATTTGCGAGCGAGGAAGCTCAAAGATCTTGCGGGACTTGCCCTTGATCTGGCTGATGTCAAGACCCTCGTGTGTGATCTCCATGTCCCAAGGGTTGGGTAGTTCGGGTAGAAGTGGCAGTGGTGTTGAATCCGAAGCCCTCTTTTCGAGGAAAGCGATCTTCTTCCAGATAGCAGTTCGGCTCTCGAGAACCACAGTCGCCTTGATTACGGAATGAACCTTGCTGCCCTTGAACTCAACCTTGAGTGCCTGCTGGCGTGCTTGACGCTCAGCTGGCGTGATCTCCTGCTGCTTGGTGGGAGGGAGCGGAGAGCCATCTTCGCCAAACATGCGCGGAGGGGGCTCCACAAGTGTGGGGAACTTTTTAGCAAGACAAGACTGGGCGGCGGCAACGGAAGGGGGCTCGTTGGTGAGCGAAGCGATACGGAAGACGATGTCCTCGCGGCTCAGGCCCGATGTGGGGAAGGAGGCCAACTCGCCGAGCAGACTACCTCCTTCAGAAGATGAGGAGAGGTGGTGGTCCGAGTCGGTCGACTCGACCGACTTCCCCTTCTCCTCACGAGTGTACCTTGGCTTTTCGTAGATGATCTCGATTTGATCTTCGTCGCCGATCGAGTCGACCTTAGCTGCTCGAGATGCTGGGCTCGTAGGGCCACGCGCGGAGATGTTGAGCTTGTCTTGGTAGATATCGCGGAGCTCCTCGAGAGCATCGGCGTTGGGCTGATTCTGGCTGTACATGTCAAGCTTGAGAGCATTTTCGAGGTAGTCGAGGTTGGAGAATCCAAAGGCTGACGGCTGCCGAGCAACATCGCTAGGACCCGAAATGGGACGCTTTCCACCTCGAGCAGCGAAACGGATCTGGGGCTCATCCTCGTCAGAGTAGGCGCTGTGGGTCGACACAGATCGGTCGGATTCGTAGTAGAGAGAGCGAGGACTCGAGTTGGTCGACTCGCTGAAAGCCTGTGACCGCGGCGAAACGGGTTCGTGTGTGAAAGCCGCCGACATGGTTAGATGTAGCGATGGAGAAAGTGGGTAGATAGTGCGGATGCAAGATGGACAGAGATGGAACCGCCAGCGGTGTCGTTGTATTATATGAGTCCAGTCGGGATATCAAAGGGGAACGACGATAGGTGAGATAGCGGCAAAGTGGAACTGACTGTCGAACTAGCCGGCTGTGAGAATGAGATGGAGTGAGGGAAAGTTTAATGGGTTTGCGAGGAGGTAAGACATTTCGCTAAGGGAGATCTTATATGGGGATCTCCGAAAGAGTGAGTGAGCATCGATGTCATACCTTGGTTCGGTTAGGTGCAAAGAGGCTACGGGGACAGAGCGGATAGCGCCTCATTGCTCACGGTGTCAGAAAGTGCACCGCTAGCCGAGAGTACTTGTTTCTGAGGCGCCAAGGAGTCGGTGTCAGACAAGGCAAGACGGGTTTGCACCACTAGATTCACCGCTTTCAGTTACCGGCCCAGACACTGTAGGGCGCGATGCTGTGATTCAAAGGCTGGAAAGGGACTGTGTCTCAGCTAATCGCCTTGACGGTAGGCCAAACGCGGCGGCGAGCCGGGTGTGCAACACTTCAGCGGTGCAAGCCATGGGCGAGACCTTGCGGTGCAATGTCTCGCTTGATCCATGCGATATGCTTTGAGGCGGAAGCGACCTCGGACTTTCTTTGTGAGAGAAGCCGTAAGCATCGTGCAGCTGTGGCGTGGCTTGGGCTCGATAGGACATGGCTTAGAACTCGAGAACGTGTGTGCACGCCTACTCGAAACCACTTTGGTTCAGGAGTGTGATCAGACACGGCGGGAGGTTAGTCGAACACACTTTGATTCTCGGTTGTCAATGAATACAAGGGGAAGCTAGGACGTTTGTGTCACTTTTCGACCTCAGAAGTCGAGTCGGGGCTTTAACGCCGTCGCCAAGGAAGCCAGAATCGTCGTTCGGAAGCACACTCTCTGAGACAGTTCCGATGGCCGTTGTGCTGCAAGCACTTGCCGGGTTACCGAGCGGGGTCGGAGCGAGAGGACGAATGCGGGCACCAGAGCACCACGAGACTTACGGAATGGGGCGCTCGAGTGTCGGGTGGCTGACTAGGTGGCACCACTTCCCGGCACGGAAGGTGAACGGTTCCATACTGTCATGTACGCATACGACAGTCGAAAAGAATCGAAGTGCTGCGGAGTTGTCGGCGACTCAACCAAGGTTTTGAAACAGCCAGCCAAGTGTCTCGGTTAGCGGTCCTCTTTGCATTCCGACGCGAGCCGTACAGAAGTTGCTATGCAGAACTGAACGTTATTTTTTTATTTTTATTTTTTTATTTTTCAATTTCTCATTTGAAATTTTTTTATTTGAGATTATTCCTGAGTATTCACTTTCCCTTTTTTTTTTTTTTCCTAGCCGGCAGGAAAAGAGCGTTGACAGCACTCACTACTCACTCCATGCTACGCCTTACGATCAAGCTTCCTGCTTCAACGACGAGGATCGTGTACAATCTGTAGCACAAGATTTGCAATTGTAACGCAGAGGCAAAGCTCAATAATGAGGTTTACGATCGCAGTCGCCAAGACAAAGTGCTCGCCTCAGCTGAACCGTTTCCTTCAACGTTTAGCCCCCGCCAAGCGCGAAACCACACTTTGTACAGTACACGTTCGGTGAGAAAATTCCGAAACCGGCCTCCTCTATTCAACAGCATGTCTCTACCGAACAATGGTCCCTCAAAATGTCTCTACCGAAGAATGGACGCTCAAATCTCAACAAGTCAACTGGTGTGTCCAGGTCAAGAGTCCAGATGCTGTGCTTGTGAGAAGCACCTATGCAGACATATCAGAAGAGTACTGCAGTCTGATAGGTTGGCAATCCCGCGTCTGAGTTACAGCATCGAAGCAGCATGCATCCCTACCTCGTTCGGCTATCGAAAACCAGCCTGATTCGGTCGCATTGATGCAAGCACCTATCTCAGTACCTTGTTGTTGTAACTGCATCCAAAGCGCAAGCCGCTGCGTGAAAGCTCTCAATGGCTCAGGTACCGGCGATAGGTGTTCTGAACGCAATGGAAGAGGATTGCCGCTTGCGGGATCGCTTGCTTGGCATGTACTGTACAGTACAGTGTGTCGGATGCCAGAAGGGCTTTCATGCTTTCGGAGTTAACCGTCGACCTAGGAACGGAATGTTATCTGTCTCCAAGACTAGCTGGCGACGATGATACCCACCGTCGATCCTACCACGACAGTGTCTTGTCGATCTTACTTCTTCTACGGAGGCTACCAGAAGTTGTAGGAACCAAAATTTCCATGATGATGGTACAGTAAACGAACTTTAGAAAGTTGACAGAATCAGAATCTGACAGATTGTCACTGGTAAGCTTTCCATCTTTGACCGTGATTCGCACTCGGAGCGAGCTGATATGACGGCACACCCCTGAGGAATGAGGCTAGGATTCATTCGGAGACAAGTGTGGATAAACTACCGGTTTTTTATTTTATTTTATTTTTTTATCATTCTTTTTAAGCTGGGCGGGGTTGTCCAGACCATTCGTGTTTCGGACGTCCTTCCGCATTAGAGAAGTACAGTACTGTGGACATCATGCGAAAGCCGTGCACATGCTCTAGGTTGTCCCCTTACCATATGCTTACATGGACGTTGCGCTGCATGCCAAGCGCTTGACAGAACGTTTGACAGATACGCACCTTCAAACAGAGCAGCAGCGGCTTCTGGTGCTGAGGACAGCAACACGTATTGGCTGTGTATGGAATCGAGAACCCGTTTCGGGTAACGACACACCTGTTGGTCTTGGCAGCATAGCCAGAGCATGGTCTGGATCTTCAGTTTTGATGTGCCACTTGCCGCTGTCACGGAGGCAGTTGAAAGCTTAACTTATCCGAAGTGGGATCCAAGCTTCAAGTGTGCCAAGCGATAGAGGTGTCTGAAGCCATATGAGTCAGAGAGTGGCGTGTTTGATTGGTGGCTCTAGATTGGAGTCAGGTTCGCTGGTGGATGTCGGAAGTCCATACCGTAGTGGCACTAAATTGATGTACCCGTGAGAAGTTTGATCATAGCAGTCCATCACTGGACTCTGTTGAACTTTCAACACTCGACCCTGTTGGATAGCCTAGAGCAAGAGTACTACTTAAGCCTCTAGCCATCTTACAGTATCTCATCAAAGCTCGCTTGGAGATGAAAAGAACGGCTACTTCATTACAGAACCGGCAACGGGTAGACCGATCGGGAGATACTGTGGTGGATTTGGTGATCACAATATCGCTAACAGGGCAGGTGAACGGAACACGCTCAGGCCGGCAGTCTAAGCAGGCAGCTGCATCCGGTCAAGAGCGGCGCTTGATAGCTTAAAAACCTTTACCCTCGGAAGCACAAGCCCGTCATCCAAGAGAGAATGCTCGCAAGTGTTGTTCGGCGTTTCGACTGATAGCACGCATCTACGCTAGTGAGAAGCTAACTGGAATGCCGGTCAAAGAGCAAGCGAAGCTGGAAGGTATAAATTGTATTGCGCAAATGGTAGCTGCTTATCGGCTTGGTCGGTAGTCCCAAATCCAAGACATGGCTTTCAAAGTTGGACTAAATGCGAAATGCAGTCTTTGACAGCCAAGCGGCTGCTTTGGCCGCCATCCGCCCTGGAGGACGTGCATCTTTGACAGAAATCGGGCTTCAGAGCTCAAGTCGAAATTCTTGGCAGAATCCGAATCCGAGTCTCGACGTGTCTCACAATTTCCATGTCGTTAGAGTCAAAGTCGACTATATACTGATTATGATTCAAGTGAAATGAAATTCACTTCCTATGCTCTAGTCGCCGTCAAATGTCTCAGACTGGCACGTTGCCTTGATGCTGTGACGCTTCTCAGCCCAGACCAGCCCATGCCGCACAATATTACTACTGTCAATGTCATTATTACAGTAACGTACAGCAAAACGGCTGCGCTTTTGACATGCAAAATCACACAAATCAGGTTTCGCACGTTCCTCCAGCCGAGACTTACATCGCCGCCCCGCTGATATAATCTATCTCCGCTTGCTGTTCTGTTCTGTATCGTACAGCTAATCAGCAGCGGGAAGGTTGTATGTTTAATTGCTAAGAAGTGAACAACCCCTACAGGGTTCCAGAACTGGAAGACCCAGCCAAAACTCTCGATGCTTTGGGACACAATTTTGATGCTGCCTGATATGCAGTACATGCAGCCATTTCTTCCTCACTGGTTCTGTGCAGGCATCTGCCTGCAATCTAGAAGCATACCGTTCTCCTCCTTGGTGGTGGTCTGAGACAAGGATGCATAGGTGGTGGTGGTGGCGGCGGGGTCGATTGAGGTCACACCAAGGCAATAGCATTCACCGTAGCCTGAAACATGAAAAGCCACCTTTTCCTCTTCCTCGCCTGGAAAATTTTTTTGTACAGAAATGTGCAATACAGGCACAGTACACACTGTATTCCGCCTTTTCTTCGTTTTTTGGATTTTCTCGCAAATTCCGCTTTCGTCGAAAAATTTCAGGAGGCTGGACCCGGTCTGACGGCCCTGAAAATTTGACGCCCAGCCATGAACGCCCGTTTGCCGCTTGGTTTTTCCCAGTTCTGCTTTGTATTCGAACTGCAGTAGCTCCTGGCTTTCCGCTCTCTGGGGCCCTTAATGAATGTCGCCTCGATACAGGGCTGGGCGCTTAGCTCCGAGCTTCACTGCCCGATCATTAATTGTTTGCTTTCTCCGTTAAATCGCAGTGTGTCTGCTTTGCTTCTCGGGTCGCATTCTGCAGATCCTAACTGGATCGCCAGTACCGCTTTTCCAACCTGAGCAGTCGCTTTCCCTCGTCACCGGCTGGACAATGCGCTCATTCAGTTGCTTTACTGCGCAAAAATTTCGCCGCATCTATCTCATCGTGTCTCTCACGAACACCGTCGCTTAGCCCAGCCGCAGCCCAGCCATCCATCCGTTGACTCATCCAATTGCGCTTTCCGAAGCTACTTGTCCACTCTACGCGACTCTCTTCGGTCGCCGCACTGGTCTCAGCACGGGCCTGTGTTCACTCTTTTTGCCGGTACTTCCATCCTGCCTGAATTGTGAGCGGATAGTGTGGGGCCCATATAAAGATCCTTGATCAGAGTCATGATATCATTCTTCACGATCTACGCCCCATTTTCATCTTGCCTCTCCGCTACTGATCACGGAACCTCTCCACCCATCTACCGATCTCAACCCTGCGCTTCCAAGAGGCATCCCAAGCGTTTGCTTGCAACTTGAGAACACGGAGCGACCATGACGGACGCCTCGAAACGACTCAGCGCGCTCAGGCCGCTTCACCTTCCTGTCTTTGTCGATGCCTCAGCAGCCGCCGACAAGACCTATACGCCCGAGCGCGATGAGCGCGGATACACAATCCTCAAGAATGATGCGCGATTCGATGTTACACCAAAGCCATTCAAGGATAACGACGAGGCGGATGTTGGACGCAAACGTAGCCAGCGAATCCGCTACATCGAAGGCATCCGTGGTCTGGTTGCATTCCAAACTTTGCTCTGGGTCTTCTTCCGTCTGTTCGCACCTGCGATTGTCACCGACCGCGATGTGGATGGTACATTCCCCGCAGAGTTCACAAAAACATGTCCGATGTGGATGAACGTTTTGCGCAAGGTGCTCAGTCCGATCATGTTCAATGGAAGCTTCCAAGCGAACATGTACATCATTCTGATGGGTCGAGTGGGGATGCAGACGTTTATCGAGAGGAGGGATGGTTTGACGCTTGCTGGTCCTGGTATGCGACGACCCTTCCGATTGATTCTGCCTCTCGCCATGGCGCTAGCTCTCACCTCGGTGGTTGCTGTGCTTGGAGGCTTCAAGTACGCAAGCGCAATGGCCGACAAGCTCAACAACCCTCTCGCCCACCCTCCGAAAGTTTGGTCTTCCACCGTGATCTACGTCAACACGGTGGTCTCGTTTGTATTCGCTCCATACGCCTACACCACGTCGGTGGCGAGCTCGTACATCCCTCCAGGCGGCATCATGTGGTTCACCTCAGTGGTGTTCCAGCAGACCTACGTCATCACCGTCTACGCTTGGGTGATGCCTTACACCATCTTCCGATGGAAGAACATCGGCATTGTCACGTTCATCCTCCTCTCTGCGTGGATGGGCCGATGGTCGTGGTATACGCTGACAGGTCTTGCGATCGGCGAGTATTCGACCGTCTACAAGCAGCTGCTTCCAGCTGAGGGGATCCCGATCAACTCGGCGAGGACCAAGTTCCTGAATCCAAAACTCATCCCATTCATCTTTGTGGTTCTTGGCGTTATGTTCAAGTATCTCTGGATCGCCGCCTTCCCCCATATGTTCTACAACGATTACATCGGTCATATCGATCTCAACACCGGTACACTCAACCGACACTGGGATTACAACAACATCGCCTACCCTCGTTGGGACGATTGGCTGCTTGCTACCGGACTGTTGGTTCTGGTCGAGCTCAGTCCGAGACTGCAAAAGTTCTTTTCCAATGGCGTTCTGACCTACTTTGGTCGTCTCGGTTTCTCGATCGCCATGGTCGCAGGTACCGTAATGCTCAGTGTGGGCAGTCTGTTTTACAATCATCTGACCGAGAACCTTGGTTGGACCAGTCCTGCGCAAATCACCGCTGCATTGTTCTTCACCATGGTGCCACTGGCTATCCTGGCTTGTGATGTCTGGTCCAGGGTCGTCGATGATGGCTGCATGGCTTTCGCACGTGGCGTCTTCCACTGGTTCCGAACCTAAGACTTTTGACAATGGTGCATGTATCTTGCATCTTATATACCCGCGGTGTATGCTGCTCGACCTGCCTGTTTGGGCAGCGGAGCGCAGCTGAGACCGTTTTGCTTTGTGCTTTCATTACTTCTTGGGGCTAATCTAATTGATTAAAACATCCGAAACGAGACTTCATGGACTGTGATGGTCTTGCTCCCGGCGATTGAGTGTTATGAATAGAGCACGGTTGCTAGCTCAGTTGAGCTGACGAGGTGCCCTCGATCGTCCACATTTCAAAGCAGAAATCCATGATGAATGGCAACATGCTACTATCTGCGACCGATTGGACTCGAGGGATCGGGGTATTTGTCTTGTTCGGTGCCGAATCTGATGGGAAATCCATCCATCGCCGACACTGCTGGCACAGTGCTGTCGATGGGGTTGAACATGCGGGGAAGGGCGGAGCTATTCAGTGATTGTCAAGAAAGGGGATACGCAAGTATTTCTGTGCGGGAAGATCGAGGGATCGTCCCAAGGCCGAGTTCCGGAAGTCGTCTCAAATGATCAACTCAAGGTTGCATTCCTTCTGCACAGAAGGTGAAGGGTAGGCGACGAATGCCCACTCGTCCCATCCCGCTCTCGGATCGAGGGTTCATGGGAAGCTATAGATGCGACGGGAAGAAGGACAATGAAGACCAAAGCGGGAAAAAAACAAGGTCAGTAAACGGCAGGCTTTGCGTCGTGATCTGCGACACGAGTGTTGTGAGCCGACATGGGGATTGCGTTGTCTGCCCGTTTATGGAACTAGCCTTCAGCGCTGAGCTGAGGGGAGAGCGACCCAGCCAGATTTGGCACGTCGGTCAAAGCGGGGAACGAGACGATTGCAGGTCGATCCTGTAGGATGTTGCATTTGCGTCAGGAGGGCGTAAAGTGACCACGTTGTTAGCTACAATACGAGAGAGGACCATCCGGCGGCGATGCTTGACAGCGAACACAAACATCAAAATTGTATTGACTGCTCACGACGGCAAATACAAATTTGCTACCGGAAATGAACTCGAAACTACAAAAAGTGTATTCGAATCACTTAATAATGAGGAGAAAGGATCGATTCTGCAACGGGATCTTCCCGACTCTTCTCCCGGTGCATGCATTGATTCCAAAGAAAGCCTTATGCTGCAACGCTATGATTGACCACCCGCCGGTGCCGATCATGCTGCGACTCATGCCGTGACACAGGATTCCAAATCCACCTCAAGGTTCAATGCAAAGACATCGGCCACCATCGCTCCATAGTGTAGCCACAGTAGGTCGCAGTGTGTGGCAGCGCGGATCCAGATCGTAGAACGCGTTCCGTGCTCTTCCCTTTGCTTCCCCGCCTTCCCCGTTGCTTCAAAGCCAGCATACTTGACCTTACCTTGGTACCCTACTAATGCAAAGCGTTGCCGTGCTGTCGCCTTGACGCTGCTGCGACCATGGAGCTGTCTTCGGTCAGCCATGGCCCTCATCAATCCCTCTGCAGTGCTTGCATGTTCAGTACATCTCCGCCGCCCCCTTTCCTAATTCAACCACTACACTATACAGCTGAAGCCAACCAGGATGCCGTCTCTTGGAATGAACACGATGCGCAGCTTGGGTTCTAGTGCAGTTGATTCTCCCCGCCTGCATGAGTTCTTTCTAGGTCTTTCGCTATTGTGGCAATTCAGCTGTCTCTTCATTGCTGACCCGAAGGTATGCTGTGAGCGCAAGCCTAGGACCTTACCACAGCAGCAGGCAAGTACTGTATACAGGCCTGTCAAGAGTCCATCAGGCTAATACATCGAGTTCCATTTGTTCCTGCGGGCTGTCATCTCCGAATGGGCGCTTATTCTCCTTTCCCGTACTGTACATTACTGTACTGTGATCTTGATCGATCGACAGAACTCCAGCCCTCTCGACACCTGAGCATGTGTCATTCTACCTAGACGGGCGTCTCAGCAGTCTATCTTTCCAGCTATATAAGTCGACGATCAGTGGCTCACACCTCGCCTTCTGTCCTTTCCTTTACGACCTCCTCTCCACCCTACACGCATCCCCTTTCCCTCCCCCCTTCTTCCCCCTCCCACCTTCTTTGCAAACTCAAGCAATCATGAGGGTATCCGCTCAGATGACCATCGCCATTATGGCGCTGGCAGCCTCGTCCACCAGTGCGATTCCCAGCAACTCTGATGCCGCCGTGCGTAATGTCGATCGTCGCGACATTGGCTCGGGCTCGTGGAGCAAGAACGACATCTTCAGCTGGCCCCTCGCCACCTACGGTGCTTCCAAGGGATCCAAGTCGTACAATGTTGCTACATCGGGCGCTGCTCCGCAGGCTGCTGCCCACGAGGATAGGGTATCGACTATAAACAAGGGCAACACCGATTCTAGCGCCACTGATGATGGCCGAAGCGATTCGCTGCTACAGATCGCGCAAGGCATGCTGCCTGGCTTCCGGCCTCCTGTGAACGGTGCTCACGGACACGAGGGCACAGGAAACAGCAAGAACAACCACGGTCAACACATCGGAGACAACGTCGGACAGGACAACACCGGCTGGTGGAACGGCAACGATAATGCTAACAACAATGTTGGCTACTACCTCGGCAACGACGACGGTGATTCCAACAAGGGTGTCGGTGACGGCAACTACAACGGTAACAGCAACACCGGCAGCGTCAGCGGTGAGGAGAATGGTAGCTTCAATAATGGTAACCTCGACGGTAACCACGACGGTGACTTGAACAACGGAACGTTCAACGGTAACGGCGATGGCGCGTCCAACTTCGGTGACGTGCTAGGAGACTACGATGGCGATGGCAACAATGGCACTTCGAACGGTGAAGACGATGGTATCGATAACCAAGGCTTCCAAAGCGGTGACTTTGATGGTGACTTCAACGTCGGTTCCGGAAACGGTGACCAGGTTGGAATTGCCAACAAGGGTCAATTTGATGGAAACACCGATGGCAACTTCAACAATGGCACTAACAATGGTGAAATAGACGGCAGTGCCAATGTTGGCAACGGCGACGGAGACGATAGCGGTAACAGCAACCAAGGCCTAGGCAACGGTTCTGAAGACGGCTACGACAACTATGGTTCGAATGACGGTGACAAGGACGGTAACTTCAACAACGGAGTCCAGAACGGTGTTGACGATGGAAACCAGAACAACGGTACCGCCGAAGGTTCTTACGATGGCAACAACAACTTTGGCGAGCTCTCCGGTAACACCGATGGCAACAACAACACTGGTTACAAGAACGGTGACTTTGATGGCAACAGCAACCTTGGCAACACCACAGGGTCGAACGATGGTGATAACAACTATGGTGCCTACGTCGGCAACATGGATGGTAACCAGAACACGGGCAACTTCACCGGTATCTACAGTGGCAATGACAACTACAATGTCATTAGCTCTGGTGATGACGACTCGAACAACAACTACAGCAATGGTGAAGCTGGCCAGAACAATGGTGACTCGAACATGGACGGCTACGAGCTTGGCAACGGTGATGGTAACGACAATGTCGCCATCGGCAATGGAAGGACGATTGTTGGTACTCAGAGCGGTAACAAGAACTTTGGTGGGCATGACGAGGGTGACGACAACAGCAGTGGTAACTACGTTAACGGTACTGGCATTGTGACTGGTGTGCAGAACGGTAACAACAACTTTGGCTCGCACAACGGTGACGTTAACGGTGTCAACAACACTGTGGCGGGTGCTGACACGGTTGTCGGTGCGCTCAACGGCAATGTCAACAACGGTACGCACCTGGGTAACTATGATGGTGACGACAACGATGTGCAAGGCGATGACGGCGATATCGGTGAATCCAACGGCTCTTACAATTCGGGCAAAAACATTGGAAACGTGGATGGTGACCAGAACTCGGTGAATGGTGCCGACCAAGTGGTCGGCACGATGAACGGTATTCAGAACCACGGCGGCGGTCACAACATCGGTAACGCGGACGGTAACAACAACACTGTGGCCGGGGTGTCGAACAGCGTCGGCTACCGTAACGGTGACGACAACGTCGGTAAAGCTTCCGACATTGGCAACTCGAACGGTGACGAAAACGATGTTGTGGGCGACGCGGACAAGGTTGGTAGCGCGAATGGTAACCAAGACTTGGGCAAGCACATTGGTAACGACAACGGCAATGGCAACAGTGTTGGAGGCTTCGGCGAGTATGTTGGTACGGACAATGGTGATATCAACAACGGTACGCACACTGGTAACGACAATGGTAACAACAATCTGGCTGTAGGCAACGACGGCGATGTTGGTGTTGACAACGGTGACCGCAATACGGCGAGCGACACTGGTAACAACAACGGTAACTCGAACGTGGTCGCAGGTTCGGATGACACCACTGGTTCGTTTGACGGAACGGGTAACACTGCGTCGTACACTGGTAACGACAATGGTAACAACAATGTCGAGCAGGGTGACTCGAACACGATCGGGTACGAAGATGGTGACCGCAACACGGGCACTTCTTCCGACGCTGGTAACTCGAACGGTAACGCCAACATCGTCCAGGGCGACGACAACACGGTTGGTACACTCGATGGCAGTCGCCAAACCAAGGGCAGCGGTGCCGGTAACAACAATGGTAACCAAAACTTGATCTTTGGCTCTGGCAACCTTGTTGGCTCCAACAACACTGGTAGCGACAACGGCAACGACAATGTCATCATTGGCAACAATGACAAGGTGGGTCAAAGCACCACATCGTCCGGTAATGCCAATGGCAATGTGGTGATCGGTAACGGTTTGACTGCGCCCAACAATAAGGGCCACAACATCGTGCTCGGTAACGGTGGACAGTCGATCGGTACGGGACCCAACAAGATCTACTTTAAGAGGCGCTCGAACGGTTCCAAACGTGCTTGATCTCTTGCTCTCTCTCCTCTCATCGCTCTCTTTTGCTTTGGTCGCCTCGACGCGCACGCTTGTGTGGGTCATCCAGGTCGGCTGGTTTTCGACCTATGCTCTCCTCTCTCGATTCTCAAACATCACACACTCTTTTGTTTCAACTAGCTCTGTCCTCCTCATGGTCCCCACACTTGTCGAATCGCAAGGGGTGTCGGCGACCTTGAGCTGTGTGGACGAGCGAATCCATTCATTTACTGCCCATTGCGTCGATTGCTCCAGTGCCTATTGTCTAGCGCGAGTCTATTGATTCCACTCGATCTGAATGGCCTGAATGACGGCCTGCTCCACATCATCCACCAGAATAGTGGGCTTAGGATTGGGTGGGCCGTTGGCATCCTTATACACGCCAGTTCGCACGAGAGCTGAGGACCAGCCGAAATCGACGGCGCCCTTGATGTCGCTCTCGGTGTTGTCGCCGATCATCCAGACGGAGGGGCCGACGAGTTTGGCTGCTTCGGCGGTGGTGGAGGAAGGCGGGTGGAGTTGGAGGAGGTGTTGGCGGAGGAGCTCGTTGGCATAGTCGTAGGTGATGCGGTGTGGTTTGCCGAATATGGTCGACTGCAGTTGGCGCCCCGTGGTAAGCTGTTGACAAGGAGGGGGGGGGGGGCCGAGTGAGTAGGTTGACAGGCAAGGGGAAAGGGAAAAGTGGAGGGGCAAGAGGAAAGGACGTACCTTGTAGACGTTTTCGACAGCGAGGCGGAAAGCACCTTGGCCAAAGCGGACTACACTGTGGTTGTTGCCCCAGACTAAGTGAGAAAAAAGAGATGGCGGCGTCAGTGGTATGGTGTCAGATGTGCGAGTGGGTTGGGGTGGGATTACTTACGCAAGTCTCCGTGGGAAAAGTAGAGGGGGATCTGTTGGGGAGATGGTTGCGAGGGAGGATGTTCCGTTCCGAATACACCGTTGCGAGATCTGAGAATGTCGATGATGAACTGGGTATCTCTGCCCCAATCTCTAGTGTCGTGGAAGACGAGAACGGCGGCAAAGTGGATCTTGGAAAAGTCATCTCGCTGCAATGTCGATCGAGCCAGACGCAGGTCAATCAACAGAAAGTGAGTCAACGCATTCTGAAAGATAGCTAGAGAGGTCATGTACTCACTCTGATGTATGGTAATTGCTCGGGGTCAACTTTGGAGAAAGGCCAGGCGGCGGGTGCATAGGCGTGGAGATCGAGTGTGGTGTAGACGTTTTTGAAACCGTAGCTCTGCATGACCTCTCTGGCCGTGTTGGGAGGGTATTCTGGACCGACCATGAGGATGGGTTTCCTGGCGTAGAGCGGGACGAGGGACTTCATGACGGTGTGTGCCTGGATGACCTGATCCTGTGTGACTGGCACCTCGAGCTCTGTAGCGAGGTCGTTTGCGCGAGCGGATTCGTGCTTTCCACCGCCATTTGTGATGAAGATGTATGGGATCTTTTGGTTGCGAGGGTTGTTGCCTTCGAGGATCTGAAGTGCACGTTTTGCTTGTGGTAGCACGTTGGGACCCGCTTTGAGTACGCCGTCAATGTCAAAAGCAAACGCAATGGGTTTTTGCAGCGTGCTAGCGGTGGACGAGAGTCGCGAGGTGGTTATAGATCGAAAACGAAAGCGGTGCGACGAGCTGGGATGAGCGAGCCTGCAGCATGGTGCAGCGCTTCTAACTGAACAACGAAGCATGTTGTATGATAAAGTGGGATGACTGATGATGGTGGAATGGAGCAAGGATGGTCGCGACAAGTTGACCAACCATGATGCCGCTTCGCATCGTCGGACCGAACATCCGTGCGCAGCGCATTCTTCGTGCAGTCTCTAGAGTGTTAGAGCGAGCCAAGAGAGGGAAATTAGTGTTAGATTTCGGCTTCCATCTTTCACATGACACGAGGCTGACAATAATCAATTGGCTCAAAATTAGCGAGCAAGTGGAGCGCATTATTAGTAATGATAACCGGAAACTATTAAATGTCAACGCCGTCACCAGCCGTCACGGCTAATTTCCTGTCCGACTCGGCTTGCAACTCGACTTTGTCCTTCCATTCCATTCCACTCTTCTCTTCTCCATATCCATCCATCCAACAGCCTCCTCCTCCTCCTCCTCCTCCTCCTCCTCCTCCTCCTCCTCCTTTGCGCATGCCGGCGAATTTGTTATCGCCTCTGTTTCCACTCATCACTATCTCTGCTTTATATCGTCGCCCTTTGCCATTATCCAGGTCATTGCCCTTCTTGATCCAGTCAGCGCATCCTTCTGCGATTCGATTTGCTTCCAGAACAATCATGCCACAGAACCAGTCATCCAACAAGCCTTCCAAATCAAAGACTTCCAAAGCAGCCAAAGCTATCTTGCATCCCAAGGGCACGCTCGCTGCGGTCAAACCAAGCCACAACCACCAGTCTACCACTGAACCACCAGCATCCTCCTCGATCCGAAAGCCGACTTCCAACGCAAGCATTTCCTCAATCTCTTCCAAACCACTTCCAAGTGCTCCATCTGCTCAGACTAGCCCAGCGACCAACTCTGCCAGCCTTCCCGCTTCCGCCCCACCCTCGGTACTTGCGCCTCCCATCCGTCCCGACATTCTCAGCATGAAGAAACAAGCCATGAACAAGCTTAACTCAGCTCAATCAGCACCCGTCACTACTCCAGCTGCCTCCTCCCCCTCACACCCTCCATCCTCAAAGACTTCCGAGCCCTCTGGCGCGCCCTCTTCGGCTGCACCTCCCTACACCCTAGACGACAGTGCTGCCGCGTCCGCAATCCAGTCGGCCATTCCTCCCCAAGATCTTGCAGCTGCTGCTCAGACCGAACTGGCATCGACACCCAACCAGCAACCTGCTACTATCCCTGCAACAAATCTTGTCGAGTCCAAGCACCTGGATGCACCGGCCAACAAGGATGCCAAGCAATTCGCTTCGCAGGTTGCATCGATCGTCGCCAGCTCCCTCCCAGCCGCAGACCAAAAACTTGAACCTGCAGCCGTTGCCGCTCCAACTCCCGTCACGCTTCCCATGGTAACCAAAGCTGAACAGCAAGTCAGCAAGCCTCCTTCTGCTTCCACCGCCGCTCCTTCTTCCACCTCGGTCGATTCGGTAAAACAGGCTGCCGCAGTAGCTGTTGCCGCCGCAAAAGTGTCCACCTTCACTCCTCCCGAGTTGACGCGTGTCCAGCACAACACGTTCATCTCGCGACCTACGGATGCTTCACGCGCAGCCATCCGCACTCTGGACACATCGCTGCTTCCTGCGCCTCTGCGACCCATCGAGCGCCACGCCGGTGTGGTGCGATCTCCAAGCCATGTCGTTATCTTTGGCTGGTTGGATGCGCCCATCCGTCTGGTTGCAAAATATGCCCAACCTTACACTGTCCTCTTCCCCGATGCTACTGTGATCATTCAGCTGTCCGATGGCAAGAGTTACCTCGCCAAAGAGTATGTCAGGCGCGAACAGCTGCAACGCGTCATTGCCGAGATCACCACCCCTGCGGAGGATGTTCAGAACAATGACAGCATCAACATTGCCGAAACAAAAGACGTTGGCGACTCGACGATCACGCTGATCGACCGCAAGGAAGCAAGTTCGACGGCTTCATCCGAGCATGGCAAAGATGCGGCGGGTGGTGAGGTTGGTGGCTTTGTGATCCACAGCTTCTCGGACGGTGGAGCGGGTAACCTGTCTCTGTTCCTGGATGAGATGGCGCGCAAGTTTGGCACTGCTGGGGCGAGTAGCGCTCCGAAAGTGCACTCGTTGATTATGGACTCGAGTCCGGGCAAGTCGAATCCTAGGACGGGTTCGGTGGCGTTCACCATGCATCTGGCCAACCGGCCTCGACTGCGTGCGATCGTGCGCTTCTTTGTCTACCTGGGTCTGTATGTGATCAAGATTTGGGGGATGGTGAGGGGGAAACCTGGACGAGGCGAACTGATGCGCAAGAGGTTGAATTCGTTGCGGAGCTGGAGTTGGGTGACGGCGTCGAGCGTCTACCCGCCGCGAATGTACATGTACACCAAGGCGGACCAGCTGATCCCCTGGCAGTTTGTCGAGCAACATGCCAATGATCTCGCCGCGCAAGTCCAGGGTGCTAAGCCGCCGAATTTGGTGCAGATGGAGGACAAAGTCGAGCGAGATGCGCTGATCAACGCCATTGCCATGGAAAGGAAAAAAGAGTATAGGGTCGAGTTGAGGAGGTGGCAGTCTCCACAGCATTGCAGTATCGGCAGGGCGGATCGGGAGGGGTACTGGTGTGCCGTGATGGATTTTTATACCAATGTGCTCAGTTAGTCTTAGTTCCTGGATGTAGTATACGGCTCTTTTTCATTCGGGTTCACACGGTAAAGAGGGGGATCATGGATGGGATGGACGAATAATATGATTCTTGATTAAATGTTAGCCAAGAGGAGTTAGATCTTGCCGCGGACGCTGCCACCTACGGCGTACCATTTGGCGGCGGCGATGCAAGTTGTGCCTGCGACGACCATTGTGGCGGAGTAAGCGGTGGTGCCCCACCAATTTGGATGGGATAGGTTGGTGCCGAGGATGGCGCCTGCGATGGGGAGGCCAAAGAGGCCACCGAAGGACATGAGGAAGAACATCATGCCATTTCGAGTTCCTACGGTGGAGGTGGAACCGAGTTGGGATGAGCATGCCGGGATGAGCGAGACGTAGCAACCGGAGGTGAAGCCGTACAAGATGGCAAAGGTGGTTAAACCGCCTAGGTTTGTGCAGAGTGGGAAGATGTAGATTAGGATGCTTGAAACGGCCAAGTGTGGGAGGACGGTGTTGATGCGACCGACTTTGTCGGCGATGAGGCCTGGAATGATTCGACCAAAGGAGGAGGCGGCGTTGAGGATGGATAGGTAGTAACCGTTGGCCGGGATGGTGTTTGTGGATGACCAAACGTCCATGTACGAAAGAGGCATGTACAGGCCAAACATGATGAACGATGCACCAATGACAAAGAATGTATAGGCCGGATTGCGGAAGGCGGCAAATTCGTACCATTTTACTTGCTTCCATCCGCCTTTGGTTTTGTCGCTCACATCGATGGAGGGGGGCAGACGGGTGGAAAGGGAGAACGAGGCGATGATCACGGCCAAGAGCGCAAAAAAGCCGACAACGCGCATGGTCCATCCATACCCGATCAGCGGAATCAACCTCCGCACCATGATGGGAAAGATGATACCTCCAGTGCTCGAACCCGAAGCAACAATGCCCAACGCCAGCCCTCGCCTTCGATTGAAATAATGTGCAGGGCAATTGATGGCAAGATTGAAAACCAAACCAAAGCCCAAACCAAGCCCAACACCCTGCGCAAGGAACAGCTGGTAATAATCGGTACAAAGACTGACCATCATCTGGGAGAAGACCAACAAGATGCACCCCGTGGTGAAGAGCGAACGGAAGAAACCCAAGTCGAACAACCTACCGGCCAAGATGGCGGGCGCAAACATGAGAAAGTACTGAAACGCGCCGATCCAAGAGATTTGACTGGGCGTCTTGTGGCGGAGGAAAGTCTGTTGGTAATAGTCCTGGAAGATGCCGTAGGCGTTGAGGTAGCCGAAAGTGATGAAGGTACACCACCAACCGCCAAAGACGCAAAGCCAGGCTTTGAAGCCACCTTCGGGGAAAAACAGCTTGGCGTCTTGGCCCTGCGCTTTCACGACGGCGTCACCGAGCTCGGCTTCGGTCTTTGTGGACATGCCAGCTTGCGAGGTGGTTGCCTCGACATCGGTCTCGTCTTCGACGGGGGAAGATGGGTTGCGCAGATCACTTTTTTGGTGGTAGGACGACGCGGGATGGGGTGAGTCGGGCTTTTCGGAGAGGTAATGCGGTTGGGTGAGTTGCTGATGCTTTTCGGAAGAGGATGAGATGGGCGCCGAAGCACAAGGTTGATCTGTTGTGTCGGTTTGGTTTATGGACGACATGGCTGGCAACAGTTTGGACGTGGTTAGAGGGAGGGGCAGTGGTGTTGGCGTGACGACCAAGATGTTTGGCTGATTTTATCTAGTATGTGTGTGGAGATGGGGTGTAAGCGGAAACCAGAAACAAGTGAAACGTGCGTGCAGAAGAGTTAATGTGGCGGAATGGACGCCGCTGCCGACGGAAAGGAAGCTGATAATGAGGTTAACTCCGTCGTCGATAGATAGATACGAGAATAAGAATAGGAGTAGGACTGATCGAGTAGATTGACGCTAGGATGTGAGCTCCGACCAAAGAAGATGAACTGAGCGACGCGTGCTAAGTTGGTGTGAGGCGAGTGTTTGGTGCGTGGTATAGAAGGCCATGGAGCAGGGTGATTGGCGGAGAATTGATGGAGCGGATACTCAATCAGATTGACGTGGCGGGGTGTGAGTGGGCAAGGAGGTCGGAAAGCAAGAGGTAGCCATCGAGATGAAGAGTCGGTCGAGATGGAAGCACGCAAAGATGGCATGTATGCAAATCAGGGGTAAGCATCCATTGCGGGGGATCAATACCGTACAGTACAGTACTGTGCCGAGTATCTGCCGGGTATTCGGACACGCACAACGGGATATACAGAGTACAGTCTACGCCTTGGCGCAGCAAGCATGTTGGCAGCCCCGCGGGGACAAAAGTGATAGCCGGAGCCGTAGCTGTAGCCCCATGCGCACTCGCACTCGCACTCGCAGTCGCACTCGCAGTCGCACCCTCGACCAAAGCGAAATTTCTTTGCCGTGCACTGGTACACAGTTATGTACTGTGCGATATAGTACCTGTAGATTGCGGGTTGCACAAGCAATAGCCGGCCAGTGGGGTGGTGTTGACAAAGCTGCTTTAAACTCGACTCGCTTGTTGACAGCCGCGGCGTACAACCGATTTGCCGCCCAAAAGGAGGAAAAAAAAAAGAAACAAAATTGCGGAAAAAGACGCTGCAAAAACCACAGAGGAAAAGAATTTTATTGCCCGGGAGGTTTAACCGGTCGAGTAGCAGTACATCCGGCGGAAGTCTCGGATGGAAGAATGTTTAGAGGACGTACAGCATGTCAATCGAATTCAACGCTGTCAATCACGACGTGCTCGGTGCTTTGCTTCCTTTCAGCTAACTCTGTGTCCGTTATGCAACTCGCTCCGCCCTAATGATCAACATGTCGACGCTGTGGAACCTTGATGTTACAGTACCGTATCGGAGGTTCGATGAACAAGGTTTCGGTCCAGTCCGAGTTGTGAATGCAAAGCCGACTTGCGCCTTTTGAATTCGGATAATGTGAGAGCGCAAGAATTCACAGCGATATTCGATTGAAAAGTCCATCGCCATTCCGAGTTCCGCAGCAAAATGCTTTGGAATGGTGCGTTGCGTTGGATCTGCTGCGCTTGTCGTCCATCTCATCCATACTGACCATCCAGGCCGACACCATGTCGCGTCCACCCGAGTTAGATCGCAACCAGGATGCCACGTGCTACATCGGTAACATTGACGATCGTGCCACCGATGCTATCGTCTGGGAGCTTATGATCCAAGCCGGCCCGCTCGTCAACCTCCACCTGCCCAAAGACCGCATCACTCAATCGCATCAGGGCTACGCTTTCGCCGAATTCCAAACAGAGCAAGACGCCGACTACGCTTGCAAAGTAATGAATGGTCTCAAACTCTACGGCAAACCCATCCGCGTCAACAAAGCTTCCAACGATCGCAAACTGATCGATATCGGTGCCAACTTGTTCGTCGGTAGCCTCGATCCTGCTGTGGATGAGAGGTTGCTGTACGACACTTTTTGCGCATTTGGTGGCATCATCGGTCTGCCAAAGCTGGCAAGGGATCCTGCCACCGGAGAACCCAAAGGGTATGCCTTTGTTTCGTTTGACAATTTCGAGGCTGCCGATGCCGCCATCGAGGCGTTGAATGGTCAGTTTCTGCTCAACAAAAACATCACGGTCGACTATGCCATCAAGAAGGACAGTAAGAATGGCGAAAAGCATGGGACCGCAGCTGAAAGGCTTCTTGCCGCTCAAGCCAGAAAAAACAATACCTTGCCAACACAGCAGTATCTATCCCAACCTGCTCCGCAATACTCTGTTCCATCCGTCACTACCAACGCAAATGGTGGTCAGCCTCAGGCTGGATGGGCCGCTTACCCACCACAACCACCACCACCACAGCAGCCACCTCAGATGGCGCAATACCCTCAGAATCCTCCTCCCATCCACATGAACCCAAGCGCTCAGTCGGCCTATCCTCACTATCCTCAGTAAAAATCATCCTCCTTAGCAATTTTGTATTTGTATGATTACGCAAGCAACAATGTCGATCCTCAGCACCAGTTTCTTTCATGCGTTTGTATTTGTTGGCTGTCTGAAGCTTTGATTGAGATTGATTAGAGTTGGGCAGGGATTTGAGGTTTAGTCGTACACTGGTGACAAGACGAGGTTGGAAAGTGATGAAAAAAAAAAATGTGTCAACGTCCAGCTCTCTATGCTATCGGGGGCGATTCTTGTTTCATGTTGATGTTGGCGGTACTTACCATGCACGATGCCGAACCAGAAAGTCCACCAGAGGATGAAACTAAATGCATTCTCTGTCAAGCCGTTGATTAGGAAGCCCACCAGATCTTGTAGCGACAAGTTTCCGGATCTGGGATCGATCGCCACTGTAGCTCGTGATGTCTGATTCGATGCATTTGAGAGTGGTTTTGCTGGTGGGGATGCTGAGATAAAGTATTTGCTCGGTGTGCCGTTGGCGTTGATGCCAAGCACTACCAGGTTGGTGAATAGCACAGAGACCATGTAGAAGCCAAAGCCCAACCAGTTGGTCAAACCCAGCACACCAGCAATACCCCCCGCTACAGACAGTGATGTCGACCGAACACTGTGATAGAGTCATCAACACAGATAGTGGCGAAATCAGCGACAATGCCATTCCAGATAAGCTCGAGTTGGTTGGTTGGTTGGGTTAGAGTGACTTACTATTCAACCTGCTTGGCATTATGCGCCACGTTTTCAGGATAGTACGATTGCGCTCGAAGCTGCAACTCCTGCTCCTGGATCAATGCTGCTGCTGCCGACATGGTGGTTGTGTCGACTACGAGAGATGCTTTGAGGATGAGGTCAAGTTCCACTTTGGCTTCACGCGCCGCTCCTCCACGCTCTCACAACGCTCTCACAACGCTCTCACAACGCTCTCACAACGCTCTCACAACGCTCTCACACCCCCGCAACATTCCAAAATTTCTCTCTTCTCGCGCGACACACTGTCAAACACTTTCTTTCTTTCTTTTTTTTTTTTTTTTGTTGTGTTGAATTTCATCTTTATCCGTGCCATCGATCCTCACGAGTCGCTACTTGCTACTCTGTACATCCTAAGCATCCCCGGCCAACACTGACCCAGTCCATTCACAAATCGAATCACGCCACCTAGATATGAGCCCAGTGTACAAGTATAGTCGACTGTATCGCTGAAACACACAATCCATCAAGCATCCGAGCCAAGTCAAGTTGGCACCGGCTCACCTCATCTGCCCGACCCAAACAATGCAATTTATTACCAAACCCGGCGCGCTGACACTACAGACTCGAGAAAATAAAACCTCTAAACCGTTAAACCGCTGATGCGGCGACTGGCTCTTCTAGTCTTGGCTGTCGCAGCACTCGATAACGCCGAGTCACTGCTGGAAGCTTTGCTGCTACTCGTGGGTGAGCTTGAATGCGCCTCAGACGACAGCGACGAGCTTGGACCGGGCGTGGACGATGAACTTTGCAACACCTCGTGAATCTCGTCGGTCAGGTTCAACAACTCTTTGCTCGAGCCGACGTCGATCAGCATCGCGCTAAAGTCGATTCCCAGTCCCATAGGCGTCGAAGATGTCTCTTTGGACCGCGTCGAGCCAGTTGACGACATTGCCTTGGCCACCCTGGAAGCAGCGATACAAGCAGCTGCAGTCGACGCCGAGCTGCCGTTGACACCGCCGGCCCCGTTCGAAAGCAGCGTAGATGACGAAGAGCGCACTGTAATTCGCGGTGTCGATGTGACCCCTGTCTTGTCTGTGCTGCGGCGCAAACTAGGCATCGACTTTGCTGGCTGCGGTCTGAGACTGCTTGCTGCGCCCGTGCTCGAGCTGTTCAGTCTAGCCGTCGAACCGTCTCTTGCGGTCGTAGATGTAGTAGACCCTGCCGTGCCAGGTCTCTGAGTCTTGAATTGTTGCGTAGCAGACGTCTTGAGCGTAGAACGCGTTGTCGTCGACAGCTGTGTCCCAGAGCTACCGGTGGACGCGGTGGACACACCGGGACTAGATCGGCCGCTCGATTCCGAGGCGAGGCTGCTTGTCGAGGCTGCCGGGCGCAGAGTGGGTGTGCCAGCTAGACGCGGAGACTCTTTCCAAGTAGGCGTGTTTGTCAGTGGTAAGCCTCTGGCACCTACTCGTGGCGTCATCTGACCAGGCATCGCTTTCGTCGGATTGGTGAGCGCTAAGTGCAAGCTCGTCCGCTGGCTCGATGTGGAGCTGGAAGTGCGACCAACACTGTTGGTCAAGCTGCTCGAAGCCGCTGCTTGCGACAGGCCCGCACTAGTTGCCGTCGTGCCTGAAAATGTTCGTGGTCGGTCCATGCCTGTACTCGAAGCAAGCGTTGCGCTCGCTGTGCGAGAGCCTGTCGAAGTAGGTCCAGCACTAGCAGGCCTCTGCTTGGGCTTCATGCCTGCCGCAAGACCGCCTGATGGCATCGCTGGACGGCCATTGCCCAGCTCAGTGGACGTCGCGGATGCAGGGACGGGTCGCGCACGTTCAGACATGCCCTTTTGCGCTGTCGCTAGTCCTTTTGATGATGACTCTGTTGGCGAGACCAAGTCGGTCTTTTTGCTACCTTCCACTCTGCTATTGCCTGCGTCACCGCAAGTTACAGAGGCGGTGGCAATCTCAGGCTGTAGCGGCTGTTCCACAGAAGATTGGCGCGAACGAGACGGAAGAGTGGTAGTTTTGCGACGCAGTGATGGTCGCTTGTTCCCCGTGCCGGCGCTCGATGTGCCAGACGAGCCAGAGACCATGCTATCCATCGAAGAGGAGTTACTTACTTGAGCCGCCGAGCGTGAAGGCCACGCTGACGGCTGCGGTGCGCGAGGCGTGTCGACTTGATGGACTTCGTCGGCTGCGCAGAGGTCGCTCATGGCGGCTTCGAGCTCGGCCAAGTCGCCAAGGTCAGCGTTGCTCGTCACGCGAGAATCGTCGTCGGAGGTATCCGTGATCGAGTTGATTGCCCAATAAGCATGTCTCGCATCGGGCCGGGACTCGGTGTCGATTTGCTCATTTGCAAGGTAGTGGGCATGCTGACGAATCTCAAAGAGGTCGGCCATCCGAAGAGGATCATCGTCTTTCGTCTCTGCTGCATCGTTGCGACCGTTGCTAGCCCGTCCGGGGCTGCCACTCGAACGCAGCCTTGAAGCTCGTTCTGCCGGGGACTGGCCCATGGCTGCAGCTTCGTGCAATTTGCGAATATCGCGGAGATTACCGGTGCTTCCAACCATGCCGCGTGCCGAGGGAGGGGTGGTGCCGGGGGTGCGATGGGGTGTGGACGCTGGAACCAGATCGCTGGGATCAGGTTTTCGCATCTTGGTGTTGAGTTTTGGCAAGGCGTAGTTGATGCTCTTACGCACCCTTCGCGTACGGCCAGTCTGCGAATCGGCATCGGCAGGATCGGAGATCCCGGGAGTCTCGGCGATGGCAGCACCGAAGAGCCTGGCCGGTGTGGGCATAGAGTCTGCTGGTCCATGCATAGGAACCTTGCGCTTACGCCCTCCAGGTGTGCGTGCCTCTGATAGCGGAGCGGTGGTGGCGAGATGTGCGGACGACGAAGCTTCGGAAGCAGTTGGGCGTTGTTTGCGCGGAGTAGCATCAGCGACGGCGGTATGCTCGGACAGGTGGGATGTAGAGAGGTCAGAGCGGCCAGAAGAAGATCTGGACATGTCATTGGTGATGTCTGTGAGCGGAGTGGCACCGCGTTCGGAAGAGCTGTAGCGAAGCACAGGTTCCTGACCATCTCCCTGATAGACGAGGATGCCATCCATCATGTCGGAGTTGGCTTCCGATGGCAAGTATGGTTCCGAGCTTGGTGGTAATGGTGGCGAATGGGGCCAATCTGACTGGTCCTGCTGCGAAACATATCCACTCTGCCTTCGACTAGACTGACGACCCGAGCGTCGGAGGAATTGTGCACCCGAGTGATTGCTGGTGGCGATATGATCGTGGTCGACATCCTCAGCCGCCAGCCGCTGCATATCAAAGGGTATGGAGCTTGTCGAAGGAGTGCTTGACTGACGAGGGAGGGGCCAGCTGTGCGCGTTGGACTGAGATGCGGCGGCGGCGAAAGCATCTTCTAGCTCCATTGGAAGCTCAGGAGTACCCATTGGCGATGGAGCGCCGTCCATGTCGAGGTTTGAGCCGGATGTGCCGTTTGCGTGAGAGTGAGGGTCACCTAGGTCATTTGATTGCGCTGCCCGCATGTTTTCCATGTGTTGAGACCAGCCGTACTGGTCGGGTTGCACCGCTGGGCCGAATCTGGACCTAGCATCCGAGTGAGCGGCGAGGTAATGTGAGGCAGCATGAGCATCCATCTCGGAAATTTCCTCGTTCAAAGAGCCAAGGTGTCCTTCCGGTGCCACTGCAACAGATCGTACAACGGATGGTGCGTTCGGATTGGGCTCGATCGAGATTCGGTTGGAAGGAGCAAGCTGAGAGGTGGAAGCGAGATGATGCGATTGCGCGTTGTGTGTGCTGAGCGTGAGGCCCCTGCCGATGGCTTCCCAACCCGCATGGATGCACCCAATGGCATGATGTAGTTGGCGGACTTGAACCTCGAGGCCGTTTGTGTCCATCTGTCTTTGCACCTTTTCCGCTTCCAGAAACTGTATGCGATTCTCCAATTCGCGGATGCGGAGCAGGTGAACAGCATTGGCCTTGATGATCTCGCGATTCTGAGAAATATGCTTGCGCTGGAACTGCTCGAAATTCTCGAGGATGGATGCCATGTTGGGTATGAGCATGTTTGCTGAGCGACTGGGTTCCAAGCTGGTGGAGAAGCCATGTTGGGGATTGGGGTCGGGAAGGCTGGCACTGAGCCGGACCTCCCGCCGTGTAGCTGGCGGCATGTCGGCAGATGGGTGACTCCAGAGATAGCGATGGCTCAATAGAGCGACGTAACCTGCGCGTTGGAGGAGGAGGAGGAGGCAAGCGATGTGCGATCAGATCGACTCTGCCATCTTGGTTCATGTACTGCCGCTGAGGGAAAAGTGGTCCTCGTGGTGGTGCAAGAGCGAGGGGCTTTGGCCTTGCTACTCGCCTTCAATTCGGACCACGGCCGTCTCGGCAGATGCGGCGACAACTAGGTGACTAAGGAGCAGAAGGATGTGACGAGAGGGGAGCCGCTTGCAATGAACAAGTCGGGATTGCCGAGTGGTCGAGTGAGAAGGGTCGTGACGATACACCGATGCGTGGGAACGTCGAGTCAAGACGCCTGACGCTTGCCCAATTGAGAGACCAAGGCGTACCAGTACAAAAAGGCAACGGCCGGCGCAACTCGGCGTGCTGTCGTTGGATTATCGAAAGCTGTGCGCAGAGGAATGCTGAGCGTGCCCGGTGCGATCTAGCAAGGAGGGTGTATGCAGTTGAAAGGACGTCTGTCGGATCACGGCGTACGAAAGGTGCAACTGTGTGTGAGATTGGGAAGGTGTGCTTCTGTGACTTTGCAAGCGCCAGTTTGTGAGGGCTGTGAGGGTCAACTCAAAAGTGTTGGTTTGGACTCGCGTCGCCATCCACATTTCAAGCCGCAGAGTCCAACACCAGCCATTCACATTGTCTTTGGGTTAGCTGGACTGTATTTATGCGTTGATTAATTATTGAAAATGAACAATAGAGTAGTAAGAATCACACCAATTAATCAAGATTTCATTCAAGTCACACAGCTGTGCAGTGCAGAGTAGTGTGATACCGTAGGAAGTCATCCCCTACTGGTGCGCAATCGTCCTGGTTTCGAACGCTGCAGCGCTCGGACAGGAAGGTCCAAGAGACTGGAACACGAACCGGAAGCACCCACTTTTCCCTCGTCAAGTACTGTAAAGTCACCAGAAGGAAAGTGCACCGTATAGCACAGGTATTGGAGGCGCCGGAAGATCCGAATCAGCCCACCTCTCTAGTTTGGTCCCGACCGAGAGCTGCTTTTGAGATGTCCCACGATCCCTCGTGCTCAGCCGGCTACCGATGCGAATACGAATCAACGTCGACTGGGCAAATTAGCAGAATCCTCAAAAGCGTGAGTGAGTGAGTGAGTGGGAGACATAAACCTCGATGACGCTTTTGGAGTCGTTCATCACCAGCATACAGTATCTCGGTGGTGGTGTATGCTGTGGAGAAAAAGAATCTTCGTCCAGGCAATCAGCTGCAACCGAGCCGTCTTCTTTCTTTCTTTCTTTTTTTATTTGAGCAGTCCAAAACGCAGCTTTTCCGCGTTTCGCGCACTTTACGTCACGTGCCGAAAGCCTGGGTAGCCGCACATCGTCCGCATGAGCCATACAAAAGGCGTGAGAAGAACAACGAGAACGAGGGAGGTATGTGCCCACGCGACGGGCTTGTTTGAAGACGCGCATCATTTCTTTTATAATTATTAGAAATCTTGGCCTTTGCAGTCGGCGCCCTTCTCGAGGCACATTCTGCACGCTCACACTGATCTGTAGGTGTGGAGGAGGAGGAGGAGGAGGATGCTAGTTTGCCGCTTCCGCTCCAGTCGCAACACACTATTGTATCCTACCCAAACTTCTCCTTTCCCTCCTCATCATCATCACAATCAGCCCCCCTACAATCGGATTGTCCGAATCGATTCACGCTGCATATTTGCACATCGGCGGGCGTGCGAGACCACATCAAGTCCCAAATCTACGGCCACCTTCCGAAGACGCACGGAACGCTTCTCTCCGGACCCCAACGGCGCTTCGACTTGAATCTGTCTGTTTCTCCTTCGGACCGCCGACACCTTCGACGCCTGCATCGCTCGCCATCATCTTGATCCCTGCCGTCGACTTGGTCGATCGCATCCCATCTCATCTCATCGCATCCCATCGCATCCCATCCCATCATCATCATCAACCGGCCCGTCTCTGCTCGAATAGGGGCGTTTCAATGCTCAGATCCCTTTCCTGATCTTTCAACTCCGCAAGCCTACTGCGCATCAGACCCTCATAGCCTCCTAGGTAAGGATCGTCCGCAACCAACCTGATGCGAACCTCCTTCGAGATATAGCGAACGCTTCCAGATCCTTGCACAGGCTTGACCTCCATCCTCTTTCCAACATTTTGGGTTTGCAAGAATGGGTGAGAGCGACAACGAATTCGTTGAACCGGCGCCGCTTACTCAACGAGCATCCGCTGTTGGCCCGACCTCCCCAACTGCCGATCCATCTGTGTCAGAATCAAGGCCACCTATCGATTCCCGCAAGGATGGTCACAGCGACGTCGTTTCAGCACCGACCTCATCAGACCAGCCACATCCTCAGGCCGACTCCAGCGAAATCATCGCCAATGACGAGTCAGAAGCCGGCATTGACGCACCTCCGACCTTTACAGCCTCTAAACCTAAGTTTTTCCTCAAATCCACATCGCCGGACTTGCCTCTTCACATCCACGTCCAAAATGAACTCGACAGCCTTGTTCGCAAAAAGCTCCAGATTGCAATCAGAACTAACGGTGGCGTACTCGAGTCTAGGCTCGCTTATTCCGACTTCGTAGTTCTCGATCCCAATCTGTTCGGCCCATCCAAAAGGCTTTTTCGTCGAGCGAGCGAGATTGGTCAGCCCATTCCAGTGGTTTCGCTTGACTACATATACGACTGCGTAGCTCAAGGACAAAGGCTGGATCTTCAAGATCCGAAGTACAAGTTCGATGGCACACAGAAACCTGCCGATGCTCCCAAAACCACCAACGGTGCAACAGCTGGTCGATCCTTGAACGGTCGCAACGCTTTCACCGAAAGGGATTGGCAAGCTATCATCTCGTATTTCGTCGACAAGCCCGAAGCCAGCTGGAGCCTCAATGCATGCGCAAAGGAACTCGCCGAGAGCCTCTCGACTCATTCCCGCACAAGCTTTCAGTCGCATCTGCAGGCCAACTTCGACGCAGGCTTGCATCTCAGAAAAAGAATCCTCCTCGCACGTCGAGCTGTCCTCGAAGGAGAGCCATCGCAGCTGCAAGCTCGTGTCCTCAGATCGCAGTACAGCGCTTCGCCTGCCCTTGTCGAGCAGACTGCACCCTCGGACGGCTGGCCACGCGATTCGCCTTCAGCATCAAGGCGTGGATCGAGGTCAGCTACGCCGACTACGCCAGCTCAGGCTGTCGACCGTGCAACGACGCCCAGCCAAGGCGACGGAGAGGATGAGGAACTCGAAATTCGGCAACCTAATCCTGGAGCTGCCTTGGACTCTGTCGAAAAGAGTCCGACAAAGGTGCACCTGGCCGTCGTCTACGCTTCCTCTGAGCCGTCTGAAGTTTCGTCGAGCTCCGATTCTTCGCTGCTGCGCAAGACCAGCGATCCGACAGCACCAGGACTGGGACCAAATCCCGTCAGATCACCCTCAGTGGTCGAGGAGTCGGATCCAGAAGAGTACTCTGCCAAGATTCTGGATCAAATCAACAAGGCATCTTCTCGCTCAAAGCCATCCGAGAACAATCAGCAGCGAGGCCGGACGCGCCAACGCCGTCAATCTAGCGATTCCGAGTCCAATCTGGCATCAGACGATGACGAAGTGGACGAACTCGACTTGAGTAGCGAGCATCGGCTTGAAGAAGCGAGCATCGCTGGCGAGGTACCTCATCCGGCACTACCAGACGCAACCGAGTCCGAAGACTCGGAGTGGGAAGGAACACGGCTTGCCAATCGAAGGATGCGCGAAGCGTTTGGCGACCGTATCAAAGGCAACAGGGTCAAGTTTGTTGACGAGGAGAAGAAAGAGCTGATCAGGCAATTGGCCAACTACGTTGTCGAACACGGCCGCGCACCAGATGGCCTCACACAGGATGTTGTGCTTGCCAAGCCAGCGGATGACTTTTGGGAGAGTTTCGCCGCAGCCAATCCGTCTCACTCGACCATGTCTTGGAGAAGCCACTATCTCAAGAATCGTGCGAACTACAAGCAATTGATCGAGATCGAAATCGAAGAACGCAACAGCGATGGCGAAGTACAATCGCAACAGATTGACGAGCCCGTTCCAGGCGAGCTTGACGATGGCCCAGAAGCAACGAGCGAGCAAGGAGCTGAGACTCGGAGTCAACGCGGTTTCGGCATCGACAATTTCCTCAATCGCTTGGTCTCTTCTCTGCAGCCATCACCTCAGGCGAGCAAGATGGTCCAGAAGCCTCCTTCGGAAACGTCCCAACCGCAATACTCTGACAAGATGAGCATGCCCGCAGATGGCATTGTAGTCATGCTTCCAGCTCACACTGAAGAAGAACCCATCTGGTACAAGAAGCAGCAGAAGAAGAAGCGCAAGCGGTCGGATCAGGTGCAGGGTAAGGAAGCGAGCAGGGAGCAGGAGCCTACCGAAGCGTCGCCCGAGGTTCTTGAGCAATGGCCAGAAATTCCTTCACCGCCTTTGATGGATGACGAGGATCAAGATGCGATGCAAGTCGAGGCTGAAGTCGAGGCTGAAGTTGATGCTGCTGCGGAGGCACCACTTGCAGAGCCTCAAAGGGGCAGCCAACGGAGCCGTCCGTCTATCGCTGTCGATAACCCTGTGATGGAGCAAGAACCGGAGAACAATGGGCTGGAAGCAAGCACTGACGACGTTGTCTACTTGAGTGATGGAGAGAGCGTCATTGATAGGGAACTGATAGCAGAGACTGCCCGAAGCTCGAACCCCGCTTCGCACTCTGCTCAGCAACAAAGACGCCAACCAGTCGATGCCGGAACACCTGTGTTGGCCCGTCACAGGAACGCTGTGTTCTACGACTTTAGCATGGACAGCGACGAGGAGCAACGCATGCGGAAAGCTCGCTCTCGTCCCTCGCTACCGAATCTTGGAACTCAACGACGGCAAGTTGCGTCAGGGACCACCGTTGCGAGCAACCGCGTGGTCAGCCATATGGCGACCCCATCACGCAAACCCATTCAAAGAACGGAGCAAAAGGAGCAGTCTAGACGATCTTCACTCGTCGAGGAGCGTGCGCAACGCACGCGAGAGTGGGCGCGCAGTGTCTCACGATCGTCATCATCTGCTTCGCCATACTCGTCGCCTAACATTCCAGCTACTGCAGTGACGGAATCGAGCAGGGCTCGAGCGCAACGTATCGACCGGACGCCTCGCCTCGGAACCAGTGCCGGCCCCGACCTTTCCCCCCGCTTCCAGCAAGAACGAAGAAGGCGAGCTTCTGGTGGCCGAGCCTCGATCGGAATTGCTACAGTACGTCCAACTGTGGTCAGAGATGTGCAGGAACAGTCTCGAAGCCCGACTGCTCGCAGGGTATCAAGGACAGGCGAGGAAGCAGCGCGTGCACAGTACCGTGCTGATGTTGAACGCTTCCGAAGCGACTTTGGCCTGGACAAGGAACAGGTGCGTACCGTGCTGATGCGTTTCAAAGCTAGTGTCAAGGATGCGCGCAACTATATCGAGCGGTGGCTGCACGACATGGAGAAAAGGTACGGCGTGGCGCCAGAGTTGGCGTTCGAATACGTAAAGACGGCCCAAGGAGACGTTGAACAGGCCGAGACGTTCCTTAGGCTCGCGAGCGTCACGCGGTCCAGCAGTATGCCCGATGTGCTGGGAAAACGGTCGTCGTCACGAAGTGCATCTTACTCTGTGAGTCCTGCGAAACGCAAGCAGTTGGCAGACGGACCAAGCTTGAGCCGTCAAGGCAGCCGTCGACGCGAATCGTCAAGCAAGTATCGTCGGTAGACAAGATGTATGTGCATACAATGAAATCATATCGACAATCTCATCGCAGTAACGCCGCACCGTGTCAGGTCTCAGACCTTGAGCGTTGTCAACGTGTGTAAAGAAGTAACGTAATTACAGTAATACCGACGCATCTGTAGTACCGACGCAGAAGCGTGTTTTTTTTTTTTTTTGAATCCTATTGCAGATGGCGACATTGATAAAAAGCACATGCTCTTTTTGAGATGGTGTAGCTCCTCTGGGACAATGTTGATGAAGACCACTTGAATTGCTAATGCACAATGATTGAGCAGTTTTGATGATCACACGCCTTGTCCTGCACCTGCACAGCCTCAATTTATACTCTAGGTGTGCTAGTTTAGGCTGACATGCTGATTCACACCAAGTTTTGTGCCTGCGTGCTACTCCAACATGCTGTCTGGCATCTTGACTTGCTAAATTGCATGGTCGATGTGACTTTGGAGGAGCTACACCATCTCAAAGATAGCATGCTGTTTTCACAATATTGCCATCTGCTGTAGGATTCAAAAAAACGCATCTGCGTTGGTACTACACATGCGTCGGTACTACTGTAATTAGAACCGCATACACTCGTGCGAAAGTGTGAGAGATAGGCACCACATGTGAAGAATGGCCTTTTGCGAGACCTGACAAGTCGACATGGGTGCGTTTGCTCTAATCTTCTACAAAGATGGCATCGATTGCTGATGCGCCTGCGCCGTTAGGTGGCGTTGATGATTCGTTCTTGGATGCCACCGCTGCGTGCCTAGCTTTGATGCTTCCTGCCTTGGTTGCACAACTCGAGCCTAGAGCCTTTGTGCGGCTCTTTTTTGACGCCGGTTCCGTCATCGTGGATTGGGTGGCAATTTCAGGGGTTGCAAACCGTTTGATGGTTGCCTTAATCCCCACAGAGTCTGAGGGTGGTAGGATCTCGACCTTGGGTAAACACTCTAACCGTTCTGGCGAAGAGATGATCGAGAGCGGATGACGAAGGAAGCGGGTGGCTCTGGGACCCAACTTGAGATAAACATTGACGGTATACGCCGTGGCCTGGTAGCCTTGCGCGATAAGCTGTGACAGGATGCCATGAACGATGAGACGGTCTACAATGTCGCGATGCATCGTAATTTTGCCTCCTGCTACTGCATCGATGTCGACGACACCTGCTTTGGCTGTGCGTGAAGCTGCGGATTTGGATTGACTATTGCCCGAGTCGGTTATATTGGGATCGAGGTTGAACTTGCCTCCACCAAGACCGCGAGCGACGTCAGAGAGGTTTGTCAAGGTAATCCTGCCTCCCTGTGCGCACATTGTGGAAAGGATGGCAAGCAGCTGATACATTTCCTTGCGTGCATCTATGACGAGGCTTTTCTTGTTGGCAGTACAATTGTCACATATGCCACAAGCTCGATTGCGTTGTTGGTCTGCTTTGTCGAACCTGTCGGAAAAGTAGTCTGCAAAGAGCTGACGCCGGCAACAGGCGGATTGTGCATAGTCCAACATGGCCAAAAGCTTTTCTGTACCAGTTGGCTCGTTTGCGACGAGAGAGCTGAGCCGGATGGCATCTTGGGGCCGATAGAAGAGGACGCAGTGGGATTGGGCACCATCGCGGCCTGCACGGCCTGTTTCCTGATAGTAGCCGTCGAGCGATTTGGAAATGCAGGCATGGATGACAAAGCGGACGTTGGGCTTGTCGATGCCCATGCCGAAGGCAATGGTGGCGCATACGACCTGAATCTTGCCTGTTCTCCAATCGGTGTGGATGAGCTGCTTGCTCGTATCGTCGAGAGCTGCGTGGTAACGGCCGGTGGCTATACGCCCTCTGCTGAGCTCGGCGAGGGTTGTGGCGGTGGATTCGGTGTCGGCTTGCGATAGACAGTAGACGATACCACTTTGTCCGCTGTGATACTCGAGAATGTAATCTACGATGGCTTGTGCTGCTGCTTTGGCCTGCTGAGGGCGCTGAACGACGTGGTAGGTGAGATTGGAGCGAAACAGAGGCGCAGTGAAGTACAAAGTACGCTTGGGTGCTGCATTTTCAGGTTGGGTGATGGGTGGAAGACGGATGATTTCGAGGATCTCGTTGAGCACTTTGGGGCCGCAGGTGGCTGTGAGACACATGATGGGTACGTCGGGGAAGAGTCGACGCAGGAGCGAAAGTTTGGCATAGTCTGGTCTGTAGTCGTGACCCATCTGAGAGCAGCAGTGTGCTTCGTCGATGATGATGCGCGAAAGTCGACCTTGCTCGTAAGCGGTTTGCAAAGCGGACAGGCAGGTCTTGGATTTGGCTATGCGCTCGGGCGTGACGTATAGTAGCTTGATCTCGTCGGCATGGGGTTGGCTTTGCGACCAGTTCGAAGCGGCAAGCTTGGAAGATGAAGAGCTGGCATGATTCGAATTAGCGCCTTGGCGCACCAGTTTGAGGATGGCGTTTGTGTCTTGGCGCGATGTGCTTGCGCAGAGGAGCTCGGCACGGATGCCAGCATCTTGCAGATGGAGTACTTGATCGGTCATAAGTGAGATGAGAGGAGACACGACGAGAGCGATGCCTGGAGTGATTAGAGCGGGGAGTTGATAGCAGAGAGACTTGCCGCCGCCTGTTGGCATGACTACGACAGCATGTCTACTGTCGAGTGCTGCATTGATGACTGCTTGCTGGCAAAACCGAAAGGAGGAAATGCCGAAGATCGACTTTGCCACCTGCCTGGCTTGATCGTCCCATTGCGGTGAGGGTTGAGTGTAGTCGGTGCCGAGCTTGGAGCGAGAGGAAGCACGCTGAGCTTGAAGCTTCTGGAGATATGCGTCGTAGACTTTGCTTCGTTCGTCTTGGAGAGATCGGTTAAGCTTTTGCAACTGGGAGATCTGACTTTGGACCGATGCGACTTCGGCATCAAGTTGTTCGAGCTTGGCTGAAACGTTTTCATCGTATATGGGCTCTACGCCATTCTCAGGGGTTGCGCGTTGATTTTCACCGGCTGTTGCTCTTCTATGGGAAGCAGAGACGAGCTCGATGTCACTGTCGTTGGCGGATTCGCTGTCCATTGTGTCCGGTCATCTGTTTCATACCGACGCTACAGATCGACGGTGGACGATAGCTTGCTCGACATCGAGTTTGCAGCCCGAGTAGCTTAGGTTGCGAATGCGAGTAGTGGATTATCGATGCAAGGGATTGCGATCCATGTCGAGTGTTGGTCTTGAAGCGAGAAGCTGAGCGTCAGAGGATGGCAAACAAGCAACTTTCATGTGGAGGCTTTGGTGTCAGGTGTCTAGCTGACTGACGCTTAGTCATCGGTACCGCTTCACATGCAGGTCTGGTGCATATCCTCCAATATTGTGCTCCTTTCGGATTCGGATTGCCTCGTCGGATTATCACTTTGACGCATAGAATCAATGCTGCATCAAAGGTGACAACACTCTGACGAGAAAATGAAGGCCAGAAAAAAAAAATATCTCATTTATTTAATTGACAAAAATCAAGGCTCACAAATCAAGTCAAAAATCATTATTTTATTAGCCATCGGAAGTAGCGAGGATGAGTTGGGTTGGGTTGGGTTGTCACTACTGTGGACCCTTGTTGCTTTTGCTCGTCATCCACTTTGCTTGCTCATCATAGGCTTCTGCCGGTCGCAAGTCAATCTCAACAACATTCCTTCGAGCCAACAATGTCCTCCCCACAGCAGCACGCGCCTGAGCGCTCCATCTTTGGTGTGGATCCGCTCGATGATTTCACCACCATGGTTGGAGACTGGATCTATCAGAATGGACGAGGACGTTCCAACCTAGAGGTAAGCCGCATCATCTGCCGTGAGACGCAAGGATCCCGAAGCATGGCACGCCTCGCCACGACAATCCACTGATTCCCTCCTGCATCGCTCTCGTCGTCGGTGCATGACTAGATCGAAGGCAAGATTGGACAGATCATCGACCAAGAGACAGGAGATCGCATACATCTGCCTGTGCGCAACGAGACCATCGTCGACTTGAGCCGCACAAGATTCGACAGCAAGATGACCGTCGTGAGTAAGCGCGCTTCATATCTCCCTTATGCTCATCCTGCCGCCATCCTGCTGACCTTGTGCCCATGCACTCTCATTCGAACCCTCGAACCCTGCAACTCAAAACAACAGTCTCAGCATGCCTCGTACAATCGTATCCTCAACTCTCTCGTATCCAGATCCGGCGAGTCCTCCTACACCGGCGCCAAGGTCAGCTACCAGCGAAGAAAAGAGATCGACTACTTTCATCCGGCTCCAGGAGGTAAAATTCGCGTTACCAGGGACGCTGAGACACTTGCCATCAAGCAGCATGGTATCGTCCAGAAGCAGAGGATCGCCGATCTCAATATCTACTGCCCCAATCGCCTCTTCGACTATCGCATCAGCATCAATGTCGAGAATCCAGGTAAGTGTCTAACTCGGTGCAGTCGCCTCCCACTGATGAATGCAAATTCACACTGACACGATGACATTCCCTCCATCTCTGCTTGGCTCTCTCAATCGCAGCGCAAGAGCCCAACTCGGAACATGTGTCGCTGCGCGAAAAGAATCGTCTTTCGTACACGCATCAAAAACTTTATCGTCGACCTAACCCAAGTTACGCTTCCAGAAAAGGTAAGCATTCAATCGACTACTGTTAAGTTGCAGCTCCACCTCTGCCACTCCGTTGACCGTACCTGCATCTTAGCCGCAAGAGCCGATTCACGAGTTGGAGATCGAGATTCGCGATGTTCCGCAGCTCATGCAAGCCGCAACACAGGCAAAGGCCAATGCCGTCGGCAACGGCCTAGCTCCCAGCGCACAGGAATGGTCACCGTTCGACGATCAGATCCTCATCTTCTTGAACAACATCCGCATGCTCATCAGGTACGTAACACAGTCGCCCATCCAATTCGCTAACCCTTCTCCAATCTTAACCGCTCACGCTGCAAGCTTTCCCTGGTGCTCTTGGCCCGCACACAGAAACGGCTCTGCCCCCGAAGATCGACGCTGAGCCGCCTCAACGATTCCGCTCCGCTCGACAACAGCTGCACATACCAAAGACAAAGTCGAAATAGCGTCACAGTGCACAGTACAGTTACAAGGTCTACAGGGTATGGTTGGTGAGGCTCTATGCTTGTCCAAGCCAACAGTGTCGCGCATATTATCACAGACGCGACCATCAAACGCTTGGTGAGCTCGATACTGTCACTTGACGAGGTTGGTTGTTGGCTTTTCGCCGTGCCTCGATCTGCTGCCGGCTGCCTAGAGTTTGCGGATTGCGCAACCGATTGTTTGGGTCCACTTGCATTTTGATATCTTCAAGTCGTGGAAGCGACGACCCATAGTACAGACGCCTCCAGTCTTGTTCCTCGAGCTCGGCGTCAGCATAGCACGAATAACCGCCCCGACCCAACCCAGAAGCTTCAATGGCATCGGTGACAAGAGAATCCAGCTTGCCCGCAAAGGCACGACCAGAATGCGCAAGCTCCTCTCGCGCAATGGTTCCGGCCGAGATCTGGATCAGCCAGAGACCGTCGCGATTAGGGAAGCTACTGAGTTGCTTGGCTCTGGGTTGCGAGTAAACCGGATCGCCACCTCCGAACAGCTCGAAATAAATGTTCCAGCCCCAGAAAGTGGTTTTGCCATTGGCGAGTTGCTCTCGCTCACCGGCGGTCAAGCTGGTGTCCCAGAGATGCTGGAACAGTGGTCGAAGCGCTTGTTCGGTGAATCCTCTGCTGCGGTCGAGCGTGAGAGACGACTTCATGACGAAATTGTTGTGCTTCTTATGGATAGCTTCGGTGTCGAGCTTTTTGCCACCGTCACTGAAATCGTCCCAATCCTCCATGAGCTGCAAGTAGCTGCGGCGCAGCTTGCTTTCGCGATCGGGTGCGGGTGCAGAGCGAGACTGCAAGCAGTCCATCAACTTGGCCCGCAGCGTTGACCATTCGTCGATCGAGCCGAAGTAGAGGCCCTTCATTTCAATGGCGATAGGGCGATCCTTGCGAGGCTGTGGGTCGGAGCTCGACGGTTTACGAAGCTGGATGTGGAAGCCTACATCGTTGGAAAGGTCGGGCTGGAGGGAAAAGTCTTGGATGGCCAACATGATGGCAACAGCGGCGTCGGCCGTGAAGATCGATGGGGTCCATCGGAATTCGAACGAGGTGAGCGGTGAACTTGCATCGTACGACTGAAAGAGGAAGCGAGTGACGATGCCAAAGAAGGAGCCGCTGCCGCGAAGAGCCCAAAAGAGATCTTGGTGTTGTTTCTCAGAAACGGTGACCATGGTTCCGTTGGCAAGCACCAGGTCAGCTTCGAGGATGTTGTCGGTTGTGAGACCCCACTTTCTAGACATAGGCCCAAAGCCGCCACAGAGGCTGAGACCGCCAACACCGACTGCTGCACAAGTTCCAGTTGACATGGCACGTTGAGCATCGTGTTGCTCCCATAGCCCTTTGACTACGTCGCCAAGCCTTGCTCCGGGACCAACGTCGACGGTGCCTTGATCTGGATAGGATGTGACCTGGTTGAGCTTGGCGAGATCAATGACGATGGAGCCATCCATACCGCCGCTACCGTAGCCGGCGAACGAATGGCCGCCGCTCCTTGCAGCAATCGGGGCGTTCGAGTGTTCCGATGCGCAGAGCACTGTCTGCTGTACCTGTGATGGGTTGCTCGGGTATGCAATCACGGTAGGATTGTAGTGGAAAACGACATTGTCAGAGGCAGAAGCTTGAAAGTAGATTTCCGGTTGGCTAATCTCGGCGGAAACGATTTCGACTCCGGCTTTGACCAAGCAATTTTGGAGACGATTTGTAGGGATGGCACGCGGATGATGCAAGGTTGCATTGTCCGGGAGACCTTGACTGACTGCAGCCAGACTGGATCCGACTGCGGCAAGTAGCCAAGATGTGCTGCGACCCAATCGCACCATGCTGCTGCAGTTTGCTGATCGCTATCGGTGAGGGAAGCCAGGATCGATCCTCCTCGTTAGTCGAGCTCTGATTCGATGCGGTTGATAAGGTGAGGCATGCCTAGCGTTGTATGCGGAGAGATGATGGTAGCAATGAACAAGGAAAGCGGGCTGGTCGGCGTGTCCGAGCAGTATTCGTAGGATTCACATGGACGGATGGGTGAACGAAGGAGGTCCGGGGTTGAGTGGGTCGGAAGAGATGAGCAAAGCAAAGCAGAAACAAATTTGGTGGGGAGGAGGAGCTCCTTGCAGCCGCGGGTGGACCAACCGCAGCTGCCACACACCTCTGGTGATTCTGTCTCAAATGGAGAGCTGAGCAGCCGGAAGCGGAATTTGGATTTGAACAGAGAAGGAGTGTCTTTTTGGACTTCATATTATAAAATAATAGAAAAAGGCGGCGGGACGACGCAGCGCCGGCGACTTGTTTTCACTGCGCCATAGGGAATGGCTCAGTGCCAAGTTCAAACGAGATGAAGCGATGGCAAGCCCAAATTCTTGTTGCTGTGGTCCTTGGCTTTAGCACTCCTTCGGACAAGCCGTTCCATGGCCGTATAGGTTCCGATGAACTTTGGAAATCGGAACAGCCGAAAATTTCGGGAAAGCAGTGCACTGGCCTGTTGATGTCTTTGATCGAAAACGTACCCCGCGTTCTTGCAAAGGGGACAGGCTCGGAAGAGCCGTGATGATGCTGCAGCTGCTGCTACTATCACCTCTTGTCTAATCTCACGCCACAATGTGGATACTTTGTCAGCTGCGGAGGTTGGCCGGTCAAAATACGCCATTTGGGAGGCGCTGCTGCCGCTCAATTTCACTGCTGATGCCGTCTATGTTGTGCGATACCAGCATACACAACAAAACTCAAGATCAAGGCGGGTCTCGGATGGATGGTTATATTTAGGTTTACTGGCCAGCTCTCGCCAGCGCGTTTCCGTGATGGAGAAAAGCGCGCGTTTCTGAATTTCGCCGGTCCGAAGATTACTGAGGCGGGACGAGAATATCAGATCCTGTCCACCCAACCGACGGTGCCCCCATGCTGCGTTGGTGGTTGGTCACGATCCTCTGACACCCCAACCATCTAAGCATTGTATCTCTCGACGACGAGGCGAGGCGAGGCGAGGCATCAGTGCTGGTCTGCCCACGCAGCCACAACGAGGCTCCTTTACACACGCATCTGGTCTTGTCGATCCATCAACCATGGTCGCTTGAACTGATTCTCTCAGTTGACTGTCCCCACAAGACTGGTTCGCACACAACTGGCCCAATCCAACATGTCAGCGCTATCACCCTCTGCTTGGCTCTTCTCGAGATCCGATCCAGCAGATACTCGACTGCTCCACCATTATGTTTGGATCACTCGGCCATGCTTGGAGTCCTTATCACCTCGCACAGCCTCGAGTGATAGAGTTGACGCTTCTGATTTGGCCGCTACCATCTCCCACCGTGCAAGCCCATCTTGGCCAGTGATCTTAGCGCGAGTCGCTCCTCTGCTTGCCATCCTGCTCTTACTCACAATAAGACTGTTGCAAATCCTTGAGCGTCGACGCTCATCATTCAGCAACAAGGCCAGCCGGAGCCAGTCTCCCACGTCCTTGTTCGGCTACTTGTCACCCTTTGTCACAGAACAAGATGTGCGTCAATACAGGGATGAGATGCTACGCGCGTCTCAGCATCATGCTGGTCCATCTTCATCCGATGCTGATGCCGTCACATCTCCATTCGGTCATCAAGGCTTCCACAAACAACGGAGACGAAATCTCAAGCTGCTCTTCCTTACTCTGCTTCTGACCATTGCCTGGACACTGACTTCGGGCTGGTCACTAACGCAATCACAGAACATCCAAGTCATCGCATCCATATCGCAAGTCAGCGGCTGGCTGGCACTCTTCCTTCACTTTTTCCTACGGCCTCCGCGAACACCGTCCTTTGCGCTCGTAGTCCTGCTACTTGCCCTCACCGTCTCTGCTCTTGTCAACCTGTTCCTGTTCGTGCCCCTCTTCCACGTCATAGCAGCTCGACAGAGTGCATCAACCATGTTCGGCTTTCTTTTAAGCGCGGCCAACGCAGCCCTTTGCGTCTACGTTTTCTCCCTCTGCCTCCAAATGCCAGTCACTCCCGGCGGGTATGAGGCTGTCGTCGATGTTCATGAGCGGCTACGAGAGGAATCGGACGCACCCAAGTACAATCCATCGGCCGATCAAGATCTGGCAGCGACCTACCGTCTCTGTCCCACCAGCCCAGAAGACTACTGTAACCTCTTCGAATCTCTCTCCTATTCTTGGATGGCTCCGATTCAGAAACTTGCTCTCAAACGCACCCTCAACCCAACCGATGTGTGGCGTCTACGCACCATCAATGATACCCGTCTTCTCTTTCGCAAATTCAAAGCCTTGGACTATGCTTCTAGAAAACATGCCGGCAAACCTAGCCTCCTGTCGCGCCTCCTTCGCGCCAACGCCAACGACATTGCGCTCGACGCCTTCTTCAAGCTCGTCAGCGTCAGCTTCATGTATCTCGGTACCTACATTCTCAAGAGCATCCTGGATCAGATCCAGCTCGCTGCTACTCAGCAAGAGCAGGGGTCGATGCCCAACGCCTCATCAAACAACCTCTCCGAGGATGAACATTGGACACCGCGCCAGAAGGCGTTTGCATATGCCTGCATCGGCTTGGCACTCACTGTCGTTCGATTCCTCGCCGAGCTTCAGAACTTCCACCACGCCCGCCAAGTAGGTATGCGCATCAGGTCTACCCTCGTTGTATCCCTGTTTGAGAAGGCTCTCAAGAGACGAGACCTGAGCGGCCAGACCAAATCGCCGAACTCCAACGTCGAACAGAATGACGAGAACGCAGAGCCCATAACCGGTGGATCCACGTCCCCTACCCGTGTTCCATCACATTCAGCTGCGCCTCAGAATGCCTTCGATGAGGTTGAAACCCAGCCTCTCCTTCACACAGATCCGTCCCAGGCTGCGCCCGACAGTTCCAAAGTGCGTCCCGGACGTTCTTGGCTTGAATCACTCAAGATCGTTGGAGTCAAGAAGAAATCAGCTCAACGTAAGACGAGAAAAGCCGAAAGCCACAAGGAGCAGCAACACGAGCAAGGCGCAGACGTAGGCAAAATTGTCAACATGATGGCCTCAGATATCAACATCCTTCTTCGCATGGGATGCGATCTTCATCAGCTATACGGTGCCCCGCTAGAGGTTACCATCGCCGTCATCTTCCTCTACAAGCTTATGGGCTGGAGTGCGTTGGCTGGCTTCGCCATTCTCGTCGCAGCCATCCCTGTCAATTTCTATTGGGGTGAAATTGCCGTCAAGAAACAGCGCGAATACAGCTCGGCTCGCGACGTTCGCATGAGCCTCATGACGGAGCTCATCGATGCAATGCGCTTTGTCAAGATCCAAGGCTTCGAACCACAATGGGAAGAGCGTATCGGCGCTGCAAGACGCAACGAGATCCGCAAACTCATCTGGTCCCGCGTCATGACCTTCCTATTCGAACTCCTTTGGACCGTCATCCCCGTCCTCGTAACGCTGGTCAGCTTCTTCTTCTACGTGCAAGTTGCAAAGCAAGAGCTCACGGTCTCTACCGCTTTTACGGCCATTGCACTCTTTACCATGATCCGCCCTCCCCTGAACGCCATCCCGGGCTTCTTGATGGGCGGTCTCATTGCCATGGTCAGTGTACAGCGTCTCGAATCCTTCCTGAACGAGCAAGAGGTAGATGAGGCCGTAAGCCAACTTTCTGGAAAGTACGCAACTCAGTCAAAACCGGCTACGTACAAGGACGAAGACGATGAGACGACAAACGACAGGACATCCAGCGATAACGACCTTGCTACAGACAACGACCTCGCGTTCAAGGGCTGTAGCTTCCACTGGCACGGAAAGACGACGACCATGTTGCCTGACCTCAGCTCGCCAGACTCGTCCACCCACGATCTGCGAACGCGAGAACAGGATCACTTTGCACTTCGCAATCTCGACGTCGACTTCCCTCCAGGCCAGTTGAGCTTAATCATCGGACCCACTGGGTGCGGAAAGAGCAGCTTGCTGGCTGCCATACTCGGCGAGATGATTCAATCCAACGACGGCGTCATCACTCGCAACAAGTTCGATCAGGATGGCCACAGTCGATTCAGTTTTGCCAGTCAGTTGCCCTGGCTCGAGGCTGGCAAATCCGTGAGAGAGAACATTCTTTTCGGCACAGCCTTGGATCAGTCCCGCTACGACATGTGCATCGCTGCTTGCGCACTTCAAGACGATCTCGAAACCATGGACGATGGCGATCAGACCCGTATCGGCTCGCACACTGTGTCTGGAGGCCAAAAGGCTCGAATCTCGCTCGCACGTGCTCTATACGCGCGATCGGACACGGTTCTTCTGGATGACATCCTTTCCGCCGTGGATACGCGGGTGCAGAATCACATCGTCAAACATGCACTGCTTGGTCCCATTTCGAGGAATCGCAGAATCATCCTAGTCACCCATCATGCGAATCTGCTCCTCGACAGCGCAGCTTTGGTGGTCAGTATGAGACTCGGACGGATCATTCACCAGGGATCTCCGTCTGAGCTCCAGGCACGAGGCTTGTTGGCTCTCTCCGATCATCCAAGACACAGGTCTTCGGAGGACCGTGAAAAGGTGGTCCCTTCCAATTCCACTCTCCCAGCTCCCGCCAACGTACAGGGAGGTGTCGAAGCATCCGGGCAAAGTAGCACTGAAACTTCCAAGACCGAACTACCGACTGGATTGACCTCAGGTGCGCGGACGCCTCGTCTGCTGCATGAGGAAGAAAAGCGTCGAGAGGGAGCTGTAAGCTGGGTCTTTTACCGCACCTATCTGCAAGCGTCGTCGTTGCGCGTGTGGGCCCTACTGGTGCTGTTTCTGCTGCTGCTACGACTGTCAGAGTCATTCGGCCAATACTGGCTCAAGGTTTGGGGCGAAGCCTACCAGGGCTATGGAATTCAATCTGCGCTCTCGATCTTGACCGCTCTACCCTCACGCTTGCCCTTCGATCTTCCTCCAGCTGGCAGTCAACCTGGCTTCTACTTGGCCATCTATGGACTTAGCGGCTTCGCCGTGATTGGATTCAACAGCTCACGAGCCGTCTGCTTCTATGTTGCGTCCATTCGAGCTTCTCAGAACCTTTTTTCGACGCTTCTGGCCAACGTCATTCGTGCACCCTTGCGCTGGTTCGATATCACTCCTGCCGGTCGGATCATGAATCGCTTCGGCACCGACATGGACTGCATTGACAATATTCTCCCGCAGTCGATCATGAATATCAGCAACAACGCATTCTCCATCTCCGCGTACTTCCTCATCTGTGTCATCATCGTACCATCCTTCCTCATCCCGTCGGCCACACTCATTGTGCTCGGACCATGGTTGGTAGGCGGCTTCCTCGCCTCAGCTCGAGATATGCAGAGGCTCGAAGCAACTTCGACCTCTCCCATCTACGGACACTTTCAGCAAGCGCTCTCTGGCATCGCTACCATCCGTGCCTATGGCGCCGAACCAAGGTTTCTAGAATCGATGCTGGATGCCGTCGACCTCTATCAGGCACTGTGGTGGGCATTCTGTACCTTGGACGTTTGGTTGAGCTTCAGATCACAGGTCCTCGGTGGTGTATCGGTGTTTGTCGTCACTCTGCTTGCTCTCACGGGCACGGTATCACCAGGGTCGGCTGGTCTGGCGATTTCGTCCGCGCAGCTGCTTTGTCAGCTCGCTCTCTACCTAGTCAATGACTTCAAGAACCTCTCGAATAGCTTCAACTCGCTCGAGCGTGTCGCAGAGTACCAGCGGATGCCTCGCGAGGAAAGTGATGCCGTCGCGGCTCGGTACTCCAACGAGCTGGTACCGGCAGCGTGGCCCTCTGCACGCGGTCGAATCGTCTTTGACAATGTCAGCCTCAAGTATGCGGAAGACCTGCCGACAATTTTGAAAGGTGTCAGCTTTGATGTCAAGCCAGGCGAGAAAGTCGGTATCATCGGTAGGACTGGCAGTGGGAAGAGCAGTCTCGCCTCGAGCCTCTTCCGTGCTGTGGAGCTAAGTGGTGGTCGAATCCTGATCGATGATATTGACATCAAGACGATCCCGCTGCAGCAACTGCGCAGTCGGTTGAGTATAGTCATGCAGGACCCGGTGTTGTTTTCTGGCACAGTCAGGGACAATCTGGATCCCTTCCACGAGCATGATGACGCCGAGGTGCTGAGTGCGCTTGCTAAGGTCGGGCTCACGGACCCGACTACCTCGGCGAGCGATCGTGGGAATGACGAGCATCTTGTAAACGTCTCCGACGCCAACGAAAGTGCTGATGTGGACACGCACCGACCCAACCTCAGGTTGCGACTGGACACGCCTGTCTCATCTGCCGGGGCGAACTTCTCTGCCGGTCAAGCTCAATTGGTATCGCTTGCTAGGTCGCTCCTCCGCTCGAGCCGAATTTTGATCCTAGACGAAGCCACGTCATCGACCGATATGGAGACGGATGCGATGGTACAGCGTGTCATCCGCACAGCGCTCAAGGACTCGATCGTCATCTGCATCGCGCATCGACTCAAGAGCGTGATCGACTACGACCGGGTGGTCGTCTTGCAAGACGGCAAGCTCGTTGAATGCGGCAGTCCCAAAGAGCTGCTGTCCAAACCAGACACCGACGCCAAGGCGTACTTTAAATCTCTCTGCAAGCACTCGGCTGAGTACAAGCAGCTGTGCGCCTCTGCTGGCGTCGATCCTTAGCTTACAGCATTCGTTTCCAACAAGGAAAAAATCCTACCCTTCCTCGTTCACTTCGGAATCCATCCTTCCGTCACACAGTATTGTATAGAAGGAAGTGCAAAGACAAATCATGGAATCGCATGGGAGCGTTGTTATAAGACATGGGCATCAAGATCGTACCTTACGTTGCACCATTATCGCGTGAGAGGGAGGCGTTTTCATTCGTCTACACTGGCCCCCCCGAACGCAGCTGCTCCATGATGAGGTTGGTGAGGTTGGGATCCTTATGCCAATCCTGCTGTTGGTGCTGTCGAAGGATGGGGCCGACGTAGGCTACTGTGATGGAGAGCAATGCGTGGATGGTAATGTCCGAGATCGGGTGATGGTAAGCGTCGAGGATGTGGATGCATTTGGCGACTCGCTGAATCTGGTGTCGCAGCTCGACGGACAAGTCGGGATCGTTGTGGTCGGAGTAGGTGGCATCGATGTCCATGCCTACACCTGAGCCGGCCAGACCGCTCTGCTGCTCGGAATTCGTGGCTGGCCCACCTGCCAAGTTGCTCGGATGATTGTAAGGGAGATGCTTAGCGATCCAAATGTAACCGTTCAATCCGATGATCAAGTCGACATCGAGCGAGATGGCATCGTCCTTGAGATGTACGAAGTGACTCTTGAGCCTTTGAATCAAGTTGGGACTCACGACGACGAGCACGCCGTTCTTGAGCTTTCCGTACCTCAACGATCTGGTATGCAGCGATGAAGAGTTGTCCTGAAACATCATCTGTACTTCAGCTACCAACAAGTCGTTCTCCTGAAAAAAAGTTTCGCATTTGCAGCTCGTCGCTCTCCACTTTGCGTCTTTGGATTCCGCCTGGCAAGTTGATGGATGAGAGCTGAAGCGCCGAATCGGTTTTCGAGTTGATATCGACCTTCCATCGTTTGGGACCCACCTCGGTTACGCGGCCAATGACGAGGTCACCCACTTCGGCCGCATAGCGAGAGCGCGCCGGTCGGACAGATATGAGTTTATTGACTCGCTCTACTGTCCCACACATGGACGAAAGAATCTCGTCCGAGTTGCTGGAGAGGAAGGTACCGTGACCTTTCATGAAAACGTGGGACGAGGCGATGGCTGTGCCTGCCACAGCAATCTTGACCTCTTCATCTTCAGAACTCGCTTCCATGTCGCCGTTGTCAACATCCATGTCATCTTTGGTGAACGTAGCTGTATAGCGTGAAAGTCGAGAGGAAGACGAGGCAGGGTGCACCTCTCCCGAGTAGTGAATGAGGCGAGATGGTGTGTTGGTGCCTTTGAGTCGTCGCTGTGTGTTTGATGTAGATGGACGGGAGCTACTGGCTCGAATGACGAATGGCGGGAGCTCATCAGAGCTCAAAGATGCTGTAGCTGCCATTCCGAGTCGATGTCAGGCAGAGAGATGTGCTGTAAGGTTATGTGTCAAGATAGGGATCGAGGCAACGAGGGAACGAGGATGATGGCTATCAAAAGACAAAGTGCATTTCTCAGAAAGCTTTCCATTTTTAAAATTTCCAACCTCGCCTCCACTCGCATCGTGCCGATCTACACTATCTCCCGATTTGATCGCCCATTTCAGATTTGTCTTCCCTTGTAACACCTCCTGCCAGTACACCCGCCTCGCACCATCCTGATGCAACGCGGGCCGGGCGCTCTCACTAGCGGCTCGAAATTTGTATCGATCTGCGCCTACGACCCGCTTTATACGCACGATAAGCGGGTCATGTCGGGGTCGTGTGACGCCGGTCTAACACGATGGCGTCATAAACGACGTCGTTAGGCGTTAGATCATGGCGGACCCACGAGGCCGGCGTCGAGGACGCCGTTCATGAGCATGATCTGCGTCCAAGCAGCACAGATCATAAGGACGCAGATCATGGTATTGGATTGGAACGTCGACGACGCCGGCCAAAAACTCTCGCAAAGCCTGAAGCGGGTCGTCAAGCAGCGTCATGCTGGCCGACGCTGTTCATTGAGACTTAGCGAAATCACGATCGTCACACCTCCTGTTCAGCTGTGTCTTGTATCTTAGCTTGTCATCGTAATCCTAGCTTGCTATTACCATCATCTTCAACCATAAAGTCTTTACCAACATCAGCTATGCCGCCCGACAAGCTCCGACTGTGTCGATGTGCGGAATGCTCGTCGAACGAGAGAGGGTTTAGCATGATACCCTATCGGCGGTGGCGCTACCACAATCACGAGCGTCCACGCATACTCGCCCGGCCGCAGCACACTGGATTCGCCCTTGTACCTCCTGCTCACAGTTCAATGCAATACCATTCCGACTCGCAGCTCATGGACACTACCGACGATGTCTGTGCTTCTCCGGCCGTACTTGCAGAGAACAACGTCGTACAGGATGATGGGCAGGTGCAGTGCGAAGAGTCTCAATCAGACTCCGAAGATGACAGAAGGTCAGTTTCGAGTACAGACTCGAGCGCGGAACAGAGTCTCGATAGCATTGATGTCTTGTTTGATGGTGCCGAGACAGGCGACAGAGCCAGCGAGGATGGCATTGATAACATTGGCATACTGGCAAGTCTTCCAGCGCCATTGGAGCCTCCTCCTGCGCCTCTACGAAGCGAGCCAACACCGCCCGAAGGAGTCGCTGCTTGGGCAAAGCAACTTTACCTCCTTGTTCTGTTCCTCATTGCCTTCGGCGGCATCTCAGATCGGCTGGCAACGCTCGTTGTCATCTCAGTAAAGGATATCATTGCTTCGGCCTTGCAGCAGGTTGACGACGGCATCAACAACCCCAACGAACGGTCAGACGTTCCTCACACCTCCGCCAGGACCATGGTCACGCCGGCAAGCATTCGCAGACATGTTGGAATACAAGATGATTTCAATAGATATGCTGTATGTCCTGCCTGTGCGAAGCTCTACTTGTGGAACGATGAGCCAAACCAGGTTCCTGAGAACTGTTCTCACTGTGGTCGCGGACTCTACAACGGGCGACGGCCAGCCCTCATCTACTCGCATCGTCCGATCACAGCGATCCTCACCGCAGTTCTACAAGATAGGAAGAACGAGGATGGATTGGAAGAATGGAAGCGTTACATCGTGCGGCCTGGATCAGCAAGCGATGTTGCCTACAACAGTCTGTGGTCTGGGCAAGCGTGGCAAGCCGACTGCCATCTCGCAACATGTACAACATCCTGCCGCCGTCACATGTCCTTCGTGGACTTCAACGAGAACATCAAGATCACACTGTCTGTCGACTGGTTTGGTGCATTCAAGGGTCGTTATTCGGGCTATCACACAAGCGGAGCGGTCTTGATGCGCATCGACAACATCCCACAGAGCCTAGCCTCGCTCGATCGCCGTTGCTCAGGAATACATCTTGTTGGCATTCTCCCTGGCCCGCAAGAGGCAAAGCTTGCGCAGCTGACTGCTTATCTCAAGCTTGTGACGGACGAGCTCAAGCAACTGTACATTGACGGTGTGGTAATCAAGACAGCGGCTCATCCAGAAGGTAAGTTCAGACACACTGCGGCGAGCCACACGAAGAACAAGCTGATACTGACAAAGAAGCTTGTTGCAAATGCTGATTACATTGTTGATGACTTCTTGCTGGTATCACAGGTCGAACGTTCCGAGTGAAGCTCGGTATGGTTGTTGCAGACAGCCCAGCGAGGGCAAAGGTCGGAGGCATCACCTCGCGCTTCTACGAGGGCAGAGGATGTCCATATTGTTTGTTTGACATGGCCGACCTCGGCAATCCAGACGCCATGCCAGCCGAGACACGAGACCACTCACATCGCACGCAGTCTCTAGATTGCCTGAACCGAGAGGGCCAAGAGAGGCACAAAGACGCTGGTGTGCGGTACAGCGTCCTCAACGAGCTGCCGTACTTCTCGACCCCGTCCATGTGCCCGCCTGACTACATGCACGCCATACACCTTGGAATGTGCAATCGATTCTACCATCTCTTCCTCGTGCGTGCGTGTAAGAATGTTGGAAAACGGCTCCCGGCTCTGCAACGAGTGTTCCAACGAGCTTGGTTGCCATCGACAGCTCAGAGGCCAGACCCACGCGTAGGAGATCCCAGCGGCGGGAACCCTACAGCTCAGCAATGGGTCTCGCTCTTCAGGCACCAGCTGTTGTTCGGCCTCATGGAGATCTGGGCTGGGTCTCTCAGTGGAGCAGAACAGCTTCGATTGAGGTTCGCGCCGGAGCAAAGCAGCGTGCGGCGAGAGATCTTCGAAGGGGACAAGCCTGTAGAAGATGTGTTCGAGTCAGCAGTGCTCCTCGTCGCTATCGTCGACTACATGGAGCATGACTTCAGCGAGGACAAGGTGCAGCGTCTCAACGACCTTATCAAGCAATTCAATCGACATCAAGCAAGACTCTTGGGACCGGGATGGTTGACATTCAACAGTCACATCGCCGAGCACATCCCCAAGTTCATCCGAAGGTATGGAACACGTAAGTATCCCTCTGTCTCACAGTTCCACGCGCAAACGATGCATGCTGACACTTGTATTGACTCTGTCTATTCGGCGGTCCTGGTTTGCTCCGAGATCTAGCGAGGAACTTCTCGTGTTATGCCTTTGAAAGCTACAACGGTGTTCTCGGTCGCATGCGCAAGACAACGAGGAAGGGTGGTGCTTTGGAGGAGAGCATGATGCGAATAGCAAGTCTGCAAGCTGGAGTGGAACGGGAGCTGAAGGGGTCGGTACCAGACTCGATAAGGATTGAAATGGAGAGGTTCATCAAAGGAAAGAACAGGAGAACAGTCGGTGATATCACCGAAACAACGATGGCAAAGACGGTTCTGGACGACAAAACGAAGCAGCTCCTCATCGAGCATCTCAACGGGCCGCGCAAGACCATCCAAGGCAAGTACAAATCTTCGTTGGATCCATCGCTAGGCACGGACGACGTCGGGATCACTTCGACGGCACAGCATTTCCACAGTCTGGTCAAGGAGTGGTTCCCCCGTCCCATCCGGTACTCATCAGCAAATCAGGGCGGTAGCATCAACATCGGGAACACCTTTGTCCTCATGCGGGATGACGAACAACAGCGCTTACTGGTCGGGCAAATGCTCTGGATCTTCAAGAAACGAATTCGCTTGCACACAGACAGCAAGGACGGGGAGGACATGTACTTCGTTCATTTTCGGAAGCTGGAGGCGGTGGATTCGGTCGAAGCGCTCGGTGTAAATCACCCATGTCTGGAGTTGATGGACGAGATCAACGTCAAGTTCGCCAGACCAGATGGCTACGGTGGCGAAATGGTGGTCCGCTTGACCGCCGTCGAGGCTCAAGTATCGGTTTGCCCGTTCACGGGTCTCAACGGCACATTCTGGGGCATCAAGGTGGCATAAGAGAGCTTCAGTTTGTACGTAGTCACTTGCATGGTCAATCGAGTATCATCTAGCATTACTATGTCTGTGAACTACGGTACAACAAGAAGGTGCAATTGGACCATAGCCGACAGCGAATCTGGGCGTGACGACGGCAGGTGGGGATCAGCTGTCCACCACCACGGTGGATGGCGTCGGTGTGGAGGGTAACATCGAGGATGTTGAAACGGGTACCACGCATGGGCTCATCGGCGCAGACACCCTCCTTGGTGGCCCACTGGAAGGCGGCGACACACGAGTCCTTGATTTCGTTGAGGTACTGAACACCCTTGGTGACGTCGACGAGAAGGTTAGGACCGGTGGTCTCGGGACCGAAGCACCAAATCTTACGGGCGTCGGTGAAATCCCAGCCGTACTCGTCGGCGAGGACACGGGCACGAGCCTTGAAGTCATCACGGGGAGTCATCTTGCCGGCCTCGATGAGCTTGGAGAGCTCCTCGTCGATGGGCATGGCCTTGACGTAGAGACGGTTGTGCTTGTTCTGCGACTTGGAGAGGGCGACCATGGAGGATTCGGCCTGGACGGTCTCACGGTAACCGACGACGGGGTCCGAGATCTTGAGGGGAATCTGGGCGTGGTCCTCCTCGAGATCCTTGAGGACGATCTCAAGGTGAAGCTCACCAGCACCGGCAACAATGTGCTCACCGGTCTCGGCGATCCAGGCCTGAACACATGGGTCGGACTTGGAGAGACGCTTGAGACCCTCGACAAGCTTGGGCAAGTCGTTGGCGTTCTTGACCTCGACGGCGACTTGCACGATGGGCGAGACGGAGAACTTCATGACCTTGAGGTTGTGGGCAGTCTTGGAGCTGGTGAGGGTACCGGACTTGAGCAAGAACTGGTCGACACCGACGAGACCGAGAATGTTACCGGCAGGGCAGTCCTCGATGGGCTCGACGCAACGACCCATCGTGAGCACGGTACGCTGGATGGACTTGACAAAGAGGTCCTCCTTCTTACCAGGGGTGTAGTTGGGACCCTGGATGCGGATCTTGGGACCGGACTTGACGGTACCGGAGAAGATACGACCGAAGGCGTAGAAACGGCCCTTGTCCGAGGTGGGGACCATCTTGGAGACGTAGAGCATGAGAGGACCCTTGGGGTCACAGTCACGGATACCGATGGCGGACTCGTCGTCAAGAGGACCCTCGTAGAGGGTCTCGACACGGTAGCGCTGGGCGGTAACGGGCGAAGGGAGGTGGATGACGATCATCTTGAGGAGGGCATCGCCGGCGGGAAGGAACTTGCGCATGGCAACCTTGAGGAGCTGCTTGCTCTCGAGGATCTTGGGGATATCGTCCTTCTTGAAGTTTGTGATGGCGTCGAAGACGCGGAAGATGGGGTCGAGGACGAACATGTTGAAGGCATGCTCGAGAGGCTTGCCATCGGCATCGGTTTCCTGGGTGGTCCACTTCTTGGTCTTGGGGTTGAAGAAGTTGTCGCCTGAGAGCTTGCCCATCGTCTTGTCCTTGTCGACAGCGAACTTCTTGGCGTAACGGTTGGCGAACTGGCGGAGGGTGAAGGTCCAACTGTGGAGACCGGAGGCGAAGCCGACGGTACCCTTTTCGGGGTAAACCTGGCTCTCACCAATGACGGGGTCGTTGTAGGTGGCGATGACGAGGTTGACGAACGTGATGGTGCGCAAGAAGGCTGTGACAGCGTCATCGAGGCTCGCCATCGTCTTTTGGGATCGGGGAAGTGTTATTTTGCTCCAAAATCGGGATCAATCGGTTAAGAACTTGCGGAGATCGAAATTTTTGGCATTACTAACACCATATGAGCGTACTTGTGTGAAATCTTGATGGCGACCACCTTGCTCCTTCATTGTCAGCGATAGCGAGCGAGACAATGTTACATTATACAGACATCATACTGACGGAGACCATTGGAATGAAGTTTTGGCCGGAAGAGCTAGGTACAGCGATCACAGAGGGTCAGTGCGCACGCGCGCGTGCGTTCATTTTTTGACTGAGCTTTATCGTCGCTTCCTCCTTCTTCTCCACATCCATCCCTCACCCGCTCCTGACGTTTCCACCACCATTACTGGCCTATTCGACACCATTCGCACGCTATGGTTGGCCGGTTTTGCCTGCTATCGACCTTTTCCCTTCGCTGCTGCCTTGGATCCGCTTCTCCAAGGTTCTCAGCGCAGTCTTGCCTCGCAAGGTCTGCGCTAAGAACCTTGGAGAAGCGGATCCAAGCGGCTGGTGAAGCTGTCTCGCACTTGCTCATTCGAACCACCATCTTCGGCGCCGCCAACAACAAGATCGAACGAGGGGTCTCGTCCCCACTGGGCGGGAATGCGCACGACGCTTTCTTCGGTACTGGCTTCGGTAAGTTCGCGATTCCTTTGTACGTTCTGAACAGCTTCCGTATGGTGTCTCCTGAATCTCTCCGCCACCATCCACCTATACACCGTCGCTGGAACAGGTTCGATTTCCTCAGGATCCACAGGAACTGCCGCGGTGGCAGGCCGAACAAGAGTGCGGGTTCGTCGGGCGTTGGATCCCTGCACTTCAATGATGCGGCGGTCCAATGCCTCGATGGCTTCCTCAAGTTCGGCTGACCTCCAAGGCACTCGACGAATACGGCCCACATCCCTCGATCCCGGAACGATGGTGGAACCTCCTTGTCCTGTTACTTCGTCTTCTCCCGCCGTCTCATCTTCGCTCATGGCTTCCAGAGGAAGGAAGTCATGTTCACCATACCGCCTTCGGATGTCTGGACTGTTGCGCCAGGCATCCCTTCGAGCGTCCCACTTATGCGCCCTTCGTTGGCGTCTTCTCCTTTGCCTTTTCTCTTCCCCCTTCTCCTCTTCTGTTTTCTTCTGCTGCTCTCTCCAGGTTCTCGCCAGTCGCATCAATGACTCTTTACACACTCGGACGGCAACCTCTTTTCCGATTTCTTCGATGTATTCCCGTACAGCACTGTTCTCCTTTACCTCCTCCGACGCTAGGAAGCGTGCAATAATCGGAGAGTTCCCATGCCGATCCAAAGGCTTCGACCAGTTGATGCGCAGGAGGGGGTGACCCGCGTCACTGTTGGGCGCTGGACTCTCGTATGCAGGCAAGCGCTGTCCTCGGCTAATGCCCATAGCCTCATGGACATACTCTCCAAAGAACCTGCGCAATACGAGGTGCGACTTCGAGCCCCCACCGCCTCGGCCAGCAGGCAAGGATGAAGGTAAGTTCCTGTTCACGCTGGTTGTGGTTACGGCATTGCTGCTTGTCATTGGAAGTGATGGTTGCTGTTGGGTTTCAGCCATCGAACGTTCCATTACTGACAACCTTCTTTCCATTTCTGTGTTCTGGCTCCTAAGCATCGTTACATCGTCTTTGACGGTATCGAGCTGAGCCTGCGAGACATCGAGGCGGTGGTGGAGCTCCTCGATGTTGCTGCGCAGCTTGCGGAATTCTGTAGTGGCGGTGACACACATCGTAAGTATCAGACAAAGTCTCAGCGCGCGCGATAACAAGACTCTTTGGTACTGACCTTCTACTTCTTTCCTTTCTGGTCGGAACGTGATCCGATCCCGGGTCTCCACAACATCCTCACGGCCGGTGAAATCTTCGATCCCACGCTCGTCGACATGCAAGTGGTCGGCGAGGTAGTTCAAAGTCGGGTGGACTTCTGCGGGTTTTGGCGGATGGTCTTGTAAGTATTGACCAATGATCGATGGGAGCTCGCGGCGCAGCTGTTCGAGCTGTACAAGGACCCCTTTGGCGGTGGTTCTTGGTTGTCGATGGGCTCTCTCGACGTCACATAGTGTAACATCAGGGTACTGACTACTTGCATTGCCTTCCATTTGACTTTCTCCGCCTTCTCTGCCCCCGACTTCCATCAACATGCTTGACTCGGCCTCCTCGACCGCAACTTGGTCCTGATTGCAATCTGCGCCGCCGCCCTCATCATCCACGGCTCTCCGCTTGGCATCTCTCCTGCTCTCACTGCTGCTCACCGGTCTTGGACGACGGCCAGACATGGTGATCTTTCGGAGCATTGACTTTGTTGGTGAGTACTGGATATGATGTTGTTGATGCTCGCATATGTGTTTGCTAACCCTTTGGCTTTTATGCTGTCCGCGCACATGCTTCTGACTGTTCACACTCGACACACGGAGTAACTGACTCTCATGTTCTACTCATTTACATCCACAGACAGTTCTTGGCGACACAACGGCAATCGACTTCTTCATGTATCAAGACAGGATTGGCTGGTCGTGCTTGTGTGTTCGTATCTCTTTTGCAATGCTATCTAATCAGCGAGAACAATACCAAGCGATTTCTGTGGCTGTGGACGGGAGTAATCGGGAAAGCGGACCAATCCGGTGGCGCACAAACCCGCGTCAACGGTTGCCCCCTTTTTTGACGCGCGATGCGTCTGTCATTGGTGCGGGTCCGACCCTGACCCGCTGCTTCTGTGCCCTAAAAGGCGTCACGGGCGCAGAACAGGACAAATTTCGATGTGAATGACACGGGGACCATTTGATTGCAGCATGTGCTTTACATCTCGGCCTTCAAATTGCGGGGTTTTGGGGAGGGGGCCAACTTGACAGCTTGGAGCAGCCATCACGGCATGCTGAGCTTCGGTTGACAAAGCCGTCTTGTTTCGTGCGGTAGGCCATTGGTTTCGAGGAATTGTCAAAGGAAGTCGCGGCAATACGGTGATTTGCTCCCAATTTCCTTGGCTGCCATCCATTTATCCTTCCAAGACACCTTGACTCGGCCGCCGTATTGTATTCGATGGCCGGACAACGCCTGCCCTGCTCGGTCCGTTGTCGTGTGGCTTGGTTGTCAGTCCTGCTCTTGTTTTGGAACCGCACAGGCTCGTTATCATCGTCGATGTATCACTGCAATTGCCATTTGCGGGGCTCCGCTTGATCCCCACACCAAAGTGGACGCTGACGTTAGCTTCAAGCATGCCATAGACCATGGTCTACCCAGATATGAAACAATAGAACTCCGCGTCAATAAACTGCAATGCGTGACTATGGTCTCGTTCAACAAATGTACGATACTGCAGCAGAGCGATGTCCGCAGTCAGCTCACTTCCCATCAGCAGTGTCGCTCAAGATTCCTCACGCATACATGTGAGAGATCTACTGTATGGAAAGCAAAAAGAAAAAAGACAAAAAGAAAAAAAGCAAAAAAAAAAAAAAACGGAAAGAAAAGGAAAATGGCACCGTTCTGAGCAAAAGAATCGGAGTCGTGTTCTGTCGAAGCGCCGTTCCGTAGTAGCGGCGGTCTGCGCGGGCATTTCTGCGGCAAATCACACTCAACAGCGCGGGGAACCGAACAAAAAAAAATGAAAAAAATGAAAAAAAAGAAAGAAAAAGAAAAAGAAAAAGAAAAGAAAGGAGGGCCATCGGTCAACCAACACCTTCTGCTTGCTCACTGTTGGACAGCTTGTTTGACCATTTGGCCTTGTCGCTCCTTCCTCACCCAGATCAGACCACGTTGGCAATCATTTGAGCAATGTTACTGTACTGTACTGTGCACTCTTTGCCCAACCCACGGGTCCAGTGGTACAATCTCCCTTTTTTTTCCTTCCTCGCCTAGTGCCATCTCTCTTGCTCTTGCCGCACCACCGTGTTTGGTCCTTGGTCTCTGATATCGTGGTTTCTTGGCTTGTATTGCCGAGCCTCGACAGCTTTGATGCTGCAGACTAGAACCCCCGGTCATCGGCCAATCCTCACAAGTCCCTTTTGTTGCCCTCGTGTCTCACCTCGTTCACATGTGCCTGACCCTTTACACCGTCGTTTTCTCTACTATAGGTCAGCACTGCACAGCACAGAAATGCAAAAAGTCATCCCGTCCCTCCCTCAAACCATGATCCTCAGCAAACTTTCCCAGCTCCTTGACTGTGCAGAGATTTGTTCCTCGCCACTTGTGCATCTTTTGGCCTACCTCTCCAGCTACAGCTCCCAGCCACGTTTTCTCGGTCCTCCATTTTCCGGGTCTCTGCCCAGTTCCTGGTTGCTTTGCCTCTGCATCCGCGTATGCATCCCTGGAGCTTCCAAACCACGACCGTTTCTGTCATTAGCAAGCTCCAGCTGCCAGCGTCCAACATCTGACAATCATCCCTACCTTGAAAGCCAACCCGTCGTGCCTGCCTGCTACTTAAACCCTCCAGTCTTTGACTCCACTACCCTCTCTTACGCCCCACGTCCCTTTCGTCGCCCCTCCTCAATACCCTGAGGATCCTGCCTTCGGATTCGATCCCTTGTATCTGCTCACACCGCTCCTCCTTCACCCTCTTTCTACCGGCGCGACCGAGAGTCTCACCACATCATGGTCAACAGTCACGTCCACCACCCGGACCCCAACCATCCTTACAACCTACCAACATGGAGGAAGCTTCTCATGCTCGCCACCGTCTCTCTTACCGCCTTTGCGGCTAACGAGATGGCCGCAGCCCACTTGACTGTACGCACACCCTTCCTTGTTTCCTTTTCATCTGCTTTCCAACCATTCCGCCTCTGACATCGTTTTTGTTTTTGTTTTTTTTTTCTCCTTTGCTCTTGTTGCCGCTTTCCCTCAAAATCCAGGCTTTCCACCAGGTGTCAGTAACCTTCCACCGCACCATTGCCGCTACGGCCAACACCATCGGAATCAGTATCCTTGGTCTGGGCACCGGCCCTCTCCTTTGGAACGCCATCTCCGAATCCCTCGGTCGTCGCCCCGCCTACATCCTTGCCTGGACCTTGTACATCCCTTGCACTGTTTGGCTCTCACGAGCCGGCAGCTACGACAGCTTTGCAGCTGCGCGTTTCTTTGCCGGTTTCACCGCCTCAGTCTCGCAAACCGTACCTGCATCCTTGATCTCCGAGGTCTTCCAGCCTGAACACAGGGGTGCAGCCATTGCCGCCTGGACCGTGCTTTTGATTGCCGGTCCCGTCACGGCGCCTGTCATTGGAGCTGGAATCTTGACGCGCACCGAAAACTGGCGATGGATCTACTACCTCACCCTGATCCTTGCTGGAGTTCTTTGGGTCTGCATCCTTCTCTTTGTTCCCGAAACACGCTACATTGCCAACGCCGATGCTCGTTCCGCTTCCGACATCGAGGAGGCCGACAAGAAGGACTCCAACTCGCTCGAACACGGCACTTCGACGCCTCCTCTCGGCAACGCAGGCGCACTTGCCAGCGGCTCTCACGGTCGCGTTGGCGCCGCTTGGTACCCCTGGAAGGAACCTGGCCGCTTCGTCTTGGAGATTTTGGCACCGCTCAAGATGGCCATGTACGTTCCGCTGATCCTGCCTTCGATTCTGTACGCCGTCATCTTTATGTGGTCGGTCGGATTCACCGTTGTCGCGCCACAGGTGTTGCCACGACCACCTTGGCTGTTCACAAATGTCGACGTCGGTCTCGCGTTCCTGGCGGCTGCGGTGGGTGCATTGATCGGCAAGTTTGCCGGTGGATATGTTAGTGACTGGACTGTCAACTACTTTGTTCGTCGCAACTCGAACGGCAACCCTGACGGCAAGCGTGTGCCCGAGTACCGACTTTGGGCGCTGCTGCCTCACACGGTGCTGTTCGTCGTTGGTCTGATCCTGTTTGGCGTTGGGTTCCAGAACAAGCTCGGATGGCCAGTCGAAGTGATTGGTGGTGTGGGTGTGTATTACATTTCCAACTCGGCTGCCGGTGGTATTCTGCAGACCTACATCATCGAGTCGTACATCACCAAGGCGGTCCACGGCATTGCGCTTTTCAATTTTGTCAAGTGCTGCCTTGCCTTTTCGGCTCCGTTCTTCATTCCTGAGTGGTCCTTCCAGGGCTTCACCAAGGCTTTCACCGTCCAGGCCGTTGTCACGGCTGTACTCACGCTCGTCACCACAATCAGCCTGATCGCCTTTGGTGCCAAGCTCCGTCGTGCACAGAAGATGGTCTCGACAGCTTAAACCCTCGCTTTTCGAATCCTCCTAGGGGGAACGAGTCGTTCCGTTGTATTGTAGATACCAAACCAGTTTTCGTCTTCCAAAAACAGACCCATCGAGTGCCAGACTGACCAACGCGTTTGCCGCCCACGGCAGCCTGGGCTTGAATCTTGAAATCGGAGGCATCACTGCAAGCACTGGATAGAGCACAGTCCAACGCAGTGACCGATTCGTGTCGAGGGAAACAAATTTGAATATGTACGCAGGGCTAGGGCTATGGTTACAAACGAAAAGGCAAAAAGGTGGCATAGAGTGAGGCAGGCCATATTTGTTTTTTTTTTTTTTTTTTTTTTTTTTTTTTCCTGATGGTATCGCATATTATTGTGGACGCGGCGGCATGCCAAATCTGCAAAGGGGTATAATAAGTAAGACAGGAGGGTTGGAAGTATGGTGAGTATGTGGATGATTCATCCGAATTACAGGTCTAGTGTGGAACGAGCAGCAAGAGGTGGTGTACTTACCCAGGCGGTGGACGCGGAGGGAAGCCTCCTGGTGGTGGGACGGGGAATCCGGGGGGAGGACCGCCGGGCATGCCAGGGAATCCAGGTGGACGGAAACCGGGGGGTGGGCCAACGGGCATGCCAGGCGGTGGAACGGGCAAGCCAGGCATACCGGGAGGAGGTGGTCTGGCATAAGGCATGGGACGTGCCATCATGGGAGGAGCGGCTCCAGCCATAGGTGGAACAGCTAAGCCCATTCCGCGTCCCATTGGTGCGCCCTTGCCAGGTCCGGGTTGCATCTGAGTCGTTGGAGGAAGTGCGCAGGAACAGAAGAGGGGAAGAAAGAAGTCAATAAACAGTGGACAGGCAAGGGAGGCAGTGAGAGGCAAAGCGCTGGTGTACTTACGATGGCTTGTTTCCTGTCATCGGCAGGTGGGGGTGCTTCGATAGCCATGCTAACGATGTTCTCTCCTCGAAGGATGAGTAGTCCGAGCGTTCGCTTTTGCTCCTGAATGGCGTCGACGGCGCCTGATGCGCCATCGTCCTCCTCATCTTGCTCCTGGACGGCTGCTTTGGCGGAATCGGCGGCGGCGGCGGCGGCTCTGGCCTTGGCCTTTCTGGACTTGATCTTTCTGTATTCTTGCGAGTCTCCGAGAACAAGGTTCATGTGAGCGTCGAATGCGAGTAGCTGACCGACGATTTGGCGCGAATCATTGAGTGTGATGCGCAGTCGATAGTTGATGAGCGACATCATTTTGCCGCCCTTGGGCTTTGTAGGAGGCATGCTGGGCTATGGTGGATGCACTGCAGCAAAAAGACAAGAGGTGATTGTGCCAACTTGTAGCGGAGTAGGGAGTCGTCGTCGTCTCTTGCCAATTTCGAGCTGCAAAATCTTGTTGAGCCGGTCAGTCTTTTTGTTTGATCCGTCCACGGTTGATCCTGCTCACTACGCCTGGTGAAAGCTACTGGATACTGAAGTGGCTGTTTCGGATGGATTGTATGATTCACCCGGTGTCGTGTCGCTGGAAGTGAGTCGCGATGGTCGACGTGCAAGTGCGCAAACGACGGGCAGGTTTGAGCTATCGGTCAAGGTGGTCGAGTTGGTGGAAGAAAGATGAAGTCAAAGCGCCAACAGTCTCGGAAAACGGCGCGGATTTGAAGCAGACAACGTCACGTGTCGCTCCAGCAAAATGAAATTTGTCACCATTGAAGGACGTAACAAACATCGGGCAAAATGAGTTCGACCTAACATTCTCTATCCAATATCATGCATCGGTGCATGCATCACTGCATCAATGCATCTTGTCAGACGCATGGTTTGCACTAACTCGCTAGCTGATCAAATCAAAAGTAGTTCGGGCGTAGTCGTTGGTTCAGACGAAAGCATGTTGTGCTGTACAAGATCACCCAGCATCTGTGCCCACACAGTTCTCAGTTCTCCTAACAGCAGCGGTTAAAGGCATATTAATCATATAGTGTTGTAGCCTTTTCCGCGGGGTAATCTTGTAGCATGACAGAAGACGTGCATGCATCAAGATGACGGGAATCCATCCATGCTACTACTACTCTATAAAAACTGTACAGTACCGCACAGTACAGCACAGTTCAAACAATGTCAAGACCGTTAGAGTGCGCGTGATAAGCAAGTTCGACATCCGATCCTGACGTTTTGTCCATGCGAGCCATCATCCACTTTTACGCCCAGCTCACAGCCATCAAGCGTTTGCCCGCCTGCCCGCCTGCCCGCTCGCCCGCACTGTTCACTTTAATCGCTTGCAAGTAAGCATGCTTGCAATCGAGCAACTTGGCGATCAGATCCTCTTGCCGAGAACGCTCGCCAAACTGCCATACAGTAGCAACCATGCCTGCTCCGCCTTCATCGAGCGCCCCACTTGCAACTCGTGTGGCATTGCTTGCAAACGTGCTCACATTTTGCGATACAAGTTTCCTGCAGTCCTCAATCGCAGCACCCTTATGGTTTGTGACCATCGGTGTGTATTGGTCATCTCGATGGTTTCCACCGGCAACTTCTCTTGGAGCCCTCGTTCTATTGTAAGCGAACGTCTTTGCCGCGTGACTGTTCCATTGCCCTTCACAGTCTGCACTTCCAAATGCCGTTCCCGCCCACTCCTTCTACTGTACTATTTCTACCTGACTGTCTGTCGTCCCTTCTCGTCCGTCCCTCCTCCTCACCATCGCTCTTCCAAACCTGTCTGTCTCTTTCGCTGAAACTTTGCATCGTCCATCCCAACATTGCTCGAAAGTCCTCGCGCCTGTTGATCCGCTCGGCGAGGGTTTGCTCGAAAAGTCTCCGCACTGTGTCATCTTGTCCTTGCTCATCAACAACAACGAAACGATTGCCTAGCGTCGTCTGCTCGACCCCAGCTCTCAGTTGTACAACATTGGCTGTAACTGCAACGCCGTCGGAACAACAAGTCGCTGTCACCAATCTCTGGACCTCTTTGTTCCGGAACCAAGCATCATGCCGCCCTTCCTGGTAAACTTCAAGTCGAGGACCAACTCCTTGCTTGACAGTATCACGGGCGTCATTCCGGAACCACCTCCCACTGGCTCCTTCAAGGATCGTTCCCTCACTTGCCGAAGATGCGGCAATCGCTTCAGAGACCATCTCGAGCTCAGCGCACACTTCAACCTTCTTCCAAGCCACTCTGACTACTCTGACAGCCACGACTACCACTCCTTCGTGCGACCCAAAGTAAGGCGACCCAAAACGCTAGAGCGTCTCGACAACGTCGACTCAACTGATCCATTCGCAGCTCAACCTGCTGCAAACGTTGCCAGCGGCTTCAGCGAGACTCAAGCCTTCTACCAAGCACAACATAGCGAGAGCAGCGATGCCCGTCCGGCTCTGTTCCGCAAATTCCCAACCATGTCCACGCTAGCCATCAGCAGTAAAGCGGGGCAGCAAAGCACCACGGGCGCGACGGACTACGCTCGCCAAGATCAATACTCGTCACCTTTGACAGGCAAAGGCAAGCAAAAGGCACTCCCACGGCTTCAAAGAGAACAGTCTTTCCCATACACTCAGCCTCTTGCCTCCTCGGACGAAGAAACCGATTCACATGCACCGCACTCTTCGTCGTCCAGAGCTCAAATCAACATCCTTCGCTCGCGCGCTCGAAGCGCTACTACTCAGAACGCTGCACACGACCCTGCCTTGCCTCGGCGAGCACGTCGATCCACGACATCCACCACCACTCGAAGCAGCATTCACAGCACCGTTGAAGCTCCACCTCTTCCTCCCAAACTCCCTCAATTCGACTGGCAATCAAAACAGAAGGAGCCTCTCTACTCCTGGCAGCACGACGAAACCGTTCTAGATGATGACGCTTCCGTCGCCTCCGATTCCAGTTTCTGCACAGCAGAATCCACAGAGCACGTCTCCGAAAAGGCAAATTTGCGGAGCTTCTATGCCCTTCAAGAAAGCGACCAGCCTGGCGCAGGTCTTTCTCAAGCTTCCTTCTCTGCTGCCACCACCGGTCAGCCTCTGCAGAACAAGAATTCCCGTCAGCCCTCGCGATCAAAGGCTAGTCACACCGGCGAATCCCACCTCTTGCTTGAGTCCATGCAGACAGATCATGAAGATGCGCCTCCTTCGTATCATGAGCTGCACAGGGATGCGATGCTCTTTGGCGATCTTGCTTTCAGAAGTGGCCACTTGCCACCTCCCAGCACTTCTCTGCGGCCACGAAGCTCGACGAACGCTCGAATGACGGAGGCTGGACCGACGTTCCCAGTCACCTTTTCATCTTTCGAGGACGCTACGGATGCCGCATCAGTGAGACTGACGGGCCTGAGCGTTGAGGATGAGCTTTACAATGCGGCCTCTACCGAGAAGCAGACATCATGGCCCTCCGCTCGCCCCATTCGACCAACCATCGACTCGGAGCCGTCCGATTCAGCGCTTCCACCACTAGTGTCTTCGTCTTCTTTTTCATCCATCCCTTCACCATGCATGCCCAGAACCCCCAACTTTTCGTTCTTTACCGACAGTCCACTCACAAGTTCGCCATTGTCACTTCCAGTCTCTCAGCCAAACACCAGCCCTAGCTCCGGAGTCGGTCGTAGGAAGCGTCACACCAGCCGAGCCAAGTCGGAAACCGTTGCACCAAGCACTCGTTGCCCCACTTGCCTTGCCAAGTTTGCTTCGCTCCACAAAACGCTCAAGCATCTCGATAATTCTGACTGTGGGGCGGTCGAGTTCGAGAGTGGTATCATGTAGCATACAATCTCGGTCATGTAGCTAGCCTCCTTTCCATCTTGCCCCGTAACTTTCAGCACTTGCCAGCGAGTGTCTGACCCTGAAAACACTGAAAGAGAGAGATGGACATGCAGTGAAATGGATCGTTGCCTTGTTGCTGTGATCTGCCTTTCCACCCTCCATGCAGGAATCTTGGCGGAAACACCTTGGGCCAAAGAGTCAGGCCGCCTCCTGCTTGCCGTCATATCCGTTTTCGAAAGCAACACAAGCCATGTGTTCCGAAATGGCTCTGGTAGGGGGATCACGCCTGGAGGCACATCGAGCAACACAGAAACAAGGGAAACAACGTCGAGAGGTCGATCTACCATGGGTCAAAGCGATCTCTATTTGAAAAAGTCTCGACTTGGTCAGCGGCACTTCGTAATGATGCACTCTGCGGAATTGGAGACTACTGTACTAATGCAGCTTTTGCGAGGTTGAATTGCATGACCTACATATTGCTGCTTTGGACTCTGTCCCTGTGAAACTGCTGCGACGGAGCTTGTCTCGTCCGATCGTGCCACGTAACGAGACGATGGCATGCCTGAATGTATAAGAGACGATGCTGATCTTGAAGGTCTATGCGGAGGAATTCAAACTTGACTTTGTTCTTCCGCCAGCGATAGCGATGGGCATCTCGGTTTCAATGCTTTCCAGTCGCATCCTGTCACCATGTATAATACCTACAACAGGCAATGGTACCCCGCATTTCCTGCGAGTGGATCACTGTGCATCAAGACCAGCTCAGCGCACGAGCTGCAGCGACTGTGCTGTATATGACCCCGAAGCGAATAAAGTTGATCATGCGCCTTCAAACAGTGCAGGCCCCGCGGCTTTCTTCCGATGCACGGTCTTGTCTCGTCTGTTTCCCCGCATACACGAACGAATACTGCACTATACAGTCCAGTCCACCTGCCATCGAGAGCGAGGATCAGGTGCGTACCATGGTCATGGAGCAGTCAAGCCCTTATCTCGGCTTCGCTAGCCAATGTTTCGGTTGGGCAAGCCGACTGGAGAGACAACCTCTGCAAAGTGGGGTACTTTACACCTGAACACACATCCACTTTACTCTGGCAGCTGCATGGCACGCTTTTGACCCCACATTGATTCATTCGGTCAAGGCAAAGCACCCGTGCCTCACGATGAGAGCGTATAAAGGGATGGTCTCCTTGAGCTCCAGCCTTGATTTCATCCACCGCCTCGCCCTCTCCGCCTGGTATCTCCCTTACGCATATTCCCATTCACAACCCTCTTGGATTGGCTATCCGACATGACTATTTCCTTGCAAGAAGGCGTACAAAAGGTCCTCGACCGTTACACTGCAGGCAAAGGTCCCGACAATGTCCCCGGCGCCGTGGCTTACGTTGCTGATGCTAGCGGAAAAGAGGTTGCCTGGGCCGCCGCAGGTCTCAATGACATCAGCAAGCCTGAACCGATGAAGAAGGACGCCATCTTCTGGATTGCCAGCTGCTCCAAGCTTCTGATCGCTATTGCCTGCCTGCAGCTTCACGAGCGAGGTCAGCTGAACCTGGATGACCGCATCGACAAATTCCTTCCCGAGGTTGCTGATTTGAAGATGCTCAAGGATGGCTCGAATCCGACAAAGGCCCCCACTGTCAAGGACAGTCTTCTTATCCTTTCCGGCCAGGCGTGCGCCCTGTTCAACCAGGACTTGGCAGACTGGTTTGGCAAAAAGGGCCTCCCGCCGACCGCCCATCTCGACTCCTCCAGAGCAAGCCTGTTCACTCCTTACGCATCCGAGCCAGGCCAAGAATGGAACTATGGCTTCAACATCGATTGGGCTGGCATGGTTGTCGAAGTGGTCACGGGCAAAGATCTCGAGACCTACTATCGCGAGAACATCTTTGAACCGCTTGGCGTCAAGGAAATCACCTTCAAGCCTCGATCCGCGGGTCTTGTTGACCGCTTGGCTGCCAGCCACATGAGGGGAGAAGGCGGTGAAATCATTCCGTTCATGCACCTGCTCTTGCCCGAGGAGGACAAGATGGAAGCTATCTACCCAGGTGCTGGTCTCTTCGCAAATGGCTCCGAGTATGTCAAGATTCTTGTTGCGCTGCTCAACAAGGGAACGCATCCCGTCTCTGGCGGTACCATCTTGAGCCCAGAAAGCGTGGAGCTTCTCAGAAAGGATCAGTTGGAAGGAAAGCTGGTTCAAGATCTGGAACGAAAGTTTGACGTAGTCATCCCTGCCGTTATCAGCGATCGCTTTGTGGGCTGTCTCGCTCCGGGACTCAAGAAAAACTGGGCGTACGGAGGGCTCAGGTTGGGAGGTAAGTTGTACGCTTGCCCTGATCCACGCTTCAAGCATATCAGGTACAGAATGTAAAGTTCGAAAACCTTACCGGTCCTCCCTTTGCCTCGACTTGACTTCTATTTCCCCTTCAACAGAGAAGCACCCAACGCGCGGTCTCAGCGATGATGTGAGTACTGCAACCTCGATGTGCCATCTAATTTTTGCGGCGACGTAGAGAACCAAGATGCTGACCATGGCGCTAATTTTGGTGATCGCTCTGCTCCTTTCGACACTTGTCATCACCCATTTCGTCCGTTCGCAACAGTCGTTGAGCTGGTGCGGTGTTCAGAACAGCTACTGTAAGTACTGACTAGCATCGTCAACCGTAGGGACATTCTTGGCCACCTGCTAACGTCGAATTCTTGCTTCCATCTCATCTCTTCCATTCATATTTCGTCAGGGTGGTGTGATTTCAAAGACGGCACTTGTGGAATGGTTCATACACAGATGAGCCCCTTCCCTGATATAGCGGCTGAAGACATGCTGGCCGATGTCGAGAGCCAGGTCCACGCTGCCTACGCCAAGGCTGGCAGCGCTTGACCCTGGACCAAGACTAGAACTACACACCACTTTGCAATTTTTGGTGCCTTGATTCTGTTGTGATTTTGACAATTTTGTGAGCCATCGCTACATTTGCTATTCCGTACTTTGCTGTGTTGTATAGGAACTTGGTGGCGTACTAGTTTCGAGCATGTCGATAGCGACCGCATCGGTTTCTTTAGTGGCAGTTTTCGGCGGTGACCATGCGATCAGCGTCGCGGCTAAGGACAAGATTGTCAAGGCCGTCATTTCGCGATGTCCCTTGACCTCTGGAATGCATTCTTGTCTAGCTTGCGGTCCAGTCGCGCGATTCGAGACCTCTTCCCGAGCGCTGCCCAAATCGTTCCAGTACCGCTCAACACCCAAGACGGCAAAACCGGCCTGCTGAACAGCTACAAAGTCACACAGGTGTGGGATCTGATTCCCCGACGAGATGAATCCCGATTTCAAGCAAGATGTCGCACCTCAGCATCGCGCTTCATATCGGTCTATACAACCCAGGCTGGCAGACATCGTCAATCACTTGTCCCATCCTGTTCACCGTCTGCGGCAAAAAAATTCCGTCGCTCCAGCAGAACCCACACTCCGCTACGCCAACTTCGACATGGCCACCAAAGATAACGCCGATTTGCTTCGACAACACTTGTAGACACACATTCAAGCTCCTTCTCAACCCATCGCAGCTTGCGCTTGATCCCGACCGTTGGAAAATCTCTCTCTGGTCTCCTCTGAACACGTTCCATCATTCGAGAAAGAGCGATTGGCTATAAGTTACAGTACAAAGGTGCTATTCCAGTCAGTCGCCTTTTGCATGTGCTGTTCATCGTCTGCCACCACGTCCACGCTTGACCGAAGCAGGCGAGCCAACCGTAGTTACAGAATCGACGATATGAATGTCCCATCTCGGCTGCTGTGCAAACACGCAGTCACTGATCAGTTTCTCCCGATAAATCTTGAGCGGCTGTCCATCCCTCGTCTTCTTGCCTGCCAACTTGATCCACTCTTGCGTATCGTTCTCCCCGATGATCAGATGGTAGTGTTCCGGATCAGACACCAGCTTCTTCTCGTCGAATTGACCTTGCAAGAGCTCGCCACCGGCGGCTTGAATCAGTTTCGAAAACGCATCTTTCTTGTTGAGCTCTCGACCAAGCCAAAACTTGTGGCCCTTGTACACTCCGTCCGGATACTGCGAATCGCGTCGTTGCAACACTTGGGCGAGTTGGACTCCGTACTCCTCTTCCTTCTCCGGATCCCTGATCGCGTAAGGTGACGAGGCTGTCTCACTGCGATACTCCAGCCGCTCGCGTTCGTTGAGACACGCTTGCAACCAGTCGGGCGATAGGATCGCCACAGCCCCCGATGCAATCGCGTACAGCATCTTGGGTGTACGTGAAAATCTCGATGTGACAAGAACATGCGCGTGCTCAATATCGTCGATGATCTCGATACCGAGCTTCTTGAGCTTGTTCTGATCCGCTTTCTTCACCTTGTAGTTGCTCGTGACGACGCGCCATGGTCCGCTACTCTCAGATTCGGTGGAGAGCCCACGAGACGAACCCGAATCGCTCTTTGTGGACGATGCTGCTTTGCGTTTCTTTGGTGCGGGCTCGTCGTCCTCTGCGACCGAGCTGTCGTCAGCTTGATCGTCGGCGGATCTGGGCGGTATGGAGGGCTCGACATCTTCGTCCAGCGTAAGCATGCGTTTGGTACCTCTTTGGTCGGGGCTGACATGTTCGTGGTACCCTGAATCATCAGGCGCCTGGTCCGACTTGACAGTGGCGCCAGAACGAGGAGTATCAGGCATATCTTCTGCTCCTGCTTCGCCCTCGCCGCCTTGGGCGATTTGGTCCGAGAATGCTGCATTAGGCGACGTCGGGGTCTGCGCTCGCAGTTCAGCTTCTGCTTGCGGCTCGGCGTTGTCTTGCCGCTCAGACGGAACTTCTCTTCCCACCGCCGCCGGCGACGACGACGACGACGACGAGGTCGACGTCTTGTCCGAGGTCGTTGTTTTGGCGGAAGAGCCTTCGATAGATGCGTACTTTGCAGCAGGCGGGATTGGGTCGCTCATCGGCAGATCTTCGGGTTCGTCGTTCTGAATGGCATCGTCGATCCACGGTCCGAGACTTTCGTCCGTCACCCGCGTACCACCCAGCGAGTCGTTGTAGTCGACGCCTTGCGGAAAGTCAATGTACTTGAGCTTGGCGCGCTCCACAGCATCCCAGGCGAGGAACGAATCGACAATATACTTGTGGTTGACGATCGGGATATCCCACTCCCTAGCCTTCTGCGTCTTTGTACTGTCGAGGTTGGCGGCGACCACGAGTCTAGTATCGGGAGTGAGCGAGCCGGAGAACTTGGCTCCCATGAGCTTGATCATCTTGGTCAGGTATTGGCGGGGCTGTCCGCGGTAGTTGGAGATGGTGATGGGTGCGTTGTGGAACCACGGGATGCCGAGTCTAGGCACGGGGAAGTGCAGCGGCTCTTCCCTGGGTTCACACATCTCGTCGTGGGAGAGCACAAAGATGAGCCACGACAGGTTGCCGACTTGCTTGGTTTGTCGGATCGCCTCTCGGAACTCCTGCACTTCTCGGTATCGGCAAACGATGAAATCCGAGTTGCGAACCGCTTGAGCGATGGCCTGCAAGTCCCTCGGTGCGCGCCGAGCTATGCCTCCTGAGCTGCGAATGAAATGTTCGAGCGATCGCAACTGCTGTTCGCTCGCGCGGCAAACGTCACGGGCAAGCAGTACACTTTTCCCCTGGAAGACGCTCTTCTCGCCCACCTTGGATCCCATCGCATTACCGCTGCCATTTCGTCCGGCTACTCCCATGAGGTTCAACGCCACCCTATCTCTCCGTGGCGACGTGAGTGGCGATCCACTGGCCGTCCGCCCGGCAAAGCAAGGTGGTACCTCCTCCGACTGCTGGGGATCGAAACGATACGAGTCGAGCGGCAACAACTTCTGCAGCCGCCACGAATCGCTGATCCACTGAGGTGCGGCGAACACGGTCGGCTTTGCATCATCGGCGCCGAACTTGCTAACGAGCTTCTGCATCTTTGAACCGCTGATCGAGGTGGTGAGATGGACGTTGACGTCGGAAAGGTGCTCGTCTCTCCAGATGCCACCAAACGCACCGACAATGTTGCTGAGCAGGTCTCGGTCGGCGGTCGATACTTGCGATTTGGAACAGGTGACGCAAAGTCCGGAAAAGATCATGTCGCGACGGCACGAAAAGTGGTCCTCCTTGACACGCACGTTGAGTCGGGCACAGCGAAGAACCCATTCCGGCTGTGATCCGATAGAATTGTCGAAATTATCCGAAGGCGTGGGAATGGTCGATTTGCGGAATGTCCGATATCGTGAGAATGGGCCGCAAGGGGCGCCAAGAACCCCAAATACGAAATTCGAGAAAGGGAGAGAAAAGAGGGAGACGGCGATGGATGACATTACGTTACGGTTCTGGTCAGTTCAGAGCTATGCATAGCAGGACCAAAGTGGAGGGTTGACTTACGGTAACAACAAGTGGTCGACCAGGGGTGACAGACGAAGCGGACCGTGTTGGTTCGTTGCAGAACTCGTATTCTGGGAACTCGTCGCGCTCGGAGATCACATGAGTCACGCGGTCCAATTGGAATCGCAGTCCATCCTTGAGAGGTTCGCTACTGCTGGATGCTGCTGTAGCATCGTAGGGTTGTGCACCTCCTCGAAGCAAGTATCGTTCGATCTGGTGGTTGATCAGGTTAGAGGCAGCGTGAACGTAGAGGGTCAGTACCGGTCACTTGACAGACAAAGTCGTGGTGAATATCGTAGCAAGTACGTACCTCTGTGGCGGTGGCTTCATCGACATCGTCGTTGACGACGTAGGTGACATCCGCAAATAAGTCGGCTGGCAGTGTCGACATCGGTGGGGCAGTCGCGTTGGTGGACATGACTGGACTGGGCATCTCCGCAGTGCTTGGTTGCTATCGATGTAGACTTAGGGCCATCAACGTCGAAATGCTGTAGAAAGGGAATGGACCGCAATCGCTGCTCGTCTGACTGCAGATGGCGGACTCCTTGCCGGGTAGCCTTATGGAATGCGACGATATAGAGGACGGCGTGGGCGCAAGTATCGCTAACTGTAGGAATAGTAGTAATATGGGTTAGGGCGATGATAGTTGGAAGCTGAAGACCGGAATGGTGGCGAAGAAGCTGCTGCTGCTGCTGCTGCTGCTGCTGAGTCGTGGCTACCGTGAAGTCAACGAGGCCCCCGACATGCATCTGTATCCACCCACGCTGCACACCTCGAAGAAAAGTGGAGCTCGAAACTGCGCCTGCGCTGCAGCTCAAAAGGGGACCCAAAAAAAGGAAAAAGAACCAAAAAGGGCAAAGCCAAGCGTGGGGGCGTGACGCGTAGATGATCAGCCCAAAAAAAAAAAAAAAAAAAAAAAGAGTGTTGGTCGGAACTGAAGGGCAGCTGAACGAGACGCGCCTCACGACGCGTTGCGTGATTATTTCACCCCGTGCTGACTATCGGACCCTCTCTCCTCTTTCACTTGAATCCCCGCAGGCACGCGCGCTTCAATCACGATTCGCATCGTCCAAAGACACCAACATGTCTTGAGAGGCACACGATGCTTGCACAAAGACTCTCTACAAGCTGATTCGAACACTGCACACGCCGAAATAGACCCATTCAGACTACAGACAAGTAACACATGATGGGAGATAACGGAAGGGAAAAAAAACCCCGAGATAACGGCATGTTGAAGTAGCGAAGAGCATGGGCTACGTTTGGATCAGACTGTTACAAAAATGAAGACATTTGGGATCGAGGACGGAGCGCACCTACTCAAGCAGTGGGTGCAGCATCGGTGGAGGCCTGCTTGTTGTAGTCCTCCATCTCGGCATCGAGGTCTTCAACAGTCTTCTTGGGGCGCGCCTCACGTTTGGGGCGAGCTGCACCTGCACGTCCACGTCCACGGCCAGCGCCAGCAGCGCCGGCAGCACCACGGGCGCCCTTGCCCTTGGCACTGTTGGCAGCAGCTCCCTTGGCTCCCTTGGCTGCAGCAGCTGGAGTAGCAGCCACCTTGGCGGGGTCGACGACAACCTCGACCTTGAGAGGTTTCTCTGTAAGCGCGGAGAAAGGGGCGAAGAAACCCGAATGGCATACAAGTGAAGCGAGGTATGAGCAAATATGCAAAGTTGCAGCGCTTGAGATGTAGAGGAAAGATACTCACTTCCGTCAATGAGTCGGTTGTTGTACTGGGTGTAAGCGCGACCGGCGTCGTCGGCACGCTGGAACTCGACAGTGCAAACTCCAGTTGACTGGCCGTTGGCGCGGTAGCTCATGGCCACCTTGCGAAGAGGGCCGATCGTTGTGGCAAACAGTTCCTGCAGAGGTTGAAGAGAGTGACCGATTGCAGGTCAAGTGGCGTGTGACGTTAGAAAAAAGAGATGAGGAAACCGCCGAAGGGGTTCGTCTGAAGTCGCAAGAAATGGAGTTGCTACCAACCTTGACCTGTGCTTCGGTGACATCGAGAGGCAAGTTGCTGAGGATAATCTTGCTACCAGTGTTGGCGCTTCGACCAGGGATGACGACGGGGGGCTTGTTTCGGTTCGAGGCTGCAACGACAGCAGCGTTCTGAGCATTACCGCCGACAGCGGCAGCCTTGGCGCTAGGGCGAGCGCCACGAGCTCCACGACGACCACGCTGGTTGGGGCGGCCGGAGCCAGCCTTCTTGGGGCGGGACGAGATGATATCGTCAAGAGCTGTACAGAAAATGGAAAGTCAAAAGCAAAGACGAGCCGTGATGCATGCATGTCGAATCGGACATCGCGAATGTATTCATGCCGGTATCCGTGGGGGTGGACAGATATCGGAACGAGTAACGACGCGAGGATGACAAAGTCGGCGATCGGTACGATGGGTTGAAGATAAAGATGGGCGACTGTTCAGCAACGACTGCTCTGCGTACTAGATTTTGCGGCTCGTGTGCGGTGTTTTGGCACATAGCTGGCCCGTCGCTCCACGTCGCAAGTAGACGGATAGTCTCGAGTGGATTGAACAGCCCGAGACTGGCGAGCGTCGTGAAACCCGAGACGTAGCTGGCGGGGCGACCGGATGCGTAGATGCTACGAAAGCGAGCAGGTCGAGCATGTGCCAAACAGCTGTCTGTAAGAAACTCACGCTTGTCGATGTTCATGGACTGTTGAGTCGACAGTCAGGAAAGGACATCGAGAAGCGGAGGAGATACGAGACATGCAGCACGATTTGCAACGAATCCGTGATGTAGGACCATGCAACACCATCAGACGATCCCAGCAGATGGAGCGATCATCGGGTTCAGCGAAAGCAGCATGCGGCAGATGTTGTATTTGGGCATCGGACAAGGCGAGCGCCGCATTTCGCAAGTAGGTACGCAGTAAGGCGGTCGACACCACAGCAGAGCGTACATGGTCGTAGCGCGTGGCGGTAGCAGAGCATCATCGAGCAAACAACGACGGAAGAACGGCAACATGAAGAGGCGTTGAGGGTCGGAAAGAGCGGAGGTCAAGGTGAGGAGAACAATTCTGGTCAGAAAACGTCGATCCGATGAAGCAAATCCGAGCATGGGCGCGTGCGGATGCAGAGGGCGCCACAGCAGTCGAAAAGAAAGGAAGGAAGCCTCGATGCGGCTGTGGCGATGACCCAATACTCCGAGCTCGAGTCAAAGGGTTCCATCCTGAAATTCAAGCATCGCAATGTTCAGGCTTGTCGTTGCAGCATGAGCCTAATGTGAGGCTGTTTGCCCGAGGGAGCGGCGACCTCTGCGCGTTTCTGCGCCTGGCATGATCGGCTAGCTGGCTCTTTGTTGCTGCTGAGAGCAAAAGTCCAAGGATCCCGCGTCAAGCTTGCGAGCTGAGCCGAATAGCTGCCAATCGACCGACCCAGCGAGTAAAGACGAGCTGCTTCTGTCGATTCGATGGGTAACGAACCCGCGACACAGGGTCTGCGTTTTGTGTGCCCATGCGCTGGAGTCGGGGTGGCAAGGAATTTAAAAAACAGGTTCACTCGGCAGTTGACCCTATCAGCGATGAGTTGGGGATCTCGGGCAGCATGCAACAACATGCTCTGGAGCCATGGAGGGGATGACTGTGGCAGCTCTTGACAGTGTGCTGAACATGGCGATGCAAGAAGGTTGAGGATTGGAATGAGGATGGATGCGGGGTTCGGAGAGACGTTGAATGCTGACCATTGTGTATAGGAGTGGATTTGAGTTGGGTTGCTAGGGTGTGTTGATGAGAAGTGCTTGAAAGGTGTAGATGTGATGGTTGACTTGCGAAAACTGCTGAGGCGGGGTACGGCGTGATGATGATGATGATGGATGATGATGATGATAATAGAAGAGAGAGAGGGATGGATGGACAAAGAGGATCGTGGATGGCTCGGATGCATACATTGCACTGCGGGCAGCTTGGACGGTGCTGAGTCGAGGCTGCGCGCTCAAGACGGGAGTCCAACACGCTGAATAGGTTGGCGCGATCGGCATTTTCTGCGCTTGTGGACAAAGCGTGATCGGATACGGCTTGGCTTTCTCGCACGAAAGTAACGACTGTGGTCGGCATGGCTCTAACACGCCAACGAAGAAAACCACATGACAGTTACCACGACAAACTTGTGCAAGGAGGAAAAGGCACGACCGTCGTCGCGCTGGTCCATGCGCTGCAAGAGGCAAGGATCCGATTGAAGAAGTGGCTACCTCTGATTCGGAATGACGAAGAGGTGACTGTTTGACCAGCCTAAAAGTGGCGGGTTTGACAAGGTTTGATGAGAAACAGCATCGGATCGGGTGCGCTCACCACCGATTTGATTGAGATTGTACGCGACTCTTTTCAAGATTTCGAGGTGAAATGATGAGGACGATTTCGAGGACGACAGAACGCGAACGCGCTGCCGCCTAATGATTGTGTGGTTCGGCAAGGGTCTGAAAAAAGAAAAAACCATAAAAAAAAGAAGTGAAACCGAGCTTAGATTTCGACTGCAGTGAAACAGGCACCGGTGAGGAAGAAAAAAATCACGTCTCGGCGTGCGGGCAGAAGTGTAGTTGAAGGCGCTGCACAGCCTTCTTGTTGGAATTTCAACCATTCACCACGCAGTTTCATCAGGGCTGACATTGGCTTGGCCTCGATGCAATCATGCTGCATCCTATACTATGCGAAAACTGTAAGCGCCATGGAATTACATTTCAGTGCAGAATGCTCAACAAATGAACAACAAAATAAATAATAATCATTGGTTGGAAGAGGCCGAAATGGCAAAGTGTTGTCGTGCAATGTAATGTAATGTGCTGGACTGGACTGGATTGTGTCAATGCACTAGGACAGCCGAAATCGAAACCGAGGCAGGGGCCAGCATAATCTGCAGGAGGAGGCGTTTTGCAGTTTTAGGGACCAGTCCCCCAATTCTGAGCTGCGATATGACCTTAAGCTACAGTTACTGTATTCTGTAGTAATGTAGTCGGTGGTGAACAGCACTACAAAGGAACGACGACTGTTTGTGCAACGATGTGTGAGTGACGACAATGTGGTATGCTCGCTGTACCATGACATGGGCGCCTTGACATGATTGGTTGTTTGCATTTGCGGTTCGGCAAGGATGAGGCGAACTTTTGAACGGTCAAAGATGGTAGGTTGCTGCTGCTGCTGCTGCTGCTGCTGCTGCTGATGGTGATGGTGATAGCTTTCCTACAAGTAGAGCCGAGGACAGGCAAGCAAGCCGACTGCCGTCATGTATTGACAGAATTAGAAGCAGTAGTGTAGTGTAGAGTGCGGCTCGTTTAACGCTATCAGAGAGCACACAAAGTTTTCGAATCACTATCACATCAAATTGGTCTGAGCACTCTGTTGTATGCAAAGCTCCAAAAGCACCCCAGACTCGGACTCAACTGCATCTCAGTTGAAAGGGATTTTTGAATCGATGAGATTTTTTTTTTCTTCTTTTTTTCTTTCTTTTTCCCTTTAAATTTTATTTTTCGGGCTCGTCCGACTTGGTTGTGTGAGGTGAGCTGAGTTGAGCTGAGCTGAACTGTATTTTTGGTGACTGAGCCAAATTGATTTGATTTGATTTGATTTGATTATGTGCGCACCCAGCTGGCACCACCAAATTGGGTTTGGCAGCCATTTTATTAATTAATACTTTACTTTGTCAAAGCAGCCGCCCTCGCCGCCGCCGCCGACAGCGATGACTTTGCAATCGACGCTCTCACAGCTTTGGCGCACTGTGTGAAGCCTATCGGCACGGCGTGGCTGCCATCAGTGCAATTTTGCGCCCACTTTGGCTTCTCTGTGCTCCTCTTGGTCCTTGTCATCTCTTGATCCCTTTCATCAATTGATCCTGTCATTCATCCCTTTCCCCTAACCAAATCAACGCTCTTTTCGCGTTGGAACACCATCCATCTCGATCACCTTCAACCACACGCTACCAACATTACGCCGCACGATCTCTTTGTCCGACTCCATATACGCACCGCCCATCCAACAAAACACATTCGAGCTGGCTCTTTTGTGACCTCACCTCTTCATCATCCTCAGCTCTTGCTCTCCCGTAACGCCAATTCTACTTGCCCAGTTCCATCCAGCTGCACGGACTCACTCTTAGGCAGACGATCCACTATCTATCGCCATCTCTCAGCACGCTTACATGAGATAGAGCTGCGTTTGTTTCCTTACTACATCTTGCCTCCTATAGCGCGGCTTCCGCGACTTGCGGTTTCAGTCCATCCACCATGTCACAGTCTTTGTCCTATGCTACGCTTGTCGCTAGGGACCGCGAAGTCGTGCCCACCGCTCTCATCCAGCAACTCAATGCCAACGGCAGCACCGATCTCAAAAAAGTCGCCATCACCATTGTTGCTTTCGTTGGTCTAGCCCTCTTCACCGTCATCGCCTTCCAGATCCTCCGTCCCAACAACAAGATTGTCTACCAACCCAAATCCAAGTATGCCGAGGACGGTAAAGCACCGCCCAAGACATCCGAAGGCTTCTTCGGCTGGCTTCCCCCCATCGTCCGCTTCAAGGAGCACGATCTATTGCCTCTGATCGGTCTCGATGGTGTCACCTTCCTGCGCTTCATCCGCATGATGCGTTACATGCTCACCACCCTCGCCATCCTCATGTCGGTCGTGCTCATGCCCGTCGACGTCGCCTACAACATCCACAACGGAGGCGCCAGCCTCGTCACCAACAAGCTCAACTACCTCAACATGTCCAACGTCCACGGCACTTACATGTGGGCTCACGTCGGCATGAGCTACGTCGGTACCATCGTCGCCCTCTCTTTCATCTGGTATCATTACCGCGAGATGGTCCGCCTCAGATGGGCCTACTTCCGTTCCGAAGAGTATCAGACCAGCTTCCATGCCCGTACTCTCATGATCACCGACGTAGCCAAGCGATGCCAATCCGATGGCGCCATGGGTGCCGTCTTGTCCGAACTCAAGATGCCTTACCCAACCACCGAAGTGCATATCGGTCGTCGTGTCGGCCTCCTGCCCGACCTCATCGAAAAGCACAACGATCTCGTCCGCGAACTCGAGCACGTCCTCGCAAAGTACCTCAAGGACCCCAACCGCGTCCCTGCCAAGCGCCCCACCAAGACCCTCGGTGGCTTCATGGGCATGGGAGGTGAAACGGTCGATGCCATCGATTATCTCACCGAACAGATCAAGCGCGTCGAGGCGGCCGTCATGCATCAACGCGAGACCATCCAGGACAAGCAGCCGGAAATGTACGGTTTCGCTTCGCTTGCTGCCGTCGCATACGCCCATGCAGCTGCCAAGGCTCTCAGGGGAAAGAGGTACAACGGCATGCGCATCGCTCTGGCGCCCCCTCCCGCTGGTATCATTTGGCAGAACCTCACAAAATCCAGAGCGAGCCGCGCCAAATCCAGCTTCTTTGGCTTCCTCTTGCTCCTTGTGCTCTTTTTCATGAACACCTTCCCCTTGATCGCCGTCTCGCTGCTCTCCAACATGGCCGGTCTCACCGGCATCTCGTGGCTCGGCTGGCTCAAGTCCTGGCAGCAAAAGAGCTCCTTCACCTTTGCCGCCGTCTCCGGTATCGGCGCTCCCATCATCATGGGCGCCGCTTCCTTCTTCTTCCCCATCGCTATGCGCAGGATCGCAAAGTACCGTGGGGTTCAGACGCGATACAAGCTCGACCGTCTGCTCATCGGCCAGTACTTTGGCTTCCTCGTCGTTTCGCAGTTCCTCTTCTTCTCTCTCATCGGTGTCGCCCTTTCGCTCGTCTCCCAGCTCGTAGTCGAGATCAACCACAACAGCGCCCTCCAGATCATCGAAAAGCTGGGTAGCAACGCCGCCTACGCCACCAAGCAGCAGTACCTCAACCAGTCCAACTATTGGCTCACCTGGATGCCTCTGCGTGGCTATGTCGCCGTGTTCGACCTGGCTCAGGTCATCAAGCTGCTTCTCGTCTGGTTCCAAAAGGTGTTTTTCGGTCGAACCCCGCGCGACGTCCGCGAGTACACCAAGCCTCCCGTCTTCGATTACTGGCTCTACTATGCCAACTTCCTCTTCATGGCCGCCGTCGCCATGATCTATGCTCCCTTGGCTCCTCTGGTCGTCATCTTCTCAGCCGTCGTCTTCTGGGCCAATTCGTTCATCTACAAGTACCAGCTCATGTACGTCTTTGTTACCAAGCACGAGACGGGCGGCATGCTCTGGCGACCCGTCATCAACCGTCTGCTCGTCTGCATCGGCTTCATGCAGGTGATTCTCATCCTTGCCGTTGTGCTCGACACGCTCAACTACTACCAGGCCATCGCTGCGCTGCCCCCCATCCTGATGCTCATCGCCTTCAAGATCTACTGCCGCCGCACCTTTGACAGCCGCTTCGATTGGTACATCCCCAACGAAGCCGAGATCGCCGCCTCCAAGATCCACGCCGGCGATGCTCGACACAACCGTCTGCAGCGTCGTTTCGGTCACCCTTCGCTCAGCTCCAAGCTCTTTACGCCAATGGTGCACGCCAAGGTCAAGAACCTTTTGCCCCAGGTGTACAAGGGTCGTCTGGATACCGGCGTCGCCGTGGTGGATGGCCGAAAAGTCGAATCTCAACAGGTGGCGGGTGGTCTCAAGATCGCTGCCATCGAAGAGGATCAGCTGGAGTACGACCCTGCCAAGGACTCGGACGCGCGCTCCGTCATGTCCGGCACCACGCTGGGCGGCATGACCATGGCCGGTGTTGGCACGCCGACTCCTGGCCCTGGATACGGACCGAAGGGTGACTACTTTAAGGACCAGTACGCCAACTACATGGCGGGTGGACCCAGGCACGGTGCTGGCGAAGAGTTTGAAATGGCCAACGTTGGTGCGCGGGATAGCCGCGACAACTTGCTGGAAAAGCACCCACAAAGCTACAACGAGTCGTTCGATGGCACACTGGCCGGCACCGTGTACGGAGGTAAAACGTCGCCCGAGGCGGGCGCTGGCGCTCACGAACAATACAACAGCCACTCGGCAGCCACCACGCCAGGATTCGAATCGGGCGTTGCGCAGCAGATTGGATACGTGGACCCCTATTCGCAGGGCGGACAAATGTACACGCCACGACCAGGCATGCACCACAGCGCGCAGGGCAGTCAGACGAGCCTAGGATCGTATGGCAACATGCTGTACGGTGGCAACGCCGCAGCGGTTGGTGGGTACGGTGCGCCTGCCCAAGGCGGCTACGGAGGCGGACGAATGGCGACGCCGGGTGAGGCTCAACAGATTTCGCCAGGTACGGTGATCGCACCAACGTCGACACAGTACCAGGTCGGAGGATACACAACCACCTCGCCACCCAGCCAGAACCAGGGCGGCAGGTACATGGGCGGTGGCGCTGGCGGAGCTGTCGGTATGCGTCAGGCATCTGCTGATCCTGCCTACCAGCCACAGCACGGTGCATACGGCAGACAGTCGCCGCAGGCGCCACCGTATCAGCAGTACGCTTCGCCGCCGCCGCCGCCGCCGCAGCAGCAGCAGCACTATGCTTCGCCGCAACAGCAGCAGTATGCTTCACCGCAGCAGCGACAGCAGCAGTACTCGCACCGACAACAGCCGAGCGGAGGTAGCTACAACTCGCAGCCGCACGGCTCTCCACGATATGGCCCGCAGCCTGGTTCGGGTCAGCAGCCACCGCAAGGAGGTCGTCATGGCGGCTATCAGCGCTGAGCTGCACGCTTTCTCAGGTAGAACATCTCTGTCCCTCTCTCTCGGTATCGAACAATTGCTTTGCTCTCTTTGTAAGCTTCGGTGTCATCTGCCGCATGTATTCTCAGCTTTTTGCTCTGCTCTCTAGGCAGCTTTGTGAGCGGCAGGCAGGCGTCCGTTGTGGCTTTCCTTTTGCAAGTCGGTGTCTACGTTGAGATGGTCGCACAGTGCACCGACTACGCAGAGACGACGCTCAACTTTGAAGATGCCAGAACTGCTGCGGCTCGCGTTTCAACAGCATTTGTCAAATCGACGTGACTGCTGGTTTGGTATAAGCGCGGCTGCATTGTAAGCCACAACAAAGCAGCATGACGCAGGTGGGAGATTGAGATATGCCGTAGAGCTCACCGAATGCATGGGCCAGCCAGCCAGCCAGCCACTTTGAATATAAATACAGTAGTAAAATAATAAATAAAATCAAATTATAAATCAAAGTCGGTGTGGACCCTCTCTCGGACCACAACCACTCACACCATATACACTACTCACGATAGCAAGCTCAGCTTTGTCACTTGAAGTGCTTCCGCGGTTAAAATTGGCTCGTTCCAATCCACCGTCACCTCGGTTGCTCAGGATAGACAGCTTGGTCGGCGCATACAACCTCCCAAGCCGTCAGAGCCCACATCGGTTCAGCATACTCATACCCGTACCACCCAGCTCGCTGCCTTGCACCGACATTGGCTTGGGCTATCAACCCATCAACCCAACCACCGATAACACTGCTTTAGAAGCTAGACCTAGCTTCTCTATACCGTTCGATCGCTAATACAACCAACGCATGGACATGATTTCATCGTCTTGAAGTTGTCTCGATTTCTCTCACGGCGGAACGAGTGTCTTCGCTAGGCGCTTACGTCTGACGCCTAGGCGACCGTCTTGACCATGTCGTCGGTGCACTCAGAAGATGCGTCCAGACCCAACCGGCAAGCTCATCATTTCGCATTCAGTCAAAATGGCAACGAGCATCCATCGACCGCATCGCCTCAGAACGACCGGTCCAAGTTCGAATCGACTGGCCACGCTCAACAAGCCAGCGATCACGACACAGTAGAGCAAGCATCGCAGGTCGATCGTCTTACAACGTCAAACCAACTCGTGGCTCCCGCTCAAGAAATAAGCATGCTCTCCGAACAAGCAAGCTCCCTTTGTGTGCCACAACAGCCCCATGGAACGGCAGAATCAACAGGCTCCCCCAGCTTACTTGTTCCACCTTCCTTAGCACCCGACTCTTCCGTCGGCAGCCCAATGAGCAGTGCTCACGCCAATAGTCCCGCCTTGCATCCCTCTTCAGCCTTGTGGGGCCATCAAACCATCACCGAAACCGACGATCCATTTGTCGATCCAACGGCGCGATCCATGCACCGCGATGAGATTCTGTCGGTTCTCGAGGCTCTTCACCGATGCCCTGTCGCTGATTTGCAGACCAAACTCCATCTCGGCGGCCATCTCCATCGCATGCTTGTTGAAGCCACTTTCACTTCCCGTTCCGATCCTGCTCACATCTATCGCGAAGTATTTCGAGAAGCTGGCGGCTTCCTCGTCGTTGTCCAGCTCATCTCGACTCTCGATCATCAGCCTTCACAAATCGAGCCAGGTACCCACTCTGCACTTCAAGTCGAGGTCTTCAAGCTCGCCCTCTCGATCTTGTCAGCGTCCTTGGTTCGACACCCCTTGAACATCAAAGCCTTCGAAGCCACGATCGGTTGGAAAGCTCTCCGCGATGCTATAGCCATTGCTGGCAATCTCGTCCCGGCCGATCAGGTCTTCGGCTCGCTTCTTGGTCTAGCTGTGGCCGACATCCCCACCTACGCCGGTCGCATCTTCTCGGTACGTCGCTACCTTGCCGATCACGCTCCTCGCCACAACAACGACGAGCCTAGTCAAGCCTCAAATTCCGCTTTACATGACATGCTCGAGCAGAGAATCCGGGACCAGTGGATGCCCGTGCCCAACATCGTCTTCCCCCACGCCGTTCGGATTGCAGTGCAACTCTTGCTTGCGGAGCCATCAACGGTCCAAAGTTCGAACGCAGGAGCCCTCGATTCCAAATGCGTGCAAATCGTACTGCATACTCTGTTGCGTCTTGTATCGACCAATCGTAGCAATCAGACGGTTTTGGCAGCCATCGGACTTTCGTCCCTCCTTCTAGACGCCACCCTCCCCATCCACCACCGAAGCGAATCGCATACCATGTCCAAGGATCCACGTGAAAACGCCAGACCGTTCCCTAGCATGCTGACCAACCATCGAGATCTTCTCGCAAAGGTCTTGCAAAGTCTCTATGCAGCAGCTGGTATCCCCGATAAAGATGGTCGAAAACTTCTCATCTATCTCTCTACATCGCCTCCACGCAATGGCCAAGACACTGCGTCTCACGACGATCAAGGCGATCGCGTGCTCGATCTTCTTCTCGACGTCGCCAACACCTCGCAGCAGCCAAACTCCGTCCTTTTCAGCATGGCGGAACACGGCTACGCATCTCTCGCCTTTTCGACCTTACGCCGTCCTTTTCCTCCGCCCTCTACTTCCAGAGGCTTCACCTTTGTCACCACTTTCTCGATCGATCGCATAGAGCCCAGCATACCCATCGAGTTGCTCACCCTCTTCGATTCGCAAAGGTCCTTCCACGTTCAACTGTCCATCGAGCCCGGTACCGGCCTTTTCAGCTACACCACCTCTCTCCTCGCCTCGTCTCCGCCAACACGCTTCAACAATGCCAGCATCATCGTGGGCAAGCGCTACCATCTTGTTCTCGTCCACCTTCACCCTCGAGGTGGCGCGCAGATGTCGCCAGCCAGGCTGTTCGTGGATGGTGAGCTTGTAGAGGAGAAGCTCGCGCCATGGCCTGCTGCAGCTCGAAACGCAGCTCAGAGCAATGCTTCAGCCACAAACTACATCGACAATCCAGTCCGAGCCATCCTTGGCTCGTCTCCCGGCTCGCTCAACAGTAACCTCCATGGACCGCATCCCACCGATTTTCGATCCCGCACCAATCGATTAGTCTGGTCACTTGGGCCAACCATGCTGCTAGACGATGCCGTGCCGAACGACCTACCGCTTGTCTTTTACGAGCTCGGCCCTCGATACATGGGCAACGCTCAAGACTCGCTAGGTCGATTCTTGACCTACCGGGCCAGCGCAAACATCAATCTCCGATTGGACCAGGCTGCCAGAAGAACCCCCACAGCCATCACCAGTGGCGGACCCACACTCAGCGAAAGGGAGTTGGCCAACATGCCATTGGTGACAGCCATTGCTGGGAGAGCCAGCGACCTTGTCTCTGAGGAGAAGCTATATTTTGTCGTCAATGCAGCCAATTCCGCTCTCTTCCATCGGTCGACTGCACGAACAAGCTCCTCCTCGGATTCGAACCGAACGTCGGGCTCGCGCGTTCTGCTCAACCAGGCTGTACCTCTCAACCGAGATGCCGTCGGCTCTTCCTTTGGAATCGCAAAGATGTACGGTGACCCTGCACTGCTAGTGCTACAGCCGCTGGACGAGATGATCTGGAAGCTTGGAGGTTGTGCTGTCCTGCTCAAATTGGTTGCAAATGCTGAGGCCACCGAGACTCTGGCCAAGACTCTGCGACTCTTCCTCAACCTCATCTCCCAATCGTGGCGTCTTAGTGAGGACATGGAGCGATGCAAAGGATACGAAGTGTTGGGCGCCTTGCTGCACTCCAAAACTCATCTTTTCAACGTTGAGATTGCCACCCTCATCTTTGAAGCGGTCGGGATCGATGTCACCGGCGAATCCGCTCACGACGCCTCGCTTCTCGTAAACCCCTTCCTGTACCGCATAGTGATGCTCGACTTTGAGCTGTGGTCCCACACCAATTCGGAACTGCAGAGCAGGCATCTAGAACACTTTATGCTGCTCCTTCGCACCTCTCGCCACCGAAGGTTCAATGCCAAACGGGTGGCCAAGATGCAGATCATCAAGAAGCTCCTCCACGCCATTCGATCCGATATCTACCCGCCAAGCTGCACTCCCTTGCTCACCGAATCGTTGCGTGCACTGCTATCTTCATCGTTCACAGATGCATCCGTGAGGATCGTCACGTCCTTCCTGGCAGCACAGCTATGTCGCACCACGACATCACAAGACACAACTGCACCTTCCCCAGCGCTCCAACCTCGACCTATACCGAAGCGTGCTGCTACAACGGATTTAAGCCGGCTCCCACCGATCTCCGTCCACAAGGGGCAACGCGCTGCTCAGGCACTACCAGCTTCGAGCATCGCCACATCATCTGGCCTAAGCCATCATGGCTTGCCGCATGCGACTCGCCAAGCGCTTGCTATCTTTGAACTCTTCACGACGATGCTTCAGGAGCGCCGCAGTCACCTCTTCCGCCTCGCTGATTCGATCAACGTCAAATGGCTGATGATCTTCTTCCACCCGCGAGCTGAGCGTAGAGCGGCCGAATTGGCCCTTCAAATCCTAGCAAGACTTTTGCTTCATCCGGAGCTCAGCTATGCTCAGCGTTTGAGCACATCGGGTGGCTTCAAGGTGCTCGAAAGGCTCCTGCCTCGCTTCTGGTCGATTCCGTCGCTCTTTCCGCTCCTGTGGTCTGCTCTCTTCGGCATCGAAGTGCCAGATCCGATTCCGACTCTGTCCGACTTGGTTCCTCTGCCCTCTCAAGGGCAGGTGAGATCGATTTTCTGCGCTCCTGTTTTGCGAGCTATTCTTTCGTGCTTGAAAGAAGGCATGCGTCTCGTGGCAGACAAGCAGAGTACTACGAGCGGAGGTCGCTTCCGACGTGGACGGCCGCGTCCATCCGAAACCTTCGAGCATCACACCTCCAGATCGGCAACGACCGGTGATTCAGGTGATGCTGATCCAACTGCTGTCGCATCGCCTGGCTCGGATGCGATTTCGAGACAAAGGCACGCTCGCAAACGTAGCCAGTCGATGAACGTGGACGTCAAGGCGTTGGAGAAAGCAGCACAAGCGTCCAGCGAACTCGCCATGCTGACGGAGACAGCAGAGCTCTTGCGTGGTTACGGGTATCGCTCGTCGGAATTCAGGGAACTTCTCTTCTCGCCGATCATCCTGCGTGGCTTGGTCGACTGCATATTTCTTTTCATCGGTGGAAGCACTGCTACGCACCCAAGTGTCTCGGCGGGCGAACTTGCACGCGAAGGTAGCTCTAGCGCCTTGGTTCGATCCCAGCCGACTACATCGTCGTCGGAGGGCATCTTCGGCATCGCCGATTCTCTGTTAAGTCTATTGGCACAGCTGGCTGTTGATTCGCTTCTTTCGACCCACTCGATCGCGATCCTCACAGCCATCGATCATGCTCTACCACCCACTGATCTAGCACAGCAGACCGTCTTTCGGCGTGCCTTCCTAGCCGAGACCACACATAAGCTACGTCGGGTGATTGCCAAGCAGCCGAGACACGTGATGACTGCGGCTGATTGCACTGCTCTCTTCATCGAGACGGCGTCGGAAGAGATCCTGGCTGACAGCACGGATCTGGAGGAGCAATTGTACCAGGCCATCCTTGCCTTGCTCCGAATTTTGCCTTTGGCCGACGGCAGCACTGCGAAGCCCATTCACCGAGCTGCTACAACGCTGTACATGAGTCTCAATCGCATCGTTCTGCTTCGACTCGCAAAAGAGAACCGTTACGTTCTTACATTAGACGAGATCCTGCAGAACCAGGCCGTTGTTCTTCATCCGGCCAACCAGGACCGCCACTTTTTCGAATGCCTCGCCAATCGCCTCCTTCACGTGCTGCAGATCTCTGCTTCAGCGCCACAACAAGAGCATGCCGCCGAGCTACACGTCAAAGCCTTCACCCTGTTCAATCTGTTGGCGCTCGCAAGACCGACGATAGCGGAAGGAGAGCCGATGGCAATGTTCAATGAGTCGCAGCAAAAGCAAGGGCCTGGTAGCGGGACGATCGAGGAAACCACCGGCAACACTCGATCGGATCCGCCTACTCTTGCCTACGAAGCAGTGTGGAACAGCATAGCCAAGAGCAGAGAAACGCTGAAAGCTGCAGCTCACATGGAACGCCTCCAGCAGCTGCACGACTCGCTCCGCCGCGTCGACACACGCGAGCAGGTGATCACCAACACTGAGAATCGCATGATCGTCTGGCATACCAGCTTGGTCAAAGCCGAGGACATCCGCAAAGCCAAATTTATCAACGACCTCCGCGAGATGCACGTTTTTGCAGGTATGCAATGGCGCGAGCTTCAGTTTAACTTGACACGAGAGCGGGCGCTATTAGCGCCGACCGGATTGGCTGCACAGAGCCATGCCAAGGCGAGCAAGGCTATATGGCGACTCGACCCTACCGAAGGTCCAGATCGCATTCGTCTCAAGCTTCGGCAATTGGACGAAACCGAATCGGTCGACACCAGTGTCGCAGCGCCCCAGCTTGTCGAACCAGACGACGACTCGGTGGTGGTCCTGTCGCCCAAGCCTGGGATGCATGGAGATCTGTGGGACAGTGCCGATGCTCCAGTTGTGGAGACCCCGACGTCTCCGCCACTGCCGGCTTCTCTCGAAAACTCGATCGATTCCAGACGGGCCGGCGGACACTCAACCATCGAAGCCACCGATGCTGCAGGGAGCGTGGCCGCTGAAACGTCGGGCGAGTCGTTCCACGAGGACAAGTTCCGGCGTGTACTTCGCTCACTCGAACGAGGCGATGTGATCGAAGCCGTCTTCAACACCTCGCGCGTTGTCGGCATCGAATCGAGGGGCTGTCTGCTGATCCTGGGAAAGCTGTGCGTGTACCTGATGGATGACTACTTCCAACGACCCAACGGCGAGCTGATCAATGTGTGGGAAGCCCCGGCGGACGAACGAGATGCCCTTGTGATGGCCACGCTGGCTGGTGACGCCTCCAAGCCGTCGGAGTTGGTTCGCGAGCTGGAAGGCGAGGCGCAGACGCGCAAATGGGCGTGGTCGGCTGTGCAAATCTGCCACAAGCGCTCATGGCTTCACCGTCGCACGGCCGTCGAGATCTTTTTCGAGGATGGACAAAGCTGTCTGCTCGTCTGTCCCGAAACGGCGACGGCGCAGAAGATGCATCGCGAGCTCCAGATCCGCGCGCCCTCAGCTGTCGCATCCGCCCAAGCTATGCACGAAGCGATTCGGGAACGTGCCTCGGCAAGTAGCGGGTCGTCGGGTGCCTCTGCTGCTTCGCCATCTGGTCTTGGCTCCAGACTGGCGGGGGCAGTGCTTGGCCGATCCTCAAGTTGGGGCACCATGACATGCGCTTGGCGCGAAGGACGGCTGAGCAACTTTGCCTACCTCATGGCTCTGAACACGTTGGCAGGACGATCGATGAACGATCTCACTCAATTTCCCTGCTTCCCGTGGGTGCTCGCCGACTATAGCAGCGACGATCTCGATCTGAACGATCCAGCCACGTTTCGAAAGCTCGAGCTTCCGATGGGAGCACAAACGCCGATTCGGCGCAAAGAATTCGAGGAACGTTACGTCCAGCTTCAAGAAGTCGACATGGAGCCGTTCCATTACGGTACCCATTATTCGACGGCATCGACGGTGTGCGGTTTCCTGATCCGTACGCGGCCGTTCGAGCGCCTGCTGATGGCGTTGCAAGGCGGCAATTTCGATCTTGCCGATCGCACCTTTGGATCGATAGGCAAAGCATGGCTATCGGCGTCAGAGCTGTCGCGTGGCGATGTACGCGAACTGATCCCAGAGTTCTTCTACCTGCCCGAATTTCTGAGCAACCTCAACCGGTTCGACTTTGGCATCACGCAATCCGGCGAGTTGATCGACGATGTCGAGCTGCCTCCGTGGGCCAAGAACGACCCTCGACTGTTTGTGCTTAAACATCGAGAAGCGCTGGAGTCCGAGTACGTATCGCAGCACCTGCATCACTGGATTGATTTGATCTTTGGCTATCGGTCACGCGGAGCAGAGGCGATCGAGAGCACCAACGTGTTCCATCCTCTGAGCTACGAGGACGCTGTGGACCTGGATTCGATCGAATCTGCCATGGAACGGCAAGCAGCCGCTCAGGCGATCCACAATTTTGGGCAGACGCCATCGAAGCTGTTCAACCATCCGCATCCCCAGCGACTGAGGAGGCCGTATCCGTCGTTGTCGACCTCGGAGCGCTTCGGGCTGCTGGAACATCCGCGCTTGGTGGTGCAGAGTATTGCGCCGATCCGCACGCTCAAGAACCCGGTGCACTTTATCTATCCTTTCCATCCCGAGAAGGCATTCGCGTCGCCCAAGGACTACCTCATCCTCCCCAAGCTGGGAATTTCGCTGTCGACGGACCATCTGGACGGGAGCTTGCGGATGTACAGCTCTCGCGACACCAAACGAGCGCTGGCGGTGGTGGAGCAGATGGTGCCGGATCGCATCACTTGCATCGCGCAAGCGCGAGCCAGATCGTTGGTGGCAGGTAGCTCGGATGGCATGGTGAGCATATGGGAGCTGGATGGTGCCAAACGCGAGGTGACGCTGTCGAATTTACTTCGGGGTCATGGCGATGCGGTGCTTTGTGTAGCGGCATCGTCGGCGTGGAGTGTCGTGGTGACGGGGTCCAAGGATAAGACGGCGATCGTGTGGGATTTGAACCGCGGAACGTACGCGCGTTCGCTGCGGGGACACGAATCGGGCGTCCATCTGGTGGCCATCGACGAAAAGACGTGTCATTTGGCTACAGCCTGCGGACCTGAAGTCAGGCTGTGGTCGATCAATGGAGAGTTGCTGGCATGTCTGGCGACGAGCGCCAATCTGTCGGAGCCAGTGTCGAGCCTGGCGTTTTTGGAGCGCGACTATCACGTTGGACGACTCGCGGTGCTTCTCACGGGACATCGGGGTAAAGTGATTGCTTGGGAGGCCGTCTCTGCGCACGCGACGACGCCGTCCACTTCGAGCAACTACAACAATGGTGTGCGTCGATCGCCATCGGGAGTATTGTCGTTGACGAAACAACAGCAGCGGCGAGTGGCTTCCGAGAGCAGTGTACATTCGCAACATCAGCGCACCCGATCCGCCACGGCTGGCGACGGTCCACTTTGGCGACTGGTGCCGATGCATGTGCTGGAGCATCACGACCGTTTGACGAACGAAGGCAATGCGAAAGGCGCTGGCTTGCATGGGCGACCATTGATCACGGCGATCGCAACCACGCCGCGCATGGTGTTGACGGGAGATGAGTATGGACGGCTGTACCAGTGGACGCTGGTGGGCGAGGCAGTGACGGTGCCGGACTCGTTCTCATCGCACTGTATGAATTCGAGCTGTGGAAAGCGTTTCGGTATGCTGGAGGGGAGGAGGAGCTGTGCGGGATGCGGAGGGCTGTTCTGCAGTGCGTGTGCGGTGGGTCACAGCGAGTTCGGTGCGCAGCAGCAGCAGCAGCAGCAGAGGTTCTGCCCTCACTGCCATGTGGCAATCGACAGTTCGGGCTACTTTACGCAGCTTGCGGTGGGGTCGAGGAAGTAGAGGCAGATGTGAATTCGCCAGCAATACAGGTAGAGTGGTTGTATATAGTTTTCTTGACACAGGTGATGGGTTCAAGCCGAGGCTCTCGATTGAAGCATGAAGAGGGGGTGTATGAGTGAGCTGGTTGAGGTTTGCTGATTTGACAGCAGGGCTTTCGATTCGATAAATCTGACAACGATGAATAATGATTAATTTTCGAAACTGAGTTGATTTGTGGAAAAGAGAGGGAGAAAGTGCTGGTGAACTATGGAAAATGCTAGAAACCACGCGTAAAATCCTGGCTATTCGCCGCAATTATTATTGGACCCGTATTGCAGCTGTCACGCGCAACGTCGGCATCCAAGGTTCAGTCATGTTGTCAAGTATCGCCGTTTGGCGCATTGACCGGCTTGAAGCTTGAAAGCGCCATGTGACTGTTGTGGGAAATAGAGGATGTGGAAGCATCGAGACGGTTCGTGAGGCTTGGTGCAGCTCACTTTGGCAGTGCTTAGCAAGATGCTAAGCTATTGTATGGCAAGAGGTGATGGCGAGGTGCACTGGCTGGCTTGCTGACGTGGACTCTTTGTTGTAGCTCGATGCTCAGTCGATACGCGTTGCCTCTTTTCGACAAGGTTGCTCGGCAGTGCCGCTTTGCTGAGGGAGCTGAGCTGAGCAGCATTCCATACAGTCATCCAAGGGAGCTATCAGCGTCAAGACCGATTGGGCGAGAGAACAAGGTATAAGTAGAGCTGATTTCGCGATCATCTCACTTCCTCTTCACCAACAAACACAAACACTCAAACACACAAGCACGCACACACACACACACACACACACACACACACACACACACACACACACACACACACACACACACACACAGCCACACGACGATTCAAAATCAATCCTCCCCTCCCCATCTCCAACATTGATGCGTCCAGCGCTTCGACTTGCACTTCCAAGTTCTACCATTTCTTGCATTTCTCGCAACGCACGCACGCCACGCCTCGCTCGAATCTCTACCATCAAGCCCACTGCCTCGACACGATCGATCAGTACCAGTCGAGCCAACATGTCTCTGCTTCGACCCTCTAGCTTTTTCAACTCTCCGCTCGACGAGTTTGACCTGTTCCCGTCGTCGTCGCTTCGCGATCTGATGATGATGAACCCGTTTGCTGCGGCTGCAGCTAGTCGACCTAGCATCTCTTCGGGCGACTATCGAATCTGGTCTGGACCCAAGGTGGATCTGCACGAGGAAGACACCAAGTTTATCCTCACGGCCGAACTTCCCGGAGTCAAGAAGGAAGACGTCAAGATCAATGTGGATGCAGACCGACGCCGCCTTACTCTGGAAGGTCAGATGAAGAGCGAGTACACTTCGGAGCAGCAGCCACCCAAGGACCAGGCTGCCCAGGTTGAGGTGGGCGATCAGAAGGGAGACTCGACCGAGGTCACCAAGAAGGACGAGGCAGGTGCAGTTGGAACTGTAGGCCACGCTCTGGTGTCGGAGCGCGTGTATGGTTCGTTCAGCCGCTCATTCACTCTTCCTGTCACTGCCAACCTGGCAGATGATGCTTCACTCAAGGCTCGCTTCAGCGATGGACTGCTTCGCCTCGAAATTGCCAAGAAGAAGGAGGAGCACTCCAAGACTCGCCAGATCGCCATCGAGACAGCCTAAGCGACCGACAACCAGGATGGCATTGATGTGATCTGATTCGGTTGATTTCTTGATTCGGTCCGAGATTGTTGCGCTTTTGATTCGTTTGTCATTTCTTGTTGCTTCCATTGCTCTCATACCTACCTCATCTTGTTGGTTTGCACCTCATCGTCATTTTAGTTTGTTTGCAATTTTTCAAAGTAGTGTTAGTTTCACATTTTACTCGGTGTAGTATTGCTGGCTTGGTGTCTTGAAAAGAGTTGTTGGTGTTAAATTGAGTGAGAATTGGGTAAAGGGCAAAACAAAACGGCTAAAAGTGTCAAGTCAGCAGAAATGGGGTCGCTCGGCCAAGAGTTTTCTTAGAATCGCTGAATCGGCACGACGGCGAATAAGTTTTGGAAAGAATTGGCGCGCGTCGGACGTTCTTAACTCTGGCTCAGTCAGTCAGTCAGTCAGTCAGTCAGTCTTTTCACCAAGACCAACACTCAAATCGACAGACAAAAGAAAAGAAAGAAAAAGAAAAAGAATCCTCTCTTGCCGATCCTACAGAAGCTCGACCCTTTTTTTTTTTTTTTTTTTTTTCTAGCTTCTCAACGCCAACGTACAGCACAGTACAACACAGTACAATACAGTACTGTTCAGTAGAGTGAGATTTGTATGCAACCATCTGCAGCTTGCTACCATTCAACACAGCCCTGTCGGCACCAACACCAACAAACAGCCATGTGGTGACTTTTTGACATTATTGTGTTTGCTTGCTCGCTCCACTGAATGCTGGCTGGTCTTGCTTTTCTCCCCCGCTTTCGCTCTTCCATTACCCTCCCTCTCTCTAGCTCTCTCTCTCTCTCTCTCTCTCTTCTCTCTCTCTCTCTCTCTCCCGTTTACCCATTCACAACCATCATCCTCTTCGCTTTTCGCTCGAAAGGGAACCTCTTGCTCTTTGATTCACACAAACGCAGGCGGTCTTGATCGGCATCTACTTGCCCAAAAAAAATGGCTCGACTTGCAAGGCTTGTGGGCACCATGGTGGCGGTAGCCTTGGCGGCCGACGTTGCCGTCGCTGCTCCTTCCACCCTTTCTCAATCCTCGGCGCTGACGAAACGTGCCAGCGTCTGCAATGGTTATGCCGAACTGTGCGATCGTCTCTACTCGAACGTCACCTACATCGGTGCACACGACAGTTACGCCATCGGAGACCTCGACAGCGCCGTCACCGGTCACAATCAGGAACAACCCCTCACCACACAACTCAACGACGGTATCCGTCTCTTGCAAATCCAGGCTCACAAGAATGCCACCGTCAACTCTGGTTCTGGTATCGAACTTTGCCATACTTCGTAAGTATTCTTCCTTCATTGCATGCGCTGTGCCCAATTCGACAGCTCTGCACCCCACCACCACATCAAACCCACTCTTCGATCATCATTCCACGGTAGGCGTTGCTTTTTCTTTTTTCATTTGAAAAGCTAAAATCCATCCTCAATTTTGCTTTATTTAAAAATACTTTTGAAACCGCTCACCCCGACCGGCAACAGATGCGAGATCCAAGATGGCGGCTCGCTCGAAGATTACCTCGCCACAGTCAAGGCATGGGTGGATAGCAATCCAAACGAAGTGCTCACCATTCTGATTGTCAATTACGATGACCAGCCCGTTAGTTCGTTTGCCAAAGCCTTCTCCTCCACCGGTTTGGCGGACAAAGCGTACGCTCCCCAAAACGCCGCCACCTCCAAGAATTCTTGGCCTACGCTTGGCTCCATGATCGAAGCTGGCAAAACCGTGGTTGTCCAGATCGACAACTCGGCCGATATCACCTCGGTTCCCTACATCCTCCCGCACTTTTCCAACGTTTGGGAAAACCCATACAACCAAATCTCGGTGCCGTTCAATTGTTCCGTGGATCGAATCAATCAAGGTTCCTCGCCGGACAATCTCATGTACTTGATCAATCACTTTCTCGACGATTCGTTCAATCTGTTTGGAACCAATGTGCTTGTGCCCAATATTGCACAGATTGGCACGACGAATGGGTATGCGTCCATCATGGAGGATGCTAACAATTGTGCGCTCATGCATGGTAGTTGGCCTACTTACGTGCTTACCGACTTTTACGACCAGGGCAACGCAAGTGTCTTTCAAGCCGCTGCCAGCATGAATCGCGTACAATATGTGTTTAAACCCATCGGTAATGCAACCACACCAGCTGGTGGTGGTGGATCATCCGCTAATTCAGCCTCAGGTTCAACATCCAAAAGCAGCAACGCCTCGAGTTCAAGTCAATTCATCGCTTCCATATTCTCCCTCACCGCCATATCCACTCTCTTCGCTGCACTCCTTTAGCCCACTACTGTACTGTTGGATTTCTTTCTCTCTCTCTCTCGTTTTGCGCATCAATATCGGACAATTTCTTTTCTTTTTTTTTTTTTTTCGCATATTTCCTTCTTTGTTCACTCTGCGTGGAGTAATGTGAGCGGCGGGAGGGGGGGGAGGGCGTGGCGGTTAATCTTTGAACTGAATCTTTGCTCCAGCGGGTAGCGCTCCCCATTGCGGCGTTGGCGGTGGCGGTGGCTGTTGCTGTTGAGGTGCGGGTGAAAGAGACCAAGATTCCCCCTGCTCCTGCTCCTGCTCCTGCTGCTGTTGCTGTTGCTGTTGGTGATGGTGGTGAGGGGTGGACAAATCATTCACGCCAACCCGACCCATCTTCTGCACCAACCAATGCAGCTCAACCTGCCTTGTCCTCGCCCACTCCTTAACCGAATCCCTGTACGCACTCAGAATCTTGGCTAAACCGTTATAAAACTGCAGCCCTTCGACGAGATTGCTCGACAACTCCCTATACTTGCCGTAAGCCGAATCGAGGTTTTGCAGCGCGCGCTCTCTGCGCCTGATCGCTGCATCGCTCTTCCTCGCCTCGACAAACGCGGCATTTCTCGCCTCGATCCGCTCCAAAAGTGCAAGCTGCGACTGGGCGGATTCTTCCAACTGGCGCCTCAACCGTGCATACTTTTCCAACTGCTCGTCGAACAACTCATCAAACTCGGCTGCGGTAACGTCGGTGGAGAGCCTCGCAGCTTGGCGCACCACCAACGCGCGAATATCATCCTGTGCCGCCACCGCCTTGGCCTCGGTGACAAAAGCGGATCGTAAAGTCAATAAATCATCCAAATGCTCCAACTCCTCGCGCAACGCCCTCACCGCTTGCACCTGCTTGTCACCCGCCTCCCCCTTCACCCGCACCCCTGCGGACGAGGAAGGGACAAACACCTCCAACCCGGCGACATTACCGGAAAGCACACCGATCAGCTCCTCCCACTCGGCCAACTTGCCCCTTACGATCTCATCCGATGCGGCCGCCTTGACCAGCGTAGCATGGTACTCTGCCGCCTGTGCCTTGAACTCGCCATTCGCCTCGCTCGAACTCTGCCTCGCCCACTGTTGCGAATCCAACGCACCCGCAGCGCGCACCGCTTCATCCTCGCGCTCCTCGTGCTCGATCAGCGCCAACGCTTCCGCCAACGTCTCCCTGTCGGTAGCGGCGATGCGCGCCACGTCGGCGGCAATACGCTGCAATCGCTCCAAGCCGCCCTCAGCTACAACCTCTTCGTGCTTCCGCAACAGCGAAGGCGGCAACCCCATCGGCTGCTCCAACGCCTGCAACGAACCGGGCAGATTCAAACTCTGCAACACACTCGTCGCCAACGCATCCAACTCATCCCTCCTCCCCACGATCTCCTCGCGCACATACGAATCCTTCCGATCATCATAGATGCTGATCGCCAAATGCACACCATACGATACCAACTCGGCGAACAACGGCCTGCCAAACCCACCCACCTCGCTCAACATCCCGATCGGCTGGACCACCTCGGGCGGCGTCACCGCTTTGACCATCGCTGCGGCCTGGATGGGCGCCAATTGGCTGGCGGGCGTGACGGCTTCGAGGTAGATGAGATCGTTATCGCGCGTGGCTCGCGCGATGTTGGTCTGGATGATCTGATGCAACGACTTGAGATCGTTGGTGATCGCATCCGAGACGCCGCGTTTGGCCGAATCCAGCGCCTTCTTGACATGCGCCTCAGCTACGTGCAACCGCCCAAGTTCGTCTCCGTACCGATTCGAAGCGAGGTCGTCGCACGCTTTGCGATACAGCGCCGCGGCTGCAAAGTGAAACCTCTTCACCACCAGGTGGTTCTCCCACCCACTCGGAAGCGTGATCTTACCCACATCGCCACCGTCCGGTTTGGCCCGATTAGCATCCGTCGTACCGTCCGAAACTGCCGCGAGCGCCGAGGCATAGAACTCGGCCACCTTCTCCGCCAGCTTGGCGATGGTGGCATCCTTGAGCCGATCCATCACGGCTTTTTGCCAGAAGCATTCCTGTGCTTGGGCGAGCATGACGTCCCTGACGCACGTGAGAAGTCGTAGATTAAGATCGGGTGAGGGCGGAGTGAGATGCTGCGTGGGTTCCACTAGGTTGTCGATGATGTGCTGCATGATTCCTGCGGCGTTTTGGAACCAGGCGGTGGCGCGTTTGATGCTGTCCTTGTCTGCCCTGGTCTCGGCACATCCCAATGCTGAGTACAGGCCGGCTAGCGACCACAAGACGTTGGCGGTTTCGTAAGCAAGATCCGGGTGGGCGATGGTGTCACTGGTGGCGTAGCTGATGCCGGAGGCTGGAACTGCTTCGGCAGACTTGGTGGCGTCCATGGCACCGGAAATGCTGGTGGTCCAGGAAGGTAGACTGGAAGGGAAGGAAAGCGACCAGGGGAAGGAGAGGTTGATATCGCTGGGGAACTTGGTGGCGAAGAAGACGAGTTGGGCATGGTATTTGAGCAGAGGTTCGATGGAGGCGACGTGCACTTCGGCAGAGGCAGCTGCGTCTCGGAGACGGACGAAATCGCGAATGTCATTGGTGAAAGCGTCCGGGTGGGTGTCTGTGTAGTTGTGGGAGATGTAGTTGCGAATGGCGGTGGTGAGAGGGGTGGAGAGCGAGGGTGTACGCTTGGGCGGGATGGAGAGGATGTTGCGTGGCATCGTTCTGATGCTTTCCTCCACAGCCGCTAATGCTGATGGTGATGCTGATGGTGGTGATGGTGGTGATGATGTGGATGATAGCGTTGATCCAAGTCAGTGTCGACTGTAAAACCTCCACCTCAACACCAAATTACCGGCGTTACTGTGTCGACCTAACATAACACGGTCTTTTTTCTATCCTCGGAATTCGGGCACAGTCGTCCCACGTCTTTTGATTTTTTTGATTTTTTTTTTTGTTTTGTTTTCTCCACTCGAACAACATCTTCCTGCCTTTCCTTTGACTCCGTCCCTCCTCTGCCCTCCATCCCACATCGCCACCACGATCGCACGATCGACTGGCGCCATCTATACCCAAGCGGGACAATAATAGCAATGTCTGCTGCTTCCACATCCGCTGCCGCTGCCACCGTTGTGGCCACGGATGACCAACCCACCGCGCAACAGCTGCTCTTCGCCAAATCCATCATGCTCACCTTTGAGCTGTGGCCAGCCATGCGTCTTGCTGTCTCGGAAGAATGGGGCGGCCAGGACTCTGCCGACAAACGCGACTTCCTCGTCTCCCACCTCTGCGACAACTATGGCAATCCCGGCTCCGCCTTTGAACCCGATCTCGACGACCTCGCCGATATCCTCGAGGGATACATGATCGACGAGTACGAAGCACGTCTCGAGGACGGATCCCCCGACTGGGTTGCAGGTCGAATCGTCGGCATGCACAGGGTCATCTTTGGTTCTGCAGACGACCTCACCAAGGCGCAATCGGCGGTGCAGGAGTTGGAGAAGGCGTACGAGCAACTTAAGGGTAAGAAGGCCAAGTTTGAGGCAGGTCCGAATCAAGATGGTGAGTTGGATGGTAGTGAGGATGAGGATGAGGATGAGGATGAGGATATGAGGGATGCAAGGGTGTTGGTGCGCGAGCATGGGGGTGAGATGGAGGCTGATAGGGCTGGTGCCAGGGTTGGGCTGGAACAGGATCAGGCGAGGGCAGAGAGGCAGCAGAGGCAAGAGCCAGTGGTGGATCAAGATGGGTTTGAAACTGTCGTTTCTCGTAGACGTCGCAAGTAGAACTCTTAACTCCTATCGACTTGTTCATAACTAAGGTACTCTATTTCAATTGTTGTCAGATTTGACAGCAATCACTTTGTCGCAAGCAAGCTTTGACGATTTTTGACAAAAATGGAAAATGTGCCGAGAAAAAAGGCCAGAAAATTCAGGCGTGAAAAACAACCCACCGATCCCAAAAACGCTTTGACAGCTGTCTCATTCTGCGAGCTATATCAAACTTGGCCCTCTTGCCACTTGCATCGCCAAGAGTGAGTTCTGGGTTGTCGCACCGTTGATCTTCTACCAGAGCTGCCCTCTTGGGCACGGATTTCCATTTGTTCCTCCTTGACATGCCTATCCATGCATCGTCCGGCTATCATCTGCGTAGATGTGCAACTTCTACGCTGTCCAAACAATCGTCTCCTGGATACTGCGTTGCCTAGTAGGCTGCTCTAGTTAGAGTGTATAGTCCCTTGATGAGCTGAATTGATCCATTCAAGGCCTTTCTCCTGGTCTCCTTGTCTCCCTTCTAACACACCATCCCTTTCTATCCGTACCATTCAGACTCATCCTTCTTCTCACCCCCCCCCACCACCATCTCTTCATCATACATCGATAATACTCACCACGATGCCAGAAAGATCCACACTGCCATCCAAACGGCTTCCGAACACAAAATCTCGATTGGGAAACAATGTCGATCTCGATTCTCACCTCACTACCATCCCTAGCCCACAGGGTGTATTCCTGAGCCTTCCAGTTCCTCTGCAACTCATCAAGAGACAGCTCGACGATGCAGGAACCGACGACGGAAACGATACAAACGCACCTGTCGCCACGATCACCTACAACAACGGATTGTGGACCCCTCCCGTCACTGCAACGTCGATCACACTCACACCCACCCATTCTGCCGCCTATACCGCATTGATCATCACAGACACCAGCGACGCTTCCTCCACTCCTACACCCATTACGACCACATCTCAATCGACACCCACCGTTACAGCCACCACACGAGCCTCCTCCCTTCCCTCTTCCATCGCCTCAACGAGATCCACCGCAACTACGGCACTCCCCACTTCGCAACCTATCCAAAGCTCCAGTGGTGGTGGTGGTGGTGGTGGTGGGTTTAAGCTCATCTACCTGACCCCGATTGTCGTACTCGTAGGTCTGCTCTTACTGTTCTCCATTGGAGGTCGGATTTGGGGTCGCATTCATCATGCGTCACGACTCGAAGCCTCGCGTCGATCCCATTCTGCTGCTCGAATCACCCGCGCTGCTCAGAAAGCCGAACTGAGCCGAATCAAAACAATGTGGGGCTACCAGTACACTCGTGCACTACCACAATCCGACCCTGTCGGCTACTCCAACTCCAACCAGGTGGAAAGGGATGTGGAAAGTAGTTTTGGCAGCGATAGCGAGGGTGGGGGTGGTGGCGGGGTGCGGGAGGAGAAGTATCCGGAAACGTGGAAGATTCTATCGCTAGCGATGTTGGGCGAGGGGGCGAAGGGGGACGTTCCAGAAACTCGCGGTGAGGGGGGGAGGAAGTATGAGACGGGGGTAGAGAGGAATGGTTGGTTTAAGGTGAAAGTCAAACGGTGGATTGGGAAGGATGAATCTGATCCTGAAAATAATGACACTTTTACTGCGCCGAAGTACAAGCCAGCTCGTAGGTTGACGGGTGCTTTCTCTCGCGAGTTTACCGAAAAACATTCTTCCCTCTCCTCCGCAGCTACTTTCTCTGTTGGTAGCGGAGAGGGTAAGTCCAAGGCCGAGTTTGCAAGTATCCCGCTGGGTGATGATCAGGATGATGTGTTCGCTGGGGACTATGGACTCACCTCACTGGGGGTTAAGCCACTACCGCCGCAACCGAAAGATTCACCCTTCCGACCGGGTGTACTCCACTTTGGGCTTAGATCGCGAAGTAAGACCTACTCTCCCGTCTCTCCTCCAAGCCATGGACATCATGCGGAGATGGGGACACCTTCCAAACCCGTTGTTGCTGAATCTTTGGGGGTTGGCGCGGGAGGATTTCTTTCCGGTTTGGGCATCTCTGGCGTGTGGAAAGCAGTCACTTCGTTCACCACGCCGAAATTGAACCAAGAGTATGATGAGGAAGCCTTCCTCACCCACGACTACCACGCTTGCGATACGCCGACCAAAGCGGGATTGGGTCGGTCAGCGACGATATTACACGTCAAAGATGATGCTGTCCAACCGTGGAATCGCAAGATCACCACCACCGCTTGGAACCAAGCTCTCCTCGCTTCTCCCATCAATCGAAACCAGACGCGCAGTAAGTCGATGCTTCTGCACCAAGCCGTAATGAAAGCGTCAGCTTCGACGGATACAGATTCGCCGGCGTTTACAGATTACAGCGATCTCGTCGCTTGCTACACCTCCCCCAGCAACACCATCCCTTCCCCCAGCATCCTCCTTGGCGGACGTGCTAAACTCCACCGTGCAAACACATACAAACCTCTCAACCCAAGCAAAACTTTCACCATCAATCACCCCCATCCTGCACTCAACCGAAAGTCATCCCTCCACTCCTCCACCCATCCCAACCCACCCATCCCAACCCGTGGCTCAAGCACATCCTCCCATTCCCCGCTCCCACCCGTCCTCCAAATCGCATCCTCCCTCCCTCCCACAAACCACCACACCATCAACCTCCATCTCCCCTCCCACCCACACCGCCGTCCCTAACACCCTCCCCCCCCCCCCCTCCCCCTCCTTCCCTCTCACTCACAACTTCACTCTACAAATCCAAAGAAACTGTTGGTACCAATCATCCTGTCATTTCCAGAAATCATAAACACGTTCCTTAGATAGGTGCAAAATCGTCAACCGTGGCCAATCAACTAATGCTTCCCGCCCTCGGCCTCGAGATCGGCCAAGAACTTGAGATAACTCTTCTTGAAAATCACGCCCCTGTACAACCCCCTCTCATCCACCACGATCAAATACCTTACACCCAACCGTGTAAAGTACTGATGCACCAACTCCAACGGACTATGCACCTGCACTGTGATCGGCGCCTTATCCACATACCGACTCAGATCCAACGGATCAGCCCCAACGCCGGCCGCCATGCACACTGAATCACGCACACCTGCAGCCTCCCCCTCCTGCATCGCGCGCACATACGGGATGTTCTTGAACCCACACCTCGTCACCTCGGCATCCAGCTCCGGGTTCTTGCGCACCACGCGCGAAAGCGCATGCTCGAGCTCCGACGCCGCAATATACCCCACCATCTGATACGCACATGCATCCGGCACCGGCGTCGTCGGTGCAAGTTCCGCAAGCGACGCGATACTCGCCGACAACGTCGGTGAATTCGGCACTTCGGACAATGCCGTCGAACCTCGCGTCACAATGGGGAACCCACCATCCGTATACCCCGACCCGCGCGCCAGGCGGTCAAGCTTCTCCCCCAACGACTGCACCGTGTTGATCGCATCCAAGCAGATCACTTCCACCTCGGTCTCCATAGCATCGGTCACGTTGACGCCGTTCCAAATATACTCGGTCTTGCTGTCCAGGTACGGCAAGCCCGAAAAATCAATCACGAGATCGTAGATCCCCTTGTGCTCGAGCGCGTCGGCGATCGTCTTGGCCACCAAGATCGACAGCATCACAGGCACACTGTACGTCAACGTGCCCGTGAGCTCAAACATGATCACCGCCAACGACACCGTCGTCCTCGTCACACCGCTCAACGCTGCCGCAGCTCCCACCATCGCATAAACACCCGGCACGATACACGCCGTATCCGACGACGAACACCAATCGAAAAACCCGGCCTCCGGATGCGTCCACTGCACATACTGCACCAGCAAGCCTACAATCCTACCAAAGCACGCACCCACTGCCAACGTGGGAATAAAGATTCCCGCAGGCAACTTGATCCCAAACGTAATGATCGTCAGCAAGCCCTTGATCACCATGGCGCACAGGATCGCCATCACCAACGGCCCGATCTGGCTCGGCTGCGAAACACACAGCCCTTCCAGCGACTCGTGCTCGTGGCATTCGCTAAAGAGATCCGCAATGAGCTCGACTCCTCCCATCCGCGTGTATCCGTTGAAGAACGAGAACGCAGCCGAAACCGTGGTAATGAACACCACCTCAACAATCGGATGCCTCGCCATCCACGTCTTGGCCCGGACGTTCTTGGCCCAGAACATGTTGAGCTTGGTAAAGTAGGCACCGTACAGACCGCCAAAGATGCCGATGAGAATAAAGAAAAGCATCTCGTAAAAGTGCCAGTCCTTGTCATACGTCACCTGGAACAGTACGATCTTGCCCGTTCCGAACGGATCAATCACCCTCAGCGTGGCTGCAGCAACCATGGCGCAGAAGAACGAGCGGAACATGACCTTGCTCGGGAAATAGTAGCTAACTTCTTCCAGCGAGAAGAGCACACCACCGACAGGGGCACCGAAAGCGACGGCGACGCCCGCGGCGCAAGCGCACGAGAGCATCTCGCGCCTCTTGCCTTCGTTGTTCTCGTATTTAGGGAACACTCTGCAAACGATGTTTCCCACACAAGAGGCGATGTGGACAAAGGGACCTTCCTTGCCCAACGAAAGACCCGATGCGACGGAGAGCGTGAGACCGACCGACTTGGTGAACAGCGTCCAGAAGCCAAGATATCCATGGATCACAAAGCCGCTCAGGATGCATTTGACTTCGGAGATACCGGATCCGGTGGCAAAGTAGAGCACCTTCCTTGGCAGGATCGCGTTCTGCGCGCGAGACTCGTTGGCAAGCCGAGCAAAGTTTCGCGAATCCATGCGCGGGTCTTGATCCGAATCGCGGCGGTGTCGAGAAGACTGACCATTTGCGGGACGGGGCGGACTGAGTAGAGCAGTGGTCTCATCGGGCTCTTGAGTCATGTTGTCATCATCATCATCATCTTGCTGAGCTTCGATGGAGTGCTTCTTGTTGATCTTGTCGATGGCTGGGGAAGAGGTGGTCTTGTCGGCGAGGTAAAGCTCGCTTGAAGTTAAGTAGATGGTAAGGATACTGGCTATGGACGCCCAGAGCACGGCAACGGCAAAGTACATGGAATAGCCGGCGAACCAGTTGGAGCTCTTGGCTGCGCCCAGTTTTTGACCCCAAGAGATCCAACCAGGACAATCCTCAGTCTCTGGGTCGATGGGGGAGAGCATTGCGAGCAGCGTCGTGTTGGCGGTGTTTGTCAGCGACGTTTTGTAGGAGTTCCAAGCTGGACTTCCAGCAACGGGGGCGGCCCAGCCACTCAGGATACGATTGCCAGCACCGCCACCAGTGAGCATAGACTTGAAAGCGTGGGCTGTCGAAGGAGATGCAGCGACGTTTGGCATGAACGGAGTGGAATAGGACCAAGATGAGCCATTGAAGGAAGGATGATCCCAGTCAGGCGCATCACCGTATGGACAGCAGAAACGCTTTGCGAGTCTCCAGTTTCTTGCGCAGTAGCCATCTTTGAGGTCAAAGAGAACGGCCTCGGATTTGACGATGAATCCTGCAATGAGGGCGGTGACAATGCCGGTGATGGTGACGATGATCCAACCTTGAAGACGATCCCAGCTGTTAACAGCAAAGCCACGGACACCGTTGATGTTGCGAATACGACGCAGACGAGAGCTCTCTTTGATAGCATCGTGAATCCAATCAATGGTAGTATAGGATTCGTACCAGACACGGATGCCATTGCCGCCAGAGCCAGGTAGGTTCATTTCGTCTTCGAACTTTGCATCGTCGTAGGAACGAAAATCCTGCTTGGAGCGCTTGCGAGCTCCAGGAGGAAGATGAGCTGTAATGTTACCATAGAAAGAGCGAATCGGACTAAGCGGTTCTCGAACCGAGTTGATACCAGATCCAGAGAGAGCAACGGTGAGGCCTCTTGAGAAGCGGGCCAGACGCGAGGGGGTTTCTGGCTCGGTTGGCTCGGCAGTGGGAGGTGTGAAGAGAGAGGAAAGGCGTCTGACTTCGGAGCGAGCTGAATTGGATCGTCTGCCAGCGAGGCGAGGACGAGCGGTGCTGGGTGCGGAGCGATGAGCATTGTGACGGTCCGCCGCATCCCGTTGGTCGTGGACAGTATCTCGCCTTGTCAAGATGGTGAGTCCGGGATTATCTGAGGAGCCATGAGCTTGGATACGAGTAGGTCGTCTGCCTGGTTGGATGCGTGAAGCTGAATGCGCCTCCAGATCCTCGTTGTGGTCTGCCATGATGCCAAGTCTAAGCTCCAAGCAAAGGCAGCAAGACGTTGGTCAAACCAAATGAAGAGGGCAAAAGAGAGACCACCTCCCTCAGCAACGACGGATAAAAGCTGTGTGGACTGAGGGAGCGAGATGGTGGAGCAGAATAAGCTTGGGGAGGCAGAGCAAAGGTAAGGTAAGGTAAGGTAAGGTAAGGTAAGCTAAGGATCGACCGACCGCTCGAGTTCAAGCTTGGGATGCGCCTCGTCGGTCGAGGAGAAAGGGGCAACCAGAGGTGGCGGCTGTTACTGTATGCACGCAACTCGAAACAATGTGAATGGGTCAAGCAAGGCAAATCAACTACAACAGTCTAAAACTCGACACGGCTGCAGGGGCTGTGAAAAGCAAGCATGCCCGCCCGCATTGTGCTTTTTTGAAAAAAGCTTCATTCGGCTCGTCCGACAATAGGGAGCTTTTGGACGACGTGTCTGAGCGAAATTCCAAAAGTCAAATTTAGCTCTTGCCCCGAAGACCACTTTTGAGGTTTTGGTGCTAAAAAGTGAAAAACCGCTTTTTTGCTTCGCGTCATTCTTGCTTTACAACCACCACAGCTTTTTCAATTTTCATCCAAACATGGGCAAAAGGACCAAAAAACAGATGCTGGCACAGCAGGCAAGCGAACGAGAACATCGAAAACGCATTTCCGGACCTCAGAAGCAAGTTAAGGTCATCCATGTTTCCAAACTCGCTTCACAGGCACCCCAGGCCTCTCAGGATGCATCCTCCACGCTAGGACAGGCTCAGGACGATCTGAAAACGAACCTACTGCTCAGAGACAGGGTCACAGATGATCCAATCTTCATGAGAATCTCTCCTCCTTCGGACCACAAGCATGCACAGGCTCAGAAATCAGCAAAGAAGGGTTATGATCGCTTTCAGGAGCTCAAGACAGCTATTCCAGGCAGGGAAACTAGGGGAAACTTCGAGCTTGGCATCAGTCACAGTGTTGGATACAGTTATCTTGGTTTCACAGCCGACAACAAGGGCAAACACAGGAAGATTGCCACTGCCCTGCTTGAGTGGGCCAAGGAACACAGTCAGAAGCATCTTCTCCCTCTCAAGACACTCCTACCAGACGAATGGAAGAAGGACATGCTTTCCAGAAAGAAGCCCAACAACTTTATCAGGAAGTCATTTGACAGGCAAGCCGACTTACTCAGCCCTTGGTGGACAACAGTCACTTTCTTTGACAGCTTCACTGGTGTTGCGCATGTTGACAAGCTTGATCATCCTCCCTCTTTCCTTTTCAACTTTGGAGCTCCTTGTCTTTTGGTCTTGCACGAGTACAACATCAAGGTGCAACTTGATCACCTGGACATTGCTATCTTCAACACCAAATCCACCCACAGCACCGAGGCCTTAGATGACTGCCCTGGAGGAAGGTGGGCTTTCAGTGCTTTCTATAGACAGGCTATATATGAGGAGAAGGGCGCTTCTCAGCTTGGTAAGGAGCTTCTTGACATGGTACTGGGAAGCAAGACAGAGGAGAGACAAGTTAGAGGTGCAAACAAATAATTGAATGTACATACTCATGCAATACAAGCAATCTTTGACAGCCAGTCTTGATATGATTTGACATCAAGTATACACTATTGAAGCAGTCTATTGCGTAGAGAATCAACCGAGGAACATAGAAATGTCAGTTGCAAGCTGCTAGGAGCACTGTGTGAGGAGATACATGCTCTCAAAGGCGACGTGAGTTTATCTCAAGATTTTCAGGAGATAAACTCACGTCGCCTTTGAGCTGCTATTGCGCAGCGACCAGTGATGCTACAGAGAATCTAAAGGTACCATCATGTTCAGCTGCTCTGTCCCTTTCTGTACATGCTCTTTCAGCTCAGACACATACAATTTTGATGGCATGGAGCTTGGGGGAAAATGTGCGGGTCCATACCAAAAATTTCTGCAAGGGCATGCCGATGGCAAAATTGAATTGAAGAGACAACTACGGGCTGCATTTGTGCATTTTTGTCTTCACACCTGTACACCATCATCTCTGCATTCTGTGAGAACATTCTGGCAACTTCCTGCCGTCAACATTGATTCAGAATGTCTGGACACATTCCATCCTCCCCACCAAATGCAAATGAGCTCCTCTGCTCAGATGGAGATGACAGCATCCTTGAATTGGAGCGGGACAGCCAATTGCCAGAACTCCAAAGCTATCAGCAGAGTCTCAATACTGCAGCGTCCTCCCTGCAGACTGGCAGAGCCCCAACAAAGGGCAAAAACTCGACACCAGCAACAGGGAATCGAAGGGGCCTCAATTGGTCAGCACTAGATCGTGTATGCTTCATTCTGGCTCTGGACAATCACAATCCTTGGATTGCACATACAAGCGAAGAAGCATTGGCAGTCTGGGAGGAAGCAGTCAAGGAGACCAACGATGCTCTCTTACTACACAAAAGAGAGGTCCGGAAAGATGAGGCCTATGAGGCCCAGTGGAGGAAACTGGTAAAAGAAGTCCAAGAAAAGAATGCCCGCAGCTTGAAAGCAACAGGAGCAAACTTTGACGTGGAGGAAGTCTATGCCACACTCCACAATCTAGTGGATCTATACAACAAATCTCCAATGAAGCTTTCTTTCCTGAAGCCCGAGACACCAGCCTCTCTTGCAAGTCAGATGGAACGCATCCAGAAGCAGAAGCGGAAACAAGCAGTATCTCAAGCAAGGCAAGCGGGTCAGACTGGACAAACTCTTGCACTGCAGCGGTTGCGCCACCGCAACCTTCCCAGTCTTCCCATCAACTCTCTTCCTTGTACACTTCCTGAGGCTGGGCCATCAGAGAGTCAAGCCATGCAATCATCTGTGGAAGATGACGATGATTTCCAACCATACCATTCCCATCAATCCAGCCCAGCACAGAAGAAACGGAAAACACCAAAAACACCAAAGACGCAGATTGGAGAATCATTGGTTAAATGCCTTGACCGTCTTGCTGAGATGCAAGCTGAAGCGATTTCCCTCAGTCAACACCAGTCTACAAGCTCCACCGGTCAACTTGGTTCAGAGGTGGTTCGCCTTAAGGATCAGGTCAGTCAAATGCAGTCAGATATGACGGGGATCAACAGAAAGATGGATACTGTATTACGACTGCTGATGCAGCAAAGTTCTAGTCCTTCTCTGTAAAGTACTCCTCTAGGGATGGTGGGTCCAGGCCAAAGTACTGCGAAGTTATATTGCCGGATACACATGACAGTGCATTCCGAAGAAGGACCGCAACCAGGAAGTCACTTGCAACTGGGGTGAGCAGGAACTTCTGCTGCTGCTTATTGTTGAGTCGAGGGAAAAGTGTTCCAATTGAACCAATGGCCCATTCCACCGTAATACGATACTTGCTCATGATGACATTGAACCGAGTTTGTGCTGGTGTCATATGGTTGCCTTTGTAAGGTATGATGAGATGCTCTTCGAGATTATAACCCTTGTCTCCAAACAGGTACAGCTTCTTGCCATTTTCCTGGTACGATGCAGTTACCAACCAGTCTTTTACTTTGGACTTGTTCCACACCGACCAGTCATTCTCGCTCCCATCCCAGGGTCCTTGAGCAAAGATCAATCCGTCAGGTGTACTGATGATCTGGTACTTGAGCGCATGAAAGTGTTTCCAGCCATTGTATACCGCTTCTTGACCTCTGGTGGGCCTGGCAACTGGACGTAGTGTGCCATCAACAAAGCCCCATATCAGATCAACACCGCATTTCTGCTGAATCTGTTGAGCATATTGCTGGAGTTTCTGCTTTGAAAGTACTGTGTTCCCACATTGACGTACATCAAGTAGATGGCCCCATTTGTTGAGAAGCTGCTCCACAACTTCAGACCGTATCCTACTAGTGCGGGATGCAGACCAGCCATACTGGGACTCTAGGCCACAAAGTGACCTGCCCCGCAAGTAACCAATAAGCATCAGTAGGGCTGTGCGGCTGTCTTCAGTGTCTTGAATGTCACTGTGTATGAGAGGAGGAAGTTGGACAGCTGTGTGGATCTGTTCAAACTTGCTGTGGTTGAAACCAAAGTTGTCTTTGAAATGTTCGTCCGACATTCCTACTAAGTCCATGTAGTGGCATCGGGGAACAAGGAGGGCACTGGTGGCATGGACTTCATACACAAGGTGATATGTAGCTGCTATTGCAGATGCAAGCACCAAGAGCTGTAGAAGAAGTGTCTGAGGGAGGTCCATTGTGAATATCAATCTTGCCGGTGATGGTAGCAGCAGCAAGGAAGACAACACCGCTCAGGCCAATTGAGTTGCGATTGAGTTGCGTACAGCTTGGCTTCACAGCCCTACGCATTGGTGTACGCTTAACAATATAGCTTTTTGGACCTAAGTTTTGTGAGTCAAATTTGGCCTGATTTGACTCACGCCCGTCTCAAGAGTCAAAGTCAAAAAGTCAAAAATGTGACTTTAGAGAAATTTGACTCACAAAAAAGCGCTTTTCTGGCGTACCAAAAGCTCCCTAATTCAGCCTCATCAACATATCCAATACTCTACTGCACTAGCGACGGAGCAACTCATGATAGTGCGGTCATGTGCTCGCTCCCACGAATGTCGCAATGCAGCCGATGTCAATCAGTGTGGCTGTGCGCGCGGATGCGCAATGGATGTGATCTTACATAGAACAAGACAGGCATACGATACAAATACAAAAAAAAAATGCAGTCAAGCGATGGATGCATACAGTAAAGGAGCCATTGTGCTCGGTCCTTGGTCATCGAGATCGAGCGAACCTGCCGCAAGCAACCATTATTATGGACCGGAACCTTGGCTAGCTTGGCTTACTGCAAGGCACGGACCCTCGTGGTGGCTAATGCTCTTCAGGAACTGCTTCTTGTTCTCGATCGACCTCATGCAGCACTGCCATGAATCTGTTGCAAAGTCAGCCGCACAAGTGAATGGAGAATGCGTCAATACAAGCCTGCGATGAGTTATTCGAGTTGCAGCTTTTCTTCGGCCGGATAGGCTGGCTTATCTCGATGGTATACCTTGGTCGTTGAAGAGGGATACTCACAATGACGCCTGTGCGATTCCCAGCTTGCGCATATAGAAAGCCTGCTCTGCTGCCAAGTTGAGATGCTGCTTTGTTGTGCCGAAAGAGTGGGCCAGTGTACTGAGTTTGCCGGCGAGTTGCATATAGTGCCTCTCTTTGGTCGTCAACGCGGCACCGTTCGATGATGGTTGTGGGATCATTTTGTATCGAGAAGGATGATAGATAGATGTGCTACCGAGAGATTTGATGTGACCTGACCTTGTAATGTTGTTTGGCGCCGAGACAGTTTGTGGTGGATGTGCAAAGAGATGTTGGATACTGTCGCGATGGTGTTGAGGAGCGTGTTTTTAATCTCGAGTTGTGCGCACAGAGCGAGAGCGAAAAAGCGAGGGAGAGAGCGACAGAGAGACAGAGAGAGAGAGAGAGACCCTGGACTTGTGACGCGTCTTGAAGTAGCGCAAAAGACCAACACTCTTTGGTTAAATTTCCAGGCTCCAACTCCACTTCCCCATCAAGTACAACAGCCGCCCGATTTCATGTGATAAAATCGAAAATTAAGAAAATAAGAAATTAAATTACTCTTTCTTGAGATTATTCAATTCTTATCACGCTCACACGCCCGCCGACGCGTCTTTCGGGTTCCCCACCAAAAAACGGGTGAACCGCTCGGATGACTTTGCTGCGCTGTGTGTGTGTGTTGGAGGCATCGGAGCTCCTCGTATCAAGGAGTCTACTTCTGAGAGAGGCTAATATTGATCGCTTTTGCTTTCCTCTTCTACCTCTCTCTCTCTCTCTCTCTCTCTCTCTCTCTCTCTCTCTCTCTCTGTCATATCGTGTCGGTGACGCTCTTCAGCATACAGTCGCACTGTCGGGAGACGCGATGATGCAAGACAATCCCACGATGCCGATCGCGAGCCCTGTGCCAATCTCCTCTACGCAATCAGCCTCGACTTCATCGCAATCACGCTCGCCCATCGTGCTCTCCGAAGCATGGAAGCAACTCCATCTCACCTCTCCTTCTGCAGTCCTTCACACTCCTCCGCGCAGTACGTCCACCTCCAAGTCAAAACAGCAGACCGATGACCAGGATGCCGACTCGTCAGACGATGGCTTCCTTTCGGACCACAGCGAGCAGCTCGACCCAGAGACTGGATTCGACCCTTTCCTTGCTGCAACTCGAAGAGCCCGGCAGCTTTCCAACTCGTCTCTCGTAGCTCCACAGGTAGCACTCTCCGAAGCTTCAGGATCGGCAACCTCCCCTGCAACGTCCAGCCAGAGCGTCCGCTCCACCGCATCAGCAACCCCTCAGCAGGATCAGCACAAGCAACACGAAGCATATAGGTGGTCTCGCGCAGCCAAATACTGGAGCAAAGTCGTCGACCAAGTCATGTTCGAAACCAAACACCCAAAGCAGGGCAAGATCGATCTGAGTAACAAGAGTCTCACCGAAGTCCTTCCTACTATTGCCGATCTCTCCCGCTTTGTTGCCCTTCCACCTCCGCGTTATGACCGAGACGACGATGCCGAGGATGAATCCGAACCTGCGCCCCAGCACCTCTTGCAATCCAAATCGGGCGGTCTCGTCCGACACGAATCCTATCTCGCCCCCTTCAGTGCTCACATTCACAATGACTCCAACTTTGCCAGGACCAACAGCAACTCAGCCAAACGCACATTGTCGCGCAGTCAGTCCGCATTTCAGCCCAGCTTGGGCCGTGACCAATCGTTTGCCCGCACCGACAGCGTCATGAGCGCAATCAGCTCCCGCTCTGCAGGCTCCCATCGTGACCACCGTGACCGTCAAGCTACCCTCAGCATCTTCCTCGCCTCCAACTCCTTGACGACTCTACCAAGCGCACTCTTCCAGCTGCAGAACCTTCGTGTTCTCTCGCTACGGTGCAACAAGCTCAAGTTCCTTCCTGCAGCCATTGGCGATCTTCAAAATCTATCCGAGCTCCACGTCCCAAACAATGAGCTCCAGTATCTTCCTGCCGAGATTCTGCGTCTTCAACTGGACGTTTTCACTTGGTTCCCAAACCCGTATCTCATCAAGCCACCCAAAACCGGCGTACTCACTGTCCGCCCCCTTCTTTGCCACCGAGCCCAATGCATTCGTCAGCAGCATTCGCTCAACAACCTTTCTGAGATGGACGAGGCAGACGAGGCGGATGATGCCTCTTCCACCACCCCAGTCAGGAATGAAACCAACTCTGCCGAGGTCGACTCCGTGCCAGTATCGCAGCAGCCTCCGCCACTCATCCGCGCTCCTGCGTCAAGCACTCTTCATCAGCAGAGGCAACTCGATCGCACCCGCTCAGAGATGCAGGTTCAAGGCTTCCTTGCTCGAGGTATCGATCAGCTCCGCACCGGAAACTTTGATTCCATCCATGAAGTTGGCGCCTCCGATGACGTTAGCAGCGCTGACAACAGCACCGACGCCGCTGACACCACTTTGGACGCAGATGACACGGCCTCGCAGATACCTTCGATCACTCCTTGGACCGACCACGAGGATGAGGGTGAGCAAGAGCGTCAGCGCATCCTAGAGGCTGCTTTCGCCGACGAAGATGGTGTCGATGCTTTCGAATTGACGCCTTCAACCGAATGCGGGCTTGCGAGAGGAAAGGTAACTGGCCGTTCGCGTGTGTTGGGGGCGAAGCAGACCGCGGGGGTACCGAGCTTGCAGGAATTGTGCATTCGTAAACTTTTGAGCCCGTACGACGTCGCGGAGGCTGAGGTGCAAGGTATCGCTTCGCCGTTTCTCTCACCCGTGGTTCAAACCGTGGGCGGTGTGCAACGCAGAAGCAGACGCAGCAGCAGCAGCAGAGACAGCTCGCGCATCGGTACGCCTCTGTTCGAAGCGAAGCAACGCAATCGTGCTGCCTCCTTCGGATCCACTGCTTCACGTACCAAGAGCTTCAGCTCCAACGGCGGACCTGAAGACAACAAACTCGGCAAGAGGGTGCCTACGCTGCTCGAGGCATACGAGAACGGCACGCTGCAGAGCTTGGTGGGTGAACTCGGTCATGGACTCGTGCCCATGCTTGAAGCTGCACGTCGCAGTGCTACACAGGATTGGGGTACCAGAGTCAGGGTGCGACGCAATTCTGTCGCCATCAAGAAACCCGCATCAGATCCACCGCAGCCAAATACAACGCTGTCAGCAGCTGGCTCTGGGACTTCGGGCCACACGAACGAGGAACATGAAGCATATGATGTCTTCGGCGGCGTGGACGTGCCCGGCTCTCTGGACCGTGGCGATGATGCAAACCAGAATCCGTGGTTTTCTCGCTGCCCCAACCCCAAGCATTGCGCAGAGTCGCAAATGGCTCCAGGGGGCAAGCGCAAGGGTGACATTGCCCTTCGTCGAAGCAAACGTAGCTTCGGATCGTCAAGCAGTGTTTCCAGTCTTGGTACTACGCTTGGCGTTGGCAAGGCCGAAAGCGGCTATGTAGGAATGGAGAGAAACTCGTCTACAGCTGCCAGCTCGGACAGTGGTGCGATTCCCGCTTCACCCTTGTCATCCTCGGCTTCATCCTCTGTAGGCACCACAGGAGGCTTCACCTCGTCTGGACCATCTCGTCCGGAGTCGCAGTTGGGAAGCCTGCCAGTATTGGGTCCGCACGTTCGATTTGCGAATACCCAGCGAAGCTTCGCATCGTCCGGTCTCGGTCGCACTTCGTCCTTATTGGCCGCAAGAGGCTCAGCATTTGGAGCTGAGCGCGGTATGACACGTCCAGCATCCACCAACTTTGTGCGGGGCTTCTCAAGTTCATCTGCCTTGTCCGCTTCCGGGCTTAACCGCAGCTCATCGTCGGGCCCGGGCGCAGACAACGGCGAGAATGTAGGGCGAGATTGGCCTCTGACTGAGCAAGAGCATCGTCATGCGCCTGTGTTCAACACGCCAGGCGAGACACGAATCGAGTGGATCTCTCATATTGGGGGCATTCGGGTAGCTAAGCTGGGTGAAGCCCAGGTGGATTTGAGTGACGATGCGAACAATGCAAGTTGGACGACGGATCAAGGTCATCCGAGCATGTTGGGTGCCATGGGTGGATTTGAAAACAAAGATCTCATTCCAATCATGTGGCGAGGATGCAGTCGTGGATGTCTCGACTTCCTTGTCTAGTTTAGGCCCGTACCTGTACTGTAGTGTAGCTATAACGTAGTTGTGCTCATGATAGCACCGACGAGCAATCATACGCATTGTGGCGGCACTTGATCGCCGGTCGTGCGGCTGAATCGGTGATCGAGTCCGGTCTGTCTTGATCTGTTCGTTCAGGAGTGTTGTTTGGTGAGGTGCTTGTGTTGTGATGTGCTTCGGGTTTGATCTGCTGTCTGTTGTCGTGTACGCGCAATCAAGTCGAGGTGAATTGATTGATCCGAAGATCCGACCGTCCGGAATGCGCACGGTTTCCCGGAAAGGCGGGCATTTTCTTAATTTTGTGCAGGTCACAAGGCAGCCTGTATACTTTTCGTCGATTTGCAGCTCAGGCAAGCTTTGAAATTTTAAGGCTCGCACTGACTCCCACCACACAACCTTATCATCTTCATCTTCATCTACATCCTCATCCTCCTCTTCCTTTGCTCTTCTGTCTGCGATACCCATATATCCACTGCACTCATAGACACAGTCTGAATTGCTTACCACTTGTTCACTAAGGAGATCGCTTGCGAGCTATTCCATATTGGAATTTACTGGATATCCACCACGATGGCAGCAACGGCAGGAACCACGGCGCAGAACGGTGCTCTTGCTGCACAGACAGGGCCCGTCCTTCCACCCAACGCCTCCCGCCTGCCGCAAACTGCGCAACTGGATGCACTGCTCACCATCATTCGCGACGCCTCCACCAACCGATCCGACTTCATCTTCTACTCGGACCGAATCATCCGACTCCTCGTCGAGGAGGGACTCAACCACCTCCCTACCATCCCGAAAACCGTCATGACCCCGACGGGCTTCGATTACTCGGGCGTCTCGTTTCAAGGCCGCATCTGTGGTGTTTCGATTCTTCGCGCTGGGGAGGCGATGGAAGCAGGTCTTCGCGAATGCTGCCGTTCCGTCCGAATCGGCAAGATCCTCATCCAGAGAGACGAGGAGACGGCCAAACCTAAACTGTTTTACGCCAAACTTCCCGAGGATATCGCAGAACGTTGGGTGCTGCTGCTCGATCCAATGCTCGCCACAGGTGGAAGCGCCATCAAGGCGATCGAAGTGCTCATCGAGAACGGCGTCAAGGCGGAACAGATCCTGTTTCTCAATTTGATCGCAAGTCCCGAGGGGCTGAATAGGATGTATGCAACGTATCCGCAGGTTAAGGTGATCTCGGCGTGGGTGGATGAGAGGTTGGATGAAAAGAGTTACATCATCCCCGGGCTGGGCGATTATGGCGATAGGTACTACAGCGGATAATCGCACGTTCGGCCAGGGTGGGCAAGCTTGTAAACTTGGAAAAAACACACAAACATGCTAATTACCCGAATTCAAAGCTATTCATTATCCTGCTGCTTGCACTCGGCCCGCGTGATGATGAATGCGACTGAACTCCCTCTCAGTTCTCACATCGGACTTGGCTTCGCGAAACAATCACTATTCGCGGAGAGAGAAGGAGGGGGAGGGGGGGGGGGGGGTATATCGATAACGAGTTAGACAAACTTGACGCCTTGGCCGTCGTCTGCTTCGGTTCCTGCAAAGATCTGCGCCTTGCCTTGTGAGCTGAGGTGTTTGAGCGCCTGACGCAGCAGGGGTAGTGGCATTTCGTAGAATTCTGTCGTTCGTATCCGAGTAGGTGGGTTTCGGGTTGCGTCAGTATTTGTTCCTGCTAGATCTGGGTGAGACGACAAGACGGAAGGCTTACCTTGACCTTGAACGAGATCGCCCTGATTGAGTTCAAAGAGAGTCATGATGCTTTTGTTCTGGCCTGTTTGGAAGACCCACTCGTAGATCGCGTCGCCCCACTGTGCGGGTGTTTTCCAGTAGATGTACGCTTTCGCATTCGCATTCCCATCCCCATTCACGGCTGCGGTCTTAGATTTGCCCACAATTTGGTCTTCCCAAGCGGCCTGGCTGTGTTGAATGAGATCTGCGAGGATCTGTCGTATGGATTCGGTCGAGAGCGAGCGCTGTATCGATGGGTTGGCGAATAGGGTCTTGTGTGGATCTGCCGAGCCAACTGTATCGGATGTGGCCGAAGGGAGCGGGGAGAGGGTGAAGATGCGATAGTGTCGGCAGTAGTCGAGTATCAACGCTCGCCATTGTGAGAGTTGCTGGCCGCGAGACACCGGGTTGTGCTGGAGCGTGTAGAACGGTGGGAAGGCATGGATGGGCGGGTAGCGAAAGATTTGCGTCCCAGCGCTAGATGCGTCGACCATTGTTGGGCCCGTGACGTTGTCGGATGGATCCCGAAACTGTGCGATAGGGAGCTCGACCAGGTGGGAATGATAGGATAGTGCACCACGAGGCAGAGAACGATGGGTGTTGGAGCGGTGATTGAGGTGGAGGAAGGTTAAGCATCGGCCACATCCGATCGGGGTTTTTGGCCTGAGTACATCTGGACCCGACCACCGCTCAGCAGCGGATTCTTCGGTCAAATCGATGATGGTGCGCCCTGAAGACACGCGCTTCCCCCACTATACTGCAGTTCCTGCGCAATTTCGGTGCCTACAAACGGGACCCTTGCCAAAACCAAAAGCAAGAAACCGAGATCAAAAAGAGTTAATCACGAACCAGCCAACTCCAAGCAAGTACGGCCCGCCCCGCTTTCGGTCCCAGCCATCCATCTCCTCTTGCCTATTATAGAAATACGCTTCCAGAAGCGCAATGTGTGAAGGCCGTATAAGCTCAGCTGACCTTTTTTCTCGAGATGGAGCAGGCAGACACCTTTGATCACATTTCTTCATTTCTTTCTTTTTTTCCTAATTCTGTTTTCTTTTCGTGCATGAGAGTGAGGGCGAGCATCTGAGCACCGCCAGCAGCCAATCACAAAATCCGGTCAAATTCATCTGCTGCTGCTGCTGTAAATTCACCCGTCACAGGGCGGCGGCAGCGGCGGATGGACCGACCGAAAACCTTGCTTTGCTTGGTTGCTCCCGCGCGACCGTCCGTGGAAAGTTGGCCTAAGCTTTCCTTTGCCTCGCCCTGCGTCCCTTCGGCGATATTGCGTCTCGTCGCGCCTCTTCTGCAGATTTCTTTCTGCAACCCTTCATCTCATCTCCACACATTCACCACCAACACCACCATCACCATCAAAATTCGCTCATTGGATCCGTCTCTTCTTTTCTCCCAGCACTCGGCCCAGATTGGAACACGCACTCTTTCGGCCTCCCACCGTCATTGGTCATTCCTTACTGTCATCGCTTCCGAACCGGCTCTCTGGGTTTCGTCGAGGTTTGGTGCATCTACCACCACAGATCACTCCTGCTGATATCACTATCATACCTTGCAGCTACAGCATAGACACCACCCTTCAGATAAGCAACGCCAACATGCCGCCTCCGCAGAGGTCACCACCAGGTGGCTCATCTTCCCATCCTCCTCCTCGCTCTTACCCAGTCTCTCCAGGTGCAGCAACCAACGCAGGACATCCGTTGCCTCCTCTTCGACCGCCTTCGCGCTCCTCTTCAGCAATGGACGAGCGTGAACGTTGGAGGCAGCCAGGCCCCGCTCCACCAGCATCTCGCTCGGATCCCATGAATATGACTTCACTCCTCGGTCCCGGTGGTCCTCCATCCGACTCAGCCGAACCCAGGTACATGCACTATCCGGACCGCGAGCGAGAGCGCGACCGTCCTCCCTACGGTCCTGGTCCCGGTGGCTACAATCCCGACCGTGAACGCGAATACGAGTACGAGCGCGAGCGTGCTTGGGACAGGGAGCGCGAGAGAGACAGGGCTCGCGGCGGAATGTATCCGGGAGGACCGTCTTCACGTACTGCTCCAGCCCCTCACCGCTCTCCCATCATGCCTTACGGACATGCATCCACCAGCCCCTCTTCGCAATCGGCTCCCCCCAGGCGCGAGTGGAGCGAATCCAACCCTGACGATGTTCCTCCTCCAGGTTACCATCGCGAGCGAGACTGGGAGCGCGAAAGGGAATACGAGCTCGAGAGGGAGCGCGAACGCGAGCGTGAAATGCGTTGGAGAGCTTCTCAGCGAGGCGCTCCAGATATGCCTCCTTCGCAGCATGTTCGAGTCCCCAGCGGCGAGATGCGGTATGGTGGTCCTCCTCCTAGTATGCCCAATGAGCCGTCCAGGAGTCCACGTGATCCCTATGCTGCTTCCTTGCCTCCCCGCAGGAGCCCTGCACCCGGTCATGCCAGCCGTGCGGGCCCCACAGTCGGTCGTGTTCGCGAGCCAAGCGCTGATGTGCCTCTGGCTGCCATGGCTCCGGAAAGCTCGCCTCGCCACGCACCCTATCTTGCGCCTTACGATGATCCCAGGTCGGGTTCCAACCCTCCTGGCCATGGCGGTATGCTTCCGCCCGCCGGCCGCTCTTCCGACCGCATGCGCGCTCCTCTGTCCTATGGTCCCTACGACGGATCCATGTCTGAGCGCGAACTCATGCAGCGCGAACGAGAGCGGGACCGCGACCGTGAAATGATGGCTGGCGATCGATACGGTCGACGCATCCATGCGGATCCCATGATGAAGGACGAGCCCATGTACGATCGCTATGCACCTCGTGGACCGCCCTCTGGACCGCCCTCTGGACCGCTCGGTCCCCCCTCTTCCAAGTCGGCAAGTGGACGAAGCTATGACGATCGCGGACCACCTCCACCCCTGCCCTATCCTCCTGCCAGCCCCACACAGAGTCGTGACGGCGATCGACGCAAGGACAAGCCCAAGCCCGCACCCAGTGTTGGCTCGGCAGCATCGCGCGAGTCTTCCGTGCCCATCCAGTCGCGTCCCGGCGCGTATTCCGGTCGACCGGATGAGCGTGGGCCTTTACCGCCTCACTTTGAACCCGAACGTCATCCGCGATCTGGACCTCCGCCTCCGATGGGAGCTACCAAGGTCGATCCTGGTGCTGGGCCGATGCGTCGTGCTCCTCTGTCTCCCGGCAGTGAGCGTGGCGGTGCTTCCTACCGTGACGGGCCGGCTCATCGCGGGCCTTCGATGCCGCCTTATGGAGGGCCTCCTTCTGAGCGGGAGATTCGCGAGCGAGAGAGGGAGATGGCTATGCAGCGCGAGAGGGAGATGGAGGCCGAACATGAGCGCGAGCGCATGCGCCAGAGGGAGAGGGAGAGGGAGAGGGAACGCGAGAGGGAGAGAGAGCTTGAGCTGGAGCGAGAACGGGAGTTGGAGAGGGAGAGGTTGAGGATGGAAGAGATGGAGCGGGAGAGGCAGAGGGAGAGGGAGAGGGAGCTGGAACGTGAGCGCGAAATGGAGCTCGAGCGGGAGAAGGAAAGGGAGCGTGAGAAGGAGAAGGAGAGGGAGCGTCGGGAGCGTCGTCGGGAGAAGCAACAGGCGGAAAAGATGGCGGCGATGGAGCGCGAGAAGGAGAGGGAGAGGCATGCACAGGCTCAGGCGCAGGCACAAGCTCATGCTGCAGCACAAGCGGCGCAGATGCATCCGGGTGCGCTGGGCGAGTTGCCTCCTCACATCCGACCTCCGCCCGCGAGTCTAGAGGAGGCACTGATCGCGACGGCTCAACAGCAAGCAGCTGTATATGGACGGCCACCGACGATGGCAGATTTCCATGCGGCCGCGGCTGCCATTGGATATCCTCCTGGGATGCCTCTGCCGCCTGCCATCCATCCAGCCATGTTCGGGGCGATGGCGCCTGGTTCCGAGGCTATGATCCCGCATCAGCCTCATGTTATTCGCGACCCGAATGCAGGGCCGAGGGTGGATTCCGAGCCGGTTTGGTTATATCTGGAACTGTGCGAAAGGGACGAATCGATCAGAAGAGCGGAGAGGCTGGCGTTGGATGTGATGGCCGAAGAACAGAAGGACGAGGTTGCGGCTGAGCTTGCTGGCAAAGCACCCGAGGCACTTGCATCCGCGTCTGGCCCCGATGCCGTCGAGGCAGAGATGGCTGGAGCAACTCAAGAACGATCTGGAGACGAACCTGCGGTTCAATCGAGCAAAGCCGGGGAAGCCAAGGTGGATTCGACTTTGCCGGTCAATGCAGCTCCCATCGACCCTCTCCCGCGCCACCTTATTGGTATGGACAAAGGTCGCCCTGTGCGCCATCTGGGTTCGTATCTGTACGATCCTACCGTGGACCCACTGTTCCCCGCCGAATTGCTGGCTCGCAATGTCGGATCCACTCTCGAGGTGCGGATTCCTGGCGACCTGCTCTCGTGCGGTGGCAAGGGAGGTCCACACTGGGAGCAGTATAAGGAACTCGAAGCCGAATGTCTGGCCAAGTGCGAGGTAGGCGACGGGCTCAAGGAGCTGCTTGAAGGGGAGAGGGGCAAGGAGGCGTTGCACGGTAAGGGGAATAATTGGAGGTTGGGTTGGAGGGGTAAGGAGCATGCTAGGATGAGTTGGGAGATGAGGATCGAGGAAAAGATTGCCGAGGCGCAGTTGTTCGGGCTTAAGGTTCCCGCTGCCGATGCCAAGATGGTGGAGAAGGGTGCGGAAGCGGAGCGGGGACAGAAGCCTGCCGATGCCAGCGCCGATAAGGAGGGGGGGAAGGGGAAGAGCACGGAAGCATCGCCGTGGAAGTTCTGGCGTCTGAATCCTTTGCTGCGACGCAAGCTGTGGGGTACGGATGTGTATACGGACGATTCGGATGTGTTGGCCATGTGCGTGCATGCTGGGTGGGTTGAGGGTCCTTCGCTCGAGTCCGAGGGGATTCCAGCTTGGGTTCCTCCCGGACGGGCCGCGCGCGCTTGGAACGGTCTCACTGCCACCGCCACCGCGAAAGCTGCGGATAGCAGTCAGGACGTTGAGATGGTCGAGGCGGATGTAGCGGCGGCTGAAAGGTTGAGTCGGACGTGCGATTTGAGCGTGATCTTGCGCATCGCGCCCAAGTTGATCGCGTACAAGGGATGTCAACGCGGTGGGATCAAGTCAAGGTCGTGGGGGAACTCGCACGATGGCGTTTCGCTGGTGGTGGAGAGTGTCGAGTTGAAGCAGCCGAGTTATGCGCAGGGCAAGGGGAGGAGGAGTGCCAAGGCGCGTATCGAGCAGTTGGCGGTGTATAGGAGTGTGGTCGATAGCGCAAAGGTGGAAGAGAAGGAAGGCGTGGATTTGGACAGGTTGGTCAAGCAGACGCAGGTGATTCCACTTAGGAGTGTGGTGGGTGAGTTCAAGAGGTTGCGTGAGGCGGAGGCGGAGGAAGGGAAGGGGGAGGGGGAGGGGAAGAGGAGGTTGTTCTGGGAGATTCAGTGATGGCTCAGCTCAGCTCGTCAAGGTTGGGATGATGTGCGGAAGAAATGAATGTCGTGTGGACTTGATTTGTCTGAATGGTAATATGTGTGATTTGTGATGGGGAGTGTACAGATGTGTTCTACTTTTTGGAAAACTTTCGGAGTGGGTCGGATTTCTTCTTGTTAGAAGATTTGGTTGAAGATCGTTTGGCAGCGGCGGGGCGACGGATAGGACGTTTGGAGTTAGAGTTGGAGTTGGGAAGAAGTTTGTTCTTTGGAATGTAGCCTTTATAGGTTGTTGAGTTGTTGGTGAGCTTGTTGTTTGCGGGGTTGATGATTTTGGGGACTAGGTAGTGGGGGATGTGTTTGAGGTGGACTTGTTGTGCTCGCGATGAGAGGAGGGTTTTGTCGTGTTGAAGGTAGGTGAGGTCATCTGGGTGATCAGCAAAGTGGGATTGGAGTTTCGAACTGGTGAGGATTTGGTGTTTGAGTTCGGTGATGCGCGCTTCGCGAATGAGCGGTTTGGTGATGGATTTCAGGCTGTCCGAGACTCGATAGCGGAAGCCGGAGATGGATTCGGGGTCGTATGTCCATTCCTGAAGGGGTGAGCCAAGGGTGGCAGCGATGGTGGAGCGCGAGAGGCTCTTGAACACTTTCTCATCCGTAGCGGTGGATGGGCAGGTGAGGTACTTGGAACGTCCATATTCGCTTGCGGGGACGACAAATGAAAGGGCAGTTCCCGAAGCACCACCACGAGCGGTTCGCCCGACACGATGGATGTATCCATCGACAGTGGTGGGAAGATCAAAGTTGATGACGCACGAAACATTGACAAAGTCAACACCTCGAGACACACCATACTCGGCAGTCGACTTTTTCTCCTTCCTCTGCTTCTTACTAGCCTTACCACTCGAACCACCCTCATCCTCCTCCTCCTGCTTCTTCTTCTTCCTCTTCTTTCCTTCTTCCGCACCCGCTCCGTCTTGTACCCCTTCCTCCTCCTCGCCATCACTACCTGTCTCGACCTCCTCGACGGGTCGCCCAACACCCGTAGGTTCATCCGTCGCAACAATATAATCAAACTTGCCCTTGTTGAACTCCTCGACAATACTATACCTACTATTGATAGGCAGCTCGGCATTCAACACGCACGCCCTAAGCCCAAACTTTTCCAGGAACAACTTCAACCTATATCCCCTCTCCAACTCATTAACAAACAGGATCGCCTTGCCTCTGATCAACTTCAACTTCAAAATCACATACACGAGCAGGAACTTGTCCTCCTCGGTAGTGTTGGTGTAGAATTGCACCAAGTTGGAAGCGGACGAGTCGTCGTCGTCGTCGTTGAGTTTGAGGATGACGGGGTTGCGCAGGAGGAGGCCCTTGAGTTTGGTGACGTCGTGAGTGAGTGTGGCGGACATGAGGAAGGTCTGGAAGTGCGAGGGGAGGTAGGTTCCGGAGAGGATGGATTTGACGTCGGAATCGTGACCGTAGGAGAGGATGAGATCGGCTTCGTCGATGGCCAGCGTTTCGAGTCCCGATTTGAGGTCGAGGGTGTTGTTGGAAAGGTAAGCCAGGGCTTTGGAAGGGGTTGCGATGACAACGTCTGGCTTTTCCGAAAGCAGAAGACGCTGTACCTTTTCGGATGCTTCGCGAGCAACATTGACAAGACGCATGTCTTGGCGAACGTACTCGATCACAACGCTGAGGTGTCGGAAAACCTGTTCGGCCAGCTCCCTGGTTGGAACAAGCACGAGTGCTCGTGTCAGCTGATGGTTGGGGTCGGATTTTGCGATGGCTGATTTTGCATCGAGAACCTTTTGAAGGAGAGGCAGACCGTATGCAAGCGTCTTGCCCGAACCTGTGCGAGCGCGAGCCAGGATATCTTTGCCTGCAAGTGCGAGTGGGATGGCTTTCTGCTGAATCGGTGTAGGAATGCCGAAACCAAGGTCTGCTAACGCACGCAAAAGACGAGGATCGAGGATGTGGGAAAAGACATTGAAACCAAGTCGTTCGGCATCTTGCTGGCTAGGCAAGTCGATGCCATGCTGTGTGGCGAGTTGCGAGGTGGACGATGAAGATGCAGCATTGGAGTTTGCGTCGGTGTTCGAGACGGGTTTCTTTGCGGCGGGAGGAAGGAGCGAGTCCGCCTTGACTTTTGATGAGGAGGCTTGGTCTGACATGGGTTGCGTATGGACCCTTTCAATGCTCGCAATGGTGTAAGAGAAGATGAAAGGCAAGAGGCAAGAGTGAAGAGTGTATGGCGACAACAAAGTCAGAACCAAAAAGACCCTAAAATTGCAAAAAATTCAGAAGAGAGCGCTGCACTCGGCTTCCGGAGACCAAAGTTCTAGCCGGCCGATAATATTAATATAACAAGATTCAGAGAGGGAATCGGATTTCGGGTTTTTAGACCCTGGCTACGGCGTCTGCACTTTTCGACACCTTGGCTGCCTCCATTCTCGCTCTCTCCACCCTCTCTTCCATCCTGCTCAACCGCCACCACCACCATATCCATTTCCACACTTCAACCCACTATCGGCAGGATTCACACAATCACAATCTCTATACGATCTCTATATCTTCAGCTTCGCACTTTCATCCGCAAGACAGACACGATCAGCATTCCGCTTCTCTCCAAGGCCTGACTTTCCTGCACGCGACATCTGTAACGCCTCTAGCCTGACTCAAAGATGGCGTCGTATCTCGCGTCGATCTATGGAACAGAACAGGACAAAGTCAACTGTTCGTTCTACTACAAAATTGGTGCCTGTCGTCACGGCGATCGGTGTTCACGCAAACACATTCGACCCCCGTTCTCATGCACACTGCTTCTCTCCAACGTCTACCGGAATCCGCGGCATCACGAGCAGGATTGCACCATCACCGACACTGAGCTCCAAACCCAATTCGATGCATTCTACCAAGATATGTTTTGCGAACTCGCCAAATACGGTGAGCTTGTCGAAATGCACGTCTGCGACAACGTTGGCGACCATCTCATCGGCAATGTATATGCTAGGTACAGGTACGAGGCAGATGCACAGCGTGCTGTGGATGCATTGAACGATAGGTGGTACGAGGCTAAGCCGCTGTTCGCCGAGTTAAGTCCCGTGACGGATTTCCAGGAGGCGTGTTGTCGACAGAACGAGACCAACGAGTGTAATCGTGGTGGGTTTTGCAACTTTATGCATCTCAGGTATGCAAGTTCGCCTTTGCGGCGCGAGTTGAATCATCAGTTGGCAGTGGAGTTGAGGAAGAGGAAACAAGAGGGCAGAACGACCGCGCTTGCAGCTGGAAAGAAGCTGGGTTGGAAGGAAAGGTTGGCCATGGAACAAGGTGCAGATGTCGCAGAGCAGGAGCAAGGCACCAAGGCGGGTTGGAAATCAGGTGCTTCCGGTGGCGATTGGAGGAGTCTCCCAAAAGCAACTGATGATCCACACGCGGGTTACGACGCAGATGAGCTCAATTCGTAGATCTACTGTATCAATCGGAAAACGCATGCTTGCTTGATACTTCTCGACTGTTCGAACTGATCCCATTATCAGGTTTAATGAGCCACAAACTTGCCGTTCGAAAGGGTCGTTTTTCCCCCTCCGCATCCGCCACTGCCACCGCAACGAGAGACAGCGAAACAGACACCCACATTTAGGACCTCTGAAATGAGAAAAGGATACACTCACAGCCCTATTAGATTCTGAAAGTCAATCAATGCAAAGTGACAATCGCAGCGTTAGTTAATTCAATGTGAGATACAACTTACAACACTCAGTATTGGATGTTTGACATCCGGTATCCTGTTTCCTAAGTTGCAATCTTGGGAGAGTGTCGTGAGCTGTTAAGTGCCCGCAGCAGATGCGACTGGCGCAACCATGGCTGTGTGAGTGGTGGGCGATGAGAAGGGTCCCAATGCTCTATCCAACCAAGACGATCGACTTGCTGAGAGGCAGAGCGCAGAAGAGAGGCGTCGAGAGGTTTGTTGTGGCCGTTCAATGGAGTCTAGCGTGAACTTGAGCCGGGCCAAAAGCAATGATGGTTGTAAAGAAAGGTGCGGAGCGTGCGGAGCGTGCGGATTGATTGGCAAATTGACACTTTTGCTGCGCTTCTTCTGATGTGGAGGTTATCAGTTGTCACCAACCAGCTCACCACATTGGGTGTAGCAGGCCATTCACACACACACACACACAATGTCGAGCTATAGTCACATTCAGGAGCAATGAGACGCACTATAGAGGTACAAAGAGGTGTGTGAAAGAAAGAAAATGAGGAAAAGGAACCGGAGAACAGAACTGGCGCAAGCTCTACTCGACTGTCACGTGTGCACGTGACCAACGCTTAGTCAGCGTCTGACCGACGCTCAGTCAGCGCTTGCCAAGCACATTTTGTGGCTTGCCTCACCGATCTCTCGTCGCTTGGCTCTCGCTTAGCTCCTCATGTATATAGTCAAGGTCTCGTCTGGATCTCATCTTTCCTGGAATCCACTACCTTTTCTATACACACATTGCATGCAAAGCAGTGCACATGTGACATCGACCCTGTTGATGGAAGTGATGAGCTTGTTGTGGTCCACATCTACGATGGCAGGAAGGTCCTCGGGCACTGTGTTTGTCGTAATCGCCTCTTGGAGCTTGTTGAGCAACCAATGCTTGAGCATGAGCCTGAAGTTGTTGAGCTGGGCAGCGACGGAAGCTTCAATTATCTTGTGCTTCTCTGCTCTGCGGATGATCTCGCCCAGTATGATCCAGCAGCGATACCAATACCTCTTATCCGTCGTGTCGGGCCACTTGTGCTCCTTGTGCGTATATACCAATCGCAGCGGCGGCTGAGCGCCAATCCCTACAGCATACTCTCTCCAAAGCTCACTGACCGTCTCTATGAAGCAATTTTGACAAAAGTATTGGTACTGGTCCTTGGCGGAAGGTGTGGTCGATGCAGATGGGGTAGACAACTGTGTTGACCTTGTCACTGGCAGACCCAACACTGGCGGCGTCTCCTCCCTGAGTAGCTTGACGGCGAGCTGCTTGTTTGCGTTGCTTGATGCAGTTTCAACCCCAGAGAAGAAGGTGTTGATAGCCATAGCGGTTGTGGCGGCATGCTTGTCAACCCTGGCAACCACAGTCTGAGCAAGTGTCTTGTTTTTGTCCTGTGTTACAGGCAGCGAAGCCGAGGCGGCGGAAAACTGGTTTTACGGCCGCCTTCGGCCCCAGCGCGGTTAAGAGGGCTACGGTCGACCGCCCTCACATTCGGGTGAGGGGAGGTATGTGACCCGCAGTGCGCCAAATTTAGCAGTGGCGTTACTCACGGGGGGTAAAGTTGGAGCGGTGGAAAATTCGCTTTTCGGCCGCCGTCGAAGTGAGTGCGGCTCAAAGAGTCTCTTTCAGCCGATTTTGCCCATAGCGATCGGATGGCGGCCGTTCGACAGCGCAGAGACGCCGGATCGCGACAAACGCCATCTTGAGGAGATCAGCAGGTGAGGGACACCATCTCAGATGCTCTCAGAGGCTTGGAGGTGATCAGCTGCTTGTGCCGCGGTCAGTACATGCGCACACGCAGGCCGTGCAGCTAGACAATAGGCCAGCGCCGGATCGACCTTGCCATAGGGGCTTGGAGCGGACATACTTAATGTCTCCTCACCTGGCTCGTAGTGGATGAGCTCCTCATCCACTCTACTTCTTACAACACCGTCTCTCAGCTCAGTATAGCTATTTAACGTCGTCTTCACCATCATTCAGTATCTAGTAAAGTAAGTTGTAATACAGTAGCATTGCAGCTTCCTTGCGTGCCTCCTTTCAAGTCGGAGAACAGCTAGTCCTCGTCGGTACTTGTACCGACACTGCAGCGCGTAAACGCTGCCTACACGCTGACACCGGGACGGCAGGCTCAAAGCCGTTGCCGTGACAGCTTGGTGATCACGCCCAGTGCTCACCTAGATATCTAATTAGCTTCCTGTCTCATCAAGAGCGCTCGCGGGACACCAAGCTAACACACCGTAATACCGAGTACGCCGTGCTGCCGCTGAACGGAGCGCCAACAGCGTCAGTCGGTAATAGGTCGAACGCGGTTGAGAGGCCCACACTCCACCGCCGCCGAGTCGAGTGCGGCCCAGTCGTCTTCATCGGACCGCCGACGTATCTGCGCAACCCACCTCGTACTTCCCAGTTGCACAGGCGCGTAACCCAACCTCGGCGGCCCAGCCCAACAGGACCGCACCGCTCTCGAAACAAGATCGGCCTATTTACCAGGCGCCCGACCGCTGACATTAGAGTGGATCGTTCAAGCAGCGCCCCGTACTCGACATGTCCGACGCAGCCGCTCCGCGAGGCAGCACTCCTCGCAGTCGTGCTTCGTCGCCTCCTGCAGCGAACCCGGAACCATTGCTGCAAGGCTTAATCGAGGACATACAAATTCAGATGAAGGAGGTCCATACCCAACGTATGATTTACGAGACTAGTCGTCAGGAGGCCATGCTGAAAGAGAGCCAAGACCGACTCCGCTTCCAGGAGAAGCTCTACACGCTCATGGACCAGGCGACCGGCTCCAAGCCGTCGTCCACGCCTTTGACAGCTATTCCAGCTCCGTCGCGACCTCTAACGGCGCACCAGGAGGAGATCCTCGCGCTCAAGGCCGAGATCGCAGACCTCCGGGAGCTGATCAAGCCAGCTCTACGCCGAGGGGGTGAGCCGGAGGTCGCCGCCGTCGCCCCTGGTCTCGAAGCGCATGAGGAAAGATCGTACAGCATGCATGATGATCCTCGGCGCTCTGCTCCGCTGGGCAGCTCCACTCCCGCCCGTCGGCCAGCGACGTCAGTCCTACGCTGGAACGACGAATACAGTCAAGAGGACTTGTATTCGACGTCCACTGGCCGACGCCCCGCCTGGGACCACTCTACGATGCCGACACGGGAATCAAACTTCGAGCGCAGCACAACCAAGAACGATCCGAAGCTCGATTTCCCTGACTGGCAAGAGGACGACCTTGAGATGTCACTCATTCAGGTCGAGGCCTGGTTCCGATACCAAGAGATGTCCGACAGCCGCAAGAGGATTCAGTTCCTAGGGCCGCATCTCAAGGGTCGGGCGCTCACCTGGTACCGGTCAAAGCTACGAGCCGATCCATCACAGTCGGGTGCGCTGTTCGGTGACTGGGCTCTATTCGTTAACCGACTCAAGCAGCTCTATGGAGTACACAACGAGAAGCTAGACGCCTTCAACAAGCTCTACGCTCTGCGCCTCGCCAGCGACAAGCCAGGCGCCGCAAGTGAGTATGTCGAGGCTTTCAGGACCCTCGAAGAGCGAGCAGGCATGAGCGATGAGCATCTCAAGCTCCACCTCTTCCGACGAGGCTTGACGACAGCTCTCCAGCGTCAGTTCGAACGCACGGCGCCGAAGACGATGTGGGAATTCTATCGCGAGGTAGAAGATTTGGACCGCAATCGGGTCCTGGCGCAGCAGACGTACCAGGGCGGTGCAGCGACCCTCACTCAGCCGACCTCAAGTTCACTGCAGTACGATTTCCTCACTTCGGCCGGTCGAACTAACGCTCCGGCCGCCGTCGGTGCAAAAAACGGCTGGACGAGTATTGGCCCCGTCCGCAACAGAGACTCGACCGGCTGTAGCCCCACCAGCTCCAGCGCGCCCTCGGCAGTTACCGCCTCATATGGCCCAGCGTTTGCCCGTCGTCTACGATCGCTCGCCGACGACCTTTGGTGCCACCACTTGCAAACGATGTGGTAAGGAGGGCCATTGGGTACGAGACTGCCCTCAACCGGCCCGCGAGACGTCCACTGGAGCGCCACGACGGCCTGGACCTCGAGCCTACGTAGCACAAGAGGACGTTGGGGCACAAGAGGACGCCGAAGAACAGGAGGAGGAGGAGGAGGTGCTTGATTATGAAGATCTCCCACCCCTCGTTCACGACGACCGGGTCGACAATGATCACGACGAGGAGGGAAACGGGCGTGGGACAACCGAATGATGGCTTGTCTTGCCCTACAACCGCCCTCGCCATCACCCTGTATATATTGGAACTGTTCGTTGTGTTTCTCGATCAACTCCAGGCCATCGGTTCTCGAAATTACCGGCACCGTCAACGGGTGCCCGGCTCGCATCCTGGCCGACACCGGAGCCTCACTGTCCCTTCTCTCAAGTGTTTTCGCTCGTACATATTGTATTAACATCAAGACCACTTCCCAGCCCACTGCGGTCCACGGCGTCAGCGGCCATCGTCTAGCCATCACTCACGATGCGACGCTGACGGTCAGCATCGGCGAGCAATCCTTACCGCCGCTGCAGGCCTATGTCGCGGACATCAGCGATTTCGATCTTATTATCGGCTATCAGGAACTACGTACACTTCAGCCGAGGATCGATTGGACTTCGGGCCGAATTGAATTCACCGCGGCGCAGCAAAATCCAATGGGCCGCGTTGAGCGCAACTTCGGCCTGTCCTATAATGTCACCAGCCGCGTCTTACCATCAAGTGAGCCGGCTATCACAGTCCACGGTAACGAGTTCGTCTCGCTCCAACAGCTTGTCCAGGCGTCCTATCAGGACGGACCGATTGGCATTATGCTGATCAATGTTCCACCCTCATCGTTGCCTAGCTTCGGATTCGTCCCTACCGGCAAAGACAAAGGCATCGAGATCGAGGTGGAGCCCGAGCCAGCTAATCCAGTGTCGATCCCAGAGCAATATCGGGATCTCGAGGCGGTATTCAGTGAAGTCGAGGCCGACAAGCTGCCTCCTCGCACCAGCACGGATTTGCCCATCGAGCTCGTACCGGGAGCCAAACCTCCTCAGGGCCCACTTTACCTCAAGGGGCCTAAGGAGATGGAGGAACTTCGCAAGTACCTCGACGAGAACCTTGCAAAGGGGTTCATTCGGCCATCAAAGAGCCCAGCTCGTTCTCCAGTGCTGTTTGTGCCGAAGAAGGACGGCGGCCTCCGCCTCTGCGTCGACTACCGAGGCCTCAACGAGATCACTGTCAAGAATCGAGCGCCGCTGCCGCTCATCGAGGAGCAACTGTTCTTACTGAGGAATGCTAAGGTGTTCAGCAAGCTCGATCTCAAGGCGGCTTACAATCTGGTACGCATAGCTGACGGTGATGAATGGAAAACGGCGTTTGGTACCCAGCTCGGCCTGTATGAGTACCTGGTCATGCCTTTCGGGCTGGCAAACGCACCGTCGCACTTCCAGTCGCTCGTCAACGGCATCTTCCGTGACATCATCGGCGTCTACGTCGTCGTGTATCTCGACGATTTCCTCATCTTCAGCAACAACAAGGAAGAACACGTCGAACATGTCCGTGAGGTATTGCGGCGTCTGAAAGTAAACCGGCTCTTCGCCAAGCTGTCGAAGTGCATCTTCCACACCGACACTGTCGAGTTCCTCGGCTACGTCATCACGCCAGGAGGCATCGAAATGGATCAAGAGAAGGTACGAATCATCAAAGAGTGGCCGTTGCCGCAGACGATTCATGATATCCAGCGCTTCCTTGGGTTCGCGAACTTCTATCGTCGGTTCATATCACACTTCGCTCGCATCTCGAAGCCTCTCACATCGCTCATTAAGCCTACGGAGCGCTTCAAGAAGTTCCAGTTGTCGGAGGAGGCAGTGGAGGCTTTCCACAAGCTCATCGAGGCTTTCACGACAGCCGGAGTACTGCGACATTTCGATTATCACAAGTCAACCCGCCTCGAGACTGACGCCAGCGACTTCGCCATCGCCGGCGTTCTCAAACAGGAGACAGAGAACAGGTGGCATCCCGTGGCCTTCTACTCGCGCAAGATGACGTCAGCTGAGAGAAACTACGAGATCCATGATAAAGAGCTCCTCGCCATCGTCGCCTGCCTCCATCAGTGGCGACACATGCTGGCGGGGCTCCCGTCTCGGTTCTCCGTTCTCTCGGATCACAAGGCGCTCAAGTACTTCACAGTGCAACGTCGCATCAGTGGTCGACAGGCTCGGTGGGCCGTGTTACTGGCCGAGTTTGATTTCGTTGTTCAGTACCGACCAGGAGACAAGGCGGGCGAGCCCGACTCCTTGACACAACGCAGTGACATGGAGCCATCAGCAAAAGAGCGCGAGCATAACGTAAGGCAGCTCCTCCACCCCCGCATTTTTGGAACTGTATTACCGGAAAATCAGTTACCGAGCCGAATTGGAACCGACGGCGGCTTAGCAGGGGCCATTCAGCCGCGGTCGTCGATGGCGGCAATAGTAAGGGGCGGCCTGCCGGAGCTAGTTCGCGTTTTCCAACCGCTCGACACCGAGCTCCAAGCGCTCCACAAGCACACGCCTTTCGAAGTCAAAGACGGTATTTGGCATCGCGAAGGCCGCCTTGTCATCCCCAAGGTCACGCTGACCGGAAAGCAAGGTCGTCGTGACACACGCTCGGCCAAGATTGTCAGTGAGCAGTCACTCTCGGTGGAGCACCTGCGCTTCATGGTGATGACACAGTGCCACGACGGCATCACCGCCGGACACCCGGGTCGTGATGCAACGCTAGCCCTCACCCAGCGTCACTACTGGTGGCCGGGAATGCGTGCTTGGATCGCCGACTATGTAGCGAGCTGTCTGGTCTGCGCCCGTTATAAGGCACCTCGTCATCGGCCGTACGGCCTGCTCAAGCCGTTGGCCACTCCTTCAAGACCATGGGGATCGGTATCCATGGACTTTATCGAGGGCCTGCCACTCTCTGACGGCTACGACTCGATTCTGGTCGTCGTCGATCGGCTCACCAAGCTCGCTGTACTCACGCCAACGGTCAAGACTATCACATCGGCTCGCACCGCCGAGCTCCTCCAGCAACATGTGTTCCGCCGGTTCGGAACACCTGAGCATATTGTCTCTGATCGCGGCCGACAGTTCATCTCCGCGGTCTGGAAGCGGTACACCGACTCTCTCTCTATTCAGCACTCTCTATCGACGGCGTACCATCCTCAGACAGACGGTCAAGCGGAACGGGTCAACCAAGTCGTCGAGCAATACCTCCGTATGTATTGCAATTATGAGCAGAACAACTGGGCTTTGCTATTGGCCAACGCCGAGTTTGTTTACAACAACGCGGTACACAGCAGTCTCGGTGTCTCACCATTCTTTGCGTGTTACGGGTGGAATCCCAAGATGCATCCAGAAGTACCAGAGCGCGCTGGCGTGCTTGACCCTCAACGAGCTGAGTTCGCTCGTTCAGAAGCAGAGCTCACTACTTATCTGCAAGACCAAGTCCGGTCGGCTCAGGCTCGTGCGGTCGAGCAGTACAATAAGAAGCATCTTGACGTTGAGTTCAAAGTTGGAGAGCTCGTCTACGTCAACCGACGCAACTGGAAAACTCGCCGACCGAGTCCCAAGCTCGACACCCGGTTCGCCGGGCCGTACCCCATCGTCGAGCGCATCGGCGCCAGAGCATACCGCCTCCAATTACCGACTTCGCTCCGTGTCCACGACGTTTTCCACGTCTCGATGCTCGAGAAGCGGAGGTCCAGCGAGCTCGTTGGACGGGATGAGCGCGCGGTGGTGCCGCCGCTGCACGACGAAGACCTCGAGTACGAGGTCGAAGCTATCACGGGACACCGCGCCGTTAACGGCCGACTGCAATACCGCGTCCTCTGGAAGGGCTACCCGGAGGAGCAAGCCTCTTGGGAGTATGTCGAGCTCCTCGCCTGCCCAGACCTCATTCAGGAGTATGAGGAGAAGCGGGGGGGACGACTCCGAACCGCTCGAAAGCGGCAGGCAATTTAGCTGCCCAGCCGCACTAGATGATTCGGCGGCTTGATGTGGGTCACTCAGCCGCTGTAAAACGACCGCGGCACGTTGGTAATTCAATCAGCCGCCGTGGACAACCGTCGCCACACGTCCACACTCTTTTTTTTCACATATCAAGACATCACGACCAATTCACAAAGTCCTCAAGCACAAGACAACAGGAACGACATCAATTGTTAGACAACGGTTAACGGAAGACCTCAGGGCGGTGGTATCGTACCTCCTCCTCGTCGTCACCACGGCTAGTTACGAACCAGCCAAGACCCTCGAAGTTTGGCTCCTCCTCCATGACCTCGCACGGCAGATACTGGCCAAGCAAGGAACGATTCTCACGATGGTACCGCGCCAGGGTCTCGCGAACTTGCGTACCGATCGTGCCCGCTGTCAAGAAGGCATCGCGAGCGTCGAGGTGGAAGGTTCGCTCCTTGAACCAGTCCACCAGGCGATCACGACGACGCACAGCACCCAAACCAGGACCACCAGGGTACGTGAGGTGGGCACGCACCACAGCCCGCTCGTTCGTAGCCAACGTTGAGTGGGGGCTATCGCCGACGTACTCGTGGCGTGTGGCGCGCCAGATCTCGCGGCCGCCACACTTCTTTTTGGTCGTCAGGCAATGGCAGCACGACGAAGCTGCAGGGCGGGGACGAGGTCCAGTCGGATCACCATAGGTGACCGGAAAACATCTGGTTCCAGGCAAAAGAAGAGGTAAAGTGTCAGTACTGACCGAACCACTCACATCGAGAAGGATACTTACGGGACATCGAGGTCTGCACAATGCTGGCAGCTGTAGTTCGGCCACGGCGAACTACCTTCGGTCAAGCGTCGCACCATCGTTCGGTGCAACCAGACCCTGCCGGCATCGTCAAGTTGCCACTCGCGGTCCCAAGCCTCGTTGACGATCGCGATGAGCAGCGCAGGGGCGGTGTATCGCTCCGTCCACTCCAGCATCTCGACCAGAGTGGGCTTGCGCGGACCTGTACGCTGCAGCACCACGTCCTCGGCGCGGCGAATGGGCGGCGGGCCGAACTCAGGCGTTCGGCGGCCGGGCGATCCGAGTGATAGGCCAAGATCAGGCGACGGGCGGTTGGATGACTCACGGAAGTCGCTAAGTGTGTCGGCCGGCCCGGGACCAGCAGACTCGTACGCTCCAGCACCATAGGCCGGCAAGCGAGGCTCCGCGGGGGAGGCCGGCGTCAAACCGTGCTCGTGAAGCTGAGCGCTCGTCATCGAACGCAACTCCTCGGCCGTAAACCTCGCCGGAGGGGTGGGTGGTGCGTATAGCTCGGGCGAAGTACGGACGTAGACCGGCGAGCGAGGCGGTGAGATCGATGCACTTGACAATGGCGACTGCGGCGACGGACCAAGGAACAATGCTTCTAGGGGAGAACCGACCACGCGAGCAGGAATCTCAACTCGAGGAGGGGTCACGGCGACTGGCCTGACGACACCAGTAGGCGGCGCAATGGCATCAGGCGTGGCAGCAACAGCAGCTACAGCCACAACATCGGGCGCGGCAGTCACAGCGGCCACAGCCATGGTGTCCGGCGCGGCAGCAGCGGCAGTCACGGCTACTGCATCGGATGGGACAGCAGCAGCAACCACAGCCACGGGGTCGGGCGCATCCACAGCAGCTGTGGCAGCGATGACGACGGCGGGTGTGGTGACGCTGGCAGGCGCCTCCGGGGCCTGATCGGTGCCGGACGATGGGGTGGAGGGGGTATCGGCGTCAGCCGACGCCTTGGCGAGCCGTGCTGACCGACGTGAGGGGACAGCAGGCGCAGTCGAAGTCTTCTTGTTGGGCGCCATAATGTTGTCGGCGACGAAAGGGTTGGAGATGGTGATGGTAGCTCAGTAGTCACGTCACTCAGCCGCCGACGAGCTCACAGCGGCTGGAAGATGCGCAGACGAGCTCACAGCGGCTGGAAGATGCGCAGACGAGCCCACAGCGGCTGGAAGATGCGCAGACCATTTCATTTCACCTTGCAGGAGCTCGGTTCTCGGAAGGGGGGTAATGTTACAGGCAGCAAAGCCGAGGCGGCGGAAAACTGGTTTTACGGCCGCCTTCGGCCCCAGCGCGGTTAAGAGGGCTACGGTCGACCGCCCTCACATTTGGGTGAGGGGAGGTACGTGACCCGCAGTGCGCCGAATTTAGCAGTGGCGTTACTCACGGGGGGTAAAGTTGGAGCGGTGGAAAATTCGCTTTTTGGCCGCCGTCGAAGTGAGTGCGGCTCAAAGAGTCTCTTTCAGCCAATTTTGCCCATAGCGATCGGATGGCGGCCGTTCGACAGCGCAGAGACGCCGGATCGCGACAAACGCCATCTCGAGGAGATCAGCAGGTGAGGGACACCATCTCAGATGCTCTCAGAGGCTTGGAGGTGATCAGCTGCTTGTGCCGCGGTCAGTACATGCGCACACGCAGGCCGTGCAGCTAGACAATAGGCCAGCGCCGGATCGACCTTGCCATAGGGGCTTGGAGCGGACATACTTAATGTCTCCTCACCTGGCTCGTAGTGGATGAGCTCCTCATCCACTCTACTTCTTACAACACAGTCTCTAAGCTCAGTATAGCTTCTTAACGTCGTCTTCACAATCATTCAGTTTCTAGTTCAGTAAGTTGCAATACAAGTAGCATTGCAGCTTCCTCGCGTGCCTCCGTTCAAGTCGGAGAACAGCTAGTCCTCGTCGGTACTTGTACCGACACTGCAGCGCGTAAACGCTGCCTACACGCTGACACCGGGACGGCAGGCTCAAAGCCGTTGCTGTGACAGCTTGGTGATCACTCCCAGTGTTCGGTATCGACACCGCAGCGCGTAAACGCTGCCTACAGGCTGACATCGGGACGTCAGGCCCTACGCCGTCGCCGTAACAGCTTGGTGATCACTCCCAGTGCTCACCTAGATATCTAATTAGCTTCCTGTCTCATCAAGAGCGCTCGCGGGACACCAAGCTAACACACCGTAATACCGAGTACGCCGTGCTGCCGCTGAACGGAGCGCCAACAGCGTCAGTCGGTAATAGGTCGAACGCGGTTGAGAGGCCCACACTCCACCGCCGCCGAGTCGAGTGCGGCCCAGTCGTCTTCATCGGACCGCCGACGTATCTGCGCAACCCACCTCGTACTTCCCAGTTGCACAGGCGCGTAACCCAACCTCGGCGGCCCAGCCCAACAGGACCGCACCGCTCTCGAAACAAGATCGGCCTATTTACCAGGCGCCCGACCGCTGACATCCTGCACCTTCTGCACAAGCAACTTGTTATTGTCCTGCATCTTCTGAACGTGCATCTTGTTGTTGTCTTTGATTTGCTGAGAGACAGAAGCAATGCAGGCGGTCAAGTTTGAATACAGGTGAGGGAATTGGTGCCTTAGGGTATCCTCCATTGGCACTACTTGCTGTGCAATGCTGGCGGTCATGTTGGCGGCAAACTGATTGAAAGTGATTGACCTAAAGATCTTGTGTTGAAAGATGAAGTGATACGGGTGCTTGAGACAAAGGAGGACCGCGTCTTGGATCAGGATTGGATGGACAGGCAATAGCCCTGGGGAACACAGCGTTGACAAGGCTCTGGGGCACCACAACGTTGCGTTCAAGGTGGTAATTGCCGCCCTGGGCGGAAAAACCGGCCAGTACCCGCATGGTCTGTCGCAGAAGCTCAGTGAGATAGTGGTTCTCCATTAGGGGGTATCAATTTCTGCGGACTTCCGAAAGCACGTGCTTTTGATTTTGCGGACTTCTGAATAAGTCTGCATCACTTATGTAAGCTCACCAAAATTGCCAAAACACGCAAAAGCACACACCTTGTCAGAAATCCGTGAGAAAAGCAGTGTTTTTGATTTTGACTCGCAAGATCTGCGTGCTTTTTCCATCTTGCGCACGGACAGTGTGTGTCCGACACCTGATCAATCTTCTTCCTCCGCTCACAACAGCAACCACCACCACTTCTACCTGTTATGATTGGGATATCGGGAGAGTTAGTGTTTGGTTTTAGTATTAACATGGGCGGGGGTAGTTCCCTCGATGAGGTCCCGGATCGGTGATCGGGGCAGACTGCGGCATCTCCCGGAGGGGGTATCCGGGAGGGCCACATAACCCCACACCCTGATCCCATCACACTCACGTTAGGACGTCGATTGTATTTTAGCTTACTCACTCTAGTAGGTGGAAATATCAGACCTTCTCCCGATCTCCCGCTCACCCGCTCCGCTATCTTGGCGACGATCCCGGGAGCAACACCCGGTACCACGCCCCTGGCCTCAACACAGACGCACCGCCACGTTCCGAGGTTCTAAGACCCCAGGAGCATAACATTACAATCGACCTCCCCGTTGCCATCAACGCGGAGACTCCAGCTACCATGCAAACCCGTAGCCAGCATCGTCCCGGCTCCCCGGACTCAGTTACGAGTTCGGGCAGCCCTACCCCCGAAAGTCCCGATTCAGGGGGCGACCCCGTCCAGGGGCTAGTCGCCGCCGTGCAGAGCCTAACCGCCCTGGTCGGAGGATTGGCCGACCAGATCCGGCTGCTCAACAGCGGCCGAGCCCCCGACCCCGTCGTCCCGACCCCGGCAGAACCGGGCCTCCCGCCCATGGAGCACCCGGGAGACCCCTCTCCGGAACGCGAGACCTCGGAGGAAAGGTACGCCCGCGCTACTCGCCTTATGGGCGAGCGTGTTGGATCACATAGATCCGAAAGTCATCTCATACTTAGAGTATTTTACTTAACGGCACTAAACACGCAGGCCCGCGTGTTTGAACGCAAGGGGTAAAGAACCGAAATAGCACGCGCGCGAAATAATAGGGAATAATATTCGAACCCCACTTCAGGAAGAAGGGTAAACCCTGGTTCCGCGCCGTCGTGGACATCAAGACTAGCTGGACACCTCACACGCGTGGTTGCGTGTTAAATATACAGCTCCTTGCGATCACCTACTCGACGAACCAATCAGCTCAAGTTGGGGTTATGATACGAACAAGACTCAAGGGTCATAATGGGTCACCCTCATAATCAAGGGTGAACCCCATTTGCGGACGACGTTGCCCCAAACGAATCAGAGGTAAGCTGCTAGTAGACCGTTAGGGAATAGTCCCGGAATGGCGAGGACACACGCAAGACCGCGTGTATAGAAGCACAAATCTCAGTCGACATGGGACGTTATGAAGTACGGCTACAGCGACAAGAGATGTCACTTTGCCGTATTTGAGAATCAGCGCCACATGTATATATAGAGGCCGCAAGACACCCTACAGGGATTGTAATATCATCGAATCATCAACTAACTAAGTGTGTTCCTAACACCTAACCAAGTACACCAACACGCAGGCTTGCGTGTTTGCCTCTCACGTGGTAACCTACCAAGCTTCCTAGCCTACAGCGCCCACTCGGACGAGTGCGGCTAACCTCGCTTCGCTCTTGTTGGCTTTATCGCCGAAAAGGGTTGACAATTAACTTAGTGATCCCAAACACACTTCCAAGACCGCTACTTGAAGTGAATCAAGGGACGCGGTGAACACGCGCCCTTGCGTGTCTGCAATCACACTCGAACGTCTACCCACCACGCTACAGTGATTAGACGCACGTAGAATCTCACAGGTTATGAGCCCAAGGCCTACTGGAAACTCGGAAGGTAGCTACAAAGGAACCCGATCGCGAACCCGTCGCTCCGATTCGATTACTGGTACACCCAGTAGAGACGACGAAGAATCTACCCTATCCCTAACTCCACCTCCTACAGTACAAACCCGCGACGTTGCGTTTACAATGGGTACGGAGATTGATCAAACGAAACTTCGCTTGCCAAAGCTCGAGCAAGCGAAAGACTACTACATGTGGAAGGACAGAACCATAGATGTTCTTATGCAAAAGGGGATCCGCGTCTACGGAATCATCAAAGGGATCTTCCCCAAACCTCCGGAGTCCGACCCCACGTACCTCGAATGGCTCAACGCCAATCTCACAGCATGCGGAATGCTTCGAAGCTGCATGTCAATCGACATAAAGCACACGATCAGCGATCTCGAGGATGCCAGGACCATCTGGATCACCCTCGAAGACCGATTTGCCAAGTCAATGCGATGGCAACTCGAGGAAATGGAGACCGAGTTCAACAGTCTCAGACAAGAAAAGCGGACCATCGACGGCTTCGTTGGCAGAATCAAGCAGCTTGCCGAACAACTGACGTTGGCAGGCTATAACATAAGTCATCACAAGAAGTACAGCGTCCTCATGAAGGGACTACGCAAAGAGTACGAGAACATCGCGTCGCAAATCATGGAAACGTACAGAGCTCGCCGAGAGCAAACTCAGATGATTATCCACCGCGAAGGGGATGAAAACGAGAGGTTCACAATGGCAAAGGCACACATCGACGAGAAAGTAGAGTTTGACTCCATAGTCACAAGGTTGCGTGGCGAAGAACTACGCCTCGGACTCCACTCACACGGTCTGGACCAACAAACAAAGCAAAACCAGTCAGCCTACTTCGCCAGCGACGGAAAGAAGACGAAGAGGCCAAACACGCAACGTCGTAGGAAAAGAACTCCCATCGAAGAAATAACCTGCTTCAATTGCAACGAAAAGGGGCACTACCAGAATAAATGTCCAAAGAAAACGAAGCAGGAGAACACGCAAGGTTGCGTAAAAGACGGCAACGTCAACAATGAAAACGCCTACTCCGTTAGCGAGTTTACCCATCCGCGTTCAACTATGTGGCTCATGGACTCAGGAGCTAGCAGGCATATCTGTTGCAATCGTTCTCTTTTCACAGACCTCCGTACAGGTGTATCAATGAAACCCATCTGGGTGGCCAACGACGTACCCGTCCAGGTCGAGGGCGTTGGCACAGTGCACCTAGATGTCAACGTCGGACAAGGAGACGTCAACAAGATCATGCTAACGAACGTAGCTTACATCCCATCCTTCAATGTCAACCTCTTATCCATAGGAGTGATGAGGAAGAAGGCGGAGATCACCACCAACGATAAAGAAACCATAGCAAGGACAAAGAGTGGCCGCATCACTTGCAGGGGTGTACATATTGGACCACTCACGTATGTTGATCAAGCAGGTATTGACTTCGCAGGGCTAGCCGCAGAACACAAGGAGCCTGATCGATGGCATAAGCGTCTCGGCCACCCTGGAGAGCGACGTCTGGAAGAAATCGCAAAAGAAGTCCCAACAGTCACGTTGAGTGCAAAGAAAAACCGCCAACTCTGCGAAACGTGCGAGATTGCCAAGTCCCACAAGCAACCGTTCAAGCACGCAACGCCGCGTGTTGAACATCCGCTTGGCTTAATCCACACGGACGTCAAAGGACCAATTCCCACCGAAACTCCTCAAGGATACAAGTACGCGGTCACATTCATCGACGATTTTTCTCGACACACAATGGTGTACCTGATCACTCGCAAGAGTGAGGTGTTCGGCTGCCTTCAGGAATATAAGACGACCATGGAGAAGCAAACCGGATACCCACTCAAGAAGCTCAGATCCGACAACGGAGGAGAATACACAAGCATGGAAATGGATACCTTCCTCACTTCCCACGGAATCCTGCATGAATTCACATCCCCATTCGCACCTGAACAAAACGGCGTTGCGGAAAGGATGAACAGGACATTGTTCAACACTGTACGTTGCTTGTTGATACAATCCCATGCTCCTGACACACTATGGGGCGATGCTTTACTTCATGCAACCTACTTGAACAACAGATTACCGACGAAAGGCAATGGTGACAAGATCCCGATCAAAGTCTTGTACGACAAGATGCCAGACCTCTCTCTTGTACGAACTTTTGGTTGTGCAGCTTATGCTCACATTCCAACGGAGAGGAGGTCCGCACTCGATGACAGAGCTGTCTCATGTGTCTACCTAGGGATTGCGGCAGGAACTAAGGCTTATAAGTTGTACGATCCCGTCGAGAAAAGGTACCTGACGCAGGTGCATGCAACCTTCGACGAAGAGTCTTTCCCTTACAAAGGTTCTCCCGAGAAACAACTTGGCTTGCCAACACGCGACGTCTGGAGTTCGGAACAACAGCCTGCCCCGCTCACACAGGCTTCAAATCAAGGAAATGACGAAGGGAACGATGGCAGCCTTAGCAGGTGGCCGTACCTCACCGAACAAGAGAGAGAACAAGGACTGACAACCCCGCCAGGTTCCCCACCAACGTCGCCGCGTCTGCAAGCCCTCGCAATTCAAGAATTCAATGACGAGTTGGAGCACGCGACGTTGCGTGTTGACGAACCAGACAGCGTTGGGTTACTCGACGACGAACCTCGAACAATCATGCAAGCCTCCCAACGCCCAGACTGGTCGCTATGGAAAGAAGCTATTGATAAAGAACTCAACTCTCACAGCGAGAACGATACATGGCGTTTGGTAACGCCACCTAACGGGGCCAACATCATTGGGAGCAGATGGGTCTTTAAAGTAAAACGCAAGTCCGACGGATCGATAGATAAGTACAAGGCTCGTCTTGTAGCACAAGGCTTCGCTCAAAAACATGGCATTGATTATGACGAGACCTTCGCTCCGGTAGTAAAACTGTCCACATTGCGATTACTCATGATCATCTCATTACAAATGGGATGGAGTATCTACCAAATGGACGTGGCCACAGCCTACTTAAACGGGGAGATCGACGTAGACTTATACATGAGGCCACCCCCCACGGTCGAAGAGTCTCGAGGGACCCCGCAAGGTCAAGTGTGCAAGCTAAATAAGTCGCTTTATGGACTTAAGCAGGCAGGTCGAACATGGTACCACAAGGCCGACACCACGCTCCGAGAAATGGGATTTAAGCGCAGTGAACACGACTCCGCCCTCTACTTCAAACACGCGGGCCCGCGTGTTGAAGATCAACCCATCATCTTAACCCTGTACGTCGACGACATCTTAATCTTCGCCAAAACACACGAGTTGGCGAAGAGTGTTATGGATGAACTCCGAAAGCACTTCAAAATGACTGGCGGAGACCCGCTCGACTACATCCTGGGAATCCAAGTCACCCAGTCTCCACAGTCTATACACCTTGCCCAAACCAGTTACATACACCGTCTACTGGAAACCTACGGCCTTGCGTGTGCAAACATAACGCATACACCCATCAATCCAACTCACGATCTCAAAGGAGGAGATCCTCTTTCACCTACAGAGCACTCCACCTACCGAAGCCTCGTCGGCCAGGTCCTTTACATTGCAACATGCACACGCCCCGACATTGCTTATGCCGTCCAGAAACTCAGCCGTGAGCTTTCCCGACCGCACCACAACGCCATGGTGCAGGCCAAACATTTACTCCGATACCTCAAAGGGACCGCCTCACACGGACTACGTTACACACGCATAGCTGACCTCACACCCGCAACCTCGCGTGTTGACCTTGGACAGTATTTGCAGACATACACCGACGCAGATCACGCGGGGGACACTATTACTTCGCGATCAACTTTGGGGATTGTTAACACCGTCGCAGGAATGCCATACAGCTGGTTATCAAAACTTCAGTCCATCATCACAGACTCAACGACCTATGCCGAGTACGTAGCCATGGCCGAAGCTGCAAAGGAGATCATCTGGACACGCTGGATCGCATCCGAAATGGGACTCAAAGTTGACACACCCACACAGCTCATGGTCGACAACCGAGCAGCAATCGAACTCGCAAAAGAGTCAAGATTCCACAATCGAACTAAACACTTCAGGCTTAAGTATCACATTACACGAGAATATCAAGCTAACAATGTCTTGACGGTGAAAGCCGTGTCCACTAGCGACCAATTGGCCGATATGCTAACGAAAGCTTTGGAGAAGAACAAGACTCAGGCAAACCGCGAAGCATTAAACATCAAAACTCCGACAAACAACGTTGTGGAGTAACACTCGACGTCGCGTATTTGCCTTGTACATATTTTTCCCGACCCGACTCGACCTTGACAGATCCGACCAAACAAGAAAATCCAAGAAATCGGAGGGGCACCCCCCATCAACAAAAAACACGTAAAATATCTAAGCCGACAGCCAGGCACCAAAAACACAACCTCGCGTGTTCAAGATTAAAGCCACACGCAAGCCCCAAACCCTGCGCCAACGCCACAGACTTCATATCGGCGCATCCGCCTCACAAAGCGTGGAGGCGCAATCACCAACACTCGACACTGAGTATCCATACCGGACTCAGTCACACACTCAATAGCCGCAAACAAAGAGTTTATCACTGTGGCTTACGCAACTACAGAAGTCAACAGAACATCCCTACAGGCTCGTTCATTAACACCACCATCTCTCCTACACAAGCATTGTCGCCATCCATCACCATGGCTCGACTCAGCGCTAAACAACGCGCTTCCCTCAAGAAGGCGACCGAGGCTCGCAAGCGCCTCCACGCCAACAACATCATCGCTGAGCCAACGCCAGCGTCCACCTCCTCCCATCCCTCTGCCGAAATGGCCATGGATATCGACGAGTCCTCTGCCACCGACGGCACGGCTCTAATCACCGCTCCCTCGCCCACCAACAACGGCGAGGCATCACCATCGACATCAAGGTCCTCTGCCACGTCGGGCATGACCACTCCTATCGTTCCGCCCCCGGTCACATCAAGAGGGGGCAACATCACTCAAGCCTCAGGACCATCAAGCGAGGCAGTTGCTGCGTCACCGATGACCAGCAACAGTAACGTCACTAGGCTTCGGCCTTTGTTCCTCAGGATCAGTGACGGAGCCGAGGCGCCTCCAAGCCCTCGCACAGGGGAGGATGATGACGTGGTCATCCCCTCTGCCGACAACAACGACGACGAGGACGACGACGATGGACCAGCCCCCATGCGCCGTCGTCCATTACACTCGATTACGGCGGACCTCACGGCCGCCCTCCCTCATCACTTCCGCCCCCGGCCTGCCTCGACGCCGCAGCCGGCAGGTGGAAGCCTCCTCCACCCTCTACCAAGCGACCAGGCATGGTCTGGACTTCTCGACGAGTCCAAAGCCCTCGACAAGCAGCATCGATTCGTGGTCCCGGCTGGGACGGTCAGAGCCGGCGTGTCTGACTTCCCGAAACTCACGGACACAATCGAGGATGGCTTCGTCGTCTCGACCCCAGGATGTACCCCTTGTGTCGAGGCCGGCGTCTACTGCACGTACGGCGTCGGCAAAAACCACAAGGGGCGTCCAAGGGTCCCAACATCCCACGCTTGCGATCATTGCATCGTAGCAGGAAAGCGTTGTCAAGGAGGTGGATTCACTGGATATCGAACGAAGAAAGTCACACTCTTCGAACAGGCACTGGAGCAGCTGGAAGAACTCGAGGAGGCGGCCAAGGAGGCCATTACAGCCAAAGCCCTCAACAGGCCCACGCCACGATCCTATGATCCGACGAACATCATTAGGATTGCTAGTACTTTACGAAAAACGCTCGAGAAGCGAGAAGGCCCCCTCCGCAAGAAGCGCTCGCGTGTTCAAGATCCCAGCGCCGCTTCTAGTTCTCGCTCGTGAATTCCAAATTTTCCCATTGCGTGTCCTGTCTGTGCCGTGTGAGTGAAGTACTCGATGAGAGGGGCTGTTGGATCACATAGATCCGAAAGTCATCTCATACTTAGAGTATTTTACTTAACGGCACTAAACACGCAGGCCCGCGTGTTTGAACGCAAGGGGTAAAGAACCGAAATAGCACGCGCGCGAAATAATAGGGAATAATATTCGAACCCCACTTCAGGAAGAAGGGTAAACCCTGGTTCCGCGCCGTCGTGGACATCAAGACTAGCTGGACACCTCACACGCGTGGTTGCGTGTTAAATATACAGCTCCTCGCGATCACCTACTCGACGAACCAATCAGCTCAAGTTGGGGTTATGATACGAACAAGACTCAAGGGTCATAATGGGTCACCCTCATAATCAAGGGTGAACCCCATTTGCGGACGACGTTGCCCCGAACGAATCAGAGGTAAGCTGCTAGTAGACCGTTAGGGAATAGTCCCGGAATGGCGAGGACACACGCAAGACCGCGTGTATAGAAGCACAAATCTCAGTCGACATGGGACGTTATGAAGTACGGCTACAGCGACAAGAGATGTCACTTTGCCGTATTTGAGAATCAGCGCCACATGTATATATAGAGGCCGCAAGACACCCTACAGGGATTGTAATATCATCGAATCATCAACTAACTAAGTGTGTTCCTAACACCTAACCAAGTACACCAACACGCAGGCTTGCGTGTTTGCCTCTCACGTGGTAACCTACCAAGCTTCCTAGCCTACAGCGCCCACTCGGACGAGTGCGGCTAACCTCGCTTCGCTCTTGTTGGCTTTATCGCCGAAAAGGGTTGACAATTAACTTAGTGATCCCAAACACACTTCCAAGACCGCTACTTGAAGTGAATCAAGGGACGCGGTGAACACGCGCCCTTGCGTGTCTGCAATCACACTCGAACGTCTACCCACCACGCTACAGTGATTAGACGCACGTAGAATCTCACAGAGCGCGGGTCCAATCCCCAGCCGGTGCCCCCAGGAGCTCCCGTTGTGGCTCCCAACTGGGACCTTACGGAGGACTATTCTTCCCGGGTCAAGACCCCGGAAAATAGCGTTGCCGCCCCCTCCTGGGACGGTAAGCGCGACAAGCTGGAGGCTTTCATCGAACAATGCACCCTCCATTTCGATCTTAACCCGGCATGCTTCCCCTCCGATCCCCGCCGTGTCTTATGGGCCCTAGCCCATATCTCGGGTGTACCCCGGGAGCGGCTCCGCAACCTGCGCCAGGCCCGCCCGGAAATCAACCTGTTCCACAAGTGGGACACGTTCTGCGCCGATCTCCGCCGCACCTATGGGGATCCTAACCCGGGACACACCGCCCGGGTCAAGCTCCAGCGGCTGCGTCAATCGGGAAGCGTCAGCGCTCACGCTGCCGAGTTCTTGGCCCTAGCCACTAAGGCTAACGCTACCGATAATCAGCAATTGCTGACGACTTTCCAGCTTAGCCTCCGGGAGAGCCTCCGGCAGAAGCTCCTCCACGTGGAGACCTACGACCTGCACGAGTACATTGACACCGCTATCCGAACCGAGCAGCGAATGTACGAGATCGGCCTGGTGACCCCGGGTCACCCAGACACCCCGGGTCGCCCGGAATGCCGCCCCGAACTTCGGGGCGGTCGCTCACCCAATTCGACGGTACCCCGTCGCGAGGCCCCCAACAAGCGGGGTGATCCGCCCCGCCCCAGGCTGGCCAGCCGGGAGCTTCCCGACAAGGTCCGCAAGTATTGTCGGGAAAACAACCTCTGCTACGGGTGCGGGGGCCCCCACGCAGTCCGGGACTGCCCAAAGGCCGCCCAGACTCGGCCCCTCCGGGCCAACGTGGCTATCCTGGACCCCGCCAACGGCGAGCTTCTGGTCCAACCCCTGGTCCCGGACGTCCCGGAGACCCGGTGGTCCGGTGAGGACGAAGCCACACCTATCAACGGCAAGGATGACCTACCCGATGACCGCTCCGTCCTTTCCTATGACCCGGAGTGGGACCCTGAGTCCACCGACCATCCTCAATCTCCCCCGGTGAGGGCCAACATCGCCCAACTTCGCCAGGACCCGGGACTCGTGGATCTCAGGAGCCATGTAGCGGCCCTCATCCCCCCCGCCGAGCCGGTGATCAGCAGGGACACCATCCGGGTACACCGACACCCCAGCATCCCGGTGTATGAGTGCTGGGTCACGCTGGCCGGGTGCCGGGCCCGGGCCCTAATCGACGGGGGCGCTACCGCTTCTTTTGTGGACAGGGCCATGCTGGATCGGGAGGTGGGCGTCCCGGAGGCCCTCCGGGCCCCGGTGCGTACAGCAACCTTCGATTCCCGCTCAGAGGATATCACCCACACTCTCAGGGCATCGGTCAGCCTTGCAGGAGTCCCGGTTACCCCGAGTCATCAATTCTATGTCGCACCCCGCATCTCCGATTATGATATCATCCTAGGAATGGATTGGATTGAGAAGACCAAACCGGTACTCAATTATCAAACCCAAACCATGCACTTCCCGCTCCCGGGAGGAGGGGGTTATGCCACCACCCCGGTTCAACCTACCGGCCCCCCGCTGCTTACCAATGGACAGGATCCCGTCCCGGGGGAGAACTGTTTCGCTATCCACCCCAGCTCCTTGGAGCCATCCCGGGCCCCAGGCCTCCCGGAAGAGTACCGGGACTTCTCGGACGTGTTCAATGAGGTCAACGCCGATGTGCTCCCGCCTCGCCGGCCTCACGACCACCAGATTAACCTCCTCCCCGGAGCCCAGATCCCACATGGCGCACTATACTCCCTCTCCGGGAGAGAAATGGAGGAGCTTAAGGCCTATCTTGATAAGATGCTTGAGATAGGGTTCATCCGGCCGTCCAAGAGCCCGGCAGCCGCCCCTATCATCTTCGTCCCGAAGAAAGATGGCAAACTCCGCCTTTGCGTCGACTACCGGGCCCTCAACAGCATCACCGTCAAAGACAAGTACCCGATTCCCCTGATCTCCGAGCACCTGGACTGCCTCTCCTGGGCTAAGATTTACACGAAATTGGATCTTAAGGGGGCCTACAATCTTGTTCGCATCGCGGAGGGCGACGAATGGAAAACAGCCTTCCGGACCAGGTACGGGAGCTATGAGTACTTAGTTATGCCCTTTGGGCTATGTAACGCCCCGTCTACCTTCCAGCGTCTTATGAACCACGTCCTCCACGACCTCTTGGACGTCACTGTAATAGTGTATTTGGATGACATCCTCATTTTTTCGGCCGACCCCGCAGAACACACCTCTCACGTCCGGGAGGTGTTAAGGCGCCTCCGGGACCACAAGTTGTACTGTGCCCCGGAAAAATGCAACTTCAGGACCTCGTCCGTCAAATTCCTCGGGTACCAGGTCAGTCCCGGCGGGATCAGCATGGATCCCGGCAAGGTGGACGCGGTTGTTGGAACTTGGAATTCCACGTAAACGTCTCGCGCTTCAAGTATTTCCACCCTTCAGCCACAAACCCGACGTCGGGTTTGGCAATCCGCATGCGGGATGTTGGACTTCGCCGGATTCAGCAAGCTGCAACGCGAGTCAAATAAAATCGCGGAGATTCTCACACACACGCTCAAAACATACGTTCCAAGACAGGAGGTTCGAAACCTCGTCTCAAAACCCGCGGTCGGGTTTGATGACTCCGGATGCGTTCTCAGGAAGAAACTACGGATCCTCCCAATACAATCAGAAGGCGGACCCCACAGCGAAAGACAGGTACCGACGACTCAAGTAAGAGGATCACGCCATGTGCATTGTAACATTCCCCAAGGAACGATCAGTGCAGGCGTTGGGAAGCACCATCACGGACACAACATGTATATAAACGCCCGTTGGTCGCGATTTCGTTAATGTCTTTGGAATATATCGAATCTTTTCCCCATTTACTCTTATCATACCTTCTCTCCGACAACTCGTCGAGCAATTGTCGAGTACTCACAGTATCTCTCATTCGAGCTTCCTAACCTCTGCGAAACGACGTGAGCGTACGAAACCCGACGTGGATCTTTGATATAACAACAAAGATAACGCTCGGTAATCCTAAGACTTCCGGGATTCTAACAAACCCGCAGTTTGTCAGAACCCGACGTCGGGGTTGATCACCCAACGCCTACTTCCGTAAGTCACGCTCAAAAGTCAGAAGTAACTACTTATCCCTTTTGGCTTTGCCGTAAGGCCGCCATTTCTCATTTGCTATTCTTTCACAGGTTATGAGCCCAACGCCTGCTGGAAACTCGAACGATATATACTTGAATACTCGATCCCGCTCTCGAGTCGATTCGATCACCGGAGAACCCGAGAACACTGAAAGAAATTTATCGAACCCGACGACGGGTTCCGAATACACCGAAGAAATCATGCAATCCATTGACGGGGTCCCGCATAATTCCCCCGGATTACCGAAATTGACACAGGCACGCGACTATTACCAATGGAAGGACCAATGCATCGACATTCTTATGCAAAAGGGTGCCCGAATCTATGGAATCATTAAGGGGACTCTACCCCGGCCTGAAGCCTCTGACCCCAAGCACGGAGAATGGATTAACGCCAACTTTACCGCTTGCGGCATGCTACGAAGCAGTCTCTCTAGTGAAATCAAACACACTATTGCGGACCTTGAAGACGCACACACAATCTGGAAAACCCTCGAGGAACGATTCGCTAAGGCCATGAAATGGCAACTCGAGGAAATGGAAACGGAGCTCAACAGTCTCAAGCAAGATAGACGAACCATCGACGGTTTCGTCAGCCGAATTACCGAACTGTCAGACCAACTGACCATGGCGGGCGTTACAATCAGCTTCAACAAGAAGTACAGCGTGCTAATGAAGGGTCTCCGCAAGGAATATGATAACATCCGAGCACAAATCGAGGAGACCTACCGAGCACGCCGAGAAACAAGCGAAATGATCGTCCGAAGAGGCGACAACGAAGTCGAGACCCTGGTTGTCGAGAGTGCCGTCATTAACGAGAAGGTTGAGCTCGACAACATCGTTACTCGCCTGCGAAGCGAGGAATTGCGCCTTGGCATCAACGTTCAGGGCATGCACCAGCGAACCCGGGTCGGGTCATCGGCATACTACGCCGGACAAGAAAACAAACAGAAGGGTCAACAAAACCCGAAGCGAAACCCCAAGACGAAGCCGAAAACGCCAATCGAGAAGATCACTTGCTTCAATTGTCAAGAAAAGGGGCACTATGCGAACAAATGCCCGAAACCCAAGAACCCGACGTCGGGTTCTCAACCAAACACCAAAACTGGTGAACCCGGGCGTGACAACGTCTACTCCGCCAGTGAGTTCACACATCCGCGGTCAACAATGTGGTTAATGGACTCGGGTGCCAGTCAACACATCTGTTGTAACAAGACTCTATTCCGGGACCTCAAACTAGGCGTGTCAATGCGACCCATCTGGGTAGCAAACGAAGTTCCGGTCAAAATCGAAGGACTCGGCACAGTGGACCTCGAAGTCAATATCGGACGAGGAAAAACGAACAAGATCACACTGTCGAACGTGGCATACATACCATCTTTCGGCGTCAACCTCCTCTCCACAGGAGTGATGAGGAAGAAGGTGGAAATAGTCACAAACGACCGTGAAACCACCGCCCGAACGACGGATGGCAGAATCACATGCAGAGGTGTCCATATTGGACCCCTCACGTACGTCGATCAAGTCGGCACCGACTTTGCCGGAATGGCGGCCAAACACGAGGCCAACACCACGAACTGGCATAAACGCCTTGGCCATCCTGGTCAAGCACGCCTGGAAGAGATTGCGAAGGCCGTCCCTCAAGTAATTCTCAACCCACGCACACCCGCAAAGTGTGAGACATGCCAGATCGGAAAATCGCATAAACAGCCGTTTTCTCGAAACCCGACGTCGGGTTCCACAAAACCCCTGGAACTTGTGCATACCGACGTCGTAGGTCCAATGCCTGATGAAACTCCCCAAGGCCACCGTTACGCTGTTACATTCATCGACGATTTCTCAAGATTCACCGTCGCTTTCCTACTCACAAGGAAGAGTGAGGTGTACGGCCACTTCTTGGAATACAAAACTATGATGGAGAAGCAAACCGGCCAGTCGATTAAAAGGATCAGGTCGGATAACGGAGGCGAGTACACGAGTAAGGAACTTGCAGAGCTACTTCGAGGAAATGGGATCATCCACGAGCACACCGCTCCATACACGCCAGAACAGAACGGGGTCGCAGAACGAATGAATCGCACCCTGTTTGACCTGGCTCGTTGTATGATGATCCAATCATCCTCACCATACCATATGTGGGGAGACGCTTTCCTCCACGCGGTCTACCTCAATAACCGATTCCCAACGAAGGGCGCCGGGATGAAGATCCCGACCCAACTGTTGCGTTCCATTACACCTGACTTCTCCCTCGCTCGAACGTTCGGATGTGCTGCATGGGCACACGTTCCGGAAGAAAGAAGGGACAAATTGGAACCCTGCGCACTGGCATGTGTCTACGTCGGCATCGCTGCAGGGACGAAGGCCTTCAAGCTATTCAACGTGGCCGAAGATCGATATATAACAACGGTCCACGCAACATTCGACAAGGGGACCTTCCCCTTCTCGCATGATACCGAAAGTTCAGTGCGGTTTGCAAAACCCGACGTCGGGTTTGCGGACCCGCCCAGAATTAACACAACGACGAAGGAAATCGATACTCCCCCCCAGTCAAATCATCAAAGCGCCGAACTACAACAGAACACATCGGAAGACTCAAACAGTTGGCCCTACCTTACCCCAGAAGAGAGAGCGGCAGGGATCCAGACTCCACCTGGTTCACCACCAGGCTCACCACGCCTGGACGCGCTTGCAGCCCTCGAAGAAACCGACGCGGTCGAAAAACCGACGTCGGGATTGGATGGTTCGGACCCAATCGGGCTACTCGACGACGAACCACGAACAATCACTCAGGCTTTCCGAAGACCCGACTGGGAATTATGGAAACAGGCCGTGAACAAAGAACTTGCGTTGCACAAGGACAACAACACCTGGAACCTTGTGACCCCTCCTAAGGACGCAAACGTCATTGGAAGTCGATGGGTCTTCAAGATCAAACGAAAAAGCGACGGAACCATCGACAAGTACAAAGCTCGCTTGGTAGCACAAGGATTTGCACAGAAACACGGCATAGACTACGACGAAACCTTCGCACCCGTTGTGAAGCTAGCGACACTCCGCCTGCTCATGATCCTAAGTCTACAGATTGGATTGACTATCTACCAAATGGATGTCGAAACCGCCTACCTCAATGGCGAAATTGACAAAGATATATACATGCGACCGCCGCCTCGAGAACCCGACGCAGATCCTCACACCCCGGGTCTGCTTTGCAAGTTAAACAAATCGCTTTACGGCCTCAAACAAGCTGGTCGTACTTGGTACCAAAAGGCGGACTCGACTTTGCGAGGAATGGGTTTCAAGCGCAGTAACCACGATTCCGCGCTCTACATCAAAAACCCGACGTCGGGGTCCGAGACTCACCCGCTCGTCCTCACACTCTACATGGATGACATACTCATCTTCGCTCGCTCTAAACCCCTCGCCAAAACCGTAATGAACGACCTCAGGAAGCACTTCAAGATGACGGGTGGAGAACAGCTTGACTACATTCTAGGCATTCAAGTGAAACAATCGCCGGACTCCATACACTTGTCCCAAACCAGCTACATCCGACGGCTCCTTCTGACTTACGGGCTCGAATCTGCCAACATCGTACACACTCCGCTCAACCCGAGTGCCAACATAGCAGAAGGGGACCTCCTCTCCTCATCAGAACATTCCAAGTATAGGAGCATCGTCGGCCAAATCCTCTACATTGCGACATGCACGAGACCTGATATCAGTTATGCTGTACAGAGACTCAGCCGCAAACTTGCAAACCCGCATTCCAATGCTATGGTTCAGGCGAAGCACTTGTTACGTTACCTCAAGGGAACAGAAACCCACGGTCTGGAATATAAACCCGCCGTCGGGTTTCCAATCCACGACATGAACCTTGATTTCGGGTCCCTACTTCAAACATTCACCGACGCAGATCACGCGGGGGACACACTGACTTCAAGATCAACGTCGGGAATTGTTAACACGATTAATACTATGCCATACAGCTGGATCTCTAAGCTACAATCCATCATCACGGACTCTACGACGTACGCTGAATACGTAGCTATGGCTGAAGCAGCAAAGGAAATTACGTGGTGCCGATGGCTGCTCGAAGAACTCGGCCTGAAAGTCAAGAACCCGACGCAACTCATGGTGGATAACCGCGCGGCCATCGAACTCGCCAAGGAACCCAAGTTTCACAACAGGACCAAGCATTTTCGCCTCAAGTATCACATTACCCGATCATACCAAGCAGAAGGATTACTGATCGTGAAGCCAGTCTCAACAACGAACCAACTGGCTGACATTCTCACTAAGGCATTGGAAAAGAACAAAGTCCAAGTCAACCGCGAGAATCTCCACATACTTCCCACAAATTAGGAAAACCCGACGACGGGTTTCTCCTTTCATCGATTAATCATCAAGATCCGTATATGCACACCCACGACTCGACGCGCTTTCCCTGAAAAACATCAAAAACAACACAAAATATCCGAACAAGACCAACACCGAAAATAACAATAAAAGCCAACAAAATAACTGGACCCTGCATGAACACGCGACCCAAGATACAGCAACACCCTTCGGATCACAGAACCTGACGTCGGGATTACACTTCCAGCCTAAATCCACATGATTCAGCCCTTGACTCACAAAATTACAATAAATCACCACTAACACTACAAGCCACCCATATGTCACATTGCGCAATCACATCCACCGAGATGAAACGCGGCGCATCCGACAAGACTCTCTATCGGGTCATAAGACCCGACGTCGGGCCTTCACCTCACACTGCGCCACCCTCGGAACATGCCGAACAAAGCTTTACACCCCTAAGAACCAAAGAAGCGGATCGAAACAGAGACAAAGCACTTACGTTACTTATAAGAACCGACCTGATCACCCCTACCGACACCAACCCCAACACCACAAACACCATTTCACAGGACACGATGGGAAAACGACTTTCCCAAGCAAAGAAAGACGCCCTCGCCAAGGCCAATGAGGCCAGGAGAAGGAAGTCCGCCAACGAAACGGACACTACCACCTCCTCCTCAGTCATCGCCGCCAACACAAACGATGGCGTAACCCCAATCTCAACCAACACCCAAGCCTCCCCAGCACGGGGTCAAGAAGAGGCCATGGATCTCGATGAGGGACACTCAGTTCCAGCAAACGAGAATTCTTCTCCCTCAAGCACTCGGCCCGCTGTCGCAGAAGACATGGCTGTTGACGTCCAACCACCATTACCGCCCGCTGCAAACCAAGGCATGGCGTCGCACGACACTGGAGCAACGAGTACCAATACCACCGCTGTGCCGTCGCAGGCCAACGACGTTCCATTGCCACGGGTCGCCGTGTCTCCTCAGACCGGCGGAATCATCGTCAACAACTCCCTTCGTCTCCGCAGCCGACCCCTCGCCACGTTGAGACCAGCACCACTAACGACAACGGGTAATCGCCCCGAAGAGAGAGGCCTCTTCCTCCTCAACTCCGACGACTCTCTCCGCGACGGAGACTACGAGGTGGACCCGCTTGCCGACGAGGACGAAGACATGGACAGCAGCGAGAGGTACAGCGTCCCAGCTCGTACCTCCAACAACAACAACAACAACCCGGCGCGAGCGATCGAGCTCGTCGAAGCGAGCATGGCAACCACCCGTCCACGGGCCGTAGGAGCTGCTGCCGCCGCCGTTGCAGCCTCAGAGGCCAATCTCGAGGCCAACGAAGTCCAACCCGCCGGCGGAACAGCCGAACACCCCCTTCCCCCGCACCTGGCATGGTCGGGGGCCATCACACCGGGGGTACCATTATCAAAGCAGAAGCGCTTTGTCGTCCCAGCCGGAGTGGTGCTCAACTCACGGCGGCACATCACTCCACTGGGCGAACCCCTTCACCCCGACCTTATGGTCGTCAACCCGGGCTGCCAAGAGTGCCAACTCATCGGAGTGCACTGTACATTTGGCGCGGGTATCAATCATCAGGGAAAGAAGCGAGACCCCGCCCGCGGGTCTTGCGATCATTGCATGATCATTTCGAAGCCCTGCCGTGGGCTGGGATACGGAGGGAAAAGGACGAAGAAACTGGCTACCATCGACAATCTACGAAGCAAGCTAAACGAAGCGAAAGAGATCTGCATCGATGCGATCGTGGCCTCAAGGACTGGCAAGCAAACGCCGAAGAAGTGGGACCCTTCCTACTTCATCAAACTCCTCGGCCAGGCTGAAGAACTCGTCGACAAACGCGAGGCCCCGGGCCCTCGTAACAGGTACGCGCAAGCTTCTCGTTCCGGCGCTTCGGGTCATTAGGACCCATCATGAAATCCGGTGCCCCGATGCGATAATGATTGACTGTGACTGAAGTGTGTGAAGTGCTCAACGTGGGGGGCTGTTGGAACTTGGAATTCCACGTAAACGTCTCGCGCTTCAAGTATTTCCACCCTTCAGCCACAAACCCGACGTCGGGTTTGGCAATCCGCATGCGGGATGTTGGACTTCGCCGGATTCAGCAAGCTGCAACGCGAGTCAAATAAAATCGCGGAGATTCTCACACACACGCTCAAAACATACGTTCCAAGACAGGAGGTTCGAAACCTCGTCTCAAAACCCGCGGTCGGGTTTGATGACTCCGGATGCGTTCTCAGGAAGAAACTACGGATCCTCCCAATACAATCAGAAGGCGGACCCCACAGCGAAAGACAGGTACCGACGACTCGAGTAAGAGGATCACGCCATGTGCATTGTAACATTCCCCAAGGAACGATCAGTGCAGGCGTTGGGAAGCACCATCACGGACACAACATGTATATAAACGCCCGTTGGTCGCGATTTCGTTAATGTCTTTGGAATATATCGAATCTTTTCCCCATTTACTCTTATCATACCTTCTCTCCGACAACTCGTCGAGCAATTGTCGAGTACTCACAGTATTTCTCATTCGAGCTTCCTAACCTCTGCGAAACGACGTGAGCGTACGAAACCCGACGTGGATCTTTGATATAACAAGATAACGCTCGGTAATCCTAAGACTTCCGGGATTCTAACAAACCCGCAGTTTGTCAGAACCCGACGTCGGGGTTGATCACCCGACGCCTACTTCCGTAAGTCACGCTCAAAAGTCAGAAGTAACTACTTATCCCTTTTGGCTTTGCCGTAAGGCCGTCATTTCTCATTTGCTATAATTTCACACGGTGACGTCCTGGCCAGAACCGGTCACAATCCGGGACATCCAGGTTTTCCTAGGATTTGCCAATTTCTACCGTCGTTTTATCCGGCACTACTCCCGGGTGGCAGCCCCGCTCACCGATCGGCTCAAGAACAAGGCTGCCGGTAAGATCAACTTGGAGCCTCAGGAGCGGGAGGCTTTCACCCGTCTCAAAGAAGCCTTCACTACCGCCCCAATCCTACAACACTTTGACCCCTCCCGGCTCACAGTGATCGAGACAGATGCTAGTGATTACGTCGTGGCCGCCGTACTCTCACAGTGGTACGCCATCCCGGGGACGGACCCCGAGGCCGTACCCCGGCCCTCGACACACCGGCTCCACCCGGTAGCCTATTGGTCGCGGAAAATGCAGCCCGCAGAGCGCAATTACGAAATACACGATAAGGAGCTCCTAGCAATCGTGGACGCGTTGCAGGAATGGAGACATTATCTCCACGGGCTCCAGGAGCCGTTTGAGGTACTCACCGACCACCAGGCCCTCCAATATTTCCAAACAAAGCGGCAACTTTGTTAAAATTCTACGTGCGTCTAACCACTATTGCGTGGTGGGTAGACGTTCAAAGATGATTGCAAACACGCAAGGGCGCGTGTTTGCCGGGTTCCTTGACTGACTTCAAGCTGCGATCTTGGAAGTGTGTTTGAAATCACTAAGTCAATTGTCAATCCTCTTCGGCGATAGAGCCAGCAAGAGCGAAGTGAGATTGACCGCACTCGTCCGAGTGGCGCTGTAGGCTAGGAAGCTTGGTAGGTTACTACGTGAGAGACAAACACGCAAGCCTGCGTGTTGGTATGCTTGGTTGTATGTTAGGAACACACTTTGTTAGTTGATGATTCGATATATTTCCGATTTACCACACAGTGAAATGCAACCTCTATATATACATATGGCGTGAGCAAACGTATACGGCTAAGTGACGACCATCGTCGCTATAGCGTTACTCCAGAAGGTCCCATGACCGACGAGTGTTCGTTGCTAAACACGCAATCCTTGCGTGTCTTTCCTCCTCGTTGAGGACATCGCCGTGTATCTCGTTTTGTTGTCCTTCCTCTGATTGGTTCGGTTCAGCGTGGTCCGTGAATGGGGCTCACCCTTAATTATGAGGGTTGCCCATTGTTATCCCGGCGTGTAATCTTTCATCGTGCCCTGTTCTGTGATGGTTGGTGAGGATTCGAGGGGGTGGTTGCTGTTGCACACGCAAGCTCGCGTATGTGGTCACCAGCTCGCTTGGGTGTTCGGCAACAATGTGTTTTCAGGGTCCATCCCTCGATATTCCGGAAAATGTGTAAAGTTTGCCTCCCTTAATTGCACGCGCGTACATTTCGCAGGGATCGACGCGTTAAAACACGCAAGCTTGCGTATTCAGTGCCGTCGAGTGAGATACTCTGAGTGCGAGATGACTCTCGGATCGCTGAGATCCAACAAACTTAACAGGCGGCAGGCCCGGTGGAGCATGGCTCTCGGGGAGTTCACGTTCACCATCACGTACCGACCCGGGACCCAGGCAACCCGCCCGGACGCTCTGTCCCGGCGCTCCAATGGTCATCCCAACACCACCACTGCCAATCATCAGCATGACCCTGCTAACGTCGCGGTCCTCCTACCCCCCTACCTGTTCCAAGAGTCCGGGCTGTCGGAACAGCGGGCCCCGGCTGCGCACCGAATATCTGACGTAGTCCCGGCCCCCGACCCTCTCTCGACCAGTCCCGTGTCCCCCACCGAAGTTAAACAAATCCTAGAACGTTATCACGACCACCCAACGGCGGGACACCCGGGAGTGGCCGCGACCCTCGAACTAGTCCGCCGTCACCATTCCTGGCCGACCCTTAAGCATGATGTTACGGAGTACGTCCGGACCTGCGGAGCCTGTAGGCGCGCTAAGGCACCCCGGCATAAGCCTTATGGACTGCTACTCCCGCTTGAAGCCCCGTCCCGGCCGTTCGGGACCATCACCATGGACCATATTGAAGGTCTCCCGCCTTCCCGGGCCGGTGGCCTCACATTCGACTCCGTCCTTGTTGTCGTCGATCGCCTCACCAAATACTCACTTTTCCTCCCGGCTCGGAAGTCCAATACAGCTAAAGACCTCGCCCACCTACTGTTCTCCCGCGTCTTCGCCTATTTTGGACTCCCAGACACCATCGTCTCGGACCGGGGGCGCACTTTCATAGCATCTTTGTGGAAGGACATATTAACCGCCCTTGGGACCACCCCAGCCCTCTCAACAGCCTATCACCCGCAGACCGACGGCCAAACTGAGCGTATCAACCAGAACTTAGAAGTTTTCCTCCGATTCTATGTTAACTACCAGCAAGACAACTGGGCTGCATGGCTGCCGTACGCCCAACTTACGCTTAACAATAGGGCGTCAGCTACTACCGGGCTCCCGGCCACCCTACCCCTATTTGGCTTCACTCCGCGAACCCTCCCCGGCTCTCCGGCCCTCTCCCCGGATGGTGCTCCGCCCTCCGACTCGTCCTTCCGGAAGCTCCTCAAACACTGTCAAGTCAACATCGACCACGCTGCCAGTCTTATGTCACGCTATGCCAACCGTTCCAGGATGGACCGGTCTTTTTCCGGGGGTGATATGGTGCTACTCCGCACTCGGCATCTCCAACAAGATCGACCGTCCCGGAAGTTAGGGAACCCGCTAGCGGGACTGTTTCGTGTCCTCCAGGCGGTAGGCCCCCGGGCTTACAAGCTGGACCTCCCGCCTGCCTGGAAAATCCACCCGGTCTTTCACGTCAGCCTCCTGGAACCGCACTCCCCAGACACCCGGCCCTCCGAGCACGCCCCGACGTCCCGGCGCCTGGAGGACGACCGACAGGATTTCGAAGTGGAAGATATCCTAGCTTCCCAGGAGACACGTCGGGGGCTACAGTACCGGGTGAAGTGGGCGGGGCACACCCAACCTACCTGGGAGCCAGCGGCTCACTTAGAGAATAGCCAGGAGTTGCTCCAGGAATTCCATCAGCGGCAGTCCGGGAGCCAAGCTAGCTCCCGGGACTGCTGACTCCCAACTGCCCCCGCCCCTTGGACTCTAGCGCGGGAGCGGCCGGCGGGGTCACCTTGGGAAGCATCAGCCAGGGAACGGAGGACGCACCAGCCCGATCCGGGACGCGGGACAGTTGTCGGGAGTCAGGCGTCCCGCCAAACTTCGCTCGCTCCTGGTGTCCCCTCGACCCGGTCACCACGCCCAGGGGACAGAAGGCTCATCGACACACTCACACACACACCCACACTCTCATCCTCACTCACACGCACACACACACACCCTCAACACGCGGGAACTCACGGCAAACACAATTTTATTCCCGGGATCCTAATGATCCCGGACACAAGACGCAACACGGCTCCCAGGGGCCTAGCGACGCCCCCGACGTGGAGGGGAGCGGGGATGGGACTTGTATACGTCCGAGTCCACCATCACCACATCCTCGTCGGAGCCCTCCCCGGACTCCCGGCTTCGGCCCTCCGCCCCCGAGGACTCCTCGTCGCGGGATTCGCCCCGGGAGTCTTCCCGGGAGCTGTCCCTACGGCGGGAACGGATCGGGGCCCGCATGTCCCGTACCACTGCTTGTGCACGGCGGCGCTGGGCACGCCTCTCCGGCTCGGGAGAGGGAGGGCGGAGTCCACCCACCGGGAGACGCTTCCCGCCCGTTTGGAAGCTCCCCGGGAGGCGCTTACCCCCCGTCTGAGGAGGGCGCTTTCCTCCCGTCTGTGGCCGAGAGCCACTGGCCCGGGGAGCTTGCTCCCGCGTGGGCGTCCCGGGACGCTGCCTCTTGGCACGCGCCAACTCCGGGGTGGCCGGAGCGTATCCCGGGGGAGGGGAACCCCGGCGTCGGGACGGCCCAGCTTCAGCATTGGGCCGCGGGGGAGCCGCCACGCGAGCAGGGGCGGGGGCGGGAACCGGGACAGGGGCAGGGGCAGGCGCGGGCACCATCGGGGGCGGGGGAGGAGGCGGGACGCCAAGCTCCCGGGTGATGCTCTCGAAAGCACCATTCACACCCTCCAGGTAGCGGAGGATGTTCTTGTCCCGAGAGGACCACTCGAGACGCCTCTCCGCTCCCACGGCAGCGGTCCGGCGAAGGACCTGCACCAACGCGGCGATGACTCCCGCCGCGTGGGATGCTGCCTCCCGGGCCCCGGCCATATGTTGGTCCCCCGGAGCGTCGAAGGGACAAACCTGGCGCAGGGCCAGGGGAGCGTCGGGGACGAGGGTGGTTTGCTTCCACCCCCGTTGACCCCGGGGAGGCCGGGAGCCCGGGACATTGGTGCCCCCACCGGAGGACGGCCCAGCGGGAGACTCAGGGGCCCGGGGACGAGTCCCCACTTTGGCCTGGCGCCGAGCCTCGTACCGAGCACGCGCGGGGGCGTACTCGGCCGCCAGATACCCCGGCAGGTCCGCCGCCGAGAAGGACGTAAAGGGCATCCCGGGGTTAGGACGGACACCCCGGGCCCGGAGGACAAGATAGGCTTCCATCAGGAAGCCGCCCTCCTGACGTCCCGTGATGTCCGGGACGCGCCCTTGCCAGTCGCAGGGATACCCCGCAACATGGCACCTCTCGCACGCGGCATGCTGGCCATCCCGGGGGTCCTCCGGACCCCCGGCATCCCGATGCGCGTACCCCAGGGAGCACTGGGGGTGGGGCTTTTTCTTACTGTTGGCGCAAGACCAACAGTGCCCATACCCCTCCGAGGCGGGAGGGGTACCCCGTGCTCTGACCTCCCGGACCAGTTCTGCCAGCCTCCCGGGATCCCCGATCGTTACGCCAGCCCCGGGAGTCGGGGCGGCCACGCTCGAAGGCCCGGGGACAGCCCCACTGGGAGGGGCCGTCGCGGTGCTGGCTTCTGGGCCCGGGAGCCCGGGAGCCTGCTGCCCATCTTCCCGACACGGGGCCAAAGCCTGTGCCGGGGACTCGTCCACGCCCTGGACACCCGGGACCAAATCGGGGCCAGCTTCCCCGCGCGGGAGCACGGGGGACTCGTCCACATACAGGGAGACTACGTCTCCCTCTTGAGCCACATAGCGGCCCAACTCGTCCACACCCTCCGGGGCACTCACGCCCCGGGACTCGTCCACTACCTCCGGGGCACTCACGCCCCGGGACTCGTCCACGTCATTGTTGTTGCCGGGGGCGGGGGCAGAGCCTCCCGACACCCCAGCGCCGGAGCCACCTCGCCGGGTGGAAGATCTTGTTGCTGTTATGGTAAAAGGAAAAAAAAGAGAACGTCAGCACATGATCATAACCCGTCTCCCGGGTCCCGGACGGTACTTACCAGGCATCTTGAAGGAAATAGTGTTCCGGGCGTTGAGGAACGAGGTTGTGGGGGAAGGGAAGGAACCAGGAACGGGAGCGAGGCGAGTCTTATATACAAAAGAGAAGTTAGCGCTCAGCCCGCTGCGCACGCTCCGCCGCGCACGCCCCGCCAGGCACACAAAGCGTCGTTCCTGGTCCCTTTGTTCTCAGCGCGGACCACGCGTGGTGGGTCCGGGAGCCTCCCGGGTGGAGCTTAAGGCCCGGGAGTACCAAGTAGGCCACGGGGACGTCGGCCTTCCCGGGGGGGGGGGGGTAATGTTATGATTGGGATATCGGGAGAGTTAGTGTTTGGTTTTAGTATTAACATGGGCGGGGGTAGTTCCCTCGATGAGGTCCCGGATCGGTGATTGGGGCAGACTGCGGCATCTCCCGGAGGGGGTATCCGGGAGGGCCACATAACCCCACACCCTGATCCCATCACACTCACGTTAGGACGTCGATTGTATTTTAGCTTACTCACTCTAGTAGGTGGAAATATCAGACCTTCTCCCGATCTCCCGCTCACCCGCTCCGCTATCTTGGCAACGATCCCGGGAGCAACACCCGGTACCACGCCCCTGGCCTCGACACAGACGCACCGCCACGTTCCGAGGTTCTAAGACCCCAGGAGCATAACACTACCATCAACTCTCAACACAATGTCAACTAACGAGCTAGACATGGATGCGGCGGAGCTTAGTGGTGTTCTGAACTTCAATGACAGTCAACTTTCTCATGCATATGAAGAGCATGCGCAAGCCGCGCGAGGTGCCAACGCTCCTCTTTCCAATTCACAGCCTGGGTCAGCAACAACTTCTCGCTCAGCGTCTGTACAGCCATTTCGATCGTCAATCACTACCAGAGCTTGTGCCAATGCAAAGAAGGCCAGCACCGTCACTGCAGGCAAGCGCCGGAACCACTCTTGGACGAAGGAGGAAACCTACCAGTTGGTCAGTATCATTTACAATAACGAAAGCTACCAGCGCGCATTGCTGCCTTCTCGAACGAACATGGCGGAGGACCCAACTAGCACCTTGCGTAAGGACTGTGTCCACGCAGACATCTTCAAGCTCATCTTCCCTGCAGAGGCCGACTCATTGGTGGACACCGATCGCATCAAGACAAAGCTTCGTCGTCTCCTTACATCGTACCAGAAGCTGAAGGCCACGCTGACGTTGACCGGAGCTGGCACGCTCCTTCGCGATATCAATCCTTCTAATCCTGTAAGTGTTTTGCTGTTTTCGAAGAGATGCTTTTGTGCTAACACATAGTTTGATCTCTTCTTTCCTCTTGTGTATAGGCTTACAACTCCCGCAAAACCCTCACTGATGCCAACCCATGGTTTGAGAAAATGCACGAGATGATGATGGATCGGTACCAGAGCGCCCCAAACATCCTGATCACAACGCCAGCCATTGACAGCAACGACGATAACAACGACTTTGACATGTACGACGACACTCAAGGCTCAAGTCACTCTGGCCATGCTTGAGGCTTGCCTGACCTGATGAGTATGATCGATCCAGCGTTGGTCTCTTCCTCTACCTCCACCACCGACACCGCCACCAGCGCCACTGCCGCCAACGTTGCAGGCACATCTGCTCTTGACGACGAACCCCGCACTCCCCCTCTCCAACTCCGCCAATTCACCTCCATCCAACGCTTGTCCTCGCCGTCGTCAAATCGCGAGACGCCACATCTTGGCAACAAGCGCAGGCGAAGCTCAGGAATTGAGGCCAAACGAGATTCTATCGCAGAGGCTTTCTATCAGTCTGAACTGGATTGCTATGCCATAAAGCTGGAGTGCGAGAAGGAGAAGACCAAGCGCACGGAGATGAAGCTCCAGACCGAGCTGCAGAAGGAGAGAGAAAGGGATGAGCGTGAGCGTGAGAGGGAGCGTGAACGCGAAGAACGCGAGGAGAGGAGACGTGCAAATGAGCGCACTGCTTTGGTGGATGTCCTCCGAGCTCTTGGTATCAATAATGTCCCTCATGGCAATGTTCCTCCAGCACCTCATTACAATCCTGACCTCTTTGACAGCATGTAAACTCTTCTACGTCATGTACTGATATTCGCACAGCAATGTAACTCCACCACCATTCACTAACATTCAGAGACCATTTATTAGTATCGAGTGAGACCTGCGAGGATACTGAAAAAGTGGCGTTATTAAACAAAAAAAATTTGCCTACACGCATGGTCTAGCCCTACCATCATCTCCATCGTCTGACCACAGCCAAACCAATCACATATCTCTACAATAACAGCCCTAGCAACATGGTGCGAACAAGCAACAAGCAGAAGCTACTCAACGATATCGCGCGCCTGCTTGAAATCAGTGTCAAAGCTGAACTCGAAGACGCAAACGACGAAGCGTCCGAGGACTCAATGTCTACATCCTCCGATGATGACAAAGACTTCGACGACGTTCTAGACAACAAACATGCAACCTCACGTCAACTCATTTACCTCTATGCAATGGTACAACAACAAAGATATACTGTCTCTCGCGTGCACGCTCAAAACCGGGCGCAGAAGTTGATCCATCTCCTTGATGGGTACGCCGTCAATAACAAGCCGATGTTTTGAGGCCTTGTTCGCATGTCACCCAAAGCCTTTGACAATCTCACAGGTCGACTACAGCGTACTCAGGCGTTTGGTCATGGCTCACTCCCTCTTACAAAGGTTCGAGAGATCGTCTCTGTCGCTCTTTACAGGCTCGGTCATTCTGGTAACGGAGCAGGGGAGCGTGACTCTGCCCTGCAATGTGGTACCAGCGTTGGTAGCTTAATCAGCTACACTGACCGCACCGTTGTCAAAGAGAAGGCTTATTACAGAAGATAAGTCGATCAAGCAAGCTAGCAGTCAAGCTGGAGTTAGATAGATGATGATTTGAAGAGAAAAGGACGGTGGCAAGAAGCGAGTATTAATAGAGACTCAGCCGGCCGGATCAGCCGAAAAAATGAGTCGCGTCAGCTGACCGGCTGTCGGCTAAGCCGTAAAGCAGGGAAAAATCGGAAGCAAGCTACAAGCGGAAACCCGAAGCTAGCTTAAACTAAACCGAGACCCGAAGCTTTGTGAGATTCTACGTGCGTCTAATCACTGTAGCGTGGTGGGTAGACGTTCGAGTGTGATTGCAGACACGCAAGGGCGCGTGTTCACCGCGTCCCTTGATTCACTTCAAGTAGCGGTCTTGGAAGTGTGTTTGGGATCACTAAGTTAATTGTCAACCCTTTTCGGCGATAAAGCCAACAAGAGCGAAGCGAGGTTAGCCGCACTCGTCTGAGTGGGCGCTGTAGGCTAGGAAGCTTGGTAGGTTACCACGTGAGAGGCAAACACGCAAGCCTGCGTGTTGGTGTACTTGGTTAGGTGTTAGGAACACACTTAGTTAGTTGATGATTCGATGATATTACAATCCCTGTAGGGTGTCTTGCGGCCTCTATATATACATGTGGCGCTGATTCTCAAATACGGCAAAGTGACATCTCTTGTCGCTGTAGCCGTACTTCATAACGTCCCATGTCGACTGAGATTTGTGCTTCTATACACGCGGTCTTGCGTGTGTCCTCGCCATTCCGGGACTATTCCCTAACGGTCTACTAGCAGCTTACCTCTGATTCGTTCGGGGCAACGTCGTCCGCAAATGGGGTTCACCCTTGATTATGAGGGTGACCCATTATGACCCTTGAGTCTTGTTCGTATCATAACCCCAACTTGAGCTGATTGGTTCGTCGAGTAGGTGATCGCGAGGAGCTGTATATTTAACACGCAACCACGCGTGTGAGGTGTCCAGCTAGTCTTGATGTCCACGACAGCGCGGAACCAGGGTTTACCCTTCTTCCTGAAGTGGGGTTCGAATATTATTCCCTATTATTTCGCGCGCGTGCTATTTCGGTTCTTTACCCCTTGCGTTCAAACACGCGGGCCTGCGTGTTTAGTGCCGTTAAGTAAAATACTCTAAGTATGAGATGACTTTCGGATCTATGTGATCCAACAGCCCCTCTCATCGAGTACTTCACTCACATGGCACAGACAGGACACGCAATGGGAAAATTTGGAATTCACGAGCGAGAACTAGAAGCGGCGCTGGGATCTTGAACACGCGAGCGCTTCTTGCGGAGGGGGCCTTCTCGCTTCTCGAGCGTTTTTCGTAAAGTACTAGCAATCCTAATGATGTTCGTCGGATCATAGGATCGTGGCGTGGGCCTGTTGAGGGCTTTGGCTGTAATGGCCTCCTTGGCCGCCTCCTCGAGTTCTTCCAGCTGCTCCAGTGCCTGTTCGAAGAGTGTGACTTTCTTCGTTCAATATCCAGTGAATCCACCTCCTCGACAACGCTTTCCTGCTACGATGCAATGATCGCAAGCGTGGGATGTTGGGACCCTTGGACGCCCCTTGTGGTTTTTGCCGACGCCGTACGTGCAGTAGACGCCGGCCTCGACACAAGGGGTACATCCTGGGGTCGAGACGACGAAGCCATCCTCGATTGTGTCCGTGAGTTTCGGGAAGTCAGACATGCCGGCTCTGACCGTCCCAGCCGGGACCACGAATCGATGCTGCTTGTCGAGGGCTTTGGACTCGTCGAGAAGTCCAGACCATGCCTGGTCGCTTGGTAGAGGGTGGAGGAGGCTTCCACCTGCCGGCTGCGGCGTCGAGGCAGGCCGGGGGCGGAAGTGATGAGGGAGGGCGGCCGTGAGGTCCGCCGTAATCAAGTGTAATGGACGACGGCGCATGGGGGCTGGTCCATCGTCGTCGTCCTCGTCGTCGTTGTTGTCGGCAGAGGGGATGACCACGTCATCATCCTCCCCTGTGCGAGGGCTTGGAGGCGCCTCGGCTCCGTCACTGATCCTGAGGAACAAAGGCCGAAGCCTAGTGACGTTACTGTTGCTGGTCATCGGTGACGCAGCAACTGCCTCGCTTGATGGTCCTGAGGCTTGAGTGATGTCGCCCCCTCTTGATGTGACCGGGGGCGGAACGATAGGAGTGGTCATGCCCGACGTGGCAGAGGACCTTGATGTCGATGGTGATGCCTCGCCGTTGTTGGTGGGCGAGGGAGCGGTGATTAGAGCCGTGCCGTCGGTGGCAGAGGACTCGTCGATATCCATGGCCATTTCGGCAGAGGGATGGGAGGAGGTGGACGCTGGCGTTGGCTCAGCGATGATGTTGTTGGCGTGGAGGCGCTTGCGAGCCTCGGTCGCCTTCTTGAGGGAAGCGCGTTGTTTAGCGCTGAGTCGAGCCATGGTGATGGATGGCGACAATGCTTGTGTAGGAGAGATGGTGGTGTTAATGAACGAGCCTGTAGGGATGTTCTGTTGACTTCTGTAGTTGCGTAAGCCACAGTGATAAACTCTTTGTTTGCGGCTATTGAGTGTGTGACTGAGTCCGGTATGGATACTCAGTGTCGAGTGTTGGTGATTGCGCCTCCACGCTTTGTGAGGCGGATGCGCCGATATGAAGTCTGTGGCGTTGGCGCAGGGTTTGGGGCTTGCGTGTGGCTTTAATCTTGAACACGCGAGGTTGTGTTTTTGGTGCCTGGCTGTCGGCTTAGATATTTTACGTGTTTTTTGTTGATGGGGGGTGCCCCTCCGATTTCTTGGATTTTCTTGTTTGGTCGGATCTGTCAAGGTCGAGTCGGGTCGGGAAAAATATGTACAAGGCAAATACGCGACGTCGAGTGTTACTCCACAACGTTGTTTGTCGGAGTTTTGATGTTTAATGCTTCGCGGTTTGCCTGAGTCTTGTTCTTCTCCAAAGCTTTCATTAGCATATCGGCCAATTGGTCGCTAGTGGACACGGCTTTCACCGTCAAGACATTGTTAGCTTGATATTCTCGTGTAATGTGATACTTAAGCCTGAAGTGTTTAGTTCGATTGTGGAATCTTGACTCTTTTGCGAGTTCGATTGCTGCTCGGTTGTCGACCATGAGCTGTGTGGGTGTGTCAACTTTGAGTCCCATTTCGGATGCGATCCAGCGTGTCCAGATGATCTCCTTTGCAGCTTCGGCCATGGCTACGTACTCGGCATAGGTCGTTGAGTCTGTGATGATGGACTGAAGTTTTGATAACCAGCTGTATGGCATTCCTGCGACGGTGTTAACAATCCCCGAAGTTGATCGCGAAGTAATAGTGTCCCCCGCGTGATCTGCGTCGGTGTATGTCTGCAAATACTGTCCAAGGTCAACACGCGAGGTTGCGGGTGTGAGGTCAGCTATGCGTGTGTAACGTAGTCCGTGTGAGGCGGTCCCTTTGAGGTATCGGAGTAAATGTTTGGCCTGCACCATGGCGTTGTGGTGCGGTCGGGAAAGCTCACGGCTGAGTTTCTGGACGGCATAAGCAATGTCGGGGCGTGTGCATGTTGCAATGTAAAGGACCTGGCCGACGAGGCTTCGGTAGGTGGAGTGCTCTGTAGGTGAAAGAGGATCTCCTCCTTTGAGATCGTGAGTTGGATTGATGGGTGTATGCGTTATGTTTGCACACGCAAGGCCGTAGGTTTCCAGTAGACGGTGTATGTAACTGGTTTGGGCAAGGTGTATAGACTGTGGAGACTGGGTGACTTGGATTCCCAGGATGTAGTCGAGCGGGTCTCCGCCAGTCATTTTGAAGTGCTTTCGGAGTTCATCCATAACACTCTTCGCCAACTCGTGTGTTTTGGCGAAGATTAAGATGTCGTCGACGTACAGGGTTAAGATGATGGGTTGATCTTCAACACGCGGGCCCGCGTGTTTGAAGTAGAGGGCGGAGTCGTGTTCACTGCGCTTAAATCCCATTTCTCGGAGCGTGGTGTCGGCCTTGTGGTACCATGTTCGACCTGCCTGCTTAAGTCCATAAAGCGACTTATTTAGCTTGCACACTTGACCTTGCGGGGTCCCTCGAGACTCTTCGACCGTGGGGGGTGGCCTCATGTATAAGTCTACGTCGATCTCCCCGTTTAAGTAGGCTGTGGCCACGTCCATTTGGTAGATACTCCATCCCATTTGTAATGAGATGATCATGAGTAATCGCAATGTGGACAGTTTTACTACCGGAGCGAAGGTCTCGTCATAATCAATGCCATGTTTTTGAGCGAAGCCTTGTGCTACAAGACGAGCCTTGTACTTATCTATCGATCCGTCGGACTTGCGTTTTACTTTAAAGACCCATCTGCTCCCAATGATGTTGGCCCCGTTAGGTGGCGTTACCAAACGCCATGTATCGTTCTCGCTGTGAGAGTTGAGTTCTTTATCGATAGCTTCTTTCCATAGCGACCAGTCTGGGCGTTGGGAGGCTTGCATGATTGTTCGAGGTTCGTCGTCGAGTAACCCAACGCTGTCTGGTTCGTCAACACGCAACGTCGCGTGCTCCAACTCGTCATTGAATTCTTGAATTGCGAGGGCTTGCAGACGCGGCGACGTTGGTGGGGAACCTGGCGGGGTTGTCAGTCCTTGTTCTCTCTCTTGTTCGGTGAGGTACGGCCACCTGCTAAGGCTGCCATCGTTCCCTTCGTCATTTCCTTGATTTGAAGCCTGTGTGAGCGGGGCAGGCTGTTGTTCCGAACTCCAGACGTCGCGTGTTGGCAAGCCAAGTTGTTTCTCGGGAGAACCTTTGTAAGGGAAAGACTCTTCGTCGAAGGTTGCATGCACCTGCGTCAGGTACCTTTTCTCGACGGGATCGTACAACTTATAAGCCTTAGTTCCTGCCGCAATCCCTAGGTAGACACATGAGACAGCTCTGTCATCGAGTGCGGACCTCCTCTCCGTTGGAATGTGAGCATAAGCTGCACAACCAAAAGTTCGTACAAGAGAGAGGTCTGGCATCTTGTCGTACAAGACTTTGATCGGGATCTTGTCACCATTGCCTTTCGTCGGTAATCTGTTGTTCAAGTAGGTTGCATGAAGTAAAGCATCGCCCCATAGTGTGTCAGGAGCATGGGATTGTATCAACAAGCAACGTACAGTGTTGAACAATGTCCTGTTCATCCTTTCCGCAACGCCGTTTTGTTCAGGTGCGAATGGGGATGTGAATTCATGCAGGATTCCGTGGGAAGTGAGGAAGGTATCCATTTCCATGCTTGTGTATTCTCCTCCGTTGTCGGATCTGAGCTTCTTGAGTGGGTATCTGGTTTGCTTCTCCATGGTCGTCTTATATTCCTGAAGGCAGCCGAACACCTCACTCTTGCGAGTGATCAGGTACACCATTGTGTGTCGAGAAAAATCGTCGATGAATGTGACCGCGTACTTGTATCCTTGAGGAGTTTCGGTGGGAATTGGTCCTTTGACGTCCGTGTGGATTAAGCCAAGCGGATGTTCAACACGCGGCGTTGCGTGCTTGAACGGTTGCTTGTGGGACTTGGCAATCTCGCACGTTTCGCAGAGTTGGCGGTTTTTCTTTGCACTCAACGTGACTGTTGGGACTTCTTTTGCGATTTCTTCCAGACGTCGCTCTCCAGGGTGGCCGAGACGCTTATGCCATCGATCAGGCTCCTTGTGTTCTGCGGCTAGCCCTGCAAAGTCAATACCTGCTTGATCAACGTACGTGAGTGGTCCAATATGTACACCCCTGCAAGTGATGCGGCCACTCTTTGTCCTTGCTATGGTTTCTTTATCGTTGGTGGTGATCTCCGCCTTCTTCCTCATCACTCCTGTGGATAAGAGGTTGACATTGAAGGATGGGATGTAAGCTACGTTCGTTAGCATGATCTTGTTGACGTCTCCTTGTCCGACGTTGACATCTAGGTGCACTGTGCCAACGCCCTCGACCTGGACGGGTACGTCGTTGGCCACCCAGATGGGTTTCATTGATACACCTGTACGGAGGTCTGTGAAAAGAGAACGATTGCAACAGATATGCCTGCTAGCTCCTGAGTCCATGAGCCACATAGTTGAACGCGGATGGGTAAACTCGCTAACGGAGTAGGCGTTTTCATTGTTGACGTTGCCGTCTTTTACGCAACCTTGCGTGTTCTCCTGCTTCGTTTTCTTTGGACATTTATTCTGGTAGTGCCCCTTTTCGTTGCAATTGAAGCAGGTTATTTCTTCGATGGGAGTTCTTTTCCTACGACGTTGCGTGTTTGGCCTCTTCGTCTTCTTTCCGTCGCTGGCGAAGTAGGCTGACTGGTTTTGCTTTGTTTGTTGGTCCAGACCGTGTGAGTGGAGTCCGAGGCGTAGTTCTTCGCCACGCAACCTTGTGACTATGGAGTCAAACTCTACTTTCTCGTCGATGTGTGCCTTTGCCATTGTGAACCTCTCGTTTTCATCCCCTTCGCGGTGGATAATCATCTGAGTTTGCTCTCGGCGAGCTCTGTACGTTTCCATGATTTGCGACGCGATGTTCTCGTACTCTTTGCGTAGTCCCTTCATGAGGACGCTGTACTTCTTGTGATGACTTATGTTATAGCCTGCCAACGTCAGTTGTTCGGCAAGCTGCTTGATTCTGCCAACGAAGCCGTCGATGGTCCGCTTTTCTTGTCTGAGACTGTTGAACTCGGTCTCCATTTCCTCGAGTTGCCATCGCATTGACTTGGCAAATCGGTCTTCGAGGGTGATCCAGATGGTCCTGGCATCCTCGAGATCGCTGATCGTGTGCTTTATGTCGATTGACATGCAGCTTCGAAGCATTCCGCATGCTGTGAGATTGGCGTTGAGCCATTCGAGGTACGTGGGGTCGGACTCCGGAGGTTTGGGGAAGATCCCTTTGATGATTCCGTAGACGCGGATCCCCTTTTGCATAAGAACATCTATGGTTCTGTCCTTCCACATGTAGTAGTCTTTCGCTTGCTCGAGCTTTGGCAAGCGAAGTTTCGTTTGATCAATCTCCGTACCCATTGTAAACGCAACGTTGCGGGTTTGTACTGTAGGAGGTGGAGTTAGGGATAGGGTAGATTCTTCGTCGTCTCTACTGGGTGTACCAGTAATCGAATCGGAGCGACGGGTTCGCGATCGGGTTCCTTTGTAGCTACCTTCCGAGTTTCCAGTAGGCCTTGGGCTCATAACCTGTGAGATTCTACGTGCGTCTAATCACTGTAGCGTGGTGGGTAGACGTTCGAGTGTGATTGCAGACACGCAAGGGCGCGTGTTCACCGCGTCCCTTGATTCACTTCAAGTAGCGGTCTTGGAAGTGTGTTTGGGATCACTAAGTTAATTGTCAACCCTTTTCGGCGATAAAGCCAACAAGAGCGAAGCGAGGTTAGCCGCACTTGTCCGAGTGGGCGCTGTAGGCTAGGAAGCTTGGTAGGTTACCACGTGAGAGGCAAACACGCAAGCCTGCGTGTTGGTGTACTTGGTTAGGTGTTAGGAACACACTTAGTTAGTTGATGATTCGATGATATTACAATCCCTGTAGGGTGTCTTGCGGCCTCTATATATACATGTGGCGCTGATTCTCAAATACGGCAAAGTGACATCTCTTGTCGCTGTAGCCGTACTTCATAACGTCCCATGTCGACTGAGATTTGTGCTTCTATACACGCGGTCTTGCGTGTGTCCTCGCCATTCCGGGACTATTCCCTAACGGTCTACTAGCAGCTTACCTCTGATTCGTTCGGGGCAACGTCGTCCGCAAATGGGGTTCACCCTTGATTATGAGGGTGACCCATTATGACCCTTGAGTCTTGTTCGTATCATAACCCCAACTTGAGCTGATTGGTTCGTCGAGTAGGTGATCGCGAGGAGCTGTATATTTAACACGCAACCACGCGTGTGAGGTGTCCAGCTAGTCTTGATGTCCACGACGGCGCGGAACCAGGGTTTACCCTTCTTCCTGAAGTGGGGTTCGAATATTATTCCCTATTATTTCGCGCGCGTGCTATTTCGGTTCTTTACCCCTTGCGTTCAAACACGCGGGCCTGCGTGTTTAGTGCCGTTAAGTAAAATACTCTAAGTATGAGATGACTTTCGGATCTATGTGATCCAACAAGCTTGCCTCTGTCTCCGTTGTCACCGTCGACGGGCTCAACCAACTCAATAGAGAAGTCATGCGATTTGCCAGTGAGGAGGAACGACAGAAGGCTGCAGCTTGGGTTCGCAGGACGTCCGGTGTTGAAGAGTGGGGAAAAGGATGGCTTGTTGTGGATGGAACACACTTCAAGCTTGCATTTCGACCAGGCCTGATGTCCAAGGAGCACTACAGCTACAAGGGAATCTTCTCAATCAACGTTGCTTTGGTTATCATGCCACACTCACTGCGCATTGTCGAGTCTGTTGTTGGTCAGCCTGGTAGCGTTCAAGATTCACGAGTATGGACCTCTGGAAGCAACATCTTAAAGAAACCCCGTCTTTATCTTGACAAAGGTGAGTTTATCTGGGTTGATGGTGGATACGGCTTTTCGCCTTTCACCGTAGGACCATTCCACCATATCCAAGCCGACAAGAGCCGCGACCTCAAGCACTTCAACGCCAGCCTTTCAAGGGTGAGAGGCCGAGTTGAGAACGCAATCGCATACCTGAAGAACCGATTTCAATGCCTGAAGGACTACCGCGGAAACATCTATCGAGTTCAAGACCTCAACACAGCAGCAAAGACGATGCAGGCTTGTATCATCGCTCACACATTTGCCAGTCAATATGATCAGCCTGACAACCTTGCTGAACTCCTGGCTGTGACCGAGGACGCTGCTCAGCAGTTTGAGCGAGCAGAATGTACCAATCAAGAGCAAGCGCAAGACCAAGAACACGAAATCAGAGCCATACGACGTGCTAACCAGCAGCGCTACGAGGAAGAGCTCGACCTCGATACTCGCAACATGAGTCAAAATGCTCTCTCAAATCGCAGGACCGCACTTGCGCATGATCTTCGTGAGTCTATGTTTCAGGCTCTGTTTCATTCAACTGCTCGGATGGAGGTGGACTCAACACCGGAGTCCAGGCGCCATGGAAAGGGCACTGCTGCATATGCTGCAGTGCAAGCAAGAGCAGCTAATCGTCGCCACAACTCTGACGAGGATGAAGACGAGGACAAAGACAACGACGAGAACAACGACGTCGAGGGCAGCAATTCTGTCACATCCACAGGCCAAGCTCTCATGTAACCCTTCGCATTCAATTCCTTCTACATTGCAATGATAACAAGCAAATCAGTTCGCTCAGATGTGTGTACAAAAGATGTTGATTGAGTCAAGCAAGGTGACGAGGAGCGATAGTTCAACAAGCCGATCAGTGCAATCGGGGTCAGATGAGCAGATCGAGTGAAAAACACGTCTGAAAGCACGCAGCAGTTGTGGGGCGCTCAATATCCAAAAAAAGTCCGCAAAATCAAAAGCACGTGCTTTCGGAAGTCCGCAGAAATTGATACCCCCTATTGCTCCCTGCGCCCAGCAACCGGACCTGCAGATGTCTTTGGTATCAGCGCCATTCAGATCGGCAATCCTTGCACCTGTGGAGCGCATGAGATGGGTGACTTTGGACAAATGGATGCCCTGACGCTCAAAGGCCGCACTGAAGGCCTTTTGCTGAGCCTGGTACGACATCGGCTCTGTGGCGGACTTTGATGTTGGAAACAGCTTGAGGTTGTACCAAGCCTTGCTCAATGTGAAGTCAGGAAACTGCATCATCTCCGACTTGTTGATGCGTGGAGAAGCGCCGAGGTGGAACTTGTTGAAAAGGTGGAAGGCAAGGCCGCTGTCACAGGCGGTGAAGCCGAGGCGGCGGAAAACTTGTTTTACGGCCGCCTTCAGCCCAAGCGCGGTTGATCAAATTTGGCCGCTCTGGCATTGGAGGAGAGGAGGTACGCTGCCGGCAGTGCGTCATATTGAGCAGTGTTGTTACTCCCAGGCGGCATAAGTGGAGCGGTAGAGAACACGCCTTTCAGCCGCTCTCAGTGCGAGTGCGGCCCAGAGAGTCTCTTTCGACCGCTTCTGGTCATAGTGGTTGGATTGCGGCCGTTTGACATCGCAGAGACGCCGGATCGCGACAACACCATCTTGAGGAGATCAGCAGAGGAGGGACACCATCTCAGGCGCTCTCAGAGGCTTGGAGGTGATCAGCTGCTTGTGCCGCGGTCAGTACATGCGCACACGCAGGCCGTGCAGCTAGACAATAGGCCAGCGCCGGATCGACCTTGCCATAGGGGCTTGGAGCGGACATACTTAATGTCTCCTCACCTGGCTCGTAGTGGATGAGCTCCTCATCCACTCTACTTCTTACAACACCGTCTCTCAGCTCAGTATAGCTATTTAACGTCGTCTTCACCATCATTCAGTATCTAGTAAAGTAAGTTGTAATACAGTAGCATTGCAGCTTCCTTGCGTGCCTCCGTTCAAGTCGGAGAACAGCTAGACCTCGTCAGTACCGGTACTGACACTGCAGCACATAACGCTGCCTACAAGCTGACGTCGGGACGTCAGGCCCTTAGCTGTCACCGTAACAGCTTGGTGATCACGTCCAGTGTTCACCTAATCAGCTCATCAGTCTTCTGTCTTGTCAAGAGCGCTTGCAAGACACCAGACTATCACGCCGTAATACCGAGTACGCTGTGCTTCCTCTGAATGGAGCGCCAACAGCAGTCAGTCGGGAAAAGGTCAAACGCGGTCAAGAAACTCACACTCCGCCGCCGTCAAATTGAGTGCGGCTCAATAGCCCTCATTGGGCCGCCAACGTACCTGCGCAACTCACCTCATACTTCCCAATTGCACAGGCGCGTATCACAAACACGGTGTCAGCGGTCGGGCGCCTGGTAAATAGGCCGATCTTGTTTCGAGAGCGGTGCGGTCCTGTTGGGCTGGGCCGCCGAGTTTGGGTTACGCGCCTGCGCAACTGGGTAGTACGAGGTGGGTTGCGCAGATACGTCGGCGGTCCGATAACGACGACTGGGCCGCACTCGACTCGACGGCGGTGGAGTGTGGGCCTCTCAACCGCGTTCGACCTATTACCGACTGACGCTGTTGGCGCTCCGTTCAGCGGCAGCACGGCGTACTCGGTATTACGGTGTGTTAGCTTGGTGTCCCGCGAGCGCTCTTGATGAGACAGGAAGCTAATTAGATATCTAGGTGAGCACTGGGCGTGATCACCAAGCTGTCACGGCAACGGCTTTGAGCCTGCCGTCCCGGTGTCAGCGTGTAGGCAGCGTTTACGCGCTGCGGTGTCGATACCGGTACCGACGAGGTCTAGCTGTTCTCCGACTTGAACGGAGGCACGCGAGGAAGCTGCAATGCTACTTGTATTGCAACTTACTGAACTAGAAACTGAATGATCGTGAAGACGACGTTAAGAAGCTATACTGAGCTTAGAGACTGTGTTGTAAGAAGTAGAGTGGATGAGGAGCTCATCCACTACGAGCCAGGTGAGGAGACATTAAGTATGACAGCTCCAAGCCCCTATGGCAAGACCGATCCAGCGCTAGCCTATTGTCTAGCTGCACGGCCCGCGTGTGCACATGTACTAGCCGTGGTACAAGCAGCTGATCACCTCCAAGCCTCCGAGAGCGTCCGAGATGTTGTCCCTCACCTGCTGATCACCTCGAGATGGCGTTTGTCGCGATCCGGCGTCTCTGCGCCGTCGAACTGCCGCAATCCGATCGCTATGGGCGAAAACGGCTGAAAGAGACTCTCTTAGCCGCACTCACTCCGAGAGCGGCCGAGAAGCGTGTTTTCCACCGCTCCAACTTTGCCCCCCGTGAGTAACGCCACTACTAAATTCGGCGCACTGCTGGTCACGTACCTTCCCTCACCCAAATGCGAGGGCGGTTGACTGTAGCCCTCTCAACCGCGCTTGAGCCGAGAGCGGCCGAAAAACCAGTTTTCCGCCGCCTCGGCTTCTCTGCCTGTGACATTACCCCCCGTCCGAGACCCGAGCTCCTGCGAGGCGAAATGAAATGGGCTGCGCATCTTCCAGCCGTTGTGAGCTTGACGGCGGCTGAGTGATGAGGCTGAAGGACTACCATCATCACTTTCAGCCCCCTCGTCGCCATCAGCACTATGGCGCCCAAGAAGAAACCCTCTCCTGCTTCGACCGTTCCCTCGCGTCGATCGGCTCGGCTTGCCAAGACGCCAGCCGATGCCGATTCCGCCTCCAACTTGTCGTCCAGCGCCAGTGATGCCCCGGTGGCGTCAACCAGTAATACCACGCCTGCTGTAACCGTCGTTGCCGCCACTGCTGACGTGCCTGTCCCCATGGCTGCGGTTGCTGCTGCTGTTTCATCCGACGGAGGAGCCGAGATTGCCTCTGCTACCTCGCCGGACGCCGTGGCCGTGGCTACTGTGACTGCCGCGCCCGACGTCGTGGTTGAATCTGCTGTTGCTGCTCCGTCCGACGCCATTGCGTCCCCTATCGGTGTCACTGAGCCAGCCCCCGTGACCCCTCCACCGAGCCGGATTCCGTCTGATGGGGTCGGCTCTTTGCTGGTACCGTTGTTCCTTGGTCCGTCGCGCTCGCCATCGTCAAGAGGTTCGATCTCACCCCCTCGCTTGCCCATCTACGTACGCTCCTCGCCGGACCTGTACGCGCCCCCCACCTCTCCTTCCCGGATTCCTACCTCTCCGGTGAGGTTCACGGCCGAGGCCACTCTAATGTCAGCGGTCGGGCGCCTGGTAAATAGGCCGATCTTGTTTCGAGAGCGGTGCGGTCCTGTTGGGCTGGGCCGCCGAGTTTGGGTTACGCGCCTGTGCAACTGGGAAGTACGAGGTGGGTTGCGCAGATACGTCGGCGGTCCGATAAAGGCGACTGGGCCGCACTCGACTCGGCGGCGGTGGAGTGTGGGCCTCTCAACCGCGTTCGACCTATTACCGACTGACGCTGTTGGCGCTCCGTTCAGCGGCAGCACGGCGTACTCGGTATTACGGTGTGTTAGCTTGGTGTCCCGCGAGCGCTCTTGACGAGACAGGAAGCTGTTTAGATGATTAGGTGAACACTGGGAGTGATCACCAAGCTGTTACGGCGACGGCGTAGGGCCTGACGTCCCGATGTCAGCCTGTAGGCAGCGTTTACGCGCTGCGGTGTCGATACCGGTACCGACGAGGTCTAGCTGTTCTCCGACTTGAACGGAGGCACGCGAGGAAGCTGCAATGCTACTTGTATTGCAACTTACTGAACTAGAAACTGAATGATCGTGAAGACGACGTTAAGAAGCTATACTGAGCTTAGAGACTGTGTTGTAAGAAGTAGAGTGGATGAGGAGCTCATCCACTACGAGCCAGGTGAGGAGACATTAAGTATGACAGCTCCAAGCCCCTATGGCAAGACCGATCCAGCGCTAGCCTATTGTCTAGCTGCACGGCCCGCGTGTGCACATGTACTAGCCGTGGTACAAGCAGCTGATCACCTCCAAGCCTCCGAGAGCGTCCGAGATGTTGTCCCTCACCTGCTGATCACCTCGAGATGGCGTTTGTCGCGATCCGGCGTCTCTGCGCCGTCGAACTGCCGCAATCCGATCGCTATGGGCGAAAACGGCTGAAAGAGACTCTCTTAGCCGCACTCACTCCGAGAGCGGCCGAGAAGCGTGTTTTCCACCGCTCCAACTTTGCCCCCCGTGAGTAACGCCACTACTAAATTCGGCGCACTGCTGGTCACGTACCTTCCCTCACCCGAATGCGAGGGCGGTTGACTGTAGCCCTCTCAACCGCGCTTGAGCCGAGAGCGGCCGAAAAACCAGCTTTCCGCCGCCTCGGCTTCTCTGCCTGTGACACACGGCGGCCCAGCCCCTTAGGACCGCACCGCTCTCGAAACAAGATCGGCCTAATTACCAGGCGCCCGACCGCTGACAGCCGCCAATAGCACACATCTTGACGTTCTTGTTCCTTAGCACACCCGCCATATTGACTCGCCCATGTTGATTGGTCTTTCCATTGCGTGTTGTGATGATCAAAGCTTGACAAGTTCCATGAGCGCTGTCTTGGTCCAGGACCATCAAAAACAAGTTGCAAAGCTCAATGCCACAAGTGTTGTCACCACAATAAAGCGCAAAGTGTGAGATAAGCATCATGAGTCAATTGTGGATGCCTTCATTGTTGTTCCGCTTGAAGCCATCGTTTGCCAGCTTGGCAATCTGCTCGTTGTGTGTCATGAGACGTCTCATTCCTATTACGCTTCCCAGATCGCCGATCCAAGCCCGATTTGCAGTATTGGGCTAACTCCTATTTTTGCTGGTTCCGCTTTCCCTGTTAATCTTGTCTCACTCACACTGCCTCCATTGAAATGACATCGATCACTCACTTTAGCTCAAGCTCACTGCACGTCAGAACCTTAACCTTAACTTGGTTATGACATGGTGACAAGAGGGCGGAGTTCGACACACACCTCAACAGCTGTACCACGTTCCTGGAACCAATCACAAGATGTTCTACACGGACTCCGAGAGTTTTGTCCCACCACGCCCACCAAACTCGCTTTTTGACGGCTGCCAAACATGACCCAAAGCCGCAATCAACGCCTTACGCCTCCGGAAACAGTTCTTCCACCTCTGGAATCCAAAAACGACATGCCAGGCAATCCTGGACAGCTGTCAGAACCAGCCCCAGACGTTGTCATGCAGCTCCTTGACATGCAAAAGCAGCAAACACAGCGTTTTGATGCGCTAGCTGACTCGCTTCAAGCTGTCACAGCGTCTCTTGACAGGCTTCAACTTGCGCAACAGGTCACAAATGACACACTCTCTCAGCTTCTGAAGCTTCTAGTGACATCAAATGAAGCTTCTGCGCCCAAGAACGCCAATGTCAAACCCAAAAACCTTACTTCTGACGTTTCCAAGCTGTCCAAGAACGCTGCAAACTCTGATGACGCCAAAGACTCTAACCTTCCAGCTTCTGCAGCTGTCAGCCCCACCAATCCAAAGCCGTCCCACCACCAAATCCGCCTGTTGCCGGACAATATTGGTTGCTTTGACGGTTCCAGCAATGCAGTCCAGTTCTTTCTCGCACGAGTTGAATCTCTGCTGGATTCTCAGAATCACAAACCTTCCTTTGTCGCTGTAATGCTTAGTCAGCTGCCTCTCTGCCTCACTAAGACGGCTCAGCACTGGTACAGCTTGATCACCAATTGTGATTGGTGAGATCTCAGCCAATCTTGGCCAATCTGGCAAATTATGCTCAACGACGCTTTTGGAACAGATATCTCGGTCGCCCGTCGGACCGCCAAACTGCAGAAATGGCAGCCTCACACGGAGGACATCATGTGCTACTTTTACGCAAAACTGTCACTGTTACGCGCCGCGTACCACTCACATGATGATTGGGACACAATCCACAATATCTGGCTTGGACTTCCCAATTCACTCAAGCTTCTTGCACGGTACCAGGAAGTTTCCTCAATTTCCGGTTTCCTGCAAGAACTCCGTGCTTTACAGGAACCTTGGAGGTCTGTGCACAAACCTCCACCTTAATTTCCTCCAATTTCCGTTCATCCGAGTTCCTTTTTTCCCAATTTCCGCATTTCCGAGATCCTTCTTTCCGGTTTCTGACTTTTTTGCACTCCTTGTCTCGTCCGAGTGCTCTCTTTTTTGCGGGGGGAATGTCATGAGACGTCTCATTCCTATTACGCTTCCCAGATCGCCAATCCAAGCCCGATTTGCAGTATTGGGCTAACTCCTATTTTTGCTGGTTCCGCTTTCCCTGTGAATCTTGTCTCACTCACACTGCCTCCATTGAAATGACATCGATCACTCACTTTAGCTCAAGCTCACTGCACGTCAGAACCTTAACCTTAACTTGGTTATGACATTGTGAGAGATGCCATCAAGCAGAGTGCCGTCGCCACAATCCTTGTACATTGCCTTGTGCTTCTTGCCTTGTTGCAGGTGTCAGATCTGGAGCAGATACTTGAGCTTGCCTTTGCAAGGATGATTGTGATTGTTGATGCCTTGTAACCTTTGTAGATGGTACAGATCAATGATGGCGGTTATGTATGCCTTGACTGTGTTTAAGGCGAGCCCGTTGTCTGCAGTGTTGTCTTGAGCTTTTTCTTCATTAACCTGTCCTTCCTGCTCATCAACAAGTTTGGCGGGGTAAACGGTTGACAGAACTGTATTGTAAGTGCTATCGGCGGACACAGGCAAACTCGCAGCAGGAATGGAGAACACTGGTGAGGTCATGTCATTACCATGAGATGATGTCTTTGCCTTCTTGGATGGCCTGCGCAGCCGTGGCTTCTTCAGTACGTATTCTTCCACAAAGAAAGCTGTCTTGGACGGGGAAACGGTGTATCTGCAATTAAGACGATGTAGAATAGGGCTTTAGGCATTGCAATACGTCATCAACTGTCTACAAGACTTGCTTAACTCGCCTCTTGTGGCCGTCAAATTTGCCGCCGCTCTGCTCATCACACCACTTGAACCACTCTTGTTGATGTTGGCTGTATGAGCGTCCTGTGTTGTACGGACGGACCTCGCAATGCTTGGCAGCAATTTTGTTCAAGGCGCTCTGCATTGCGGCACTTGGTGCGCAAGACAGCTCGTAGCTTTGGATGGTGTAACGCTGGCAAATTGAAGGCGGCATAGTAGCAAACGCTGGTGCTTAGCTTATACAGACAATAAAGGAGGCGGAGATGATGGTAGTCCTCTAGGTTGCATTTGCCACAGCACACACTCACAAGATGGATTCTGATATTCTGTGCTATACTTCTTCTTGTATTGCAAAAAGAGCGTGAGAATGGAGGCCTGTTAACATGAAGATATAATTGAGTTTCCCTGTCTCTCTGCTATTGGCCGATATCATCCTGTATATCCGGTGACGGAGCTTGGTGACTGGGTCACCTGGTGTCAGCTGTATTAGAATCTACAGTTTGTCTGATCACTATTGCCTGGTGAGCAGACGTCTGAGTTTGATTGTGAACACGCAAGGCCGCGTGTTTACCACAATCCTTGGTTTACTTCAAGTTATGACCTTGAAGATGTGTTTGTAATCACTAAGTGGTTGTTAATCTTCTTTGGCGGCAAAGCCTGCACAAGTAGACTGAGAATAACAACACTTGTCCTGGTGGGCGCTGCAGGTTAGGAAGCTTGGTGGATTATTACGTGAAAGACAAACATGCAAGCCTGCGTGTTGGTGTGCTTGGTTGTATGTTAGGAACACACTTTGTTGGTTGATGATTTGATAGATTTCCGATTACCACACAGTAGAATGCAACCTCTATATATACATATGGCATGAGCAAATGTATATGGCTAAGTGACAACCATTGTTGCTATAGCCTTACTCCAGAAGGTCCCATGACTGACAAGTGTTTGTTGCTAAACACGCAATCCTTGCGTGTCTTTCCTCCTCGTTGAGGACATCACCGTATGTCTTGTTTGTTGTCCTTCTTCTGATTGGTTGGGATCAATGTGGTCCGTAAATGGGGTTCACCCTTGATTCTGAGGGTTACCCATTGTCGTCACGGAAGATGACCTCCATTGTACCTCAAGTCTGTGATGATGGGTGAGGGATCAAGGGGAGTGTTGCTGTCAAATACGTGAGCTCACGTGTATGGTCACCAGATTGCTTGGCTGTTCAGTAACAGCGTGTTTTGAGGGTCTACCCCTTGATATTTGGGAAATTATTAAAGTTTGTTCCTCCTTAACGCACATGCACGTGCCTTGTGGGTTCTTATCTTGAGTTGTTGAACAGAAACATGCAAGCTTGCGTATTTGGTGCTCTGTTGAGCAAGATACTCTGAGTGCGAGATGACTTTTGGAACCCCGGGCTCCAACAAGCCAAAGAGCGCGAATTCCGGTGACCGGGAGGTCAACATATTGTGAAAGAATAGCAAATGAGAAATGGCGGCCTTACGGCAAAGCCAAGAATAAGTAGTTAATTATGGCTTTTGAGCGCGACTTACGGAAGTAGGCGTCGGGTGATCAATCCCGACGTCGGGTTCTGACAAACTGCGGGTTTTGTTAGAATCCCGGAAGTCTTAGGATATCCGAACGTTATCTTTGTTGTTATTCCAAAGATCCACGTCGGGTTTCGTACGCTCACGTCGTCTTCGCAGAGGTAGGAAGCTTGAACAATAAATACTATAAGTACTTTGATGACTACTCGACGAGTTGTCGGAGAGAAGGTATGGTAAGAGTAAATTGGGGAAAGATTCGATGTATTCCAAGAGCGCTGACGGGTCATGACGAGGGAGCACTTATATACACGTTGAGACATACTAGGAGATGCTTCCCAGCATTCGTACTGGGCGTCCCTTGATGAATGCTACCGTATCCACGGCATGAACTCCTAGTTCGGTCGTTTGATGTTTTCTCGCTTTCGTGTAGTGTGTACTTTGGTCGGGTAGAGTACTTCTGGGTTCTCCTAGGTGACGCATCCGGAATCTCAAAACCCGACCGCGGGTCTTGACACGATGTCTCGAACCTCCTGTCTTGAATCGTGTGTCTTGGGCGCATATGTGGGTTTCGGGTGGTTTCTCACGAAAAGTGTCGTGGTTGTCCAAATCCGGCTAAGAGTATAAACCCGCACTCGGGTCATAAAACCCGACGTCGGGTTTTGTGTCCCGACGGTGAAATGTTCTTAGTGAGAGACAAAGTATGGAACTCTGCGTTCCAACAGTCCCCCGCGTCGAACACTTCACAAACATCAGGCACAGTCAACTATTTTGCAACGGAGTAATGGAATTTGCAACGGATCTTAAGGACCCGAGGTACCAGAGCCGGATGCTTGAGCAAACCTATTGCGCGGGCCGGGTGCCTCACGCTTATCGACAAACTCTTCGATTTGGCCCAGGATCTTGATGAAGTACGAGGGATCCCACTTCTTTGGAGGTGGTTTCCCTGTACGGGAGGCAACGAGTGTGTCGATGCAGATCTCCTTGGCTTCGGAGAGCTTGCCACGGAGACTGTCGACGAGGGCAATCTTTTGCGTTTTCTTGCCCTCGTACCCCAACCCTCGGCAGGGCTTCGAGATGATCATACAGTGATCACAAGACCCGCGGGCGGGGTCTCGTTTCTTCCCTTGATGGTTCACACCGGCGCCGAATGAGCAGTGCACTCCGATGAGTTGGCACTCTCGGCAGCCTGGTTCCATGACCACGAGGTCGGGGTGGTGAGGTTCGTCCAGCCGAGCGAAGTGTCGTCGTAAATTGAGCACTACGCCGGCTGGGACCACGAAGCGCTTTTGTTTTGACAATGGAACCCCCGGAGTGAGAGCCCCCGACCATGCCAGGTGCGAGGGGAGGGGGTGTTCCATAGATCCACCGGCGGGTTGTACTTCGTCGGCCTCGAAGTTTGCTTCTGAGGCCGCGACCGCGATGGCGGCGGCGCCGACAACTCGTTGGCGATGAGGGACCATGGTCGCCTCAACGAGTTCGATGGCCCGGACGGGGGCGTTGGTGACACAAGCGCGTGTGCTCGTTCCTCGTCCTTTGTCTTGGTCCTCGTCGCCGTGTCGGAAGGTTGGATCGTCCTCGTAGTCGCCGTCGGCGAGGGAGTCGTCGGATTGGAGGAAGAGGCTTCTTTCCTCGGTGGTTGAAGTGGTCGGCCTCAACGCAGGAAGTGGACGGCTGCGGAGGCGAAGATTGTGACCGGCTTTGGGGAGCGCGGTCGTCGTGGAGTTAATATCACCGCCTTCCCTATCGGCGATGATGGCGTTGGAGCTCGCCGGCTCTTCGGTTGAGAGAGCCATGCCGCTTGTGGCAGAGGGCTGTGGTTGAGGGCTGGCAGGTTGTTGACTGCTGTCAAGACTGCTCCGAGTGTCGTCCACGGCCATGTCGTTGCTGACAGGGGGCAAGATGTTGAGGGAAAGGCAGCTCTCGCTTGCTGGCAGAGAGGGCTGTTCGTCGTCGAGTTCCATTGCCTCTACTTGACCCTCTAGAGGGGAGGCATCGGTGTCGGCATCGTTCGAATTGGTGTCGACGTTGGCGACGGCAGTAGAATTGGTGTTGCTAACGTCGTAGGCGTTGGCGTTCCTCTTGCGTCTGGCCTCCGTGGCCTTGGCCAGAGCATCTCGTTTGGCTTTAGAGAGTCTTTTGCCCATTGTTTCTTGCTGCGTTTTGGTCGAGTTGGTGTTGGTAGCGGTGGTAGTGAGAGAGGTATGAGGGTGGAGTGTGTGAGGAGGCGTGCTGAGGGTTCTTTCTTTGATCCGCGCCTCTATCCAAGCCCGTTGTATTGTAACGCTTTGTTCGGATCGTTCCGCAAGTGGCGCAGCATGTAGTGAGGGCCAGACGTCGGGTCTTATGACCCGATAGAGAGTGCTGTCGGATGCGCCGCGTTTCATCTCGGTGGATGTGATTGCGCAATGTGACATATAAGTGACTGTGGTGTTAGCGGTAATTTATTTGTAGTTTTGGTTATCCTGTCTTGAGTTTCGAGGTTTCGTGCTGAATGTAGAATCCCGACGTCGGGTTCTGTGATCCGAAGGGTGTTACTGTATCTTGGGTCGCGTGTTCATGCAGGGTCCAGTTATTTTGTTGGCTTTTATTATTATTTTCTGTGTTGGTCTTGTTCAAGTATTTTGTGTTGTTTTTGATGTTTTTTTTTTTTTTTCTTCAGGGAAAGCGCGTCGGGTTGTGGGTGTGCATATACGGATCTTGATGATTAATTGATGAAAGGAGAAACCCGTCGTCGGGTTTTCCTAATTCGTGGGAAGTATGTGGAGATTCTCGCGGTTGACTTGAACTTTGTTCTTTTCCAATGCCTTAGTGAGAATGTCAGCCAGTTGGTTCGTTGTTGAGACTGGCTTCACGATCAGTAATCCTTCTGCTTGGTATGATCGGGTAATGTGATATTTGAGGCGAAAGTGCTTGGTGCGGTTGTGGAACTTGGGCTCTTTGGCGAGTTCGATGGCCGCGCGGTTATCCACCATAAGTTGCGTCGGGTTCTTGACTTTCAGGCCGAGTTCTTCGACCAGCCATCGACACCACGTAATTTCCTTTGCTGCTTCAGCCATAGCTACGTATTCAGCGTACGTCGTAGAGTCCGTGATGATGGACTGTAGCTTAGAAATCCAGCTGTATGGCATAGTGTTGACCGTATTAACAATTCCCGACGTTGATCTCGAAGTCAGCGTGTCCCCCGCGTGGTCTGCGTCGGTGAATGTCTGAAATAGGGATCCGAAATCAAGGTTCACATCGTGAGTTGGAAACCCGACGGCGGGTTTATACTCCAGACCGTGGGTTTCTGTTCCCTTGAGGTAACGTAGCAGATGCTTCGCTTGAACCATAGCATTGGAATGCGGATTTGCAAGTTCGCGGCTGAGTCTCTGTACAGCGTAGCTGATGTCTGGCCGCGTGCATGTCGCAATGTAGAGGATTTGGCCGACCATGCTCCTATATTTGGAATGTTCTGATGAGGAGAGGAGGTCCCCTTCTGCTATGTTGGCACTCGGGTTGAGCGGAGTGTGTACGATGTTAGCTGACTCGAGGCCGTAGGTGAGAAGTAGTCGTCGGATGTAGCTGGTTTGGGACAAGTGTATGGAGTCCGACGATTGCTTTACTTGAATACCTAGAATGTAGTCAAGCTGTTCTCCACCCGTCATCTTGAAGTGCTTCCTGAGGTCGTTCATCACGCTTTCGGCGAGGGGTTTAGAGCGAGCAAAAATAAGAATGTCATCCACGTAAAGTGTGAGGACGAGCGGGTGAGTCTCGGACCCCGACGTCGGGTTTTTGATGTAGAGTGCGGAATCGTGGTTACTGCGCTTGAAACCCATTCCCCGCAAAGTCGAGTCTGCTTTCTGGTACCAAGTACGACCAGCTTGTTTGAGACCGTACAATGACTTGTTTAGCTTGCAAAGTAGACCCGGGGTGTGAGGATCTGCGTCGGGTTCACGAGGCGGTGGTCGCATGTATATATCTTTGTCGATTTCACCATTGAGGTAGGCGGTCTCGACATCCATTTGGTAGATAGTCAATCCAATCTGTAGACTTAGTATCATGAGCAGACGGAGTGTCGCAAGCTTCACGACGGGTGCGAAGGTCTCGTCGTAATCTATGCCGTGTTTTTGTGCGAATCCTTGTGCTACCAAGCGAGCCTTGTACTTGTCAATTGTTCCATCGCTTTTTCGCTTAATCTTGAAGACCCATCGACTTCCGATGACGTTTGCGTCCTTCGGGGGGGTCACAAGATTCCAGGTGTTGTTGTTCTTGTGCGACGCAAGTTCTCTATTTACTGCCTGTTTCCACAATTCCCAGTCGGGTCTTCGGAAAGCCTGAGTGATTGTTCGTGGTTCGTCGTCGAGTAGCCCGATTGGGTCCGAATCGTCCAATCCCGACGTCGGGTTTTCGACCCCGTCGGTTTCCTCGAGAGCTGCGAGCGCGTCCAGGCGTGGTGAACTTGGTGGCGATCCAGGTGGAGTCTGGATCCCTGCCGCTCTCTCTTCGGGAGTAAGGTAAGGCCAGCTAGTAAAGTTTTCTCTTGTTTCTTGTCGAAGTTCGGTATTTTGGTCATTTGACTGAGGGGGAATATTGATTTCCTTCGTCGTTGTGTCAATTCTGGGCGGGTTCGCGAACCCGACGTCGGGTTTTGCAAACCGCACTGAACTTTCGGTATCATACGAGAAGGGGAAAGTCCCTTCGTCGAATGTTGCGTGGACCGTCGTAATGTATCGATCTTTGGCTACGTTATATAACTTGAAGGCCTTCGTTCCTGCAGCGATGCCGACGTAGACACATGCTAGTGCACGGGGCTCCAATTTATCTCTTCTTTCTTCTGGAACGTGTGCCCATGCAGCACATCCGAACGTTCGAGCGAGGGAGAAGTCAGGTGTAATGGAACGCAACAATTGGATCGGGATCTTCATCCCGGCGCCCTTCGTTGGGAATCGGTTATTGAGGTAGACCGCGTGGAGGAAAGCGTCTCCCCACATATGATACGGTGAGGATGACTGGATCATCATGCAACGAGCTAAGTCAAACAGGGTGCGATTCATTCGTTCTGCAACCCCGTTCTGCTCTGGCGTGTATGGAGCGGTGTGTTCGTGGATGATCCCGTTTCCTCGAAGTAGCTCTGTTAGTTCCTTACTCGTGTACTCGCCTCCATTGTCCGACCTGATTCTTTTGATCGACTGGCCGGTTTGTTTCTCCATCGTTGTTTTGTATTCCAAGAAGTGGCCGTATACCTCACTCTTCCTCGTGAGTAGGAAAGCGACGGTGAATCTTGAGAAATCGTCGATGAATGTGACAGCGTAGCGGTGACCTTGAGGAGTTTCGTCGGGCATCGGACCCACGACGTCGGTGTGTACAAGTTCCAGGGGTTTTGTGGAACCCGACGTCGGGTTTCGAGAAAACGGCTGTTTATGCGATTTTCCGATCTGGCACGTCTCGCACTTCGCGGGTGTGCGTGGATTGAGAGTTACTTGGGGAACGACCTTCGCAATCTCTTCCAAGCGTGCTTGACCAGGGTGACCAAGGCGTTTGTGCCAGTTTGTGGTGTTAGCCTCGTGTTCGGCTGCCATTCCTGCAAAGTCGGTGCCGACTTGGTCGACATACGTGAGGGGTCCAATGTGGACGCCTCTGCATGTAATCCTGCCGTCTGTCGTTCGGGCGATGGTTTCACGGTCGTTTGTGACTATTTCCACCTTCTTCCTCATCACTCCTGTGGAGAGGAGGTTGACGCCGAAAGATGGTATGTAAGCCACGTTCGACAGTGTGATCTTGTTCGTTTTTCCTCGTCCGATATTGACTTCGAGGTCTACTGTGCCGAGCCCTTCGATTTTGACCGGAACTTCGTTTGCCACCCAGATGGGTCGCATGGTTACGCCGAGTTTAAGATCCCGAAATAGAGTCTTGTTACAACAGATGTGTCGACTGGCACCCGAGTCCATTAACCACATTGTTGACCGCGGGTGTGTGAACTCACTAGCGGAGTAGACGTTATCGCGCCCGGGTTCACCAGTTTTGGTGTTCGGCTGGGAACCCGACGTCGGGTTCTTGGGTTTCGGGCATTTGTTCGCATAGTGTCCCTTTTCTTGACAATTGAAGCAAGTGATCTTCTCGATTGGCGTTTTTGGCTTCGTCTTGGGGTTTCGCTTCGGGTTTCGTTGACCCTTACGTTTGTTTTCTTGTCCGGCATAGTATGCCGATGACCCGACCCGGGTTCGCTGGTGCATGCCCTGAACGTTGATACCAAGGCGCAATTCCTCGCTTCGCAGGCGAGTAACGATGTTGTCGAGCTCTACCTTCTCGTTAATGACGGCACTCTCGACAACCAGGGTCTCGACTTCGTTGTCGCCCCTTCGGACGATCATTTCGCTTGTCTCTCGGCGTGCTCGGTAGGTCTCCTCAATTTGTGCTCGGATGTTATCATATTCCTTGCGGAGACCCTTCATTAGCACGCTGTACTTCTTGTTGAAGCTAATTGTAATGCCTGCCATGGTCAGCTGGTCTGACAGTTCGGTGATTCGGCTGACGAATCCGTCGATGGTTCGTCTATCTTGCTTGAGACTGTTGAGCTCCGTCTCCATTTCCTCGAGTTGCCATTTCATGGCTTTAGCGAACCGTTCTTCGAGGGTTTTCCAGATTGTGTGCGCGTCTTCGAGGTCCGCGATAGTGTGTTTGATCTCGCTTGAGAGACTGCTTCGTAGCATGCCGCAAGCGGTAAAGTTGGCGTTAATCCACTCTCCGTGCTTGGGGTCAGAGGCTTCAGGCCGGGGTAGAGTCCCCTTAATGATTCCATAGATTCGAGCACCCTTTTGCATGAGAATGTCGATGCATTGGTCCTTCCATTGGTAATAGTCGCGTGCCTGTGTCAATTTCGGCAATCCGGGGGAATTATGCGGGACCCCGTCGATGGATTGCATGATTTCTTCGGTGTATTCGGAACCCGTCGTCGGGTTCGGTAAATTTCTTTCGGGGTTTTCGTGTTCTCCGGTGATCGAATCGACTCGAGAGCGGGATCGAGTATTCAAGTATATATCGTTCGAGTTTCCAGCAGGCTTTGGGCTCATAACCTGTGAAAGAATAGCAAATGAGAAATGGCGGCCTTACGGCAAAGCCAAGAATAAGTAGTTAATTATGGCTTTTGAGCGCGACTTACGGAAGTAGGCGTCGGGTGATCAATCCCGACGTCGGGTTCTGACAAACTGCGGGTTTTGTTAGAATCCCGGAAGTCTTAGGATATCCGAACGTTATCTTTGTTGTTATTCCAAAGATCCACGTCGGGTTTCGTACGCTCACGTCGTCTTCGCAGAGGTAGGAAGCTTGAACAATAAATACTATAAGTACTTTGATGACTACTCGACGAGTTGTCGGAGAGAAGGTATGGTAAGAGTAAATTGGGGAAAGATTCGATGTATTCCAAGAGCGCTGACGGGTCATGACGAGGGAGCACTTATATACACGTTGAGACATACTAGGAGATGCTTCCCAGCATTCGTACTGGGCGTCCCTTGATGAATGCTACCGTATCCACGGCGTGAACTCCTAGTTCGGTCGTTTGATGTTTTCTCGCTTTCGTGTAGTGTGTACTTCGGTCGGGTAGAGTACTTCTGGGTTCTCCTAGGTGACGCATCCGGAATCTCAAAACCCGACCGCGGGTCTTGACACGATGTCTCGAACCTCCTGTCTTGAATCGTGTGTCTTGGGCGCATATGTGGGTTTCGGGTGGTTTCTCACGAAAAGTGTCGTGGTTGTCCAAATCCGGCTAAGAGTATAAACCCGCACTCGGGTCATAAAACCCGACGTCGGGTTTTGTGTCCCGACGGTGAAATGTTCTTAGTGAGAGACGAAGTATGGAACTCTGCGTTCCAACACATATTCGGTAAATGGGTAGATTTGTTCCTCCTTTATTTGCACATGCAGACTCCCGGAGGTTTTTTTTCTGTTCTAAATTGTTATGTTTTAACATGCAAGCTTGTGTGTTGGGTGCTGTCAAGTGAAATAGCCCAAGTGCGAGATGACTTTTGGATCTCTGAGATCCAACAAGGAAAGGCTCATGCAGACGTAACCTTGAAAAGGTTGGTCGTTGTAAAGGCTTGACGTGATCATGTACGGCAATCCGGACAAACATGCACAAAGCATCAACGATCAACGCAACGCAGGTGATCGATTACAGCTGATACAGTATACAGTCCAAGAGATCAAACGTTGGAGATAAGATGCTCTTGATGAAAAGCCTCGGCTGATGGCGGAAACCGAAAGGATCTTGTGGTGTAGTGTCGAGTTTAGTAGCTTGCGCCAAACACGAGCTCCTCGTCAAAGAGTTCGATGAATTGTTCGTTGAGAATGCGATACTTTTGGCCACCCACGAACCTTCGATACTCGTCGAGGATTGCGCTCAGATTCCATCTCTGCAGCTTGCGGAAGCATCCGACGACAGTGCCTGTTCTGTGACGACCGAGATTGCACATGACGAGCACTGGATATGTTGCCGGTTGGACGAGCAGGTGCAGTGCCTGCAGCACTACTTCTTCCGTGATAGGATCCCAAGCATTGGTCGAATAAAGCACGCCGAGGTGGTGTAACTCGATCTTTTGGTCCACGCAAAAATCCAAGAATCCTGCTTCAGGCTGTTCGGGAGCAAGCCAGATAACGCTCTTCAGACCCAGCTTTTCGAGAAAGGGCAAGTTGAGCTGATCCGGTTGGCCAGATCGGTAGAAGTTCTCCTCGACCATGCCATAGTTGGGTGGAGGCACCAGCATCTTGACTTGGACTTGAGGCGCAGCGAAGCGCAGCTCGAGCAGCGTAGCTGGATCAAGCACGCAGCATACTCTTTTTCGTATCGTATCGTATCGTATCGTATCGTATCAAGCTAAGCTCTCTGGACGATCCACGGTGTCGGCGAGTCCCAAGTCTTGGCAACGTTGAATAAGATGATGGTGAAAGCCTAACCTTTGTTCATTCACGTGATTGTGATTGTGATTGGACCCTTGCCAAGTCACAGTGAAAAAGCTCCACTTTGCTCGGATCCGCGCTAAAATATATAATAATTTGGACCCCTTTTTTTTATGCAGCCCACGCAGCCCACGCAGCACGCTGACGCACAGGCCAGTTGCCATTGCTCAGCTCAGTTTGGATTTTGGCAATAAAATGCTCAGCCTGGAAAAGAGATTCTTACCTCGAACCACTCTCTTTCATGCACTTACACTCTGATCCTATCGTATCCAGCTATCTGGCTCAAGTACGTCGCCGTTCGTGACGCATCGCCAGTGCGCTCCGCCTGATGCGATCGTTCACATGTCGGTCGTAGCACATGGCCAATACGACCCCGTCGGTTGTTTCCCAACATCCTGCCATCTCGTTGATCTTGCAGCTGCTTGTTGCAGCGCGGCACAAGTCTCATCATGGGTGTACACGGCCTATGGCAGCTACTTCAGCCCGTCGCTCGCCCAATCAAGATCGAGACGCTCGAGGGAAAGCGTCTCGCTATCGACTCGTCCTTATGGCTCTACCACTTTCAGATGGCCATGCGCGACAAGCAAGGTCGCACTTTGTCCAACGCACACATCCTCGGTTTCCTCTGGCGCATCCTCAAGCTTCTCTTTCATGGTGTTCGTCCTGTATTTGTCTTTGATGGCGCAGCCCCCGTCATGAAGCGCAAGACGCTCTCAGCACGAAAGGCTCGAAAGCAGGGGGCTAACGAGTCGCATGCACGTACCGCACAGAAGCTTCTCGCTGCCCAGATGAGGCAAGCCGCCATCAAACATGTCGCACAAGCTCACAATCAAGCCTCATCTTCTACTGCTCAGCCAGATTCGACTGGGGATCAAGCCGCTGCACTGGCACACAACACCGTCTACTTTGATGACTTACAATCTCGCAATCCTAGAGCACTAGCGACTCGCGACCTGCATTCCACCGAGCCAGCCTCCTCAGCTGCACCAAGCCGCGAGAACACCAGCTCTCCAACCAAATCCGCTGCACGAAAGATAGACTACCACAAAGACCCCTATGCTCTGCCGGCCATGGAAAAGGATCTCAATTCGGTCACAGCCGCCAATGGCAAAAAGGCAAGGCGCAAAGATTATCGATTCGCCACCGAGGACGAGCTTCGTGCAGTGATGAATACAATCGCACCCGACGATCTCGACACCAACTCGGACCTCTTTCGCAGCTTGCCCCCCGAGCTCCAGTACGAGCTTGTAGGCGATCTCCGCGCGCAATCACGAATGACGTCGTACAAGCGTCTACAGTCCATGCTCGCCACGGCGCCAACCCCGATCGACTTCTCTCGTGCACAGATCGCAGGCCTCAAGACGCGAAACGACTTGACCCAGAAAGTGCTCACGGTCACCGACGAAATCGGTAAAGCCAACATCAAAGTGCCGATTCGTGTTGCGGGCGAGCGAAACAAAGAGTACGTTTTGGTTCGAAACCCTGGTGCTGAAGCTGGGTTTGTTCTGGGCGTGCGAGATGCCGGTGCAACGCAGCAAAAGGCTATCGATGTCGACTATGAGCCCGACGAGATCCACATCACCGATGATGAGGCGCATCACACCGAGTCCGAGGTCGAGATCGAGATGGACGATGTCGAGATTCCAACAATAGCATCGCCCTCGTCTGCCGCCAGTCGCGCCCTAGATCCTGAGCTCGACGAGCTGCACAAAGAGGCAGATCCGTACAAGCGCAAGGAGAAAGCTCTGCAGCTTCTTCAACAACGAGCTCGCTTCCATGCCAGGCAGAAGCGCAAGGAGGCCGGCTTTCAAGACCATGATGACGATGCTTTCGAGCTTCGGCCTCGAAAAAGGCGCGGAGAACGACCGCTGTTCATCGGTCAGCAACACGCTTCTGCGGCTAGCAAGTCTACGGAACCAGATCTTTTCATCGATGTCGACGCCACCTCCGATGACGATGACGGTTTTCACATGATACAGCATGTCGAAGATCAAGTGGAAGAGGACGAGGCTGAGGATCTCGCGCGCGCCATCGCTGAAAGTCAAGCCCAGAATGCTTCCTGGCACCAAGAGTATGTCCCTCGGCGCGGCATGAAAACAGCTCATCGCGCCGGAGAGCCTCTTTCGCTGCACGATGCCATCTCTCTCAACGCTCCCGCCAGTGCTTCACAGTCGGCACCCATGCCTTGGCACACCATCAACGAAGACAGCCTTGACATTGACCAAGATGACTTTGAAGACGTCGAACCTGCCACAGACGCTACACTACCGGACATGGCAACCTCACTTCAACCTGCCTCGCCACCCCCTGTAGTCCGAACTGCGGATGATGACAAATCCGCCAGCAAGAGCGATCACATGCAAGAGCTGGCCGCACTCGTCGGACGCAACACGAACGCAACTGCAAAGGCAAGCAGGCGGCCGCCGCCGCCGCCTCCTCCACGCAAGAGTCTCGCCGCAAGTCTGCGTGCGGCACGTCGTTCGTCGTCGTCGTCGTCGTCGTCGTCTACCAATGGACACGAAAAGGCTGAGCCAGCAGTGTCGCCAAGCGTCTCTGCACCGAGGGAACAAGTCCCACCGATGGCGAAAGAGGTTGTAGGCGTGGAGACGCCTCCACGACCGGCGGCGGGTCGAATGGGCCCGCCGTCCAGGTCAGCCTCGCAGCAACGACTCGAGATCTCCAAGCTCAAGGTAGCCCCGCAGCAAGAGGATCTGCCGCCAACTCCCGAGGAGGTGAATCGACAGATCGCAGCTCAGGCAGACGAGGCGGATGAGGTCGCGATGATCGAGCCGCAATCATCAACGACGGAGGCAAAGCCACAGGATCAAGTCGATGAGCTAACGGAAGAGGCCGTCGCGCCGTCGTCAGCCACCGACGCCGCTGAAGAGTCGGATCCAGTGCAAATTGCGGATGAGCAGGTGTCCAATCCAGCTGAGGAGTCTATCGACGTCGATGATCCCGGCGTGCCTGTTTCGCTTTCGGTTGCAGAGCGTGGGTCCAGCGGTGCGCAGGGTCCCGGCGTGACTGGGGACGGTGCAGACGCCGAGGCTGTTGCGCTTGACAATATCGCTTCTGCTGCCGTCGAGCACATGGCCGAGTCTCCCCCTGCGTCGATGATGCAAGATGATGCGCCGAGTCGACAGCTCACCCCGATGGAATGGTCGCCGACGCCGTCGCCCGAATCGGAAGCCGTCGTCATCGGCGCGGACGGCTTCCCGCTTCCCACCGCCGAAGAACTGGATGCGCTCGACACGGACGACGAGAACGAGATCGCACGGCTCAACGCCGACCAGAACGAATTCGTCGCGTTCTTGTCGGCGACCAAGAACCGCTCGCTGCTCGACGTGCAACGTGAAGTCGAGTCGGAAGTCAACGCGCTACGTGCCGAGTTTGCCAACTCGCGTCGCTCCGAAGAGGACATCACCAAACAGATGGCGCAGGAGATTCAGATGATGCTACGGCTGTTCGGACTGCCGTACATCACGGCTCCCATGGAGGCGGAGGCGCAGTGTGCCGAGTTGGTCTCGAGACGGCTGGTCGATGGCATCATCACCGACGATTCGGACGTGTTTCTGTTTGGCGGGACGCGGATCTACAAAAACATGTTCAACAACAACAAGATTGTCGAGTGCTTCCTGCTCTCGGACATGCAGCGCGAGCTAGGCTTGGATCGCGAGAAGCTCGTGCGGCTTGCATACTATCTTGGCTCGGACTACACGGACGGGCTGACGGGCGTGGGGCCGGTGGTGGCGATGGAATTGCTGGCGCTGTTTCCGGGCGAGGACGGCTTGCTGAAATTCCGCGACTGGTGGGTCAAGGTGCAGATGGGTCAAGACACCGAACAGGATACGCGCGGCAAGACGATGCGGCGGATCAAGAGGAATTTGCGCAACAAGGTGCATCTCGAGTCGCGGTGGCCCGAGCCGGCAGTGTTGGATGCGTACTACGCGCCCAGTGTAGATGAGAGTGACGAGCCGTTTGCGTGGGGAATGCCCGATCTTGATTCGCTCCGCACGTTTCTGGGCGAGTATCTGCATTGGCCGGTGGGCAAGACGGATCAGTATCTGGTGCCGATCATTGAACGCCAGAATGCGAGGAGTAAGGCGAGGGGTAATCAGGTTACGTTGGATCGCAATGGGTTTTTCGATAGGTCCGCGGGGACGGGTGTGTATGCCGGTAGGAGCAAGGTGACGTATGGGTCGAATCGGTTGCAGGAGGTGATCAATGGGTTCCGTGCTGCCAATCAGGGCAAGAAGCGTGTGGTGCGGCGCGAGGAGGCGGATGCGCAGGGCGAGAGTAGTAGCGATGACGATGATGTTCAGGTGGTGAGCGCCAGGATTCAGCCCGCGACGGTGGTGCCCGAGGAGATGTTGGGAAAGGAGATGGCGAAGCGTCGGCCGATTGTGACAAGAGACCAAGTGGGTGGCGATGAGATGGGTGGGGAGGAGAGGAGGGCTGAGTTGGATGCGGCGATTCACGCGCTCGAGGGTGGGGCAAGAAAGGAGGACGATGGAGGAAAGCGGAAGAAGAAGAAGAACAACAACAACAAGGGCAAGGGCAAGAGTAAGAGCAAGAAGAGGACCTTGCGCAACACCAATGACGACGACGATGATGATGATGATGAGCTGAGCTCTTCAGCGTCTTCCTCCTCATCTTCTGGGATTGAAGAGACGCCGCCGCCGGCGCCGCCTCAAGCTGGTTGTGGGAGGGGAAGACGCACAATCAGTACAAGCAGGGGTCGGGGTAGGGGGGCAACTTTCCGGGCTCGAGGTAGCGGTGCTCGAGGGAGGGCGACACTGCACGCTGCTAGGAACATGTCGTTGGATGATGTGGGATCGTTACCACCGAGTCGAAGTGCTAGTGTTGATTCGGCTAGTCTGAGGGCTAGGGAGAGGAGGAGTGCTAGTAGTAGCAGGTAGTAGTAGTCTGGGTTGAATGTTATGAATCCAAACACTATTGCATTTTGCCGAAGGAGAAGCTGTCTGTGTGAGAAGAGATGAATTTTCCGCTGTCTCTGCCGAGTTGGTCTGCGGATTCTAGGATTTGTTGTTGGGATTTGGGACGGAGTGAGGTTTTGAGGTTGAGTTGGTTTTGGTTCCAATCGATTGAGGTGTTTGTGAAGGTGTGGGAGGGGGATAGTTTTGGTTTTTTGTGGGTGGAGTTGGGGGGAGGGGGGGTTATGGAGGAGGAGATTAGGAGGAAGAGTCCTCCGATGATGGTGAAGGTGATTAAGAGGAGGATTAGGTCGGTGATCATGGTGAATGGTGGGGTTAGAGTGGGTTGAAGATAACAAGGTGGCAGGAAGGGTGGAAGAAGGTAAGCATACAGTAGGCGGCAATGTATTATATGACGAAATGAAAAAAAAAAAAAAAAAAAAAAAAAAAATTGGGCTCAAAATGAATTTCTCCGTCACCCCCCGCACAAAGCTGTAGTCCCCGTGCCCCCCCCCCCGCCCCCGCCCCCACCTCACATGTGAAATGAAAAAAAGAAGGCCCTGCATACTGTACCGCTTCAAACCTAACCGCATACTGTATCCACACTCTACTACCAACTCTACCCACCAAAATTTATGTCAAACTTCTCAACCCCCACATCAGCATCGAATCCTACAGTACAAGCGCACACCGAACCATGTCGACAATGTTGGCAATACCTCTTCTGTATGTGTGAGGATATGATCGACTGACTTGATTGCTAGAAATACATAGATGCGAAAAACAAACGACATCAGACTTGTAGACAGACCTTGTTCACCCAACTACCCGCGAAGTGGACTGCGAAACAATACCTTTCTCCAAATCCACCTGGGCCTGCGCCTGCGCCTGCGCCTCCTCATTCTCAACCTCACCATCCTTCTGCTGCGTATTGACAGCATGACTTGATTCATGCGAAGCTCTCCTGCTCTGCGCGGCGCTCTTGGCGAGTTTCTTCTGCTTTTTCTCCGCCATCCACTGCTTACCCTCCTCCTTCCTCTTGGCATCATCATTCCTGTCTAGGCTGAACTCCTTGGTGAACAGCAGCGTAATCACAAAGGCGAGCAAGATCAGCCCGAGGCCGAACCTAAACACGTTCCTAAACCCCAGCACGTACGCGTCCATCAGCACCTGCGAGGTTGCCTCGTCAAAGTGTCCGTCGGTGATGAGCTTCGGCTTGCGCACCACTTGACGGATCACATCCGCTGGCAAGCCTTTGACTTGGCTGCGAACCGTGTTGTTGAGAATGGTGTACGAGATGGCGAGCGAAAGTGTTCCTCCGAAGAGACGCATAAAGTTGCGCGCCGAAGTGACCACGGCAAGGTCTTTACGCTCGACGGCATTTTGAATGGCGACCAACGTGGTCTGAAGCGTACCACCAGCGCCGAAACCCGACAGCATGAGGAAGCCAATCATCTTTGCCAGCGACGTGTGCTGGTTGAGCGTCGAGAGCAGACCGACGCCCGTGGCGAAGATGGCAAAGCCAGCGACGATGATGAATTTGTACTTGCCCGTCTTGGAGATGATGACACCGGCGATCACTGCGTAGCTCGCCTGAACAGCCATGAGCGGAACCAGGGTGACGCCTGCTTTGACACCCGAATAGCCCTTGACCACTTGGGTGAACTGTGGAACAAAGAAGAGCAGCATGTAGAACAAACCGCCAGAGCAGGCCGTCTGTACCAGAACGCTGCACACGGTTGTGATGTGTAAAAGGCGCATAGGAACAAGTGGCAGCGCTGCAAATCGAGCCTCGACAAGGAAAAAGACGACAAAAACGCAAGCTCCCAGGATGAGCGTCACCAAGACATGTGGGCTAGACCAGGCATACTGCTGACCACCCCAGTTGAGTCCTAGCAACAACAGCGTGGTTCCCGACAGGACGAGGGCGGTGCCTAGGTAGTCGATCTTGGCGAGCTTCTCCTTGACGCTGCCATCCACTTTTTTGAGCGGGAGCAGAAAGATGACGCTGATCAGGGCGACGACACTGATGGGCAGGGCAATGATGAAGCACCAACGCCAGCCGACAGAGGCAAGTGCACCGCCGACAAGCGGACCATTGGCGTTGGAGATGGCAACAACGACGCCCAACATGCCCTGGTACTTGCCACGCTCTCGTAGCGTGACGACGTCGCTAACAATGACCATGACCAGAGACACGATGCCACCTCCGAACAGACCGGAGAAAGCACGGAAGACGATGAGTTGGGTGACAGACTGTGCGGCGGCACAAAGGGCACTTCCGATCAAAAAGCCGACGAGCGCGACAATGACGCACGTCTTTCTGCCAAAGATGTCGCTGAATCTGCCGTAGAGTGGGCTGGCTGCGGTGGATGTCAAAAGATACGAGGTGGACAGCCAGGAACTTTCATTGCCGGCATGGAAGGATTCGGTGATGGTGCTAAGAGCAGTGCTGATGATGGACTGATCTAGCAAGGCGACCAACAGAGCTGCAGAGAGACCGGCGAAACAGAGGATGACCTGCTTGGTTGGAAGGAAGTTGGTCTGGTCCGAGAGGTGGACCTTGTGATCTGTTACGCTATCTGGAGTGGGTGCAGAGGTGGTCGCACCATCGTGATGATCTGGGTGGACGTGGTCGGGGTCGTGGTCGTGGTCGTGGTCGCGGTCAAGGGTGTGGGTAATATGGTCGGAGTGGGCATGGTCGAGCTTGGAAGCCATCTCGGTTGAGTTGGGGCGCTCAAGGCTGCTTGCGGATGCTGCGGGTGGATGATCAGACTGAGACTCTAGGTCTGGAGGCATGCAAGATTTCTTGGAGGTGTCTATTGGGGATGAGACGGGTGTAGTGCTGCTAGAAGAGATGGTGGCTGCGACGGCGGTTTCTGTGGGCGAATGGAGTGCCGAGGCGTTATTATGATCACCACTAGAATGAGCCATGGCGTTCAAGCAGTTGATGGTGGTTGTGGTGACAAGGGCTGGTGGTGAGGACGGCGATGTGGTATGCAGTGCGGTGCGGTGCGATACGGTAGATGGTTTTTGCCGAGGGCACGAAGGGTGTAGTTATGTAAGCCGAAAGTTGAACTTGGTCATACCAGATGAGACTTTAACCGATATGGCACTGACCGACAAAGCGATGTAGGTCGCAGTGCTGTATATATGATGTTGTAGGATAGACATGTAGATGGCAACGAGTCGGCGGCGATAGCGGAAACAAGTTTTAGGGCAGCAGAGCGGCAGAACTGTGCTGCCAGTCAGTCAGCCAGCCAACCAACAATTTGGGTTTCACTGTAACTGACCAAAAAAAAAAATATGACATCGGTCTTTGCAATCCATTAGTGCACCTTCTCGCAAATCTTTGCGAGTTTGGCAAGCAAAGAAAGGCAGAAATGGAATCACGAATGTTGAGAGGGCGAACGGCGTAAAGTGGAGAAATCGGTCAAATTCACGGCAGCCCAGCTTTGTCGTCGCACTGTACTGTACGGTCAAAGTAGTCAACCCGCGGTAATACACTGTCACCGGCACGGCACGCTACTGTACCACTTTTGGTCATACAGCACCACCGAAGATCTTTTTTGGCTGCTGTGCTGCAACCTGTGCTGTTGGTTGGTCCACGCCGCACACGTACCATATAATGCCGAATGACTGGAGCCAATCCGAGTCACAGAGGGGGCTGAATGGCTGGTGATGTTGGCAGAGAAATCTGAGCTGATTGTGCCCGCCTTTGGAGTGTGAGAATAATCCTGATATCGCCGCTGCAACCAAGAGACCGAGCGAGGGGCGAAATTGGCTGAGCCGAGTAGATTGATTCATTGGGCAATCTTTGTTCGGCATAGGCCAGTGTACTGTACTGTATTGTACAGTAGTAAAGTGCTGTAGCAATCACAAGGTCACAGTCACTCGACCATGTGCTTTTCTGATTGCATCCACTACCGCACACCCCACGGATCGGCGTGGGCCGAATGTGAATCGCGCCCACCCCATTTGTTACTTGGGTACACAGTTACAGTTAGTTAAGCGCAGTGCGGGGGCTATGGTCCGCCATCTCCTCACAATCCTTATCGCTACGTCCGCTTTGTAACGTTTCATACAGCAAACCCCTATGTGTCAGTGATGATCGCATAGCAGCCTAGTTACAACGAGCTACAGTATCATAGCCGTACCGTTCGCAAAAGATCGCTTCGCTTTGGCTGGGATCCCGCGGAAAACCCGTGCAGATGGACTTGGTTCAACCGAAACTCACCTCGTCCATCCCTCGATCCATCGCAGCAGACAACAGCTGCACAGACAACCAATACTATTATCGACCACCGAGACACACTTCCAAGTCCGCGATCGAGTTCCCACACGAGCATCGTCACGTCAGCCAAAAAAAAAAAAAAAAGCGCTTGTCGGAACAAGATCCGATAGAGCCGCGCCTCCCCCGCCAGCTACGCCTTCTTTGGTTCTTTGGTTCTTTTTTTTTTCGGAATTTCGCCTGAAAGCCTGCGCATTGCACTTGGTGCATACCCTACCGCACCGGTGAATTTTTCCGCCAGCTCCGTCGTGTGGCCTCAACAACTTTTTCCGTTGGATCTTCCATTTTGGATCTTTCTTGCCTTTCAAGCCGATCTGATCGCAGATTTCACCATTTTTTTTGAAAAAAAAAAAAAAAAAAAAAATCGCCAGATCTGCAACCTGTCCCCGATGTGATTGCGAGACAGAGACCGACCCATCCAGACGAGAGTTACGTGTTGCATTGCATTACTATCAGAGCATAAAGGTATCTTCGAGAACCGAAAACTTGTACATAGAGCTACATAGTGGTGGCGCCGCATCTACTTGCGCCTTGCACGCTTGCCATTCGTCTTGCGGATGTTGATCAGATCCGACTCGATCTCAAAGTCCTTGGCCGGCGTCAGCTGGTTGAGCGATTTGCCTGCATCCCATCTCAACCTTCCACCTGATGTCGTCACAACGGCCGATGCAGCAGCCGCAGCCGCAGCAGCCGCAGCAGCAGCGGCGGCGGCGGCTGCTGCGGCCACTCTGCTGTTCGGATCATCGTCGTCACCACCAGTAGCAGAGGCTTCGCGGGCAGCAGCGGCAGATGCAGCTGCAGCAGCGGCGGCGGCGGCGGCGGCGGCGGCTGCCTTTGATGCACCTTTCTTCTTGGAACCGCCTTTGACGCCACCGACCGTGCCGTTGGCACCACCGATGACGCTCAGATTGCGACTCATTCCACCCATATAGCTGCTGTCGCCCATACCTGCGCCAGAGAGCAGATCGCCTCCGCCGCCAAACGAAAGACCAAGGCCGCCAAGGTCGAGTCCAGACGTGAGTCCCAGTCGACCTGAGCCACCAACCTCGTCACGACCAAATCCAGATAGCGCGATAAGCTCTTGAAGACCGCTGACCATGCCCAACCCTGACGCGCCAGCGTGGCCATTGACTCGCTTGGCAGCATCGCTGTCGTCCTCGGTGGCGCCGCCTCCACCTGCTCTGCGGCTTGTCGCTTTGTCACGCAGCTTCCTTGTGGTATGTGGTCGCTGGCAACTGTCAAAGAAGGCGTCGACGGCAACATCGCCACCTTCCTTCTCCTCCTGCAGCCTCTTCTTGGTGGCCTCGACCACCGCCAGCAACTTTTCTCGAGCGCCACGCTTGGCCAGACGCGCTTCCTCATCCACTTTGTGCTTCTCGTTCTCGTATGCCAAGCGTGCGGATTCGAGCTGGTGAGCGTGGAGGAGAGCCGTCTCTCGTAGTGCCGCATCGCGTTCCAAGGTGAGACGTGTGAGCTCGAGCGTGTAGTGTCTTGACCTGGCGGGGTTGGAAAGGAGTGTGGTGTACGAAGAAGTGAGCGCGTGATAGAGTTCCTGATAGAGGCCGTCGCGGTTTTCGATCGTCTCAAAGTGGATTCGGTGGATGCGATCAATGACTTCTTTGCGCTTCTTGTCCTTCTTGCTCTCGGTCGCTGCGGGCGCGCTGGTATCGGCCTGCGAAGCTGCGATGTTGGAAGCGGCTGTGTTGGCAGCAGCATTGGTAGCACCAGCAGCAGCAGCAGTATCAATAGTAGTAGCACCAGCAGCACCAGCAGCTGCTGCAGCTGCCGCCGCCGCCGCCGCCGCCTTGTCAGCCTTGTTGTTGGTGCGCTTGGAGGCAACGGTTTCGGTGCTGGCATTCTTGGCCATAGCTGCAGAGCCAGTGGTGGCATCCTTTTCCTTCTTTTCCTTGCGATTAGTCTTGGCTGATGGTTTGGGCGATTTGCGGTTAGCCGAAGCGGGCGATGCGAGGTGCTTGGCGTGGGATTCCGAAATGGCACTAGCTGGAGCGCCAACTACATTGTGTGGCGGCAGCGGTGGACCACCAGCATGATGAGGGGGCGGAAGAGGCATGTGATGTGGCATGTGGGGCGAGTCACGGAGCTGAGGTGGGACGTTGTTATAGGCTGGCTGGTGGAGGTGAGGTGGAAGACCGGCTGCGGCGGGTGGTGGAGGGCCCTGGTAGAGCTGCTGGTTCTGCCACGAAGGGGAAGGCGGGTGAGGACCAGGGCCGGGACTTGGTCGGTAAGGAGGCATGGGGTATCGATCGTTGGGAGGCATAGCCATCATTGCAGAAGGGGGAGGAGGCATAGCCGCGCGTGGATCACGATGAGACATGGGCGGTGGCGAAGGTGGTCGATGATGATGATGCATGCCCGGCGGCGGACGGCCTGGATCAGCGCGAGAGGGATAGGAAGGACCAGGTGGGTAGCCTATGTGGAGTTGAAATGGATATCAGAAACGGGACGGATGGCGGATGGAAGGCAGCAAACGATGGACTGGGGTCAGCATTGTTGTTGTAGACATAGGTGAGAGGGCATGGAGATGGCTGCTTGTCGCAAAGAGATGAGAAAAAGATGTTGGTAGAGAAGAAACTTACTTGGAGCGTTCTGATAAGGATCCTGATGCATGTGATGCGGCATAGGTGGATGGTCGTATCGGTCTGGATGATTGACGTGCCGCTTTGGACCGGACATCTGCGGTGCGATCTGCTGACGGTCGAGTGAGGAGGCCATAATGGATGCAAGTGGAGCAAGCTGAGCGCGTACGTGCTACCAGTGAAGTGAGCAAGCGGCTTTGAGCTGGAGGAGGCAGCGCTGGCAGATGCAGCAGGTCGGTCGGGTCGGCAGATGGAAGAGATAGGTGATGAATGGTGACGCCGCTGCAGAGAGAAACACCGGATGTGGTATGCGGTCGGCTGAGTGGCTTGTACGGAGATGGATAGGTTGTCAGAGCTGGAGGTGCGAGTGCGAGTGCGAGTGCGAATGAGGGTGAGGGTGAGATTGCAAGCGGGTTCGGACGGTGCGCCGAGCGGTATGATGGGAGATAGTAGCGAGTAACGCATGAGCGGATGCAAACAGCGGCAATAAGAAAGGCGGAAAGTTGGCGAGCGCACTAAAGCCCCGTCGCGGTGAGCGAATCGTCACAGCACCAAGCCCCGTTTGGTCAAAATCATTCATTCATTCATTCATTCATTCATTCATTCACTCGACGCACAGAACCGGGCCTCCCGATGAGCAGGCAGCCAACACCAGAAAGCCAAGAAGCACCAAGCCAAGCCCAAGCCCAAGCCCAAGCCCAAGCTCTGAATGCAGCTGGACTTTGAGCTGCTTTGAGTTGGCTTGAGTTGGTTGCATTTTGTATTCGCAATCCTCCTCTCTGCCGTATCGCTTTGAAATGCATCCGCCTGAATAGAATTTGTTGTATTGCTCCACCCAAAACCTCAAGCCTGGCCAATTGTACTGTACTGTAATCCACCGCGAATCGAGTCCGTACGTGATAACTCTTCTCGGCGTGTGGACGCGTCAGAATGTAACACACAGCAGCCCAAATTTGCGCAAGTGCACACAAAGTCATCTCGCACGGCAGCGGCAGCCTAGTTGAACCATTGCACTGCACTGCACTGCACTGTGCGTCTGTCTTTGTTTCGAGTGGAGCAACATCGAGGCCTACCTGTAATTTTCCAACACGCTTCGGTGCAGCACAATTATTGCATAGCTCACTTTGCTCATCACTGCACCAACGCAAGCTTATCCATATATTGGCAACAACACATCTTGGAGAAAGAGCTTAGGCTTGTTTAACACAGGCACGCCCTCGTTGCGCATCCATCCGATACGTGCTCTCCCAGTAGCGCCGAGCTCAGACCCCCCCCCCGCCACCCTGCCTTGGGATCGTTTGTCAAGAGCTGAGCCGCCCATCTACTCTGATAGACACGATCCCAACCTAGTCAGCATCGCGGCACGTCCGACAAACCGCTCAACTACACATCAGCATCCTGTCTGTCAGCTCTCTGACCCGCTCCCTGCTTCCGCACGCACGCTTGCTTTCTACACACGCACACGCACACATTGACACTCACACACCACCCTGCGGATTCCAGCTACTCGATCACTCACTCACTCACTCACTCACTCACTCACTGCTGGCTCACCCTCTCTAATTTGCCCATCATGAACGCCCCAGGCTCCATGCGTAGGCCTGGTGGTACTCGCGGCACCAAGCTCAAGCCTCCAAAGAAGATGGGTCTCGACATCTCCATAGATGACATGTGGCTCAGGCTCGCCCATGCCATCTCCCAAATCCAGAACCACAACATCTCCAAACTCAGCTACGAGGAGCACTACCGCTATGCATACAACCTCGTCCTCTACCAGCAGGGCGACATGCTCTACCACGGCGTCAAAAAGCAGGTTCAACAGCATCTCGACAAGCTTTGCCGCGAAAAGATCATCCCCGCTTTCCCACCCGGTGGTGCCGCCTCGGTCTCTTCAGCAATCATTCTGCCGGACTCATTGCTACACCATTCGCAGCCGGCCTCCTCTTCTCGCACCAATCCCGATACCGCCACCAACAATGCTAAGGGCAAGGCCAAAGCCACCGCCTCCACCTCCACCTCCGCTTCTGCCTCTGTCACTGAAACGTTCACCGGCAACCTGGACCGCATTCAAGGTGGCTCTTCCTCCTCCGCGACTGCAGCGGCGGCAGCCACCATGTCGGCTACTCAAGCCGGCGATCGTGCCGATGCTGTCGCCCGCATTCAGGCTGGCGAACGTCTCATGACTGCAATTCGAGACACTTGGCTTGACCATCGCAGCTGCATGTCCAAGCTCTCCGAAGTCCTCAAGTACGTCGATCGCGTCTATGTTGTCAACCACAAGGTTTCGTCCATCAACAAGCTCGGTCTCGAGATCTTCCGCGACTCGGTCATTCGATCCAACAAATACCCCATCCACATCTACCTCTACAGCACTTTGCTCACCCACATCCAGATCGAACGAGAAGGATCGGCTATCAGCCGCTCCCTCGTCAAGTCCAACGTCGACATGCTCGCAGATCTCACCCAGCACAGGCCCACCACCTCGCTCAACCAAAATCCAGAAGCTTCCGTATATTCAACCGACTTTGAGCCTGCCTTTTTGCACACCTCGGCAGCATTCTACGCCGCAGAGGCGGATCGTTGGCTTGACGCAGGCGATGCCGCAAAGTACCTCGCACATGTCGCCCGTAGATTGCACGAGGAAGCCGATCGCGTCGCCGTCTTCCTAAAGCCAGAAACTTCCAAACCGCTCCAGCACCTCCTCGAGAAAAACCTGCTTGCAAATCATCTCGCCACCATCATCGACATGCCCGGCTCTGGCCTGGTCACCATGCTGGATGACGATCGCAAGGACGACCTCGGCCGCATGTACACGCTCTTTAACAAGGTCTCGGAAGGCCCTCACACCCTCCGTCTCGGCCTCAAGACGTACATTGCCGCCAGGGGCAAACTGATCAACGACGCAGTCTCCAGTCAAGCTCTGTCGACAGATACCCCGCCTGCGCCAGAAGCACAAGATGCAGCTCCCGCGTCAGCGAAAGGCAAAGCTAAGGCTGCCGAGGGCGAGGCGTCCACTCCCCAGGCGGCGACGGCGATTCGGTGGGTCGAAGACGTGTTGGAGTTCAAGAACAAGTTCGACACTCTGCTCAGCAGCGCATTTGCCAACGACACTGGGTGCGAGACAGCGATCAACGAAGCATTCGAGTCGTTCATCAACACAAACAAGCGCGCTCCCGAGTTCATTTCGCTATTCATCGACGAAAATCTCAAAAAGGGTCTCAAGGGTAAGACCGAGACCGAGGTGGACGAGGTGTTGCGCAACACCATCTCGGTGTTCCGCTTCCTGCACGAAAAGGATACGTTTGAGCGCTACTACAAGCAGCACCTCGCCAAGCGACTGTTGCAGGGTCGAAGTGTGTCGGATGATGCCGAGCGTGGGATGATGGCCAAGCTCAAGATCGAGTCGGGTCATGGGTATGTAGCCAAGCTGCAGGGCATGTTGAACGACATGAAAACGAGCGAGGAGACCATGGAGGAGTTCAACCGTACGCTCAAGAATAGCGAGAGACCGATGCCGTTTGCGATCAGCGTCAACGTCTTGACGAGTACGAATTGGCCGATCAGTGCGCAGGCGCCCGCATGCACCATGGGCGAGCAAATGATGGAGGTGAGGCGGAGGTTTGAGGAGTTCTACCAATCCAAGCATAATGGGCGCGTGTTGAGCTGGCATTCCAATCTGGGCAGTGCCGACGTTAAGGTGAGGTTCAAGAGTCGGACGCACGAGATCAACGTGTCGACGTTTGCGCTTGTCGTACTGCTCTTGTTCGACGAAGGCGTCGAGGAATTATCGTACAGCGACATTGCACGGGCTACCAACATTCCCGATCAGGATTTGCAGCGAACACTGCAGTCGTTGGCGTGTGCGAAATTCCGCATTCTCACCAAGGCGCCGAAAGGTCGCGAGGTGAACAAGGACGATGTGTTTGGCTTCAACCACACTTTCACGTGTCCATTGGCTCGGTTCAAGATCCAGCAAATCGCCGCTCGCGTCGAATCCGTCAAGGAAAGGCAAGCTACCAACGAGAAGGTCGAACAGGAACGAATGCAGCTCGTCGAAGCATGCATTGTTCGCATCATGAAGAATCGCAAACAACTCTCGCACAATGAACTCGTTCAGGAAACCGTCGCTCAACTCACCTCGCGCTTCAATCCAAACCTTCAAACCATCAAAAAACGCATCGAATCCCTCATAGACAGAGAATACCTCGAACGAGATCAATCCCAAAGAACCATCTACAACTATCTCGCCTAAATTGGTTTTTTTTTTATCTTGCCCCCCCCCAATCATCTCCCCAGTCTACCACCAAATCATCCACTCATCCCATCCTTTTCCGTTCCTTTTGCAATTCATCACACATCACACATCCAATCAGCAAACTCCGTCTCTGTTCAACAAGCCTTGATTAACCAATCGTGCTCGACAAACCGAAGAGAGGGGGGGGGGGAGAGGGGTAAAAAAAAAAAAAAATGAAGGTTGACTAACTCAGCGGTACAAATACAAGCAACCACCACGACTTTGCAAAACAGTGGCACAAAAGTTCGTCTTGAAAGCTCAGGAGATGAAGCATTAAGCCTTGTTATCCCCAGCACTTGAACAACCATTCCCGTTGTTGGAAAAGTTGGCATGCAACGGAGAAGGCAAGCTAGGTGGGTGCATGGGATAATGCTTGCCGCCCGTTCCGGCTCTACTCCTCGTCCCTGTTCTCCTCCCAGCAGCCGTATAGTGCGGGTGATGGGCATGATGACTTGCCGCACCTGTCCCTGCAGCGCTCTTGGCCTTCTCGGTTTCCGTCAGGGCTTCCTCGTCCTCAGAATACTCGCCCGCAGCCGAAGGCGTCCGCGACATGTGGAATCCGCCGCCGGACGGCATTTGTCGAGTCCTCCTGCGTTTGGTCGAGGCTGTGGTGCCCATCGAGACATCGCTGTCCCCGCCGGGAGAGTTGGCACGTCCACGCATCGAAGAGCCGCGCGCACTTTCCCAGTGTGGCGCGCTCAGAGAAGAGGAGGATGACGACGGGCCGGCAGCGATCTGGGCCTGTTCAGCGTTGGCTTCGTGTGCACGTTTGCGCTGAAGACCCAAAATGCGCAGACGTTCCACCCAAAGATCAGCGCGGTCGAGAGATTCACCAAAGACGATGGTGACGCTGCGAAGGATGTCGAGCGACTCGATGGCGAGAGTCAAAATCTTGTTGGCTGCCTGCGCAGTGGCCGCAACCTGCATCTGCTCCCGTGGGCTACCCGCACCATTGCGATACCTTGAATTGGCAGTCAAGTGCGAAGGTGATTGAGGACCTTCACTGATATGCGCTGGCGAGAAGGAAGGAGAAGACGGGCTGCTTCCAAAGTAGCCTGTGGGCGAGCTTGCTGCCGAGCTACGATTGACCGTAGCCCACCTTGCTGGCAGACTGAGGATGAAGGCCTTGACACTGTTACGAGCGGGTTCGGGAAGGGCGTTGCCGGCGTATTTGCCAATGACATCAACTACGCCACGGATCGTATTGACTACGTCGCCCTTGATGTTGGCGAGATTCTGAACAGCGGTGGCAGACATGTCGAGTTCGCCGTGGTTGAGCTTGACAATCAGATCTCGCAGAATCGTGATCTGGTGCTCGATGTGCGCAGTAGCGTACTGGAGCCATTGGAGGCAGTATTTGAGCGACTTCATGGATTCTTCGCTCATTGCTGCCGAGAGACCTCCGGCAGTGGCACCAGCCTCGACCAGCATTGAACCCCATCGGCTGTTCTGGAAAGGCAGTTTGCCTCCGTTGGTTCGGATCACGGCGTTCGCCTTGACCTTGTTCTCATCGTCGACTTCCTCCATATTGGCATCTTTTTGTTTGGCCGCCACCGTGTACGTGGTACTACCTGACGCCAGAGAGGGGTTTGATGCAGAAGTTTCGACTTCCAGATGGGAGCCCTTGCCTCGTCGCTGCCGAAGTTCGTTGGCCATGAGAGTTCGCTCGCGCTCCTCGAGTTGCAGCGCGGTATATGCTTTGCGGCGTTTTTCGCGCTCCTCTGGGCTCATGTTCTGCCACTCCTCCTTGTCCTTGCGATCCACTTCTTCCAAGATATCTCGCTTCTCTTCCTTGCTAGGAGAGGCGACAGCCGAAGGGTAGATACGGTCGAGCTGTCGGCATGCAAAGTCGTCAAGCTGCTCGACACCGCGCTCACCAAGGCTGGCGCCCAAACGGCTGACAACAGGGCGTGAAATGGTCTTGACCGAACTTTCCACCAAACCAGCGCCGTACTTGACGATATTGCTGCGCTGCTTGCCAAGTTCATAAGCTCGCAAGGTGCTACGAACGATGGGGAGATGACTGACTCGTTTCAAAAAGTCGGCATCGTTCATCATTTCGGGATCGACTTTGAGCTCGTTGCCATTTTCGTCATGGATGACAGCGGGGAGCTTGAGATCTGGGGGGAGCTCACCAAGACGCGCCTGAAGGTGGCGTGCAGGCGACTCGACGCCCGAATCTTGTGTAAGGTCGGTGGTTGGTGTGGAGGATGGAGAAGAGATGGCGGTGGATGCGACGCTAGAGGTGGAGATGGCCGAAGAGGTTGGTACGGGAAATGCACCGTTTTGCTTTTGAACGTCCGAAGACGCCGAAGTGCTAGCGTGGCCGTTGGTCTTACCATCGAGACTCTTCATGGCACCGAGAGCCATGATGGCGATACGCACATCCTCATCTTCAGCATCGATGCCGAGACCTTTGGACGGCTCTAATGACGTAGATCGGCTGATATCTTGCGATGAGGTGAGGTCGTCTGCTGGAGGTGTGGCGGGGGTCGTAGGGGCGGGTGTGGAGGCTGCGCTGATCGGTTGGGCTGCATCTGCTTCGCCTTCAGCTCGATGCGCGGTCCAGCGTTCCTGGTGAGACAGAGTTGGATCTGTTCGCGCAATCATGGTGTGAGATGATGATTGTCGTTGACAAGGGTTGTGTTTCGTCCGAATTTGCCAATGATGTTGCAAGACGTAAGAGGACTGCCAATCGCGTAGGGCTTCTGCTGCGCGATTGAATGCTTCTGAGGCAGCTGCTATCGACAGTAGCACATCCGTATGCTAACTCGAACAGGCTGATTAAGAACGGTCGATGCCAGAGTGGTTGTACATAAGTCGATTTCCTCGCTTAATGCAAACACCCTGGATATGAGAGAAGAGGAACAGAGGCTGCTGAAGGCGAGCGAGATGCAAGCACAGGTGCGAGACGATGTTGAGTCGCCAAAAAAGCAAGGTTGAAGCTGTGGTGCCGATCGAAGCTGTTAATCGAGCTGCCTGTGAGGTTGTGAACGGAGGCAGGTTGCGTTGGTGCTACGATTCTGGCTGTGTTCGTTATTGGAGCTGTTTAGTAACGATGCTGGACCAAGTGGCGACGACCCGAGATGAAGATAGCGTGGGATGTCGGGGATGCCGAGGTGGTGACGAAGCGTGAATTAGCTGGTGTTGATGATGAGGAGGAGCAAAAGGGTAGAGTAGGGTGCGGAACAGGCTGAAAGCGTTGTTGGCTGGATTTCCAACACAGAGGCTCTCTCAGAGAGAGAGAGAGAGAGAGAGAGAGAGAGAGAGCGCGCGGTCGCAAAAATAGAGCAAAAGTTGAGCGAATACAGTCGACTGCGCCATGAAGACGAGGAGGCGGGATGTGTAGAACTCAAAGTGCGTCGACTCAGTGGGGTAAGGAGAGGCCACAATAGAGTGGGATTGCCGAAGGCGCCAGACGAGAGGAGGCGAACGGCACCCTGACAGGCAGACAGGCAGACAGACGTGTGAATGAGCAGAGGGAATTCGGGACAGATAGAAAGGCGCGTGAGAGAGCATGAAAAAAAAAGCGGTGAAAGGTGAAAGGTGAGTCGAGACAGACAGTACAGAACTGTACTGCAGTGGTAATCAAAATTCCTGCATGAACGACATGCGAGGCTGGACCGTGAGAACGCTGACGCGGTGGTTGCCTAAACTTATCGAACTGCAAAAGGCTCTCTCGATTTCGGATCACCGCGGCAAGCCTTTCCAGCGCTGCACTATACGGTACTCTTTTCTCACCTAACTCACACTTGACCGACTCAAATGGACCGACGCATGAGCGAGCCAAGAGCGCCAGCCAGCCAGCCAGCCAGCAAGCAAGCAAGCAAGCAAGCAAGCCAAGGCCCGAACCCCGTTCATGGTCGCGTTTTGCCATTTATTTATTGCTCGAACCCGATGTGATGTGCCATCTTCCATCTACCATCTGGCTAAACGCCCACGCCAAGCCACATGCGCATGCGCATAGGCATTCTGGTCTTGTATAGGACTGTCTCCTGTTTTGAAGAACGACCTGTTTGTTGCAATGTGCGGTGATAGCTGTCCTGTAGTGTACAGTGCTGCATCATGCACAGAGAGATGCCATGGCGATCAGATTACTGTGCAGTCCTGGACTCAGTTTAGCCTAAACGTGAAAGTCGACGATGGACTTGTCCATTGCTTACGGTGGCACTTGGTACTCCTTAACCGGTGTCCAATTCCGATCGCCCTCGCTTTCGTACTACTGCACATGGTTCTTTTTCTACCATCAACAGCGCTCTACCTCGCGGACGTCTTTCATGCTGTTTTGAGATTCGCATACTGTCTTGTGCCCCGCTCTGCATAGCAATGTCGTCGCATTGGCAAACGGATTTACATGAGGTATCCGTCAAGCTACTCTGCCGCGTTGTGGTACTGCTGTGATGAATGGTGCAAGCACAACCTCTCCTTTCCTTTTTTTTTTTCTTTCGCCCCAGAACAAAAAGTACAGAACAGTACAGTGCCGTATTCTCGTGAAAGCCATATAAACCGTCTACTGTATATGCTTTGGCTACCCGGTTTCACACTCAGCTGGATCCCTTTATTTTCTTTTCCAGGGTTTGGGTTCGGTTTCGTTGTGAATTTGTGCGGGTGCCTTACCTTTCTAACAGCCTCCCGACGGTGCTCGTGGCTGTCAAAAGTGATAGGCTGCCATTTTCGTATGTTCGCTGAAACTCCGCTTTGCTTTTTTCCATTCCTGGCGCACCAACCAGCGGCAGTCCAGGGTCCTTTCTTTCTTTTTCCCCTTTGGGCGGGGCTGCAATTGGCTGTTGTCTTGCGAAGCTCGATTCGCAGCTTGACCGGCGTAGACGATGTTCAGCATCAAGCTTTGGCTGGTACGCGACAGCTGGTCATCGTCGACACCAAGTGATTACCAAAACAAGCTCAGGTCCCAGGTTTTGGTCAATACTTGAAAAAACGCAGCAGGACGTGTACAACGTTTGTGCGTACAGACCATGTCCTAGCTTTGGCATGCTTGCGAGGACGATCAGTACGGTATGGTAACTGTACAGTACAGTAGCTGCGTTTCCGAGTCCTCAGATACGTTTGTGCTTTGCCTTCCATTCTTTCCCTCGAGCTTGTCACTGTCGTCAAGCACGGTCGTCATAGCCCGTTGACAGTACGAACGCATCGTTGAAGAGCACACCAGATTCGATCCACAATGCAAGACCACTCTGTATGCACGAATAGAGCTCTGCTTGATCGCTAATCAAGCTGCATCGGCGGGAGTGCTACTCAATGCATGACATTTTCGGCTACGATTTTCCCTCTATTCTTCGCACTTGAGTCCTATCTATCCTTTTGAAAGTGTACTGTACTGTACTGTACTGTACAGCAGACGATCGAGCACCGCCGTGGAACAGTGCCGGTGCTCATTGCGTTCTTCTTCGGCGACGCTGAGACGGTCGACAGCCATGCACAAGTTCTTCTTGTATACCAAGCAAGCTGTCACGTCCTACTTGTCAAGTCCATTGCTTGGAGCTAGTAGCCCGATGGGACATGATGGCAGGTTCAAACAACCTTGGTCGCCAAGTCAGCTCGCTTCGTCCTACGACCACTGCAAAGGCCTAAGCCACCATACAGTACAATAGCGCATGGGTTCACAGGTCTTGTCGATCATGTCGGCATGGATTCCATGCATAATGGCGTCCTTTCCATATCGGAGTTCTTGAGCTCGTGCTACAGTCGAGCCTGGCATCGTCGTCGTCGTCGTCGTCATCATCATTGACCAGTCGACTTGACAGCCTTCCATTACCGTTAAGCCGCTCGTCCCAATTCCTCACGCCATGATTTTTCATACTGTTCGTGCGTCAATTTAAAACGCGGCCAAAAAACGACGCATTCAGAACACACCCACACAAACGAGCAACACAAACGGAATGTCTGACACTTCGGCTCCACACGACGTCGCGTGAAAAGCCACACAACAGACGAAACGTATTGGACGCAGGTCTGAGATCTATCGGGTCTTTCGAAAATCCGATCTTTAGATCAGATATCCAAGCTACTATACTTTAACGAAGCTCATTGGTACCGCACGAGTTCTAGACTGGCACTCGATGTCAGGCAATGCTGCAAACGACGACGAGCACGACAACACAGTGGGTACATGTGATCACGAGCAACCAGAGCTTGACCGGCATTTGGTCGGGGGCAAGGGAAAGTCTCGCTAAATGACTCGGCGAGAACAACAGGATTGCAGGTGCGATATGGTAGGCTAGGATAGGATAGGATAGGATAGGATAGAATACTATAACAGACGGCGTCAGTTTAAGATTGTTGACTTCTCTGCAATCCGATCCTCGACGATGTTTGGTACAAAATCGCTGTGAAATGCGTCGTTGCCATGAAATGTACAGATAGTCAAGAAGCTCATACTTCCGCCACTGCTGGTGCCGGAACGGGGAAGTTCGTTGGTCATGATTGCGGACACAAAGTCGAACGAGTGCAATTCCTTCGGAGCACGCAAACAATTTACAGTCTACCACCCTGCACAGGTCTTTATCTCGAAAGTCTTGGTCCGTTACACTTCGGCCACCAAAAACGTCAAAGATCAGATTTGTTGAGCAACCCGCTTCGAGTGTACGAGCAAGCAAGTACAGCACAGCACAGCACAGCACAATAATGTACTGTGCATCATTAGCAACAAAGCGAATGGATAGCCGAGAAGGATGAAATGGGGGCCTTTAGATTTCCCACGCCGGCGCCTTAGGCGAAGTCGGCAAGCTAAATTCAGACTACTGTCGTGTTGCTGCTACCCCGCATCTGTCTCACACCCCACAGCCCTCGCCCCAAGGTTTCGGTTTTGCGTCAGGCCTTGGATCCACCAAGGGATGGGTGGCGACCACGGCGACTCATTCGTGCGACCTTGTGATCAGTGCCATTTGGTTCCTACAGTATTCGCGCCACTTGGTTGCAGAGCAAGCCACTTTGCGTAGCACCATCATGTCAGTAAACAACAACCGCGACAACAACGGTGGCATCGGCCGTCAACAGAAGTATGGTGGCTTTGGTATGCAAAATGCACCAAATCTGCGGCATTAGGCCTCGATGTGTAGGGCACAGTGGCTCGCAAGTGAGGATCAAGCAAAGTGGCATGTTTGCCTGATGCATCGACTCGGCTGCCTTCATCTTCCGGGGATGTGAGATCCAGCGCCGTACGATCCGAGCGTTACCTGCGCTTGACGAAGAGACGAAGGGGCTTTTCGAGAGGGTCATGCTAGGCGACGATAGAACGCTAGGCTAGTACAAAAGCCTCATCCTCTGGGTGTTTACTCACATCGAAATTTGTCTTGTTCTGCGCCTACAACCCGCTTTATACGCATGATAAGCGGGTCATGTTGGGGTTGTGTGACGCCGGTCTAACACAATGGCGTCATAAACAACGTCGTTAGGCGTTAGATCATGGCGGACCCACGAGGCCAGCGTCCTTGACGCCGTTCATGAGGATGACCTGCGTCCAAGCAGCACAGTTCATACAGACACAGGTCACAGTCACAGTCATGGTGAACAGCGTCCAGTCACACTTAGAGAAGTCATGATCAAAGAGGGTCAGTGCGCATGCGCGCGTTCTTAAAAACTGACTGAGCTTCTGATTGTTCCTTCCTTCTTCTCCACACACATCCATCCACACCTTTCCGTCACCACTGGCCTTGTCAACACCAGATGCATGCTCTGGTTGGCCGTTCTCCGCTGTGGATCGTTCTATGCTGGTAAGCTTTGTAGTGGTTTTCCTGGTGATTGTACATGCATTTGCTAACACTTCCTTTCCGTTCTACTCCTTTTCTAACGCTTGCTTTCCATTCTACTCCTTTTCTAACGCTTGCTTATGACCTCCTCTTCTAACGCTTGCTTATGACCATCCACGCACAACACACACACTACGACTGACTAATGTTCTTTGACTCTTATGTTCTTTGACTCTCTTTTTGCTCAATATGCACAGACAGTACAAAGGTATACTCAGCTTTGGCATCGTGCTTGTGTGTATTGTGTTCTCCGTTCTTTCTCTCTGCAATGCTATTTGATTACCAGTATAACGATACCAAGTGCTGTGGAGTGGTGTGAGCAAGCCAATTGGGTGGCACACAAACCTGCATCAACGGCTGACCCCTTTTTTGTCGCGCAATACATCCGTCATTGATGCAGGTCCAACCCTGACCCGCTGCTTCTGTGCCCTAAAAGGTGTCATGGGCGCAGAACAAGACAAATTTTGATGTGACTGACATGGCATTGTACAGTATCAAATCACTTGAATGGACTTAAATGCCAAAAAGAAAATTAAGGTCAAAAAAAAAAAATCAAACCAAAATGGCGGTTGCAAAAAGGCAGGCAACATTAATCACGTGCAGTTGCCCACGCGTCCAGCGTTCACCTTGCCTTGGGCTGCCGGCTGTTTCGGCGAGGAGCAAGCTACAAGAACTGCATGCTTCTCGTACAAGTTTGGGGAAAGTTGAGCAGCATGGTTCGCGAAGCTTTCCAGCGCAAGCAGCACATCACAATAACGTTATAGGTTCTCGGATGAAGAACTTGGCGTGTGAATCCACGAAATGGCGAACATATAGCAGCCCTGCTAAGCGACAGGCGAAGGTTCTCGAGTCTGCCTCGGAGTCAAGCCGACATGGGCTTTGAATCCAAATGAGTACGTAGAGCGTGCCGTGTGCGAAGGTGCCCTCGGTTCGCCGCCACACCTCGTTCTACCATTTTGTGCAGATCGCTATGCTTCGTTCTCAGAAAGCTTGTTACATAGCCAAGCTGCCAAGGTGGAGCAGTCAGCAGATACTAGTGCCGATTGCTTGCATGGCGTGTCCTGACATCGTCCAGAGGAACGGCTCTGAAGGCATGATTCGAAAAGTTTTTAGAACAAGCCTGCATACCATGCTGCGAGACGGTTAGGTACAATCAGCAACGGGCACTATTAATAAATCGACTTCAGTAGTTGGGGCTGCAAAACAGTGGGACGACAAACCCTGAAGGCTCCTTCAGCCGACGTAAGGTCACCAACGTTGCTGAAATGCCAGCAGACCTTCCATGGCTGCTTGTCTCGACTCATCACGAGCAGCAAGCAACTGGCCAGGTAGTCAGTCGATCGTCATGGGTACGCCATAGGAAGAGTAGAGTGTTGTAGCATGCGGGTTCCTCTCACACGAGCATGGTCATGCTCAAACACACACCTCGGAGGAGCAACGGCATTGCAACAACAGCAGCGAGTTTTGTACAGTGACGCAAGTGATGCTGCTGTCGATTCAACCTTTGGCTGGTCAAGTGAGCTTTGAAAGGAAAAGGAGGGAAGTCGGCTGCTGTGAACAGAGCTTTTGGACCCTGCGTGTGTGCCTTACCGAGAACAACACAACACACAGCTGACTGGCTGACTTTCGTTGAACGCAGTTCACGCGTCGTTGGATCGGAAACAAAAACACGCCTGCAAACAAAGCCTCCTCTCCCTCTCTCTCTCTCTCTCTGGATCCAAAATGTGGAGCAACACACGGAAATCTCGAAAAACAGACGCCAGCCAAGCAACACACACAGTCGAGAGCATCTGAACGAGTCAAGGTCGGAGTTGACGAGTGCAGTACAGTACAGTGTAGTGCAGTCTGCGAGCTCAATCGTCTGTCGGACGCTTGCTCAGATGGTGCCCTTTTCGTGACCCAATTCTGCAAGTCGTCGTCGTGAGAGTGAGTTGAAGTGCACGTAACGAAGTTGGTCAAGGTTGCTGTTTGCTTGCGCTCTCGAATTGATTGGCAAAGTGACAGATCATTCCCATGACGTCCATCCTTTGAACGGGCTCTTGCGTCTCCACCATACCTCGCGCTACCGAACCTTCAACCGGTTGCTGATACTGGGATCGCATGCTGAAAGTCGACAACCAATATCACCTTCCGAATCCGCCGAGACGACAAACATCGATCGACTCGATCGCCTCGCCACGCTTCAAGACCCTTTGAAGCAGCCCAGCGATTCTCTTGTCATCCAAAGCTATTCATTTGACTTAGCATCAGTGCTGCCTCTGCATCCTCTGCACGACATCCTCTGTCTGAGAGGGGACACTTCGGCTCGTTCCACACTGCGTATCATCAACCTCGCTTTCGCCATCGACCCGAGGTATCCGTCCCAATTCCAACTTGAGCTCTTACACAACAGAGCTGCGACTGGCCTTGACATCGCTTCCCGATCAATCTTGCAACATTTCCACGTCGGCGTTGCTCCGAAGCGCATAGTTCGATCAGCCGGCTCTCGCACTTGCCGCGCCCTACAATCGTATCGGCGATTCCGATTGCTACCTCGTCAGCCAGCATAGCCATGGCGTTGTAGCAGACGCTCTTGATCAAAGAAGATCTCGTGACCCGCCTCTTAGCCACAACAGCCCCATCACCGTTTGCTTCATTGCATTGCAGCTAAGGATTCTTCCCGACACTTCGTCAATGTCACACTCCAACCGCTTAACAACATCCTCCCACGCTCACGTTTCCGCCTCCTTATAACATCACGGGCGCCTCACACCATGACATCCGACTCGCCGTCCTGGCAGCAAAGACATGATCTCATACGAGATACACTCCAAACCAAGAGCGTCTGCGCTGCTCTCCGTGACTTTCAGATCAGCTTCAAACCCGCACAACCTCTACTCACTCTAGCCGCCGAAGATCAAGGCAAAAGCGCCAGCGATTCGGAGCCAACTCCCCTCGCACTCGGCAAGCTTCTCGATATCAGCTTGGTCATAGCCTGGTCGGCCGATGCAGTTCCACCAACAAAGGATCCCAACCCGTTCAGATCGGCGGCGCTGTCTTCGCTTGCGTCCCTTAGGACGGCCAGCTTGCAGGTGCACGACTTCAAGTCTGTCAAGGTTTTACAGAAAAGCGCCGGCAGCCTTGTAGAGGTGGTCAAGAGTCGACTGGATGGGCGTATCTACGTGCTCAAATCGCTCGTCAAGGGCTTCGCTCGACGCAATGCTGCTATCCAGACCCCCATCAACGAGACCAAGCTGCTGCAACGTCGTTCACATTCAGCAGCAGCCGTATCGATATCTGATCAAGGCCACCAGCTGCTAACGCCGCAACTACTAGCTGCATTCCAGACTCAGAATTCTGTTCACGTACTGATGGAGTATGTGTCCAGCGGTGATTTTAGCGAGCTTCTCTTGGCTGCCAGCAACTGCGATGCAGCGTATCCTGGACGTGCGTCGACAGGCTTACTCACTGAGGACTGGATCCTGCGCTACAGCATCGATATGGTGCAAGCCATCGCCTGGGTTCACGGTCAGGGCTTCGCTCACAGAGATATAAAGCCGGGCAACTTTCTGCTAGATCGCAGCGGCCATCTCAAGCTCTGCGATTTCTCCAGCGCTGCTCCCTTCAGCGAATTCAAGAGCTCAGAGGTGCTCGGCTTGAACAGGGCAGCTCGTCATCCCACCACCAAAACCTTGCGAAAGGTATGGGCCTTCTACTGCTCTCAGCCCACGGGCACGTGCGACTACCTTTCGCCAGAAGTTCTCGAAGCAGAAGAGAGACGCGTCCTCGAACAACAGCAACAACTTGATACGTCCAGCCTCGATGACATCCTGGGCTCCAAACGCCAAAGTCAGCTACCTTCATCCCAACACTCTGGCACACAGCCTGCGAGATCGCCCGGTCCATACGGACCTGAGATCGATTGGTGGAGCTTCGGTGTCATGCTCTACGAGATGAGATTCGGTGTTCTTCCTTTCTTCGCCAGCAAGATGGAGGAGACGTACGAAAAGATCAAAGACCATAGATCATCGCTGCGATTCGACCCATCCGTGGCTTGCTCTGTTCCACTCCGAAATCTCATCCAGTGCTTCTTGACGGACGCCGACCATCGTCTTGGTCGAGGTTCTAGCCAAGAGATCCGGCAGCACAGCTTCTACCAAACTGATGGGATTGACTGGTCCGAGCAATGGCCAATGGAGGCCCCATTCCGTCCAAATGCCAGCGTGGCAGACTCTCAGTCTCCAGATGCACCAGCAGACGCCAGTAGCCGCCATCAGAATGGCAAAACCTTGGCCGCCCATCTTCAGGACTACTCGCTATCAGTAGTTTCCACTTTGCCGTCCTTCTCAGCGCTGTACAGCGGTAACCCGGACAATTTCCCAGCTTTCAACGATTCACGCGAGATTGGCTCGAACTCATATCATCAGCAGCAGAGCTGGTTGAATGGTGAGGGAAGCGTCCAGCAAGGTCCGAGTCCTGCTGTTGACGCTCCGTTGGACGATGAGGAAGATCGAACACGAGCACACGACACTGCGGCCACTAACGCACCCGACACCACAATGCCGAGCCTGCCCAGATCTTCTTCCTCTCCAGCCGTCTTCACCGGAGCATCATCCCCGTCTACAACGCTGCGAGATACCAGTATCTCCAACGGTTGTGTTGCTTCTCCAAACATGGCTCGTACTGCGCCGCGATGGTCTGACTGTGATGCCACCTTCGTCGGCTTCAGCTACCTTCCTCACCGAGACGCGTTCCCATCTGCATCCCAAGGCGACGTCTCACCTGGACAGCTGTCGACAGCTGCGAGCTTGGAGAATGTTGTTTGTGAGTTGGAGGTGTCACCAAGCGGCTGGCCTGCCAGCACACCGGTCACATCCACACCGTTTCACCGTAGCAGCGAACAGTCATCGCAGACGCATAGCATGCTTCCTACTCCCCCGTCGTTCGCTCCCAGCCCTACCGGACCCGTACCTGTCGCAGCTAGCTCGATCGAAGCTGTGGGCGGGTTCCGTAGCACCATGGCCACCAGGTCGCAGGCGATGCCTCCCTCCCAGCAGCATACCTTTGTCACTCCAGCTCGAAAACCGTCCTACATGGCCATCCACGATCGCTTCCGCCAACTACAAGGACAAGGAGCTCCCATCCCGGAGGATGGTCTGGCTGCTCAAACGCCTGCCGTCCCAGCTTCTCCGTATCCCTTCCCGATGGCATCGGCTGCGCGCACGTCTAAGTTCACCGCTAGCAGGAAATCTGTACTCAATCGACGTGACCTCGACAGAGCACGTTCGGCCACGCCGGGAGGTGGTAGCGTTGGTTCAGACAGCAGGCAGTCAGGTGGTAGTAATGCCGTTCGTGAGATGTCGGAGCGCGAAGCTTGGGATGAGATGATGATGGCTGTTCAAAAGAGCGTACGAAAGAAGCAACCTCCGGCATTCGTGCCACCAACCCCGGCTGCACGTCCAGCAGGCATGCCGCGTTCTTCGACAGATCCGCAGCTGTCGGCATCAAAGCCGATCTCCACACAACTCTCGCGCCAGCCTCAGCTGCAAAGTACTGCGTATGTTCACGACTCACGCAGATCATCGCGAACGGCCTTGAAGGCTCTAGCCGCGCCACGCCAAGCTGTGGAGCAAACGCAAACCGCAGGCGATGATGTAGCCACCAAGGACCTAATTCCCTCGCAACCCTCGAGTACGTTGCACTACCAAAGGTCGAAAGGGACATCGATTGCACCACGCGCGACGGTGACGGTAGTCGCTCCAGAATCACCCGGAAGGTCGCCACCCGAGTCGCCACGATACGGTGCCTTTGCTTCTGCTCCATATGCGCTCGACATCGACATGTACGACTCGGACGGCTCGGATGACTCACTGGCCGCTCGGCGCAGGCTTAGACATAAGAAGAGTGCTCGTCAGCTGCTCATCAGAGCACAGGAACGAGGGACGCCCACCAAGCCAAAGAGGGCTCAGAGCCCGCCCTTGACCGAAAGTTTTGCATCTGCTCCGTCTGTCGCTGCTGTCTTGGAGGCCGCTGGAGCTCGAAGCTCATCTCCTCTGCTACTGAGCGATCAATCGGTTCGATCGTGTCCTAGCTCCCGCGATATTTCATACGAGCACGGCACAGACTTTGCTTCGGTTCCAGCTCACAAACGATCGGTAGCCATTCAACGATCCGACAAAGCGTCTTCAGACGTCAGCATGGAGGCTTTGTCGTCGAGCATGGGCAAAAATTCAGTCACGTTTGCTCCTATGGCGTATGTGCCGGTGCTCGGCGCCATTCCACCATGGCGGGACTCCAGAGATGGCCCCGGAAGTTCGGATGGCCATAGTGATCCGCTTGGGCCATCTCGCGAAACAGGACGAAATGGAAAGACATTGCGGCGGAAGGATAGCGGCGAGATGCTCTCGCAGTACCGCAAAGCTAAGGGCATGGGAAGAGCCACCAGTATGCTGTCGCTCAGCGATCGCGCCAAGGCTGATGCCGAGAATCCTTCGTCGCATGCTGGAACCGCTAGCGCTTCTGCACCGCTGAACGGAGATGGTGTGGATGACTTTATTCTCGGTCATGTGGAGAGTCGCGTGCGATCGATGGTTCCAGGAGGCAGTCTGCCCGGACGAACCATTCGGCGCTTCTCCAGCGTGCTTTCGCTGAAAGAGAGGGAGCGCGTCACCATAGATCGTCCTGCCAGCCAGGACGGCGCAGCAAAGCCTGGTCGCGGTTTTGGTCGCTTTCGAAGCCGAATTGCTTCATCGACACTGTGCGAGGAGGAGAATGAGGAGCCAGCTGGCAGCGAAACAAGACACCGCAGCAGGAAGAGCGGCTCTGCGGCGACCGAAGGCCAGGAGAACAAATACACGACGTCGAGACTGGGCCGAAAGATGGGCGAGACGTTGCCAAGATCCTTCGGGTTGCGCCATTCCTCAGCCTTGTCAGCCGCGTCAACAGCGAAGGCGGCGCTGAACGTCACGGTGGAGGCCGCCCAAGAAGAAGATTTGTCGGGCAAAGCCGATGTGAGCCTGATGACGGGACTCAACCATCGCCATAATGCTTTGCAAGGATCGTTGCTGGGACTCGAGCAGCGGCTTGCGCGGCTCAAGGCACGGCTTGAAGACTGAAGCGTCAGCCACAAGTGCCTACAGTAAGATCTCATCCATTCCATTCACGTAGGAAATCGCACTCATCTGCATATCATTTACAATCACACACACTCGCATCGGGATATCCAGCATCGTATCGCACACCGATCCTCCATTCATGGTTCATACAACTTTGCATTTCAATTGCCCCGCTTCCGATGCGTGTTTGTTTGGAATCCAACTTGCTTTTTTTGCTGCTGGGGGGGGGAACAAGTTAAGATGTTGAGTGCGGGTAGAGGATGTGGATGAGAACTGCTTGGGAGGTGAGGGAGGCTGTGGAGGATGGTTCGAGGAGGATGGTTTGGGTTTGGTCTACGAGGATTGCGGGGCCGTTTAGGGTTGAGCCTATGGGGAGGTTTGAGATTGGGATTACCGGAGTTTCGAGACGGCCTTGGGAGTCGAAGTAGACGTTTCTTGTTGCGAGTTTGTCGGTGGTGGACGAGTCTGTTGGGGGATTACTTTTGTTGGGGGGGAAGAGTCTGCGGTATTCTGCGAGGACGGTTTCTCCGAGTGAGTCGAAGGATTTGCCGATCCCACGAACACGGATATCGTCGACGATGATGTTCTTGTCCTCGAGAGCAAAGCCGAATTCCTGCTGGTACTTTTCGACAAACACGCGTTCAAAGTCCCAAGCTCCGCCCTCAGGTTGAAGCGTCATCAGCGCAGTATCGGTTCCCTCGTATCTCAAGTTGAGCAAAGTCTGAAGTTGGATTCGGTCCGATTGGAATCCTTGAGCCTCGAGTTCTTTCCTGACCTTATCTTGCAACTGATCGACGCGTTTCTCAATGCGCTTACGAGCTGCACCTTCGGCGCCTTCCCACGTCTCGGACGAAGGTTCCTGATGCTCGAACACTCTATCGGCAAGTGACATACCATAAGCACTGAGAATCGAAGAATACTTGTGAATGATCACCGTCTTGATCCCCAACGACCGAGCGATCGAACAAGCATGTTGACCGCCCGCGCCACCGAAACTCGCCAGAATGTGCTTCGACGCACTATATCCGCGCGCCTCTGTCAGCGCACGGATGGGCCGACACATGATCTCGTTAGCTACGCGGATGAAACCCTGCGCGACTTCGTCCACGGTCAGCGAGCGTTCCTTGTTGGAAGAAGCATTGATCTGCGCAGTAAGCTCCTCAAACGCCTTCTGGGAGCCTTCCTGATCCAACCCTTGGTCTTCATTGGGGCCGAAAATCTTGGGGAACATCTCGACGGCGAGACGACCCGTGACGAGATTTGCATCGGTGATGGCGAGCGGACCACCTTTGCGATAACAGGTGGGACCAGGATGGGCGGAGGCCGACTCTGGACCGACGGCAAAGAGGCCGTTGCGGAAGAAGAGACGACTCGAACCACCGGAAGCGACCGTGTTGACGTCGAGCTGAGGACTCTGAATGGTGATGCCATCAAGCACGGTTTCGAACACTTGTTCGTACTGGCCGTCGTATCGCGACACGTCGGTCGAGGTGCCACCCATATCGAACCCTATGATGGGACGTCTATCCTGCTCATCATACGAAGTCAGAGCCATGCCGACAACGCCTCCGGCCGGCCCTGAGATGATCGACTTGAGACCCGAGAAGTGGTCGACGGAAGCAAGACCACCATCGGACATCATGAATTCGACCTTGGTGCCCGCCTCACCGGAACGGAGGGAGTCGGCGAACCCCGAGAAGAAGCCATCGATGTAAGCCTGCAGCACCGGGGTGAGATAAGCGTCAGCGGTGGCGGAAGTGGCACGGGGAACCATCTTGATCATGGGCATGAGCTGCGACGAACACGATACGGTGTGGAATCCAACCTCGAGAGCAATCTTCTTGATGATCTGTTCATGCTTGGGATAGGTATATGAGTGGATGAGCACCACGGCGAGCGAGCGATAGCCGTGCTCGTGGTAGAGTGCATGGAGTTGCTTGCGAAGCAGTTGCTCGTCGGGTTTCTTGAGGATTGCGACAGCTTCGCCCGAGATACCACGCACGATCTCAGGGGGACCGGTGGGGCGACCGTCAGCATCGTAGGCTGGCGGTGGCTGGTCGGTACCGGTGTATGGTTTGGTGACGTGGGCGCCATAGTCTTGTGAGCTCGATTCGAGATCGAATTGGATGGCATTCTGCTTGGCGTTGGGATCGGAAGTATAGCCGACGAGTGTGACTCGCTCGTCGACCTCAAGGACACCGTGGTAGAGAACTTCGGGCTTCTTGATGGCGAGATCGAAGATACTCGGTCTGGACTGGTTGCCGATCTGGACAAGATCCTTGAAGCCTTTTGTGATGACGAGGGCGTGGCGCTCGCCCTTGCGCTCGAGCAATGCGTTGGTAGCTACGGTGGTCGAGAGGCGGATGAAATCGATGTTGGAGGTATCGATTTTTTGGCCACGCGGGATCGAGAGATTGTAAGCCTGTTCGAGGATGCGGCGGACGCCTTCGGTGGGTGCATCGTTATAATTGGATGGGTCATGCGAAAGAAGCTTGATGACGATATCCTTGGGCGCCTGACCCGGCTTCGAAGGTGGGATGCGACCGAGACAGTCGGTGAAGGTGCCTCCACGGTCGATGGCGATCTGAATGCGTTTTGTCATGTCGACCTGGAGCTGTGTTCGGACAAGTGAAGAAGAAAAGGCACTGCGTTGATCGACAGGTAGAATAGAGTCTGTGTAGTCGAGGCGATGATGGACAGACCAGACGAGGAGGTGGAGATGCGCTGCACGCCGAGCTGTCTAATATTAAATTTGGCCGTGAAAATTGCCGACCTAATCAGCGGAAATGAGCAATTGAATTTGAGAATGTTAGCGTCAGTTTTGCAAACAAAAAACTCGTCTGGAGACAAACAAGAGCCGCACGAGTGCAATGGTGGAAAGCAAAGTGTGTGCATGCAAGTGTGCACGGTCGGAAGTGCAAGAGAGTGTGTAAGAACAGAGTCGGTTTGCTCGGCAGTGCGCGGCAAGCTTGGATTTCCATGCTTGACGCCTTTCATCCATTCCTTCTTCTCCACCAAACAACTTCACTTCTTTGTTCGGCTCACCTCTACTTCTTTCCAAGGCTCACACACCAGAACTCAGAGGAGCTTTCTCTCCATCTCTTCCCCCCCACTCTCTCTCTCCTTTGTCCTACTACCAAGCTTTTGCCGCGGATCAGGTCCAGGTGATCGGCTCTCGTTCCTCCTTCCAACATGATTCGCGGTCTGCAGGCCTACCTTCACGATCGCGGTCTCACCCAGACCTGCCCGCTCTCCGCACTCAAGGACACCCGTCTCGGTATCGATGTATCCTTCTACCTCAAGCAGCTCCTTTCCTCTCCCTCAACCTCTGAGCCCCTCGTAGCCGCTCTTGGAGGCGCTCCCATCGCTCTCATCTCTCACATCGAGAATGACCTGCGCGCATTCGAAAAAGCTCGCATCAAGCCCGTCTTCATCCTCAACGGCATTCCACCTAACAAGCGTTCACGTCCCTTCTCCTACGAGGACCCAAAAGTAAAGCAAAGATCTCGCGCTTGGGAAGCCTACGAAAACGGTGATGTCGACGCCGCCCACTCGCTGCTTTCCGCAAGCAACTCTGTGCATCACCCGGATCTTTACCGCGCCATCCTTCGCGCTTTCCGCCACAGGCATGTCGAGTTCCTCATTGCACCATATCTCGCTTCCGGTCAGCTTGTTTCCTTGGAACGCCATGCCAAATCCTATGTCCACTCGATCTACGGAGCTTCCGAAATTCTGCTCTTCGACCGCGTCGAGAGGCTCATCACCTCCATCAACCTGGCCGAATCTACATTCCAATTCGTCAATAAGCAAGCTGTTCTCAACGAACTCAGATGCAACGAGGAGCAGTTCCTCGACATTGGTCTTTTGGCAGGAAGCGATCTGTGTGCTACATTCCCAGCTCTCCAGGATTCAAGCTTTGGTGCACCACCACCTCATGCAGGCGCACCTCCCAGCTTGCGCCAAATCAACGAGCTTGTCAAGCAGTACAAGGGAGGCTATTCGCTCGTAGCTGCCTTCGAGCATCATCCAACCGTGCAAAAGATCAACTACATCGACCAGTTCTGCAGAGCCAGAACCACCGTCAAATTCTGTCTCGTTATTTCCGCAGAAGAGGGTCGTGTCCTTCCGCTTCCGCTAGCTACACCACCACCACCACCACTTGCACTCGGTTCGGCGCCTCCCCATATCGCTCCCAAAGGTGCGGGCCCGGCCGCAGGCGGCCCTCCCATCGCACCCGCCAATGGTGGCACCCCAATCCTCACGGCTGCCGACGTTCCCGTCGACATTCACGACGTTTTCTCGCACCGCTTGCCAGACGAAGTCTTCCTCCACCTTTCACGCGGGCTCGTTGCCGCACAGGTGCTTGTCAGCTTGACTTCCGGTCATGCCGTCGAGCCGCCTCCTCTTGACAACGGTGAGACCGAAGATTACCGCAGATACGTCCGCGAAACGCTCACGGAAAACCCACAATCCCCACGCTGTGTCGCAGTTGCACTCGCCGCTTCGGTTCTCAACGGCTTTTGGTCCTCGCGCAAGATCTCGGGCATCTATTACTTTGCGCCCACCGTCGATCACCCCGTTCCGCATGGTTCGCCAGCAACGTTGCAACTCATCAATCGCATAAACCAATGGAACGTGTCCAACCGATTCATCGAAGAGGAGCTTCGTCGTCAGAATTCTTCCACCATCGACATCGCACTCTGCCTCGGAGCAACCACATCGGATCAGATCGCAAGCCGCACAAAGACTCCACGCGTCAAGCTGCCGGATGGATCCATGTCGACGCTCGAAAAGAAGGACGAGATTGTCGCCAACACCATCTGGCGCATGCTAGAAATCCGCGGCTTCCTCAACCATGCTCACCTCCATACCCCCTACGCACGCGCGCTCTATCTGGCGCTTCAGAAGAGCAAGCTCAACGACAAGTTACAAGAGCCTCTCTTCCTGGCGTTGGAACTGCTCAGGGGTGGCGTATTGCATGCAAACCTGTTTGGAGGCAGAACTTACTCGGGCGGACCCTCGTTTGGAAGCGATGTCGAGAAGAGGCACATGTTGTTGGTCATGAGGACGGTGTCGTTGCTACAGATGACTTTCAAGCCAGAGCAGTGGACAGCGCCTTTGAGCAGAGAACTTTTGGTATTCAACTCGTTCATCAAGTCCACCACCCGTGCCATGAGGAACTTGGTCGAGATGATCAGCATGTCGCTTTTGCTTCGTGGGGACGGTCGTCGTGCTCGTGACGATTATCTCGACATTTCGCTCTCGCTACCGTTCCAGACCGACGTCAACACCGGAATGGGCATCGTCGTCAAGTGCTACCTCGACGGTCTCCTCGCCTTCCACGATGGAACCGTGCAGCCATCGCAAGTCGATGATCTCGAGGTCATCGAGGCTAAGAACAGCGTATTGGGCATGCTCAACGACACGTTTAAGAATGTCAAGGATGTCAAGTCGGAACTTGGTAGGAGCTTCAGATTCTGGCAGTTGGTGGTCACGGCCATCGAAACGCTCGATGCCGAGAACGCCATTTCCAAGGATGTCGTGGCTCAGTTTAGGGACGCACATGCTTGGTTGGCCCCCATGGCTAAGCTTCCTTAGCTTTTGTGAGACTCTGTTGCAAGTCATGGCATCATGTAGCCACTACTATCAATGCTTAAACGCCGTCCATGGGTACATCGAGCGAGACGGGGGTGTTTGCCGAGCGTGTGATTTCGTTGTTCAAAAACGGGCCCTTTGTTCGTTTGGGAGTGGGGCGGCCAAAGCTCCGTCGAACACGCAGGCCCTTTCGTGGAACAATGGCGCCTTGATACAGTACCTCCGCATACATGAAGCCGCCGCATACATTCCATAAGACGATGGAGGCTGAGTCAATCGCAAATTCATCTCGTCGTCCACTCGTTGCTCCTTCTATGCCTCTTAATCCGCTTCTCGACCTCTGTTTCCTTTTCAACCCTCTTCTGGTTGTGAATTTCGCTGATCGTCATTCCCCTCCCTCCTCCGGAACCTGTGCTCCCGCCTGATCGTCTCTTCTTCGTTGCTGCCTCTCATATTGTCGAGTTATCTCTACTTGTTGGTACTCCGTGTGAGCTAATGCTCCTCCTTTGCCTACAGACCACAACGATAGCTGGACCGTACGTCGCAGACGACCAACGAAACCATGGCCAAAGAGATCGAAGTGATTGAGATCTTCGACTCGTCCGACGACGAAACACCACTCCCGATCGAGATCTTCGACTCGTCCGACGATGAAACGCCGCTCTCGAAACTCCCTCCAAAACCTCGCACATCGTTCGCTACCGGCGCGCCTCTCAATTCTTCCTCCTCCTTTTCTTCTTCCGCCTCCTCTTCCTCTCCGTTTCCGCCCAAACCCCTGCCCACCAGGAGATCGACAGGCCGGAAGAAGAGGGATGCCATCAGCGCCTCCGCACGACGGATCCAGCGTCTTGAAGAAGTGGCTGAAGCCAAGCTTCACTTTCACCGTATCAAGAATCGTCGTGCGCAAAGGGATAGTGTGGGCTACGGCTATGGGAGCATACTCGTACGTCAAAAACAAAGCGTCGCTCGGCCTCAACCACTTCTCCTACCCTGTACCGATGGAGCGATGATACCGTCGGGACCAGGCGTGCGAGTCACGGATCGACCTCCCTCGCCTACCCCTCCCCATCGACACTCTACCTCCCCAGCCATGGACCGGGCTGAGACACCTGAACTGAGAAGGGGCATGAGGAGGTTCGACATCCACACGATCATCTCCCTACCTGATGTGAAACTACCGTTTTCGATCCGCGAGATCCCTACATTCGATCGCAAGACTTGGCCTTCGCTCAATACGCATCGGTATAGGTTCGAATCGCTCACATACTATCCGTCCACGCCGTCGGCGCAGGTGGATTGCGCTCGCGATCTGCAGCGCCAGCTGATGCGATTGTTGAAGTTGAGTGAATGGGGGGAAGGGGAGGAGCCCGAGGTGAGTTTCCCGACGATCGAATTGGTGGTGGATAAGTTTGTTGATATCCGGTACAAGACGAGACGGCAGCATGAGGTGGGACGCGAGCCTAGGCCTAGGTTGAGGGTTGGGTATGAGTTTTTAATCCCCTGGACGCATCAGGCGTTTGTTGAGGAGGCGGAGTGGATGGTTTTGCAATTCTCCCATCCATACCTTCGCCCTGATCACGAGGGCAAGTATACCAAGGATCAAGTCAACAGCATCGAAACCTTCGGAAGAAACTTCACTCACACCCTCCAAGCCAAGACAGCCAAATTAGTCCACCTCTCCTACCTCCCCATCGGTTACCCCCACAACCCTGACTACACCCCTTCCTCAGGTAACCTCGAACTCAAACCCGAATACATCGCCATCCTCGCCAAATCCCCAACTACTGCCAAAATCACAAGCCTTCCACCACCATTCATCCAAATTCCCGACACCAAACCTCACTACTCAAACTACTCATCCACCTCCCCTGGTGGCAGCAGCAGCAGCAGCAGCTGGACTAAACTCCTCTGGCAACACAGACCAGACTACTGCAACTACTGCAAAAACGCCAAAGACCACCACCTCAACAGCCAATGCAAAAAGCAATCCAATAAGATCACTTTGTTACCTCCAGCTTAAATTCCTTCCACCTATCAAAGCTCAAACTTAAATCCCTCCCCTCTCCTCTCCCCCAACCCACCCACATATCCCAACAACAACCTTCCAAGCTCAAGCTTTGTACATAACTGTTTCGTATTATTTCCCCCGAAATCGACAGAAAAAAAAAAATTCAAAACAAAAACAAATGGAAGCCCCCTTCCCTCTACAAAACCTTAGACTGCACTGGCTGCTACTGCTGCTGCTGCGGTGGCGGCGGCGCTCTTATGCTGCGCCTGACTTTTCTCATCCGCCTTGCTGAGGTGCAGCATGCTAGTGTAGGCCCTCCTGCATACGGGACAGGCGAACTTCCTTCTGGGAGTCCTACCCCTTCTCCTCTCGCTTTGCCTGATGCCTACAACCGAGTCGCGCAACTGGACAGCGCACTCGAGACACAATCCGTGCGTACACGGTAGCAGCAGCGTCGTGGGTGGCGACGACAGGCAAATAAGACACTCGGAACCATTGGATCCATCCATATCCATCGCCGCTGCCAACGTCGCATCGGTCCCACCAGGCGCGTCATCGTCCGCATCGCCCTCGGCTGGCGCTGGCGCAACCGCCGGTGGCTTCGACGACAATCCGTACAGCTCTTGCAGCTGGAATCGATGCGGTCCGATCTCAGCCTCCTGTCCTTCCACCTGGCTCGACCATGTGCGAGGTTCCGGCACTGCCGCAGGGACATTCGTGGTCGAATCCGTCGCCTCAGCATCGTTGGTGCCGTTGGTAGTGAGATCGGCCAATCGCTCTGCGACACTCTTCTTGAGAGGAAGCGAAGTGAGTCGCAGGTACGACGTCTGCAAATTGGGATCGCGCAGCGGACGCGCGTGCTCATCGAGCGCTTCAACGACGATGGCGACCTTGAGCGTTTCGCGCTCCGCTTTCTCGCGCGCCAGCCGCTGCTCCTTGGTCTCCTCCTCGATCAAAGGCTGAGCGGTGACGCCCTGGGCTGCAAGCGCCAACGGTCCGTCTTCGGGCACAGTCGCAGGAGGCGCGAAAGCAGAAGTGATTCCTCGGTTGGCGCGCGTGTTGACAGCTGTCTCTTCGTCCGCGTCGTCAGCATCGAGCGCGAGTTGACGTTGAAATTCAAATCCAGGAGTCTCTGGGATAGCTGCTGGGGTGGGTGCTTCCACAGTAAGCTTTGAGCCTGACGCTTGCTTATCGCCGAGGTCCACCTTGCTGGGTTTTGGCGGTGCGTAGTATTGCAAGTTCAGCGGGATGTTGGCAGTGTGGCCGACACCAAAACCTTTGGAGAGCTTGGCTACGTGGACAGGCCAGCCAAGAACGTGAGGAGGAGGACCGGCTTGCGCGAGCCATGCTGGACTACCATCCAGGTTTGTAGAGCCCGAGAGCGGGTCAGATGCATTGGTGGGAGGCTGGTAGTTTTGCCAGCTACCGTGCTTGCGACTTGCACGGACAAAGATCTGGACACTGGCATAAGGCGCAGCGCAGTCGTACTCAAAGTAGAGAGAGTGGGTTGGTTCGGGCAAACGCGTGCCGGCAGCGGCTGTTGAGCCTGGACCGTAAGAAAGCGTGGGTAGAAGCGTGAGCGAGGGCTTGTTGCGGAGGAGATTGAAGTCGGTGTCAGAAGCCTTGACCGGTGAGAAGTCGGAGTGCAGCTTTGGTGTCAGCTTTAGGGTATTGCGCTTGAGGTTGACAAAGGACTGGAGTGTTGTACAAACGGGAGGACCGTACGAGGCGGGAGCAGCAGGGCCAAGGGAGGGATTCTCAACCACGCCGGTGCTTCGCTGGATCCAGCGCTGGAGCGTGGCAATGTCGACGCCCTCACTCATGGCAATGTGGCCATCTGTGGACGGTGACGGGCCGTTTTGGGTGAGTTGGTTGATGAGATCAGCAGTGGATCCCTGCATCATGCCAGTAGGATTGTGTGTGTCCATTGTGCGCTCTGTGTTGATGCCACCGAGCGAGGTGACCGACTCGGCACCGAGAGACATCATGCTGAGACCTGAAAGCGAAGCGCCTCGAGCACGGCCGCGAGAGCCTAGACGAGCGCGGCGGGCCGAATTGATTGCTTGCGAATAGGCGCCGTCAGCACCGCCGGGCGAGTCGGTCATAGGGCTGGCCACGAAAGGAGTGTTGACATCGGCTGCCAGCGGCGTGAGAGTTCTTGAGAGAAGAGGGGGTTGAGGGACACGTGCGCCGTGGCTAGAGATGGAGACGGCGCCGGAACTACTGACACCGCTACCGAAGTAGTTGGCGAGGTTGGGACCGAACAGGGTGGCAGCCTCTTCTCGCTCTCGTCTGCTGCTGCGAGACTTTCTAGCGGCGCTGCGAGATTCTGGAGTGGAGGTTGGCAGAGCGACGACCGGCGTTGCAGGGTTGCCAGGAGCTGAGCCTTCAGTCTGAACTCGCTCGGCTTGTCTCTGACGCTCCTGATCGCGGTCACGCAGACGGAGGGCGGAGAAGGAGGGCAAAGAGACAGCAGAAAGGAAGGATCTGCCGGAAGTGCTGCGGTCGTGCTGCACTCGTCCTTGCTCAAGATCGACGTCAGGATTGGTTGTAGGAGGACTCATTTGCATATCGTTTGGCTGTCGAGTGGCGTCTCTGGAGTTGCCGATGCCGAATGGGCTCGACCAGCCTCGGTGCCGATTGGAGGAGGATGCGGATGGATCGGCTTCGTCATCGTGAGGACCACGATAGATCCCTGGAAGAAGAGTAGGCATGACGATAGAAAAAGTCGGCTATTGCAGACAGGACCAAAGACAAGAAGAGCGAGGTTTGGCGTTCATCCAGTCGCTGATTCGCAATGGGAGAATAAGATTGAAACAATCGATCAAAGTGGGTTTGCTGGTCGCGGCCGTGACAAGAGATGTCGAGTGCAAAAGAGAAGATAGTCGTATCAAAGAGGCATTGGCGGTATCTGGTTGTATCAGAAGGGAGAAACTTTGCAATGAGGATGAGACGGAGGAGGATGATGATGATGATGATGGAGGCTTGGAGAGGGGGTGAAGCAAGCTGACCTCTCGATCCGATGGTTGGGCGCTGAGTTTTCCCACGCTAGCTGAGCCGACGTTAAACACGCACCGAGGCGGGAAAGCAGCAGCAGCAGCAGCAGCAGCAGTCACCTGCAGGGACAACTTTATGCCGTGTCGCCGCTGTGCGGTGTGGATTGTGGTGTGATTTTAGGAATCCAATTTACTCTAAAAGAAGGTGCTTTGCTTTCTCAGCGGTTCGGCTCTCGTCTACTGCCGCCCTGTGCTGTATTGTACTTGCCGCTGTGATGAGTTCCTGGCAATTCGTTCAGTTCACGTAAGGCAGTTTGAGCGCGCCAACACGATAGATAGCCCGCAATGGAGGAGGATCCTTACTGTATTAACAAATTAACGAATTACTCACACAAAAGGTAATTTCAGAAGCGAGCAGATACAGTAGGCGTCGGCCAAGTTATCTCTGCTCTCGCTCTGCCGCCAAAAGCGAAGAGGTGTGCTTCCTCTCGACAGGTGTTCAGTAGATTTGTTACGGTGTCAATGTCTGCGACAACAGCGAGGTCGTGCCAGCAAAGATGAACCGGTTGACTCTATTAGCCGCCGGGGACTTCATTGCGACGAACGCCCATGCTATAGGTGCTCTGCTTCTCTCCGACTAAATCGTCATACCACTCTTTGTCCAAACCAGCTTTGCGACGATCTTCTGCGTTGAATGGGCCTTTGAGTCGACCGATAAAGTTACGTCGCACTTCGTTGCGGAACACTTGGACCGGGTCGAGCTGCGGACGAGCATTGGAACACAGCCAAGTCATCCATCGGTGTCCTGCCGAGACGTGGGTGATCTCGTCCAAGTGGATCACGGTGAGCGTCTTGACGCTTTCGGCATCTCCGGCGTTGTCGAACTTCTTGATGGTGGTCGGATTGACGTCCAATCCTCGCGCTTCGTGCACCAAATGGATGATTGACAATCTCGCAGTGAGCGAGTGCGCGGTCTCCATGGCCGAATCCCACAAGCCATGGTGTACTGGCAGCGCTCCAAAAAAGCTGCCCATCTCTTCCAGTCGCTTGACCAGCAACGAAAAGTGCTTGGCTTCGTCCTCGGCCACTTTGACAAAGTCGCTGAAGAATTGCAACGGAAGTTTTTGCGTCGGCGCCTCGTCGTCTTTGCCCGCAAAGAACTCGGCACACAGTCTGGGAGCGCGTGCAATAATGTCCCAAGCTAGGTCGATAGCCCATTGTTCAATGTTGGCGAGTGAGTGCAGGATGGCGATTCGACTCTTCTCGGTGCCTCCACGTCCGCGTTTGCCTTCTTGCCCTGGTCGCACGCGCACCTCCTCCTTGGTCCTTGTCGGTCGCTCTGGTGCGGTCTCTTGAGGCTTTGTGATCCATACGCTGCGCGCTGCCGATTCTTGGTCGTTCAGGTTCCACCTGCCTCCACCGATCAGCTTGCATTCACCCGATCGGAATGCTTTGGCTGCAAAGCGAGTGTAGCATACCTTCTTGACCGGGTCGGCTGTATTGAGAACAAGCACCGCCCATTCGACGAGCGTCTTGGGCAAGGGATCCGGAGGTGCAATTCGACGCTTGCTTTCCGATGACTCGGTTGTGGCGCTCAACTCGGATGTGAGCCCGTCATGGCCGTCGGTGTCGTCCGTTGAAGAGATCGAGAGTGTGGATGCTTCAAGATGTAGCGACTCTGCTGCATCTTGACGCGATGCTACCGCTGCTGAAGATTCGCTGACCGGTCGCAGCTCGATGAGCTCCCAGCTTGTTAATGTGCGTTGCGTGTCCGAGCTGTCACTGAACGTGGATAGCTTTGGTGCTTCGATAAACAAGGTGTCGTCACGCACACGGCATGAATAGACGCAAACCGAGATGCCATGCGACGATTCTCCTGTGCTCAAGCTAAAATCATACTCATGCCAGGGACAGACGACAACCATATCCTCGATATCGCCATCGAATTCGGCATCGTTTGCCTCGAGCGTTGCGTTTTCTAGTGGTGCACCGAGATGTGGGCATTGTGCTTCCATGCAGTAGTAGGTGTCATGAGTTGGTACAGCAGATGAAGACGCCGAAGCTTCGTATATATGACGTTCCGCATGCTGGGAGCTAGCTGTGGGAAAGGAGAAGATGAGGAGCGAGTGGTATTCTTGAGTATCCGGATGACGGAGCGTTAGGTGGTGTCGTGAGCTGGACGCGAGCTGGTCAAGGTTGGCCACTTTGACCCAAGTTTTATTGGCGTCTGTGGAGCAGCCGGCCCCTGTAGAGTCGTTGTGCGCCATCGTGTGAGCTCTATGCAGATGAGCTTAATGAGTGGGGACTGTCCATGTCGGAAGCAGCGATGGTGGTGACAAGAAGTTTAAATTCCCATAAAATGATTTTGGCATTCTCACGCCGCTGCAGCATTCCCTAATTCTTAGAAAGAAAAAAAAAAAGCGCCGAGTTCCGCTTGAAAATCAAACCTTTTTTGGTGGCATTATTGCGTGGAGACAGACGTGTCAAGTGCATGCTGTGCTGCATGTGACTGTGCCAGGGTCCAACACACACTACTACTACTACACTAAAACTCACATCCAACAGTCACAGCACAGCAACTCACAGCCAGTCCTACAGTAAGTCAGTGTGAGTTTGGGAACGCGTCCCAAAGTGAAGCCAAGCCGAAGCCGTCGTGAAGCAACACTTGGCAACACGATCCTCCACGATCCTCCTCGCCATCATCTTTGTCTCTACAACACTCGATGCTAACGCTGTGGACTTGCCTCTGAAGGACATCGGCTCAAGACGGCCAATCGCAACCAAGTCATGCCTGCCACGGTCGTGTCCCACTTCCCCTCTTGACCCCAATCGCACTGACGGCCAAGTTGCTGTCTTTGCTCTCCCTGTCTAGCAATGGCAAGCGCATTCACCAAGCTCTTTCTCCCTTCTCACCGCAAGGCCTCTTCCAACACCTCGAATTCACGTCGTCAGGAATCTAGTCGCTCTCGCTTTCCAACCGCATCCACGTTTGACCTCAGGCATTCTATCCCAGAAGAATCCACCTCGGCAATCGAGCCCTGCTTCCCCGGCCTGCCGTCCACCAACACACTGACTGTAAAGGATCTCAATCAACACGTATCATCACCTATCAATGATGCTACCCTGCGGCCCAAGTCCTTTATCGATTCTGGTCGCTCTCACTCCACCCAGACTTTGCGCCCCAACTTGCCGCGTTCCTACAGCTCACTCGACGTCACCACTCCTTTTGACTCGAGCTTTCGTCCCAATCACACGCATCCGACTGCCTCTGAATCTCTCGCTACGCCAGTAGATGATGACGATGACATTGATACCAATCCCTTGTTTCTGCATCTTTCCGAACAACCTCATTTGGCCCGCGACTGGAACCTTGCCACCTTGGCCTTGATTCCCTTGGCACGCACTCTCACCACGCATGCAGCAGTTCAAACGCACGATTTGACCGATCCAGACTTTGTTGCTCTTCACGCCTTTGCGCCCTCCAAGCTCTACAAGCATCAGTACGTCTCTGTCCGCTCTATCACCCATGCCTCCACCACGCAGCAAAATTCAGCCATCTCCGCAGATGCCTACGATTGGAGTCGAGTCACTCTCACCGCCACCATCGAGTCGGATACCAAGTCTGTCACCATCGCCGAGACCACTCACGTCCCCGTCGATGCTGTACCTGCTGCCGGTGCGGAATCCTCCAAAGCCGCACAGCCGTCTCTCACGACCAAAAGGCAAGTCGCTATCGTGGGCGAGACAACCATCTACCGCACCGTTCCTGCACCTCCTCCAACCAGCCACACCGACGACGTTAGCTTCCAAGTCACAAGCCGCGCATCATCCTCCAGAGACACCATAGGTCCTAGCGCCAAAGTACGGGTCCTTTCGGTCGATTTCCCCATCGTACACCGTAGGCCGCCGAACACCGCAACCTCGTCCTCCGTGTCTGGCCCCATGGATGATGCCGACCTATCGTTTGACTCCATCAAATCGAGGGCCGATGCAACCATATCAGACCTGATCCTCGAGCACGTTCCTTCGAGACGCTCGTTTGCGGCCGATCTCGCCGTCCTGGCCAATCCTTCAGCCCCGTCACACCGCTTAGCCAACGCCCTTTCCAACGCGTTCCAAGTCCTCTTCCATGCAGCACACCAATTTGCTGCCTCCTTTGTCTACGTAAAAGGCTTCGACACCTACAATGCGCATCGTATCCGCAGAGGCATCTGGTTCAAAGCCTGGAAGGCCTTTGAAGAGCAACTTGGCTCCGAACACATCGCTCGTCTCAGTGTCGAGGCTTTTCACCGTATCAAGTCTCTCCTTGAGAGCGTCGTCATGGGACTCGTTCACACAAAGATGTACGGTCCCATCCAGGATCAGCTCTTGGATGCTGATCTCGTCACCGAGGAGGTGATCAGCACATACAATGCCTGCAACATCAGTCTCGCCGACTTTGGTGTACAAAATGCCGCCCTCAAGCAGCGTCCAGCTAGACTCGCAGAGGCCATCGCCGTCCTCAGTCATGGACTGCGCGACGATGGCGGTTCGGAGCTCGATGAGGCCCTCACTGCCGGTGATTCGGACCTGGTCAAAGCGATCGCTCAGAGTATACAGCAATCAGCACCCGAAGCCGCCGAACCAGCCCCAGTCGATCGAATACAGAATAACCTCGGCCTCGTACCGCCGGGTCCAACTTCGAGCGCGCAGGCTGGCCCTGGCATCGACTTGCACCGACGCACGCCGCTCCAGATCCTTCAAACCCTCCGAGCCACCATCGACCAAGTAGGATGGGCAACGGAGCGTCTTCATCACTCTACGAGCCGCAGCACAGCATCTTCGCAAGAGAGGCCGCCGCCTCTCGGCACCGACGACCTCTTGCCCATTCTCAGTTACGTCTTTGTCCGTGCTCGCACCAGCCGGCTTTGCAGCATGCTCTATTATGCCCGTACATTTCAACTGACAGACACTGCCACCTCACCTGAGCTCCAGTGGGCGCTCGTGACATGTGATGCGGTCGTCACCTACCTTCGTTCCGATCCACTTCGACTTTGCCGTCGCCGATCGAGCAGCAGCTTTGCAGCCGATGCTTCCAGGAAGTCATCGCAATCGCAACACGCCTCTTCCGTCCATGCGCGCGAGTCTCTGTTCGGCCGGTCCATGTCGTCTCGTTCTCATCAGGGCTCCTCGGCCGCGTCGTCGCTGCAGGTCGGCATGCCGATGGTCAAATCTTCCTCGGGACCCAACGAGTCTTCCGCGATCGAGGCGACTCCGCCGCAGTCTCCGCGCTCTCCTGTGTGGCCGGGCGAGACCATCAATGATTACCTCTCTGCAAGCGGTAGCAACTCGCATTCCTTGCGGCAGGGCGATAGTTCGATCGAGCACGGTGGCTACGCTACTTCGGAAGCCAGCCCCCGCCTGCAGGCAGAAGGATTCAAATTCCCTGGTCTGCCAGCGAGTGTCTCGTCTCGACGCAACAGTAGAATCCTGCAGCAACGCCCGACATCCATCTTTTCGCTGAGCGAAGATGGCGACGCTGCTAGCATCGCGCAAGACACTTCGATCGATACGCTCGACCGCCGGCTGTCAGCGGTGGTGGTATCGCAGAGTCCAAGCAGGCTGATGAGCATGCGCGATCGGAGGCTGTCGAGCTCGTCCAGTTCCAATGCACACAACGATGTCCAGATCAGGCCGCAGATCGTTAGGACGGTCAAGCGGACTCACAAGGGGAACACGCTGGAGCGGACCAGCAGTGGCGGCAGTAATGCGAGTAACAGTCACGTGCACGTTAGGGTGGTGGGGGGTGCGTCGATACGGCCGGTTGAGGTCGGTGTGGTTGGTGAGAATGCTTTGCCGGACCGAGAAGATAGGAGGAAGAGCTTTGACTCGTGGACTGCTTTCTCATTCTTCGGGTCCAATGTTCCACAGATTGGTGCAGATGCGTCCAGTGGATCGAATTGGCTCCCCTGGGGGACAGAGACGCGCACGACGGACACGGGGAGGCGCAACTCTACGTCGATCGTCGTAAGCTCCCGCAGCACGCCCTCGAGTCGGATCATCCAAACTACAAGGCGGGGGAATCACCGTGCCGAGTCGAATGAAGCCTCTTGCCAGTCAGATGGAATCGAGTCGGAATCGAACCATGATCCTCGGGAGCGTATGCACTCGGCCAAGTCGTTCCAGTTTCCTAGCGCAACACGGTCGGGATCTGAGTCCGGGGAAGCAAAAATGACCGGTTCGTCGGACAGTACAAAAGGTAGGAGGAGGTATAGGGGTCGGTTCCTGTCGACGAATTCCGCCACGCTCGCTGGGTCAGCAGCACCCTTGCCTCCGCAGGTGGATAGAAGTTGGAGCATCAGTGGCGAGGTCATCAAGCTCACGCCGGCGCACCGGCAGAGTTTGGGTAGCTTGGACGCGTTAAGAGCGACCATTGCCACCTCAAGCGCTGAAATGGCAGATACAGAAGCGGCGGAAGGCGAGACGCCGAGGCTAGTTCTCCCACCGCCCGAAGAGGGAGACGTCAGTCCGATGACAAGCGTACCCCCGACTCCCACGCCTGTAACCTTTCACTCCAGCATCGAGTCCTAGCTCGACCACAACCCAATTTAGCAGCATGCATGCATTCGTCCTACTGTAAGCTCATTGACCATCAATCAAATCGAACTTTGTGAGAAGAGAATCAACAATGTTGCGAAAAAAGGAAGAAGAGGAAGCCAAGCTAAGAATAGCTTTTGATGCGAGAGAGAACAACAAAGAACAACAACAACAAAAACAAAAACAAAAACAAAAACAAAACTAAGATTGAAGCCGAATTTCGATTCAGCTAGCTAGCTAGCTAGCTATTGGCCTCGAATTGGGCGAGGAGGGCTTGGATGTCTGGGTTTGCGAAGAGGGCGGAGAAGTCGTGTTGGTCGTGAACACCTGCGTCGGTTGTGGAGGAGGTTTGTGGTGAGGTGAGCATATCTCTGGCTGGTGGTGTTGGTTTGTTCTTGCGTGGCGAGGCGAGGATTTCGATGATCTGCGGAGTAAGTTTAGGTTTGTTCGGACTGGTGAGGATGTTGGATAGTTCGGGAGGGAGGGTGGCGAGGAACGAAGGATCCAAACCACCACCGGCACCTGCACCTGCACCTGCACCCGCAGCCGGGTCTGTAGCGTTGTTGTTGGCGATCTGTACCGCAGCCGCTGACCCGCGATCCGGCGCAACGTGCGCAGCAATGCCAACCCCACCAGACCGGTTAAAGTCCGAAAGATGTGTGCCAAACTCCTTGGCCTGGTGCAGCGAGATTTCGGTAAAGTTGTCCGCCGAGATACTGGGCTTAGCCGATGCCGCAGCGGCGGCGCCGGAAGCCGAGCTGGGAGTCATGCTCGTCTCGCCGCCCGCGCCCGCAGGGCTGGCATTGACAGCCATCTCGAGCGAAGTCAGCGTCCCGTCGGCGTCAATCCCGAATCCAGACGCTGCGAGAATGCCGTAGGGATCTTCAAGCAGGTCGAAGAGGTTGCTGTTCTCGGGCGATTCGTCGGACAAGGCAGGCGAAGAGCCGGAAACGGACGAAGAGCCATCCTCGACGGTCGCGGGCAACGGTCGTCGTCGCACCACCGCTTGAGATATGGGCGCAGGCGCTTCTTTGACCGGTTCCTGCGCTTGCATCTTCTCCACTTCCTTCCTCGGCGACTGCGAGGCCGACGGCGAAGCATCGCTCGGCCAGTCCAAATCGCTCGGCGTCGGGAAGATCTCCCTCATACTCGGCGTTCGACCCCAACCATCAACCTCGACTCCACTACCGTTGGTCGGGTGATCAAACATGGGGCTGCTCGGCGGCAAATCGAGTTGCGCCAGTCTTGCCGGTCCATTTTGCACCGAGTTCGAGCTCAGATTTCGCACAAACTTGCGAGTCGCACGTGCCAGACTGGGAGATGCAGGGCAGGAGGGAAGCCCCGCCGAACCCTCACGTGAAGTCGATCGGTAAGGCCCCTTGACAAAAGTGGTCTCCGGTCCATCGTTCTCCTCGTCATCTTCTGCATTGACATCGGCAGACGTCCTGCGCGAGGCACTGAAATCGGCTTTGCTCTGCTGCGAGCTGATTTGGGCTTTGCCCGTGGTATGCATGGAAGACTTGGTCTTGCGACTCTTCTCCGGTGATGCAGGAGAAGTGGCATTGCTGCTGGACTTGACGTTGACGTTCGAGGGCTCATCGCTGGAGGAGTAGAGGGCCGGATGGAGTACGTTTTGCCCGGAGCGGGTGCGACTGCGCGTGACCGGGCTGTCGCTGGAGGAGGGCGCGGCAGACCGAGTGCTGGGAGACCCGTGGAGGTCGAGTGGCGCATGGCCCATTCGAGTGTCACGTCCCAGGGAAGGGCTACCGGATCCCTTCGAGGAAGGAGAGGCGTACGGATTCTGACCCGAAATGGTGCCGAGAGGATTCTTGCGTGGACTTCTGCGAAGTGGAGTGCGCTGACCGCTGCGAGAAATGTTGCCCAGCAGAGTTCCGGGGGTTTGCAGAGGACCGATCGGGCCAAGCTCTTCAAAGTCGAAGTCAGCTTCGCTCATCAGCGTGTCAAGCATTGTCCCAGGACTCGAATTCATCAAGTAGGTAGGAACCCGGAAGCGCACATCGCGTGAAGGGCTCTCGAGCAGACCTGACGCGAAACTTGGCAACGAGTTGACCACGTCGGGCTGCATCAAGCTCGCATTCATCGATGGCCGCACTGGGCTCGATTGCGCAAAGTTGGGCATTCTCGAGGATGCTTGTCGACTAAGCTGCGGTGGCATGGGAGCTCGGAACCCATTGTCCGAAGCAGGCTGCGAGTGGTTCGCTTGCTGAGATGGCTGATGCTGTGTTGTTGACTTGCCCATTGAGTCACTTGCGCCTTTGCTGATGGCATTTGACTGCTTCGAGGAGGTTGAGGTGGAGTTCGGCTTGGTCTGCTGTGCGACAGCTGTTGGGCTGTACTCCTTCTTCGCGGGAGAGGACTTGGCAGCTTGCTTTTGATTCTGCGGCACCTTGACCGATCCCTTTGGACGACCAGGTCGCTTTCCCTCGGGGTTCTCGCGCATGCTCCTCCTACTACGCCACTTGCCCGTGCTGGGATCCAGCACGTACTCGCGATCCGCCTGTTTCTTGCAGATGGGTTTCTCCTTGTCCTTCTTCTTGCTGCTTCGCTGCGACTCGAGCTTCTCGGCATCACGGTGGCAGGCTTCGCTCAATGTTCTTGGCATGCTCGATTTGCGAGCAGAACTGGAACCAGGCGTTGACGCATCAAAGTTGGGCGAGGTCATCGAGTCGTCCGAGGCGCCATTCTCGTACAGGGACGCTCTGCCACCGTTGCTACTTGCATCTTTCGGCGTTGCGATGCTGTAGGGCGAAGCAGCGTCGATGTCCGAGTTGACCATCCTAGCACGCTTGTTGGGCCCAGATTCGATGGTCTCGCGTTGTCGCTTGGCCGCTTCGGCGAGAGCTTTCCGCTCCTTGTACGCCTTTGTTGAGTGCTCCTTTCTCCAAACGTACTCTGGTCGCGAGTTGTCCCATTTGAGATAGTAAAGACCGCAAGGATTGCAAGCCGACCAGCGCGTCTCGCCGTCGGTCTCGATCGGACCGTCTTTTCCAGCGTAACGTGGCTTCCATCCAGGCTCGGCGCTGTCGTCAGCATTGGCTTCGCCATTGGCTGGCTTTTCGGCCGCAGGGTTGTTGATGACGCTACCGGCGGGAAGCTTCAAAAGGCGCCAAGTAGTAGGGACGTCGGTTCCACAGTTGTAGCAGATGCGATCTGGGCCCTCGCTGGCATCTCTGCGTTGAGCTGATAGGCTAGAACCATCCTCGTCGTCGTCAAAGACGGGGGACGAAGCGGACTGGCGTCTCGAGTCGGCGAGTCCGATCTGAGGAGAATTTTTGGCGCTCGGCTGTGCCGAAAGGCTGAGCTTACGGTTCTCCTTTCCTGACAAGGCTGGTACAGAGACAGATGCGGGTAAGGGGGACCTTGCGTTCGGCACGGGGATAGGATCCAAAGGGCGAGAGGACAGAGCCGGAGAAACCGAGGGGAGATTGGAAGTAGCATCCTCGGTGGCCTGAGCAGAATCGGGAGCTGGCGACGTAGCCAAGGCTTGCGCAACCTGCTGCAAGAGAGTCTCGAGCTGAGCTTGCTGCGCTGGCTCTGGAGCAGATTTCGACGACCTCTGCTGGAGGCTATGCAAGATGGTAAGAAGCTGAAGTGTGGAAGGGTTAGAGGCGGTGGTTGGGAGCGCTGAAGTCGGAGAAGTTGCGGCTGGGGCTGGAGACGATGCGGCCGAAAACGTGCCGAGATTTGGCAAGCTCGGTGAAGCGCCGAGTGGAACTGTCGCGGTCTTTGGCGAAATGACTCGATCCGTCTGAGGCATGGGTCGAGGCGAAGGACGCGCGGCAGTTCTACGAACCTGCCTGTCCATTGTACCATAGGAAGAAGAGCTTGTGGGATAGTCGGGCTCGCTATGTAACGCCAGATTCGAGTCGTTGTCAGCTAGCCGCGAAGATCGGTAGCGATGTACTGAAGATGTGGGTTCAACATCGTGGGTTGACGAGTGGTGGCAAGTGGAACCAGCACGTGCGGTGAAGCTGGAACCAGAGGAAAGGCCGCGAACAAGATTGAAGTACTTGTCCTTGCTCCTCGCTTGCGATTCCTTGAGCTTGATGACGACTTCGAGCACGTTGATGTCCTCTTCGAATTCGCGACCGTTTTCATAGCGTACTCGTCTGCCATCGGAGCGAACACGTCCGGTGATCGTGGTTTCGCCTTCTCCTTGCTCGTCCAAGGCCCAATTGAAAAAGCCCTTGCCAACAAGGATGGACGAAGGAGCGTCTTTTGTACGCGAAGGACTGGAGCTGAGCTTGCTTGAGCCGGCGTCATTGCGCGAAGAGATGGAAGATGAGGAGCGCGCAGGCGATGATCGGATCTGATTGGCGCGGAATGTCTCTTCTGGGTCGACGGCGTAGATGATGTAGTCCCTCTTGTCGTCAGGTAGCAGCTCTGGGCTGGCCATACAGACTGCACCGAGGCACGCCTTGAGCGCGATGCGACCGAAGCGTACCTGACGCTGCGGTGGCGACTGATGATAGTTGTTACTAGATGAGCCTATCGGCGAGGGTGGACTCATGTTGGGGATGATGACTTCGACAGGGACGGGGCGACCGAGCCTTGCGATCATCGTGTGGTTGGGACTCGAGTCCAAGGTGTAGAGGACCTTGACTGTAGGATCGAAGCAATCGTTGTCAGTATCGTCTCACGCAGTTTTGAGTCAGGGTAGCTTGAACTTACCATCCATCCTGGGACCCTGACTAGACATGATGACAAGCGGTAGTCAATGTCAAGGTGCGAATTCCATAGAGGCTTGTGGTGGATGTTGAGCGAGTCACGGTCGTTCTGAAGCAACTTTACGACCAACACTTGAGCAAAAAGGACATTGGCAACTGGAGAGTACGTATGCGTGCGGTGATGGGAGCGGAAGTGGGCCAAGTGACAGCAATCGCTGGGAGTTTCTGGAGACGTGGCAGAGTCGATTCAGCGAGTTCTTGGGCACTTGCGAGTGATTGGTTGCTGTTCTGGCCGCTTGCAAAGCGAGTGAACACCGGAGCAATGCTCAGAGCGATGTGAAATGAGCAAGAGAGCGTGTTTGTCGTATTGGAACAGGCGAAACCGGCTTGGACTGCGTCCGAGTCTGGGCACGGGATGCGAGATGATGCGGTCGGATCTCGAAGATTGCGATGGAGGCAGATGTCCAAGATGTCGTGACAACGCGCAGTATTGCTCGATTCGTGGTGTTGGTGATGATGAGAGAGCGTTGGAATGGAGACGATAATGTTGAAGAGGAATGAGGTGGATGAAAGGTGGTGGACGGTGTACAAGGATCAAAAGTCAGAACTTCAAAGTTGGTCGGCTGAGCTTTGAATCACGTCTCTGAGGCGTGGAAGGCCAGATCGGTGGTCTCAAGTCACGTCTCTCTCTCTCGTGAACGCCAAAATTCCAACCCCACCACCCACCCACTGACCGCGTAAAGTTGGTCGCGTCGAGAGGCGTCTTCTTTGGCTCTCGCCTTTTTTTTTTTTTCTTCCGACACTCCACATGACATGTTTCCAAAGTGTTTTTGTCTCGACACGTCTCTGAGACGCGGTCAGCTCCACTACAGTTTTTCTTTTTCAAATGTCTACTCTACCGATGTAACATGCTAGCTTGGCACCAGGTCTACTTGGTAGCGAATCGACTTCGCTCCAACAAGGTGACAGGAAAGGAGCTTACAATGGTTTCATTGGGGCTCGGCGACTTTGCCAGTGACTTGGCAAACCAAAAGAATCGCTAAATTTGACCGTTCGCTCCCCCTTGCTGCGCCCCTGACTAGCCTAGTCGGACCAGGCCAATGTGGACTTGGGTCAAGGGTTACTTTTTTCGCACAGCGGTTAGGCATGGTGGGGTGACCGTACAGTACAGTACCGTAGTATGTTGACGGCGAACAGCGACACGCTTAACTTATCGAGGCAGACAAATGGAAACGCGCGCTTGGTTCGCCGAGCTGAGCCCAGCTTTTGGGTCACACGAGAGAGCGGAAGGCCCGCTTTATACTAGTCTGAGTTGCAGCAGCGCTCTGTTTGGGTGTAATTTTGGATGAGCGAGGCGCGCACAGCCTCAAGTGTGCAAGTGGCAGCAAGGCGGCGATCCCGAGCCCGCTCTTTGACGCACGTCACGCTTTTTTTTTTTTTTTGCAGCTGCACACCGCTTTGCTTGATTCTCGACCTGGTTTGGGTCAGCTGCAGAGAGAAAAAGAGAGATACACCAACACACGCACACACCTTGCTGCTTATCCAGTGTGGGTACATCGTTTGCTCAGTGCAGCTGCATTCCGCTATGGCGCTCCGACTCATTTTGTCTTGACTTCTATCGCATCTGCATCTGCATCTCGTCAAGCTGCAGGGCCGCGGGCGTTTGGTGGCTTCTTTCGACGCAGCACACTTTGCCGTTCGGCTGACGCTGTAGCCCATCACGATCATTGGTCCTTCACCATGGACGACGACCTCGATCCCCTCCGCTCACCTTCATCTTCTTCAAACCACTTCCCGCTCGGCCCACGAGCCATCCAGTTTGCCGATCGTCCGTCTCATCTCTCTCCTCACGCCTCCAGGGACGCTTCGCCAACCAAACAGCCCAGAGAGCCTTCATCTGATCCCTTGTTCCGCCCCAGGTCGCCCACCACCGCCACAGATATGAGCAAGGACTATGGAGGTCTCACTCGCGATGCTTCCGGCAACGATGGCAACGATGCCAGGACAGGCTACAGGGCATCCGGTCCAGGCAAGATCAACCTCCCTCCATCACCGTATCTCGGAACAGCCGCCGATCTGCTCACGCCCGCCGACGATGGCCCCTCTCGACCACCGGCTCCCAGTGTCAGTCCTAGCGTGACTAGCCAGCAGCGCAACGATCCCCGCAACATGTCGTTCAAGAGACGAGCTCCAAGTGTCAATCAGAGGCAAAACTTTCTTCAGCGTGCGTCCTTGGGTGTTTTCCCGCATCGCAAGTATTCCACTGCGGGCAGCGAGCCAGCCAAACACCTTCGACGAGCTCACACTACCGGCGTCGCCTCCAACCACCACGGTGATAATGATCCAACCATCGACATTGACGCTCTCATCGCTTCCGCCGAAACCCCTTCCATCCCTCGCATGCTGCCTACCGCCGCTTCCAATCCTTATTCGAATCCCATTCCAGCCCTACCCTTCATCGTGCTCTGTCTCGTCTGCTTCGGCGAGTTCAGCTCGGCCGGTGTTGCAGGTCCCTTCCTCTTCTTCTTGATCGAAGACTTTGGCGTGGGTGGCGAGAGCCAAGTTGGCTTCTGGGCAGGCATCGTCAGTGCCAGTTTCTTCTTTGCCCAATTCCTCACATCTCTCATGTGGGCCAGTGTCGCGGATAAGAAGGGTCGTCGCTTCGTTCTAGCCATCTCGTTACTCGGCAACGCAATCACCATGATGGCATTCGGCACCAGCCGCAGTCTCGCCACTGCAATCTTGATCCGACTCGCTCAGGGATTCTTCAACGGCGCCGTCGGAGTGGCCAAAGGTGCGATCAGAGATATCACCGACGAGACCAACGAAGGTCGCGCATACGCCCTCATGGGTTTCTGTTGGGGCATGGGCGGTATCATTGGCCCCATCCTTGGTGGCCTGTTGGAACATCCCGTTCAAAAGTTTCCTGGTCTCTTTGGCGGCAACCAGCTCCTGACCGACTATCCGTATTTGCTCCCTTGCTTGGTTGCAGCCACCTTTACCGCCGTGGGGGCTTTCCTGACCCTCTTTATTGGACATGACGGCGGTCCTCGCACGGGCGCGATTCAGTTACCCGAAAAGGGTGACATTGAGCGCGCCGCGACCCAAGTCGGATCGTTCGGTCGCAACGCCGGTCAACGCATCAGTGGCTATTTTAGCGGTGCTCGCAGTGCCGCAGCATCGGATCTTAGTCTCTCGCGACACTTCCACGCAGGCGAATCAAGCAGCCCATCCGGGGCGTCTACTCCGGGAGACAGCAGTGCACCGGCTAAGCTGCCCAGAACCTTCACCCAACAGGTCGACTACGAGACTGGCGGTCCGCCCTCACCGGTCCCAAGCGAAGGCACCATCATCACCCACAACAACACCGCCGCAAACGACTCTACCTTCTCTCGTACCGACATGCTCTCGCGTCGACAGCGTTTGTTCAGCCGCACCGAGGAAAGGCAGCGCGCGATCCTGGGAGGTGGTTCTGCATATGGATATGATCGCCACATGTCGCGGTCCTCCGCTGCACCAGGTGTCAATGCGAGGACCGAATCCATGGCACACAGTCGTACCGCAGGTCGCAACAGCTTCTCTTCCGCCAACCAATACGCGCCGGACTTTGAGGAGATCGGCCAACGTCCAGGCTTAAGCTTTGCGCAACGCTTCCTGCTTGCCCAGGACGATTCCGTATTCACTATCTCGGATCTTTGGGTTGCGGCGGCGATCAATGGTGATGATGCGTACGAGGACGTTTTCGACGATGACGAGGATGAGTTGGAGAACGAGTCGTACGAGGGAGGCAGCATTCTAGAGGATTCGATTGATGAAGAGGACGAGGAAGAACTGGATGATGAGGATTTGCAGGAAGAATCGTCGTTGGCGGCACCGAGACATTTGCCGCCGCTCAACTTTGCGCAAAGAAAGATGTCGAAAGCGGCCATGTCGGATGCCGCGAGCAGTAGGAGAAGCATGAGGAGGAGCAGTGCGGGTGGGCTGAGGGTGCCGAGTTTGTATGCCAACACGGGGGTGGACAACAGTCCGATGCTTTCGCCGGGGTACAATCCGTTTAGTCCGAGTGTAGAGAGCGTGGGCGGGCCGTTGGGACAGCCGGGCAGGGCAGATAGTGCGTGGGATCCAACGCTTGCAGGCATTCCCGAAAGTGGGTCGAACCGGAACTCGCTGTCGGTTCCGAGTGGGAAACGGCGGAGTGGGCCGAGTTCGCCGGATAGGAGGAGTGTGGTTTACTCGAGCGCTGGCGGAGCAAGTCCATCGCTGTTTACGCTGTTGCCAGCGGCGATTATCGCGCACTACGGATTGATGGCGTTCCACTCTTCGACGTTCGATCAGGTGTTTATGGCGTTTCTGGTGACGCCCGAGGCGTCGGGTGGATTGGGACTGACGGCGTCGCACTATGCGCAGTTGATCTCGGCGATGGCGTTCTGTCAGTTGATCTTCCAATTTGTGTTCTACCCACGCGTAGGACCGCCACAGGGCAAACTGTCGCATTTGGCGATGCTTCGATTGGGTACGGCCATCTACCTACCGTGCTACACGCTGTTCCCGCTGTTGAGGAGCATGCTCCATCCGGAAACCGATGGATTCGTTATGGGCGGTATGATATTTTTCGCCTCGCTTCGATGGCTAGCCAACGTGTGCGCGTTTACGGCCATCTCGGTGCTGATCAACGCCATGACGCCACCCCACCTCACTCCCTTGGCAAACGGCCTAGCCCAAACCACTTCGTCAGCCGCCAGATTCATAGGCCCCATAGTAGGCGGTCTCGTTTGGGCAAAGGGAATCCAATCTCCTCCAGATCAGTCCAAGTGGCCGTTAAATTACCATCTCGGTTTCTGGTTCGTCGGTATCGCCGCGTTCATTGGATTCTTGTTCACTTGGAGGATCAAATAAATAATAAAAATAGCTTTTTTTTTTTTTTTTTTTTGTTTTCTTGGCATTCATTTTGTTAGCAGCAACCATCTCAATAATATCACTCTCTACTGCGCTACACTTCTTCACCAACCAGAACAAAGCATGATGATGGTACACCTACTTGTACATTTTGACATTGCAAGCTAGCTAGATTAGAGCAGTCAAAAGACCCAGAGTCTGTTCTCCATTGGACGGAGACAAAGAAAAAAAAAAAAAAGGTATTCGTACAGGAATTATTGTTCGTCAAGCAGAGTCGGAAGTGGCGGTGGTGTCGGCAGACTTGTCTTCAGTCTTGGCATTTTGGCTTTTGTCGTCTTTGGTCGCCTCGTCGCCATTTTGAGTAGGGCTAGGCACTCGCGTCTCGACGATCGAGCCAGTCGAGTGCGTAGCCTTGCTCTCAACGTCAGCACGTCGAGCACCAATGACCGGTCCGCCTTCCTCAGTGTCCTCGGAAGCGGCATACTTGGATCGGGCACGGATCTGAGCTCCATACTTGATCAAGATGAACGGAAGAGGGACAGCAAGGAGAAGCAGACATGCCAGCATGAGGCCAGCATACGGAACCGTCAGGTTGCGGAACATCTGGGAAGAAAATAGGGGGAAAGAAGCAGCAAGTGCGTTTCGTACAAAGCCCTGGGCCGAGATGGCAGAGGCGCCATACTCGGAGCCGTAGGCATCAGCCAGGTAGTTCTGGATGGCTTCAAAGATAAAGTAGATACCCATCACCAGAGGAACAAGGGCAATCTCGGGTGCAATCCAAGGGACGTGCTTGTACGAGGTAAAGGCAAAGATAAACATGCCGGCGGTGGCCAGAATGCCTCCAACGGCGGCATAGTAGAGTCTTGCTTCGGGGACCGCGACACCGTTGTTGCGAAGCTGAGCTCGGTCGTAAAGGTACTTGCCATGGAAGGACAGACCAAAGGCGAGGAAGCATGCAATCAGAGGACCAATGTAGGCGAGACCGCCGTTACCCACACCCCAGCCATGGATATCCTGGAAGACGATGGGGATCGCGGAGAAGAATGCAAAGATGAGGGCCCATGCATACGCAATGTACAGCGAGAAGAAGAACACGACAGGCTCCGAGACGAGCAGGAGCGCAGCGCGAGTAGTCGAGGCATGCAACAGAGCCTTGAGTGAGGGTGCCTCGAGTTCAGAAGGCGCACGGTATCGCTGGTCTCCTGTTTGCTTTCGAAGCTTCTGGGCTCGATGAGCGAGGATGACAGAGCCACGAGTCTCACGGAGGAGAACTAGTTCCAGAATGACGACGGCGCCGTTGACGATCAGCTGGACCCACTGGATCCATCGCCATCCCTTCTCTTGGAGGATGTAACCACAGTAGAGGGGGGCGCCAACGGTACCGGCGACCGCGACGAGCGAAAAGAGGGCGACGGGAAGACCACGGTCCTTGGTCTTCCAGATATCTGCCAGCGTACCGGGAATGATGGTGGTGCCGGCAGCACCGAAAGCACCGCTGAGGAAGCGAGCGACCAGAACGGTCTGGATGTTCTTGGCCAGGGCGAGGGGAATGAACCACACGGTGAAGAGGGCGTAGCATCCCAGATAGATCGGATTGCGGCCAACAAACTCGGAAAGAGGGCCGAGGAAGAGGGGAACAATGGAGAAGGCACCGTTGAAGAGGAACATGCCGAGCTGACCGACCTCAGTCGAGACACCGAGCTCCTTGGTCATAGGACCCACGCCAACAGAGAAGGCAGCGGTGGCGAGACCAATAAAGAGACACATGGAGCACAGAAGAGCCGTAGTGAGCCACTTGCGACCGATGGACCAGTTCATGGGGTTCTCGGGATCATCGTCACCATTCCACACCACAAGAATGACCTTGTCGTCCTTAGCATCGGCAGGCATGTCGACTTGCATGCGAGACTGGGTTCGGTTCGAGCGGTTCCAGACGCTGTTCTTGCGAGATGGATTGGATGGCGTTGGGGATCCGGTTGCTGCGTCATTCTGAGGCTGAGCGTAGCTTGAAGCAGCATTGACATCGTGGGTGGCGTACTGCTCACCGTTCGACAAGAAGTTGGTGTGGATCGAGGTAGCTTTGAGAGCCATTGTGGCGAGTGCCTTGGAGGGGAGAAGCCCGTTGAGCGACAGACAATGCAGTCAGGTTGGTAGAGGGGAGAGGAAATGAAGTTTGTGAACTGGACAAATGTTGGGGTCGACAGAGGGCTGGAAGGGCCGGAAGGCAAAGCGCTTGTTATTTGTAGTTTTGGCCATGCAGAAAGCGCATAGAAGAGAAGCCGGATGGGCCGATGCGAGCGAAAGCAGAGCGGGAGCCTTGAGATGACTGCCAGGTGATGCGCTCGTTTCGCCAGAAACTTTCCTCGCCGAGCCCTCATTGGAAGCGCACAACTCATGCCTTCCTTCTACCTGATCACATGCGGGGCCACACTCGCACGTTTCTTCTTCAACCATCACTGCAGCCAATCTGGAGCTACGCTGGGCCTGTTTTTGAAGGGCGACCCACGGGCAAGCTCCAGCAAGCCCGAATGTCGCCAAGTCACAGCTTGCATGGAAGAGAAGCAGCAGCAGCAGCAGCAGCAGCAGCAGCAGCAGCATCAGCAGCAGATCGACCGTGGTGCGAGCGCCCGCTTGGTGTGGGATTTGCTGCTTGGCCACACAACGAAGAGCAACCGATGTATCCAATGAAGAGGATTTGTTGGCGCAAAACCCCACCGAGGCCGAACATAAAGCGGGAAGCAGCCGAGCAGCAGCGTCGGTAGAAACGGAAGTCCTTTTGTGACTATCATCAACTTAAACTATAAAATGACATTCATTGGACTCACGCAATAATGCCCTGAGTCAACCGACTTCCAAGAAGATAACGGGTCAAATCAACATATGCCAAAGATCGGCTTCACCTTGCCCGAAAACTTTGCGTCGGCTAAAAACTCGTGTTGTTCCCTTGACGTCGATCTCGCAGGGTTGTCTGCTTCATCTCCAACAATGGCATCTTTGCAAAGACATAAAAAGCACGACTGCCTCTAGTCTGAAAGATGAGCGCAGATCATACACTACTCGCTCCTATGCTACCAGCAAGCGTAGGCCGCCCCACTCTCTGACAGCAGTTTAGACTACTCTCCAGTTGGCCATAAAGCCTAAGTCGACATCGATCTGCATGTCATCGAGCCGCAGATGACCGCTAGCGGAAGAGACGCGCAAGAACGAGGGTAAGCATCAGTACGCCTTGAACAACAGACTAGTCGGAAAGATTGCGACTGCGACTGCTGCAAGGCTTCGGCATTCCCGCTTGCTAAGTCCGAATGTTGGGCTGATAGCGTGCAAGGTGGAATGAAGCCAGTCAAGTGGCTAGTCTTTGCAAACGCAGCCGATTGTTCCCGTGACCTTGTTTGGGTTGCAAGATGTCGTTGCTGCCACATTCTGTTCCTGTGGGACGTGCTCTTCTCCTAATCCCAAAACCTAATCTTAAAGCAACGTGAGCGCTCCAATACTGTCCGCTTCGCTGAAACTCGCTGCGCAAGTGTCAGGTGCACTTACGGATGAACGACACCATTGGCTAGGAAGAATTGGTTCAAACGCGGTCGCCTTTGCTTCCTCTTACTCTCTACTTGAGCCAAGCAGACGTCGTCGCAATCGCATTTGAAACAAGAGTGGCGTCAGCACCCTCGATTAGGGGTGCGCACTCTTGCTCCTGCTTGGACTGTTGGCCTTGTCATGCGCTTGTCTTCTGTATCTGCCGGATTTCGAAAAATTCGCCGTCTCGGAGAATTTTTTTGGACGCGAACCTGCATGCATACGGAAGATCTTCCGGGTTTGCAGGAAAACGTCACTAACTACTATGTACTCTCTGGGCATCACCACCGGCTGCTCAAATGCCAAGCTTGATTTCGGCGAAACTCTGCGAAGAGTTTTTTTTCGGGTGCATCCATGACAGCAGGAGCGGTGGAAGCTCGGTGACTGTTCTTCTATTCGAGATAGAGTGACTCTCTAGAGGCTGAGGATGTCTTGGAGCAAAATTCAAGGCGGTACAGTAGTATGCCAAGCTGGAAATTGGCAATGTTTAAGCAAAGAACAATGCTTTAACAGAGGTAGAGGCCGAGTCGACCATTTGCGGCTTGATGAGTGTAAGCACTCTGTGTACAGCGCTTGCAAATTGGCACCCAACGACATGATCTTGCCTCTCGCCGAGATTATAAATCCTAACGACATTGCGCGCTGTTGGAAAGGAAGCATCCGCGATGGTTCAGATCGTCAAAGTAGGCGATCTACCAGATGCTACTTTGAAAAGCGTCATTACGGAACATGCGCTGCTTCCTTCTTCTTCTTCTTCGCCGCTATGTTCTGCGAGAGCATTGGTCCCAACCCAGGCGATGGTTGGATGTGACTTGGTCTGATTGGGTTCCACTCGCAAGACAGCCCAGCTTTATGTTCACGGATAGGCATGATTGATTGGCTAGGATGTTCTGTGAACCAGCACAACTCTTAACAGGCTGTTATAGCGCAATCGAACGAGTGAAGTCGGTGCTAGAGCGAGTTACAGAGACAAGAAGAGAGTGCAATAGAGAGAAATGTCGATAGCGCTGTTGCCAAGCTCTGATGCGCTTCGCACTAGTGCCACCAGTGAGAGACTGTGGGTGAGCAGACTCTTGCCAGCTTCCTAACGGTAGCCTGTACCACACCTGCAGTTGAGTCTGCATTCGGGTGTCTTGTTCCAGTTCTTGGACTGATTGCATCTGTTGGTTTTGGGGTTCAGACTGCATCTGCCCTCACCAGCTGCACACGTGCTGCGGTTACAGTTCCTGAAATCCTTGGACGTGATATAGCAATACTTCTTGCCCTTGCCCCTTGCCTCAGGCTCAAGAACCGACTGTTCGTCGCCCATGGGGCTGGCCATGATAGCAGGCAGCATAAGCATGCCCACAAGGAGCAGGGCCAAGAATCTTTTGTAGACCGTCACGAGCATTGGGAAAAGCGATGTGTCAGAGTTAGTGAGGAAGAGCTTTGAGCAGCGGCAACAGTGAATCGAAGGTGGTGTTTTTCGAGGCTGGGATGCTGCGAGCATGGGCTACTATATGGACGATGGCTAGCTGTATTTCTTGCAATCTTCGTATGTTGTGGTACAGAGCAAGAGCAACTTAGAGCTCTTTCAGCAGTGTCGCAAGCTGTCTTAGAAATCATGAGCGGTGGCTCTGTGAAGCGTCCGAAGCGTGGTCTTTGTTCATCCTTCCGATCTCGAAAGAAAAGCCGTAAGAAGTGTACCACTTGATGTTCACCGTGAGTCTGTTGATATGTTCGACTTCCCTTGGGTTCACGCAATGGTGGTGGAGACGAGCCCGCATATCATACCGACCTCAACATCCTCGATCGGAGGCACGAACGCACGAGAATACAAGCTTGTCGAGCTCCATCAGAACTCGGGATCGAGATTCTCGAGCGGGGAAGCAACATCGAGTGGGTAACGCGCGCAGAGGTAGCAATCAATGGTCCGCTTTCGCTCCGAAGCAAGCGATCAAGTCGTGGTTGGCAAGGTGAATGAGGTTGAACAAGTTTCAGTTGCCTCAAACGGACGATCCAATCTTAACGCGTACATTGCGAGATCGCTTAATCCAAGTCTCAGTACGAGTACCGTCTTGAGCAAAGCGACGTTGTCCAAACACTATTCTCACAGTCCAAGCTTCCCATGCTCCCTGCACGGACAGTTTCACAGAAGACCGGTGCTCTGGAGGGCAAAGATTCACACTGGCCACAAGCATAGATGGGAGTCAGACTATCTTTTCATCGAGACCTTCTATCGAGATGCGGCGGCTTGCTCACCCCACAACCTGTCGTGTTGCTGGAACAAGCGCGCCATGTGAACCAAAGTGTCTGGTGGGGTCTAGGGCGATCAAAAGCTCTTGAGAGCAGCAATCCTCTCTGCATACACTCTCTGACCAATCTCGTTTGTTATGCCGAAAAACTCCCATGCGTGGGGGAGGCCCTTATGCATGTTGAAGTCGACCTGAACACCTGCTTGGTGGAGACGCCTGGCGTATTCGAGATCCTCTAGCACAAAGATGTCGAGCTGTCCAACATCAATGTACGTGTCTGGCAGTCGCGACACATCCTGCACACGTGCAGGCACAGCATATTTGACAAGCTCGGCAACCTTATCGGTTCCAGGAACGCCCCTTCCGAGCAACGCAGACCAGCCGGTGACGTTGGACTCGTAGCTCCAGGCAGCCATCGGCGCGATTCGCTCATCTGGAACCATGTTGCGGTCATCGAGCATCGGGTAGATGAGAATCTGCTTGCAGAGTGGCGGTGAAAGCTTTCTGTCTCGAGCCTGCAGAGCAACGCCAGCAGCGATACCGCCTCCAGCCGACTCGCCCATCACCCCGATTCTTGCGGCATTGATTCCGAGGTCTGCAGCATTCACATTCAGCCACTCTAATGCATCGTACGCATCGTTGACCAATCCATCAAATTGATGCTCTGGAGCCCGACGATAGTCGACAGAGAAGAACGTGACGCCGCTCGCTATGGCAAGCAAGCTGATCCCGCCAGCATCTACAAATGCTTGGGCCGTCGCCGAAATCATGCCTCCGCCATGAGCATGCAGCACCGCAGCACCATGCTCCTCTCGTCCATTAGGCGCAACTTGGATAACATCGATGGTGGCACCATCTCGGGTCTTGACCTGATGAGTGGAGATGGCCACATCCTGCTTCGGTGCTTCACTAGCCAAGGCCTTAAGCCGCGCATCAATCCTGTATCGGTGAGCCTGTACATCGTGCAGAGCTGGGCGTGGGATTTGTGCTGCTATGGCAAGCTTTGGGCCGGCCTCTTGCAAGAAGATGGGGTCGAATGCGAACGAGTGTGGTTGCGACATGATTCCTGCTGTTGCTCTTGCTAGTTTTGTTGCAATGAATAGGGTTACAAGCGCGGAAGGGATGCGAGAATCACTCTTGTATCAGTGCGATAATGATGGTGGTATGTTGGTCAGTGCGTTGGCAGGGTCCTTGTTCGGAGATCCGGTATTGCAGACCCCGACTGCTGTCGAGGAAAATCGACCCGAGCTAACACCTCAAAGGCCTTGGAAACGCAGCATGCAATTCAGCACAACCACCAGTACTGTAAGCGAATGTGTCGAGCTCGCTGTAGGGAAAGCTCTGACGAGTCCGGCCTTGCTTTTGGATCACAGAGCTGGTAGCACATTCAAAGGTGGTCTCACCACAGCACGATAACCTCTCTCTGTGGGCAGGCACCAATGGATTGCGGATAAAGAGAGGTGAAATTGGACAACTCGAATCGGGCTTCTAGGTCGCTGATGAAAGTCGTTCAGTGACGAAGGGGAGCAAGACAGAAGAGAAACCGAGGGCTCGGGGATGAAAGCAACAACTTTGATGCGTGTTTGCACAGGCATCATCATAACACGAGAAGATGAAAAGAGGACAGAGACAAGAAGGGCCCGCCAAGATATAGAAAGGTAAGATGGGTCCGAGCTAGCGTGACCGACAGACTCTGATCCTGACCGGACGAGAAGGGTGTCGAGACAGCTCGATCAAACCGGACCCAGCGCTTTAGATGCTGGTGGCAGCACATCTGCAGTTCGTCTTACACTCGAAGATCGAGTTCCAGTTCGAGCTTTGGTTGCACCTGTTGGTACTAGGGTTGAGAGTGCAAACGCCGCCACCACTTCGGCAAGAGCTAGCATTGCAATCTTTACCGCTCTTGGACGTGATATAGCACGACTTGGCATCAGCATTTGCATCAGCACGAGCCGACAGAGCCGCACTCTCGGCGTCGATGGGGCTGGCCAGGGCAGCCGGCAGGACAATCATGCTGACGAGGAGCATGGCGAAGACTTTGTTGTAGACGGAGGCGAACATTTTGCAAAGTTGGCGCTTGGAGCTTTGGTGTGCGAGTGCAGTCACTGATGAGTATTGGTTGGAAGAATGGTGTCAAGTCAAGTCGAGTCCATTCAGCCGGTAGTGATTATATACAACATTCCGTCTCAGACATCCGCACCCCCCTTTACAACGATGTCTGACCGTTAGCATCCTGCCGAGAGCTCTGCTGAGCCTTTCTTGGCAGAAAAATCGTAAACGGATAAGACTGGACGGTCTGTTCTAGCGGACATTGAGGACACCATGCCAAGCTCGTCGGAGTGTATCCTGGGAAGCAGCGTGGCTTCTCGCTGAGTCACTTCGACCTCACCTGGCTCTGCGAACGTCGACAATCGACATAGCCACACAGTGACTTAAGATGGCGCTCTCGAGATACTGTAGCCGCACAGCCTCACGGTTAACGAATTCGTTTTTGAGCCTTACCATGCGCTTCCCAAGGACTACCCAGTGTCGAGGCCGACAACGGCACAGTAACCATGATCGAGTTTTTTTTTCCACGGAGGATGAAATCTAGAGTCGCCATCGCTCCGAAACTTGTATGGTACAAGCACTTTACGGAGCTGTAGCTGTTTGTGCTCTGAGTTTTGCCACGCCAAGCTTGCACTCTGAGCAGCCATGTGCAATCGAGTTCTACTGAGCTACAGCACTTGAGCAAAACGCTGATGTCTGAATCTCATCTTGCCATAGAGTAGAAAGGGGTAATGTTGAGACTAGTCGATTCATCGTCAGCAATCGTGACATTTGATGGAGTTTATACACAGCCTCTGGGGGAAAAAAGAGACTGAATTGAATTGAGTCAGGAACAGAGTCTCTCACCATCAGACTAGATCGCGGGGCGTCAATAGGTGCGCTAACAGGCAACAATTGAATTGCAGGGAAAGCGTGTGAACATGGTAGGCTGCGTTGGTCTTCATCGTTGTCATTCAGGACGATCGATCAGAGCCGGAGCGAGCAAACAAGACAAACAGAGGTAAACGGTGTGGATGTAAGATGGCGATGCATTGTTGCACAGGCATTACCGACTAGAAAAGCTTGTAGAGAGGAAAGAGATGGGAAGAGCTTGCTGGGATGTCAAAGATGACATGTTCTACTGTATGGTGGGATTAGACCCGGTCTACAGGTGAACGGTGGTGAATGGCTCAAATGTTGCCAGTACCACACCTGCAGTTGGTTCTGCATTCGATGGTGGTTTTGAAACTTCCAGCTTGGTTGCACCTGTTGGTCCTGGTGTTCAGCACACACTTGCCACCACCGGCTCGACAAGTGCTAGCGTTGCAGTTCTTGCCTTTCTTGGACGTGATGAAGCAAAATTTAGCTTCAGGAGACAGGGCAGAGTCCTCGTCGGCGACGGGAGTCAGCTCGCTGATGGGGCTTGCAAGGATGGCAGGGAGGAGAAACATGCCGACAAAGAGCATGGCGAAGATTTTGTTGTAGATGGAGGCGAACATGTTGCTAAATGAAGATCTGGGCTTTGGAAAAGAGCTTGCGTAGTGCGAGTTGTGAGTTTGAGGATGGTGTGGATGAAAATTTGGGTTCATCTGGAGGGACGTGAATATATAGACGATGTCTGGCGCCGTTGAAGTGATCTCGACACATTGCGCTGGTGAAACGGTTGAGAAGGAGAATACCTTCCCGCCCCTCTAAGAAGTCTCCACGAGCCAGAAGAGGTCCTCACCAGAGCCTGCTACGCTATTTCCCTTCGACACTGTTATAGCACTCTGACGGACCCGTTCAACTATTCCATACGAAGCAAGCGACAGCATTCGGATCATTCGACTTGTCCATTTGTGCGAGGTCGAATCACTACACATTGGTGGGGAACGAGCTGCTGCTTGACAGTCATTTCCAGGCTACGGAAGCCGGCAACCTTACGGTTTGCTTCGCAACAAACATGCGAGCGCTATCAAGCTTCGATCCTGAGAAGCGCATCAACATGTGGGAGCGGTTGTGTGTCCACGGGGATGGATCCAGATTCGGTTTCGCTCCGGATACTTGTAGATGGCTCATCCCGTCAGCCCTGGCCTTTTGAAATTCTGTCGCTTTAGCCTCTGTGAGTAGATTGACCATCAGCAATCCTGACGAAATTCTACAAGATGCTTGTGAGCCAGAGACGAAAGGGTTGGTCCAGCACTTGTCGATGTTCAGCTCTTGGAATTCCTATACTCAAGGTGACGCGGTAAGCGCGCATGCTTTGGAAACTTGGTTCGATTGTCGTAGTTGTCTTGGAACCGTTCGATTGTCGTAGTGGTTTTCGAGCTGTATGGCCATGAATCCGAAGCTCGTCCCTTGCCGGCAGAAGTCGCCGATGGCTGTGCTGGATTCTTCGTGCGTTTGACAAGTCAAGGATGCAATGGTGGGGTCAACTATCTAGGTTTAAGTTTTGTCCTCATGGCGGAGCATGGATGGATATTGGGAGTCAAAGTTATGACTCTGGCACACACACGCAGACGTGCCGATGTGGTGTGGGTGTCCGATCCTCGAAACTTTTCTCAGCTTTGAAGAAATCTATCCGTCGTCGCTTGTTTGCTGTGCGGGACGTCAACTGACACGGTTGCGTCGGAAGACAGCTCGAGCTGCTGAATCTTTTTCTGTCTACCTATGCAATCGCCGTCTAAGCTTCGCAGAGCACCGGACGCTGGAAAGTGACTGACCCGCTGTCCGAATCACATATTGTTGAATATGAGATGGGTAACAGCATCGTATCCAAAGGAGGTATACGCCAACATGAGCAAACATGGTATGATGACAGAGGGAAAAGTGCTCGATCAATACGTGCAAACGGTTGGGAAATCCTAGCCAAATCCGAAGATGACCATCGAAAGCGCTCACATCGGGTGGGTAATGCTATGATCTTTGACAACAATCCAACAGAGAAGCTGAAGGAAGATTGCAAGCAAAGGCAAAGGCAAAGGCAAAAAGCAAAAGCTTGGAAGAGCAGACGATCAACGCCCAGTGTCAAACCATAACGGATGTTAGGTCAAGACAAGCTCTTCACCGAGATCAAAGAGAACATTTCGGCCGAAAGAGAACAAGATGTTGGCTCAAGCGCGTCATTGAGAAAGGGGGGGAAAAAAAGGTCGCAGCAAAATGCGGGGTAAGTGCATGACCCTGCAGCTGAGTAGAGGTGGTGAGTGCAGTACGGAGGTGAAGGAAAGATAAGGCCTCGCTCACCGTGCACCTGACGCGGCAGATGATTGAACCTGACGGGCTGTCGTACTGCCGAAACGAGCGAGAGTTGAACACACGCTTGCCTAGGGCAGGCAATCACTCAGACTTGAAAGGTAAGAACGTGCACCACTGTTTGCAGCGTTGCCTGGCAGCTGCACTGTATCAATAGTTTGGCGCTCATAGTGCTAGATCTTTTGCCGCAGCAGCTTTAGCAATGACTCGGGGTGAGGTGCTGGATGCCATCTTGTCTGTTTAAATAGGATCGGGGTGGTTTCCGATAGCTCTGTTGCTTGGTCTACATGTCCCTCGCTTGTGCGTATTGCGCTGTACGGTGACAGTAATCAGCTCGAATTCAAACGGGATGGACCGACTTTGTATTCAAGAGAAGGTGAAAAAAAAAGCGGCAGGTGAATCGAGACAGAGTCCATGGACGGAGAGCAATGCGGTGCAATCGTGAATGTGAGCCAAGCGCGATACCTGTACTGTACTGTACTGTACTGTACTGTATTGTATTGTACTGTACTGTATTGTATTGTATTGTATTGTATTGTACTTAGCGCACATTCTCACAGCTCGAAACCAAATGGGTTGATTTGGGTTGCAGCCGCCACTTTTGAAACAGCAGTGTAGTGAGAAAGGGCTGCAGGAATTCAGAGATTCAGGATCCAACAAATGAGTTTGGGGAAGCACTGCAGACAGCAGCAACAGCGCTATTCACCATCCAGAACCATCAGCGTTCCTCCTTCGTACTTGTCCACGATTGTCCGTCTCACCTCGTTGACAATTTATTACTCTGTCGACATCAGGACGCTAGCTTCTTCTTTTTCGACATACAGGCCAACCCTATCCCTCGAAAACATTCTACTCGAGTCTCTTTGTCGTCTATCGAAAAAAAGCATTGCAGCCTCTAGCAAGCCGATCCCGAGCCTATCAGCGTTGATCCATCGCTCTCCATCTCCTCATCAGCTAAACACGCTCTGTTCTTCCGCTCGCCGCTCGCTAGCTTCATCCAGATCTACGCAGTAGCTTCAACAACTTCGCTGGTCAACGTTCTTCCAGATCTACAGGCGTCTCTAAATCCAACAATTCCCCTCAGCTTTCAAGATGAGTGTAGTACCGCTCGTCCGCTGCGAGTCCGCGGGCGCTACCTTCGCCTCCACCTCTCCGCTCTCTACTCCCGCTTCATCTCACCCATCCTCGGTCTCCGCTCATGCTAAACCTGAGCTTCCCAACGAGTTGCTCCGTCACATCTTCCTTTATTGTGACCCTGCCACGCTTTACACCACCGTCCGTGCGCTCAACCGCTCCTGGAAGCACACGGTCGAGCACGAGCTCATCGCAACTCACTTTGCCAACAAAGACTGGCGAGTCGGTCTTCGCGTCACACGCAAGCTACCTAGCACCCTCTCCGACGCTGAAGTCATGCAAGCTCAGCAACACCAAGCCGACGACGACCTGTACCGCTACAACGTTCTCAACCGTCCAGGCGCACGAGAGCCTTTCAACATCAACGCACAACCTCGTACCGTCACCCATGTCATTCCGCTCTCCTTCAAAGGCTACGATGCCCAAAACGTTTCGCTCCGATTCGACACCGATTCCACCTGGCACTCCTTGTTCCAAGTATCGCCACCGGATTCGGACGACGAAGATGCCGTCGCACCAGCCACCGCAGGCAACGATGATGATGACGACGATGACCAAGAATCCAGCACCGATGAGGACGAGCAGCAAGGTCAGCAGCAACCTCAGCCAAACGTTGGTGCCTCTACCAATGGCCGTCGTCAGCGTCGCGAGGACTTTGGTGCCGCGGCTGCTCGAGCCAGGGCTAGAGCGGAATCGGCCAGGCTTCAGCTTGACTTTGGTCTTGTTTGGCGTTTCCCAGACGACGGTCAAGATGCAGATGTCTACCACATCAAGAAAGGCGACACCGAATCTTGGGGTCAGCCCGATCCAGAGAATGGCTGGCTGAGCAGGTTCTACTGTTCCAATTTTGACACGGTCAGCTCACCAACGCCTTCCAACGCACCTTCGGGAGCAACGTCGCCCGCCATCCTCCAATCCACGCCTCTGACTCGACGTGTTCGAAGCAGCCGATTGCACTCGTCCGTCGAGAGGAGGATGCATGACGTGGTTGATGACGACGATGATGACGACTTCTCGCCTGCCCAGATGATCTGGAGTGACGAAGGTCACGAGTACATGTCGCTCGACCTTTCGCTTGGCATGGAGTTCTTCGTGCGTCGCTCGGCCCGTGCCAACCAGCTCGTCCGAAGGCTCGAGGCGGCTGCCGCTCAGGCCGAGGCTCGCGATGTCGTAGCACAGCTCACGCGCAAGCTCAAGAAGGGCAAAAATTCGGCCAGGAAATCTGGCCTGTCCAGTCTGAACCCATCCGCAGCTGCATCCGTGGCAGGCTCTGGATATGCCACACCGCTCGAGGTAGCATCTCCACCTCCTTCGCGCATGACCGCCTCAAACGATCCGCGACGTCGTGCCATGCAGAATTCGCTCGGCAAAGATCTTCACAGGGTGACATCCTCCTCCAAGCTGGCGAAGCTGGCGAGTGGCAGCTCGTCACTGAAAGGCAAGGAGACAGCCAACCAAGACACGGCGGACGAGGAGGAGCAAGGCACGAGCACACCAGAGCAGCCAGCTTCGGCGCCCAACTTCCTGGCACCATCCATGATGGCGTCTCGCTACAACTCGGTTGCACCTTCTAGACAGGGAGGCGGTAGCGTTGGTACAGGCTCATCGTATGGCACCAAATCACGCGCTGGAAATGGAAGCCGAGCAGGTGGCAGCAGCGCACCTCGCGCCACGTTCCAGGCTCATCTGATTCGCGCTGAACGCATGCCATCGCGCCCGTCCACCCCGTCGCCAGCAGCCGAGGAAGAGTCGTCGGACTCGGCCACCAACACGACCCCTTCGGATCGCGCTGGCTGGACAGGCGGCGACAAGTTTGGGCGTGGCGCCTATCGAAAGGCGCAAGAATGGTCGGATGAGCTGGATTCGGAAAAGTTCCATGATGCGCTGTCGAATAGTGGAGTCACGACACCGGTCACTTGGTCTTGGACAAGGTAGCCTCGAGCTGCTATTAGCACTTGCTCTGTCGCTCTAGTTTTGTCTTCCTGCTCTACATCTGCATTTCTTGGCCCATTCATAGTTCAACGTCCATATACTGTATGAGAATAGATCTCACAGCCTCGGTTCGACTGGCAATGTTTACATTTTCGTATTGCACTGTGTATGTGGGAGTGAATCCTGCCGCGGATACGCAGTTGCAATCATTTGTCTTGGCACTCTTCGATGTCATGGTCGAGACGAGGAGTCTAAGGGTTATGATTCACCTCTACGCACAGACCGAGATGGTTAGATCAGTAAATACGACGACGGTATGCCATACGCCTAGTGTGCCATCTCAAGCCAACGACGCACAGGACGGCAATACAGAACAGATCTGACTCCATGGCAGGGAGCATACATACATTATTACAGTACACAAGGCGGCAAGAATGAGATCTATGGATTTTCGGAGCAGCAGCCGGCGGTAAGAGTTGGGCGGTTAGTACAGTATAGCAGTGAGGGCGATTATTAAGTGCATTTTGTGCTGTATCGTAGTCGAGTCGATCACGAATCGGCTTGTGCAGTGCTGTAGGGTGTGACAGCAAGGCAGAAAAAGGCTCTCTTCTCTCTCTCTCTTTCTGAATTTAGCACAATATGTTGGAAAAAAGGGCCTATGACGCACAGTTGAAAAAATCCGAAATGCAAGGTTGATTACAATTTGCTTTTAGCTTTGCGCCCAATTCAGCTGCCATGAGTGAGTACGCGCTGCGCTGCAGTGCACTGCGCTACAAAATCCAACACAACACACACTCTCTCGTCCGCACGGTCGGTGGCCACAGCTGCAGAGAGGCGTTTCAGCTTGAGAGTCGAGTCCAATCCAATACGCAATAATGAGCCACGCCGAGCGGATTGGTTGGGTGGTTGGTTGGTTGGTTGGTTGGGTGCCTGTGCTTTGACTCGCAGATAGCAAGCAATGAATCCACATCTTCCTTCTCCTCTCTACTTCCTTCTCATCCAAAGATACCTTTGCGTCATCGCATACCCTCCCCCCTTTTCTCTTATTGCTCATATCAATAGGTAAGTGCGTGCAGCCTATCATCGGCCAAATCAACAAGCGGCAACTATGCGACGCAGCGGCATGGATCTGGAAAAACAGTCGGGTGCTGGACTTGACACCGCAACACCTTGGACGGTACCATATCGATATTCGTGCTCCTCATCGAACATACCTTCGATCAAGAGATGACGATACTACAAAATGAGGACGTTATTTTATACATGCAATGGCGACCGGGACACGCAGGAACGAGATACCTTGATAGGGATTGACTGTCGACATCAAGCCGCTTGGGTGGAAGCGGATAAACTCAACGGATTGCAACGTGACACTGACATGTTCTATGTCGTTGCTGTATTTGCGCTTTACATATCCGATCTCTTTGTGGTCTCCTCGCACTTGCACAATCTCTGATGGTGCTCCAATCTCATAGCCCTGAACCCAACTCGTCACGATGGCTGACCAGCTTACCGAGGAACAGATCGCCGAGTTCAAAGAGGCCTTCTCTTTGTTCGACAAGGACGGCGATGGCACTATCACCACCAAGGAGCTCGGCACAGTCATGCGCTCGCTTGGCCAAAACCCCACCGAGGCCGAGTTGCAAGACATGGTCAACGAAGTGGACGCTGACGGCAACGGAACCATCGACTTTCCCGAATTCCTCACCATGATGGCACGCAAGATGAAGGATACCGACTCGGAAGAAGAGATCAAAGAAGCCTTCAAGGTTTTCGACAAGGACGGAAACGGTTTCATCTCGGCAGCCGAACTGCGCCATGTCATGACCAACCTCGGCGAAAAGTTGTCGGATAACGAAGTAGACGAAATGATCCGAGAGGCCGATGTCGATGGCGACGGTCAGATCAATTACGACGAGTTTGTCAAGATGATGCTCTCCAAGTAAAACCCCTAAATCGGTCGTATGTATCCATGAATCCCCAGTCCCAAATCCAGGCGAGGCAACACAGAGATTACATTTCCCCCTCCCTCAACCTCTTGAATCATGGAATGGTCTCAACCCAAACCCCCGCCCCCGATTAAAAGTCGGCCTCATGCTGCATCTCGCTTGTGTCATAAGCGTGTGGTGAGCAAAAAAAAAAAAAAAAAGAAACAACCCTTGAATCGCACGTTCTGTGAGAGCACAGCAAGAGTGAGGAGGATCAAGATTATGGCGAAAATGATAGCTATTACAGTATTAAATACGAAACCCCATGCCACAGAGAGAGAGAGAGAGAGAGAGAGAGAGAGAGAGAGAGAGAGGGAGAGAGGGAGAGAGATTTAATCCTGATGTTCGACGGTAGTTGCGAGTCTAAGGGTGAGTTCGTAGATGGAAAACATGACTGCAGCATTGGGAACCACCCTCAACAGATGTGCGCTCAATCCTCCGTACAGAGCTGCAAACCCTTCTTCCTTATACACGAGGCGGATGGTTTGCAACAGACCCGTGTATTTGACCGGCTTGCCCGGCTCTGCGCCCTGTCGCAACCTGGTTCGCATGACCTCGTGAGGGTAGGTGATCAGACTAGCTACCAATTTGGCGACGCCCGCAGCTCCGACCATATTCGAGAGCTTGGACGTCGGCTTGCCCGACGCTCCAACACGTTGCGACGAGTTGCAAGCCTTGTCGTTGCCCATCTTCTTGAGCCTCTCGTACAGCACCCATTGAATGGTACCCTCGGCAACACCCAGGTAGCTGGCACTCATGCCTTTGTACAGCCCCTTGATCCCCTCCCTTCGCAAGATGGACAGAGTCATCTGCAACGAACTCATGCTCGGTCCGGACGACGCTTTCGAGGCGTGGAAGAAGGCGGGTTCGCCAAAGGCGCCTAGCGACTTTTTCGATCGGATCGCAGCGGCGGTGCTGAAGTGCGCCACGCCCGCTCGTGCCGTCGAGCTTGGCGCTGCAGCTGGTCTTGGTTTTGCTGCTGCTGCGTCGGTGGACTGAGATGAGGCTGCAGCTTTCTCGTTTCGACGCGAGCCGAGTTGCAGACGCGTCTTGACCACCCAGATTGGATTGGTGGCGGTAGCCGTCACCACTCCTGCCGTTGCGGCTGCACTGAGATGAACGAGCGATGTCTCTTTGCCACCATTGAAACGTTCGGCTATGAGGGTTTTGCCGTTGCCGTATGTGTAAAAGTTGATCGAACGCGCTGGAATCACACCGACAAGCGTTGGACCGAGACCACGAAAGAGCGCACGCGGCCCTTCTGTTGTGCTGATCTCCTTGAGCAGTTGGCCGGTTTCAACGAAATGATAGGCTAAGCGGCGGACATTCTGAAAGACGCCGTTGGGCGGTTGTGTCAAAGTGGTGGCGGTCTGCTTTTGTGCTGAACGCTGGCGATACAAATCCGACTGCAATCGAGTCTTGACCACATCCAATGGTGATGTGATGATGGCTCCGCACATTCCGCCAGCTCCTCCGGCAACGAAATGCAACCATCCTTTTGGTGGCACAAGCTTCGTGGGTTTGGTGGTCGCATCGGTTGTGGCCGAGGCTTCATAGCGCTGAGAAGATGATGAGGATGCAGCTTGCTGCGCCTCTATTGAGCCAAGATCTACTTGAGCTCCAGCATCGCCAGCGTTGGCCATTCGCTGAAGCTGAGCCACGGAGAGGTCGTGTGAAGTTTGCGCCCTGGCGGAGGGCAGAATAGGGGCAACAGTTTCGGTTTCGCCTTCACCAGGACTCGATGTGCCTGGATAAGGCATCTCTGTAGCTACTCAACTCTGGTCAGACAGAGAGCGGGATGAATCCGTCGTGGCGTCTTGGCTGTAAAACCGTGCGGAATTGTGTCAACTTTGGGATCGAACGCGCAAGTGCTCCGACGAGAGCTCGATGAAACGGCCAGGTAGCGAGCGTGGATTTGAGCGGAAGAGCCGATTCGTGAGAAGGTCAAGGCGATGCTGTTGGAGGTGATGATGAGCTGAATGACGAGCCAGGACGGTTACGGTTAGCTGTTGGAACAAATGCCCCGACCTGCACCAAAAAAAAAATTAGGCCTTGTACACAAATTTTCGACTTTTTCTTTTTTTTTTCTTTTTTTTTTTCTTTTTTTTTTGTCTCCGCAAATACACTCCTGGTTTTCCTCACCGACGAAGGGAACCTGCTTACAAAATGTCTGCACGTGGAGGTCGAGCACTGAGGCCTTATTGATTCATAATTAGTCAGCATGATCATATCGACCGGCTCCTTCGTCCCCGTTCGGCGATCTCGTGCGTTGCAGGTCTCTGTGAAATTTCGCTTGCTGTATGCTGTACGCTGTACGCTGTAATCTGGCATCAGCGAGCTGCAAAACTTACTCGAGCATCGAATGGCCAGACGGTCGGGAAGATCGCATTCGCCTATCCAAGTCGCCGAACCGTGAGATACAGTAGTAGTGAGTGACACCCTCGATTCCGCGCAACATGACATGCAAACGCCTCGCTTGGCCACGCAACGAAACCAACCCCATACGGTAGCATTCCTTCTCGAGAGCCCAAAGCAGGCGCGGAGTGTGTCTGATTCGGCGCTGCAAACAAATGGCATCAGGAGTTGAGCTTGACCATTCAAGGGACGCCATGACAAGGTAGGAGCCAGGACAGTAGTGGAAAGCTCTGTTACGCCTTGAAGCACTTTCTTCGTGGTCGTTGGGCTGTGCTGAGCGCAAGCACCCCTAAATTTAAGCAAGATGTGAGGTCGCCAGATCTGGACCGCAGGTGCAACTACGTAGCCAGACCGCAACCTGCAGAAGCGGCAGCAGCCCTCCCTCCACCTTGGGCTTGGGTATAGGCAGGCCGGGCAATTTCATTCTTTTCTTTTCTTTTTTGCCTACGAACCTCTGTCAAATCGAATGATCACCGGTTGCATTTGCCAAAAACGCAGCTGTCATGTCTCAGCGTGGGATTCGATGACATTTTGACTGCGGCCCCTGACCCCTGTTTGGTGTTCTGTCTATGTGGCTCCCACCCCCCCCCCCTTCCCTCTTCACGATTCGATTCACTTACCATAGTACAGTACGTATGGTACCACACGAATCTGTTGATAATCGTGGTAGGAAGCTGATGGGACAGCTAGGTGGCGCGACGAGGCTTTTGAGGTACGACAGTGTGTAGGAATGTACGGCTAAGGCTTTGTGCTCGAGGTTGAGCTTACTCTCTTGCCCTTTTGAAGCACAATCTATCTACACCGGGAGATTGACTCCTGGACTGACAGAAACGCGATGTATTATTATCATTGAAATACTGTACAAAGCTCGACAGCAACGTAGGACCCTCTCGTTCCCTTTCTGTCTTGGGACCTTGGCCTTGCTCGCCCCTGGTCCAATCGCAGCTGTCAAGGCACTGCTATATGGCATGCGAAGGATCCAAGAGTGGACGCCTGGTCTCTCATCCCGAAATTGGACGGAGAAGAAGACTCAATGAACGAGAGGAAGGCACGCTGTACGAACAGGTCCAGTCTACGCGGCGCTATGGAAGAAAAGGTGGAGGCTCGATCCGGCATTAGCGCAACATGCAAAGTGTGTTAGGAGAGCTCATTCATGGCTTTCAAGCAAGCTCCTCATCTCATGAAGCGCTCAAAAGAGGCGCAGGGGCTCGTTCGGTGACAAGTTACAAACATGCGAGCATGAGGCAGGAGCCGAGAGGGCAGGCTGGCGTGTGTGGTTGCTGCATTTGTCCGATCCTCTCTGTTTCAATCAGAGTGAATAATTACGATCTTTTGGCAGCGCAGCGAGTCGTGTGCTTTCATGCAGTAAAGACCATCATTAAATCCCAATTTAGCGTTGAAAATAATATCTCGATGAAAAATGCTTGAAAATTATTGGCAAAATCGGCGCGTCACTCCCTACTGCTCAACAGTCAAATCTACAGCACAGCACAGCACAGCACAGTACAGCACAGTACAGCACAGGAGAGATTTTCCGGCTGTGCGAGCAGAAAGTAGGCAGTCAGTCAGTCAGTCAGTCAGTCAGTCACTCAGACAGGCAATAATCAGGCAGGCACGAACAAAGAGAGAGCGCGCGGCCGAGTCGGCAGAAGCGGATGGTGACTGCATGGTGGGTTTTTTGCACTTTGCCAACTTGTGCCGCGCCCGCTTGCTCGCCGTCGGTCGATTCAAGCACACCCAAGCCGAGTCCGTCCCCACTTGCAGTTGACCCAACACTCCCGCGCTCCGATTTCAAGACCATCACTCACTCACTTACACACGCTCACCCACACCACACCACACCACACATCATCATCGATACCATCATCATCAATACCGAGCACAACACCTTCTTCACCCATATACTTGAACTCCACGTCAAGCTTCTAATCATCCCCTTGTCAGCACATCCTCTCATTCACTTGAGTTGGTATCACTGTGCTGCTATCGTCTTCATCTTTCCTCTCAAAGAAAGCTCGTCTCACTTGACCCCTCACGCGAACCTGGACCAGCCGTCTTCATCGCATCTTGCCAGTGCGCCATCCAAGCCCATCTTCAGCTTGGATTCGCCGCCGTGTGCTCGTCGCCTAGAACAAAGTCGATATCGCGCATCTAGCTCATTGCTTGCCCACCTCAGCACTCGAGGTCTCCATACTGGTCTCGTGACTCTAAGATACCAGGCTTCCCCAACCCGCGTCCATTCTCGACGATATCACGCATCTCATTCTCTCCCGCCCGTACCGATGATGCGGCCACGCTGAGCATTACTTTTCTTCGACACGTCAACAACGCCGCGATACCACGTTTACGCTCCTTCACGACCACCCTCACGAACTCTTCTGCTTGATCCTAGCACCTGGCTCGCCGCACGCGCCTGCTCTTCTTTTCACCTCGGTTCTTGATCGCATATGTCCAAGCTTGTTTGAACCTCTTTCCCATCCCTTTGCACGTCGTCCGAGGTCCTCCACACCTCTTCCAAACTCGACCTTTTACGACTACAGCGTTCAACCCACTCTGCGGCTATCGCCTCCCTCGCGTGAATCTGGAACGAGCTTTAGTAGCACTCTATTTTCCCATCCAACTCGTTCGCTCGATCCAGTTTTGACGACTCCTTGCGCACGTACCCATCGCTTGACATCATGCCGTCCGGACCAGGACCAGGCGTCCCACTCGACAAAAGGACCACCGCCTACGAAAACATCTTTGGTCGTCCCACCGCCAAGCCAAAAGGACCTCAGCCTCCAGCTTTTGGAGCTCCTGCTCAACCTGGCCCTTTTCGTGCGCCGCCTCCCAACTCATATGCCATCAATCAACGATGGAACGGCGTTCCTCCAACCGCGTACGCTCCTGGCCCCTATGCATCCAACATGTACATGGAGCCGACCATGATGATGTCCCCAAATCCGGCCGCACCAGCACCCGCGCCATCTTACTACCCATCCGCCTACCCGCCAATGCACGACGCCAGCCATTCGTACGATCCACAAGCTGATAGAAGGGCAAGCACTGTGCCATCCGTCGCTGGTGCCGATCCGAGAGCGTCCGTTTTAGGCTTCCCTCAGTACAATGGAGTCGCCGCCAGCGCAGCAGCAGAGTCCTACCGCACTTCAGCCGCGTCCACCACGCAGCCAAGCGCCCACGCCAACCAGTACGTCCATGAACACGTCAACGGTGGTGCCTCAGGCACCAACGGAGGATCTCACTTGCAATCTGGCTACTCTAATCCCAACGCCGTATCGCCTCGTGCTTCAATCATGTCGGATTCTTCCGCGTATTCGCGCGATGGCATCGGTGCAGATCTTTCGCGCGGCATGGACAAAGTGATCATCGACACGATGGACAAACCACCTAGGCTTCCCAGTTTCGAGAGCCCAAGGCCCATCGAGCAGAGCAGCTTCTGGTTCGGCGAAGGCGACAACAACCGCACCCCGACGAGTCCAATGTCTGTAGCAAGTCGCAAATTGAGCAGTTTCGGCTCGCAGGGCCAAGCTGCGCAACTTGCCGTGACATCGGCCAAGGCCCCTTCGCCGCGCGTCGACGCAAACAGCAACGGGCACGCGTCATCTTCGGCAGATCCGCCAACCGACGAATTTCAGCAAACGGCGTCGCATGATCAGGAGGTGTATTCGAACGCCTTCTTCGAGAACCTGCTCGGCTCCCGTTCGCCTGCCTCATCTATCTACGGCGGCGATGGGCGAAGGAGAGGCTCGATGGAGTCGGATCGACAATCTCTCGCCGGTTCCATCTACACCCTTCCAGGTGCACAGAATGCCCCGTCGCGATCCTTTTACGGATCCACCACCACCTTGCCTCAGAACGCCGCGGGCTACTTTGCTGGAGGCTCGGCGCTTGGTACCATGACTCCTTACAACATGGCTATGGCTTCCACCTCGGTCGTCGCTCCAACCGCAGGATGGGATCGACCACCACGCGCACGCACCACTTCTACCGCCACTCAAGCCGCACAGGCTGCCTATGCGCCCAGCTTTGCAAATCACCAGGCAAGCATCGCATCGCGATACGACGAGGCGAGCGAAGCGACCGCGAGGGGCGACCACCGCTCGTTGTCGTTTGGCCAAAGCGCTGCGTCGAGGATTTCGTTCATTGCACCAAACTCGCCACGAGACAGCATCACAGGAGGCCAGTCTCCAGCAGCCACCACCAGCCGAAAGGGTCCTCTTGTCTACCCGGCCATGCTGTCCAAGGTAGCAGAAGCTTTCCGATCGCGCGTCGCGCTTTCCGAACGTACCAAGGACGGCCTCACCTACAGCGACGCTTTCGACGGGCGTGAGGCAGTGGACAAGATTGCCTACATTATCAAAACCACCGACCGAAACCTTGCTCTGCTGCTCGGACGTGCGCTCGATGCGCAGAAGTTCTTCCACGACGTCACCTACGACCATCGATTGCGCGATTCCGCCTCCGAAATCTACCAGTTCAAGGTGCGCGTGCCTACATCCGGCTTTGGCGTCGAAGGAGGCTTCGACGACGACGCTCGTCGGGGTTCGGCTCCTTCGATCCCAAGCCGAGGTGACTCTGCCACCAGCCTGGGTCCAGAATCGTCCGTGTCTTCTTTGACATCCAGCAGGCGGCCGGCTTCCACGATGCGATCGCCGGCGGCAACCACCCCAGCGACTTCCATCTACAATGGAATGCCTTCGGGCTCGGCCATTGAGGACGATGACGACGACGATGCTCTGCCAACGGGTGTCTTCACGCTGCTCACAGACTGTTACTCGCCGACGTGTTCTCGTGATCGCCTCTGCTACAGCATCGCCTGTCCCAGAAGACTCGAACAGCAGGCAAGGCTCAATATGAAGCCGCAGCCGGTTCTCAAACGCAGTGTCAGCAAAGAATCGATCAATGACACCAAGGAGCGTGGTGCCTTGTGGGCGGAGTCCGTATCCAAAGAGGTGTTCGACAGCCTGACCGACACCGAGAGAAAGCGACAGGAAGCCATCAACGAGGTCGTCTACACCGAGCGCGACTTCGTGGCCGACATGGAATACCTGCGTGATCTTTGGGTCAAGCCACTGCGCACGTCGGATGTCATCCCCGAAGATCATCGCGAAGACTTTGTCACCCAAGTGTTTTGGAACGTGCTCGAGATCCATGCCGTCAATGCCAAGATGGCGGAGCTGCTCACAAAGCGCCAGAAGCAGAGTGATGTCGTCGACAGAATCGGTGATATCTTGCTGGAGATGGTCCCTCACTTCCAGCCATTCGTCAAGTACGGTGCCCATCAGCTCTACGGAAAGTACGAGTTCGAGAAGGAAAAGTCATCCAACCCGGCCTTTGCCAGGTTTGTCGATGAGACCGAGCGTCTTCCGCAGTCCCGCAAGCTCGAGTTGAACGGCTACCTTACCAAGCCAACCACGCGACTTGCTCGATACCCATTGCTACTTGAACAAGTTAACAAATATACCCCTGAAGACCATCCAGACAAGCAGACGATTCCGAAAGTCATCAAGATCATCAAGGAATTCCTCACCAAAGTCAATGTAGAGACCGGAAAGAGCGAAAATCGATTCACGCTCGCTCAACTTGACCAGCAGCTCGTCTTCAAGCAGGGCGAAGCCGTTGATCTTCGTCTTCGGGACGAGCAGCGAGAGCTCGTCTTCAAGGGCCCACTCAAGAAACGCGGAGGTACGCAAAGCGAGAGCGCTGAATTGCAAGTCTTCCTATTCGACCATGCGCTCCTCATGGTCAAGCCCAAGATGGTCAACAAGCATGAACTATACAAGGTCTATCGCAAACCAATTCCGCTCGAATTGCTCATCGTCACCGTCTATGATGAGGTTCCGACAGGCAAAGGCAACTCAACGCGGCCCAAGTCGGTCATGTCGCGCACGTCGACTGGCACCCGTTATAGTGCTACCCCGGGCACAGCACCCAAGCAGGACGCGAAGACGGGCTATGCTCTTACGTTCACCTACCTGGGCAAGAAAGGGTATTCGATGACGTTGTGGGCAAGCACCTTCGTCAGCCGCAAGAAATGGTTTGAAAACATCGAGTCGCGCCAGGAGATTCTGCGTCAGCGCAGCAACATCTTTGACACGATCACGCTTTCCGAGAACTTCTTCCTTGGACCGAACCGTGTCAATTGTTCCGTACCTTTCGATTTTGGTCGCAGGATCATCTACGGTACCGACGACGGCGTCTATCTCTCGGATTTGCGCGAGAAGGCGCGGCCACCGACCAAGGTTTTGCCACTGCCTGGAGTCACGCAGGTCGATGTGCTGGAAGAGTACCAGATCCTCATCGTGCTCGCAGAGAAGTCCGTCCACACCTTCACGCTCGACGCTCTGGATCCATCTGATCCCATGGGCTCATTGAAGCGCGGTCGCAGGATCTCTTCGCACACCTCGTTCTTCCGAGCAGGCATCTGCCTGGGACGCACGCTAGTCTGCGTCGTCAAATCGAGCTCTCTGTCCTCGACCATCAAGACGCTCGAGCCGATCGAGCAAAACGTGCGAGGCAAGAAGCAGCCCACGTTCAAGAAGTTGTTGCAAGGTGGACAGGACACGTTGCGTGTGTTCAAGGAGTTCTACATCCCCACCGAGTCAAGCTCGATCCACTTCCTCAAGACCAAGCTTTGCGTGGGCTGTACAAAGGGTTTCGAGATTGTGGATCTCGAGACCCTCGATACGCAGGGCTTGCTGGATCCTGCCGACACTTCGCTCGACTTTGTCCATCGCCGCGAGAACGTCAAGCCCATCGCGATCTACCGCATTTCGGGCGAATTTCTGCTGTGCTACGACGAGTTTGCTTTCTACGTCAACAAGAATGGCTGGCGAGCCAAGGGCAACTGGATCATTCACTGGGAAGGAAACCCGACCTCGTTCGCCTATCATCACCCTTACGTGCTGGCATTTGAGCCGAGCTTTGTCGAGGTGCGCCACGTCGAGACAGGTGCGCTGCACCAGGTCATCACCGGTGTCAATCTGCGATGCCTGTTCGCCGATGTGCCTCCGCCGGCGCCAAGCGTTCCAAAGCAGAATGCACAGGCGGTGGCAGCGATGCGGGCCAACTCGTTTAACGCGGCCATGATGGGTGGGTACGGCCGTCCGATGCCTATGCAGAATGGCATGCCCCCGCCGATGGCCTTCCCCGGAGCTCGACCAGGCTTCCCACCCGTGGCCAACGGCGCCGTGGTTCCGGGAGCGCCGCCAGGTATGGCAGGCTTTGGCGGGATCCGGCCAGGAGCTCCTCCGACCATTCGACCTGGTCCCCCTCCTTTCCCAGGCGCACCCGGACCGCCCCCTATGGCTCATCCAGCCGTGCCGTATCCGCCCGCACCAAGGCCGCCAATGCCATACGGATTTGCGCAGCCGCCCGCGCCCAGACCGCCAGCGGTGCAGCGCAACCCAGTGTGGGAGTCGGTGGCGGCGAGCCGCAACCAGATTGTGTTTATCGGCGATACCACTGTGTTTTGCGTGCGTCTACATTCGGAGAAGGACACGAGCAGCAGTGGGTCCGTGTCGCCTTCGGGTTCGTCGATCAAGAGCTGATCTCGACGCTTGGCAAGCGGGACTTTGCCAGGCTGAGAAGGCCGAGCGCACGTGAGCTTGACGCTGAGGGGATTATGACCTCCTTTAATCACTCTGTACATCATGCATGCAATTTGTTTCATCTCCGTTTCAGTGTTCGATGCTGTGTCGGTGTGTGACGGTTTGGGGTGGAGGCCGGAATTGTTGGCAGCTAAGAAAGTGCTAAATTGACGCAAAGATGTTTGATCGTATTTCTCAGAGAAGAAGGAAAAAAATGATGCAGAAAAGTCTTTCGCACGTGTCAAAAAAAAAATTGAAATTGTGTTAGTCGGATTGGTTCGGAGGCGGAGTGGATCTCGTGCGGGAGTAAAGGTGAATTCGGTTCCGCTGAATTGTGGATCTGAAGAAAGGCTCGGATTGCGCACACCAAACTGGCGGTGTTGAAGCGCCATCGCGGATCGTGACTACTCTCATCCACCTAAGACCTTCATCGTATTCTCAAGTCGTATAGCAATCATGCGCGCTTCTCAGGTTCAGTTCTCGGGCATGCCTACGGGCAAGAAATACGTAAGTCGTCACAGTTGCTGATGGAACAGCGATCGCGATCGGGTGGAGAAGGGTTAATGTTGTTAGCAGTAAGGTCGATGGTGGTTTCCTCGAGCAACGACAATGGAAGCAAATCGATTCAGGAGGAGGATTGACAAGGTCGTACGAGGGATGTTCGGCTGGTGGGCGTAGGACAGAAGGAGAGCAAGATCGGAGACGTTGAAAGTTGGACGAGATGGTGATGTTCAGGGATATGCATTCGCTTTTTGGGTATGGATTATAACTGACATTATATGCTTTTCTCGTAACATCTCGACCATCTTCCACTCCCATGACGGACTCCATCGTGTCTGTATTCGAACGAAATGCTACATCACTCTCGACTTGGTCCTGGGCGAATCTGCAACCCGAACATTCGACTCGGCAATTCGACCTCTTACTATCGCAATCACCATGACATCGTCCCGCATTGATTCATTCCATTCATCGCGCGATACCGTTCAACAACGATCAATACATCGGTTCCCATCCTCCGTCCGCCGAACAACGCTGCAACGTTTCGCCTACTTTTCCGTGCACACTGCCGCCCAACCTCGCTCTGCCATTTTTCAACCCGCCATTTGACGACTCCAGATGGGCTGGTGGGGTGACATGGGCGGTCCAACCCAGCGTGGAATCATCCAGTACGCCGTTTCTCCCTTCCAGCAGAACGCCATGAAAGGTGCGCTCCACTCGTACGCCTTCTACGGCTTCAAGCGTATCATGCAGCAGGCTCCTTACTTTGCCCTCCCCTTCGCCGCCGCTTACGGCCTCATCGCCTGGGCCAAGGAAAAGAACGCTTACTACAACTCAAAGGCCGGTCATCTCGAGCACGGCCACGACGAGTAAAAAAAAAAAAACTTCCTCGCACTTCAGCTAGATTTAACCCATCCGTCGTAAATTGCATAGCCTTCTCCAACCTTTTCCAGCTTTCAGCGAGTGTGTCGTAGCCACCGCTCGTATGTGATCTGCTCCTCTGTGCTGACAGTTTGAAATCACATTCCAAGATGAACACAGCGATACGGTCGGGCAGAGCAACACCGTGAAAGGCAGAATCACCGCTTCTCTCGCCTTTCCTCCAACTTGCCAACCACCATCTCGACCCCTTGCACATGCCCGTTAGGATTACACTCCCGTCCTTCCCCCCGCCCCCAATGTGTTGTTGGGCCATAAAAGTCCACGCCTATACGAAGGAGGAACAAACAAAAAAAAAAAAAAAGATGTGTTCCCTGCCGGGGAATCGAACCCCGATCTCAGCTGAGAGCTTTTGACGCAACGCTTACGCAATGAAAAAGCCGTATCTTAACCATTAGACGAACAAGGAGAATTACACAGATCGGGGAAAAGAACAGTCAATATAAGCCAGATACAACATTCGGGTCAGTTTAGACGCTACGATGGCGATTCTGAAGCACGTGTAACACGGGATCCTTTGGTGTCGATGATGTCCCCCAGAAGGACCCGGAATTGGATCTATCCAACGACAGTGCCTTCTGGAAGACATTCGCTTCCTTCACAATAACCCGTCTGCAGCCTTGCTTCCAAGGCGGAAAGAAGGCGCAGCTTTCACACCGCTGCCAGCGAATTCCTGGCTCACAACACGCTCAAGTTGCAGAGGAATTCCTTTTTTTTTATATCAACCTTCTTGGATGTGACGGTTTAACACTTTTGCTGGAAGAGGCTAGCTATTCATCCGTGTCGCATCGGTTCGTATGTCGGCAAAGACGTCGAAAACGCATCGATCGGCTTCTTGGTCGAGACGGAATGGTGGCGTGGAGGTGGTCAAACTTGTGTGTTGATTCTTTCTTGTCGTAATTGCGTCTTGAGAACAGAGTGGATGTGGATGTGGGGTGATGATGGATGGACGACGTATGCAGGCGAAGTGGAGGAATGAGCCACTTCGGCATCGGCCACGTCTACTTTACCCCCCCCCGGCGACTGGCTCATCCGCCTTGCCCCACATCCAAAAGCCCATGACATTGCGCATACAAATCCTTCAACTCATCTTGATAAACCCTTCAGAAACACTTCAACTCGCTGTCAAGCCAACATAGCCAAGATGGCAGTTCCAACAGGTGTGTACCGCAACACGCTCCTCAACGCCGTGTACTTTGGACCAGGCACGCTCGCTTCCTCGCTGCCTACTGCCATCGAGACGCTCAATCTCAAGAACAAAAAGGCGTTCATCCTCACGGGCAAGTCGCTCGCTACCAAGACCGAAGTCATCAAGAAAGTCGAGGCCATCCTTTCCGCTAAAGGCTACTACTCGGGCGAGACGTATTTCGACATTGGCGAGCACGCTCCTGTGGCGGGCATCCGTGAAGCCGTTGAACGCATCAAATCGTCCAATGCGGATGTCATCGTAGCCGTAGGCGGAGGCTCGCCCATCGATGCTGCCAAAGCCGTCAGCTTCTATCGACACCAGGAGCATTACGGCGAAGACAGCGCACGCAATCCGCTCACCGACCCAAACCTTTTCATCCCCACCATCGCCATACCGACCACCTTGTCCGTGGCGGAAACCACGCAGAATGCCGGATTCAAGTCGCAAGACGGGCACAAGATCGGTGTCTCGTCACGAAACCTTGTGCCTCGGGCGCTCATCTACGATGCCGAATTGACGCTCGATACACCGGAACGACTGTGGCTTTCGACGGGGATCCGAGCACTGGACCATGCCATCGAGTACCTCTATCGACCCGACACGCATCCTCTAATCAAGCCCAGCGTCCAGTCTGCAATCCGTGATCTGTTCACCTACCTTCCGCAGTCCAAGCAAAACCCCAAAAACGTCGCGCTCCGCCAACACCTCCAGCTGGCATGCTTCAACTCGCTCTGGCCCGAATCCCGCATGGGCGCGCTGGGACTCTCGCACAACCTCGGCCATAAACTCGGTGCCACCTACAACATCTCGCACGGCATCACCTCATGCCTCACGCTCGCACCAACGATCAAGTTCATCGCAACATACAAAGACACCCCCCTGGCACACCTCCAGAGCCTCGCAGAAACCCTCGCTTTCATCCCAGCCCCCTTCAACCCCTCTCCCTCCCCGCTCCCTTCACCATCCACTTCCATCCCGGAGCACCAACTCAGACGCAACGCCGAATCCATCGCCACCGCAGTCCAGAAACTCGTAGACGCGTTGGACCTCCATTCCACACTCAGCCAATACGGCCTATCCAGGCAAGAGGTAGATGTCGTCGCCACCAAGGTCACCGGCGAAGACAACAAGGGATCCGAGTATTGGAACGGCGTCAAAAACGTCCTCGACAGCGCGTACGACTGACTCCCACAGCAGAGGCTGTGAACCGGCCCGCTACGCTGGTCAGTCAGTCTCTCTCTCTCTCGTCAGATCCATGAACTGCCGTCATCAGAATGCAACGTGTGTGCGAGATGCGAGAATGCGTATATTTTATAGCTGGACTCAATCTCCTTAGCGTTGACATGGCATTGGCTCCGTTGCTTACCATGCTTGGATCTACTCGTCCAGATCCATCCCATCGCTGCCCTTGGACTTTCTCGCCCTGAGCGACTTCATCCTCTCTTGCCTCGGCGAGTCCTTTTCCGCCATCAACGTCTCTTTTCCTTTTCCCTGTTCATCCTGTAACGTCGCGCTCGGCGGCACGTCTTCGTCTTCGCTGCTGCTATCGCTCTCGTCTGCTCTCAATTTCAGCTTGCTGCCTACTTTCGCCCTGCTTGGCTTGCTTGGCGTTTCGGTCTGTGCCGGCGTTGTTGGCGCCGAACTCTGTTCTCGGTGAGCGCTGGCATTGAAGGGGGAGCCAACGGGCGCAGAACTCGGCCGCCGCGTGTTAAAGTGTCCGCAGTGCGGACAGATGTACTGAACTTCGTTGAACTCTTCCCTGAGGGCCAGACCGTTGTGTGCGTGGCAACGAGCGCAGATGAGGGCGTATTTCTGCTCGGGTCCCATGCTGGCTGGGTCGCTACCGAGGATGGCGTCGGCAAGCTTGTCCATCCACGTCTTCGGCATCGGTGGCATGGGCACGGGCGTAGGTGCGGGACGGATACCTTGTTGACGCATGAGAGCCATGCGTTGTGCTGGCAGAGCTGCGGCTTCGGGAGTGCTGGGTGCGGCAGGCGCGGGAGCGCCACGCTGCGGGGTGGTGTTGGCGCTTCCGGGAGCTGAGGATGGCGAAGCGTTCTTGACGGAAGGCGAAGCCGACTTGGACCCAGGCTTGCCTTTGGTGGGCGTCGAGACTTCTGTGGGTACAGGCGCTTTCGGTCCGCTCTCGTCGTACTTCTCCAACAGCATCCGCAGATGGTCGTACTTGGTTGCGCGCTTGATCTCGTCGATCTTTTCCCTCTTCTGCCTCTTGAGGTCGATGAGATGCTTCTCCTCCGCCGCACCAATCCGTTTGTACCACCATTTAACGATCCTTCGCGTCGAGATGATTAGTACCGGACTGGCCAACACAGGAACCCACACCAGCAGCGTCTTGGTATCCGTCCATCCTCTAGCTCGACCCTCTCCAAGGTGATGAGGAGGCCTACGTAGATTGAGCAGGCCGAAGAACCAGCACGCAAACGTGTAGATCGCCCAGAGCAGGAACGCCTGCAGTGTCAAGGTGACCGAGGCGCGTCTCTCTCGGAGCCGGATCTGGGTGAGTTTCGACTGAACCTCCTGAATCTCGGTCTCGAGGCGCGCGAGGACGGTTTCGTAATCGGTTTCGCGGTTGGCTCGCTTCCATGGAAGGAACGAGCCACTGACAAGAGCGTTGAAGACGCCCATGACACGATTAATCCGGAGGAATGCGCAGCTGCGATGAAGGTCGGATGAAGCGAAGGATGACGAACAAAACGGATTGGCCGATGCGTGCGTGCCATGTCCTAAGCCAATCGGTCGCGTGTGTGTGTGTGTGTGCGTGTTGCTCTCTTTCCTTGCAGCCAGTGACGCAACCGGCTGCAACCATCATCAGATCTAGGTATCGACCCCTACGTTTCGATACTTGGTTCAAGTTCCTGCCTAGCTCCAAACTCTCTCCCCCTCTCAGACGAGCCGACGACGACAAGACAATCACACAGCCGAAGTAAGCATTTCAACCGCAGCATTTAATCTGATTCCACGCGCATACAACGTGCATTCAAATTTAAATGCCCGTTCCAAACCCACCCGAGGATGGGGTCCCTGACCCTTCCCCAACCAATGCTGCTCCAGCGGCAGGCCGCGTGGTCCGATTTGCCGAGCCCGGCGACGACCCCAATGATCCAGGCGTCGGAGGTTCTCTGATTGAGACCGCCCTCCAGCCCAAGACAGCTTCCGAGCTGCTGGAGGAGCTCAAGCGTCTCCACCAGGAGCCCCGATACCACAAGACCAAGGGCCTATCGCTCATCGATCGCATCCTGGGCCAGGTCCTCATCCTGGAGACCAAAGCCGACTTCGGCAAGGCCATCCAGGACCTCCGAAACGACTTCCAGCTCCACACCGCGGAGGTGAAAGCCGGAATCGGAGGTGTCATGCGTAGCAGCGCCAAAACCTACGCCTCTATCGCTAAAAGAGGCATCAGCACCGCCCCAGGCCAACAGCTAGTGGCCGAGCAAGTTTCCGATAGGACCAACCCCAAGAGCGACCTCGGACGCCAGCATCGGGTCATCCTTAGCTGCAAACACCTACCAGCCGATTCTGTCACCAATAAAGAGTCGAACCTTCGCCTTCTCGAGCGAATTTCCCCCGCCCTCCAAGCAGCCACTGGCGTCCAAGCGGCAGAGATTGTCCGCCTCGCCAGCAAAGACATCGCAGTTGTAGTCGAAAGCAGCGACCTGGCTGATTCTATCCTGACCAAACCTGACGATTGGGTCCAAGCGGCTTTCCCGTTCCAAGACCAAGCCCCCAAGCTAGCCAGGCCTTCCATTCTGGCCAACCGGGCCTTTGTCGTTCACGGCGTCCCCACCACCCCAACCACGGACGGCGTGAGCCAGGAGAACCATCTCCAGGATGTCATTGCGCAGCTGGAGTCCGACAACGGCGTTAAGATCCGCACCGGTAAATGGGCGGTACCCGAGCACAGGCTCCGCCAACGTCGTTACTCTTCCCTCATCCTCGAGGCGGACAGCAAGGAGGACCAGGCGAGAGCGCTATCTCACAGGAACTTCAGTCACCACAACCGAATCTTGACTGTTGAGCACTACCGACCACCCAGCAGCAGACCACAGCAGTGTCACAACTGCTACCGTTTTGCCCACGTCGAGCGGAACTGCAGAGCTAAGCCGGTCTGCGGCCTCTGCGCCGGCAACCACCGCACTGGGGAGCACAGGGCATGCGGGCCCTGCCTGCTCCCTGGCCGGGGCGCCACCCCGGGCCGAGCCTGTTCTCACCAGGCCACCCGCTGCAACAACTGTGGACGGTCACACGAGGCCTTCAGCGACCTCTGTGAAATCCGCAACGAATACTTTGCCAAACACTCCTCTTCAGCCTTCGCCATCTGATCTCCATGAAGATACTGCAACTCAATACACACAGATCGCCAGCTGTCTTACACAGCCTCCTCAACTCCCCCAACACTGCCGACTTCGACTTCTTACTTATTCAGGAACCTTTCGCACTTTTCAACAACATGGTCTCGCACCCAGATTGGCTTCAACTTGCTGACCCGGCCAACGTCTCTTGGTCGCCGATCTGCGGTGTCCTGCACCAATCCACCGATCTACCAGATCGCCGGAGGACGATGATCTACGCACATCGCAGGGTCAACCCCAGCACCGTGCGCGTCGTCAACCTCAACCATCCAGACATCCTAGCCGTCCTCTTCACCGTTGAGGGCCTCTTAGACCCCATCCTCCTCTGCAACGTTTACAACCCTCCAGCCACAAGCGACACTGCGCCAATCCTCACTCACCTCCTCAACGCTTACACGACTCCACATCGCCTCGTCATTGGGGACCTCAACGCCCACCACCCGCTCTGGGAGTCGGACGTCTCAAGGGCCACGCCGTCCGCCGACGCTATTTTGGCCGCCTTAGGCCCATACGACATGCACCTTGCCACACCTGCCGACCTGGGCACCTACTTAGCACCTAGCGGCAGGTGCAGTACTATCGACCTTGCATTTGGCTCACCCAGCGCGGTCTGTGCCGTCCGCCAGATCTCCAGACAAGAGGAGGACCACGGCTCCGACCACTTTGGTGTGGAGGTCTGGCTAGACTGGAGCGCTCCCACATCCAGTCCCATTCCCCCCCGACTACGGCCAGAGCACCATGAAGCGTTTGCAGTGCAGGCAGCCAGGACCTGGGCAGGCATAGGGATCAACACGCCGCAGCCAGCCACGGCCGAGGCGGTGGAGGCGGCAGCGGAGTCCCTTGTGCGTGCTATAACCACGGCCTTAGCGGCTACCTCGACCCCCGTCCGTCTGTCACCACGCAGCAAGCCGTGGTTCTCATGCGAACTACACCGGGTCAGGAGCACGGTCCGCAAGGCAAGAAGGCAAGCTATGGACGGAGTCATTGAAGTCACGGCATACAGGGAGATGCAAAGGCAATACAAACAGGCCATCCAAGTGGCCAAAAAGGAAGCTTTCAAGAGGAGCTTCGCTGAAGTGGGAAGCCCGCAAGAACTCTGGAAACTTGCCAAGCTCAGCTCCGGCGGGGCTAACCTCGCCAAGATCGCCACCCTCCAGTCCCCAGGCGGAGCAGAGGCGTGCTCTCAAGCGGAAAAGGAGCAGGTACTTGCCGATGAGTTTATCATCCCTTCCCGCCCCGGCGACGGGGATGGCACCCCGCCTGTCGATCACCCCGTCACCAGCACCGCCCCTCGCCGTGGTCCCCAGTTCAATTGGCCACCCATCACTCGTGAGGAAGTGGCCCGCCGTATCGCCAAGGCCAAATCCCGCTCTGCTCCTGGCCCCGATGGGATATCGTGGGTGCACGTCAAGGTACTGGCCGAGTTCTGGCCGGAATTCACCAGCATCTTGGCTCAGCTTTTCAACGCTTGCCTCCTCGACGCAGGACACCACCCTTCCACGTTCAAGACAGCGACAGTAGTTGTCCTCCGCAAACCGAGGAAGACCGACTACTCTGTGGCGAGTGCTTACCGCCCGATTAGCCTCCTACCAGTATTGGGCAAGCTTCTCGAGGGCATTGTCGCAGCGCGAATCATCGCTGAAGCCGAGTCGAACCACAGACTCGTCACACCGATGCACTATGGCGGACGACCTGGCCGGAGCACTGGTGACGCACTCCTACAGATTCACAACTTCATCAGACACGCACTTAGGAACAAACAACACTGCGCCGTTATTGCGATGGACGTGAAGGGGGCTTACAATGCAGTACAACCAAGGACGCTGCAATCGGCACTCACGAAAGCCGGCCTACCGCAGTGTGTGACTCGATGGGCCTCCTCGTTCATGACTGGGAGATCCGCCCAGTTACGACTCGAGCGCACTTTCACAGGCCCGCTCCGAAGCACGGCCGTGGGCCTCCCGCAAGGGTCGCCGATTTCCCAGCTGTTTTGGCTCATTTACAGCCGGGGCATGGTGGAGATCAAGCCCCAGTCCAAGGTGCTTTCCATTGGCTGGGTTGACGACAAGACCCTGCTCGTGCGGGGGGGCCTGGCGGATATCCAAGACAGAATCGATAGCGCCCTCACACCAGCCCTGGAATGGGCTGCCCAGAGTTCGGCCGTCTATGACGAGGGTAAGTCCGGTTACTTTGTCGCCGCGCCAGGTGGAGCGCCTGTCAGCCTTGGCGACCTGAACTATGGTAACTTTAGGCTCGTGCGGAGAGAGGAACTGAAGATCCTCGGACTTACGTTCAACGCCAGGCTTACCTGGAACAAACACGTGAATGAGGTCCACGCAAAGGCCAGCAACGCACTGGGCTCCCTGCTAGCCTGGGGCAACCGACGTTGGCGATTCAACCTGGCACAGCAACGGCTGTTGTACACGGCTGGAGTCCTCCCCATCATGACCTACGCCTGCTCAGTCTGGCACCGTCCAAAGCGAGCCTCCAACCTCATCCGGCCCCTTCTCACAGTCCAACGAAGTGCGGCTATACGTATCACAGGCTGCTTCAATTTGACCTCCACCGACGCAATCAACTTCGAGGCAGCCCTCCTACCACTTGAGATTGCCTTGGAGTTGCGCGCAGGCCTGGACGTGGTCCGGCTACTCAGCACCTCGCCCCAGCACCCTTGCCGGGCGGCCATAGACAGAGCCCTCCGCCGCCATCCCAGCACACAACCGGGTGCGCTCCATATATGGATTGCGCATTGGCAACTGCACGAATACAGCCCACCACTCCCAAAGCTCGCCAGGCAATCCCCGTTCCGTCCTCTCCCCACCATATCTATTTCGGCTTCCAAGGATGAGGCCGTGGCCCTGCACGCGAGCCTCACGGTGGGGGCCAGGCCTGATCAAGACATCGCCTACACGGATGGGTCCCTCAAGGCAGGGGCGGCCGCCTTATCGTACTACCTCCTCCGAGGCACGACCACGGTTGAGTACGCCGAAGCAATCGGGCTAGGCTCTTCCGTCTTCTGCGCCGAGGTTCTCGCTCTCCAGCGGCTCCTCAGCCGAGAGTCGCTCCGTCCTGGCGCAACGATCTTCTGCGATAGTCAGGCGGCGGTCAAGGCTGTGGGAGGCGGTCCCTCCACCGATCACGACGTGGCGGAGGTACAAAGGCTAGCTTCCGAGGCATCAGCTATGATTGTGTGGGTCCCGGGGCACGTCGGGGTCCCTGGCAACGAAAGGGCAGACCAACTGGCCCAGGATGCGGCAGCCTCCAATGGCGAGCTCCGAGCACCTCATGCTGAGCCCACCGTCCTCAGGCGCAGCCTCAAGGAGAGGGCGCTGGCATCTTGGCACATCAGCTGGTCCAGGTCCACCAAGGGAAGCGGGTTGCGGGCATTCAATTTGCTCCCGCTCGGGGGTACCAGACGGCTCTACAAGGGCCTCAACAGAAGACAGGCATTGCTAATCGCCCAACTACGGACAAATCACATTGGCCTGGGCGAGTACCTGCACCGACGGCGAGTCCCTGGCCAGTCCGGCCTCTGCGATCCATGTGGGGTCTGCGACGACCGCGCCCACTTGCTGAGATGTCGGAAGCTCCAAAGCGCCAAGGCAATCCTAGAACGGCAGCTCGTGGAGGCCAGGGCCCTCCGGCCCGGCAGAGCCCTGGTGTCACTACGCGCCTTGGCCAATCGGGCGGATTGGGTCAAGGAATTGGCCGATTTTCTGGCGCAGCGGCTCTAAGCAATACTCCGCCTTCCGAGTTTCAGCTTTTTCGCGCGCTTTTCCCCGCCGCGCTTGGTCATCACATCTTAGCTCACCACCACCACCATCACGTCCACGCTCAACACCCCCAGCCTCTCGGACAACGCACAGTCACCAGCACCTGACCACCCCACCCCATCCCATCCACCATGCGATCACCATCATCGCAGTCCGCCAAGGCCCATCCCTGCCCGCCGTTGGCAGCGCCCAGCAAGGCCAAAGTGGCCCACTCTCCCCGCCTTCCACCATCACCACCTCTGGGCCTTCCATCCAAGCGGCGAGCCCCGGCCGACGCTCCGCCAAACACCAAAATCGGCAAAGAGGGCCTCAGCAACCTAACCTTTCAACACCCCGAGTTCCAACTTCTCCAGGACGACTTCAGCATCTTTTGCCACAAGGCCGAGCCTCTAAGGGTCGGCGAATCGGGTTACTGCGAGTGGAACTGGTTAACGGAACCACCTGCATCGGCCAAACGGCCGCGACGACCGGCCCAAAGTCAGAAACGATTGAGGCGTAAATAGCGCCACTAAGGCAGGAGTTGTCTCACCCGCCCACTCGTGCGCTGGCCGAAGTAGTCTAGCCATCACTCGACCTTCCTACGTCCTTGTCCTCTCTCATTTACCGCCTCCCCCCCTCTCCTTCACCCTTTTCCCTTTTCCCTTTTCCCACCTTCTCACCTCACCCCTTCTCCTTCCCACCCACTCACCTAGGCGCCGCTACCGCTACGGCGTCAGCCACAGTCATTCCAAGCACGCTCTTCCGTCTTCTCTCTGCTTTTCCGCATAGCATGCCAGTCCTGCGCATTTGTAAGCACCAGTCAGCATTGTTTTTCAATTCCCGCATGGGCCAAGGGCCTAGATCGGCGTATGATTTAAAAAAAAAAAAAAAAAAAAGACGCAACCGGCTGAATTGGGCAATCCCCTTCTCAAAGCGCGCCTCCAAATCCATAGAGTAGTGTAGTAGTGGCTCTGCTATTGCAAATTTGGAATTTCACAACTCAGCCAAATCCAACCGAATCCTTACTCACTGACAAGGTATACACGCGCTCACTCACACCAGTCGCAGCGCTCATTGGAGCAAAGACTATCGAATTGCTAGAGCTTTCGGAGTCGAGGTATACAAGGTGCCTCTAGCGTCAAGGACCGCTCCCACCGTTAAGGATGAGAACAAGGACCGAGCTGAAAAGGCGATGCGAAGTAGATGGGAGATTACGAGAAGCAAATTACGAACAACGACGATGGAACACGATCGACTATAGGTACATCTTCACAGGAAGCGGCTCGGTGCTGGACGCAGCCGTCTCGCCAAATGTGGAGTGATCAGATTACGATCGCTCGCCGCGGAGTCGTCGAGCCAAGGCAATGTCCTTGGGCTGGATGGTGACACGCTTGGCGTGGATGGCAGCCAAGTTGGTGTCCTCGAAGAGGGAGACGAGGTAAGCCTCGGCAGCCTCCTGGAGAGCGCCGATGGCCGACGACTGGAAACGGAGGTCCGTCTTGAAGTCCTGAGCGATCTCACGGACGAGACGCTGGAAGGGGAGCTTTCGGATGAGGAGCTCGGTCGACTTCTGGTAGCGACGAATCTCACGAAGAGCAACGGTACCGGGCTTGTAACGGTGGGGCTTCTTAACACCACCGGCGGCGGGGGCCGACTTACGTGCGGCCTTGGTGGCGAGCTGCTTACGGGGAGCCTTACCACCCGTAGACTTACGGGCTGTCTGCTTGGTACGAGCCATCTTGCTGTTGAATGGCGAGGCGGATCAATGAAAAGGTGGAAGGATGATGGTGGTGGTGGTGATGGTGATGGTGGCGAAAAAGAGCGGTGATGAGCAGTTGGAGTGAGGCAAAGGAAATGCGCAGCGCGCGGATGGACGAGAACAGGGTCGTGTGGAAATAAAAATCCGGATCCGAAATGGGCAAAAGAATCACAGCAGCAACACCATCCAGAGCGATGACGATGACGGATATGTGACAACGCACCGATGGCGAGCACGGAGAGATGAAGAAAAACCAGGGCACGAGAGCAGAGGAGGAGAGGTGAGGCAGCAATGAGGGAGGCGGGTGCAAGGAGGAGAGGGCATCAGAGCAGTACGAGAAATTCGAGGAAATTGGGAGACGATTTGAAAATGAAACGCGCGGGCCGAGGAAGGGGGCAAGGAAGGGAAAGAGAGCGGAAACGAAGATAGCGTCACGGGGCAGGCAGTTGGGGGGAAGGGATCGACGTCCAAGGTCGAAATCAAAAAGACGCAATCCAAAACACCATGCGGCAGGATCAAAACAAGCGCCGACACAACGAGAGCATAGCAGAACCAAGTCAAGTCAAAAGAGCGGTCCAGAGAAAGAGGAAGAAACAGCAGGTTGGGGTCAGCGGCATAATCTAGGCCGGAAATGCAGAAGTTTGTTGGGCTGCGACAATAGCAGCCAACGCAGGGGTGAACGGGGTGGTGTAAGCACGTACGTTAGTTGTAGCTTGAAGTGATGGTTGTAAAAGAGAAAGGAGAAACGGGAAATTGGATGGGATAAGGGGGGTTCTTTATACGTGATTTGGGGGACGACGGAGGGTCGGATCAGCGAAAAGTAGATGCGATGCGATGCGCCAAATAGGGTCTTGGGCGAAAACGTCGGAGGGCGGAGAATGCGCAGCCAGGTTGGGTTGATGCGGTGCAAGAGCGGGTTGACCGAAGAGGTGGCGTGACGGGGATGCGAGGCGAGGGCGAGGGAGAGGGCAAGGGCGAGCAAAGGAGGCAACGGATAAGCTGAAAAAGGGATATTGAGAATTGCCGATTGGATTCGGTGCAGGCAAAAGGGAAGGTTGGGGGCGATGGATGATGCGGACGAGAGAGGGGATTAGATTAGGGAATGGCAACAAGAGCGAGCAAACGGTCGGATCGATGTTGTGTGTCTGTGTGTGTGTGTGTGTGTCTGTGTGGGTGTGTGGGTGTGTGGGTGTGCGGGTCTGGTGTGGTGTGTGTTGGCGCTGATTGTTTTGGCTAGGTTGCGTGGATGGGCGGGCGGGCGGGCGGGCGAGAGCGAGAGCTGCATCTATCTCGGAAGGACAGTGTAGAGTAGGAGCAATCTGCGAGCCATGAAGCCGTAAGCAGATCGGAGGGGACAGGCGAGTGCCAAGGGGGTCCGGACGCAAACAGAATCAGAATTTAGAATCAGGCTCAGAATCAATCGCAGAGTCGCAATCGAGAAGGGCGAGCGAGACAAGTTGGATGAGCGGGAGGGGGACAATTATGTGTTGGCGTCAAGACAAGGCGACGCAAAGCATGGCTGTGAGCCACACAGCGAGAATGCCCTTTTTCGTTTGATCCGGTCCAGGTGGGCTGGCTGGCTCCCTTCTGCTTTTCTTTGGAGATTTTGAGTTGGGCTGTGAGTGGCAAGGCTCAACTTCTTGAAACCCTAAGTCTGTCTCTTCGTCACGCTGCTGGTCACACATCAAAGCGAGTTCCGCCACCTCCGCCTCCTCGTTTGTACAAGCGTGCTTGGTTGCTCATCGTTACGCTCCAAGCAGGACAAACAGCACTGGTGAGGCGAAACGATGCAGGATCAGCTGGGCTCAATGTACACGCTGCGGCTGGCACAGATCTCGGTTCTCACTGTCCAGGATTAGACTGGGCAGAGGATGAAGCTTTCTGGCTCGAATCGAAGAGCAAAGGCATGGCTCCTGACTCGTTTACATCCCTCAGCTCTGAGCTTCAGCTTGGTAGACACCCTGAAAAGGTGGGCGAGAGCTGACCACCGCAAGGAATTGTGTGGCTAGTCGATGCTTTGTGGGGAGAACCATCCGCCATGGTGGGGGGTGGGACCTGATGGAGCCCCTCTCCGAGGCACTTACAGCAAAGCGCAGCTTGAGAGCCCACGTCCTGTCTCTGGGAGAGAACCTAGAGCGATCTGCATCGACCCTCTAGCCAGAAGCAGAAGAGAAACCTGATGGCATCGCTCAGTCGACACCGTCGGTTCTAAAAAGGAACGGGTCGCGACTCGATCCCAGCTCACCATGGACCTGCCATGCTTCGGTCAAGTCCATCCTCGACATCTTGTCAATAGCCGCAGAGACTCTCTTTCAACGTTGGTCACAGTCCTCGCTGCAACAGTCAGGAGCGCCCAAGGCGTAGAAGGTTGTTTGATCTACGAGGATACTAAGAGACGGTGAATGGGAAAGCCATCCATGCTGAAAGCAAACGGATTGATTGCCCGGAAGCGTCACGGGGCTAGGCACTTGAGCAGTGACGTGCGAAGGGCGCCGCGGCAGAATACGAGCTTGTTCTGCACGCAGGGACACACATTTTGCGTGGCAGCTGGTTTGGATCCCAGCATAGAGATCGGCATTCACAATCATCAATCGAGAACGCACTGCCAAGCCGCCATTTGCAAAAAGGACGAGCAGCTGACGCAGAGCCAGCCGAACATATAAGAAAAAAAAAAGAAAAAAAAAAAGACGAGGAAAAAGAAAACTTAGCCCAATCACTGCCAGGCACTTGAGCGGTGTCAGCTGCATCTCGAGTCAAAATGAAATTCGAATACAGTAATGGCTGCGCGGCTTCGCGCCAAATCCTTATGCTCTTCGCATTCGCATGTCGCGCCGAGGCTAGGCACGCTTTTGCGTACCGAGAATTAAATGGAAAAAAAAAAAAAAAAAAACTCCGTGACAGATCAAACGGGTGGTCGCGTGCGGAGCAAACCCTGTGCATTCAATCTAACACGTTTCGAAAAGCTTTCGACTTGACGGTGTACAGGAGATTTGCTGGCTTCGGCCGACAGGTGGACGGATCTGAATGAGGGTACGCGGGCCTTGATTCCGTTACTGTACGAAGGAGCCGGCAGGCGGCGTCAGAGACACTGCACGACCCGTTTGATCCGCACTGCACGGTACAACAATGTACAGTTACTTGCGATCTCCATCGACGGCTTACAGACAGTACGAATGAGTAGCACGACCCTCTTGCGCACTGCTCGTACAAGTGACTCTCTTGCGCGGCTGCTGTGTCTTGCATGAGGTGTAGGCAGACCCACCAGTAGCTTTCGCTAGGCTGTGTTGTTGATAGACAGTAATGCTTTGTTCTCTCCATGGCAGCATCGTTCTACTCCTACGTTGATGCTCGGCGTAGTCAGCCCAAACGCAGCCTTACAGTGAGATCGGAAGGTGCTCTTTCTTCATCTCTGACGCTGTGACCGAACGAAGATGGCCGACAGACGATCTGCATTGCGAAGCACGGATTTGGAGTCGGCGGTCAAGAACAACGAGGATGCTACAGTTGGAGAGTGAAGGCACGCGCGCGCTCCGGTAAAGGTTGGATTTTTGAATTTGGACCTCGCTCGTTCTTTGACGTGTGGGCATGTGCCGGTTGGCTCGCTGAGTTGGGTTGTTGCGTTCTGTCGCGGCTCGAGGGTGGGGAAAACTTGGCAGTCACCCGCAGGTACAGTACAGAACGAAATCGGACTCATGCGAGTTCAAGATTTTTCTAATTTGCTCCTTTTTTTCAAAAATCTTCGCGTCGCTCTGGAATTTTGCCCGTTGACCTCCCTGTCCAGTGCGCATGACTCGCTCCAGATCGTCGTTGCGGGCTGGCAGGCTGGCAGGTTGGCGAAACAACGGAATCAGCAGCTGATTCTGCCGTATGCGTGCTGCAGTCAGTATCCACGCTTTTGGATGCGCATGCGAGGGGAACAAAGCTCATGACCGTTGATTTGCCTTGTGCCCTTTTTCCTTGGGGGCGCGCCCTTGCTCACGCGTTCTTCACCCGAAGCCGCCCTCCGCCGTTTGTTTACTGTACCGCACCGCCCTTCCGCTTGTCATACAATGTCATACATGGTAATGGCGCTCATATCTGATTCGTCCTTGTTGCGTCTTGTTGCGTTATTCGCGGTGCTCGTCCTTGTATTTGGGCCTTGGAGCTTTCTTGTGACCCATACTCATCGCCATCCTGAGGAAAGTGCTATGCGATGGTCGTTTGTGTAGCCTTCCGCGTCACCGAAAGCCCGTAAAATTGAATTCCGTTCAAAACATAAGTCGAAATGGAGGCACCAAAATTCTGTACATTAAACCAGTGCAACACCCAATCACCTTAACCCGACTCAACTCCAAGAAGACCTCGCAGCCATGAACGGCAGATCGCACGTTATGAGGTCTTCACAGCAGCTCACGATGATCTGAATGCGTATGTCAAATGATGTTGTGTTGCTAGCCTGAGCGACAGAAAAGGACGGTACAGTATCGGCTCGATCTGCGAGCACATCGGGTAGTACTTAGAACGTTGGCCGCAATCCAGCCTTTAGAATGTATTTACAGAAGACTTCAAATTGTTGGACGAGCATGAATACAAACTGGATGCGGGAAAAACAAACAAATACTGTAAAAAAAACATGCCCTGAAAGTGCAAAATGCTGTGCAATTCTGAAGTCGAGATTTCTCTGAGTGTGATTGAAGAGTATCGGCTGTTGTAGTTGTTGTGGCTGATTATTGTTGATAGAGTTGTGTTGTAGCTGCTTGTGGCTGATGGACGGATCCAAGTCGATTCAATGTGGCTCCCATCCGCCGCGACAGCACAGTGCTCCAAAAAAAAATCCACCCTTTCGCTGCCATCGCCTTTTCTCCGCGATCCGGTGCGAGTGCGCATCGAGTGCCCGATAATCGCCCGGCTCACGGGCAGCAAGCAAGCAAGCAAGCAAGCAAGCAAGTAACAGCACTACTCAGCATCCGATGGATGCACGTCCTCAGCGTAACTAAACACCTCTACATCCTAGACTATCTCCTCCATCGTCTCCCCTCTCGCATATTCTTTTCGTCCTTGTCTTTATACCCCACCTTATCAGATCATATACACCATATTAGCGCAAGATACGGCGCATATCGACATTGTCCTAGCCCTCGCCAGCCTCCACCTAGACCATCAACAGAGTCGTTCGACCTCCCCCCACTCGCTCTCAATCAACCAAGACGGGAAGGAACACACATCATAACAAACCCAGCGCAACACACTAGCGACTCGATAGCGCTGCGCAACGCACTTGGTCCCTCGCTGCTGCCGACACATCGATCTGCATGGATCTGTCTTGAGTGCAGTGCACGACACATCTTCGCATTACGATCATCGCACCGCTCAGCTCTAACAACAGCAACGCAATCCAAGGCTCGAAGCGCTGTGCTCTGCTTTCACCGCTATCCAGCTGGAGCCGGCCTCCGTCGCTCCTAGCCGTGGCCCAGCATGTACAACACCGAGTTCGGTAGACGGCTGCGAAGCCAATCCTCAGGTGGCTCCACTCCCCTATCCTCAAAGCGAGAGAGTAGAGCTACCGATGCATTGCTAGGTTCCGCCACAGACAGGCTGCTTTCCGGATCAGCCTCTGCTTTACCAACCTCGCCTATCAATATCCCCGGCTCGTCCAGAGACGCAGCCAGAAAGTCGAGCGCACATCGATCTTCCAGTCTCACCAATCTTGCCGGACTGTCCCGCGGAGAATCTTCGCGCTCTGTCATGTCCGCTTCGTCCAGCATCAAGTCATCGTCCCCATCCAAGAAGCATCTCGCTACCAGCTACGTCGACCGATACATTCCACAACGTGACGGCACCGATCTGCATACCGCCTACCAACTGATAGGCGACGATCCACCCACTCCACACCGACATAAACGTAAGATTGCAGTCGATACCGATGCGCAGAAGGAAGAAGCGAACCAAGCCTTTTCGTCTCTACTCTCTTCCGAGCTGTTCGGAACCGAATCAGGCCTCAACGCATCACCGAGCCGCGGTCATCGAGGCACCGGCTTCACCAACTTTGCATCGAGCTCGTCATCATCCGTTCATACCAGCGGCGGCTCCTCAGCAACACGCCATTCAAGTCATACTGGCCTCGCCTCACCAGCGACGCCAACAAAGAGGAATCTGTTCAGCTATAGTCCATCGCAGACCCGCACACCCGGTCGCAGCGGTTCTGGTATGGGTCGTGTGGTTGATTTCGGGATAGCTGACGATGAATCGGGCTCTGGCACTTCGCGCACCGGTGGTCTATTCGGTGGACTGGTATCGCAATCAGTGGAGACGCTCGACTCACCCAACCACAGGGCGTACAGCTTATCGCCAGTCAAGCCCGAGAGTCGCAGTCTTTTGCTGAGTCCTCGCAAGCCGGCTCGCGTGGTCAGCAAAGTGCCGTACAAAGTGCTCGATGCACCCGATCTGGCCAACGACTTCTACCTCAACCTCGTCGATTGGTCCAGCAAGAACGTGCTCGGTGTCGGCCTGGGCACCTGCGTCTACCTCTGGTCGGCCGACAACTCTTCCGTGACCAAGTTGTGCGATCTCAAAGAGCACGGCAACGACGTCGTGACGGGTCTCAACTGGGCCAATTCGGGTAATCATCTTGCGATCGGCACACAGAAGGGGTTGGTGCAGATCTGGGACGTGGAGAAACAGAAACTGTTGCGCACCATGCGTGGACACACGCAGCGCGTCGGTTCGCTGGCTTGGAACGAAGTGATATTGACCTCGGGCTCGCGCGATAGGGTCATCTATCACCGCGACGTGCGCGCACCCGACCAGCATATCCGAACGCTGCGTGCACACCGGCAAGAGGTGTGTGGTCTCAAGTGGAACACAGAGACGAACCAGCTGGCGAGTGGTGGAAATGATAACCGCCTGATCGTCTGGGATGCGCTCAACGAGGTGCCGCTGCATCGTTTCACCGAACATACTGCAGCTGTCAAGGCGATTGCGTGGAACCCGCACCAGCAAGGCATCCTCGCTTCCGGAGGTGGAACTGTAGATATGAAGATCCGGTTCTGGAACGCCAGCACGGGACAGATGCTCAACGAGGTAGACACGGGCAGCCAAGTTTGCAACCTGATGTGGAGCAAGACAGCCAATGAGCTGATCAGCACGCACGGATATTCTGGCGGCGCTATCCAGAATCAGATCCAAATCTGGAAGTATCCGTCGATGCAGCAGATTGCTACGCTGACGGGACACACGATGCGAGTCTTGTACTTGTCCATGAGTCCGACGGGCGATACGATTGTGACGGGCGCAGGCGATGAGACGCTGCGATTCTGGGACCTCAACACGTCGCACCGGGCGCAGCACGACAAGCGGCGCGAGGCGAATGCCTTTAACCCTTTCGCCAAGCTGCGTTGATGTTTTGCCATGCTTATTTTTTTCAATGCCGATACCACTCGGACTCGTCGTCCTTGCCTTGCGGCGGGCCTGTAATCTCTTTGTTTAGCCTTCAACGTTCAAGGATCAACTTGATGTGTGGCCATTTTTTCAGCATGGAAATGCCGATGACTTTATTGTAGCACGCTCAGACATATACCAAATGATACCGATCCTAGGATTCCAGTGGCTTTTTCTCGATCGTCGTCAGCTTGAAAAGGCGGGAGTCGTGTGGGGATTAGTTGGCTGTCTCCAAAGACTCTACAGAGGGTGCATCTGCATCGGGCCTAGTGAGAGGCAGTCGTTGAATGTATCGGCGAATCGGTTTGCATGGGGGACATGAGCTGGACGAGCATGGGCATGTGTCAACGTCAAATGCAGGATTGGGCGAGGATCAAGAGGATTACAGAGTAGCAAGCAGAATCATGGCAGACGTACAATACAATACAGTAGTAGCGGTGCGGCCAATAAGGCAACGGTCGGAATTTCAAAAGTAGTAGAGACGCCGCTTCATCATCGTGTGGGTCGCAAAAGAAAGCCTCGTTGTTCTGAGTCTGCCTGACCGCCTCATTTTTCCACGATCCGTGTCTCTCTCTCTCTCTCTCTCTCTCTCTCTCTCTGCGTGTCTGTGTTCCCTTTGGTCACCAATTCTATTTTGGCAAATCCCCAATCAGCGGTCGAGAATTGGGGTTTTGGTCGGGGACAGTGAGACAACCTGGCAACTCCGAGATTCGTATACACAGCATTCCTTGCAGATGGCTATCTACGGACTGATGCAGTCATCTGCTCGTCTTGCACGAACCATCGTTTTGATAGAAGATAGAAAGAGAAGAGCGATAGGCGGTGATCGTCGTGTCACACATCAAAGGCTTGGGACTGGCACTACTTATTTTGCCTAACCTGTGGATGGACGCCGCACAAAAAGGGCAGGTTGGCTGCCGAACTCATTTGCCGCCCTGTCAAGTTGCCGATCGCAAACTGTGCTGCTCTGCTGCTGCTTTGCTGTTTTGCTAATAATGTGCTGAATGTCGATTGCTGACTGCTATTCGTGCCACCACACGGTGACATCAGTATTTGCAGCCAATTCCACACAAGTTTTTCCCCCCCCCCCCAAACTCAAGGCCTGACCCTCGGCTCGTGAAACAAAAAAACGGCGTCTTTTGGCTGCAGCAACTGATTCAGTTGCTCCTACTCAAGTAGTAGCAGCAGCAGTAGTTTGCGACACAAGCGGATTTCTCTTCTGGTTCATGACCGATTCGTGCTGCCGTTCCGTAGTTCGGGGTGCCATGTCACGGCATACGATTCCTTCGTTTCGATCGGTCCAGACGCTCAAGTTCCGCTCGAAAGATCGTCAATCTCTCTACCGAGACGTCGAGTCGAGCTCATGTTGTGCACGGATGAAAGAATGAAGGCCCTTTTTTCGACTCACCCAGCTAGCCAGCCAGAGGTGTTGAGTCCTTAGGCGCTCCCCCACTCCAGCCTCGTGGTGCCGACGCAATCTGATCATGGTGTCTCAATGTCTTTCTGTGGTACGCAACATCTTCCTTCTTGATCCAATCCTCCTCCGACTCCCCAGCCCCAAAGGGTCATCTATACCCATATTAGCTCCGGTCATCCGTGACGGCGAGAGTCGACTCTGACGACGCATACAGGCTCAAACGCTGCGCGTCTCTTCAGTCAGTTTTGCCCTTCGCTGGCGTGAGCAAAGTGCAGAATCAGCCACATATCCTTGTCGAGGTTCCTGCCAATCAAGAGGACGGTAGATTGAACCTCGACAGCACATGAATCCTGAGGCTCCCCACCAGCACAACCATCCCTAGAACGCTGTAGACGACTAGAGTTCACAAGAGGGATTCAGCAAGATCAGACGCCGAGTCGATAGAACTGTATCGCAATGACTGTGGTGGAGGAGGACAGCAGCGCCGCAGAGGTAGCTTCCACTCATGCACCCACCACCATTCCGGAAGAGCCCACACCGGTCTCGCCCGCCTCGCCTGGGATCGCTAGCAGCTCGCTCGCACTCGCAGAAACCCGTCTTGGTGACGACGAAAAGCCGCGTGCGTCTCTTGCTAAGCCGTATGCTGGTCGATTCATCGAAAACATCTCCACCGATGGTTCACGCGCTTCTGCCGAAGACAGTGCTCAAGCTCAACCCCACCCGCAAGCAGGTGCCAGTGAAAGCGGTGTCCCCGAAATGGAGATGAAGGCGGTACGCAAAGGCTCGAGCGTCTTTCGTCGAAACTCGAGAAAGCACAACGTCAAGTCCGCTGCTTCAGATTTGAACCGCTCAGCCTCTCAGTCCACCAGCCGAGGAGCACAGAAAACGCCTAGCACCGACGGTAGCACCAAGAGGGCAAGTGCACACTGGAACAACGACCTAAGCTCACCATCCACCGATGGAGGTCGTCACGCAAAATCGTTCAAGAAGATCAAAGGACTGCGTTCCGACAACTCCAATGCCGATGGCAACGAAAGCGACGATGGCGATGGCGATCACGATGATGAAACCCATCCTATCCTCGCGGCTCTCTATCCGCTCACCAACTTCATCGGATACCGTCCGCTGTCACACCCGCATACCCCTGCCCAACGTCGTCGCAAGCCTGGCCATCCTCGATTCAATCGCTTCCACTATATTTGCGGACGCATCTTTACCTTTGGTCTCGAACGTTCTGGCGATACAGGCGAGCTCGCACGCTACCGTGACCCCGACACGGGCAAGCTGCACCTGGTGCAGATGTACAAGGAGCAAATCGGGGCCAAGCTCATCAATTCCATCCACTCGGTCATTGCGGCGTGGGTTGTCATTGCGCTGCTCTGTCTGGTTAGTCGATCACCCTTCCACCGTGCGCACAATGCTCCGCTCATCATCGGAGCGTTCGCCACCGAAGCCGTGGTTACGTTTTTTGCCTACCGCACTCCGCTCGCCCAACCCAAGAACATCCTGATGGGAAACACGATCTCGGCAGTCATTGGCGTGGCTATGCAGAAGGCGTTTGCCAACACCGATTACAGCATTCGAGGCGTGTATGGCGTCGATTGGGCCGCTGCGTCTACAGCGGTGAGTGTAGCGGTGTTTGCCATGCAGATCCTCGGCTTCACCCATCCTCCCGGTGCAGCGGTTTCGTTGCTGTCGATCACCAATCCCGAGACGCACAATCTCGACTGGTGGCTCGTGCCGATCGTGATCATCGGCTCGTTGATCGTGATCGGTTGGGCGTTGATCATCAACAATGTGGGCGGTAGGAGTTACCCTGCCAACTGGTTCTATCTTCATGCATTTGCCGAGCCGCCGATTATCGGACCGGAGAAGTTGCCGTTTAGCAATTCGCCGTACGAGCCTCTACCGTCGAGACAGGCGAGGAAGACGAAGAGGTTGCAGCCAGTGTCGAGCGAGAAGGGATTCTATCGAGATTCGGGCGCCAGGATCCCACAAGGTTTTGGCAGGATATGCGAACCCAAGCCCAGAGATTCAACTCCACGTGCAAATGATGGCGGGACAAGTCAAAGAAGCTTGGGCCAAGCAGCGACGACTGCCACGCAACAACAAATCCCCACAACGTCCAAGTTTGAATTCGGCGCAGGCGCGGCTGTGGTCGTTCGACCTTCAACCACCAACAACGGCGGACCAGGAGAGGATGGTAGGATCACCCGAGCTTCCGAAGTGACCAAGGTCGATTCAACCGAGTCAGCACCTCCAATGCCAACGGCTGCTCCACCAACCGCAAGTAGCGCTAAACCTGCCGAGCCCGACAAAAAATCGCGCATGATCGAAGACACAACCGTGGTCTCACGAAACAACTCCAAGAGCAGCAAACGAAGCCGCCGCTCCGTCAAAGTACACGTCAACGAAAACAGAAGACACTCTACCGGCTCCAACCCCAAAGTGCCCCCCGTACCAGCAATACAGTGGCGTGGTCGCGAATAGAGACCCCCCCCCTTAGCTACACTGATGCTAAAAGCTTTCCCTGTAGAAACTGTACACTGCTTGCCATCTACCTTTTGTAGTCAAGTGGTATTGCAAGGCAGGTTAGAAAGAGAAACTGCGAGTGGCGTAGATCGTGCGATCTTGATGAGTTGTGACGAGGGAGACAGGATACAATACAGATATGCTTTGAGAGGATGGATGAGAAACATGGGTCGACCGAAATAAGCAAGGGAGAAAGGGAGAGGGGGAAGAGAGTCTAGCGGCGGCCACGACGCATCAAACCGGCGACGGCGATACTTGCCACTGCGGCGGCACCGCCGATCAATGCCATGCCGATGTAGCCCTCTGCAATGAAAACAAGATCAAAAACATGCGGGAGAAAGGTCAGCATGTGAGTGTCTTGCATCTAGTTTCAGGCACACACAGAGGTGAGGAAAGAGGCACTTACCTCGTGCAACACCCTTTTCGATGAGGTGGTTGAGACTTTGAGCTTGTAGGTTGTTTGGTTCTCGTTCGATAAGAAGTGCTGTAGGATGGGGAATCAAGTCAGAAGCAAGCCCAAGAGTGAGTCCAAAGAGTCAGCGCTTGCGGCCTCGAAATGCGACATTGTCCCCAAAGCCAGAATGTACACTTACCGTTGAATCTCCTCGCCTCGTCATAGTTGCCCATCTTGTAGTGACCCAAGGAGAGATAGTAGAGGCACTCGCGCCTCCTCGGTGGATCGGAGCGGTAAATCTCTGCAATCCACATCGAAACAATGTGTGAAGATTACGAAAGTAAGTTCAACGTGATCTGATCAAACGGGCAGGACCATCTTGTGAGGGGTCCAAGGCAGAAAGTAGACTTACCTGTCAAAAGACCGACTCCGATGCTCATATCCGCACGCGATTTGGACTTGACGAGACCCCAAGCATAGTTGAACTTGGTCTGAGTGGTAACATGCCCAGCAGCTAGTTCGGTCTCGTATTGCTGCTTGAGCACCTGAAGTTCCGAGAGGGAGAGTGACGTTTCTGCGTCCGCTGCATATGGAAGCGACATGTCGTGTGCTTGTTTGGAAGATCCGCTGTTGAAGGGCTTAGGTTGCACGATGCTCCAAGCAGCTCGAGTGATGGTATAGCAAGCTTCCGTCTATTTCCGTGGTGGGCTAACGTTGGATTGACTTGCGTGACGAGGAGAGTGATAGATGGAGCAATGGACGAAATGGTAAGGGTGGCGGCTAGAAGAGCTTCAAGTGGAGTAGAGTAGGCGCAAGATACGGTCGACATTATTTTATTTACTATTATCTGAAGTGATTCACGAGGTATTATTATAATACTGTACTCTGTAACTTTGACCATCCTTTTGCTTGGCTGTGCAGCGCTGAGTTTTCGCGGAATTAATAATTTTAGAACATCGTGTTAGACTTGATGAATCCAACGGTTTTTCGGAGGATCCGTGCGCATCGCCCAAAATGCACGCAGTGCACAACATTTATTACTGTAGTGGAAAGCGGAGCTGCCGTTTCGGATGGCTGAGCAGTTGCCAAGTGGAGAGACAGAGGAAGAGCAGAGTCGCAGGTCGCCTGGCCAACTCACTCTGCCTGCCATCGTCTCGACCCAACAACACCTCTCATTCATCCTCTTTATCCAACCAACCCAAGGTGGCGTGCAAACACTATCGCACTCTCATCACCTCGTCGCTGCCAAGATGGATGCCGAGCAAGATACCTTCACCTCCGTCACTTGGGAAAATCGCGATGCCGCAACCGGCTCTCAGCCCGTCTTCTCCTCCACACCTAGCTTCTCTGCCACTAACGCTGTAGCTGGCCCCTCTCATCTTGGCTCTTCCTCGGCTACCGGTGTAGCTCGCGACATTCATGCCTCTGATGGTCCAACCCAACTCTCCTGGGCCGGCTATCTCATGGTCCAAGTCCTCGAACCTCGCAAGGAGCTCGAAGGCCAGAAGGATGCCTTCATCAGCTATGGCGTCCGCGCTGAAACCAATCTGCCCCACTTCTCTCGCACATACATGGCTGCTCGTCGTCGCTTCAATGATTTCACCTTTCTGCGCGAAGGCCTGAAGCGCGACTTCCCCGCTTGTGTTGTTGCTCCCCTCCCAGAAAAACATCGACTCGAGTACCTCACAGGCGATCGATTCAGCCCAGAATTTATCGAAAAGCGAACCCAGGATCTTCAACTCTTCCTCGAACGCATTTGTCGCCATCCCACCTTGCAGAGGAGTCAGCTTCTTCGCAGCTTCCTCGAGAGTGCAGAGTGGCAAGTCGACATGCACGCGCACAATTCTTCCCACTCGGCCACCAACACAGCTACCGGCTCTTCAGCTCTTATCTCTGGCTCCCAGGTCGAAAATGCCGGCCCTCCCAGCCTTCTCGATAGTCTCAGCGACCACTTCCTCAACGCTTTTAGCAAAGTCCGCAAACCTGACGAACGCTTTGAAGAAATCCGTGAAAGCATCGACAAGCTCGAAGAGGGGCTCGCTGGCACCGAGAGAGTCCTCTCGAGAAATAGGAATCGCATTGCTGGTAAGCTTCCAACCTCTTTCCGGTTTCCCCCATTCCCTTGCCTCCCTTGCCTTGAGCTTTGTCCCGTATCCGTCCAACCCTTTCTACTAGGCTCGATCTCGATAAAAACGCCATCTGACATTCTCACACAAACAAAATTACTGACCTGTCACCTAGCTCTGCCATTTGGCGACGTCTACACTCCACAACTTGGCACCGGCATCGAAGATCTTTCCACCGATTACGAGGACTTTGCCACCTCGATCGAAGGGCTTGGCTACCTCGAGAGCGGTATCACCGAGCCCTTGAATAAGTTTGCAAGTGCAATGATCGAAATGGCCAGATTGGAGCGAGTAACCGTAAGTTTGCCCACACCCCCTGTTTCGTCGTCGTTTGTCAGGGTACTTGGAAGAATTGTTGGTTCTTTGGCTGACTTTTGAAACTTTTGGTTGTTGGGGTTGGTTGTTGGGGGGCCAGTCTGCCAAGAGTACGGACGCGATGTTGGCGCAGATGCAGGCGTTGTTGTCGTATGCACGCAGTCACAAGTCGGTGCTCAAGCTGCGCGATGCCAAGCAGGTGGATTTTGAGGAACTGACCGACTACCTTTCCGGCGTGGTGTCGGAGCGCGATCGGTTGGCGTCGTTGTCATCGCCTTATGGCGCTGGGCATGGGCATGGCGGGGTGCGTGGTGCAGGAATTTCGGGCTACCTCAAGGATAAGGTGGATCATCTTCGTGGCGTGGATGAGGAACGTACCAGGGTGGGTCGTATGCACAAGTTGGATGGTAAGATCAGGGAGTTGCAGGAGGCCGTAACCAGCGCACATGATACTTCACAAGCGTTCAATGCACAGGTTATGCAAGAACATCACATCTTTCACTTGGCAAAACAACAGGAACTTAAGGATATACTATCGTCATATGCAGATGGTCAGATCGACATCTACACAGATCTCGTCACCCTTTTCGATCAGTTGCTACCCCAGCTCGATCGCATCAGAGTCGTCTAAATCCCCTCCCCCCCCCCATAATTAATTGTTATTTTTGTGATGGTCACCCACTCTCTGATTTCGTTGGCCGACAGACAAAGAAATAAATTGAGGAGACCGAATCTTTGTGGAAATTTCGATGATGAAGACATACCAACATGATGAGAAAAACATTTACAAACAACTACTCAACGGCGAGGTCTTAGGGGGAAAAAGGGCGGGAGGGAGACGGAAAAAATTTCAGAACATGCCGGTAGGCTGAGCATACATGCCACCGTTGAGGTTGTTTGGGTAACCGACGCCTGGCATACCTGTGACACCGGCGGTGATGAGTTTGGGCGCACCCAGTCCACCCGGTCCAATGATCGGAGCGTCTTCCTCCTCCTTCTCCTTGTCCGAGTCCTTCTTGGCGCGTTCGCGCACCTCCCTTTCCAGCTTCTTGAGCCTCTCGTTCTGGTCGCGCATCGACTGCAGCTGGTACGGCATCGTAAAGTCGCCCAACGCATGTCGCCAGCTCAACTCCATCACCACATCCGGTCGCACCAGATCGTAGCACGCCAACAACGTCGCCGCGTAGCACTCCTTGTTGCCGATATCCACAAAGTAGCCCAGCAACTCCTCCGCCACCTCTTCGCTGCCGCTCGTCGCCGCCGTCTCGATCGCATCGCGGAACAGCTTGTCCGTCTTGCTAAGCGCAATACTCTCGCCCCACCTCTCGTTCTTCTTGTACAGGTGCGCCGCCAGTCGACGGAACTCGAGCAGGTCGTGCTTCTCCAATCGACCCGCCAGCGAAATCGCATCAAAGTTGTCGTACCCATCAATGCTGCTCCTCAGCGTCTCAAAGTCCTCCTCCTCGATCAGCAGATCGTTGTACGCATCGTTCACCGCCTCGAGGTTGTGGTGCTGCACCGACATGAGGTAGCTGCGGATCAGCGGAACGTTGTCGTTGTCCTTCTTCTTGAACATCCTCACCACCCTTCCGTGGTCGATCCTCTTGGCCAGCACCGTCAACAGGTCGTTGAGCAACAGCGGGTGCTGCTCCAAGTAGAACGTCAGCGCACGGTAGTAGATCTCGACGTTGGCCACCTTGGGCAGCACAGCCTTGAACTGATCATGGTCCCATGCATCCGCAGCATGCTCCATCGTCGCCAACGCCGCATTGTCCATCTCGTCGTACTTGGTGTACAGGTACACCAGCTCCGACCACAGGTGGCACTGCTCGGCAACCTTGATCAGCTGCGGCAGGTTCGAGCGCGACCAGTACAGCTTGAGGTGCTCCATGAGTCGCTCGGGTCGGTACTTGGCGAGCGCGACACCGGTCTGGGTGAAGACACCCATGTGCGCGCGCTCGAGGCCAAGCGCCTGCTCGAGCAACGTCAGCAACTCGTCAAACAGACCCTGGTTCTCGTACGCCTTGATCAGACCGGGCAGTTCCTCCGCGTGCGGGATGATGGCGAGACCGGCGATCTGGGCAAGCTTGAACTCGCGTTTGCTGAGACAAGCGGCATGCACCTGCTTCCAGACACTCGTGTTACCGGCCTTGCGAGCAGCATCGACCGAGCCCTGGTAGTCGCCAAGGTAGACGAGCGTGGTGGCAAGACGAGCGTAGTTCGAGACACTGGTGAAGAGCAACTTGGCAGCCTCGTAGAGCTCGTCGTTGAAGCACTTCTCACCGACACTTAGGATGTCGGCGACGTTGGTCATACCCAGGAACTCCTCCATGTCACCAAGACGGTTCGCCTTGGCGAGACAGTAGGCGTACTCGGTGTCGATCTTGGGCTCGCGCGCCTTCTTCCTGGCCATCTGGAGGAAGCGAATCAGCTCCTCCTCACGACCGGCGTGCTCGGCAATCTCGATAACCTCCTCGTAGTTCGACGGGTCCTCGGCCTTGACGTACGAGTCGATGGCATCCTTGACACGCAGACCGTCGAGCTGAGCCTTACCGAGACGCGACCAGATGGCGGGCTTGTTGAGCTTGTTGGCATACTGCTGGCCACGGTCGATCGAGACAATGTGTTCAACGAGAACGTTCATGGCATCCTCGTGCTGCTCAGCCTTGGAGTAGATGCGGAAGGCCTCCTCGTAGAGTCCGTGGTCGATGGCGATCTTGGCAATCTCCTCGACATCGTATCCCTCGAGGCGGTCAATGTAGTTCATGACCTTGCCCTTGTCGGTGCGGACAGCAGTGAGAAGGAGCAGGTTCTGCAGACTGCGGTTGTCGCTGAAGGCCGACGGCTCGAGGATGATCTTCTCGAGCAACTCGATAAGCTCGTGGGGCAAGTCCGCCGCCATGAATGCCTTCACCGTAGCTGAGACGTCATCGGGGTTGGTTGACTCGGGGACGGCAGTCGAGGTGACCTGCTCAATGAGCTGGCGACGGTGGACGTTGTCCGAGGTAAGGACCTGGGACCACAGGTCAAGCTGGCGTCTCTTGACGAGGTAGCGAGCCTGGTGCTTGAACATGGAGTTGTCGTTGGTGATGGCGATCAGCTCGTCGTCACAGAAGCCCTTGGCGTACGCAATGTAGGCGAGGTATGGGTCGCGCTTCTCGCAGTACTTTCCAACAACCTTGGGGTCGTAGAGGTTGTTCTCCTTGAGGAATGCCTCGGGGTTATTGTTGCTGTCGATGGCGATCTTGGCCATGGCGTTGTAGAGAGGCTGGTCCTGCGAACCGGCCTCGATCTTGGATTGCAACCATGGCAGGATGAGCTTGAGACGGTTGCGCTTCTCGACCTCTTCAACAAGTTCGTCGACAGGGATGGGGCCGGTGACGGAAGCGAGCAGATTCTTGATGACGCCCTCGTCGCAGTCGACGTCGAGCAAACCACCGATGACCTGGGGGGTACGCGAAGAGTTGACGCGCTGGACGTAGACTTCGATGAAGTTGATGAGCATGTTCTGGTATAGGTAGAGAACGAGATCGTGGACAAAGTCGAATCGGTCGCAGACGATGATGAGTGGCAGCTGGTCCGAGAGTTTGGCCTCCTTGAGGAAGTTCTTGACCTTCTCAGGGTTGTAGTAGTTGGACTCTCGGCAGATGCGCTCGACTTCTCGGATCTGGCCAGTGCGAGTGGCAGCCTGGATGTACTTGAAGTGCACCTCGGGGTCGGTCGAGAGGTTGACAACGGAGCCAAGGTAGTAGTAGAGGCCCTCGAACGACTTGAAGGACTCAAACATCTCGATGAGCTTGACGGGGCCGAGGAGGTCCGAGTACTTGGTAGCGATCTGAACAACCACTTGCAGGTTCTGGCGGATGTTGACCTTGAGCATCTCGCGCAGGCACTCGAGCGACTGCTCGACGGTGAGTTTGCCGAAGTAGTTGACGAGCCAATCCGCCTGGAGCAAGTTGGTGTGGACGACAACACGCTTGATGTCGGCGTTGTCCTCGTAGTGCTCGAGCGCACGCTGCAGAAGACCGGCCTTCTCGCAAAGGTTGGCGATACGAGGGCGGTCGTAGTGCGTGAACATCTCGTTGCCAAGGATGGCATCGGCGACCTGAGGGGCGTTGACCAAGTTCATTTCGAGAAGGCGGGTCTGCAGATGAGCCTGCTCGGGCTTGTTGTCCTTGAGAGCGTCGAGAAGGAACGAGGTAGCTTGCTGGATCATGTTTTGGCTCATGAAGATGTCCGTGACACGCTCAATGTCGACGAGAGGACCGGACTCGTCACCAACAAGGCTGCTGGCAAACTCGGCACCCTTCTCTGGGTTGGTACGGACAATGTGCTGGAGCAAAGCGGCATAGTCAGGGGTGTAGCCAACCTTCTTGGCGTAGAGGACGATCTTGTCAAACTGACCGGTCTCAGCGAAGCAGGCCACCACCTTGTTGGGCACGTTGGCTCGGAGGTAGACGCTGAGTGCCAAGTTCATGTCGTGCTGACGAACAATGTCACCAAGCTCCTCGCTGCACTCGATCTTGCTCTCCTTAAGCCACTTCTCGAGCAAGTGCTTGCGACCCTGGTTGAGGACAGGACGTGCGAGCTCGAGCGACTCGAACTTGTTGAGCGAGCCCTTCTCGAGCAAAATGCCAAAGTACTGGAGGATAGGTGAGAGAGTGCCGGGCTGGTTGGGTACCTGCTTGAACTGCTCGATGGTCTGGGAAGTTCGAAGAATGCCGCGTGGCGAGTTGGCAGCGATCTTGGCCGCCTCACCGTACTGGCCTGTGGAGAAGAGGGAGTGGAACTGCTGAAGGTAGAGATCATCGGCGCCTGGCAAGTCACCACGCGAAGCAAGCTTGAAGGCCAGCTCCGAGTTGTTGAGCGTGCGGAGGATGTAAGGGATGACCGTGTTCTCGTCGACGGAAACCGAAAGGACTTGACCCTTGCGGTTGATACCGATGATACCGCTGGTGGACTCGTGCTCGGCAGTGACAAAGATGGTGTCGCCCGAGATGCGGTTCATGTAGATGCAAGCACCGCTCTCGAGGTCGTAGAGGTGGATGAAGCCGTACTTGGTGACGAGGTAGACGATGCCGTAGCGCTTGCTGACCTGCATGGCGACGGGGAAGTCGTTGGTGGCCTCTGGCGGGAAGAAGACATCGACCGCCTTTTTGGTGAAGGCGGGCTGGCCGTTCTGGTGATCGATTTCGACCACGTGGAGCTTGGCGCCGGTGGCAGTGCGGTTGGCAAAAGTGAAAAGCTTGAACGGGTTGGGTGCTGCATCGGATTTGAGCTCTGCGAAGGCGGCTGCGTGACCCTCGATGGGTTGCGAGACACCACGATCGCGCGAGTAAAGCTGCATGGAACCCTTGACACGGAAGGCGTTGGGGGCACCGGAGGTGTTGCCAGAGATACCAACGAGAACGAGCCACTTTTCATCTGCACTTACGCGGTAGTTGATGATCTGAGTACCTTGCAAGCTGACGTGACGATCAAAGACCTTAGTGGGAGCCGATTCGCCTTCCATGGTCCAGTGGTATACGGCGGTTTCAGTGACGAGACCAAGGGTGGTGTTGCTGATCCACTTCCAGAAGGTGACATCCTCGTTCATGAGATGAGACTTGACTTTCGCTTTGGCTTCGATGTTGAAGATCTGAAGTTGCCGCGCCGACTTGAGAGCGATGATTTTCTGGATGGGATTCATGATGGCCGAGTCGGCAGTGATGGGTCTCCTCATGCTGCATGCAGGGATCGAAGTAGACGAGCAACATCGACAAAGAGAGGTCAGTATCTACCGTCTCGCTGCTAGATTGCCAGAGCAGAGGGATCGAAGGTGGATCACACTTACATATCGCTGATATCGTTCAGGTTGACAATGACGACCGAGTTCTGACCATTGATGTTTTCACGAACGCAGACAAAGTTCTCGGACTCGAGAGTGACGTTTGCGAACGAGATGCTCTCGGCAGCGATGCCGACATTGGTGAGCTGAACATGCTCGGAAAAGTTGATGGGCTTATCCGCCATGTTGATGGGATGTGTCAAATAGCGTGGCGGACCAGGCTACTCTAGAGGATGTAGGATTCTAGGATGGAGAACCAACCAGCCGATGTGCGAGTACGCCTTGATGGGGGCGACGGATGATCCGAATGATCCAATGGGCAGTAATCGTGCGTTGGGGAGGTATCGGTTCAAAAAAAGAGAAGAAAAGCAAAGAACGAGAAGGAGAATATACACAACAATAGTGAAGAAAGAGGTGATGCTGTGATGAAAGATGACGATGGACAGTGGATTGGCAATCGAATGTGCTTCCAGCGACGTGGCTCTTGCGCAGGCACACTGTCGGCTGGGCCGTTGAATGACAGACAGTCGGCTGTGAGTGAGTGAGCGAGTGTGTGTCTCGCACTGCGGTGCTGTAGTGTGAGAATTGAGCCAGCGCGTTGCTTCGATTCCAACATCGCGCACAGACACTTGTGGATTCCAAGCTGATGAGGCAGGCTGGCTGGCTGGCTGGCTGGCTAACGGTTCATGTAGGATCTTCCAATCATTTGAATTTGGCCAAATCGGAATTGAAGGGGCTTGTATCGATTTGGCTGGCTCACTTTACTCTGTACCGCCTCTGCAGTGCAATTTGTAATAATAATTAATAATTTACTGGATTTGCTTCGCTGCGTAACTGCTGCCGTTGGTGTGGCTCGGAAAGACCGATCTGATCGAGTTTGCATGGGAATTGGCTTTTCTCGGCCCAGTGAATTCCAGAAGATGAACAGCGACGCGCGTCACTCCACTTTGCTGAGTTGGTTCCTTCAACTCTTGAACTTGACCAGCAATCATCTTGATATCGGCTCAGCCGCTACACCGACCATAGCCCCCATCAACCGCGATCTCTCTATCGTCGGATCGCTCAGTCGTCAGCTTTAGCGTCAGGCTCAGTGGTGGCCGCCTTCTCCCTGATCGAATTCAGCAACCGCATCAACCTCGTAGCAGCTCCGAGTTCATCCCTTGCCTCACCATCCTTGCATCGAAGCAGACAACTCCTATAATTATACAATGGCCGACCCAACACCTTCCACATCCACTCAGCCACCCGCCGAGCCCATGCTCTCGCCCGACCCTGCCAAGGACAAGGCTCTCAAAGCATACAAGAAGGCGCTCAAGCAGCACGAAGAGCTGTCCGAGAACCTCAAAAAGCTTCGTTTCGGTCTCAAAGACCTCGAAGCTGCCTACGACAAAACCGAGGATGACATCAAGGCTCTCCAGTCCGTAGGTCAGATCGTTGGTGAAGTGCTCAAGCAGCTTGATGACGAGCGATACATTGTCAAAGCTTCCTCGGGTCCTCGCTACGTTGTTGGAATTCGCGCCAGTGTGCCCAAGCACAAGCTCAAGCAGGGTGTCCGTGTCTCTCTGGACATGACCACTTTGACCATCATGCGTATCCTTCCAAGAGAGGTCGATCCACTTGTCTACAACATGAGTATGGAGGACCCTGGTGCTGCCAGCTTTGCTGGTATCGGTGGTCTTTCAGATCAGATCCGGGAACTGCGAGAAGTGATCGAGCTGCCACTCCTCAACCCAGAGCTCTTCATGAGGGTCGGCATCAAACCTCCCAAGGGTGTCTTGCTGTATGGCCCACCAGGCACCGGCAAAACGCTCCTCGCTCGTGCCGTAGCCAGCACGCTCGAAACCAACTTCCTCAAGGTCGTTTCCTCCGCCATTGTCGACAAGTACATCGGCGAGTCGGCACGTCTCATTCGTGAAATGTTCGGATATGCAAAGGAGCACGAGCCGTGTATCATCTTCATGGACGAGATCGACGCTATCGGTGGTCGTAGGTTTAGCGAAGGTACCTCGGCCGATCGCGAGATCCAGCGAACACTGATGGAGTTGCTCAACCAGATGGACGGTTTCGACTACCTCGGCAAGACCAAGATCATCATGGCCACCAATCGACCCGACACGCTCGACCCTGCCTTGATGCGACCAGGTCGAATCGACAGGAAAATCGAGATTCCACTTCCCAACGAGCAGTCCAGATTGGAAATCCTCAAGATTCACACAAAGCCAGTCGCCAAGAAGGAGGAGTTGGATTACGAGGCTATCGTCAAACTCAGCGACGGCTTCAATGGCGCTGATCTGAGGAACGTGGCCACCGAGGCTGGCATGTTTGCTATCAGGGATGACAGGGACTACTGTGTTCAGGAGGATTTCATGAAGGCTGTAAGGAAGTTGCAGGAGGCCAAGCGTCACGAGAGCAAGATCGATTACAGCGCCGTTTAAATGTGGTAGACTCGTAGCAAATGCATGAAGTTAGTTCATCTGAACGAAGCACAGTCTGTGTACAGACGAATCGCGCATCTGAGCTCGCAGTTTCACGGAGTTTGAACGATTCCAGCAGCTACAAAACCCAGCCACATTTGCAGAGGGCGGAGATCGGTGAGGCGTAAGCAGTCCAAGCACAGTTTTTGCAGCCTCCAGTTTGATAAGGTACGGAAGAGTTCGATTCTGATGAGCAAATAGACAGTAGTAGGAGCGGAGGAAGTGTGCGAAACGGGGCTATAGTATGTACAAAGTCATGTGGGGTCGTTGGAGTCGTTAAAATATAGTCGTCAGTCTACTTAAGGTTGGTCTTGTGCTGGATTATGGACTACTACCTCCTCTCCGGGCCAAGCACCACTCGACATGCCTGCGTTCCTCCAGCGAGCTTCCAAAGGGTGATTGTGTTGGTGCTGCTCGTCCATGTACTCCGTCTCGTCTCTCTTGCCTACGCATGCATGCAGACCGTTCTCGCAATCGACGATACGCAGGCTCTTCCCTGTCACCCACTTGTAAAGCATGCGGCGATTCATGTGCTGGTTGTCTAGAGTCTGGCTGCTTTGGTACTCGCTGTCGGGCGTGTCTCGACTTTGCAGGCAGGTCTCGTCGCCCTCCTCGCACCTAGTTAGATCATCCGGAAACCCGATCAGTGAGGCTTTAAACACCCTCTTGGCGTGGCGCGGGGGGCTGTCCAGCTCGTAGAGGGAATGCCAACACGACTTGTCACCCAGCTTGCACTTGACACGGTCGCGCGGTCCACTTGCCTGGAGCCCGCCGGCGAGGATGGGCTCCGCGCCTTCCTAACAGCAAGGCTCCCATCTCTTGTCCATGGAGACATTCTTGTGGCTCTCCTCTCCGTCGCTAGGCTCCTGAGGAGGATCAGGCTTTGACGTCGAGTTCGCATGCAGCCTTTGGTGAGATTTCATCTTTTGGAACAATAGCCATCGAGCCTCGAGGATGTGAGCATCCTGATTTTCATCAAGAGCATCACGGCTGACCATCACGTCAGTGGCGACTTTGCCACCGTCCTGACGCATTTCTTTGTTGGAGGGGAAACCGAACCGTTCTCGCTGAGAAAGCGCGCCTTCCTTGTTGTCAACAACAATGCGATGATCCCATCGGTCGAAATCATCCTTCGAGCCAGCTTCACGGCGAGCAATCAATCTAGACCACCAAAGGGGATCTTTCTTCTTGTCTTTCACGGAGTCCTTAACGACTTCGGCAGACTCGCCCCTGCGAATCGGAAGAATTCGACGCTTGCTCTCGGCCAAAGGAATCTCGAGGATGCCACGACGGTCGGTGTCGTAGTCGTCTGAGCGAGCCGAGAGCTGCTCGAACTCTTCGTCCTTGTTATCGAATCCCATCTGCCTTTCGGTCATTTGAGGGGCCATCAGTTCTCGTTTGGCGTAGGCAAGCGGATCGTTGCCTTCAGGTCGCAGTGCGGCCCGTCCCTCAACCGATGATCCACGATGGTTTTTCAAGGTAATGCGAAGAGGCTGAGGCGCCGCGATAATCGACGAGACGAGCATGGCGCTCAAGACAAGGAACACCGAAATGCGCATTGCGAACAATTCTTGATGGCGATGGTGTGAGTGTTGAGGTGGGATGGTTAGTTTGGGAGGACTTGATGAAAGTGAGCTGTTGTGATGGAGGGACGAGAACTTGTTTTATAGACGCCATGAAAATCGGAAGGATTCGATGATACGGAACGCTGTGGCGATTGGAGTACGATGTCTGCCCAGCAGTGCGGTGCTGACCGTCAAGACTGATCAGCATCGCCTTCGTTTGCGGGGTAGCGGTCGTTTCAGAATCGGGGCAGTGCGTACAGCCAAGGATTCGGCTTTGAAAGGCTCGGCATCTTTTCGCTTGGGACGTTCCATCCAACCGGCTGGAGATTCATGGCCGTCACTCCGCATGACTTTCGAGCGGCTGTGCCTGGGGCGGCTACGCCATTTCGGAACCAGCAAAAAAGGAAAAAAAAAAAAAAAAAAAAAAAAAAAAAAAGACTGCAACAAGCACAGCATCATGCAGCAGTATTTGACGTGCGACAGCGGTGCTGCCCTTTCTAAACTCCGACGTAAAGTACCCGTGAATTCAGGCACCATCGTGTCTCAGTCAGAGACCCAGCGTTTCTCCCTCAACTGGAGCCAGCTCAATACGGAAAGAAGACGCCAAGGCCCGTGGGACACAGATGCCAAGTTCCGAAGGATCCTAAAACCCAAGGCTCGGACGAACAACAACACCATGTCTACCATCCTGATATCCCGAGTAATGTGCACGTGGGCGGCTAGCCACGCAACGTGACGCACTGTGGAGCTCATGCTTTTCTCAGGACAATACGTCTATCTCTGGCTCTCGATCCCGCCTCTTTGCTCTAGGCGCTGTCGAGAGTCACGGCTTTGACGGCTTGTGTAGCATACATCGAAAGGACCCTTTCCTCCTCTGAGCCCTTCCCTGCCTTCGGCTGAACATTGTCCTGTCCAACAGCGCGTGCCTCCAGCACCGCCAAGCTTGCCCAGTTTGCTTTAGCCCATGTCAGCCGCCTAGGCCTCGAAATGCAAATGTTCATGGCAGTACATGCCAAGAATTCGTGCCGAGAACGTATCGGGAGTCTAAGATCCTGGATGATTCGCTCTGTCCATCCGCAAAGTGCATCGACACTAGCATGTAGTACCCCATTGGTCCCAAGGGGGCCTTCGATCTTATTCCATCCACACAACTTGCTATCACAAAGCTCATACATCTTCTCGTCTTGTTCACTAGGCTCTCTGCAATTGCTGCCGTGGTCAATGCCAGTCCGAGGCAAATCGACTGCGAGGACAGGAAATGCACTCCGGCGAAGAAGAAAGAGTGCCATCGACCTTTAAGCCTCGCCATGTGGCGGTAAGCACCTCAACCTGTCCATCTTTCCTCGCAAAATGATCTGTTGACTGACACGCACTTCTTCCTCTTCCTGTCTGTCCAGCTGTAAGCAGTGTCTACGGATAGAGTGGTGCTTGTTGGGAACAGCTGACGCTCCCAAAGCATCCCGATTTCCAAGTCCCGAAGCAACAAACGTTTCTACTGTGTACGCTTAAATATCTCAATAGCAGCGAGCTTTGCTGGAGAAGGCGTTCAGATCTTTGAACTTTACTTGCGCTAGGAACATGTGACGGCCACTGTAGTCCGGATTGGCTTCTCTAGCATAATGATGTGATTAAGCTCGATCGCGACTAGACCAGTGTGGCCTTGAAGCTCCACGAGGCTCCTAGCCCGCAATAAGGGGGTTGTTTGAACGCAAGGGCTAGCTCCATTAGGAAGACGTACAGGCAGGTAGAGAAATGAGCAAACTCGCTAGTAGTGAGGGACTAGGCCGCAATGGAGAACGTGCTGGGCTTGATGAAGACGACAAAGAAAGAAATTACCACAGAAGTGGGTTCAAATTAAAATGGGTGGTGCTAAATCCGCCCGCTCTTGCCCTTTCGCACAAATTGCATTAATGAGGAGAAAAGTGTTCAATATGGTGGTCCTCAGACATCAAGGGAGAAGATTGAAAGACTGCATTGAAGCTGTATTGTGCGTGGTCCAGAGACGTGCCTGGAAATCCATCTTCTTCAAGAATCCTTGGGACGGCCCTTCTTTGCTTCAGCGGCGATGCTCGCAAGCATTGCTTTCACCGCTGGCTTCCTCTCAACCTCTGCAGATTGTTTCGTCGGGAACTCCTCTTGCAACCACTTGACAACAGCGTGTCCCAAACGGTTCGAAGGCTAAGCAAGTTTGCCCGATGGTCTCATATTTGGATTGTTCGCAGAAGGATTGTCCTCTTCAGAACGTCTTCGGCGTGGGCTGCGCATCAAATCTTGGGAGTGTATCTGATCCGATGAACTCAAGTTCGGCTGAGTCTCGTCGTTGACCCTTGCGATCCTCGCGCCGAAATTGGGATCGAGTCCCTAGTTGCAAGACGGACCAAATTCGCCCATGAACCCAGAGAAGTAGGAATCGGGACAGTCGTCGCTTACGGGTGCTGCCAATGAAGATGCACCGAGGACGGATAAGGCAATAAAGACTGCCCAAAGTTTCATTGCTGCGCAGGATATCTTCTGAAGAAGTGGAAGAGGAGAGGCAAGGTAGTGTGAAGGAAGATGACTGAGAGTGTGGCGGAAAGGTGCTTTTACGCTTGTACCTGATGCTGTGATGGCTTGAGGGGTGAAGAGGGAAAAGAGGGAAGAAGATTACCGGCACTTATAAGGATGCCAACGCTCTAGCACAGTAGACTATGCTTTGCTGCGGCCATGCTTGACCTGCATGAGTCAAAGTGCCCTGAAAAGTACGCCAGGCTGAGATGAGATCGGACGCATGTAATCTGCACAGTGGACCATCTCTTACAAAGCGTTCAGGCTGTGTCTTCCACCGTCAGGGAGAACAAGGCTAGTGGCACAGAATTTCAATTGGGCAGTGTGGAGCTAGAGGGCTGTGGCCTGAAACTGTCTCGACGCCAGAAACAAAATGAATCCTCAAGCCGGATGCACCGAAAATTATCACCATACCAGCACCCGTACCAAACGTCGACATTCACGAACTCTTGCACTCGACATTTCTTGAAGACGAAGCAATGCTATTACCGGTACAGTCAGTCATAGAATTGGCAGCTGATGTATCGTTCTTCAGTTCGTTACACGATATCGCATCTTACGGGATAGACACGAGGAGTCTAATCTAATAGTCGCCATCAAATGGTTACAGGCCACTTGATATCGAAGAAGGGAGGGTCATCATCTCTCTTTTCCGGCCCATCGTCGCTGTCGCCGACCTTTGTGGCCCACATCTGTTTAATGACTGCGTCCGAATCGATGCTTCCTTCGAGCTGATCAATCACACTGCGTGGGATCAGCGGATAGTCCTCCAGAGCTCGCTGCGATAGCGAGGCGATTTGTTGCGACTCTTGCAGCTCTGCATTGTCGTCATCATTCTGCTCGGTTCCGTTAATCCAATCGCTTAGGCCCATGTTGGCAAGGCTTTGAGGGTCCGTTGGTATGCCTACCATTTTCAGCGACGCAAGACGGTATTGGCGGTCTTCTTCGGTCAGACCATCCCGTTTGAGGGCATTGGATGCAGCTGTTCCGTCGCTCCTAGTAACTATGCCCAAGCCGGCAAGAGTGTGAGCGTCCAGAGGTATGCCTTCAAGTTTCAGCATCTTAAGAAGGTATTGGATGTCGTCGTTGTTCAGACCGGCCTTTTTGAGGGCATTTACTGCAGCTTCTCCCCCCTGTCTGCGCATAAGCCATCTGCTACGGTCTTCGGAGGGCTTGCCGATAGGCCCATCCCAAGACTTGAAAAACCCTCTCTTGCTGAGTCCTGTGTCTTTACCATCGATCTGAGCTGCTCTCGGAGCACGCATGGGTGCTGCCAAAGTGCAGGAGACCAGGACCAAAGTCGAGAGCAAGGCTGCAGAAAGCTTCATTTTGGCTGTAGATTGGAGAGTAGTGCTGACAGGGAAAGATGGAAATTGTTGTGTGTATGTAGTCTTGTTTGCTAGTGTTAAAAACGCTGACGAGAATGAGGTTCGAGGGAGCATCAGGGTGATCAGGGAGCCTATTTGTACAGAACGTGCGCTCAACTTTAATGCAAGGAGCGCCGCTTCTACGCGCAAAGCCCACACAGACGGACACAGCCGCTTTGGCTGTGCAGTCCTCTTCAGCCTGGTGAGCGAGGCTGTACACGAAGGAGAAACATGTCGCCGACAGCACAGACATGCCGGCGCAATTATAGCTGTGCAGGGGTCAACTGCTAAGACAGCCAATGCGGGCGAGAACAACGCACACATGGAACAGGAAAACCCAGATGTCACTTTCCGCAAATACTGGGTACGATATCGAAATTCCAAGTATTACGGAGTAAGCTAGCCCATGACATATGGTATGTACCGGTGCAGTTACAATGAGATCGGAAGGTATATATCGGGAGAGGTAACTTCGAAAGGAGCGTTCTATCTTGATTTCTCACCGGAAAACTTACTCTGTCGGCGGACTCGACAAGAAAGGCCACGAGGTTTGACTCGGCACACTTTCATGTCGGGGCAGCGCGTCCGCAAAACAAATAGGGTCGGTCATCTCTTGTGGGCGAATTCGCACTTTAACCGCAGGTTCATTTGTGGCTGCCACATGGGAATTCCGTTTTTTTTTTTTTTTTTTTTTTTTTTTTTTTTTTTTATAATTTTCTTGCGGTTTGCAAGCACCTAGCAGTAGAACCAAACGAGGTTTCAGATGACCCGGAGAGACATGTACAAGTTCATGGACCTCCGCATTCAGAACTTGATACGATGTAGCAAGGCTCTTTCGACCTGAATTGCATGGACCGTCTTGGGAAAATCCGCCGTTGCGTGTGCTGGAGAGGCTTCTGCCTCGGGGGATTTTTTTTCCCTCCTGGCACATACCAGATCGTTCCGCTGACCAGGCCATCGGATGGAATGTAGTTTCGTGACGTTCACTTCGAGCTTGTCTTCGGTGCAAGTCTTGAAGCACTGTATTTCCATTACGTCGCTGCAAATATCGACGAGCCGAACAATCCCTGAACTTCCATAGTGCGGAGAAGCTTGAACTGAACAGCGATAAGTGATACAGTACGACTCTTTTGAGAGTGTTCTTCACATCTGATCCTGGGCTCGAAGATACAGTATATTGGTCAAGAAAATAGAGAGAGGGCTATCATTAACTCGCAATCAAAGACAGCAAACAGCCGAAAAGTATTGAGTGTAGCAGAAGAATCCATTGTCTAAGTGAGAGAGTAAAGACAGTGATAGTGAAGGTAAATGTGGTTTCTATGAGAAGAGATTGTCCGATAGTTGTGTTTGACTATCACTTTTGCTCAGCAGCGTGATTGAGTGTGGAATCGATGCAGGGGAAGTGACCTGCCGAGAGCTTAGGAGCGGGCTGCGTGAGCTTTCTTGTATTCGGCAACGAGACGGAGCCTGTCCTCAATGCCGCGGAAGTGACGACGTCCAATGTGGTCCCCAAGGTTGGCCTCATCGGCAGCGTTGTACAGACTACCAAAGCGTCCCATCGCGGCCTCCATGTTAGTGTTGGGCGGATGACCGTTGCGTCCCATCTCGGCCTCAATGCCAGGCGCTACCTCAGTACCCAAGCGACCCATCTTGGCCTCCATGTTAGCGTGGTTCTGACGACGAACGGGACCCTTGTTGGCTACCTGGTTGGCCTCATCGGCAGCATTGTGCAGACTACCAAAGCGTCCCATCGCGGCCTCCATGTTAGTGTTGGGCATTCGACCGTTGCGTCCCATCTCGGCCTCCATGTTAGGGTGGCTCTGAACGGCGTCCATGTTAGCGTTGGGCAGATGACCGTTGCGTCCCATCTCGGCCTCAATGCCAGGCGCTACCTCAGTACCCAGGCGACCCATCTCGGCCTCCATGTTAGGGTGGTTCTGGGCCTGCTTGGCGGCATCGTCGCGCATAAGCTTGTGCTCGATAGCAGGGTTGTGCTTTCCAGGGAACTGCGAGAGTGCTGCCTGAGCTTGCTTGGCGGCATCGTCGCGCATAAGCTTGTGCTCGATGGCAGGGTTGTGCTTTCCAGGGAACTGCGAGAGTGCTGCCTGAGCTTGCTTGGCGGCATCGTCGCGCATAAGCTTGTGCTCGATGGCAGGGTCGTGCTGGAAGGGGAGCTTGGAAGAAGCAGTCTGAGCAGCCTTGACTGCATCATCGTGGACGAGCTTCATCTCGATGGCAGGGTTGTGACCATGAAACTTGGACTGAGCGGTGATGGCGAATCGTGGCGAAGCGTTACCACTGCTGCCCATCAAAACGACAGTGTAGTCATCCCTGGCCTTGAGATCGGCAGGCAGGGTGACTTCCATCCTTCCGGTCTTCATGTTAAAATTTTCGGCCAGCGTCCAGTGGTGGTTCTGGCCGCCGGAGCCGTTCTTGGGCATGTAGCCGAGCAAGAGCGTGCCGTTGGTCGCAGCTCCCCAAGGCATGTCCGTGGCATCCCAAGTGACGTTGTACTTGTCACCTGCGTGCCAGACGGTCTGGTTGTTGGGAAAGGTGATGTGTGGGTTCCAAGCTCCACGCTTGACATGGTTGGGACCAGAGGTAGGTGCCGCCAAAGTGGTGGAGGCGAGCGCCGCGGTGGCAACGAGAACGAAAGAAAGCTGCATCTTGAGTGATGAAGGAGTGCAAAGGTTTGCGCGTGTGTGTGTATGTGGGGAGAGACAGACTTTGCTGTTCAGTGCGTTGAGGATGAGATGAAGCAAGGCGGAGGATAAGGTCGAAGATGGCATCGTATTTATGCGGATTCTATCTATGGAAACAATTCTTGCCGAGGTGTCATGAATGGCCCAGGGCTATGGAAGACTGTGGGATCCGAAGCGATGCCATGTGCGCAGTAAAGCGCTTCATGCAGCTGTTTAGCGATAGAATCGAAGCGCCAATCGGTGAAGGAACCGGATGCGGACACGGGGACTTGTCGAATGCTGCGACATCCTCGACTGCGTTCTCACTGCCTAATTACCCATGCCAAGAACCGCCATGTGGTGCAGCACGCGAGCATCCACACAAAGGCATTGTAGAACAGAATCGGCGGATTCTCCGTGACCGTGACCGCAGCGCCCCGACAGTGTCACTCTGTTTGCCGCAACTGCGCAACAAAAGCGGCAAAAAAAGGCCGCTCTGAGACAGTTCGCGGGTTTCCGATCTCGGCGACTTATAGTATGGCCACGTGTTGACGCTCTGTGGGCCAAGCGGCCATTGAAAAAAAAAAAAAAAAAAGAAAGAAAAAGAGGTCACTCTCCTTTTCCTTTGACCCGACTACTCTGCAGAGTACAGTTACTCCGAGACAAAGTGGAACATCAGTCGCCCAGTTTCCGTGGAGCCAAGGTGGGTTCCTACCCTGAACCTCGAAGGCATCCAGGCATGAACGGCTTCTTGCTGAAGGAATACACCTTGTCGGAACCAAGCCACATGGTTGGTGTACTTCACAGCCTCAAAATCGTAGCCAAGCACGAGCGGAAGCAAGTCACTTGTCAGACACTGCGCTGTGTCTCCTCCTCTCTGTTACACAAAACACAGCCTCTTCCGCTAGCGTGTGTACATGGATGCCCCGCAAATGTACAGTAGGCCCTTAAGTGCGCTTCTACCAATGCTTGAACCTATAAAACATACCAGGGTGTAGAGGGCCTCCCAGAGTCCTCTAATCCTCCGTCCACTCTCATCATCTTTCACGATCCGTCAAAACACCCCTGTCGTCTGCTCTTGCCATCATGCATGTTTCCGCATCGCTCGTAACAGTCTCCCTGCTTGTCAGGGCTACTCTGGGAGCCCCTGTTAGCTTGTCCAACCTCGCTGGGGGTGTGACACGTTACCATGACGATGTCCGTCGCGCAATCGAGCCGGATTCATCTGCTTCGCTCAGCACGTCTGCCTGGACGAGCCCTGAAGACCTCGACGCGACTGGGCCTTTCAAGCGCTACTGGGAAAAGCGCCAAGATCCTGCCTCAGACAGGCCAGAAGCTTACATGTGGTTTGGGAATCCCGTATTTGGTATGTTCCCACCAGAACGCAGACGCGCACAACCAAATGTTGTCACTGACCTGAAACGGCGCGATGACCGGGTCTGTCTTGAATCCGACGACGGTGGTTTCAAATTCTGCGTTTAGCCAAGAAACCCCACAGCGGGAACCTGATCCCAACACTATCTGCTGAGCCAGTAGCCTCTGCTCACATCGGAGACGCTCAGCAAGATCTCAATTGGTATCAACCACGAGCCGCGAACCCCGCTGTTGTGGCGCGCCATTCGTATTGGGACGACCTGCCGCAAAATGGCGGTATCCAAGTCGCGAATCCCGCTGCTGTGGCGCGCCAAGCTTTCTTGGACGACCTGGCGAAGCGGGATGGCCTCCTTTCCAGAGCCGAGAGGAACGGTGAAGATGTGATGCGCCGTGAGACTTGGGATGATTTCGTGGAGAACGCAAAACTCGCTGGTAAAATAGAGTTTGATTTGATGTTCGGCAATGCCCTGCATGAAGCTAGAGACGTGGCCTCGGACGAGGTTGCGGATAAAGAGTTTCACAGACGGATCGCAGCCAATACCGTCAACTCCAGGGATGTGGCCTCCTGGGAGGAGGAAGCAGATGCCGCGTGTCAGACTCAGCACGGCGCAAGCAACCCCATAGTGGCACAGCTGTACAACTGCAGGCGCCGCATTCCCATCGCCAAGGAGACTCAACTCATAAGGCGCTAATCCCAACTGGTCGAAATTTGAGGTACAGATCACACAATCATGTCAGAGTGATTGGTACAGAGGTTAAAATCAACGGAAGGATCGGCCGAAAGGATGTTACATGCTCCTTGCGAATCCGGCTAAAGGCCAGCTCAGCTGCATCTCATCAACACAGTCTCAGCCCATTCTCTCACCACCACCATCCGCACTGGAACAGCTCAGTGATCGACAAAGCATAGCTTCGAGGCTTGCATATCGATTTTCTTCCCAGGCGTTCCTCTCTAATCACATGTTTTGATTTAACTGTTGTATTTATTCGCAACTCGGCCTTGCTTTCTTGTGATGCTCGACTGTCCCTAGTCTACGGCCACGGCTGCGAGCTTGCAAGCATCTCGCCTGGAGTTATGCAATCAAATCACCGTCATAATCCTCTTCAGAACCGGAGCGAATCCCTGACGTTGAAAAACGTCGATTTTCTTTTCTCTCTGCACAGTACGATTTCTCTGAGACAAATTGAAACTTGACTTGCTGAGTTTCGCGCATATGGTTCTCTGCCCTGCATCATTGGGCTAGTGCTGACTACCGTCGAGAGCCAGAGTGGAAGAACTCCGGGGGGTCTGCCTTGTCGGAACACAGCCATTGCATTGGTTGATGAGCGTGTTCAGCCGCCCTTCACAGCCTCGGATAAGTAGCCCGACTACGGTGCCGAGTCAGGTGACTTGTCAGACTCTGCACTACGGTTTGCTCCTCTCTTTTGCACAAGACACAGCCCCTTCCACTAGCATATCTACTCTGACACCCATAGCATATCTACTCTGACACCCATAGCATATCTACTCTGACACCCATCAATGTGGGCCCCTCGATGCGTATCTTCCAGTGCTTCAACCTCATGGAGCTCTTCCATGCGGATCTTCCAATGCTTTGATCTACTTAAACAGTACATGAGGGGATAGAGGGACGCTCATTATCCCCCCCCCCAAACCGCCTCCTTTCCGCTTCACGTAAACTCTGATCATCTTTCACACAATTTTCCAAGCCCAAGCCCTACTACTGCCTGCTGTTGCCATCATGCACGTTTCTACGACCCTTGTCACAGTGTCGCTGCTCGTCGGTGCTACTCTGGGAGCCCCTGTTAGCATGTCCAACCCAGGCTCTGCTCAGGTCGGAGATCTGTATGCGCTTCAGCGTCGCGCTCGCTACTGTAGAGATCCAATCAACGGTTTCAGCTTGTGCGACAACCAAGAGGCGCCTCCCGCTGCTGTGGCGCGCCATACGCTCTGGGACGACCTGCCGCAAGATGATGGCCTCCTTGCCGCTTCCAAGAACAACGCTAGAGATGTGGTCGCAGAGGACGAGTTGGCTGTCGAGTGTCAGAACTGGAACGAGTGCGCACAAACCCAGGTCATCTCCAGAGCTGTGGCGTCAGAGGGAGAAATTGGACGCTGAGTGACAGAACTTGGACGTCGCCAACAACGCCATTCTGGCCCAACTGTACAACTGCAGGCGCTGCGTTGGTATTCCTAAAGTCAAGAAAGCGCGAGCCCATTGGAGTTCCAGCTCATTTGATCAATGTAGATACACAGCCGAGCGCTCGAACTCCCATACTCCTTTGATAGCCCTCTCCTCAGAAACGCAGTGCAAGACAGAAGGTCTTCCTCCCTTGATTCTGAGTATTCCTTCTTCTCGGCGATCTCGTCCGAGGAAAAAAAAAAAAATATTGAAACGTCCAAATGCCACACAGGTATGCCTATTCCGAGTGCTTCTTGCAAGGATTCTGTGAGCTCCGCGTCTGGTGGCCATACGGTGCTTGCAAGGAGCAGAGAGGCATCGATCTAGAACTAGGTCACAAATTTTTCTCACAACAAATTTGACGCCACCCACCGCCGCTCACACTAAAAAGTAGTTGGTTGATATGCATACAACTCTGACGCACACATTGACAGACCCAAGATGCGGAACAGCGCCATGGGAATCAAGATTGTCCTAGCCAAACGAGTGAAGAGGTATACCAAGTGGTAGATGGGTGCGGGTGCGCCGCCCTGTCAAACTGTACAAAATTCAGGAAAATTCGGGCCAAGCGCACCTCTTGCGCCATCAACCATTTCCCTATTCAGCTTGGACTTGGGCTTGGGCTTGAGAGATGTGGTCCTGGACCAGGTGGTTGATGTGTTGTGCCAGGGTGGGTTTGGTGGCGGTGATGGTGAATTTGGGCGAAGCGTTACCGCTATCACCCATCACAACGACAATGTAATCCGACCTCGATTCGATATCGCTTGGAACTGTGACGTTGACGGCTTGATCCTTGATGAGAAAGTCTTTTGCGAGCATCCAATGGAGGTTCTCGCCTCCGGAGCCGTCAGCGGGGATGAAGCCCAGCAAAACTTTGCCCATCGGGTTGGCGGTTGGCGGCATGTCGGAAGCATCCCAGGTGACTGAGTACGTTTTGCCGGCTTTCCAGATCGAACTCGCCGTGGGTGAGGTGATGCGAGGGTTGTAGACGATCCGCTTTGAAAGCTCATTGTCTCTGCTGAACAAGGCTTTGGCATCGGTGAAACGGGTGGGCAGGCCGAGATCTTGCCAAAGAGCATCCCGACCGAGCATCCTGTCACCAAAGATGTTGGCACCGTATTGAGCAGCCGAAGGAGCCCGGCGCAGAAGCGACGCGTCCGACTCGACGACCAGGGGTGCAGCCAGAGTGGAAGTGATCAGCGCCGAAACAGCAACGATGAGTGTGGAAAGCTGCATGATGTGGACAAAGGGACGAGGACTGAATGCTTGAGATGAGGGATGAAGTAGTTAGAATGAAGGAGAAAATGAGATGCGGACAGAGAATTGGTCGGATGTGGTGGAAGGGAGGGAGACAAGGGAAGGGGATTGTGTTATATAGGATGGGATGTTCATGCCAAGCCAGGCAAGGGTCCTTGGAGAAATGCATGCCGTCCATTTCTCTGCAAAGGGGTCTTGGTCTCACGCATCACGTTAGTCTTGGGTACCAAGAATCCGAACTAGAGAGCAGGGACCATGCAATGGCGGTGCACCGTCGACCGTCATTATTATTATTCTTTGTTTCGTATCGAGGCGAGTGTCAAGGCGCGCTAGTCACTGTACTGTATTGTACGGCGCTGTGCAGGAGTGGGCAAACGACGTTGAGCACAGCCCGCGTAGTCGAGGAGGCTCAAGATGCGCGCTGCTGCAATAATTTGTTTGACATTTTCGGCGATTTGCGCGCGCCCCGCCTCGCCTCGCCTCGCGCCCCTTTGGCATTTTACCACTCTCTTGGGGTTTCCACTACTACTCTGAAGACAATTTACTCTCAGCGTTTGTTGCCAACTGAAACGACTTGGCTTAGAACGTTGTTATCAGAGTCCATTCGATTGAGGTGCAAGTGTGCGTGTACTGTATGTCGCGTGAGGCAAGATACAGTGTGACTGACATATTTAAACTGCATCAGCACACGACGCAGGTTGGGTTGGGTTGGGTTCGGATCGGATCGCGTAGCTTGCAAGGCATGTGCTGAATGGATCCATCCATGCATCATGCACCCTGACTGTCGTACATGGCTAGCCGAGATTCTCCATTAGATTATTATTATTATTATTATTAATTATTAATTATAATTATGTTTTTTCGATTTTCGATCCGAGCCTTGGAACAGCCAAGCGAGCCCAAGCACAAAGCCAGCCCCCGCCTGCCAATTTCAGTACTGTACTGTACTGTACAGTATGCTACTGTAGTAGTGTCGACGTGGCTTGACGCATGCAACCAAAGCCAACCAACTGTCGGTACTGCTACATCACACTATAGCTAGCTTCTAAGTGTTGGGCTCCTAGGCGCGCTCGTTAGCATACTAGCATATTCTATACAGTCGCCTGCCACTCTCGGCTTGACAACGGTTGCTGTCTCTTGCCCAATGTGGGAAAATCTAGAGTGTAGAGTCTAGAATGTTGAAGCTCGACGTGCTGAGCCGAAAAGCTGGTATGCGCTCATCCGGCCGCCGCCCCGCATCGCCAATCTTGATTCTTATTACGCTCCAAAAAAATAAATTAAAATAAAATAAAAAGAACAATAATTCTCAAGCATCCCCCCCCCCGGTACAGCACTGCGCTGCCCAGCCTAATGCAGTAACGCAGAAGCAAGAGCCTGGTCATCGACTGGGCATTGAACCCCCCCCCCCCCCCTCCCTCTCCCGCCTTTTGGCTTGCCCGAGCTTCGCCTCAGGTTTGCTGTCTCAATCGTTTGCATCTTTCTCTGAAGCTTGAGCAATACAGTACTCTACAGTACAGTACGTTCACACTCGCTTGTCTTGTCAGAGCAAATAATGTTACACTACAGTACTGTCCATTTACATACGAAACAGCGAAACTAACGAGCCTTTTCAACAGCTTAGCTTCTACACTGAGTCTTGGCACGAACGAAGCCGTCGTTATTCAAGAGATCGATCCAAGATGGACCATGCGCTTCCATGCGCTTGTTTCACAAATTAGTCTACTCCATAATAGTGTCGACGGTTTTTTTTGCCGGGAAAGGCATGCAACACCTCGGCCATTGCATCCCTGAACGAGGGCAGAGGAGCTTCTGACCCCACTTCCATGCATGAATCTATCGCGCTTGTTCAGTCCAGTGCGTGCGTTGATCTCCGAATCATACTCAGTTCCAAGACCTTCGAGGAAGAGCCTTTTCTCAAGGCCAGAGTTTGGCTCGCAATTGTGTTGATACTCCTCAACGACATCGAGCATCCCAAGTTTCAGAGTGAGGTCAGGAATGAGCCTCTTCTGCTTCGAGACATCGCCATCGCCACGTCTGGGTCCGAGCGCCCAATCATACATGGGCGAGAGCCTCTTCTGCATCCAGACATGGCGCTTTTCGCCACTGTGTCGGTTGAGATTGTCAATCATTTTAGCGAGATCAGCGACGAGCCTCTTGTCCATCAAGACATTGTCCGCCGCGAGGCTGTTTTTCAAGCTGTTCTTGAAAAAGTCGACGTCTGGTATACTTGCCCCAGCATCTCCAGTGGATTGACGAGTGCCAAGCCCCATCGATTCAGCAGCGCAGCCGCTTGGCACAGGCGCTCCCAGAGTGCAAGCGAGGAGCATCGAGGTAGCAACGAAAAAGTAGGTGAGCTTCATTGTGATATGCTTGAGTGCCTGAAGATCGTGTTGGCAAGATTGATTTGTTTGAAAAAGATTGTGAGTGTATGAGAGATGAGGAAAGGGAGATGGAATGGTGTTTATCTGGCTGGTTATATACCTTTCGAGCTGACTTGATGAGGCATAGCATAGCTCTTTGGACGCTGAAGCCCCTACTGCTCAGGACTATGGACTCGAATCAGCTGGATCATATTGGGGCTGTGCATTCTGTATGGAAGAAGGAGAAGAGATAGCGTAGGCTGCTTCTCGAAACGCATCAAGATGACGGGATCCCCATGAAACGGTCTCGACTCAATCGACATGGTACTCCGGATGTTCGAATTGTGCCTCAATGCTCTCTGCTGATCGCGTTGAAGAAGCACCGGCAATGGATTCAGACTTACCCGGTGCATTGACGATCTTCCAATCAGCCGTGTAACGCCGCACAGTGCAGGACCCTGCGTCACCTGCAACGTGACATCATTCATTTGTCTCAGACACGACGAGTTTTGTTCCCGGATTTCAGGAAAACATGGTCGTTTGCAACCAATCGTGACAGAAGCGCGCTAAGACCCCAAACAGCTGGTTTTGCAAGCCTTCCTACGGTTCGTTTTGGACAGTTGAGGTGCTCAAGCCAGCCGATAATCAATCTGGAACTGACGAGATCATAGGTAGAGGACGACGTTGAGGGAAGGAGAAAAAAAACATCAAAAATGCACAGCTCCTCCATCTCGCGTAGCCGCAACGCCATGTGGGCAAGATGAAACAAATGCGATTCTAATGGACCCGGCGCAACCTCAACCTGCGGAACGTTGTTTGTTGAGGCGGAAGCATAAGACACCGCAACGACTTGGCATGGTGCGTCGGGCCGGACCGGAAGGATGGGCTATCACATCTGGCCAGGCAGGGGGGAGCATTTGGCAAGGTGGGCGAATTTTCGCTCGTGAAAGCAAGACTCGAAAGAAACTTCACAAACCAATTTGAGACCCCGGAAGTCTGTTTGGGCTGTGCTTACCACCAGCTTCTTATGCCATCTGTCGATCATGTCTCATGTCTCACGCCAGAGTTTGCCAAGCCTGTGGGTTTTAATAACAACGTTGGAGCTAGACTTTGTATTTTTTTGATATTGATTCGCTGCGGCGAGCTCCGAGACGAAACATGAATGGGCGCGATATTTTGCGCAGCTTTGCCACCATTCAGGGGCGTCAACGTCTTGACGGGGCTCAGAGATGATCACGTCTAGAAGACCATTGATACAGACGAGCCAGAAGGATACAAATGTCTAAGTCGGGATAGTCGCTTGCGAACTCCCAGCCGTGGCTGTAGGGGCAACAGACGATGGTGCATCTGCCCCGGCCATTCCTATTCCGCTTGCAAGAAAGGGAAAGAGCAGGAGCCTCGACGGCTACCCACTTGGGGGAGATATGCAAGTTGATCCAGGAGGCGCAGGCGACGACAAAGAAATTTAAACCAGTCTTCGTGTCGCCCGACACATCGCGCGCAGCAACGATGCTGGACGGGACAGTCTCTTCGACGCTACTCAAGGCGCGGCCAATCTCTTGCAGTGGACTCTCAAGCGATGCTATCTCGTACTGCACACCCCTTCACTCGACTTGGCAACCACATTCGCTGATGAAGACACTGTGTGTTTTGTGCTCAGAAATTAAGCGAAAGAGATAAGCGGAAGCTTCCTCTGAGGAGGTCGGCGTAGATACGCGAATAACTTGGGGAAGTTGTTCATAATTGGCGAATACTCGACTCACCAACAACATCGACTTTCACTCAAGATGCCCTCATGACAGATGTGTGGATGTCTTATGACACTATGAGAGGATCACGTCGGCGATGTGCGGCTTCAGAGGTGAATTCTGTCATGGTTGAGGCTGATATTGAAAAAAAAAAAAAAAAAAAAAAAAAAAAAAAAAAAAAACGCGTAACGATGGCGGGGTTTGCGTGATCGTGACAGCGTTCCTCAGCCCTTGCCGATCCCGTAATGAGCTCACAGACCCTACAAAGGCTGGAAAAACAGGTCTAGGAGCACTCGAGATGTAACAAAGCTGGTTCTTCTTGCGACACTTTGAGTTCGATTTTAGCTCGACGCCATCGACAAGGACGATACCAGCATGCAGATCACTGCCACACCGCCAGTGAGAACGGCGCAGCACCTAGCCTGCTTGAGCCTCGTGATGGCGAGCAAGACAAGGCCGAGAAGGCGGTATTGCCATTCCGGTACCTGAGTTTTCGGATGACTGTGGGTTCAGAACGCGCGCCAAACCCATCAAAGCTTTCAAGGGGGATTGCGCGGTCGTGACCACCAAGTCGTCCTCTCCCGCACTCTCCTCGCCTCGACCACCACGAACGCTATCTCGATCGAGTCTCTGTGCATCACTATCTTCCTTTCTTCTGCTCCTTGAACATCTTTGCTCTGGTTCCCCATCCCAATGAGCACACGCGCACATCTTCACCAATGCAAGACCTGCACCTCAACATTCCTCTCTTGCGCCTATCGACATTTGCTTAGACAAAGCTCCAATCTGACTCACACTTGAGCGCAAGACACTCGCTTATCAGATCACAGCAAATATCGATATTGTCCATGTGTGTACGAAACAGAGCCTATGAGGAAAACCAAAACGGAAGCTATCGAGGTGAAAGAAGGCACATCCTTGAACTGGTTCAGGGAGGATTGGTAGCAGCCTCCGTGGCGATATCGGTCACCCAATCAGTGACGATGTTTCGGGGCCGAGACCGAGCCATCTCTTGTTGACCTTAGTTGTCGTTGCTGCTGAGGAGATTCATGATCGCTTCGGCGAGCTCAGGTGCCATTTCCACGATCTCGGGAGCCAAGGCGGGTGAGAGCCTCTTCTGCATCGCGAGGTCGCGCTTGTCGTTGTCGTTGCTGCTGAGGAGGTCGAAAATCGCATCGGCGAGCTCAGGTGCCATTTCGACGATCTCGGGAGCCAGAGCGGGCGAGAGCCTCTTCTGCATCGCGAGGTCGCGCTTGTCGTTGTTGTTGCTGAGGAGGTCGAAAATCGCATCGGCGAGCTCAGGGCCGAATTCGACGATCTCGGGAGCCAAGGCGGGAGAGAGCCTCTTCTGCATTGCGAGGTCGCGCTTGTCGTTGCTGCTGAGGAGATCCACGATCGCATCGGCGAGCTCAGGTGCAAATTCGATGATCTCGGGAGCCAAGGCGGGAGAGAGCCTCTTCTGCATTGCGAGGTCGCGCTTGTCGTTGCTGCTGAGGAGATCCACGATCGCATCGGCGAGCTCAGGTGCAAATTCGATGATCTCGGGAGCCAAGGCGGGAGAGAGCCTCTTCTGCATCGAGACATCGCGCCTGTCGTGATCGTTGGCGAGCTTGCTGATCGTCTCAGCGATGTCGGGCATAAGTTCTCCAATGACCTCCGGCATGACTTCAGGGACCATGGCAAGCTCGGGAACGAGCCTCTTGTGCATCAAGGAAGTCTTGGACGGAAGATTCTTGTGGTGAGGAGCACAAAGTCGCTTGGAGCCAGCAGCGCAGCCGCTAGGGACAGGCGCACCGAGCGTGGATCCGAGCAGGATCGAGGTAGCAACGAAGAAGAAGGTGAGCTTCATTGTGATATGCTTGAGTGTTGAAAAGGGTAAGTGTTGTAAGAGTGTTGTTTGGAGTGGATTGGTTTGCTTGAGTGGGCTTGAGTGTTTGAGTGATGAGGAAAGGGAGATGGAATGGTGTTCTTCGGGCTCGTTATATACCTTTCGAGACGACCTGATCAAGCTGATCTGGCTGAAGCGAACGTGCATCGATGTCAGCGCTATGAGCCAACACAGACGATCTAGGTACACATTGGCCACCAAACACCATCATCATCACTCTGCGAAGGCCATAGCAGTGGTCCCATACGAAGAACGTGGAACTCCGTGTAATTGTCTCTTTCCTTCTGTGATTGTGCGAATACCAGCTTGAAAGCGGTCTGTTCAAGGAAGAGCAAGATGGTGTCGGTAGTGGAAAGAAACACATCAAGATGACGGGATACCAATGATGAAACGGTCTCATTGACATGGTACTCCGGATGTTGGGGATACCCCGCATTGCTAGCCACGGAAGTTGTCTGCCCACATCATACCATCAAAAGTGTTCTGCTGTTGCTCGATTCGGGTTTGAGGAATGTGACAGGCGACTCAAATCCGTAGAAGTAATCAAGGAACTTGCCTTGTTCGACGCTTTAGTTCCGACATCACCTGGACACCTGAGACCGACAAAGTATTTCCACCACTCTTGAGTCCACCAGGGAGAAGGGTATCAGCGCTGGCATCTACTGTAAAGCGCTACAGCCATGCGCATCTCTCGAGATGATCAAGTGGAGGCAGTAGAACAGATTCGGAGCTCCAAGCACAGTGGGGGCTAGCGTCCGTGTTATCCGGCTGATTCAATGATCGTCCAATTACCCGTGTAGCTGCAGAGGGCGCAGCAAAAGCTATTCATTACTCATCCATATCGTAAGTTCATCCGTTGTCTTAGAAACAACAACTCTTGTCCAAATGTCGAGATCCATTGAGAAAGTTGTTCATCTCTTTTTCGACCAATCGTGACGGATAACCGCTCGATCCAAACAGCCGATTTTCAAGTCTTCCTGATGTCCTTTCTGAGCCAGCTCTGAGGTGCCCAAGGTAGCCAATAGGGAGCATGGAGCTCGCGGAATGATGGTCACAGGACGATGCTGAAGGGAGGAGGCAAACCGAAAAAACGCACGACTCCTCCACCTCGCGTGGCCGAAACGCCACGTGGGCAAGGTGAAACAAATGCAATTCATGGTACAGTATCAAGCGAGGCGCTTCATCAATCTGCGGAACTGGTTGACACCGGCGGAAAGATAAGATGCCAACTTGCCACGAAATCGTTGCGGGGAGGATTGTGAGGGTGGGGGCAACGGCATCACATGTGACCAAAGGAGGACTAGGGTGGGGGCCCAACGTGAGCGGATTTTCCCGCTCGGAAAACGGACGACTCGAAACCTCTTAAAAGTGTGACGCCATCAATTTCACCCAAGGAAGTCCGAAACATTATTGAGGAGACCCTGTAGAGCAGCGTCGGTGTGTCACCACAAGCGTGGAATGGTCATTTGTCAATCGTATCATGCTAGATTCCGCCAAGCATCAGCGTTTCAATCATGACGATGGAGCTAGATTCACATTTGTTTGTGTTTGTTCGCTTCGACAAGCTCCGAGGCAAAACATTGGTAGGGGCGATATTCCCCGCCGTTTTCTAAGACAGCCTTGAACCATGGTACTTCCCTATTGAACCAGCTCGCTCGCTGAGCACACCATCGGGTCATGAACATGTTTCGGTCGGGGAAACTCAAAAATGCATGTCCAAGTGCCAAGTGGGCGGTCCAAGTGCTCGTGTCAGACTTTGTTTGTGCCGGGCCTCGTCGATGGGACTGTAAGAAGTCCATCTACATTGATTTCGATCAAATCCGTGAGGTAGTGAGTGTTTGATGCAAGCAATCTACATCGCTGGGTCTTGTGCTAAGCTAAGCAAGTGTCGACTTGCTGATCGATGTGAATCCTGAGATCGAGTCGTAACTAGCTGCTTGGTCGATGAAAGGGATCTTTGGAATGCCAATGAGTCCTCGGACTCCCACTCTGCCCAACCAACGTCATTACAACCTCGCTTTCTCATTACGATATCGGCCTTCCCTCTCAAAAACAGCAAGGCGCTGATGGTTGTATCAATCAATCTGCGACTAAGCATTGCACAAGTCGATGACAATGTGACATGGACAATAGTATTGAATATCAACTTGACTGACGAAAGTGTAGTACAGTAACTGGCTGGAATCATCGAAACAATAGAGTACCATCATCAGCAGGCGAGGACTTTCAACCCGGAACTGACAAAGTAGCGCCATCCCATGGCAAGGCACTGGAAGATTGGCTGAGCTAGTCGAGACTGGCGAAGGTTGGCAACCTCTACTGGAAAGAATACTCATTTGCGGACTGGCGCCTTGATAGGCGGATTTTCACCTACATCCTTGGGACCAAGCACAGGATTCGACAAAAGGCTGCTGCTTTATCGCTCATCAAGTTCTGTCTCGGTTTCAGACTGAACTATTCTGCTGGACACCCACTAGCGAGGCGCTTGATCAGCCCCGGGGGGTGGTGTGGGCAAAGCACTGGATGCCACTCTTCTTTGAAGGCAACCGAACCAAACCAAACCAAACTGAGCTGCTCCATGGGCAATTATTCTGGAATGAAGAGAAGGTGGGGGACTTGCATGTGGGCACTTTGTACCGTTCGCTCGAAATTAATGTAACAACTGACGCCGATCTGTTGATTTGGGCATTAATCAAGTCTGTGGTACAGAGGTAGTACAGTAGTACAGAAAGTGGATGATCAGCTTACGAAATTGGTGTGTGCATGATGACCATAGGAGAGCCACGAGGGCGTAATAGAGCCTTCCAGCGCGCTTGCGGGGAGGCAGGCTCGGAGATTCGACGACGAGAAACCGGATTTTTGGGAAAAGGGAGGGAAACAAAAAATTAAAAATAAAAATAAACGAAGAGAGACTGAGTTGATTCGGTTTCACTGAACGACTCCGACGCTTCTTCGTCATGACTCTCCCTGTGTACTGTATTACATAATTGGGTTGGTACCAGTTGATGCTGCCCGACTTGACTCAGACCTAGGAGTTAACATTCATGTTCCCGATAATGACGTTGGAGGTCTTGGACAAGGCCGGAAGCTTTGCGGGAGAACCGATTGTCCCGGGCAAACGCGGCAAACCCGGGATTAACCGAGCGACGCTGCTCCCCCCACCGCATGCGAAGCGATCACCCATAGGGGATCCATGGGGGACGGTGCTGTGGTACTGACCGGTTGAATCCTCAGCCAAAACGGCATGCGACTTGGCCTCGCCAATGGCGCAACTCCTCGCTCAACCACACCGCCACCATCTCCTTGCGCGCTGATTGTGTGCGCACGACTCACTGATCTCTTGTCTCCCCTCGCGTCTCTCTTCTCCACGTACAGTCTTAATTTCGGGCTGTATGGGAAAATTTTGCGAGCTCGCCAGCGACTCACTCGAATCAGGCAATCCTCATTCTCCTCATGTTTTCGATTCACACCCTCTTCTTTCTCCAACTCGTCGCGGAGGGTTGACGTAGTCATCTCGGCGCTTGGGAAGTGAATGCCAGTCACGAGAAGTGCTCGCTGCAAACTGGTTGATAGTGGAATACCCTGCGACACGAATAATTGTCGGAAGGGGATCTAAGTGAAGGGAGGCATCGTTCTCAAAGCGTTCCGTGTGAGAATTCGTTGGCTCGCTTTTGCAGATCTCTCAGGCGAACCTCTGAATTGAGCCCCACCATCGCTATGCCATCAAGGTTCGATCGAAAAGCGTCCCGAGTCCGGCGATCTTGGCTTGGACAGCTCAGTCTACGTGAGAATCCTAGTCACTCAACTCGAAAGAAAGAAAGAGAAAGAAGCCCACCTCAGCCACACACACGCTTGCGATGAAGAGATTTAGAGAGAAGCATCTATTGTATGCGAATCTGAATGCGAGAAGATCTATAGTATGCGAGAGAGTCTATGCGAGAAAGAAGAAGGAAAAGGGAACATTGTCCATGATGAGCGCACTCAGCGTCATCGGTATCGTGAAAAAAATTATCTAGCTTGGCCCGGATGCCATGTTAGGCAAGCACGGGCTGAGGAGACACGTTTTACTTTTTTTTTTTTTTTTTTTTTACTGAGAAGCAAGGATGGTGAAGGTGGGGGTCCTGTTGGCGCTGTCACCCATGACGACAACGATGTAGTCGTCCCGACCTTGGAGGCTCGAAGGAAGAGTGACAGTGGCCTCTCCGGACATGATGGGAACCTCCTCGGCCAGAGTCCAGTAGAGGTGCTCGCTAGTCTCGTTAGCGTCCTTGTAACCGAGCTTGATGGTGAGCTTGGAATGAGCAGCCGAGGAAGGGATGTCTTGAGTCGACCACTCGACCACGTAGCTGTTGCCAGCGGTCCAAACGGTGCGCTCGATGGGGAAGACGATGGCGGGGTTGTAGACTTCGCGCTTGTTTTGCTGGGGAGTCTTGGAGTCGAGTGCGTTGATGGTGAAGGTGGGGCTTGTGTTGCCACTGTCACCGAGAACAGCGATCATGTAGTCGTTCCTGGAGTCAAGATTTTCGGGAAGCGTGACATCGACCTGACCATCGCGGACGGGAACGTTTTCAGCAAGCGTCCAGTAGAGGTGCTCACCAGACTCGTAAACGTTCTGGTAACCAAGCTTGACCGTGACAGTGGAAGCGGCATCGGAAGGGGCATCAGCACCATCCCATTCGACCTGGTATGTGCTGCCAGCGGTCCAAACAGTGCGCTCGATGGGGAAGACGATGGCGGGGTTGTAGACTTCGCGCTTGGTCAGCTCGGTACGAGCGATAGGTGCGCCGAGCGTGGAGCCGAAGAGGGCTGCGGCAGCGAGGAGGACAGTGGAAAGCTGCATTGTATCAAAGGCAAGTAAGCGTGGCTAAGGTTCTGTGGAGTAGAAGGGATTGGGATGAGTGGATGAGAATGGGATGGGATGAGTGGCGAGGATTGGATTGGAATGGTCGAGAAAGTGGTCGAATATATAGGTCATGATGTCCTGATGTGCTGACACCAATGTCAGCAACGGTGTACAGTACAGTACATTACAGGAACACGAAATATGACATGGCGAGCACTGACAGTCGAGCGTGTATAGAGGGTGTGCAGCTGATGACGTTGGCGTAAACGAGATGCATCGGTCACTTGTGTCAAACAAAGTTACAGTGGTAGTGGCTAAGTGCCGATAATCCCTTTGCGGCGCAAAACCCGAACGCTGCAGAGCTTCTAAAACGCTTCAAGTCCGACAACTGCATAGCATCCCAGAGCGCGCTCTTGGTCGGCGTTGAGCCTGGTCCACTACAGCAGTATGTCACGACACGTCCAATTCCTGCAGGGATTTTTTTTTTTTTTTTCGCCGGGATTGCGCGTAAATGTGCATGACATGTTAGATTACTGCTGCTGGTGAGGGACTTGGGCGCCGCTTTCACCGATGGACCAGCATATCATTTCGATCTCAGCCTGTCCGGTCGGAGATCCAATGCTGTACTGTAACGACGATGCACCTGCCAAGACCGAGACACGCCGTCAAGGCGACAGTCATGGTAGGACGAGCCGAGCTTGTCAACGGTATACCAACATCAGTGCTGATCCGGTCAGGCAACGTGGAGACTCTATGCCTTTAGCGAGCTCAACCCAGGGTCATATCTACCCCAACCTTCTCGCACAGTAGGAAAAAGCTCAGGAGGAAAAAAAAAAAAAAAAAAAAAAACTTTCGCAACCGCCTGAGAGGATTCAGTATGTGGCTCAAACAGGCGCTGAGATACATGCAACGAAAAATCAGACGGGCAACTTTAGCGTATGGGAATCAAAATTGACACGACACGAGAACGGAACGGTACATCGTAGAGTTTGAGCGTGATCGCAAGCTAGTGCAGTGACTGGCGACGGAGCACCTCGAACGGTTGCGGCATAGTGTTGTGGGCTTCAAAGCAAGCGTTGAAGATCTTGAACTGAAGAGATCCACTCGCTATGCCTGGATGTCTTGGTGGGCACAGGTAGAGAAATGAGAAACAAATCCGGATCTTTAAGGGCCGACAAATTCGGTGATGGTGAACTCTTGCGACACAATGGCATCCTTGTCACCCTGCAAGACAAGGAAATAGCTGTCGCTCGTCGGCAGACCATAGGGAATGTGCAGTCTGGCGGAGCCTTGTTGGATGTCGACATCGTCAGCGAGAATCAGGAGTTGCAACTTTCCTCGCGGTTGAGGCAAAGCGAGCACGATTCTTGCCTTTCCGTTGGAGGAAACACCCGCGGTCTTGTCAGCCTGCCAAGAAGCTTCAACGTCATCGTTGGAGCGCCACTCAGTGGTGCCGTTGGGCGTGTTGAACTCTTTGGTCGAGTCCAATAGCTCCCAGTTGAGGGAGTTCTTCTTTTCGTCCTTGCCGGCGGGCTTGACAAGTCCCTCGTTCTCTGCCGGGAGTCATTTGCGCCTGTAGAGCTTGTCATCGTTGGTCTTGACAAGTCCCAGTCCCTCGTTGTCGAGAAGCAGGTAGGGTTCGCGCTTGTAGAGGAACTTGTCATCGTTGGTCTTGTAGAGGAACTTGTCATCGTTGGTCTTGTAGAGGAACTTGTCATCGTTGGTCTTGTAGAGGAACTTTTCATCGTTGGCCTTGACAGGTCCCTCGTTGTCGAGAGGCAGGTAGGGCTCGCGCTTGTAGAGGAACTTGTCATCGTTGGTCTTGTAGAGGAACTTGTCATCGTTGGCTTTGACAGGTCCCTCGTCCTCGATGCAGATGGGTGGCAGGAAGGGCTCGCGCTTGTAGAGCGTGTCGGTGTTGGTCTTGTGGTCCACCGAGGCAGCGCCAAGAGACGAAGGTGGGTGACCGGGCCTGATGCAGTTGGAGCAGATGGGTGGAGGGGGGATAGAGATAGGGCCGAGGGGTGCGGCAAGAGTGGAGGAAATGACGATCGAGCTGGCGACGAAAATCGAAGTAAGCTTCATGGTTGCAAATTGGGGTTGGGTTGGTCTTGTTTGTTTGAGTATGAGTTGTAAGAGTTGATTTGAGGATGAGCTGTGAGAGTTAGCTTGAATGTGGATGAGTGATGAGATTGGGAATGAACTGGACGATAAAGATGGAGTCTTTATAGGGATTCGAACCGGTGCAAGCTATCGGTAGCATGCTACCCAACAGGAACCCCTCATGAACACAGCTCGTGTTGACGCTACACGTTCTCACATGAACATGAACATCTCCAGCGAAGGCGTAGGAGCAGTGAGGCATCACGCTCAAGCGGTGACTTCTGTTGATGCCCTGAACTGTAACGTCGAGTTGAGTAAGCGGAATATCTGATATGCAAGTGGCCGCGCCGAAGCTTGATATGTTCGCTGGAATCTCTCAGATGCAACTGGAACGACACATACCATGGCAGAGGTAACTGTACTCAGTCGAAGATAACCGAATTGACAAATTGACAGGCGGCTATGCTGCACCCTTGCGCCCTTCTGCCGTGGTCCGAGACATGTTCCTATCAGGTACAAGACTGAGCGAATGGCGTGTTGGCGTTATCTAAGGATGTACTGTAGGTGCCGGACTCCTGGATCGAATTGAACGATAGCCGATCCGAAACAAAGTGCAATTGCATACGACGATAAAAAAAATCAATTTTAGGAGCCGCCCCAGCCTTGTTCGATTAATTTCTGCGTGGGACTATACAGTACTTCATCTGGGCAACCTCTCTGGCCGCGACGAGCCACACAGCCCCTGAATGAGCCCAGTCGAACACCAATTTCACCCGTTTACCGATCCTGTGGGTCACGTACTGTACAGTATAACGTCGAAATCGCGGGTCGGATAACGTACATCGTTGCGATGCTCGACGTGCACAGCTTCTAGCCGAGCAGCTCGCTTACAGCCGAATCCGAGACCGAACTGCCGGTCCACTTTGCCTCTTGGACTTCACCGACTTGGTTGGTGGTGATAGGCAGAAAGAGAAAGCTGCATGACGTGTCTTGGGTCAGGCATATCGTTGGGCCCAAGCCACCTTCAAGTTTTTGTCTGTAGAGCGAGCGGTGAGACCAGTGCCGAATGACGATGACTTTTGATCGCGAGAGCTTGTTGATACAGTCGACAGGCGAGCCGTGTTGGTGATTCTTGACAGTTCTTTCGGTACGCAGCCGACAAGTTCGGCAGTGGATAGTGTTGGAGATCTTTGCGACAAAGATGGGCGAGCTTTGCGAGGAACGATAAGTTGAGTCCTCGTTGCCGCATCGCTCCGTTGTGACAATGCTTCGTCCGTGAGGGCTGCCCTGGATCGGTGTTCGTGTTACGCGTGCAGAATATGCGATGCTTTGTCCGACGACGTTTTTAAAGTCCGCGCTGATGTCTCGCATTTCCGCATATCGTAGCACGGCCCAGAATACTGTACTGTAAATGCTTCTCTGTCGCGTCGCCCTACCGTTGTTTGTGACAGTGGTGGCGCTTACCCCGGATGGATCTCAGGCACCAGCGCCGTTCTTCGCCGTTTTCGCCGCGTCGCCAACACCGCCGAACGCATCCTCCGCGCCCCGTCTCGAGAGCTCCTTGCCGATCAATTTCACTTCTTCCATGAAAACACCTCGTCGTGCTGCTCCGGAGCCTCGGGAACCTCGCCCTGTGTTAAATACTGTAGGTGCACAGCACTCCATGATGTTGGTTGTGGGTGTCGTCTCTGTCACTCTGGCACTCCGGACGACAGGCGTCGGACCTTCGTTTGGAGCCCGATAGGGGATTCTGGATGATTCGACAGTCTGACACCTGCGATCGGGATGGGATTGCAGCTTCCTCTGAAGACCACCACATGCGTGCTGCTTGGCTGCGCAAGGTGAGGGTGAGCCCCTTGCATGAGCTAATGCATTGCGCGCTGTCAAAGGGAAAATTCGGCTTCGCGAGCTGCCAAAAAGATGAACCAGCGAGCAGATTTCTATTTGAAAAAGAAATGTAGCAAAAAAAAAACCCTGGAAAATTTGGTCGGAGAAAATGTCGAAAAAAGCGACATCGCCGATCTTGGCAACTTATGTTCGGAATTGTGCAGGATCACGATGATCGGCCGCAACGGTAGCGTCGCCATCGATCCGGAAAGTGTGACTCCCCCGCATCGAGGCTGTCAACGCAGATGTAGCGGCAAAGGTTCTCGGTCTGGCTGTAATCCTCCTGATCGCAGCTGGAATGACCGATGACGCTGCGGTGGTTGAAGCTCGAAGACTTGAAAGTGCTGAACGAGGACCTCTTCTGCACCGTTGTGGCGGACAAGCGCGTTAGTCGATCAACAGCATCGCGTTACAGAGGCTTACCAGGCACCAGCAGACAGCTGTTCCTAGCTATTGTAGCAATTTATCTGGTGCCGAGATTCCCTTCAGGGTCAATGATGTGATTTTCATTCTTGTCCTGAACTCATCTTTGCGAAGCGAGGTATAACAGCAAGCAAATGAGATGAAAGACGGACTAGCGTCACACGACGAGCAACGAGCTACGTGCAGCAGATGGTTGTCCACAGGACGGAAGATGGTGTGACAGAGCACACAAGTTACAAGCTCGAGCCTTTGGTCGATTTTACCGAGCGCTGTCTAGGCCCATGGATACACCAAGTCATTCTGTACCGCCATTTCTCGTTCCGGACGTTTTCAGACCGATTGCACTCCCACAAGCTTCGCGGATCGTGAAACCAGGCTCAAGTGACAACATTGCTAGCGTGGGTAAGTCCGACAAGACAAAGGGAAATTGCTGCGAACACGCGCATAGGAGATTCCGACGACGACAAAGCGCAGAGCTTTCTTCAGAGAAGGACCGAGTGACCTAGTGCAGGCGCACAAAGCTCGCGGTCGTCGGTTTCCCCAGCCACATCTACAGAATGGTTGGTTGTCGGAAGCCGAAAAGGACGCAGGATCGTTCGGAGGACTCTGAATCTGACCCACAAAAGTTATCGAGCGACAATGGCTCAAGGAAAACCGACCACATGCCATGGACAAAGCTCTAGAGTAGAATGTTCCTTACGAGGTCCGAGAGCAGACTGACGGCACCGCCAATGGCGAAGGGGAGGGGAGGTCTCATCGTAAAGCGGGTCTCATCCCGTTTCGGGGAATAGTCCTGTTGTCCACGCAGCAAACACAGTAGCTTAACCGCTTATTGCGTATCGCTTGTCGGTCGCAGACGTGCTTAGCGATCAGTGATCTAGATATGGTGACACAGACCCGCGATCGGAGCTATTGTTCCGCGGAGTTTCACGTTGAGCAGATCACGTTGAGCAGAACTGTTTTTGTATACTCAGCACAGCAGCTATCAGACAAGAAGGTACAGATGAAAGAAGCGGTCATGGGTCGATATCAAAGAAACTCACGAAAAGCTTATTCAGGCGATCTCATCAAGTGATCTTCAGAACGTGCTTTGCCAGAAGAAAGGATGATGTCGTTTGCCCTTGCATCTGATATTCTTGGTCTCTGATCAAGATGTCCGCTTTTCCGCGTTGAAGGCTCTCATACCATGGTAAGTCCTCAATGCAGCTGCTTTCAATCATAAGTCTGGATCCATATTTGACCAATACTGTACTGTACATTCGCAACCTTGTCGCTATGAGCAGTTGAGAGTGTATGTTCGTGTGACTTTGAAGCATAGCCCTCGAGGTGGTTGTAAGGCACCGTAGTGGGCGCTTGCGCGATAGACGATATAGTCTGCAGCTGGGTAGGTCGGCACAGCTTGGCGGCTTGGCGTCGGGTGCGGGTAGTATTGGTCCATCGCCGCATCACCGCAAAATGATACACTGCGGCGTTGATGTATCGGGGTTAAGCATTACAGCATTACAGTATTTTATTGTTAATAATGCTGTTTAATTTTTAATTATTGAAAGAATCTATAAACTAAAACCAAAAACAAAAATAAAGGATTAAATCGATTATTGGTGACTGGCGGTGTGCAGGGTCGCACGTACTGTACTGTACAGTTCTGCAACCGCCGTTCGCTTAAGCTGCTTCTACAGTAGAAACCCCTTGCCTAGCTATTTGAACCACCTCCAATCCTCCCTGTCCAAACCCAACCAGGCGCAGGAACAGGCGCATGGTCCTCTCTCGCTTGTTTCGTCTCACCTTTGTCCTCCTTGAATAAAACCAATCCCCCTTGCCGAGGAACACGTCGACTGCATCTCAACGCCTTAGCGATGGATCGCCCGCTTGCTCCATGATTCTCCTTGCCGCCCAAATCTTTCGGTTGCCTTGGACGCCGCTGCTGTAATCGTATGCGCGCCCTCCGTTTCCACTTGTTTTATTGGCTGAACGGTCGACAGCTACGATGTCCTAGTCAGATCCTTGCTTGGACTTGCTTCTTTCGGCACAATATGCTGCTCTCTCCTCACCGTCTAGTGCAGCAAACTCGAACTCGCTTTTGCTCTTAGGGCGTCCCCTTGCCACACTTTCTCCCTTGGCGGGGGCGGTACATCCCTGCGCCAGTTTCAGAATCGGTGATGAGCACCGTAACCCTCTTTGCACTGAGACAGGTACTGCCGTACGGAGGTACCCGCTCAAGCCCCGGGTCATTCGTACCTGACTCGTTTTGGCTTCTTGACGCCAACAGAGATTTTGGGTAAACACTGGCGCTTGCCCAAATGCTGCGTCGCTGAACGCTTTGGCCTCTCCAGCAGGTGCGTCTCTCCAGACTAGAAGCCGAGCTGCACATCTTCAGCTGGGATCAAATCAATGGACAGCAGCTTTGCAACCGACCGCTGACTTCCGAGACTCTGCCTGCTAGTCCGATACGTCGAGGGAGGAGGGGCCTATGCGGTTTGGACCTCTCCCGCTCGGGCCCAGATGTGCTCCGCGGTCGCATTTGGGTCGCAACGGTCAAACGCGTATTCGCTCCGCCGCATCATGCCGTTGAAAGGCAAACAAAGCTCGAACACGACGAGAGCACCAAAACCGTTTGGAAACTCTAGAACATATCGAAGGGCTGTCCTTTTCGGCGTCTTGTCGATTTCTCTGGATTCCTATTGTGCCATGTAAGATGTCAAATCCAAAGCAGGAGTGAGTGGGCAATGAGCTAAGCAGATCAGAAGCCCGTGTGAGAGGCTCAGTGACGGTCGATAGAACATCCTGCGTAGTGTGCAGTACCGCAACGATCGACATGCCAAGAAGCAAGGGAGGAAGGGGACTTTCCCCTTTGTTTGTTTCTTTTCTTTCTTTTTTTTTATTTTTTATTTTTTAATTTTCCTTTTTCTTTTTTCTTTCCCTTTCTTTGGCCCTTTTCAACAGGCCCATGGCGAAGTGCTTCTGCGTTTGCTCGTGCTATCACGACCCCCCAAACTTGAACCCTAAGCTGGTGTCCCCCTTGCCGGGGCATGCACCGGCGCCCCCTGTTCCAGACTTTGCGGATCGACATCTCGGTTTCTTGGACACCCTACCCATTGTTCTGTGCCTCAGCCACAAAGATACCTTGCTTCTGCCCGTGCAGCTCTCTGCACACGTCAAACAATGCCGCAGGGGTTAAAAAATCCGCCCCCTCCCCCCCCCCCCCTTCTTGTTTCTGGAAACCTCCTAGCCCTTTCAATCAACGCTGACGGACGTTCGTCGCTGGCGGACTTCCTTGCTGCGGCGCAATACTTCCGAATTTAGTCCATGCTGTAGAGCTTCTCCTGCGTCATCCTCCTCGCCTTGGAATGCTTCTGCCCACGTTAGTGCAGTCTGCCTTGTCGCCTTAACGTCGTGCTCGTCCTATTCTCTCGTCCCGGCCTCTCGTCGCCCAAGCCTTCCGGTGACTGGCCTCTGTTTCTAGCACTGTTCGTCAAGCCTAAGACTTTTTGACGCATCAATCTTCGCTTTGGCCTCCTCTAACCCTTTGTGCATCTTGTCGTCTCTTTCGACCATTGTCTTCCTTCGGAACTTTTCAGGTACATGCTCGGCACCCATGAACTCGTCCTCCTTACCTCCTGGCTTGGCTCTGGGTCGAGATGGGATTGCTGGCAAACGGTTCGATTTCGTCTAGGACGCTGGTCTTTCGCATTGTTAGCCGATCCTGTTGCCCCTTTGTGCTCCTGTGCTGGTGATTCGGTGCTTGTCCTAATCCTGCCTCTCATCTTGTTTTGGCCCCTTTGTACCGTTTCTCCCGTTGACTGTCACTGGATTTTTCCGTCCGTCTGGCAAGCTCAGTCATGGACTTCATCGTACATCGGCAGTCACTCGTCGTATGTTCTGCATTACAATAGCGCCAGTGGATATAAAGACTCCCCCTCTTCGTCCCCCTCCTCCTCTCCTTCTTCTCATCATCCCACACCTCTCCAACTCACTCTCCTCTCGACACTTCCTAGCCAGAAGTCAAGTCTCCCCTCTTTCCCCCTCTACTTCCCCTTCAGTGCCCTGTCGCTCTTCTGCGGTCTTCACCGTCCTCAGCAACCCCCACTCTCCTTTCTCTTTAAGCAGCCCAGCGAACAACTCCAACTTTTCCTTCGACATCATCTTATCTTTGATTTCATCATGCCGTCCAAGATCGCTCTGTCTATCTCGGTGTTGGCTACTGCCATTGGCATGGTCAACGCCGCACCTCACTTCCAGCACAAGCGCGGAGACCCTTGTGCCAGGTACGTCTCTTCGTACAATGGTGGTCACAACGTCTACGTCGTCAACGAGAACAAGTTTGTCGACGCCAGCGATGCTACTGTCGACGTGAGCCTCCTGAGCGCTGATGGCCGACAGATTAGGAACTGGCCCACCTTCCCTCGTCACTGCCTCGACTACGTTCAGAGCTACAACGGTGGCCACAATGTCGTCGTCGACAACGAGAACAAGGGGCTCGACCTCTCTGGTCTCAACCTTGGCCTCGGTGTCCTCAAGAGAAACGCTCCCGACTATGTCTACTACAATGGCGGACACAATGTCAACTCGGACAACGAGAACAAGCTGATTGATGTCTCGGATCTTCTCGCCAATGTTGACATTCTCCGTCGTTCGGATCTGTTTGCCAACGTCGACATCCTCAAGAAGCGCAACGCTCCCGAGTACTCCACCTACTACAACGGTGGTCACAACCTTCAGTCGGTCAGCGATAACAAGCTCATTGACGTCTCTGACCTCACTGCTATCGTCCACGCCCTCAGCAGGCGCAACACTCCCGACTACACCTACTACGATGCTGGCCATAACGTCGATTCCACCAACGAGAACAAGCTTATCGATCTTTCCGATCTGACGGCTCTCGTCAACGTTCTTGGCAAGAGGAGCCTCAAGGCCTATGGCTCCAGCATCGCCGCTCGTGAGATCTCCGAGACTCTGTACCGTCGTCAAAGCCGCGACGAGGACTGCACCTGCACCAAGACCAACGGAGGCGGCAACGGTGGTCCCGGTGGCAACGGAGGCAATGGTGGCAGTGGCGGCAGTGGTAGCCAGGGCGGCAGCGGCGGTCCAGGTGGCAACGGAGGCAACGGAGGCAATGGCGGCTCTGGCAACCAGGGCGGCAGCGGCGGTCCAGGTGGCAACGGAGGCAACGGAGGCAATGGCGGCTCTGGCAACCAGGGCGGCAGCGGCGGTCCAGGTGGCAACGGAGGCAACGGAGGCAATGGCGGCTCTGGCAACCAGGGCGGCAGCGGCGGTCCAGGTGGCAATGGAGGCAATGGCGGCAATGGTGGCAGTGGCGGCAGTGGTAGCCAGGGCGGCAGCGGAGGCAATGGCGGCAATGGTGGCAGTGGCGGCAGTGGTAGCCAGGGCGGCAGCGGCGGTCCAGGTGGCAATGGAGGCAACGGAGGCAATGGCGGCTCTGGCAACCAGGGCGGCAGCGGCGGTCCAGGTGGCAACGGAGGCAATGGTGGCAGCGGCGGCGCTGGTAGCCAGGGCGGAAAAGGTGGTCCAGGTGGCAACGGAGGCAACGGAGGTAACGGCGGCGCTGGTAACCAGGGCGGCAGCGGTGGTCCAGGAGACAACGGAGGCAAGGGTGGTCCAGGTAACCAGGGCGGCAGCGGTGGTCCAGGAGACAACGGAGGCAAGGGTGGTCCAGGTAACCAGGGCGGCAGCGGTGGTCCAGGAGACAACGGAGGCAAGGGTGGTCCAGGTAACCAGGGCGGCAGCGGTGGTCCAGGAGGCAACGGAGGCAAGGGTGGTCCAGGTGGCAATGGAGGCAACGGTGGCGACAACGGTGGCAGCTGTGGTGCTCCTCCTCCTGGAAACAACAATCCCCAGCCTCAGCCTCAGCCCCAGCCTCAGCCTCAGCCCCAGCCCCAGCCCCAGCCCCAGCCTCAGCCTCAGCCTCAACCGAAGACTCAGTGTAGCTCGAACCAGGTGTACGTCGATGAAGGGCACAACGTGGTTTCGTCGAACACCAACGAGCTTCTGGACCTGAGCAACCTGACGATCAACATCAACATCCTTACCGACCTGTTTGGTAGCAGCCCGCAGACGAGCACGGTGCCTGCCAACTCGGCGTGCACTTCTCCCGGCGGTTGCTGTGTTGACCAGTCGGTCTACAACTACAACGGTGGCTACAACACGCAAATTCAGAACGTCAACAAGGGTATCGACCTTTCCGGTCTTACCTTTGGTCTCAACATCCTCAAGTAAAGGGCGACAACTTTAAGTGCAGGTAGCGGCGGGGGGGGTTTTGCGATCGTTCGGTGTTCCAACGTTGAGTCGCCTCTCTCCCCTCTTGGCCGAGGGGGGGCGACGAAGACTCGGGTCGGAATCCACTCCCAAAACTCTTCACACCCTACGCACTCTCAGTTGCATGCCTTCCCTTGCTTCGGCTTCATTCCACCCTCTCCCCTCTCAATAGGACGGTTTTTTGTTCCCCCCCAACCTAGCCTTTTGCTTCCTTCCCGCGCCTCTTCCACACTCTCTTTTTTTCCGTTTTTGGTTTTGGACTTTAGATTCGCGCGGAATGTTACACACACACTCTCTCTCTCTATCTCTCTCTTTCGTCTTGGTTTCTCCTGTTTGGCCCCTGGCACACTTCGAACTTAAAGGGTGGGGGGGTTATCTGATGTGGGGAAAGGAGGTTTCTTTTTTTTTTGATTTCGCCATTATTGTATTGCTATGGTGGATTGGTGGGCAAAAAATTGCCGACGATCATATGCGGAATATTCCACTGATCTCTCCTAATGGTGAAACTGAAGCAGCAATGAATAAATGCTGCCTTTGGATTGTTTGGATCCTTCAACACCCCGCTTGTACTCGTAGCCCCCGTACCTACCCCAACCCCCACCGCTGTCGCGTCCTCCTTCCTGGCACCGCTTGCGACGATTACTTTGTTCTTCGTCCTTAAGACACAGGAAGTCAAAACAGCCTTTTGGCCGGCATCAAAGCTAACCGCGCCGTACTTTTCCCAGTAATTCACGCCGCTTTCTTCGGCCATGAGTTCATAGATGCAAAGCCGACCTTCACGGAGGCTTTCGATAGGAACACCTACGAGTTCGGCGAACTCCTTGTTACCCTTGTAGATCTCGCCGGTTCTGCGCCAGAGACACGCAGGGATGCCTTGGGTGCTGAAGACACGATCGTAATCGAGCAGCAACCGCTCAAACGCCTCTTCGATGAAGACGAGATCGATGGTGGTGAGTTGCTGCGCAACCGCACGAAACGCCGGTCGAAACACCGACAGCGGCTTCAAGATGCGTCGCCGAGACGCCGCAGAGACGTTGCGCTCCATCCACCGGTTCAAGCGCGCATAGCCGTTGACGTGATTATAAGGTCGAAGAAGGCCAGCTTCGTACTTGGCCTGAATGACTCGGGCAAGGCGCTCGTCGCGAGTGCCATCCTTCTGGTCCGCAGCAGTGAGGAAGAACCGCTCCGTCTTGGATGACCCCCCCTGCAATGAGGGGAGGTACGAACCACTTGCCACCCCACCAGACCCACTACCACCCGCCCCCGTCGTCATATTCGCAGCAGAAAACGAGTTGCGACGCGATCTTTTGCCCTGTCCATTCTCGCCCGCACCAAACCCAGCATCGTTACCAGAATACATCGTGGATGTGGACGACACGGGCGCGCGCGACTCGGAGTTACCGTTGTTGTTGTTGTTGTTGTTGTTGATTGCGGTGAGCGCAGACATGCCTTGGAGCACTCCAGCCGCGCTGCTCAGTCCCGAGATGGTATTCCTCCGGCTCTGGGACGGTGTGAGACCGGCCCCACCACAGCCTGCATTGGTCTGATTCATGCCTGGCGTCGCGCCGGCGCCGAACCCTGGCCCATCGAGGCTTTCCAAAAACTCGCTCAACAGCGTAAACTCATTGCCGCCCGCCGAATCGCCTCCAAACCCACTACCTCCACCCTCGTATCCTCCCGGACCTCCACCCAACCCGAGCCATCCGGCGCCGTTGAGACTCGGCGTCACATCGCCTCCCGCGGGTGCCGGCGAAAGCTGACCCGGTGCGGGCATAGATGAAGTGGTGGCGGTGTTGACATTGTTATTGGCAGCGATCGAGTTGTTGAACAGTGAGGCGAGCGAAAGCATGCCTGCGGCGTTGACTCCACCCGAAGATGCCGAGGGCTGCATGGGGAATGCGCCAGCACTGGCGGTGTTTGGCGTGGCGGAAGAAGCAGCAGCGCTTGCTTGTGGTTTGAAGATGTCGGCTGCGTTGAATGCGGTGTTTGCGTTCTGATTCAAGCTCGACATGGGCGAGACGGAAGAGTAAGGACCACTGGAACCTCCGCCAAATGCAGCGGCGGCAGCATCGCCGTTGCCACCCGCACCCGCGGCATCGGGCAGACCTAGCGTGGGAAAGAAGTTGACCACTGCCTGTGATGCTGTGGCAGGGGTTGCTGCACTCGTGACTGGCGCTGAAGGTTGGGTTTCTGATAATGCTGATGCGGATGGTTTCGGTGTTGATGTTGCCGATGATGCGGATGCTGGTGCCTTTGGTTTGCTCGGTGTGCCCTTGGCGTCGGCCGCATCGCCATCTCCGTGAGCCTTTGCGGGTGTAGCTTCGTCATGACATAGATGACCGATGTCTCTCTTGATGCACCTCTGACACGGCCTGCCCTCATCGCACGTCATATGACTTCTTCGGCAGTAAATGCATGCGAGGTTGACCTTTCGCCTTTTGCTGGGCTTCTTCTTGCCTGTTGCGCTCGCTGCCGAGGGGAAAGAGTCGGCATCATCCGCATTGCCTCCGTTCGACTCGCGTTTGACATGGCTGGCGGGGGGTGGGGGTGGAAGCTGCACTGCCTGGTTTTGCTGGCGATGCGGCGCTGCTGGAAGAAGCGGAGGAAGAGTAGAGTGAGCGTGGATCGAACGGTGTTGAGGTGCCTGTGGATGATGGTGACATTGTTCCAGAGTGAATGTCACCCGAAAGAGGAGGAGGGGGAAGAAGATGCGATTGTGGATGCGAGGAGGCGAGGAGGACAAGTGTGAGTAGGTGGATGGTTGGGTTGGATGCCGTTGAGAAACACAGACGCCAAACCACACTCGGAACTCGGCTGTTGCGGTATGTTTTTGGCGCCGAGATGTCCCCGCTCAATTTACAGAATAATCATTTCTTTTTTTAGCTTGATTTGATCTTACAATTCAACTCAACCCCACACGACCACCATCTCATCAATTGTATCGAGGACTTGGCATTGCTACAATATGCTATGCTACAATATCACTGCTGCTTGTGGTGGTGGTGGCGATGGCTTGTTCGATTCGACGTTCGATGGCCGATATGAGAAATCCAGCAAACGACTCAAACTTGACCGCGTCCATGCCATACGTCCAAACCACCTTGACTCGTAGCCCTGTCTCCATCGCTTGATCAGATCGTGTGTTAGTCTCGACCGTCGAGATTCTCGCCATCAGCAACACATCCTTGTCTTCTTTTTCAGCGTTGGTTGATCTTTGTTTGTCGTTGATGAGCTCCTGCCTCAATTTGGCACGTCTGGCTCGACGAGTCCAGCTTTCTTCCGTTAGGATCACGTCCAATGCAGTACCGTCCTCCATGAGCTTGTGTGCTTTTTCGTCTGGAATGACGCTACGGCTTGGTGAGTTTGCAAGTCCGTGAAGCCCTTGGCTGGATGAATGGTACACGGTGCATCCGTCCAATTCGCCCAGAATAGCCTGCATCGCTGCTAGTGCCTCTCTCCCCGTCCAAGCCGGACCTGGCCTTAGAATCTTGCCGCACCTCTCCACCGTTAGAGGCTTGAGCTTGTCCAGGTTTCCCGGCAGACCGACTCTACCGAGGTTATCGCTCAACCTGAGCGGTGAGCAAGTCCATATCAGCACCCACCTCCTCGTCCGACCGCCACCCGTTTGCAACTCGCTCACGCCCCATCCTCCCACCTTTGCCTCGTTCGCCCATCTCTTCAGCTCCTCCGCCAACGTGGTGACACTCGACAGCTTGCCCAGCATGCAAGTCCACCATCCGACCCTCCCTTTCGCTGTGCCCATGCTCTCGTGAATCATCCTGCGTACGAACTCGACCTCGCCTCCTGGTGTCACCATCTCCGGCGCAGTTCCGTGACAGATCGCACTGGGAGCGTGCGCCTTGAACTCAGCAGACCGCTGCATGTCTTGCAAGCTCGAGTAAAAAGGTGGGTTGCACATGGTGAACGTCACCTCGCTCAATCCCTTTGGCATGAACGGGTCATCCTCTTGTCCGAGTCGAAGATCGATTCGGCCGCCGAGAGTGGACGAGTTTTCGGGCCGATCGATGATGTGTTGCCTAGCGTAGTTGAGACTTTGCTTGTCGATGTCTGTGCCGATCATCCGCCACGAGGGGAAGCATGCGGTGGCTAGGACCGCGTAGATAGCACTCGCGCCCGTCCCTACATCCACACCCACCACCTCCGTCTCGCCTACCCTGCTTTGCTTGAAATGTCGCACCAGCTCCCGTGTGGGCAGAGTGGAGGTGAGCACTTCGTAGATCAGCGCTACATACGCCACCCGATTGGGCACCATCGGACAGAGGTTGTGCGACGAAAACTTGGCCTCGATGGCAAAGTCATGCCGTACCAGCGTCTCTGCCAGACATCGCACCGAGACAGCATCGCGAAAATCCAACTTCGCTTCATATCCCCCATCATCGCTCACCAACCTGCCAAACGTGCTGGGATACAGCGCCGCCAGCTTGCGAAAATCCGGCTGCTCCTTCCGATAGCGTCGTGGATCTACACCAACACAAAACAGAATCATCGCCTCGTCAGCTCACATAACCTACTAAAGCATCGAACCAGTGACACAGGAAACCAAGCTCACCGATCTTGAACTGAAGCAGCCTGCGTAAGCGCCGACGCCAGTGCACCTGCTCATACTGCTCGTACTGTAACAAGGCGGGGTATAATATAGCATTGCAGAGAAGGCCGTTGTCAGCCAATCGACAAGTCCTATGAAAAAAAGGGATGGTTACATGATCACCGCAACGCACGTACATTGGCACCTTTCGTTTGCTGTCTCCACACGCGTTCGGCGATCTTTTGGAACGCTTCGTCCATGTCCATCGCCTCGCCATCGACTTGCTCTGCATACATCTGCTCGAGATCCTGCCTCCTCGTGATGTCGGGTCGTAGCGCTTTGATGTCCGCCTTGCTGATTCCGGGTGCGCGTCTTTGTCTCACTTCGAGCTCTGGCGCATACTCGAGCAGCTGGACGCGCACGGTCCCGTACGGCTTGCGTGTGCCTTCTATTTGCCCTTCGATCTCCGCTTCCTCGTCTTGCGAGGTGGCCGAAAAGAATGAGACGGGCCGAGTCTCGTCCACGAGCCGATCGGATTGAAGGTCTTCGTACCGCACTACGAGTTCGAGATGGGTGATGGGCTCGTCGTCCGGTTGTTCGCGTTTGCGCTTTGCGACCGCTTTAAGTGCTGTTGCTGTCGGATTGGTTTCCGCGTCATCATCCGCTTCTTCTTCTCTGGCATCGTTGCTGTCCGCATGGGAAGAGGGGATGCGCCAGGTGACCTTGACCAAATCAAACGCTTCCGTACCGAGCGCTTCCAACGCCGGCTCTTGCTTCGTTCCACTCGCACCGGGCAGCTTGATTTGCTGCAATGCCATCGCTTGTTGTCTCCTTGAAACATAGGCCTGCAGATGACAGTGGAGCTCACTCAGGAATGCGTGAACGCCGGGCAGCTCCTGAAATTGGCTCAGCATGGTCAAGCCACCCGCCTCGTTGTCTCTTCCGCTGCTTGCCATGCTTTCGTTTGCCTCCCCGCCAGATACACTGGGCAGATATCTCTCAACCAGTCTCTCTAAGGGAACAAAGTGCGGTACCGTATGCCTGATCAGCCTCAAATCGTCTGCTAGCGAGTTTGCTTGCACATCCCCCGCGGTTGTCGCCTCCAGACCGGGCATGGAATCCAACATCTGGCTTGGCCGAGCAAAGACGAGATAGTAGGGCTCGTAGAATCTTCCCCTCCAGAACGTGTCCAGCCTTATCCCGAGACCCAAATCGCCATCTTTTTCCGCCGAATTCGCATCGCGCATCGAGCGAGCCCGTCGACCGACGTCCAGATCGATTTCGAAGCAAGTCCATGCGGCGGAGCGGTACATGATCGCTTTCTCCTCTAACGAACGGAGCTGGCGACCCAGCTCTTCATTGGCAGCATCGAGGCTACCGCGTGCTTCGACGACAGTGTCAGGTATGGAGCGCAGGGAGGCGAGTTGGGAGGCGAGGCAGGCGCGGTCTGCTCGAAGTTGGTTGTAGCGCTGTTTGAGGTCCTCTGTCGAGGTGCTGGAGATGGGTTGCGAGCTCATCCTGACGAGTTGTGAGGTTGGTGCAGGGGACAATTAGGACACGATGGCCGGTGTGTGTGCGTGCGAGTGGTGTTGAGGGTATATTTGCACAGTTGTCGGCGCTGTTGGTGGTGATGAGGATGAGGTGATGAAGTGGACAAGTGGTGATTGTAACAAGTGAGCTTGCCCAACATGTCTGGATCGGTGTGGAATCGCCGATGACTTGACTGACTGCCGACTTGAAGCGCCGAGAACGCTGATCAACACGCGACGCGACTTGTGAACTGCAAGCCAGAGCCCAAGTGTTGGTTCGAGCAGTCAAAAGGGTTCGAAATTTCAAATAAGCCAAAAAGTGAAAAAAATGAAAAGAAAAGAAAAACAAATGGGGTCGAATTAATCTCCAAAAAAAAAAAAAAGAGAGAGAGAGGCAGAAGTTCATCTTCGAAGTTTGCACAATACAAGACTGCATAGCTCGTAGGCTATTGTGCTTCCCCATTCTGCCCCCAAGTGCCACTGCAGCACAGGTCAGGCTTGGAGACGACCCAATCATGTCACAGCAAACCGATCATAGAAAGAAAGATGTGACACCGCCTAGTGCTCAAGAACAAGGGTTGGGGGATCGGGAACCGATATCCTGGCATCTACGATCGCCCTCATCGTTCGAAACGGCCGAACCAGTCCGCTTCAAAGCAAAGGATGCGAAAACATGCTCTCTACAAAAAAAAAAAAAAAAAAAAAAAAAAAGAGACCGTAGCTGGTCACAGCCAACATCAGTACACAAGTACAGACAGCACTGTGACTGTAGTCTGGATGCAGCTTCCAAGACGTGGCTCGGTGATGGAGGCTGCTGACCGGAGACGGAATTCAAGCGTCTGCCCGAGGCGCGTTTTGATTTCGCACAATTCAAAATGCCCACCTGTCAAACACAGGCTGCATTTCCAAAGCTTGCGTAGGCTCAAACCAAAACAGCGTCGACTCAGTGTGTGGGTCCGTCCAAGAGCATTCCAGACTTGCTCTTCTGTATCCAGCAAACCCTGTTCGCTAACGAGCTCAGAACGGTGTGGCTTGAGGTTGGAGGCCAAGGGCAAGCATTCGCCGCAGTTGAGTTGAGGAGAACCTTCGAACAAAGAACAAGAACAACTATAGACTGTGTGGACCTCTACCCTTCCCCCCTTCGTCTCTGTTGTCGATGTTGAGGGCTTCATCGGGAGCAACAGGTGGAACATGCCAAACAGCATCATCGTGCACAAGATAGCATAGCTCCGCTCCAGAGCAACAGAGAGAGGTCATGAAGCATTCGAAACAAGATCAAGAGATCTGTTCCAAACGAGCTTTCTCATATGTTTAGGAGCGTCATCAACTCGATTCGATAGTCGATACACCCTCGCGCTCTCTAGACGGGTTGTTCATCTTCTACAGTTCTCGACGCTGGCAAAAAGAGTGCAAAGGATCTAGACTCGCTGCTGTTAGGAACGAATGTTCTGTTCACTCAAGAAGTCTGATGAGGCGATCTCGATCTAGGATGGAGTTGATCTGAATAAGATCATGATGTGGAGCGACTGCTGATCAAGATTGCCAGACTATTCATACTTTACAACCGTAGGCACGATGCAAGTTGAACGTCGGCAGACTTGGCAGGGCTCATATACAGTCCGATCCACAGAGAGAGCTGAATAAAGCACTAGTTTAACTGTACACTGTGAAGCATTCGTTCGAGTCGACTTCGAGAAAGATGATGATTCGACTGGCAACCCAGCGTCGATTTCATGCTCTCCTAGCTTCATACAGTAAGTACCGTATAGTGTAGTGTAGCCGCGTCAAACTTGATTTTCAGCCAAGCGCAAGGCTGCGAGCTGCATAGCTGCTTGTTTACAATAATTCATTCACTAAAAAGATGCAGTGTGCCAGTGGCTGGGACGCGTCTCTGGCCTGAAACCAACACAGACTGCTACTGCACTGCCAAAAAAACTAAAGCAGACAGAGGAGAGAGACATGCCGGACGAGCTGCACATGCCTGCATCTGATTCTCGGTCAGCACTGTTCGATGGGCGAGTTTCAAAACACTGGAATTGTGCCGCCATCACCACAACTACCTTACGAAGACGACGACGACGACGACGTGGTGCTGCAGGTTCCGCCAAGTTTGGCACTCGGCCTCGCAGCTTGCTTCTGCTGTCCACATCGCCGAACTGCCGATGCAAACGTGATGCAACTCATCAGTTGGCTTGGGCCCTTCATACTGCAATGTTGATCCCTCGCCCGAACACCTGACCGTTTCATAATGAATGCGGATGTTCCGAAAAGCATGAGAATACCAAGTGACCAGCTCCAAATAGTCATGGACGCCATGCAAATGCTCCCGCTGGATGTGCGCGTCGCGAGCCGAATCAATCCTTCTTGCACAGCTCTGATCGACTGTGACGAGGCATTTGCTCCGGCTTTCGAGCCCCTATGTCAAGCCTTTGGTAGGTCAAGGAAGCTAGCCACTGTCCCATCCTTTCCTACGAGGCATGTCACCCTGCTTTCTGACGCCTTTCTCCCTCCGTCACTGCAAGCTGCGAGCTGCAAGCGATCAACTTGCCCCGACTGACTGTTCAACGGGCTACAGTAGCTCTCCCTCATGTTTGCAGCAGTACACGAGCCCACTTTGCACCACTAGCTGCCCTCTCTCCCGTCACTCTCCTAGAATATGTACTCTGAGTTTATATCAGCGAGAGGCACCTCGGGTGAGGCTGTCGCAGCATGCAGTGCTGCGGACAAGCCAATGCTCATGCTCATGTCCATGCCCCGGCTCGTCTCCAAGACGTCGAGGCTGAAACGCCTTGTCCGGTCTAGTACTTGGCATCAGCTTATTGCATGTGCTTGGCCTATTGTGTTTCAGTCTAGGTACCAGGCACACCTATCGCTGTATGAAGCTGCTAGTGCTCGCTCAACATCATGGTTCGAAGAAGCCAGCCGTGTGAAAGTGCATTACTAGGCTTGGTCCTCGCCGCGCACTTAGGCGCGGCTAAATGGATAGTGCGAAAGCAAACAGGAATCGTCAGTCTGAGACAGAACAAGCATACGGATGGGCAGCCTCAAGGCGATCACCATGCTGCAGAAGGCTGCTGCAGCATGCGTAGTGTTCGAAAGTTTGTCACTAGAGCGGCGGCTGGCAGCGCGCATTGGGAGAGAGAGAGAGAGAGAGAGAGAGAGAGAGGGAGAAAGGGAGGGAGGGAGGCTGAGCGAGAACGACTCGAAAAAGCTTACCGCAATGTTGATGCAGCAAGATGTCGATCGTCTGGCAAAACTCCGCCACAGTAACCCAACGCAACGCTCTGCTCCACTGTTGATGCGCTCTTGCTCGTCGTTTCTGCTCCGTGTTTTGATCTGTCACCAGCCTCGAGCTCGTTTGCCCTCGCTTCAGTGTTGGCGTCAGTGTTGTTCTGCCGTCGCCTGCACGAGTTGTTTCGGAGCTTTCCAAGAACAACACAGCCCGTTACTGTAACGCTCTCGTTTGCCAAACATTGGCGGTCAGATGCCTGCTTTTCTTTCCTGCCCTTCCCTGCCCTTCCCTGCCCTGCCCTGCCCTGCCCGGCTCTCCCGACAAGTGACTGCTGTCGAGCTGCCTCTCTTTCTTTTGAGCTCGACAAGCACACCAACACCTGTCTGATCCTCTGCAGCAAATCCGCTGCGAGCTGACTGTGCTTTCTGGCGTCTCTCTTTGTCTCGCTCCTCACATTCTGCCTCTGTCTATCGCCGTCTCAATCGGAACTGCCGTTCCCTCGCCGACTGTAACTGAGTCCATTGCAGCTGCGGCTCTCTCTCTCTCTGGTCTCTTTTCTTTGCCGCGACCAAACCACTGCCAAGCAACCAGAGCAAAGCAATCCAATCCAATCCAATCCTCTTTCCACCCTCGTCGACCTCCTCTCTATTCACCATCCGCACCTCACCCTCTCGACGCCTCCCCTCGCTTGCTACACTTTGTCGCCCCTCACCAGCATCCTTCGTCTTGACCATACTACATCCACTCCACTTGTCTCCAGCTCCCACAATCCACCCCTCCTCTCCACCTTTCCCATCTTACCCCCCCCTTTCTCCCCCACCAAGTCGTCGTCGTCGTTGCTCGGCCACCTGCATCGACCAATCACCACTTCGGTCGATCGAACACGTTTCCACATTCTTTTGAACATACTGCAGTCTCAACAACAAAAGCAAGAACAGCATCAGTATCCAACCCACCTGTCGTCTCAATCGTCGCAAAGGCGACGAATTTCGGACAAGCAGTGCACTCGAGTTTCCAAACGTCGCTGTACAACTCATCTCAACGCTGTCAGACCCAACGCGATCGATTGATCATCGAAACAGTGCTTCCGTCCAACAACCACACCAAGGCTTTGGGCACAGCCTCCAAGTGAACACCGTTCAACATGGCTGCATCTCAGCGACCCGTGCTTCAGGCCATCCCTCCTTTCAAAGGTGGACCTTTGCAAGCGACAGATGTGCAGAACCGCCGACCAACAGCGGCAGAGGCGTACGTCGCATTAGCCAACCGCAAAGCTGGAGCCAATGTGGTTTCGACCCGAGCCACTGGTTCCGAAAATCATCGTCCTTCCCACCACACAGCCACCAGCCATCATGCATCTCAACGTCAACAACCCGTACCTGCCGTAGATCGCAGACCACCGCAGCAATCTGCTAATGCTGCTGCTGCGGCTGAGCGTCCCAAACCGACATCGCGTCTCGAGCGCGAAAAGAAGCGCCATCACAACGACCCCAAGAACATTGGTCATTGGAGGCTCGACAAACTGATCGGGCAAGGTGCTTCCGGTCGCGTTCGTCTAGCTGTGCATGACCAGACTGGGCAGAGGGCGGCGGTCAAGATTATTCCCAGGACGCTGATCAATGCCAGTAGGATGAGCTTGCGCGATGCCGACGTCAAGGCGAACAAGATGATCCTTGGCATCGAGAGGGAGATTGTCATTATGAAGCTGATCGAGCATCCCAATTTGCTCGGGCTGTGGGACGTATACGAGACGTCGAAGGATCTGTAAGTCTACCCTCACTTGGTACTCGACATTGTCGCAAACACACTCGCTATGTACAACAGCGAACTGTTACTGACCCAGTTGACACCCCCCCCGCCCTGTGTTTATCAATGCAACAGGTTCCTGATCATGGAATACGTCGCCGGTGGTGAGCTGTTCGACCACCTTGTTGCGCAGGGCAAGCTGATTCCTCGCGATGCACGAGGCTACTTCCGCCAGATCATCTTTGGCATGGACTACTGCCATAGGTTCAACATCTGCCATCGTGATTTGAAACCGGAAAACCTGTTGCTGGACGAGACCAAAAAGATTGTCAAGGTGGCCGATTTCGGCATGGCTGCTCTGCAACCTACGGAAAAGATGCTCGAGACCAGTTGCGGTTCGCCGCACTACGCCAGTCCCGAGATCGTCAGCGGCAAGAGGTACAAGGGGACCGCTAGCGACATTTGGTCGTGCGGGATCATCCTGTTTGCGCTGCTGTGTGGTCGTCTGCCCTTCGATGACCCTAACATCCAGCAGCTGCTGGGGAAGGTGCGAGCGGGTAAGTTCATGATGCCCGAGTGGCTCGAGCCTGCTGCCAAGGATCTGATCTGGAGGATGCTCGAAGTGGATCCGGAGAAGCGCATCAAGATGGCCGACATCATGCGACATCCGTGGTTTACCAACAACGGCAAGGAGTCGTCGGTGAATCCGGTGTCGACGTCGCTCGAGACGCTGCAGATGGAGCAGTTGACGCTGGATACCATCGACGTTGACATTCTCGGCAATCTCAAGACGCTCTGGTCCGAGCTGAGCGAAGAGGATATTGTCAAGGAGTTGCTGGCGCCCGGTCCGAGCTGGCAGAAGACGTTCTACACACTCTTGGTGGCTCACCGGGAGAATCACTCGGCAGATGACGAGGATGACATGGACGACGACTTTATGAGCGAGCAGATTGTCACCGCGACGGCTGCACCAGCGCATGCGCTGCTCTCAGCGTCGAGTGCGGCCAAGGAAAAGGCGAGGCCACGACGGACGGGAGATGCTCCTGGACCGGCTGGTAGTTCGGCTCCGTCGTCTCCTAGGCTTGAGAGTGTCGATATGGAGCGAAGGCACAGCACACCAGAGAAGGGGTCGGTATACAACACCACGCCTATTCGTGCTACCGATATCACTCCTACCAAGATCGTCTCGCCTCACGTTCGGCCTGTCAACCCTTCGCCTCGGCTGCGACCGTCGCCGCTCGAATCGCCGGCTGCGATGGATCCGTACACTTCGCCATCCAAGCTCAAGGCGGTTTCTACATCCAAGCCAGCCGGGCCGTCGAGTGCTCGGCTCGACAACTACGTTTTGCCGCAGATCTCGCTCCAATCTGCCTCGCCTCAGCGGAACGAGCGCCCTCAGGTAGACTTGCAGCGACGCAACACTTCGCCCACCAAACCTGGCACCACCGCCACCACCACCAGCAGTGCACCGACTTCGGCGCGCATGGCCATCGCCAGCCTGTACGAACCTCCTGTCTCGGTGGCGTCCACCACGGCTTCGACGTCGTCGAGCTCCAACACGTCGTCAGTCTCGATGCTGGCAGCACGCTCGCGCGCCAACCGCGCTTCTGGCTCCGAGATGATGCCACCGCTGGCACTGCCCGGGCGGGCTTCATCGCGACCGGTGTCGCCGACCAAGGCGACGTTCGGTGCGGTGGCTGCGCCGTCTCAAGCTGCGACCAAGCCGGGTTCTCAAAGACCCGCCACGGTGCGTGCGCACACGACGCATGCGGCACCGTCGATCCAGGTGCCGCAGGTGGGCGATGCCACCATGCAGAAGTTCTTCCAGGAGATCGCGGACGAGTTGGCATCGATCCGTGCCACGGGTGACAAGCCGGATGGGCTCCAGTCTAAGATCGAGCAGCTGAAGACTTCGATGGTGCTTCAAAAGCAGCAGCAGCAGCAGCAGCAGGCGGCGGCGGCAGCGGCTCCGCGTGCCAAGAAATCGGAGGTGAACCAGTTCGAGGATGCCGAGGACGACGTCAGCGAGGCGGAGAGCGTGCGGTCGGTATCGCAGGCTTCGCAGACGTATACGCCTTCGACGCCGATGACGCCTTTGAGTCCCGGTGAGCTGACGACGCCCCTGTCGCTGCCGGATAAGACGGGGACTGGTGCGAGGTCGAGTGTTGCCAGCACGTCGACGGCCAGCGCGAGGAACTCGGTGCGTTCGGCGGCGGATTCAAGGCCGACGAGCGTGTTTAGCAACATCAGCGCTGGTAGTACTGGGATGGGTCGCAAGCGCTCGCTGCTAGGTCTGCGTCGTCACAAGGATGCCAAGCAGGAAGCTGCGCAGCTCGAGGCAGCCACCATTCGCTCGATTGCTTACGATTCGAGCCAGGCTCCTGCGACGTTGGCTAGTATCTTTGCTCAACCGTCGACGACGAGCGGAAGTTCGCGCGCGACACAGACGTCGACTCGGGTGCAGAAACTGAATCCTGGGCTCGGGTTGGATATTGGAAGTGGGGTGGGGGGCGGTGTGGTTTCGCCGCCGATGACGCCTGTTTCGCCGAGCACGGCGAGTGGAGCCGCGCCGGGTAAGAAGGATAGTTGGTTTGCAGGGTTGTTCAATTGGAAGCCGGCGACGTTTACGCTCATGTCGACGGAGAACTTGTCGGAGACGTTGGGGGAGGTGATGCGTCGGTTGCAGATGTATGGGGTTCGGGTTGCGATGGATGACAGTTCGGATGTTCAGCATGCGACGCTCAAGTGCACGATGAACGAGTACCGCGAGTCGAATGGGGTCTCGACTGCGGCTAAGCCGTTGCGGTTCAGGGTGGAGCTGAATATGCTGCCGGTGGGCTCGCCGGCGATGGGGAGCGGGTTGGGGTTGATGCTGAACGGAAATGCTTTGGGTGGGGTGAATGGATTGCCATCGCCGGCATTGAGTGTGGGAGGCGGGGCGGCGGCGGTGGTGGTGGTGTTTGCAACGAGTGTGTTGGTGGTTCAGGAGAAGGGTGCGTTGAGCACGTTTAAGTTGGTGAGTGGAAGGTTGAGGCGTGAGTGGGTGTTGGATGTGGGGGGTGCTCCGGTTGTGTAGTTGGTGAGGTTGGTTCGTCTTCGTCATATGGCTTTGATATCAGAGTCTGCTTGTTTTGTTCTTGGTCCCCTTTTTGACCGCGGTTGCTTCGTTTACTGCATGCCAAACTCAAATGCCAGTTTATATACAGTATATAATATCCACACTCTTTTAGTTAGGTTGTCGATCAGTAAGGCAATGTCAGACGCTCTTTGTGTTTTTCAATGCTGGGATAGTGAGAGGGTTGCGAGGGAAGGGGGGCTGGACGTGATTGGAGGAAGTAGTGTTGAGTGGCATTATCATAGTTGGGGTTCGGGTAGATTAAGGGAAGGATCGGAACGAGACAGCTTAGGTGTTCCGATGGTTTTCGGTGGGGCTGTGTGGCTGTGGCGTTGGCGTAGGGAGACCTCCACTTTTCTTTTCGGGAGGAAAATAATTACTCACTTTCGGGCAAGCCGGAAGATGACGCCAAGAATGAATATGTGTTTCCTTCTTCTCTCCCCATCTTCTTCCACTTCTTCTTCTTCTTCATCATCATCATCATTGACGAAAACCTTGGCTTCGATTGACGTCGAAATCCGCTTGCTCTTATCAGAACGTTCAAGATAGTAGTAGGGATACAAAAATGTCGTATGGGACACATCGGGATGTTGGTGATGTGGAGCGTCGTGAAGCGTAAGTCCTTTTCCTCCCTCCCCTTTCCTCCTTGCTCTACCTTTACTGACAGTAGTTGTTTGCTTATTGGTGATATACAGTCAGTACAAGGCGTCTGTTTCTGCGGCGGCGAAAGGCTTTGGGCTAGGCCTCGGATTCTCCGCCCCGTCCGCATACCTACTCAACCGAACCTGGCCGGCGTTCCGCTCGCTGACGCCTGCGATCAAACTGTTCTTCGTCTCCTCCATCGCCATCGGCAGCGGCGTAATCATGGCGGACAAGGCCGGGATTGCTTTTGACCAGGCACACTACACCGACTCGGGCGCCGCGCTCCAACGCAAACATCTCTCGCGCACCCAATCCGAATGGAACCAACTCTCCACCACGGACAAAACGCTCACCTGGGCCAAAGAAAACAAATTTGCCATCGTCGCAGCAACCTGGGCCACCAGCATGGGCGGCGTCTTTGCCTACATCCATACCCAGCCCATGACTTTTGCACAAAAGTTGGTCCAAGCAAGAGTATGGGCGCAAGGGATTACGCTGGCTAGTCTGCTAGGAATGGCCGCAATCACCCAGATCCCCAGTGCGGGTGATAGCATCATTCGACAGCATAGGCATGCGAATGATCATAGCTGGAGAGAGTTCGTCCCGCAAGAGTCCGAGGAGAAGGAGACGCGAAAGACGCAGTAGTGGAATGGTTGGTGATGTAGATTGGAAAGTAGGTGGCGGGCGGTCTTGGTAATGGCGTATGCAATCCAATGCAACGAGCTGGTGATGCTCTTCCCCCCCACCCCTCCATACACAAACAAACATGGCAGGGACCCAGAGTGTGCGGTAAGGCTTCAAAGTTCAAGATGGAGGGAAAAAGCTGTCAAGTGGATTTAATGTTAGATTTTTTCAAAGTTGAGAAATATGCGAAAATTGCCCCGGGGGGGGCGCTTTTTGAGCTTCACGGCTCTTGTTGGGTTTGGAATGTTGGCCACACCATCATCATCCAACCGTAACAAGGCAAATTCGAAAGCTTGCATCTCTGGGACGCAGAGGGGGGCGGAACTTTGCGCAACGCACACATACAGTACCATCATGTCATGCCCGACTGGAGTCGAACCCGCACATGCAGGAGGAGGAGGAGGAGGAGGAGGGTATCTTTTAGGACCGGACGAGTTGAGCGGGGTATTATCAAGTGTCGAGTTGGTGAGTGCGATGTGGTCTGGTGCTGACGAGTTGAGGTTTGGGGTTGGAAGTGAGGAGACAATTCGATTACTGGCGGACTACCTGTCGCTTGGGTTGGGGGAGCTTGGTTTTGATCGAGCCAAGGCGATCAAGGCTGGGTTGATGGAGGAGGTGGTGTTGGGGTTGAGAGTGAGGGTGAATGCCGATCGGCAAGATGGGTCGATTTGGGTTTATGTAAGGTTTCCTCTGAGAACTACTCAGGGGAGAGGAGGCGGGGTGGGGATGTGGACGAATTCCAAAGATGCTCCGGGTTGGGTGTCGAGGGAGCACATCGAGCAGGTGAATCGGTTGCTATCCACCCCACCCCCAAAGGAGGAGGAGGAAGGGGAGGGGGATGTGGTAGGCTGGATTCTATCATCCATCGAAAACGTTAGCGAATACCTCCTCCCGCTCTACCCCTCCTCCTCTTCACCCACAGTGGAAGGATCCATCATCTCGGAATCGCAACCATCTGCCTCGACATGGGTTCGACGCACATGGTTCTACCTCCCCTCACTCTCGACGCCTTCGAAACGCAAAGACATTGTCACCCTCACCACACACACCTCCCCTTGCCCACTCACAGGCTTCCTCCTAGCAGGTAAACCCGGGCTGATCATCCTGGAACAACCACTCACCTCAGCTGACCCAACCGCTGAAGAGATAACCCATGCCACTCGTACGCTCGACTCATTCTGGAGCGAAATCAAAACCACCAGTTGGAGCGACATCCCTGCATCACACAAAAAGATCTCGGAAAAACTCATCGAACCCGTCACCCCGCGTGCATTCCACACGTTTGACGATATCACCGACCACCCCGAGACTCAAAGAGGTAGTGAAAGAGGCAGGAAAAGCGATCTGAGCAAGCTCGTGCGCTGGTTGGATGCAAAGGGCGTGAATGGCAAGTGGTGTTTAGAGCATGTGCTCGGTGTGGGCAGTTGGGAGACGTAGCAAGCACAATGGATCACAGTCACAATCGAATCCTCATATGTGTATGTTAGAGAGACAGAGAGAGAGGCAAGGAGAATAGGTTTTGAAGCAAATAATGCACGAGAGAGAGATAGAGAGAGAGAGAGAGAGGGCGAGGGGGGGTTGAACTAGTTTTTGCCGCCGGAGACGTTTTGATCTTCACCTCCTTCGCCGGCTTCCTCGGCCATGCTAAAGTAACTCCACTGTCCCGGTGCTGGAGGATTCTCTAGCGGCTCCCACCTATTGCAACACGGAAAAAAAAAACCCACAAGATTCGGTCAGCAACCACTTTTTCATCCAAACTAAAGGGAGGGGGGTGGATGAACTTACGGTTTCCAATCGTTCATCTTTGCAGCGAGGCTGAATTCGGCGTGAGCCTGTTGGAGGACTTGTTCCAACTGGCCTGCATCGAGTTGGGTTTCGACGTGGTTGTAGATCTGTTCGAGCTGATTGGCGTCGGTTTTGACGGCATGCGCTTGTTTGTTGGCCTTGGCGACGATTTCGAGCCGATGCTGAGTGAGTGCGGTGGTGGCCTGACGGTATACGGAAGATTCGGAAAGTGTAGAGAGTACAGCGAGTGTCTTGTGGTACCTCTCCTCGAGTTCCACCAGCGGAGAGGGGGATACGGCGAGTCCGGTGATGTTGGTACTCTTCTTCAACCGAGCCGCAAACACCGCGGCTGAGGGTGCGTGCGAAGATGACGGAGACGCCGCATAGCGCACACAGCTGTGCAACATGCACACACGTCGACTTGCATACATCGTGTGTATGTGTGTGTGTGTGTGAGGGGGGATATGGTGTGTATATGTGTGAGGAGTGGAGTGGAGTGGAGTGGAGAAAGGTGGCAGAGAGCCAAAGTTCAAGATTGCGCGCACTTCGGATCCGCCTATCTCTGCTGTAATCGTGATCGCATCTTTCTTTTTTAGCTTCCAATTGGGATAGTGTTATGAAGACGTAACAATTTTGTTTAGGTGAAATTTTTATTACGCCACGATTCGCACGTTCCACCAACACACACACACACTCTAACCTCGTTTCAACTTGTTGCGGCCTTGTCTCACTTTACGCACTCAAAGATAGCATTCAGCACTACGCAATGCAGTCAAAATCGAGCAATCGTTTGAGCAACACCATGTGCTTCACAACATGCCAAAAGATATATACACCATATATACACATGCAAACAAAGACATATACACTCGAGGAGAGAGAGAGAGAGAGAGAGAGAGAGAGAGAGAGAGAGAGAGAGAGAGAGAGAGAGAGAGAGAGAGAGAGAGAGACAATCAGAAATCACCGCCAAAGTCACCTCCACCAAAGTCATCTCCTCCACCATAGTCGTTGTAATCTTGCTGTTGAGCATCCATGTATCCATCCTGATACGATTCGTTCATCTCGTGCGACAGCAATGCACCACCCAACACACCCGCACCCAAACCAAGCGCAGCTCCACCCATCATACCCATACCTCCACCTCCGCCTCCACCTCCGAAGCGTCCTCCGCCAAATCTGGATGCGGGTTGCTGTGCCATCATGGGTGGTTGCTGATACATGGGCTGTTGTTGGTAGCCACCTGCGTACGGCGGCTGCTGCTGCTGTTGTTGTTGTGGATATCCTCCCGACAAGGGCGGTTGAGGACCATAGCCGGCGGGAGATTGCTGCTGTTGCGGGTACGAACCGTATCCACGGTTGTCACCAGCAGGGGGACCACCGGGAGGAGGAGCGTAACCGCCAGTCGGAGGCGCATTTTGAGCCGGCTTGTTTTCGTCGTTGGGATGCACCCAGATGCTTCGAGGTGGATTGGCACGTGTGTCGACGTAGAAGTAGCGCGAGTAGTTGTTATCCCATTGCTTGACCCATCCATCGGGCAATGGACGATCGTCGTGCGCACCCGCGCCTGCCTTCTCGGGATGCCCATTGGACGAAGAAGGCGAGATGGGCGACTGAGTGTTGTATTGTTGTTGTGGCTGATGAGACGCAGGAGGTTGACCGTAACCGTTGGATTGGGAAGGGGGAGCGCCATACGATTGTTGCTGCGGTGGCTGACCATATGGACTGTTGGGCTGACCGTAATTGGCTCCTGGGTATTGCGAGTGGCCGCCGCCACCACCACCGCTGCTACCGCTGCTACCACCAATCTTGCCAGAGAGTTTATCGAGAAGGCCCATGACTGTTGAGGATGGTTCAAGGTACGTGTGTTAATAAGTAAGGATGGACCGTAAGCAAAGGAAAGGGGAAAGAGTCGGGTGATTATATAGGTGCGGGATTGGGGGTAGTGGAGTGGAAAGCGAAGCGAGCAGAATGGCTTGGCCCCACGCCTTGGCACGCACGCACGCACGCACGCACGCACGTTCAACTGAGTTGCTCAACTGAGTTGCTCAACTGAGCGCGGTGACCGAACGAATGAATGGATTTCAATCGAATCCAATCGAGACGAGACAGGCGGCGTATCGCGCAGTTTCAGTGTGGCACCTCATTTTGCCAAAAGTGGAGGTGATTGACTTTAAAACAAAAAAGCACCGGCTTTCGATTCTCGGCAGGTCCGTCCGATGAGCACAGCCTTCTGCTATATAGTGAGTTCCAAAAATGGTTCCATTGTGAGATCGATACAGAACAACAAATCTGGTAGTGTATCCCTGAAAAGCCGAATTGCGAAAGGGGCACTACAGTACTGCACATCAGTAGTCTGAATTATATAAAAACAATAATTGGTAGGCGCGTCATGACTGTGCACCGCAGCCAAACAGCGCTGTGCGGCTGAGACACAAAATGATGCATTTCAATAATAATTATAAAAATAAAAATAGTAAGTAATCGGCGGTTAACAGCGATGGCCGTTTTTGTATACTCTGTCACACACTGTCACACACTCACTCACTCACTCACTCACTCACTCACTCACTCACTCACTCACTCACTCACTCTCCTTCATCCCTCCATCTCTCGATTCTACATTCGCATCCCTCAGATGGATTAGTCTGGATACAATCGGAAAAGGCTACAACAAACAACGACGTCTTCCTCGGTCGTGCACTTGGTCCCGATTGCCTCGCGTGCTTCCAAGCGTTTTTCCTTCTACCGAACCCACAAATGTCGAGGTCCGAGCTCCAAAGCCCAAACTAGCTCTCAGCTCTCATATTGCCTTGGTTGGCCGTTCTTCAACTTGGCTCTCTGCACCGCCCTGGCTTCGGTCTCTCCCCTTTCCCCCCCCTATACTTTACAGCTGGCATCCGTCTAGCTTCGTCTAGCTTCCCTTGGCTCGCACCAAGCTCTACAACCACGCTCACATCCAATCCAACCATGGCCACGTCGACGCCAGGGTCGCAAGACTCGCCCTCGCCCGCTTATCCTTCCAGAAATGACTACCTCGACTCTCGTCATCAATACTATCAGCACCCGTCCCAACCACAAATACAACAACGTGCTCAGTCGCTTTATCCAAACTCTTGCCCCTCCCCCAGCGCTCCTCTCACCTCTGCGCCAAGTTCAGCTTCCACCTCTGCCTCCAAACCTTCGCTGTCTCGTGGCGCTGGAAGCGTAGGCTCGTCTGGCTCCCAGTCCTACTATTCCAACACCAATTCAGCACCCTCGCATCCTCCTCCGCAACAGCAACAGCAACCCTATCCACCGCAACAGTATCCACCCCACTTCCACCAATACCAACAACAACAACAACAACAACAACATCGACCTCATCACCCCTCCCCCCCTTCCGCTGCCTATCGTCCACCCCGTCACATCAGCAGCAACTACCCAGAGCATGCCCATTCAGCCGCGCTAACCCACGCAGCCGCCTATCCTTCCCCTGCACCCGCCTTGTCACCTACCAACGCCAACAACATGTATGCCCAAAGCAACATCTCCATGCCCGCCCTCGCTCCCGCTCCCGACCCCAACGTCCAAGGCCCTCCCATGGCCGACGACCTCGGAGACGCCTTCAACAACTTGAACCTCTACGGCACCCCCCAACTCGGTCCTCAGCGATCAAAGACACCAGCAGATCCAAAGCAGCCGCTCGCACCAGCCACCTCGGTACGCGCAAATGCCACCTACGCCAACCAAGAAATTCATCAGTCTGCAGCCGAGGTTCATCCAGATCATTCACTCGCTGCCATTGCAGATCACGTCGATCAGGCAGCCGCAGATTTAGATCCAAATGCCTCTAGCGTTCAAGACCAGTCTAGGACACCACATGGCGCAAGTGCAAGTGCAGGTGCAGGCGCTGCACCAGATTGGAACCCTTCCGGTCATCATGGTGCTACTGGTGGTGGTGGATATCGAGGCATGTCACAGCAGTATGGATCTGGCATGAGGCAACATTCAGCTCCTGGCGAGTATCCTTCTTCAGCTGGTCACTATGCTCCTGGCTCTGCTGATGGGCATCTTGCAGGCGGTGGTGGTATGTCTGCAGATGGCGGAGGTCCCATGTCATGGGATCCACACGCAGGTCCAGCTGCAGCCGCCGCTGCTTACTATCCTGCCAGTTCCAACTCGCACATGAGTGCAGCAGGTCCTCCCGGTGCAGCACCTTACCCGACCTTCCAGCCGCAAGCTTTGCATCACGCTCCCACCGGCTACCCCTTCTCCGCCGCTCCACCGCCTCCACCGTTCGACGCCAACCCTTACTTTGCCGCTGCATCAGGCTACCTCGGCTTCCCCGAAGGCGCTGCTCCCAGCTTCCCACCCGGTTCGGATGCGTATGCGTCTGCTCCCGGTGGTGGTCTCCTGCCCGGCGGTGCACGAGCCACATCGATGCTTACACGCCAAGGCACTCAGCTCTCCATGATGTCGTCGTCTTCGGCGGCCGCATCCAACCCGCTGGCAGGCATGGCGTCCAACAACCCACGTCGAAAGTCCAAGGACTCTGCACCGCAACAGACGTTGCCCTTCAACAAGAGCTTCGTCTCCGAGTATCGCCAGCGCATGAAGGGCGACCCGGATGCTGAGGCGCAGTTCGCTTATGCCAAGTACCTGATCGAAGCCGCCAAGAAAGTGCAAGATCCGGCGGATGGGCCCAAGCAGCAGCGCAAGTACCGCGACACGTTGCTGTCCGAGTCGCTCAAGCTGATCAAGCGGCTTGCCACGACCGGTATGGGGCTGGGCAAACCGCCGTATGCTGAGGCGCAGTTCTTCTTGGCCAACTGTTTCGGCAACGGTAGCCTGGGCTTGCAGGTGGATCACGAAAAGGCGTACAACCTGTATGTGCAGGCTTCCAAGCAGAACCATCCTGCGGCGACGTACCGCACTGCCGTGTGTAACGAGGTGGGTGCTGGGACGAGGAGGGATCATCATCGTGCGGTTTTGTTCTACCGCAAGGCGTCTGCGTTGGGCGATACGGCTGGGATGTATAAGCTGGGGATGGTGTTGTTGAATGGCATGTTGGGGCAGCCTCGGAATGCGAGGGAGGCGATTGTGTGGTTGAAGCGAGCGGCGGCGCAGGCGGATGACGAGAATCCGCATGCGTTGCATGAGCTGGGTTTGTTGCACGAGAAGCCCAATGCGGTGGTTCCGCACGATGAGGCGTATGCGAGGGAGTTGTTTACGCAGGCGGCACAGTTGGGCTATGCGCCGTCGCAGTTTAAGTTAGGCGGCGCGTACGAGTATGGGAATCTAACGTGTGCGGTGGATCCGAGGCGCTCGATTGCGTGGTATACAAAGGCAGCAGGTAAGGGCGATGGAGAGTCGGAGTTGGCGTTGTCCGGATGGTATCTGACGGGAAGTGAGGGGGTGTTGAAGCAGAGTGATGCCGAGGCGTATTTGTGGGCGAGAAGGGCGGCTAGTAAAGGGATTCCTAAGGCAGAGTATGCGGTAGGGTATTATTCAGAGGTGGGAATCGGCGTTAATGCCAATTTGGATGAGGCCAAAAGGTGGTATATGAGAGCAGCGGCTCAGGGGAATAAGAGGGCGATGCAGAGGTTGACCGAGTTGAAAAAACAGGGGTCGGGAGGTAAGAAGGGTGGGGTGATGAGGCCTACTAGGAAGGATGCCGAGTCGGAGTGTGTCGTCATGTAGCGGAGGAGGAGGAGGAGGGCTCAAAGATTGCCTTGCAAAAACCCTTTTTTTTTTTTTTTTTAGCTGTGCGCGAGAGAGGTAAGAGGTGTGTGTAACATTGTACTGGGTGAAAAGGACTTAAGTCATATACATTGATTGTGAGAGGTTTGAGGATTTTAGAGGCGAGCACGCGGGTTGGGCGAGTAGTGTTTAGCTGTATTACTATCTGCGGATGACAGATTTGCAGGTTTAGCTTTTTGGGAGTGGAGGAGGGATTGGTGGGAGAAGGAGAAAGAATTGGTGTTGAGGTTTCGAGTATTGGGGATGAGGTTAGCGATGGTTGCAAACAAATCGCCTAGGATAGGGAGAAATTTATAGGCATGACCAGAATCGCCTGTAACTATCCAAACGTTTTGACCTAGGAGAGGGTGAGTATCGATGATCCAATTTTCATCGAGTGTGTCCGAGTACCAACAGATTCGTGTAGATTTGACTCGGGAGGGGTTAGAGAGGTGTGGATACACTCGATTCAGTTCCGACAGCATGTACTCGAGTTGCGTAGCAGGGATACAAGCCTCAGCCATATCAAACCCATCATCCTCGATAGGATCCAAGCAGGACGACGACGAGACGGAGTCGGAGGGGAAGGACGGATAGGTACCCGTGTAAGTTGTAGTAGGTAGTGGCGAGAGGAATCCGTTGGAATGAATCGCGATTTTCATTTGCCATTCCCCGTCAACCGTGGTGGAGGCGGTGGGTTCAAAGAGGTAAAAGCCGTTGGAGAACGAGATGATGACGGGCGAATTTTCAAGTTGTAGAGCTTCGGTGCGGGTGAGTGAGAGGATGGCTACGCATTGGGCGCTCGGTCGTGTCATCCATTCCCCCTCCGCCTTGCCTGTAAGGTGTGTCAAAAGATCTCGAGTCCATGCGCCCGCAGCCAAGACGACGTTCTTACCACGAAACTCGCGCCCATCCTCAGTCTTGACGCCAACCACCTTACCCTTCTCCTCGTTGCAATAAATCAACTCGGTCACCACCGCATTTCCAACCACCCTAACCCCCAACTTGATCGCATCCTCCAGCAACGCACGACACGCATTATTCGCCTCAGCCCAACCTCCCCTGGGATTAAAATACCCGACCATACGCTCGCCAAACCCGGTCATCCCCTCACCCACCAACCCGCCCACCTCCTCTCCCAAGATCTCTTCCACCACGGCATCGCTCCCAACCTTGAACGCACGACGCTTCCCACCCGCGCTCACTTCAAGATGCTCATCCCGCGCCAGATGCGCATGCTCCACCCCTTGCCGCACATACTCTTCGGCACCCTCGTTCCTGTCCGAGCGGAACAGTACGCCGACCTCGTGGTAGAATCGAGATAAAATCGGCGACGTTCGCCAAAGCGAGATGGCTTCTTTCGCCAGCGTGCAATAGTTGGCATCGGTGTAGTCCGCACGGATGATTTTGTTGAGGTCATTTGAGGCACCATCGCATGCGACGAAGCCGTCCGGGCTACGGTCCAGGATCGTGACCGTGTAGCCGAGCGTGGTGAGCTTGTGAGCGATCGACGTACCGTTCACGCCGGAACCGATGATCACGTAGTCTGTTTCGTCCGTCATTGAGATCGCTGTAAGTTGCAAGTTGATAGCAAGAGGGGGTCAGATGGTGGTCAGGCGAGAAGAACAAGCGAGGCCAAGAAGAAGCGCAATCAGCTGACTCGACAGCGTACTTAATTGAACCGCGGCAAAATCACAGATGGAGAAAAAAAAAAGAGAGAGAGAGAGAGAGAGAGATAAGAGACTAAATCAAGGCCCCACTTAACAAGCATATTATTCCGTGAAATTCACCGACCCTCGGCGAAATTAACCTCCCACACCTCCTCCTCCTCCTCCTCGTCCTCGTCCTCATCATGCCACAGACAGCCTTGCACAACCACACAACACAGACGCTTACCGGAGCAACACTCGCAACATCCATTCTGCAGGCAAACCAAAAACACCTAACCAAAAGTCTGCGAACTCTTCCCCACCCTCTTAACCTTGCTCAACCTCCACTCATCCTGATGCTTAGCAAACCGATCATGCAACGGCGCAATCTTCTCCTGCCTCTTCCTTTTCGAGATATTCAACGCATCCGCGGGCCTAAAGAACCTCGGCGCCACCTCGACCAACCATTTTGCCTCCACCGCCGTCACCTCCCGCATATACTCCCTCGTCGTCAACACCACCTCGTGATACACACAATACTCGGGCGCCCTATTGAACAACGCTGAACTCGGATGGATATAAACCGTCCCGCCCGCCTCGGCCAAACTCTTATACCCCTCCTGTGGATCCTTCTTGGCCGCATTCCTAAAATACCCGGAACAAATCGCCTTGCGCACCCGGTTGTAGTTCTTGCCACAACTCGTAATGTCATGACTATATCGATCCATGATCCCCACCAACTGCTTCCTCACCTCGAGCGCACGCTTCAACGACCGTCCCTGCACAAAGTTGTCCATACACCATGGCATCGAGAATTTGCTCGCCGCCCAACCGTTGTACACTGTCAGAAGCGTAAGATGGTCGCCCTCCGGCTGGAAGAACTTGGCCTTCTTCGCATCCGCCTGCGTCTGTTTATCCTTGGGACGGTAGAAGACGTTTTGAACCGACAGCATCGCCACGATCGACAGCATCTCTTCACTGCACCCTAGATCCACACTGGCGATGAGCATCTTGGACATCATCGGCTCCATCGGAAAATCCGCCATCTTTCTCCCCAACCGCGTCAACAACCCCTCGTCGTCCAACGCCGACAGCGCATACAGCGACTCCAACGCGGTCAGCAGCGTCTGTGCCGGCGGCGGATCCATAAAGTCGAAATTCACCAGATCGTTGATCCCCATCGCCTTCAACGCCAGGATCGTCGACGCCAGATTCTGCCGCTGGATATCCGGGATCGAGTTGGGCAGCATCTCGTTCCGGTACGCGGCTTCCGTGTAGAGGCGGTAGCATTTCCCGGGCCCAGTTCGACCCGCTCGTCCAGCACGCTGGCGTGCCTGTGCCTGCGAGATCGGCGTCACCACCAGCGAGTCCATCCCCAGCCGAGGATCGTACGCGTTCTGCTTGACAAACCCAGGATCGACCACGTAGTAGATGCCATCGATCGTGATCGACGTTTCGGCGATGTTCGTCGCCAGGATCACCTTGCGCGATCCCGCGGGCGTGGGTTCAAAGATCCTCGTCTGCATCTCGGACGGTAACGCCGAGTACACCGGCAAAATAATCAGTTCCGGAACCGACGGCCCGAGCGCCTTCATCCGCTCGAACAGGATCTCGCACGACGTATCGATCTCCTCTTGACCCGTCAGGAACACCAGGATATCGCCCGTCGGCTCCGACAGGTGGATCTGCATCACCGTGATCAGCGCCGCATCCAGATAGTCCGGCTCGGGCTCCTTGGTGTACAGGATCTCGACCGGATACGTGCGACCGGGGATCGTGAAGATCGGACAGCCAAAGAAGTACGTCGAGAACTTCTCGGCATCGAGCGTTGCCGACGTCACGATCAGCTTCAGATCCGGTCGACGCTTGAGGGCCTTTTTGAGCAACCCGAACAGTACATCCGTTGCGATCGTCCTCTCGTGCGCTTCGTCCAGCATGATCACCGAGTAATTCGACACGTCCGGATCCACCAGACACTCCCTCTGCAGCATTCCATCCGTCATGTACTTGATCTTGGTCTCGGGACTGGTGCAGTCCTCGAATCGAATCGTATACCCCACCTCCTGCCCGACCCTACACCCAACCTCCTCGGCGACGCGCTTGGCAACACTCACCGCCGCCACACGCCTCGGCTGCGTACACCCGATCTTGCCGCGATCCGCAAACCCTTCCTCCGCCAGGTACTGCGTCATCTGCGTCGTCTTGCCAGACCCAGTATCACCGACGACGATGAGAACCTGATTGTCGCGAATCGCCTGCACCAGCTGCTGCCTCAGCTTGTAAATCGGCAGACTCTGGCGCTGTTCTTGCATGGACAGGTTAGTGATTCGACCGAATGTCGTCGCCTTGTTGAACGTCTCCTTCTTCCACGCTGGCTGATCTTGCGCCTTCTGGCCCAGGATATTGCCCCTTCGGTCCTGGGCAAACATTCGATCGCCTTGCTGAGCCATGGGATCGAGCCAGCCCGTAGTCATGTCCGCCGCTTCGGCGTCGGCTTCCTCTTCAGCTTCCTGCTTGCGTAGTTCGCGGCGTTCCTTTGCCAAAGTCGCGCCCGCCATAGCCGCACGGTTCAGAGTGCCGTCGGGCGCCTTGACGATCTTGACGGGCGACATTTCGATTGATGCCGACGTCTGGCCTTTGAGGAAAGGCGCCTCTTTCTCGTTGACTTCAATGTCGATCTCCTCATCATCGCTGTCTGCCCCGGGTTTGGTGTTTGGTGTTCGCAAGTCTTCCTCCATCAGCTCCGGGTAGTCGCTGGCCTTGGCGACACCACTTGCAATCAGTTGTCGCAATTCCCAACGCTCTGGACTGGTGAGACGCTTGATGCTCCTTCCACGCCCGTCATCCTTGACTGTGATGCCGCTACCCGCACCGTTACCGTTGGTGGCTCTGGCGCCACCGAGCGGAGCACTGTTGGCGCCACTGGCCGAACGGGCGGCGAAACGTTCGCGCTCTTCAGCCATCTCTGCCTCGCTCTTGATGCGTAGATGCGGCGTGAGATCTCTACCGGTGGCTTGATCTACGTCGGTCATGGACAGCTTGATGCGATCGCCGGCGATGGACATGACCTTGACTTTGACTTTCTGGCCTCGCGAGAGAACATCGGAGGGATGGTTGATACGCTGTCCTGATGCAATGGAACTGATATGGACCATGCCCTCAAATCGACCGCGAAGAACTTCGAGACTGACAAAGGCACCAAAATCGCGCATGTTGCTCACCTTTCCGTCGTAGATCTTGTACAGCTGAGGACGGTCGTCGGGAGGTGGACGTGAGAGGTGCGGAGGTGGGCGGTCATCTCGTCCCCTACGATAGGAGGAAGAAGATGCGACGTGTTCGTCTGGATCGTCGTCGTATGTGCGAGTGTCTTTAGATGATGTGGATGGTGTGCTGGTAGCATTGGACTTGGATTTGCCAGCTGCCATATCCTCGAACTCCTTCATGAAGTCGTCGACGGCATTGCGCCCCTGTTCTTGAGACGGCTGCCACTTCTGATCCTTGATGGCCAGGCCGGGGAACATGCGCGCCTTTCTCTGTCGATCGTCGTCTTGCTGTTCCGCCTTCTGCTTGCCCTTTGCACTTGGCGACGACGATGCAGCGTTTGGACTGGCCGATGCGGAGGGTTTCTTGTGTTTGGGATGCAGTCGGAGGATCAAGCGATCGAGAGTGGCGACAAAGCTGTCAGGAAAGTCGGCGCCCACTTCGGAGAGCTTGGCTCTGAAATCGTCTATCGATTTCGCCTGGTCGTGGAGTGAGAGGATGAACTCGGCCAATACGCGATCGTTTATGCCGGTGTGATTGAGCAGTTCCTGAGCGATCTTGCCTGTAAGCGAGAGGATCTCTAGCTGATACAGCTCATCTTTTGATTTGTTGGAAGCCATGGTCGGTGGCTATACCCGCCGTTGCTTTGCAGGTGTATCAGAGGGTATAAGATAGTGGTTGGTGGTCAAGGTGTGAGGGAAGCGGCCTCGAGGTGGGGTCCGGTGGAATATTGCGCAGCAGCACAGAGGCAAAGAACCCTTCTTATTTTTTTTTGGTTCGGATTTCGGGTTTGGAAAGGGAAATTTGGGCTGGTTTGTTAGAGCGAGGAAAGTGCGATCGCTTGGCAAGAGGAAATCTGGAACAAACGGTGTGAAAGCCTGCAGGGTACAACAAATGCAGGCAGGCACGCAGGGCAGTTTGCCTCGATCTCGGAACGCTGCTGTCCACTCAGCACAGGCCAATTTCTAGTGTAGTAGAGTGAGAGTAGTGTGGCTTTTTGTTTTTTTTTGTTTCCCCATTTTGTTCCGGAGAGGTCGGTGAAAAGAATGCGCTCGGAAGCTGTCAAGGTTCACCAAGCTGCAGCAACAGCAGCAGCAGCAGCAACAGCAGCAGCATTCAAGCCACTTTGAACTTCGGATCTCTTTGGAGGCTTGAGACGTGATTCGGCCATCTTCCGAACGCTGCTCTTTCAGCCTCTCTCAACTGGCGACATCCATCTTGCGCATTTGCTTGCACACATCGGACCTCATCACATTCGCGCCATCATTTTGTTCGGATAGAGCGATACTTGATTACAGCCTCGGTGGCGAGCAGAGGCGCGACTGCATTCATCCTCCTCCAGACGCACCAGACACACTCCTCACAAGCAATCGTTTGCGTGCTTGGCGTCAGCCTGACAACCCAACCAGCTTACTTGCATACGAACATACGTACATCCATACATCCATACATACAGTAAATCGGTAACAGTTGGCAGTCATGTTGTGGTCTCGTCATCCAGCGTCCGAGACGGCGGGGCAACGAGCCGAAGCACACGATGCTGATGACAACCCGTTCCCACCCACGCCGTCGAAAGACGACAAGCACACCCATTCCGCTTCGGCTTTGAACAAGACAGCCGACCCGAGCCACAACAAGGAGAACGTTATCCGATTTGCGCCGCTTTCGATTCCTCGTAGTCGTCGGATGCAAACGCTGGGAGTTCTGTTCTGGGCGCTGCTACTGCCCATCTGTCTATCGATCTTCTTTGTGCTGCTCTCGATCCCACTCATGTGGCCCATCTTGATTCCGTATCTGATTTGGATTTTTTTCATCGACGATGCGCCCGAGAATGGAGGTCGACGTTTCTCGTGGGTTCGCAAACTGCCCGTCTTCCGCTACTTTGCCGAGTACTTCCCCATCTCGATGATCAAGACCACCAACCTGCCGCCCGATCGGCCGTACATCTTTGGCTACCATCCGCACGGCATCCTCGGAGTTGCCGCGGTGGCGAACCTTGCTACCGACGCTACCGAATTCCCCACGAGTTTCCCGGGCATCACTCCGCATCTGTTGACGCTCAAGACCAACTTCACCATTCCGCTTTTCCGCGACTGCATTATGGCGATGGGCATCTGCAGTGTGTCGAAGCGGAGCTGCGAGGCAATTCTGCGCAAGGGCAAGGGGAATGCGATTGCGATCGTGGTGGGTGGGGCGTCCGAGTCGTTGGCGGCTCATCCGGGTACGGCGGATTTGACGTTGCGCAGGAGGTTGGGGTTTATCAAAATCGCGATTCGCAACGGCGCTGATCTTGTGCCTGTGTTTTCGTTCGGCGAGAACGATGTGTATGAACAGCTGTCGAACGAGGAGGGGACGAGGATCTTTGCGTTGCAGAAGAACTTTCAGGCCGTATTTGGGTTTACGCTACCCCTGTTCCATGGGAGGGGGTTGTTCAATTATAGTATTGGGCTCATGCCGTATAGGCATCCGATCGTCAGCGTTGGTAAGTAACCAAGACTCTCTCTCTCTCTTTACAAGTTGAGACCATTGCTGACCATGCGTTTCGTGGGCATGTAGTGGGCAAGCCGATCCATGTTAAGCAGAATTCAAACCCGAGCAAGGAGGAGATTTACGAGGTGCAAAGCAGATACATCGAGGAGCTCATCAAGTAAGTACCGCATCGAAGCCATTGCGTCAAGCAAGCAGAGAGGGAGTAGTTGAACTGACGGTTTTTGAAATGGTGGCTTTGTGATCGAATCAGCATCTGGGATACTTGGAAGGATGCATACGCAGCTAACAGGACCAAGGAGCTCACTATTGTTGCATAAACTCCCCACCCCCTCCCGATCCCTTCTTGTTCCAGAGAATGAAACAATTGCACAAGGATTAACCACTTCTGGGTCGTGGTGTCAAGACTCAGGCGACGATGATGGACCACAACCTCTGCGTTGTGAATTTGAGATTGGTCATGGTTTCGGGGAAAAAAAAAAAAAACAACTGGTGGTTTCCATACGAATGGGACATGTGCCGCGCTTGAATGATGTGGAATGACGATGCGTATTACTTTTGTACAGCATATGAAACAGTTGTATTGATTGGTTTTGACATTGGTTGTGTTGGGGAGGGTGGGGTAGTAGTAGTAGTAGTAGTAGTAGTAGAATCAAGACTGATGATTCTACTTTGGCTCTTGGTGAGCGGCAGCTGCGGCGGGAGTTTCGTCGTCGACGTCGTCATCGTCATTGTCATCATCAGCGTCGTCATCCTCAGCACCAAAGTCGGGCATGTTCATACCTCCGCCCATCTGCGCCATCATGCTTTGAAGATCGAAACCGCCAGCTCCGCCTCCCATACCTAGCATGGAAGGATCCATATCGCCCATGCCTGGGGGCATTGCGGCGCCTCCGAGGCCATCGAGTGCCTGATCCGCTGCGGCATCGTCCTGCTCATCCTCATCGACCCACTTGTCAAAGTCGGTCTTGACATTATGCAAGCGCACCTTTTGCTTGGTGAGGCGGGGCCAGTATTCCTCCTGGGCGGTCTTCTTGCGCAGGACGGCGTAAAGGCACTTGTCGTTCAGGTGGGTCTTGGAGTTGGCGGTGTCAATCTCGTCGAAAAATTCGAGCGAGAAGGAGTAGGTTTTGGATGCGATGTTTTTGGAGGCGTCACCGACCGAGGCGTTGAAGGTGAAGCCGGTGGAGGTAAGGTCAAACTTGGTAGCGGGGGGTGCGGGGAGGTTGGGCACGTTGATGGTGAGCATAACAACGTTCTTGTCAGCCTCGTCGGCGGAGGAGCGCTGAGCCCAAAGGATCTCTGGAGCCACGGTGTTGGACATGTTGAAAAAGTGATCACAAGGATGAAGGATGTGGTCGTGGTTGTCTGACAAGAAGCAGCAACCAAGGTGTTCGACTGCGCATTGAAATGAATCTCCACCTCGGCAACAAGAATCCTCAGTTCAGTTCGGTCTGTGCACATTCACTCACTCACTCACTCACTCACTCACTCACTCACTCATACACACGCGCGCAGACTTTCCAGCGACTTCGATGCCAAAGGTGGCAACCATGCGCAAAGACCTAACACAGTGAAGTGAGAAGAAAAAAAATTCAAATCGACTCGACTCGACTCGACTCGACTCGTGCGAAAAGAAGAAATTTTCAATCCTCAAAAAAGGGTCCTCTCATTTATTTAAATATTTTTTGGTGCTTTTTGGCTGCAGTAGTCAAGTAGAGTAGTAGTGTGCAAAATTTGACTTTTTCTTCGGCGGGTTGCCGCTGTTGTGTGGAGCAGCTAAACTCACGTCGGACCTTGGCCTCTCGCTTCTGCTCCTCACTCGATCAGTTCATCCGTACCATATCCTACACTACACTACACTACACGATGCCACCCAAGAGAACTGCAACCACCAAGGCAGCCGCACCCACCTCCAAGGCCAATGGAAAGAAGCGTGCTGCCCCGGCTGACGATGCTCCGCCTGCCTCCACTACCAGGTCCGCCACCGCTGTTGGCAAAAAGGCCAAAAAGACTGCTGCCCCTATCGCTGCATCCGACAATCAAGAGGATGAGGAGCAAGACGATGTTGCCGCAGCCAACGAGAAGGAGATCCTCGCCTCTCTCTCGGATGTGTCTGCCGAAGAATCCGACTCGGACAACTCGGACATCGAACCAGAAGAAGAAGAAGAAGACGACGATAATGCCAACTCGTCCGACGAGGACGACGAAGACGATCGTGCCGCCATCGCCGCCGCCGCCTACTCCTCTTCCTCTGCGCCACGCTCTTCACTCGCCTCGATCAAACTGCCCAACTCCAAAGACGATGCGGTGGTCAAGGCGCGTCTCGACAAGCTGCGCAAATCCAAATCCACCTCCGGCTCTTTGTCCACTCCCGGCGTGCTGTACATCGGTCGTCTGCCCAAGGGATTCTTTGAGAAGCAGTTGAAGTCGTACTTTAGCCAGTTTGGTGATGTCACTCGTCTGCGTGTGTCGCGCAACAAAAAGACGGGCGCGTCCAAGCATTATGCGTTTATCGAGTTTGCCGACAAGGATGTCGCCAGCATTGTCAGGGAGACCATGGATAACTATCTGATCGACGGCAGGTTGCTGCAGGTCAGGGAGGTGGCCAAGGATAAGGTGCATCCGGATCTGTGGGTGGGTGCGAATAGGATGTATCGCCCCGTCCCCGGTGCAAGGAGGGAACGAGTTATTAGGACCAGAGTCAAGACCGAGCAAGAACAAAACATTACCATCGAGAGGACGCTCAGGAGGCAGCAAGATAGGAGAGAAAAGCTCAAAAAGGCTGGCATCGATTACGACTTTGAAGGGTATACCAAGGAAGCAGGTGATGACAAGAAACAGTCAGCCAACAAGAATGCAAAGCCGGCTCCCGCTGCAAAGGCTAAGGTCGCAAAGGGAAAGGTTGTCAAGGCTTAGACCTCGCCAACCTCTCACATTGGACTATTGCCCCTCCTCCCTCCTTGCATTCTGTCACATAAAGCTTTGGTCTCGTCTCCATTTTGTACTATGCATTCACATTCTTTTTCTCGCCATCAAGCTCTTGCTCGTTGCTTGCGCTCAAACAGATGCGCAGTCTCAACCGTACAGTACTGTACTGTACTGTTTGGATTCTAAGGCCATGATGCCTGTCTATGCGGCTAACTGATTCGTCTTGCTATCGCCCTTGCACATCCTCATCCACCCCGATAAACGTTTCGAAAGCCTCGGAACTACCCTGGACATCGCCACTCTCGCCATCGCCCCACCGCGGCTCGGCGCTAACCCCTTCGGCGATGTACCTCTCCACCACCAACGCCACCATCTCCTCCCAACTCTTCTGGCGCTTGGAATTCACCGCATACTTTGCTTGCCTACCGTACGCCTTTTGCGCGACACTGATCAGTACATCCGCGGTGAGACCCTTGATCAGCTGATGCGATGATCTGAATCTATGCAGCCGATACGTTGCGCCCAACCAGGGGATATCTGTGTATGTGCGGAACACGTGCTGTGGTGGTCTATGCTTGTCCACGCTGGTCGGATCGGAAAGCGGATAGCCTGGAAGCGCGATCGACGAGAGAAATGCCTCGAGCGGTGTGGACCATATATCTGCGACTTCACTTGGGCTCGGTTTGAGTTGGGTGAGCACGTGCTCGCCATCACGTACGAAGAACACGACCGGATGCACGAGCAAGCCCATCTTGCTCAAGAACGGATGGCCCGTGTGCAGATGCACCGCGGTGTGGCTGGGCAGGGCGATTTCTTCGACACTTTCGCGCAGGGCGGCATGGACGACCGAGGTGTCGGTGGAGTCGACTTTGCCGCCGGGAAGCGACGCCTGGCCCGGGTGGGAACGAAGATGGAGAGCACGTGTCGACATGATGACGCGAAGTTCGCGGTTTGGGCTGGAGGAGGATTGGTAGAGGAGCGCGGCGACAGCGGCTTGTTTGCGCGTGGGGACGTGCGAGAAAGAGGCAGCGCAGGGGAGGGAGAGCAGGCGTCGAATACAGGTGGCATTGGTGGGTGTCAAAGATTGGAGCCATTCTGGCTCGTCACCATTGGCTCCATCGAGATGTACGCTCATCTTGTCTTGAGCACTGTGGACAGGGTTGAGAGTCAAGTAGGGAGGACAAGGACGTGTGCCAAATCACCGCCGCTGTGCATTTTCCGACTTCCGTATTTGACAAAAGTGGAGGTTCTTCACCGTCCAACCCAACCGTTCGTTCCAAACCAAACATCCTTCTCTCTATACTGTCTCGGGGATCATGACGTCGCAGTACGTTACAGAACCACCCACTTCAGGGCTGGTGCAGCTGGTCACATCAAAAGGCACCATCGACATCGAGCTGTGGCCACGCGAATGTCCACTCGCCACGCGCAACTTCCTCACCCTAGCACTCGAAGGCTTCTACGACAACCTCATCTTCCATCGCCTCATCCCCTCGTTCATCATCCAATCCGGCGACCCAACAGGTACAGGATCCCACGGCGAATCCTCCTTCGGTTCTCCGTTCCCCATCGAACCTCACTCGCGGCTCAAATTCAACCGTCGCGGCCTCCTCGCCATGGCCGCGGGCGATGACAAGACCAACGAATCGCAATTCTTCCTCACCCTCGACGCCACACCGGAATTGCAGGGCAAGCATACGATGTTTGGTCGTGTGGTGGGAAAGAGTATCTATACGCTCGTCGAGTTGAGCGAGGTGGGCGAGATGGAAAACGGTGCGCGCGAGGATCGGCCCAAGTATCCGCCAAAGTTGGTCGAGGTGACGGTGGTCGAGAATCCATTTGACGATCTTAAGCCGAGGATGACGCGGGAGGAGAGGAGGCGTACGGAGAGGGAGCAGAGGGAGCAGAGGAGGAGGAGGAGGGAGGAGGAGGAGAGGAGGGAGAGGGCGAACGAGGCTAACAAGAGGAAAAAGACAGGTTTGCTTAGTTTCGCTGCTGACGAGGACGAGGGCGACGAGATCGTACTCAAGGGTCCTAAGAGCTCGCATGATCTGCTGAAGCAGGATAAGAGGCTGTCCAAGCAAGCCATGGATATCAGGTCGGACCACAAGACCAACAAACCGGAACAAGCGCCAACACTGGCGAGACCAGATGCGTCGATTGAACCACAGCTGAAACAATCAAAGACCGAGCGCATCGAGGAAAACAACCACAAGCAGTCTCAACCATCCAGCTCACGACCCAAGTCAATCACTTCCTCAACCCTGTCCGGACGAGACCTGCTATCTCAACAGCGTGCCAAATACACCTCCTCCTCCTCCAACAAGGCAGATTCGCTCTCGGCGCTGCTTTCGTTCCAATCACGCTTACGATCCCAATCAACCGCTCCCCACCCTCTCAAATCCAAACCTGCACCAGCGGAGAAAACCCAAGACGACGATCACGACGACGAAGAGCAAGAGCAAGAGGAGGAGGAGGAAGAGGAAGAGGAAGAGGAAGAGGCGAAAGAGTATGGCAGCAGCGACGACGATACCGACTGGCATGCCCATCGTCTCGACGCCGGCGGCCAACCCCTCACCACCTCCTCCTCCTCCGCCAATGGAAAAGATAAACTAGACGACTACCAAGTCCACGACCCACGAGACCACAACCCCACCCAGCAGCACGATCCAAGACAAGGCAAACGAGGCAAAGACTCGGTCGAAAACCCCACACGCTACCACAATCCAAACAAACATACACACAACCTCCACCGTCACCATCGTCGCTAATCCTTAACCCCCCCCCCCCGCACAACTTTCCTTCTGCAAACTCGCATTCATCAGTCAAAAGAATCAAAACAAAAATCTTCAACATTTACATCAAGTGGGCGAGAAACAGTCCAAGCTACGGGAAAACTTCTTTTTTTTTGGGGGGAGTCTTACTTACAAACATAATGAATGGATGGATGGATGGAGACAGAAAAGCGTCGTCTAGTCTAGTCTTAAAGCTCATCGGGACTAGGCGGTCTCGAGTAAGCATTGCTGTAGGGAGCACTACCAGCCTCTGACCTGCCATCTTCGGTGAGGTGTTCGTCAAAGTAGTGCGCCGCGGTACTCTTTGGCGTCCTAGGCGTCTGTGCCAACCCATACGACGCACCCGTCGAGTACAGCGTATACGCAATCAAGCCCGTCCAACCACACTGATGACTGGCTCCAAGTCCCTTACCCGTATCACCGTGGAAGAACTCGTAAAAGTGCACCAGATCTCTGAATTCGGGCGCATAGTCAAACATTGGAATACCGCCGTTGTTGGCCCTCCTGCCCTGATCATCCCTCAGGAAGATACCCAGCAGCCTGTGCGAAAGCTCCTCAGCCACATGTCCCAGGTGCATATAGTCGCCGGAACCCGTGGGGCATTCCACCTTGAACGAATCGCCGTAGTACTGGTAGAATCTCTGCAGACTTTCGATGAGCAGGAAGTTGACGCAGATCCAGATGGGACCACGCCAGTTCGAGTTGCCGCCAAACATGGGACTGTGCGAATCGCCGGGCCAGTAGCCGACGCCAAAGTCTTCGCCACCCACGTTGACGTGGAACGGATTCTTCTGGTGATCCTTACTGAGCGATCGCACACCGTGAGGCGACAGGAACTCGTTCTCGTCCAGCATACGCTTGAGGATCAACTCGAGACGCTCGCGACTCACCATCGACAGCAGACGACGATCGCCACGTCCGCCCACCTTCATGTTGGCGATGTTGCGGTCTGCCATCTCTGGCCTGTTATCCAGGAACCACTGCATGCGCTTGGCGAAGCTCGGGAATCGCTTCAGCGCGCTCGGCTCGATGGTCAGCGTAGCATACAGCGGAATCAGACCGACCAGACTCTTGACTGGGATCACCTGGCTGTTGCCCGGACCCCACTGGATCGCATCGTAGTAGAAGCCATCCTTGTCCGACCACAGACTGATCCCCTCCTCGTCATCGGCATTGTGGAACGACATGGCATCCGAGATGAAGATAAAGTGCTCAAAGAACTTGGACGCAATATCCTCGTACGTCGGGTTGTGCTTAGCAAGCTCCAACGCCATGTTAAGCATGTTGAGCGCATAGAACGCCATCCAAGCGGTTCCATCCGCCTGACGAAGCGTACCGCCGGTGGGAAGCGGCTCGGAACGGTTGAAGGGACCGATGTTGTCGAGACCCAGGAAACCTCCCTCGAACACGTTGGATCCGCTCGAGTCCTTGCGGTTGACCCACCAGGTAAAGTTGATGAGCAGCTTCTGGAAAACACGCTCGAGGAAGTCGAGATCTTCGCGCCCGAACATCTTTCGCTCGATCTTGAACACGCGGAACGTTGCCCAAGCATGGACGGGAGGGTTGACATCCGAAAAGTTCCACTCGTACGCGGGCAGGGCACCGTCAGGCTTCATGTACCACTCCCTGGTGAACAGGTCCAGCTGCTTCTTGGCAAAGGCAGGGTCCACCATGGCGAGCGGAATGCAGTGGAAAGCACTGTCCCAAACGGCACTGAACGGATACTCCCACTTGTCTGGCATCGAGAGGATGTCTTCCATGTGCAAATGCCTCCAGTCGGCGTTGCGGATCTTCTTACGCTCCGGAGGTGGAGCAGGCTGACCGGGATCACCCCGCAGCCACTCGGGCTGGACAAACATGTAGAACTGCTTGTTCCACAGCATTCCAGCCAAAGCCTGTCGCATGACGTTCTTCATGTCGTCCGACATGGGTCCCACCACGAGCTTAGCGTAGAACTCGTCCGCCTCCGAGCGACGCGCCTCGACGGTGTTGTCGAACTGCTCATCATCATCGATCGCAGGGTCCTGCGAGGGAGTTCTGGGGGTGAGCTTCATCCTAACGACGGCACAGCCACCGAAGGGAGGCACCTGGCGGAAGACATAGTGAGCACCGGCCTTGGTGCCTTCCTTGCCAGGGTTGACGTAATCACGAGGGGGCTTGGACTCGTCAGGATCCTCGAAGTAGGTCTCTTCGTCCTCAACCTCCTCTTCGATCTCGACCTCCTCGTACTCCTGCTCCTCGGTCGGGCCTACGACCCCGAACTGCTTCTCGGTAGCGGCGGCTTCGGGCTCGGCCTCGGCGGAAGCACCGTTGGCCTTGGGAGCTGCATCTTCGGAAGAACGCTCGATGGGGCGTCGCTCCGTGCGAACGACGGTCTTCTTGATCTTGCGAGTCTTCTGTACGGCCTTGGGACGGTCCTTCTCCTGTCGGTGGGCAGGGACGATGTGGTCGTGGAAGCCGTCCTTGGCATAGATGTTGCGGTTCTGACCGTTGTACAGACGCTCAAAGTTGGTTTCGTTCTCGGTGAAGAGGAGCTCAGGAACCACTTCATCATCGGAGATAGGCTCGGGAGCCTGTCCACGCTTTGCGGGCGGGGCACTTGGAGCGGGACTGGTGGAGCAGTAAAGGTGGTAGCGGCCGAGCTCGGGATGGTCAGCCTGAATGACATAGTCACCAGTCTGCTTCATCTTAGGCTTGGCAGGCTCCTCCTTGGGCCAGAACCAGTAGTTGCGGAAGACCATCTGAGGAATGATGTGAAGATCCGCCGGCTCCGGACCACGGTTGTAGGCGCTGATTCGGATGGAAACGGCGTTTTCCTCGTCCTCGTCCTTGGCATACTCGACGAAGACGTCCCAGTACTTGTCCTCGTCAAAGAGGTCAGTGTCGGTGATCTCGAACTCGGCAACGTCACGGCTACGGTTGCGAGACTCGCGGACGAAAAGCTCGTAAGGATACGACTCTTGCGGGTACTTGTAGAGCATCTTCATGTAGCTGTGCGTCGGGGTGCTGTCAAGGTACCAGTAGAGCTCCTTGACGTCCTCTCCGTGGTTGCCCTCGTTGTTGGCGAGACCAAAAAGACGTTCTTTGAGCATGCGATCCTTTCCGTTCCAAAGAGCAAGACTGAGTCCCATCCTGGCGTGATTGTCGGAGAGACCGGCAAGGCCATCCTCACCCCATCGGTAGGTACGGCTTCGAGCCATCTCATGAGGAAAGTGAGACCAGGCGTCACCGTTGGCAGAGTAGTCCTCACGGACAGTACCCCATTGACGCTCGGAGAGGTAAGGACCCCATCGCTTCCAGTGACGCTTCTTGTCCGAATCTTCCTGAAGACGTCGATCCTCGGCGGACATCCAGTGCTGGCCGTGAGCACGAGCGTCGACGGCCTGGTTGAGATTGCCAGTAGGACCGCGGCCGTGACCAAGGTCGTGTTCGCTGCCAGACGGGCGACGAGATCCAGCTGGAGTAGGTTCGCCGAACGACGAAGCAGCAGCGCTGAACGACTTGCGGTGGTAGGTGTCGGGACGAGCCGAGTAGTGGTTAGGGTTGGCGTACTTGGAGGCGTTGTCCGGATGGTAGTCGGCTCGGAACTGATCAGCGTTGGTGCGAGAGTGGAAGGACGATTTGCCGTTGACACCGACGGGAGTGACGTCGCCCCTGTCCGAGCTGGCCACAGGAGAGGCCGCATCGGCCGGAGGGGGCTTGGACTCGGCCTTGGGCTGCTTCTTTGGGAGCTCGGCAGCAGGCATCGCAGCTTCCTGCTGGTTGGCAGCAGGAATGTTGATGGTGAGGGGCTTCTCGACCATCTTGGGAGAGACAGGTTCGAGCTGAGTCGACTCCTTCTGAGTAAGCTTGGGGGTGTTGTCACCGCTCGGGGCACGATCGCTACCGGTGGAAGCAGTCGGAGCTGTTTCAGCGGGAGCCTGCGTAGCCGTGGGAGCCGAGGTCGGATTGACCGATTCAGCGGTAGGGGTGACGGCGGACGATTGAGCCTGAGAAGGCGTGGGCGTCGCGTCTAGTCCGCTCTTGGCAGGAGGTGCAGGAGCACGCTGCTGGGGCGAGGGGGAAGGAGGAGTGGGGGAAGAGGTGGCAGCCGACAAGCTGGTGATGTTGGTGTTGGTGGTGTTCTTGGAAGGCGTAGAGGGAGCGAGGGATGAAGGAGGAGGAGGAGCGGCGGCGGCAGGGGTAGGGGCAGGAGAAGGAGCAGGAGAAGGAGCCGGACTGGGCGATGCGCCACGGTCGGATCGTCCGAAAGCGCGGGAGGCGGCCTTGCCAAGCGAAGAAGCAGGCGAGCCGGGTTGAGAGCTGGGCTGAGCGCCTTCAGACTGACCGCGGCCGTGGCTGGACGATGAGGCGTTGGACTTTGTGCGGCCGGAGCCAAACACCTTACGAAAATGCGACGCCATGGTGGGGAGACGAGGTGCAGCAGGTGCAGATCCCGGGTCAGCCACACGATTTTAGCACCGCAAGCGCTGAGCTCGAAGGAGAGGGTCAGCAAATACAGGCTAGGTGATGGAAGAAAGGAAGGATGACAGGAAGATGATCGAGAGACAAGCAAAAGCTAGGCAACTACACACTAGCCGATGCGCGTGGATGGTGTACAGCGACAAATGCCAAAGGGAGCGGCGAGCTTGTGATGCGATTCAGCACGATGCGATGAGAAAGCGTTCTTTCTCGACGGCGCGTGAACTGCAGCTTCCAAGCCAAGGCGGAGAGATGGGCGTGCACAGCGCGATGGTGAGAGCAGCAAGGAGCTAAAAGAAACGAATTGAATTCCGGCTCTCAAGCTCTACCAATCCAGAAAGGATGCAAGATGACTACACTCAACTGGACTCGACTCAACTCAACTCAACTCAATCGCCTGCCGGTTGCGACACAATCCAGTACTGTGTACTGACTGCACTTCTAACCAAAAAAATGGGTGAGCGAGCACACGGGGACGTCCATCACCTGGAATTCGCAAATCACACATGGAAATTCCGCCTCATCGTCGGAGTGCAGTAAACGATAGCAGCAGCAGCAGCAGCCGTCGCGGATCCTTCCGGCACAGGCACACAAACTCACCCGAACATGCAACCGCTCGAGACACAAAAGACCGACATTTATAATAACACATGCACACAGGGTGAAATGGATGGTTTGCCGTTGACAAAATCAGTCTACGGTACTGAGCTAGCTCTCGCTGCACAGAGGAAGAGAGGCGGAGGCGGAGGCGGAAGCGGGGTCGAGGGATCAAAAAGAAGAATTCGATAGAGCAGACGTGATTGGGGATCGATGCGAGTGGAGACAGACAGGCGCGCTCGGACCCCCCACCATGTTGCTTCTACCGTGGTTAGAATTTCTGCAGCATGGCAGCGCGACAATTCTGACGGATGCGATGTGACGGTGGTGACTGGAGAGGAGATGAACGCGCTGCAGGGAGCATTACAGTACTGTACAAGTCTCCCTTTTTTTTTTTTTTTTTTTTTTTTTTTTTTGGCTCGTTTGAACGTTTGTTTGAAAATCTGAATTTTACTTCATTTTTTATTGAAAATCCCGGAAATTCCAAGGAAATCCTCCGCCTGCCTTTGTCACTAGACGAGGCACATGAGCTCGAACAGGTAAGGTAGGCATCAATCTTGCATCCATCCATCCATCCATCCAATTGACACGCCGCATCAGCTGAGGATTGCCTGCCAAAGCAGCTTGAAAGAGTGTAACGTATGCGTGCTGGGCGGGCAAAGATACGGGCATGCGGATGCGCATTAGCGCCCAGTCCACACACACTCCTTCGAATTCGCCGAAAGACATGCCCACTCACTGTCCTTCCTCCTCAACTGGTAGATCTGTTGCTGCTCCACCAAGCCGGTCATGGGGACTGGTTGATGGTCGTTCTCGAATTCGCCTGCTGTCCGCTGCAAGCTTCGACGTTCACCACAGCCAAAAACATGACACTGGCAAGATTCGACAGGCTATGAAACACTCATCAAGCGCACAAAAAGATGGACCACGACTGGACCGGTGATTGGAAGGATCATGACCAACACTCGCTCGAGCCCCTCTTCTGCTGACGTGCGCGGTTTCGGTTTGGCTGGTGTTTTTTTCATATAATCTGGGTGAGGTAGGTAATCAGCCGGGTTTGAGGGGCGAGAGAGAGAGAGAGAGAGTGAGACAAATGACCCCCCTCCTTTGCTGCGAGAGATGAGTTTGGGTCAACTTGCATCGATTAGAGAGGGTCTCTGTGTTACTTTACCTGAGCTTGCTCTGGTGGCATGTGGCATCGTGGATCGTCGCTGTGTCCATCGTTTGGGCGACCTCAGCCGCGCCCCAAGATGAACGAAGCGGCGAATTCGAACCACAGGCTTCGCAGGCTCTCGTAACTTACTACACCGTGTCAGCGAAAACTGACGACGGACGACAAACAAGCCGGTCATTCAAAATGTCTCATTGGCATTCATCGCCGAGGTGAAACGCAACAGCACTATCGGAATCACCGTGTCATACAGTATTGTACGCACCAACACTACGTGGTTGCCGAGCGTTGGCCGATGATGAGGGGGAGTGATGCGCTTGCATCGATAAGAAAGTTTGACAAAATCACAACTACTACTGAACACTGACGGTGACGTTGACGCGCCTCGATATCGCCGTTGCTTTCGAGTCCGTCAATATTATCATTTGATTGGTTTGCAGCTGATCGTTCCTACAGTAAGTTGAGCCACGTTTCTCGTCCATTGTCTCCGCGTTGTAACGAGACCTGTCTTGCTGCTTGTACGCCATCCTCCGCCGCTGCGCTGCACTCTGTGCAAAAGTTACGGTACTTCCAGATTCGAAGACAGTTGGATTTCGTCTCCGCAACGCAGCCAACAGTCATCCGAGACGGCCCAAAAAACGCTGGCTGCCAAGAAGAAGAAGAAGAAGAAGAAGAAGATTTCAACGAAAGTCCTGGGTCATGATTTCGGTCTCTCTGTCAGCTTTTTTTTTTCCAATCTGCTCTACAAGACCCTGACGTCGCTACTCACCTTTGCATTTCGGTCTTGGACAAAGCCGTCTCCTTTCCCCGTGTCCCTTCCTCGCTCGCATCACCGGTTTGCTTGCTGTCCAATACGGCCAAGGCTTCCTCACGCGAGCTGCCGCATTCGCCGAACCGGAACACAGATCCCGCACCAATGGGCATACGCGATGGTCCCTCTTCTCCGTCTCCAACAGGAGACGATGAGCAAGCCGAGTTGCCTTGTGCTCCCAACTCGCTGCTTCGTGTGAGTCCTGCCAGGGTGGTGGATGACGTGGACGAAGAGATCTTCCTCCTGTACACGCTCAATGCCAAGTCGGAGCACGATGGCGGGCTCGGGTACGTCAACCACTCGTCGGATCTCATCTACGTTGCCATCGATGGCGACAAATGGAGTTGTGCTACATCGGATCGCAACTTGGCAGGCGAGCTCATCGTTCCCATCCATCAGCATGTGACGAGTCTGAGATCATCCAGGGGTAACACGGGAAGTGTGCTTTGGCGGTCTACGGTGGAGCTTGCGATACGCTTCAGGCAAGGTACGCTGTTTCATCTGAGCCAGCTCAAGCGTGCCACAGTGCTGGAGCTGGGAGCAGGAACCGGGGCGTTGCCTGCGTTCTTGGCAGGGCTGAGCGACAGGTGGCTCGCAACCGATCAGGAAGAGCTGCTCCCGTTGATGAGGAAGAACCTCGAAGGACTAGAGAATGTCGGCGTAGGCACGTTGGACTGGTTCGACTTTTTGAACCCTCCCTCAGCACATACTGCTCAAATCAGGAAGAAGCAAGTGCTCGAACAATTGGCCGGCAACAACAAAGCGGGCAGCCCCCAGATCCGAGACTCGGGCGTAGATGTCATCCTCTGCTGCGACTGCATCTACAATCCCGGTCTCTTCGATGCCTTGATCGCAACCCTCAACGTCTTCACAGAGACAGGCAAGACGGTTGTGCTCATTTCTTGCGAAATGAGGAGCGACGACAGTCTCGCCGAGTTCTTGACCAAGTGGAAACAATCGCATCAGAGTTGGGTCGTGGTGAGTCTCGAGCAACGATTCGACAAAGGGTTCGTATCCCTTGCTGCTTGGAAATCCTAATCCTCGCCCCAGCCCATCCTCTCGCGTATCTCGTCATTCGTTCCAACACAGCATACTCACATTCGTCCTTCCATTCCCAATCATTCATGTAAAATATACAGCATCACTCGGTCATCATGTCAAGGGGCAACGCAATCAATCAGTCCATTTGCAATTTCATTCAGTAGTGGGGAAAATATCGGAGAACTGGACAAAACTGGCGAGAAATAACATAGGGATGGATGGTGGAATGTCGAAACACGGAAAGGAAATCGTGTCCATAACGCTGATAAGTCAAGTTCTGATAGGTGTCGGCGGAGATAAGAAAAAAAAAAGCTAGTTGCCCTGGCCATCGGCTTGGCCATTCGTTTTGGCCGACGCAGCACCAGCAGAAGGCGATGCTGCTGCCGCTCCGGCGCCATGCTCGGACGAAACACCGCCCATGGCAGACATCCATCCAGGGAAAGGCGCGCCCATCATGCTCATGCGTGGGTCAGCCATAAACGGCATCCCGCCCATCGGCATACCCATGGTGGAAGCAGGTGCCGCGGGTGGCGAGCCGTGACCTACAGCTGATCCATGGCCTAGGGCTGAACCCTCGTGGTGAGCCTGGGAGAGCGCATTCATGTAAGCCATCTGTGCAGCCTGCATAGCTTGCTGCTGTGCCATCATCGGGTCGAATCCGCCGCCCATACCTCCAACATGGCTGCCGCCCATCTGCGATCCGCCGAAGCCTGCCATGGGCGGCATTCCCATGCCCATCATTCCCATCGGTGGCATAGCTCCCATCATACCGGACATCATCATCTGCTGGTACATCATCGGGTTAAAGTAAGCCATCTGCTGCATCTGCTGGTGCTGCTGTTGCTGTTGTTGTCGAAGTGCGTCTTCCTCACGCTGACGACGCTCGGCAGCCACACGTTCACGCTCGCGTTCGGTAAGCGTTGCTCCGTATCCACCGGCACCCTTGCGGTCGCGTTCGTGAGCAGTGATGGCACCAAGCAGACCTGCCTGCGGGGGAGGAGGCTTGTTGGGCACATTGACCAGGTGACTGCCCATGGCTCGAGCTTCAGCCTCCTGCGCCTTGGCGGATCGCTCGGCCTTGTCCTGTGCTCCAGCTTGTACCAGACCGTGTGGAGTGAACACCGTCGTCATTGCACCAGGCTGCTCCTCGGGATTGAGCTGCAAGAACGTCTGACGGTCGCGTACCACAGGGCCTTGAGGCGACGTGTTGGATCCAGATTCATCTCCATGAGCAGCGGCGAGGTGACTGTTGAACACGGACTGACGCTGGTAGGCTGCCATCGGCGGCTGAGCTGCACCCCCTCGAGCCGGAGACTGACCAGGCGATTCGGCGCGAGCGCCGTTGACAATGCTAGCGCCGTAACCGGAAGTCGATCGCGGCAGGTTCGTATCGTTGTTACGTCCGAGGCTGCTGACGGAATCGGCAGGGTTGACGGGCGATGCGGTGTCTTGTCCACCACGCACAGAACTAGCAGCAGATCGTGCCGCTACGCCGGCAGGAGCCTTGGAAACGCCACGCTCTTCCTCGTCGTCCTCCTCATCGTCGTCCTCCTCCTCTTCCTCTTCTTCCTCCTCGCTGTCGTCGACCCAGCCAGGACGGCGCGCACCCTTGGGTTTGGTGCCTGCAGCACGGCCAGGTCGCGAGATAGCTTCCTGGTGAGCTTGAGCTTGCAGCTGAGCGGCCGACTTGCGCTCAGCAGCGCGCTTGTTCTGGCCGAAAGTGGAAGGATACTGGACGTTTGCATGACGGATACCGAGAGTGCTATCGACTGACGTATTTGCAAGTGGCTTGATGTCCTCCTGCACCGAGTTGGTGTTGCTGAGTTGAGGTTTCATGACAGGGCTGCGATCGGCCTTGATGGGTCTGGCAGGAGCAACGATTTCGTTTGTCCTTAGCGCAGGCGAAGGAGGCTGCTCCAAGAATGAGTAGGCGGCCAGAGCGTCGTCGTTGATACTGTCGTGCTGCAACGAACTTGCTCTCTGCGACTCCTTCGGTTCCGTCTTGACGTGCTCAACAGATGGCGCGGCGGGTACGGGCTGCTGGTCGGACGAGAGGCGAGTCATATGGGTGCTTTCCGACTGGACGGCGGAAGTGGTTCCCGAGGCAGGCGCTAGGCTCTGAGGACGAGAAGCCAGCGAGCTCTCGTTGGTGACGACGGTGCGGCCGGGCGCAGGCATAACGACCGGCTGCGAAGCTTGGGCGGGAAGCTGGTCCGAAATGGACGCCATGTAGAAAAGAGCGCTCTCGTCGTAATTGTTGGGCACATCGGAAACTCGCTTGGAAGAACGCGGCTCGTCGGAGTCGATCGGCTCAGCACCGCGACCAGAGGGTCCGAACGTAAGTGCAGCTCGCGATGCGGTCGCCTCGGGGAGAGAGGTAGGAGGCATGGATTCCGTTGCACTGGGCGGACCAAGGTATGCGAGCGAAGATTCGGTGGCGTGGCTGTTTTGCCTCTGGACAGGCGGTGGTAGAGAAGATGGCTGCACGGCGGAAGCCGAGCTGGGAACGGCATGGGGGCTGGAACGAACTTCGTGCTGCGGTTTGGTGTACGACGCTGTGTTGAGTGGGGTCATCACAGGGGCACTTGCAGGTTGAGAAGCGCTGATGGCATTGTTGACACGCGCGATTGCAACGGGCTCTGCAGGGGCAGGCGCAGGCGCATGAGCCTGCATGCTGGTGGGCGCATTCGAGGCTGGAACGGTTTGACCGGGACGCATGTGCGCCTCTCGAGGTGGACCATATGCGTCCGGTCGGGCCGAGGCGGTTTGCGCGCGATTCGTGTCGTCGTAGGCGGCCCGACCAGAGTCCCCGAAGCCCTTGGACGTACCAGCTGGTTGCTCTGAAGCAGTAGAAAGCGGGACTGCGGGTTGGGTCTTGTTCGCATCAAAGCTGAGAGGCGGCAGTCTGGCGGACTCGGCTGCAGCTTTTCGCGGCGAAGACCGCGTTTCACCATCTTTGTTCCCGTTCGCATCACGAGAGGAAGAAGTTTCGTCTTCGTTATGCGAAGGCGTAGGGAGCGGCTGGAGAATTTTGGTACGTTCGCCACGCATCCTCGCAGCCATGATGTCGTGCAATGCAGCTCGAGTGGTGATGTGATCTTCGCGAGCAATCTCGAGGAATTCGGCAAGCTCTCGGTCAAGGAAGAGACGGTCCTTGAAAGGACCGATGGGGTATGCAAAGAAGGGCGAGACCGGGTCGCGTGCTTCCCATACAAAGTTGTTGGGTCGACCATAGAGCTTGAAAGAGTCCATAAAGGCAATGAGCCACTTCATCATCTCGGCGTTGGCACCCTTGCTGCCGGCGGTGTCAAGTTCAGGCATGAGCATGACCCAACCTGTGCTGCGGACGCGATGGGTAGCGGATAGGACGTTGCTAGAGGGGAAAACACCCTCGATCTTGAAGAGGCTGGAGCCCTCGACGAGCTCAGGGCGAGATGGGTAGACGGCGAAGGCATGTGCAGCATAGATGAGGGTGGCAAAGGGCTTCTTGTCTTTCTTGGACTCGAAGAAGCTGGCAACGCCGGGCGCGCCATTGCTGCCAGGCGGCGGAGGAAGCTCATTGCCGTCGTTGCCTGGAGCACCTGGAGCGTTTGTCGAGACGCTATTGACGCTCATGACGCTGGATCGATCGCCTGGAGTGTTACCGATCTTCCAGAACTTCTTTTTGCCGCCGAATTCGCTCTCGTCAGGCTTGTGATCGGTCAAGACCATCCAGACCTTCTTCCACTCGGTGGAACTCATGAAGCGAGCTTTGACCCAACCTTCCATCTTGCCCTTGACGAGTGGGGATTTGACGGACATCTCGTTGGCAGAGGCGAGCGGCGCGTCCTTGGCGCCGTCGGGTGAAGCGCCGGGCATGCCGACGGCGCCGAGACGTGCACGGATGAGAGCGCCGGTGTAGATTTCCTCTAGTCGCACTTTTTCCCAGGATGCGAGGCGGATGGCGTTGATCCAGGCTTGGAGGTGGCGGTGACCGAGGTTGAGCCAGCCAATGACGGTACGGTGCTCGGGTGTTTGGCGGTGCTCAGGAGAAAGCCACTTTTCGAGCGACTCGGGAGGGAAAGGAGGCGGGTCTCGGAAGCAAAAGATGGTGCGATTGTTGCCGGCCGAGTTGATGGCAAAGGCATGATGGTAGCGGCCACGGCTGCCTGGGATGACGTTGGGGTCTTCGATGAGGAGACCAATGAAGTCGACAAAGCTATCGGTGATGTTGATGTAGGCGGGAGGCACCTCGGTACCGCGCTTGGCAGCTTCGTGCATCTGCTGTACGTTCCAAAGGCTGAGGACGGTGCCGGAAAGTTGAACAAAGCATTCGGACCAACGTCGCTTGTCGTCGGCTACGTTGAGGGGCTTTCCGTCGGTGCCGAGATCGTCTCTCTTGAGAAGATAGCCCTCCATGTAGAGCTTTTTCTGCTGAGCTTCCTGGAGACCAAGGGCGCTGCGAAGATCCTGGGATTTGAAGGTGAGAGGGGTTTGAGGGGTGGAGCGGATGGAACGGATGGATCTTGCGATGGAACCGGTGGGGGACGGGGGTCGTGGCGTAGTGGGGCTGGGAGCACTGGTTGCAGCATAATATTCGGGATTCTCGAGAGGCTGATAAGCCGACATGGGACGCATGCTGGTGGACCTGACGCCGGATGGTTGGTTGCTCTGGGGCTTGTAGAGCTGTTGACGCGAAGCGTTGTTCATGAGTACGCTGGTGGATTGGCTGTGACCGTGCGAGGGTTGAAATCGGGACGGGTTGGCAGCAGAGGGAGCTGCTGGATTAGGCTGACGGCCACTATAGGCCTGAAGGTTGCGATCGGTTGCGGACGCAGACATGTGGGAAGAGGTGGACTGAGGCGGATATACCGAGTTGCGAGCAGAAGGGTTACGATATTGCTGCTGCTGCTGCTGCTGCTGCTGAGGATACTGATCCGACTCGTAAGCTGGGCTGGAGCCCGTGGAGCGGAAGTTCTGGGATGGGAACGAGGTGTTCATGTCGAGAGGTGTTGGGGGGTTCTAGCAAGAGGGAAGGAAAATGTGACAAGTGCAACCGATCCAGGGCGAAGGCGGTAGACACTGTGTACTGGGCGATGGATGCGCAGCTGATGGTGGTGGACAGAGAGAGATGATGATGATGATGATGATGATGATGATAAGTGCGATCAAGGATTTGGAGAGGATGGAGTAGATGATAGCGCAGGGAGAAAATGGTTCAATGGAAAGGTGAGGAGGAGGCTGGACGAGGAGCAAGAAGGAAGCGAGAATTGGATGCAATTCGATTGAGGGGCTCGAACGAGAGAATGCATCCGGCAAGCGGCAGCAATAACGGCAGCAATAACGGCACCAGCACCAGCACCAGCACCAGCACCAGCAACGGCAACGAAAGGGTCACTGTACTACTCTGTTGGACAAACAAGACGTGGATGGAACTTGTGAGACCAACAACTCCTTTCTTTGGTGTTTCAGATCCGTCAACTCACCACTCTTCTGGCGGCTAGCATCAAAAAGAAAAAAAGAAAAGAAAACAAATCAAATCTAAAAATCTAAATTCCATAGTACAGTACAGTATATTGTACACTATTGGACAGCGGTGGTCAAATCACTCATTTTCGACTTTCCACTTCCGCGGGTATCACAGCCATAGAAGCCGACTCAACAGTTGTGAGTTGCGATGCGAGGCGCATCATGACGAGACTGTGCAAAAAAACCGCAGCAACACCCAACCATTTCCGACTGACTGCACACAGCCCGCTGGTCTCGCCCTCGAATTTCAGCGTTCGGGGCTCGAATTTGGTCTGCTTTTGACCATCCATCTAGTTTTCATGTTGCACACTACTTACTAGCTTGGCTTTTAGTTCACCCCTGGTGAGCCTTTCCATTGCGTTGCATTGGATTTGCTTTGGCAGTGTTCATGGAATCCATCTTAAACGGTCTCTCATTCTTATACATGATAAAGACACTTCCCTTGCCGCATTGGAAGCCTAACAGTGTTGCACTGTATTGCATGCAAGGGCGTCGTTAAATGATGGGTTCCTTTTCTTGTTGGTTGCAACGCCGCACAGCCACGATGAAATCAATGAGTGCATATCCTGATTGCATATCTCAATTGTGCAGTACTGTACTGTACTGTACTGTACTTTACAACAGGATTTTGTGCCCACTTGCTGTCGCCAACCCAATGCAGTTGTACGGCGCTGTACAGTATTTCACTGCATTTTCCCTTTCCTTTGTCTGCGAGATGGCTCGGACTTCCGCGATCAAGCCTTGCACCGCAATAATTAGCTTGAGCCGAACAGTACAGCATGTGTCAAAAAGTATCCGCACGATTTTCAATTTTCAAATTCCTCTTCATGATTGTGAATAAATTTGATGGTGTTCAACATTATACAGCAATCTAAAGACCATACCAGCTAGCTAGCTTGATGCTCAGCATAGGAATGTTCATTGCTCATGAAGCTCAGGTGGTAGTACATAGGTACAATACAGCTTGCTAGCAACAAAAAGGAAGCATGCTTGTTAAGAGATTTGACCAACACTGTCTGACACTTCATGGCTTGCAACTCTGAATTGCTGTTGATCTTGACAACTGCTTTGGTGGTCAGCTTGATTCAAGCCTACCCTCACCAGAGCAAACATCAAGACATCATCAATGCTGTGGACACGGCTTTGAGAGACAGCTAACTTTTTTCCTTGATTTTAGCTCAGTTGACAGCTTGCAGCAAAACTGGTTAGGCACTACTTGATCAAGCACAGAAGGCCACTCAGCCATTCAAACAATGTCAGCTCACAGCCACTGATACTGGTCCCAACACACTATCAATCCATGCAATCAAGCAAGAGTAACAAGCAGCTGAGAATTGAGAATTGATGAGCAAAAGAGTGTGCATAATTTCATGTTACACAAAATTCCAAAAACGCGACCGTGCGGAAACTTATGAACAGGTACTGTACTGTAGCACGCCAAGCCAGTTACTGTCGTTGCCCACATCCAGCTAGCTGACTCTTCGAAAATTACAGCGTCAATGTTAGATCGCCATCACCAATTAAAAAAAAAAGTACTAGGCTGCCGATCTGTGTAATTATCGGTGATCGAATAACTTGGAATAGAATGCGCGCGGTTGGATTCATCGAGGCGAGATAGCAGACGTTGCGTGAAAGCGAAGCGCTTTGATTGTGCCTACTCTGTAGCTGACTGCAGGCTCTCACTCGGTTGCTGTACGGAGAGTATATGAATTTGCCGTGTGAATGAATGCTGCTCACTTTTTGGCGTCTCATGTGTCAGTCAATTCCTACTCGATCCACACCCGCAGCTCTCAGCCCGCAGCCCACAACCCGCTTTTTTTGCAATTACCGGTTCCCGACATCCAGTCAACCCTTTCCTCCCCTTCTCACCTTGCTCTTTGCATTGGATCGGATCGTTCTTCACCTCCGGATAGCAGCACCGCCATCCAACACCTTGATCTTGATCTCGATCTGGACCAAATCTGTCGGCGCTCACCCCGCGATATTGCATCCGTGTCGCCATCGTACACCACAACATGGCGGTCCAGTCCAAACTTGGTCAAGACACCGTCGTCGCCCATTCCGCGGGCTGGTTCGCTCGTCTTTTGGATCCAAAGCAAAGGCGTAAACAAGCCATCGCCCTGATAGCCCTCCTCGCCCTCTTCTCCCTACGCAGGAATCTCTCACAGCTGCTTCACCACCGTAATCTCGCCAAACTCACTCGCGACCACTCCAAACACCCGGAACTCGACGTCGCCGATGCCTTGAAGCAGGTCTACATCCAAAACCCGGATGGTTCACGCCAACTCCTTGTTCCTAATCGAGGCCATGTATCCAAAGTTCCCGTCAAGCCAACAAAACAATCCACCTTCGACGCAGACTATGCAGTTTTCCGCAAACTTCCACCTGTATCCGATGCAGCTGCAACCGGCGCCAAGAACAAACAATTGAGCGCCCAAGATCAAAGACAATCTCAGATTCAAGATGCCAAAGCCATGCGCGCAGAGGGCGGAGCCGCCGCTGCTACCGCCAAGAAAGTCGGTGTCAACAAAGAGTTCTTCCGACAGCTCAAGGCCATCTTTCGCATCCTCATCCCGCGCAAGAACAGCAAGGAAGTCTTCATCTTTGCCCTTCACACCTCCTTCCTCATTCTACGAACCTATCTTTCCATGCTTGTCGCCCGCCTCGACGGTATGATCGTTCGTGATCTTGTTTCGGCAAACGCTCGCGGTTTCCTCAGGGGTCTGGGTCTCTGGTTCCTCCTAGGCATCCCTTCCACCTACACCAACTCGATGATCCGCTACCTTCAGTCAAAACTCGCCATTGGCTTCCGCACGCGCCTCACCAGGTACGTCCACGATCTTTATCTCAATGACAAGGCAAACTTCTACCGCATCATCAACCTCGACGGTCGTCTCGACGCCGCCGATCAGTACATCACAACCGACGTCGCTCGTTTCTGCGACACGCTCGCAGCCCTCTATTCGAACGTCTCCAAGCCTGTCCTCGACCTCATCATTTTCAACTACGCTCTCAGTCGATCCCTCGGCCCTTCCGGCGTGCTTGGTCTGTTCACAAACTACATTTTCACCGGCTGGATCTTGCGACAGGTCACTCCCGCTTTCGGCAAGCTCGCTGCCATCGAAGCCAAGCTCGAAGGCGACTTCCGCGCAGCGCACAGCAGACTCATCACAAACGCCGAAGAGATTGCCTTCTACAACGGTGCCTCCATCGAGGCTGGCATTCTCAACCGAGCCTACATTCGCCTTGTTCGTCACATCAACAGCATTTTCAAGATCCGCGTGGCATTCAACATGACCGAAGACTTTGTCCTCAAATATGCTTGGTCCGCTGCCGGATACGTCATCATCGCAGCACCATTCCTCTTTGGTCAGAAGAAGCCTGCATCCGAGGCCCTCGAGGATACATCACCAGCGCCCAAGGTGGATAGCACAGTCGCATCCAAGACCGAGTCTTACATCTCGAATCGCCGTCTGCTGCTGTCACTTGCCGATGCCGGAAGCCGACTCATGTACAGTTACAAGGAACTCGCAGAGCTGGCGGGTTACACTAGCCGTGTCTACACGCTCATTTCAACGCTGCACTTGCTCAACAAGGAGCAGTACCAGTCCATGCCCCGACCCATTGATCTCGCCGCAGATCAGCCCTTCTATGACCTCGGCCACATCCAGGGCCAAGTCGTCATCGGTTCGGATTCAGTCGCGTTTGACAAAGTTCCCATCGTTGCACCAGCACCAGGTTTGGAGCGCGGAGGTGAGGAGCTTGTCAAGGATCTCACTCTTCAAGTCAAACCAGGCGAGCACATTCTCATCACTGGCCCCAACGGCGTCGGCAAGACCGCGGTTGCTCGAGTGGTGGCTGGACTCTGGCCCGTCTTCCAAGGCCGTCTTGACCGACCTTCGATTCAGGACATCATGTTCCTCCCACAGCGACCCTACCTGTCTGTTGGCAGTCTGCGCGAGCAGGTCATCTACCCGTTCACCTATCCAGAGCACGTCGCGAGCGGCAAGACGGACGAAGACTTGCTCGCCATTCTGGAGGATGTCCACCTTGCCTACCTGCCCAGCCGAGAAGGTGGTTGGGAGACACGCAAGGAGTGGAAGGATGTTTTGTCCGGTGGTGAAAAGCAACGAATGGGCATGGCGCGTCTGCTCTACCACCGTCCTCAATTCGGTATCCTGGACGAATGCACCAGTGCCGTTTCTACCGACGTCGAAGGTTTGATGTACGCCAAGGCCAAGGAGCTCGGTATCACGCTGATCACCATCTCGCATAGGCCATCGCTGTTCAAGTACCACGAGGTGCTGCTGCGATTGACGGGAGAGAGTGGTGCATGGGAGACCGACTTCATCGGCGCCGAGACGGAGCAGTTGAGCATGGAAAACGAAATCGAGGACCTTGAGAAGAAGATGGCCGAGGTCGAGGGTTGGAAGACGCGCATTGGCGAGATTCAAAAGGAGCTCTCGTTCAGCAAGAACTAGGTGTAGCTGACAATCATCAAGGCAAGCTCATAACAATACACAACCTTTAACCTTTTTTCATTCCAGCTGGACTGCGGCTAAGGGTGCTAGCTTATGGTTATGACTTGCCAGGTGCAACCACCTGCACGTTCCGGGTTCCATCGATCCGGGCCCCTCGCTGAAGCACCTGACAGTTCAATCTGGAGCTTGATGTCTGTGACGTTGCTTGAGCTAAGATTTTTGACCTTGATGGTCCACTCCATCCAAGCTGCAGGGCCGGATCTGCCTGAGGCGCCGCCGCCCTTGCGTTGGGGTTCGCCGAGTATGCTGACGAGATCTTTGCCGGTAGAGTGGCGTGAGATGGGAATCTTGATTGGTTCAGCGCTTTCTTGTGTTGCTTCTACCTGCAATGGAAGCGACGGAAAGCAGGTCCATTGCTTGTCTTGTTGTCCGGAGTAGATGTCGATCGCAGCTAAGCGTAGTTGATGCGCAGACACCTTGGAGGCATCTTTGCCAGTTCCAATAGCTTCATCTGTGACGGACGCGAGATATCATGGATCAGCTTAAGGGATTCATTCATGTTTGTCTGTACTGTACTGTTCTCATGTGACTCACATTGTAGACTGAGACCCAAAGCTCTGTAGTTGTGGTAGACGACGTCCGGGTATGACTTGATGTCCGGTTGCGCAAAGCTGGATGCAGCATCTGCGCCCTCCACTTGACCGATGAGATCCTTGATCTGAAGCTCTTCCGGAGAACAGCCTAGCGCCTCTGCGAATGCTCTGAGTTGGACCATCCGATCTCGTCTAGTATGACATGATATCGTATTGTCGCATCATGATCATGGTCATGGAGGACAAGAGCAAGTGTTGGTATGTGAGCGCATTCATTTATTTCGACGTGGGCGGTTTGCTGCGTCACAGCGTGAATTTGTCGAGTCCGCATAACTCTGATATGTGATTTCCTGTTGGGTTGCTTCTTGTCACACTTGCCGACACGAACCTCTTGACATCTTTTCATCTCACCACTCGATACCATCTCCGGACAAGCAATCAGTCAACCATGCTTTCCTCCATCCAAATCAACTAGACCGTCGATCGTGTGTCACCTTAACGATAGCCGAGTCGGCAACTCCAAAGCTTGACAAAATGGATGCTTGGTCGAGCCCATGGAACGACGATGATGCTACAGCTGCACCTGTGCCTCCCATCCCTACCAAAACAGAAGTAGCTGATGCCAGCGCATCAAAGTTGTCGGCTCCTTTGCCAATCTCGTCGCTCAACTCATTCGATGCGTCCGATCCATGGTCAGCTGATGTTGCTCCGCCCGATCAAGAACCTGCTGCCTTCCCCGACAGTAACAAACTAGCCAGTGCTGTCAGTACGAGTGCAGCCGACATTCCGGCTTCGCCTCCGTCTTCAGCATTTCCAGCTCATCCCCTACCATCCCCGGCTTGGCAGCATCTCTCTTTAAGCGCATTCCCTGAAGCACGCCCTGAACAAACAACTTCGCCTTTGCAAGCAACACTGCAGCTACCCCCGACGCAGCCACATCGCACTGTCACCCAAAAGAAATCAATATCATCAGAAGATCCTTGGGCGACTGATGCTTCCTCAACCTGGGGCGCAGACCCATCATTCTCTGCACCAGCTTTCACAACTTCGGAGCCAGATGCACTCGTCTCCGATTGGGGCGCTGGCGCTTCAACTTTCGACAGCACAGACGAACTCGGAACGCAATACTCTTCGATCCATCTTGGCTCCCATGGAATCTCAAGTTTGGACAAAGACAGCCCCGAGACAGAGGCGGACGCAACGGTCGAAGCAGAAGAGACTACCACCAATTTGGACGTGTGGGCGGCTGAAGCCTCGTCTCGTGAAGAAAAAGCTCGTCGCCTCGATCGAGAAGAGATCGACAAGCTCAAGGTCGACGCTCGTAAGCTTATCTCAAGCATTAATTCGGAGACAGAGACACAGGCGAGCTTTGTTGACCCTAGTAAGAGCGGCACGGGATGGACAGACCTCTTCGGCAGCCAAGGCACCATTCGCGACAAATTAAGCCATCTCCAGACACCGCCATCCGCACTCGTGTCGTCTAATGGCGCTCTGCGTTCGGATATCATGCAAGCAAGTCCGGCAACACTCCAACAGGTGCGAGGCTCGATCGTCAAAACTGAGAACAGGGGTCCCAAGCTAGCATCATTCGACAACTCTGCCTCGTGGCAAAGGGGAGCTCGGTTGGTCACCAAGCCCGACTGGCTACCAGATGGTCATCCTGCAGACGGGGAGATCGGCTCACTCGGAAAGACCCCTTCAACAGTGACGACGAGCTCTTCCACCACTTCCTTCGGTCCTGGGTGGATACAGACGTCAAATAGCGACACACGGTCTACATCGGCACCTAGCTTTCTCGCATCCTTTTTCAAGGGTCGGCAGGCAAGCGCAGGCGGCACAGTCGGTACAACAGAAGCTGAAAGGAGTCGAACCAGCTCGGAGAGAAGCTCGACACCGCCGAATCGACAAGAATCACCCGCTGTGCCAGCAGCCATGCAATTCGAGGCGTACCGAGATAATTCGGAAGCTCGATATTCAGATGACCCTACTGGTCCGGATCTCATGGCTCTTGACACGCCGGCTGCCGCACCAGAATTAACGGCGACTTCTGCACCTTCTGCAAGTACTGCAAGTACCGCGCCGGCTAAGGGTCCAGGACTGCTGAGCAGATGGAGGAATAGCGGCATTTTCAAGACCTCGTCAAATAAAGTCAATCCCAGTTGGGCCTCGTCTAGCACCCAGACCGCTGAACTGGACTGGCTGGAGGAACACGACAGCACGGACAGCCGGACAGGACCGTATCGTTACGATGAGGAAGCAGATGACTCTCTCGCCAGCTTCCAAGACACCGGGACTCGACCTCCTGTTCCAGCAAAACCAAGTGCGCCGGCATCAACACAAGCCGCGGATCCATTCGATAGCCTTTTCGGCCCTGCTGCGCCGGCGAATGCGAGCGTTACAGCCACCTCGTCACCTCGACTCAGTCTATCTGCGAACCGCATGAGCGGCGAAGGTGGGATGATGACCATCAACACTAACCTCAGAAGAGCCGATAGCATCGCCAGGAACAGCGCCACTTCGCCTCTGCAACCCCCGCCTCATGCTCAAAACAAGAGAGTCTCCATCGCGCCACCGCCGCGCGCCAACAACGCTTCGCCGAGGATGGTCAGCTCCGTGTCACAAGCACCGTCGCGAGCGGATCCTTTCGCTGATTTCTTTTCCGATGCACCTCCGCCTCAGCCGACTGCGAACGCAAACGCAAACGCTGGCAAGGTGCCATCGACGACGACAGCGAACGCGCCAGCGAACGGGAGCAGTGGTAACGGTCTGACTGCCGATGATCTCCTCTTCTTTGACAGCCTTTGAGCCTGTAACTTTGTGCGCAAAATCGCATCATCAAACAGAGCGTGATCCAAGCCGCGTGAGATCAGAGTGCGTTCCCCAGGTCCGAAAGTGGACAAGATCGTGATTGTTGAGTGTGGGCTGAGAATGCAGCAAGTCGATTGCAGTGAGATGATATGCTGAGTGTGCGAGGTTATTTTGATCCTTTTGTTTCCTTGAAGAGGACGTGCTTTCGTACTGTCGATGAGAAGCAGTCAGAGAAAAGGATCAGATATTAGTGCGCTGAGACAGAGAGGAGTCGTATGAGTTTTCTTGCTCTGCTGGACTCACCTTTCGGGTCGTACTTCATCATGCTGAGTTTTTCAGCGACACGAATCCTTCGGGTTGTGTAAATGTACCCGGTACCTGCTGTCGAGACGAGTCTCGCGATGACCACGCTATCGTCGCAAGAGAGCGTAAGGTGGAAAAAAAAAGGACAGCAGTACTCGTCAGAAGCTCAGTCTTGGTGCATGTCGGGACCTCAAGTCACCCGACTGTGCAGGCATTGAGCGGCAGGAGGAAGCTTACCGAGCTTTAGCCCTAGCCGCCATGATGTCGAGCGCTGTTGCAAAAAGTGATGGTGGAGGAGAGGGGAGAGTCTAAATGGCGAGAAGAAAGCAATTGCAATTTGACGAGACTTTGGCTGCAGAGGTTTCCGACTTCCGAGAAAAATTCCGACTTTCGAGAAGATCTTCAGCATGCTCGTACGACCTATCCCCATCGTTCCCTCACAAGTGCCGGGGATATGCACAAATCTAAACATATGCAAGTCGACAGACTTCGGCTGCCCTGAAGCGACCCTGCGCTCAGACACTACCCACACTTTCGCTTGACAGCGTATCAAGCGACCGGAGACGGTTCAACGCCCCGTGACAAGACTAGTTGCGACTAACTCCCGGCCGGATGAGTGGATGCGCGTAGGAAATCTGTTTGCCCTCGCCTGTTCCTACAGTCACATCGTAAAAAGCGGAAAGTTGCGTATCCGAACCCACCCCCTCACCCACCCCGGTTTACACCAGGGACCCAACCCCGAGCAACCCCAGGTGGGTTCGCAGTGAACCCATCCCGGGTGGTTGCCGGGTTGGATTTGCGGACGCAGCTTTCCACTTGTTCTTTGCGATCTGACTTCTACAAAATCAGGTCCTATGAGCATTCATATCGCGGAAAAAAACGGAAAGTTGAGTCCGCAAACCCCCCCCCCCCCTACCCACCCTTGGGTGGTTGTAAGGTGGTTTGGAGCCGCAACCACCCCCCTGGGTGGGGTAGGTTGTTGGAAATAGTAATTAAAGTATGGGCGATTGGGGTTACATCTTCCCAATTGGCAATGCGCAGAGATTAACTGCATGGAGACTGATGGAACTGGCGGTTAAAACCTCTTCTGCCAAAAGTTCAGGTACAACAGAAATCTCTGACGTGCAGTAACCAAGGCAGCCAATGAGGTCAACAGACAACCACCGGACTGCCAGAAGTCCCCAACTCACTGTGGAAGAACTACGGTATCCCCAGTGAGTAATGGGGAACTCCAATCAGATCTCAAGGTTCAACTCAAGAGATACAGAATCCAGCTCAGCCTATCAGGGTGAGCGGAATCTGGGAACTCCTGGAAGGACGTAGGCTGTCTTCCTGAAGTCACAAAAAGACATGACTCACACAGTGGGTTACAGGCCAGCCTCCAGGCAGATCACCACTGTACAAGAAGAAGGAATGTAGGGTCTCCAGGTTGGCCCCCAGGCCTCCCTACTCATGTATGTAAACTTAATTGCCCACCGCCCCCGCCAGTAAGGTCAACTTGACCAAACACAGAGAGAGTGTCACGTACGCACGTGACCAATGCTTAGTCAGCAACCGACCAACGTTTAGTCAGCGCTTGCCAAGCGCAATTGTGGCTTGCCTCACCGATCTCTCGTCAGTTTCGTTCTTGCTTCGCTCCTCATGTATATAGTCAAGGTCTCGTCTGGATCTCACCTTTCCGGAAATCCACTGCCTTTACTATTCACACTTTGCATACAAGCTGTGCATTCGTGTGACAGAGAGAGACCTCACAGTAGAACAACGAGTCTGCCAGGATTAATCAGAGGGATCCACTCCAGCCATGTAGCGCAAGACTAAAACCCGTAAATTGTTACACCTCACACCCAAACCAACGAGTCTGCCGGGATTTATTGAAGGATCCACTCTAGCCACTCAGCGCAAGACTAAAATCCGCTAAACCTGATGGAAAGAAACCATGATTTGGGTAAGTCGCAGCGAACCCACCCGGGGTGGCTCGGGGTTGGGTCCCTTGTATCACCCCCCTAGCAACATCAATCAACCCGGGGGGTGAAGCGACGCAACTTTCCGCCTTTTCCGATATGACTCGTCTGTCATATCGCAAAGAGGAAATCATCACATCGAAACATATCAGAAACCCGTGCTGGAGGGGGCTGCAAAGCGAATTCTTCCTTTTTTACGATTTGTATCGATCCGTATTGGGTGACGGTGTTCCCATTTCTTTCATTTTTTCTCCTCACGCCAGAATACACTCGTGACGGTGGAAATTCGCGCATCATGTGATTCATGTCGTAAAATCGTAAGAAGGCCTGAACCGCGAACCCACCACGGGGATGTGCTTGCTGGGATGGATACCCTTTTACCTTGCCGGAAGCCTCAACTGAGAAAGAAGGATTCACAATCTAGAATCACAACGTAAAAAAAGGAAGGGTCCGTCCGGGGGAGCCATAGGTCCCTGACCCCTTCGAGAAATCATTCCCCCCTCCCTCCATCTTGGTTCCCCCCTTTAGCTCCGAGTAGGTTTTCTTTATACGATGTGAACGTCCAGTCTTTCTTAGGCTGAAACACTCATATCTTTGATTGTAAAATAATAATAATGATAATATATTTTTTTTTTTAAAAAAATAACAACCCTCAGCAGCCACTTAGCGCAGCCACCGTGACCCCTGCGGGACGACTTCACCCTTTTTGTACGGCATGACTGTCATAAATGCACTAAGTAAAAAGACGGGCTTCGTCGCCGAAACACGCGAGCCACCATCCTTCCCCAGGGAAGGCCGCCTCGATTTCGCTCAGGAAACTTGTCCGTTTAGTGGTTTATGATGAGAATTGCCTGTTTTTTCTATCTTATTCTTCCCTTTTTTTTTTTTTTTTTTTTTTTCTTATAGAGGTGAGCATCTTTCAGTGTATTCACATCGAAAAAAGCGGAAAGTTGAGTTCGCAAACCCACCCCCTCACCCACCCGGGTTGGGTTCACTGCGAACCCACCCGGGGTGGCTCGGGGGTGGTTCCGGGGTGTAACCCCCCCAGCAACCACCCCGGGTGGGTGAGAGGGTGGGTTCGCGGACTCAACTTTCCGCTTTTTACGATGTGAATAATTTCCAACACTTTCGATCTTGTTTTCAACGTTTGCGCGACTCGCTTCAACGACCAGAGTCTCTCACGTTCTCTAACATCGAGATTTACTTTGGCATCGGCACTTCCTTCACGTCTGGGTCTTCTTTCCATGCTCCACGCTTGCAACTCCGCCTCGACGGCGCCAAAAAGTAATTTATACGAGGTTCTGATCATGCTAGTGTACGATTTTGATGGGTGCGGATGCACCCTGCACGTCTGTTGCCAGGATGCCGTGAGAACCGTGCTACCGCCAGTCGATACGGGTGAGGGTGGCTGCCGTACCGAAGCCACCCAGTCGCAGCCATCCGATCGGGGCTGGCTTCGCTGTGGTGGAAGCGGCGGGTGGCTGCGGTACGTGTTTTACTCTTTTTTTTTTTTTTTTTTTTTGGCGATATGACTATCATGTATGTGCAGGAACAAACAAGCCCCGAGCAAGATCAGGCATGTGATGGGAAGGTGTTTGCAGCCGCGTTCGACAAAGAATCACGCATCAAGGTACAGTCACAAGTACGTTGGTGTTCAGGAGCGTCACTGAGCCAAGCAGCGTATTTCCCACGTCACAAGCCACAAAGCATGAGGGACGATTGCGAGAGTAGGGTCATTCAATGCCTTTGTCAACATAGAAGGCGGCTGACTAGACCGTGCGCCCCTGAATGGGGGTCCTTGACCCCAAACTGCACGCGAGGGAGTTCACAGGGTGCACGTGGAACTGACAGCCGAAAGGAGCGACTGTGATTACTTCAACGTTGGAACAAAGGGTCGTCCCAATTCACGGCTGACAGCACAGCGAATATCGACGCAAAGAAGGTAGGCAACATCAGCCAGCACACGGCAACACACTCGCCCAATGTGAAGGTACGGTGGACCGATGAGGGGATTAGGAGCCTATTGAGGCGTGCGGGACATGCCAATCGATTCTGGGCTGAAGCTGTCCAATCAAGATCCGGGATCGCCACATACAAAGAGCTTGCGAGAGGCGGGGCTGGGCTTGGCTAGGGCTGAGACTGTGTTGCTACAGTCCGGATTCAATCGACACGACTAGAATACGTCGAGCAGCGCCGATTGCGTCGAGCAACTACTTGTCGTATCTACCATACAGCAGAGTATTACTTTAAGTATTACCAACGATGCTGGACTCAACAGGAAAGTTGGAAACCATGGCCATGTGTGATGACGAAGACCGCATCGACCGAATTTGAATTCCGATTTTTCGAGCCAGACCATCACAGCAGGCATTTGGCGATTCAGATTTGCGTCTCAAAGAAGAAGGAAGTTCAAAGCAGAACCGCCGCGAGCTTCTGGGACGGGGACGAGCTGCTGAGATTCTTGATCGTCTCAAGTCTAGCTTCCCGACCATCTCAAGAGACAGGCGCAGCCGGGTGCTGAGCCTTGTGCATGTCTGGACAAGAGAGCAAGCATGAGCATGACTGATATGATGCGATGTGATGTGAAGTGATGTGATGTGATGTGATGTTCTGTTCCTGAGGTGACCGATGTGGGGGGAATTTGGTGTGCAGAGAGAAAATCCGTCCGTGTGGAGGCCCCAGCGCGCATGCAGTTTGCAATTGTCACTACTGTAGCAATCCACCGCTGCTATCGATTTCGGATCTTCGCGCGAAGATCATACTCTACTCATGACTAGACAGAGCAATCGCGGGTCATGTCGAGAAACACGAAGCGAGCCTGTCAGCCTGATGCCTCGGAATTACCGTTGCAACCACTGCACCCGTCATCCCTGTCTCACCTCCAGCGTTGTATGCTCGCACACCAAAGCGGTATCTTCTCTCGCTATCAATTTCAGCTCCTTCCTTCCCTCCCCTTCCCATAAAATCGTTGGACACCTCTTCTCGAAGCTAGTGTGCTGATTTCGACGCTTCCTCTGATACGCCTCCAAAACGTTGTATCTCGGTGTTGACGCTCACCATGTCGCCAACCAACGTGACGACCAACGGGAATGGTCACCACGGTCGTGGCGAGGCAGTCAAAGTCTACGAACTCGTTCTCGAACAGGATGGCAGTCCCAACGAGCAAAGATCGTACATCCGGCTCCCTGCACCCGTTCAGCCCTACGTGCTCCGCTTTTCCATCGAGTCGGGGTCCATGGCCTCTCGGGAAGCTCACCTGCTGACCAACTACTCGAACAAGAGGGACAAGTTCGAACGCACATCGTTCGACAAGACGCCGTTCTCATCGTCTGTTTCTCGTTCAAACACCGTCGATCTTCTTATCAGGACCGCTGGCGTGTTCGAGTTCTTCGTCGAATACACCACTGACAAAGAGGCTCAAGACCTTAACGACCTCTTTATGCGTTCAGATCAAGCACCGGAGCGCAAGAGGGGCAAAAGTGGCTATTTCAACGTCGACCCCATCCTCCAGGTAGCTGTCCGGAAACCCATCCTCAGCGAGGCCCGTAAAGCCCTCTCGTCGAAAGAGGGCGGAGGAGCGGTGACAAGCGAGACTGATTTCTTGGCACTCGATGGCATCGTCCTCCAGACCCTGATCTCCAAATGGGCTGGGCCTCTCTCAGACTGGCAAGTCCACCTGGACTCGGCTCGCGATGCCGGTTACAACATGATCCATTTCCCCCCACTCAATGTGCGCGGGGCTAGCAACAGCCCTTACTCTATCGGCGATCAGCATGATTTCTCTCACGATCTCTTCCCCAAGAAACTTCAGGGTCCCAGACAGCAAGCTGAACGTGTCAAGCAACTCAGCAGCGTGCTCCGAGACATGAAGTCAAAGCACGGTATCCTCAGCATGAGCGATGTTGTTTGGAACCATACCGCCCACAACAGCGAGTGGCTCAACGAACACCCTGACGCCGCTTACAGTCCTGCTAACTCTCCACATCTTGTGCCTGCTGACGAGCTCGAAAAGGCCCTGTTCGATCTCAATAAACGTTTGCACGATTACGGCATTCCAGACGAGCTCAAATCGGACGCTGACGTCGCAAAGCTCATGGAGGCTGTCAAACAGCATGTCCTTGCTCCTTTGAATCTTTGGCAATACTATGCGATCGATGTCAAGGCGGCTAACGAAGGCTTCAGATCTGCTTTTCAGAAGCAAAAGAACGAGAGCGGCTCCAGTTCAGGCTCTCAGATCACGGAAGCGATCATCAAGGAGGCCGCCAGCAAGCTTCGAGCTTCAGCTGTCAACAACGAGATGGCGCTCTCGGCTCGATTCTGCACCGCCATTGATGCCACGGAGGCTGTTCGGATCCTGCAGTCTGAATACGGTTTCACCGATGCCCAACAGGCCACTGACTTCTTCTCCAAAGTCGTAGACGAAGTCAACGCCTCCTTCTATGCTATCTATGATGATGATGTCAAAGCCATCCTCAGCAATCTCGAAGGCCGCGTCAAGTTCACCCGCATTGACCCGAACGGTCCGAAGCTCGGCAAGATCTCGCAACAAAGTCCGTTCTTCGAGCCATACTTCACCCGCCTGGATCCCAAGCACCCTAGTGCGTCAGGCAGGGATCCTAAGGAGCTGTCTCTCGCCAATAATGGCTGGATCTGGGCAGCCAACCCTCTCGAGGACTTTGCCTCGAGCAAGTCGCGTGTCTATCTTAGGCGAGAGCTTATCGTTTGGGGAGACTGTGTCAAGCTCCGATATGGTTCGGGCCCTCGAGATTCGCCTTATCTCTGGAAGCACATGGAGGAATACACAAAGCTTCTCGCAGCTCACTTTGACGCCGTTCGTATTGACAACTGCCACTCGACCCCTGTTCACGTGGGAGAACACTTCCTCGACATTGCCAGGAGGATCAATCCCAACCTCTACGTCTGTGCCGAACTCTTCACTGGCAGTGCAGAGATGGATGTGCACTTTGTCAGCCGTCTCGGTATCAACTCGTTGATCCGCGAGATGGAGAACGGTCACGATCCTCAGGAGGAGAGCCGTCTTCTGTACCGCTTCGGCGTTAACAAGGCCATCGGTTCGGTGGACAGTGCCTGCCTCACCACCGCCGCCAAGATCACTTTACCCGAAGCCGGTCTCACCAACTCTGATTGCCTCGTGAAGCAGCTCAGTGGGTCCAGTCCTCATGCCCTGTTCATGGATGTCACGCACGACAACGAGACGCCTACAATGAAGCGGACCACCGAGGATGCCATCACCATGGGTGCTCTGGTGGCCTTCTCTTGGTCGGCGATCGGTAGTACAAAAGGCGTTGATGATCTGTACCCCAAGACGCTGGACGTTGTGCAGGAAACTCGACTGTACCGGCCCGTGCGAAATCCCGAAGAAAGCGGCATCGGCGCCGTCAAGCGCGTCGTCAACCACCTTCACGTTGAGATGGTTCGCAATGGATATTCTGAAGGACACGTTCACCAGGAAAACGATTACCTCGTGATGCATCGTGTACATCCCCAGACGCACCGAGGTTATGTCTGCCTTGCTCACACCGCATTCCACAAGGGCTCGAAGGACCGTGGGCAAGCCGGTCCTTTCAAATTCGACCGGACTCGCGTTTCGTTCATCCTTGGCAAGTCGCTGGAAGTGACCAGCACTGAAGTTGTTCAAGACAAGCAGTATCTCGATGGCCTTCCTTCGAAGTTGATCGATCTTGCCGAGCCAGAGATCCGTACCAAGGAGGAAGATGGTCACCTGCGATACTCGGAAGTCGTGGTGCCCGACTTTTTCCCCCCTGGCAGTGTGATGCTGTTTGCCACGGAGATGGAGAATCTCGACGGAGACATCGACTCTCGCTGCTCGTCTGGCGCAGATCAGGCCATGGTCGATCTCGATCTCGTGGACCTTAACGCTCTTCTCTACCGTGCCGATGGCGAGGAGAAGGATGTCACAGAAGGCAATGATGGAGTCTACACGATCCCGCAGTGCCAGCCTCTCGTTTACTGTGGTCTCGAGGGCTGGATGTCCGTCTTGCGTCCGATCATTGAATCCAACGACCTCGGTCACCCTCTCTGCGAGCATCTTCGAGACGGCACCTGGGCTCTAGACTATATCCATCAGAGACTGGTCAAGCAGACGAATGTGCTGCCTCGGTTGGCTGAAGTTGCGAAGTGGCTCTCGGAGCGCTTCGAGTTGATCAAGAACACTGTGCCAAACTTCATGCGTCCGAAGTACTTTGCCCTGGTTATCAAAACGGGATACGATGCTGCCGTCCGAAAGGTGCTCTCTCGCATGTCGCCCATCATCAAGGATGGCCACGACTTCATTAAGGCATTGGCCTTGTGCTCTGTGCAGATGAACGGCCTTGTCAAGTCAGCATCTCTTTGGCCGGACAAGCAGGTAGCGTCCATGGCCGCTGGCTTGCCCTTCTTCGCAGCTTCGTGGGCAAGGCTGTGGGGCCGTGACGTCTTCATCTCTCTGCGTGGTCTCTACCTCGTGACCGGAATGTTCGAAGCGGCACGTGAACACATCCTCGCCTTCGGCTCAACTCTCAAGCATGGTATGATCCCGAACCTGCTTGACTCTGGAAAAACACCACGTTACAACTGCCGAGACGGCCCTTGGTTCTTTGCTCAGAACGTTCAAGACTACACTAAGATGGTTCCCAACGGCGAAGCCATCCTTTCCGAAAAGGTTGCGAGGCGTTTCCCGCTCGACGATGAGTGGGTGCCTTGGGATGATCCCAAGGCGTTCGCCCATAAGAGCACGGTGGCCGAGCTCATCCAGGAAATTCTTCAGCGCCACGCTTCCGGAATTCACTTCCGCGAACACAACGCCGGCCCAGCTATCGACAACGACATGCATCCGGAAGGCTTCAACATCGACGTTGATGTCAACTGGGAGAATGGCATCATCTTTGGAGGTAACGAGCACAACTGCGGAACATGGCAGGACAAGAATGGCTCGTCCGCCAAAGCTGGTAACAAAGGCGTACCTGGCTCGCCACGAAACGGAGCCGCAATCGAGATCACTGCTTTGCTGAAGAGCACCCTGACCTGGATCGTTGGCCTGGAGAAGAAGGGCGTCTGGAAGGAGGGCAAAGGAGTTGAAGCCAAGATCAAGGGTGAAAACACGCTGGTCACATATCAACAATGGGCTGATCTGTTGCAGAACTCCTTTGAGCGTGCTTACTACATCCCCCTCGATGCTAGTGAAGACGGCTCTTATGACCTTGACCCTAAGCTCGTCAACCGTCGTGGCATCTACAAGGATGTGTATGGATCTTCGAAGGGTCGCGAGTGGGCAGACTACCAATTCCGCTCGAACTTCCCGATCGCCATGTGTGTTGCCCCAGAACTTTTCAGGCCCGAGCATGCGATCAGCGCACTCAACAAGGCGAAGGAAATCCTTGTAGGTCCTCTAGGCATGAAAACTCTGGATCCCTCCGACTGGAACTACCGCCCCAACTACGACCAGCGCGAGACCGACGATCCTTCGACCTCGTGTGGTTGGAACTACCACAACGGACCTGAGTGGGTTTGGCTGCGCGGATACTACTTGCGCGCTGTTGCCATCTTTGGCCAAAAGGCAGGCATCGAGCGTTCGACGATGAATCACCGCATCAACACCATGATGCTGGAACACCGAAAGCACATTCGCTCCTCGCCTTGGGCAGGTCTTCCGGAATTGACCAACGCTGATGGCGCCCACTGCCCCGACTCATGCGCGACACAGGCCTGGAGTGCTGCTGCTCTTCTCGATGCGCATGAAGAGATGGCCAAATAAAGGGACACTCTCGTTGCTCTAAATAACGTAATTCATGTATTTACCGGACGTATGTATTTCCCGGACGATTATCCGAATTAAAATTCTTTGGTGGTAGCACTCTTTGTGATGGCAAGCTTGCTTGTTTGTGAAGGTGAGCAATGACATGAATAGCATTACCTGATCACAAGGTCCTAGACTACATGCTGAATTGACTTCACGCTACATACCATGATGAGAACTGCTGGCATGAGGAACTGTGTTGAAGAAGTTGGGCTGAGGGTCATCACCATTGTTGATGTTGCTGAGCGTTCCTACATTGCTGAGAGCATCAAGTATGCTGGCTGGGATGGTAGTACCAATGGCAGATGGCAACAAGAGCTCTTTGTTGTTGTCAATGTTGCCTTTGTGGCTGTCTGCTGCGGCACGGTGCTGGTGCCTCTGTCAATTTTGCTCCTGTAGCTCCAAGATGTCACCTTCTTTTGCAATCAACTCTTGTTCTGCTTGCTCCCTGGTGATCATTCTGTCCTTGCTGAGGTACATGCAATCACCTACAGCAATCCTTGGTACCCTTGTCCTTGCTACTGCTTTGCGCTGATCCTCCTGAGCCTGCAATACAGTGTTTTTGGCCTTTGCCATCTGTGTTTCCTGCCTTGCTGCCTGAGATGCTTGGACAAGTGAATGCTTGATGGATCTTGCAGACCTTGGATTGTCCTTATTCTTGTACTCCTTGAGGAGGTCCTCCATTGCAGCTAGAGGCTGCTGTGTGTTGGTGTTTGCTTGTACCGGCGGCTGTGAGATCTCAGGAGGTGCGTCTGCATACCTCTAGCCCTTAGCCCTTTGCAATACAACCCAACTTAAAAGGGAAAGAGACCTGTGCTTGAGTTCCTGCAGCGGAAGAGCCAGCTAGCCCATCTAAGAGCTTCCTTGCGCTTGGGTTGACTGTGATTCTGGTGTCCTGGAATGCCTTCCTTGCTGCTGCCAAGCTTAGTGTCTGTGCCCATGCCTTGGCATAGCAGGAACCAAATTGTGTCTTGTCAATCCTGGCAGAGGCCATGTGCGGTGCAAGCTAATGAGACGCCAATATGCAGCAGTCAGAGGCCCAAAGATTGAGACATCCAGTGGTTGCATTACATGTGTACAGTGAGGAGGTGAACACAGAGGTACAATGCATTGTTGCCACAGAACATCAAGGAACTTGGATGAAGTATGTATCTTGTGACCATCAATGATGAGCAAGCAATATTCTGATGGCAAGGAAGGCCTTGTGTTCCAGTCAAAGATGTTCTCTGTTACAACTGGACAGATGTTCCCAGCCAGTGCGCCACCGGAACACTGGCCAAAGGCCGTGTAGGAGAGTGAGCGTGCCGCGCAGCATAGGCCATTAGGAGCACGCCGCGCGGGACGCTTCTGTGAATGGAGGGGCGCGCCGCGCGTCGCCCCCCGAAGACGGGAGCGCGCCGTGTAGTGCTCGACACAGGGGTCCACCCCAGGTGTTGCGAGTTGAGGTCGCGCGCGGCCCACACGTCCCAGGAGGGGGCGCGCGCCGCGTGGCACGCATGATGCCTTATAAGGGGGAAGCCGCGCGCCGCCCTCCTGTAGTCCATCGTCGATTGTATTCTTAGTTACCTTGAGTAATAGCGAATATCAGACCCAACGGTAGAACCGTTAACCTCAGGATTGTGCCCGGTGACTCTCGTGGCCACCACTCCCGCCACGCGCTCTCAAGCCCAAGCCTTGCACACCGCATGCCTCGCCGCACAGTCAGGAGGTTGTCAGACCCTTGGCGCTTAACATTCTCAGCCCATAGCTTGGCAAGTTTGATGTTGTTGTAGCCAGTGGGACCTCTTGAGAAGCACCATTCTGCCAGAATATCATCCATTTGCTGCTGCTCTCCAACTGTGATAACATCGCATGATGATCAGGGGCGGCAGAACTTGGTGTTAAGCGCCAAGGGTCTGACAACCTCCTGACTGTGCGGCGAGGCACGCGGTGTGCGAGGCTTGGGCTTGAGGGCGCGTGGCGGGAGTGGTGGCCACGAGAGTCACCGGGCACGATCCTGAGGTTAACGGTTCTACCGTTGGGTCTGATATTCGCTATTACTCAAGGTAACTAAGAATACAATCGACGACTGACTACGGGGGGGCGGCGCGCGGCTTCCCCCTTATAAGGCATCACGCGTGCCACGCGGCGCGCGCCTCCTCCTGGGACGCGTGGGCTGCGCGCAACCTCGACTCGCGACACCTGGGGTGGGCCCCGGTGTCGAGCGCCACGCGGCGCGCCCCTCTATTCACAGAACGTCCCGCGCGACGTATTCCTGATGGCCTATGCTGCGCGGCACGCTCACTCTCCTACACGGCCTTTGGCCAGTGCTCCGGTGGCGCACTGACTGGGAACATCCGTCCAGCCGTAACATTACCCCCCCGCCTCGGGGTGCGCGCACTCCGGAGCGCGCAGGCCCACCGGCCGTGGTGGGCGAAGAGGGTCCCCAGAATTTTCCATTTGTGGGGCGTGGCGCGGGCGCACGCGTCGATCACCGGGCGCACAACAAAGCGTTGCGCAATGGGACTCAGCCTCATTTGGGATGTTGCGGCTCGCAATGGCTGACTTACGGGGGCCTACATCTCTCCTTCCCTCCACCATCTGACTACCCCTCGACCCCCACGCCGGGTCATCAAGAAAACAGAACGGCCATGACCCCCAACAGTAAGTATGGGCACGTTCTGAGGTACGGCGCCGGCGGTAGGGTGTTGACTGACGCGTAACTTTGAATTTCCCGTTCCTGTGCCTGGCTAGCCGACGAGCCCTCGAGCGAGAAGACGCGCGCTGAGGCCGAGGCTGCGTCCACCCTCCGCGCCATCTTGGCCGTGGTCCCCGATCCCCGGGCGGCCAGTAGCACCACTGCCTCGCCCGCGGCGGTAGCCGTGACCGGGCCCCCGCCAACCCCAGCCTCTCCAACCGAAAAGACCGGTGAGTGATCTCTCTCCTTGGTGTGTTGACGCGGCACGCATACTGACTCTGACTTTCCCGGCGGGGTTCCACTGTCTGACAGCACCCGCAACCACGAGCGCTACGGTAATCGAAATCCATTCTTCGCCGCCGCCCCAGGCCTGCGACGGCGCTCCTTCCCCCGAGGCTCGCGGGCAGCCTTCCCCTGAGGCTCGCGATCCAGCGCCTTCTCCTACCAACGATCAGGCTGACCAGAGCCAATTCCGTTACCAGGTGTGGGAGGTCCTGCCGTGGGGCGAGCGGAGCTGTCCCATCGTCGACTCCTTGATGCGCGAGCGCAAGGACCAGCCTATCGGTGATGTCCCCTTTGTCGTACGTCTCATCAAGGCCGCCCTGGTGCTCAGCGATCCCGACTGTGAGGAGTTCATGGCGCCCTGCTACGCGTGCGAGCACAAGGGTTGCGACGCCGCGGCCTGCCACGTGGATCCCGATCGCGGTGCGGTGACGGTTAAGCGCGACGCCGGCGCTAGGATTCCCGACGAGATCGCCCAGGCCTTCGAGGGCATGCCGACACCCTGCAGCGCGTGCGGCACCAAGCGTAAGTGCGACTGGCGCGGCCGGATCCCGTGGCTGGGGGGTCGACTTGAGGGCCCGTGGTTGATGGAGGCCTACCTCTGGATGCGCGTCCTGGGCCACCGTCCCAACCCCGCCCTGACCCCGTCGATGGTGCCGGTCGGTGCGCTCCCGCCTTACATGGAGGCCGAGCGCGCCGCTGTTGCACAGCGCTACGCCCGGCGTCGCTGGCCGCGTGCCAGCCGTCGAACCCGGGATGACAACAGCGACGACAACGAGAGCAGTGAGAGCGATGGTGAGTCTGTGGAGGGGGGGCCCGAGCCCGCCACCCCCAGTCCCCGCGCTACCCGTACAACCCGAGGCCGTGCTGCCGACCGTCCCCGCCCTTTGGGCTCTCCCAAGGCCCCCCGCCCCCGCCGCGCTGCTGCGCGTAAGCCGCTCGGCGCCCTTCCGGGGGTGAGCGCTACCGTTCGCGCGGCGCCGCGCAACCGTGACGAAGACGCTGGGGGTTCGTCGTCCTTGGTGTCCAATCCGCCGGCGCCATTGGCTTCGTACCGGAAACAGGCGGTGCATCTCCAGCGCAGCACGGAGGCTATCGAGCGCGCGCTCGACGACCTCAAGGTTACGATTCGGCAGTGTGCCGCCGCTGGCCTGCTGGAGGGTATGGACGTGCAGTCGTCCACCATGAAGCGGCACCTGATGATGCTGGAGTCTGCGCCCGCTGCCCTGCGAACGACGCTGCACGAGCTCGTAGACTACTGGCGGGTGAGCGGTCCCGCGTATCTGGTTGCCTCGGACTCGTCGGACTCGGACAGCGCGTCCCACATTGCCGCCGCTCGCGAGCGTGTTGGGCGCCTCTTGGACCACGCGCCGCCGGCTGGCGCCCCGCACCCGGCCCCTGGCTCTCCTGTTGCTGTGGTGCCCGCGCGCCGCGCGTCGCCCTCGTCTCCCTTGGCGGCGGGGGCTCCTCGCACGCCCAAGCGTCCGCGCCGGCAAGCACTCCCTGATGGTGGAGAAGGCGCGGGCCCGGCCTGAGTCTCTAGTTGTACCGCGCGCCCCTTGCTCTGTTACTCCAATGTCTGTTGGCCGGCTCCGGTAACCCCGTAGTCGGCCTTGAAATCCAAAATGTTCCCCGTGTTGTTGTGCTTGTGCCATTGCGTCCGTGTCTGAGGTAAAGTGAGGATTGAGCGTGGCGAGGTCCCGTGAGTGCTGTGGCGCGCGGGGTTCCGGGACCTCTGGTATGCCGCGCGGTAGTGGGGGGCTGTGTGAGGGCGGCGGGCACGCCGGTAAGGGTGACGAGCGCGCCGTGAGTACGGCGACGCGAGGCGGGCTGGGAGCTCGTCCTGGGGGGACGCGCGCCAACGCGGGTGGCGAGCGCGCTCTGAGCAGGGCGACGCGAGGCGGGTTAGGAGCTCGCCCTGAGGGAGCGCGCGGCATTAGGAGGTTGCCGCTTGCCCCCGGCCACCGTCAGGCCGGCCTTCGTCCCGTGGGCGCTCCTGGGTGTGACCTGTGGAACTCGTCCACCAGCTCTTGGCTATTGGCGAGGTGATGCGCCGGCTCCCAGGTGGGCTTGTCATAACCGGCCCACTTGACCTGGTACTCGAGGCCGCGCCTGCTCGTTCGTGCCTTTAGTAGGCGTTCCACCTCGAAGTCTTGGCGGTCATCTTGGAAGTTGGTGGCTTGTGGCGCGTGCTCTGTGGGGCGCGCGCCCGCCGGGTATGGCTCCAGCAAGCTCACATGGAACACCGGGTGGACGCGGGAGCCTGCCGGCAGGTCCAACCTGTACGCGCGCTGGCCCACGGCCTCTAGAACCGTGAATGGGCCGGCGAGGGGGTTGGACAGCTTCTTGGACGGTCGGTCCTGGCGCAGGTGTTTGGTGCGCAACAGTACTTGGTCACCCCCGGTGTAAGACCGATCCGTCCTGGATCGGTTTGCGAGGCTCGCCATGGCGCGCGCGGCACGCGCGATGTTGTCTTGGCAGAACGCAATGAGCGTTTGCAGGCAATCCGGGGAGGGTGGCGCACCGTCGGGGGCGAGCGCGGGGGAACCCGGGAGCGTTTTGGGCGTAAACCCGAAAAGGGGGAGAGTGGATGGGAGTCCGGTAGCGCCAGCGGGGCGGTTGTTGATGGCGAGCTGCGCGTGCGGGAGCCACGCGGCCCAGTCGTCCTGCTGGTAGTTGACGTAGAGGCGCAAAAAGACCTCGAGGGTTTGATTGGTGCGCTCGGTCTGGCCGTCGGTTTGAGGGTGATAGGCGGTGGATAGCGCCGGGCGGACCTGGAGTTGTAGCAGCACTGCTCGCCAGAGGGAGGCGATGAAAGTGCGCCCGCGGTCGGAGACAATCTGGTCAGGCAATCCAAAATAGCAAAACACACTTGTAAAGAGCATGCGGGCGAGGTCGGGAACGGTGTCGGATTGCCGTGCTGGGATGAAAATCACAAACTTGGTGAGGCGGTCTACGACTACAAGGATGGAATCGAAGAGTGTGCCGCCCACGCGCGAGCGCGGGAGGCCCTCGATGTGATCCATGGAGATGGACCCGAACGGACGGTCGGGCGCGCCCAACGGGAGTAGCAGCCCATAAGGTTTATGGCGCGGGGCTTTGGCGCGCTTGCAGGCAGAGCAGGTGGCGACGTAGGTGACAACATCTTGCGCGAGGGTGGGCCAGCTGTGGTGGCGGCGGACGAGCGCGGTGGTAGTAGCCACGCCGGGGTGCCCCGCGGTGGGGTGGTCATGATAGCGGGACAGAATGGCGGCGATGTCGGCCGCGCTGGAGGGAGTGGCCGGGAGGGCGGTCGCCGGGAGGAGAGCCGCGCGGCGCGCGGCCGGGGCCGGGAAATCGACAGGGTCGGCGCCGGTTGTCTCAGGGTGGATGAACAGGGAGGGCGGCAAGAGGGTAGCTACATTAGCGGGGTCGCCATGGCGTTGGGCGTCCGCGAGGTTTGGGTGGCCATCGGATCGGCGGGACAGAGCGTCCGGCCGCGCGGCCTCTGTGCCCGGGCGGTAGGTGATGGAGAATGCAAACTCCGCCAGGGCGATCCCCCAACGGGCCTGACGGCGATTGAGCTGGCGCTTGGTTTGGAAGTACTGGAGAGCTTGGTGGTCCGTGAGGACATCGAACGGTGCGTGCAGCCCGTGTAAGTAGTGGCGCCACGCTTGAAGGGAGTCGACGATGGCCAGGAGCTCCTTATCGTGGATCTCGTAGTTGCGCTCGGCGGGCTGCATCTTCCGTGACCAATACGCCACTGGGTGGAGACGGTGCGTGCTCGGGCGCGGCGCTGTTGTGGTGGCGGAGTTGATTGGGTACCATTGGGACAGGACGGCCGCCACGACGTAGTCACTGGCGTCGGTTTCCACGACTGTGGGCAGCGCTGGGTCAAAATGTTGCAGGATAGGAGCCGTGGTGAATGCGCGCTTGAGGGTCTCGAATGCGGCCAGCTCGGAGGGCTCTAAGGAGATGCGCCCGCTTGCTTTGCCCTTGAGGCGGTCTGTGAGCGGGCGAGCCACGCGCGAATAGTGTTTGATGAATCGTCGGTAGAAGTTGGCAAAGCCAAGGAATACCTGGATGTCACGAATGGTCGTGGGTGCGGGCCAGGTAGTTACGGCCTCGACCTTCGCCGGGTCCATGGAGATGCCGGCCGGGCTGACTCGGTAGCCCAGGAACTCCACCGAGGTGACCCCAAATTCGCACTTGTCGGCAGCGCAATATAGCTGGTTATGGCGCAAACGGCGGAGCACCTCGCGCACGTGTGTGTCGTGCTCGGCGGGATCGCGGGAGAACACGAGGATGTCGTCCAGGTACACCACCACGGACACGTCGAGCAGGTCGTGCAGGATGTGGTTCATTAAGCGCTGGAACGTAGATGGCGCGTTGCACAACCCGAATGGCATTACCATGTATTCGAAACTACCGTAGCGCGTGCGGAATGCCGTTTTCCATTCGTGCCCCTCCTTGATACGGAGGAGGTTGTACGCCCCCTTCAAGTCGAGTTTGGTGAAGACGCGCGCTTGCGCGAGGCAGTCCAAGTGTTCGGCAATGAGGGGTATGGGGTACTTGTCTTTGATGGTCACGCTGTTGAGCGCGCGGTAGTCGACGCATGGTCGGAGGCGACCGTCTTTCTTAGGTACAAAGATGATAGGGGCCGCGGCGGGGCTCTGCGATTCCCGAATGAACCCAATAGCAAGCATCTTGTCAATGTACTTCTTGAGCTCACCGAGCTCGCGTGCGGACAGGGAGTATAGTGGCCCGTGTGGGATCTTGGCTCCCGGCAGGAGGTTGATCTCGTGGTCCTGGGGGCGCGGGCGCGGCAGGATGTCGGCGTTGGCCTCATTGAACACCTCCGCAAACTCCTGGTACGCAGCGGGGATGTCCTTAGTCGATGGTACGGCGGCGAGCTCGTCCGCGTGCGCCTGGACAAGGACGCAGTGTTCGGCGGCGTTGTCGGTAAACGGCAGCGGGGGGATGGCCCCGGCCGGGGGCGTCGCGGGCTCATGCTCGCCTTGCCCGGGCAGGGGAAATTGCATGACGCGAGCCTCGTAGTCGAGGACGGGGCGCGTGGCCTCGATCCAGTCCAAGCCTAAGATGACGTCGTAGCTCGATATGCGCGGGGCCACGAAAAAGCGGTGGTGGGGGGCGACAGTGAGGCCCGCCAGCCCCACGGCTGCCCTGCAGGTATGAGTGATGGGCTCCGAGGCTGCGTCGAACGTCGCTGTCTTAACCGGAGTGGCCAACCCGTGCAGGTCGATGCCCGCGCCCTCGAGGAGATCCTTCGCCACGAAGGACGCGGTAGCGCCGCCGTCGATGAGAGCGCGCGCCCGCAGGTGGTCAATGGTGACCCAGCACTCGTAGGCCGGAATGCTGGGGTGACGACTCACACGGATGTGGTCGCCCTGAACAGATGGCTCCGCGATGGGTTCCAGTGCGGCGACATGCGTGCGGAGTGGGAACCAATCGGGGTGAGTCAGTAGTTGTGCCACGGCCGCGCGCGGAGGGAAAAGGGCGTCTTCAAAACCCAGGGGGTCGAGGGTGGGGTCGTAGACCGCTTCGTCGTAGGCATCCCTTTCGGCCGGGGGGTCGCACTCGGTAGGCGCGTGGTCTGAAGAGGGGTCTTCTCCTTCGGGCGGCAGGAGGTAGTTGCCTGTGGTGGGCTCAACCGTAATGACATTAGCGCGCAGCGCGCGCTCCTGTGTGGCCTGTGGACAATCGCGCGCGAGGTGCTTCTCGCCACAGGTGTAGCACAGGTTGTTCTCGCGCCGGTAGCGGCGTGTGTCCTCCGTGAGCTTCTGCAAAGCCGTGTTGGCGCGGGCCGGAGCATGGAAAGTTGGGCGCGCGGCGGCCGGGGCGGCGGCGGGGCGGGCGGCGTTCAACCCACCAGTCGGGGCTCCCGTCGGGGTCGTACCGGGCTCCGGTCGGGGGCGCTCGTCATTGCGGCCCGTCGCGCGGCCCGGAATGTGGGCGGTTCCGGCTGAGTCGAGGCCGGTTTCGAGCATCTGCTGCTCGGTGCGTACAGCAGCGTTGATGTACTCCTGCAGGTCGTGGGTCTGCACATGTAGGAGGTGACGCCGGAACGTCTCACGGAGTCCCAGCTGGAACGTAGTGAGCAGCTGCTGCTTGTTGGTAGCGTTGGCTCGCGTGGCCAGCGCCTGAAACTCGGCAGCGAAGCGGCTGACGCTCCCGGTTTGACGCAGCTTCTGCAGCTGCATCCTGGCCGTATGTCCTGGGTGAGGATCGCCGTACGTGCGGCGTAGGGACCTGCAGTAGCGCGGCCAGTCGTGGAAGATCGGGTTGTGGGGGCTCGCCTGGCGCATGTTGCGCAGGTGGTCGCGAGGCGCGCCACCCACGTGTGCCAGGGCCCAGAGGACCCGGCGATTGTCTGTGGCAAAGCGTGCCGGGTTGAGGTCGAAGTGCAGCTTGCACTGCTCAATGTAGGCCTCCAGCTCTTCACGCTTACCGTCCCAGTCGGGGGCAGCGATGCGGAGTTTGGGAGCTTTGTCGAGGCTCGCGTCCAGGGGAGCGATCCACGGCACCAGAGGGGGGGCCGGGAGGGGGTACCCAGGCTGCGGCTCGCGGGCGTGGTGGGGGTCCTGCTCCATCCGGCGGGTGGCTCGCTCGTAGCGCTGCTCGGATGTCTCGCGATCCGTCGCCGGGTTGGGAGCCTCTCTGGGGGGCTCCGCTTCGGCGGCCCTGGGCGAGCGCTGGGAGGGGGTAGCCGCGAGGGGTGGTTGGCCTCTTTGCTCGCGGCGCAGCGCGCGCATCTCCAGGACCAATTCCTGCAGGACGGCCATTTGCTCCTGGAGCACCGCCATCAGCGGGACGGCGGCCTCCGGGGCGGGCACGGGGGAGTTGGTGGTGGTCGCGCTCGCCGAGGAGGGTGCGACGACCACGGGAGGATCTTCCCCGGCGGAGGACCAGTCGTCCAAGGGGTTTTGGTTGGCGACCTGGCTGCGAGTCACCGGCATGGGGAGCATTGTTTGAGCGTGCGGGGTGACGGTAGGTCGATTGTAATGTTAAGCGCCAAGGGTCTGACAACCTCCTGACTGTGCGGCGAGGCACGCGGTGTGCGAGGCTTGGGCTTGAGGGCGCGTGGCGGGAGTGGTGGCCACGAGAGTCACCGGGCACGATCCTGAGGTTAACGGTTCTACCGTTGGGTCTGATATTCGCTATTACTCAAGGTAACTAAGAATACAATCGACGACTGACTACGGGGGGGCGGCGCGCGGCTTCCCCCTTATAAGGCATCACGCGTGCCACGCGGCGCGCGCCTCCTCCTGGGACGCGTGGGCTGCGCGCAACCTCGACTCGCGACACCTGGGGTGGGCCCCGGTGTCGAGCGCCACGCGGCGCGCCCCTCTATTCACAGAACGTCCCGCGCGACGTATTCCTGATGGCCTATGCTGCGCGGCACGCTCACTCTCCTACACGGCCTTTGGCCAGTGCTCCGGTGGCGCACTGACTGGGAACATCCGTCCAGCCGTAACACTTGGTCTCTGCTTCCAATACACTCCTGTTATGCTCCTGGGGTCTTAGAACCTCAGAACGTGGTTGTGCATCTGTGTTGAGGCCAGGGGCATGGTACTGGGTGTTGCTCCTGGGATTGTTGCCAAGATAGCGGAGCGGGGAGTCAGGAGAGCAGGAGAAGGTCTGTGATTTCCACCTACTAGAGTGAGTAAGCTAAAATACAATTGACATCTTAATGTGAGCTAGTTGCAGGGAAGGTCATTGGTATGGCCCCCAGGAGCCCCTCCCGGGGATTGCCGCAGTATCTCCCTGGGCCCCAATCCACGCCCTGGATCAGGAAGGTCATCTCCTGCTCACCACCCTTCTATATTCCAGCCTGGCACTGATATTTGTAACAACTCCACAATGGTAATGCTCTCGCGATTACCTGGCTGTGCTATGAACCGGCTTGCTGGATTGCCTTCAGGAACAAGCACATGTTGCTTTGCTGCTTGGCCAAACATAGAGCCAGTCTCATCCATATTGTATAAATTGTCAGATGAGATGCTGTATTCACAAATGACAACATACAAATGGCTGAACCATACTTTGAATGCTGCAGGGTCTGTTGATCAAACATATGCGTTCTCAAGGCAATGTGACCAGCATGAGCAAAGAGAGGGACGCCAAAGCAGGAACCCTTGCATCCAGGCATGGCCAAGCTTAATTGCACCTGAGCCGCCAGGAGAGCCACATGCAATCAACTGTGCATAGTGACGCATGTTGCTGGGGTTGAGCAGGAAACCTTCAGTAGCACAGCACTCAATGTGCTTGACAAGAGCTGACCCAGCAGCTGGCAAAAGAGCTTGTTGGTGTGTGTGAGCATCCTTCTTTGCTTGCACACCACACAGACAATTGTGTAGCGTAGATTTTGCTATATTGTGCACAGCTGCTGCAGTAGCAATGCTAGCATGCTGTCCAGCATTCATTTTGGCAAGAGCTTGCTGTACTTGGCTCTCCTGCTCATTTCAAACAAGCGCTGTTTGCATACAGCCATGCTTTGAGCGCTTGGAGGAGGAGTTCTGCAGCATTGTCATGCAAAATGCAGGAAACAGCAGGGTAAACAGGGTTTTGATTGTATAAAATGAGAGTACTTTCACCAGATGTGGTGGGGACTCAGCACATGGTGGAGATTGATGTTAGTGAGCAAAGGTATGTTGATGCCATCATGCAAGTCACACACATCAAAGTATGCCAATTCTAACTTATTTTGTCCGGGAAATACATATGTCCGGGAAATACATACGTCCGGGAAATACATGAATTACGTTACCGCTTCGGATCGCCCTCGTAGAAAGTCATGCTCGTACAACTCACCCTCTCACGGACTCCAAAGTATTGCGCCTGAACGAAATGAAAAGGCATTTGATGACATCCTAGCTGTGTGACCGCATCGTCGGCGTCTCAATCTGAAGAGTGGTTCGCATGTGTAACCTTGCCCGAAGGACGGGACAGCTCTTGCACAAATGGTGATGTACGGGCCGGCGAGCGTGCAAAAGACTGTATGGCTGTGAGGTGGAATTGCTTAATTGGCGCGAGGGAGCACGACTACAATCTTCATGCGTGCGAAGGGCCATCTTGATTTGCAACAAAGTCGTCGAGAACGTCCATGAGTGCGGCTGCGTTATTAGGGTTGCTCATCTATCGATTGAGAACAAAGGGTGGAAGGGTCAATGTGAAGGTTCGACAACGATGTGGCTGTCAATCCGAGACGACTTACTTTGATCGCATAGTGCACGGGTTTGGCGTCTTCGAAAGCGACGATGCGGACGAATTTCTCTTGAAGCTCACACTTCATGCCCTTGAAGAGAGCTACGTTGAGGATGACGCGCAAGACACCGTCGGCTCTCATGACGAGCCGGGCAGGGCGTTTGTCAGACGACTTTTTGGGAACATTAACACGGAGTGTGCCGGTTCCTCGTTCTTTCCAGGACTTGTCTTCAGCCATGGTGTAGAGCTTGGCTCGGATGCTGTGAACGCTTTCTTCGTCTTCCTCTCCCGTCTTTGTCTCTGTGTCACTTGGTTCAAGCAGCGGTTTAGTCTTGGTCTCAGAGGCGGCTGCAACAGCCTTGTCCTCGCTGAGAAGTTTTTGTTCGAAGGTGTGCTTGATATCGGAAGAGTTTGATTTTGATTCGTCCAAAGAGGTGGCTGGACCGTCAGCAGTCTTTGGTTTGGCTAGCGGACTGGCACCAGCGAAGGCGCCAAAACCGAAAGATGATCCTTTGACGATTGGTTTTGCTGGTACAGTGGAAGTGCCAGCGGTGGATGAAGCAGCGCCGTTCTCAGAGTGATGACCACCGATGCTGGAACCAAGGCTGCTGGGCTGAATTCCCGCTGCGGTCTTGGCGGCAAAGGCGGAGAAACCACCTCTGCTTGGGGTGGACGACCCGGAAGAAGAAGGCACCGCGCTGAAAGGAGACGATTTGGAGCTGAAGGCGGAGAAGGTGGGTTGCGTACGGGTAGGAGCCTCGTGTGACGATTTCGGTACTGCAATGTCGGCTTCTGCCTTTTCGGCGAGTGCCGACACTTTTTTGGCCTGTGTGTCATCGGCATCTTCTGCTTTGAGTTGACTCGAGTCGAGCTGTTTCTTTTCGACCCGAGACGCTTCGGCATCCGTATCTGCAGCAGCTGGTGCCGTTTCGAGCTCTTTTGTGCTCAGCTCGTCCACCTTTTTGCGGATCTGGCCCACCTTTTCGGTCTCGGCGTTTTCAACGTTGGCATCATCGTTCTCCTCTTGAAGAAAATCTTGTAAACGATTCTTTTTGGCAGGAATAGCCTCGGTTACTCGGGAGGGGGTGAGCTGAGCAGGCTCAAGACTTGCTTCGCGCTCTCGTTTGCGCCTAGATGTAGAGTCTTCTGCGCTTGCTTTGAAAGTGACGGCTCTGGTAGTGGACTCGGTTGTGGACGGAGGCAAGGGTGGCGTAGGCGAAGAAGGGTGTTGCTGCGGCGATGAAGATGGCTGTGGCTCATGTGACTGCTCAACCTCCGGTTTGGTTGTATGCTCGAGATCTGCGTTGGTGTCTGACATTTTGGCGAGGCGATGAAGGAGAGAGGAGAAGAAGAAAGAGCGGGAGCAGGATTGATCATGTGGATATTGAAGCCAAGGTGTCTGAGTCAAGTCAAAGTGTTGTTGTTGTTGTTGTTGAGGCAGCACAACGCGGTCTGAAATTCTTCCTCCACTTTTCGGCTCCGATGGCTGCATTGAACCTCAAATTCCGATTTGTGCATTTTAGCTGAAATCGGCTCAGCGTGCTTCACTGTAGCCTGCTTCGCCTCGCTCTGATCTTGGCGCGTGCGTCAATGGATTTCAGGCCAAGCCACGACCCCTAAGCCATTTGGCAACAGTGCAGCCGCTCACCATCTCTTTGCACATCGCTCCTCCGTCTTGCCTTCGTAGCCCACCAACGCCTTGGATACAGCAGTCACACAAACGGACAGTCCTCATACAATACAGCTCGTACCCACAAGCTCAACCGGTAGCCCGGAACCACACGATCACCATGTCGAGCCGTCCCATGAACGATGAGGAGGTTCTCTCCGAGATGAAGAAGATGGTAAGCAAGCTTGCGACACTCCCCAATCCACCAACACAGGCTGAGTCGCTGTCTAGAAACTGACGCACCCTGTACATCTCTGATCTGCTCACAAATCTAGGTGGCTTTCATCAAGCAAGAAGCAGTCGAGAAGGCTCGTGAGATCCAGATCAAGGCTGACGAGGAATTTGCCATCGAAAAGGCCAAGATCGTGCGTCAGGAGGCTATCAACATCGACTCGCAGTATGGCAAGAAGATCAAGCAAGCTGAAGTCGCCCAGAAGATGTAAGTGTTTCTTAGATTGGTCAACAGTTGAAACACCCCAGAAGCCAGCCTTGCTAAACGTTTGATACCTTACCGATTTGGCAACACAGTGCCCAGTCAAACCAGACCAACAAGTCCCGATTGAAAATCCTTCAGACCCGTGAACAGCATCTGCAGTCTCTGTTCGATGCTGCACGAGACAAGCTTGATGGTATCAGCAAGGATCAGGCAAAGTACAAGCAGCTTCTTGGCCAGCTCATCCTCCAGGTAAGATCCACATCCACCTCATTTCATCTCTCAGCCCCACCACTTACACTCTACTGCCAATCGATCGTATTCTATCTTGGTTCCTTCTCGTTTGAACAGGGTTTGCTACAACTGATGGAGCCCAAGGTCACCGTCACTGTCAAGTCCAACGACGTACAGCTAGCACAGGAAGCAGCCAAGCAGGCAGAGAAGGACTTTAAGGACAAGTCGGGCAAGGACACTTCGGTCACCGTCCAGGAGGGTCTTAACAAGGACTCTGCTGGTGGCGTGGTGCTCTCGGGTCACAGCGGAAAGATCACAATCAACAACACGCTGGACGAGCGTCTTCGCTTGCTCGAGGACCGAATGCTTCCCGAGATCCGCCTCGACTTGTTCGGGCCTAATCAGAACCGAAAGTAAGTATCTCGCCTTCCTTGCGCACTGTCTATAACCGCTGGATCACGTTGTTGATCTTCTTGCTCGATATCTCTTTTGGACGAACGACAGGTTCAACACTTAGACGAATTTGGCTTGGCCGCTAATTTGCCGCGCTATGTGCGGCACCTGATACTCGTGGCTCACTGTTTGTTGCAATTTGGATATCCTGCTTCCCTTCTCACCGGTTCTGTCTCGAACTGAAAGCTATACACGACAAGAACACCGAGGAAAAGATGGAATGGAAAAGGGACAAGCTAGGGTTGCTGGACGCGAATGACAGGAACCTAAATGTACATGGGTGAGCAAATTGAGACAAGGCTGTGGCAAATACCGATGAAGGGTGTGTAGCGACTAGATTGCCTCTTTTGGGATGGTGGCTGATTCTGAAATAATGCGACAAGCCGATCAAGGACGCTCGCCACGGGGAAGCGACCACTGACAGCTGAGAATGAGGTTGTCGTAACCGCGTCCGTCCACCTTTTGCCTTGCGCGGTCGGCGTCTTCCCTGTTTTCGAAGCTGACGAAAGCATAACCCTTGCAGATACCGGTTTCGCGGTCGCGTCCAACGTACACACGAACCACACGACCGAAGCGGCTGAAGAGATCTCTGAGGTCGTCGTCGTCGGCGTCTTCGCTGAGGTTGGTAACGCGAAGGGTGGGGAGGTCGTCTCTGGACATGCCACCGAGGCCGCCCATCTTCTCGCCTGGACCCTTGGCACCGCCACGCATGCTGGGTGGGACGTACTTGCCGCCGGCGCTGGCGGCAACGGCAGGATTGGTGGGGTCCATAGTAGCAAGAGGAGTCATGGAACCATCGCCTGCCTCGGGAGTGTCGGCACCGGCACCAGGGATGGCCTCAAGAGTATCCTTGTAAGGGCATTTTGTTGTAAAGTGGTCACCTTTGCACAGACGACAGACGATACGCTTGTTGGCGAGCTGCTGTCGCATCTTGTCCATGTCATCAACCTCGGGCTCAGCGGTCTTGTTGCCGGCAGACATCTTAAGCATGACGTTCTCACCAATGGTGGTGGTGGCCGAGTGAGGCCCGGCAACTTTGGATTTCTCCTGACCAAATTTGGCCCAGTTCTTGCGCTCAGCGACTTCGTGGTTGACCTTGGTTTTGACCAGAGTCCTCTTGACCCTTCGGGTGATCTTGATCTTCTTGCCATCTGGGTTGGTACGGTATTCAATGACAACCTTGACGCCGTTACCTTCATCACGCTCCTCGATACGGGGAGCATCTCCGGATACGTCCTCGTCGAACTCATCTGCCCAATTCATGGGCTTGCCGTTGGCATTGGCCGGCTGGCTGGTGGAGGGTGCCGCAACAGGAGCCATAGCGGACTTTATGGGAATGGATGAGACTTTGCGAGTATGCGAAGATGGTTGTGGTCGTTGATACTGCAATTGCGCTGTCAGACCGTACTTCGAGATGAACAACGCGGGAGGGGGGCGCTTGTCAGATACAGCTGTTGGCGTTGAGCGATGAGCGACGTGGTGAACGATCCGAGACGATGGTGGAAGGTGTGGAAGGTGAACATGAAAGGGCTCAGTCAAGGCTACACAGTGTGAGCCAGTCCGAGATTCGAGATTCCTGATTCCTAAGCTGCGAAAGAAGCGCGCAGGTGACTGTGCAATGAGGCGAATTGGGAATGCGCGCTGCAAAGACAAATTATGAGTGGACAGCGCTGCCGAGCCTCAGTATTGAGCAATTTTTTCGATGGGCCTGTGTCGTCTTTGAGAATTCTTCTTCCGTACGAAATTTTTCGAGTTCGAGATTTTGTGCGTGTCTTGTGGCTAGGTCAGGCTAAGCCAATCCCAAAATGAATCGGACCCGAAATTTCATGGAAGAAATGCAGACTACTGCACTAGTCAAAAAGAGAAAGAGTGGGCTTCCTCGATGCAAAAATGCAACCTCAACCAACCTATCCGATCCGAAACGCTTTCTTCTTACCTTCCCACACCTCTCAATTCCTCCTGCACTTCTGTCTCTTTCGTTGGCCCCGTAGCGCATCGCTGCATCTTCAGCACTGCGGTTCCAAGATACCGCCGATCGCGCTGCTCTTCTCGGCCCCCCTACCCTTTTGAAGCCTCGGGACTTGGTTTGACTCTCCATCATATTCATCGACCCATCATCATGGCAGCTCGACGTGTGCAAGCACCGCTCCGAGAGCTCTTTCGTGGCCTTCGTACCGCCTGTGATGCCAGCGGAAGCTCTTCAAGCCGTCTGATCATGGCTTCCGCCACGAGTGCCTCGCCTTGGTCGCCGTCGTGGTCTGCTCATGCTCGACCGTTCGGTTCGGCGGCATTCGCCACAGCATCGTCTTCTTCAGCAGCATCACCATCGCCTGTTCCAACACAAACCGAGCCCAGACCTTCGCATGCTATGGGTGCTCATGTGACGGGCGACAAGGTTCTCTCGCATTTCTCTTCGCCCCCTTTCTCCTCCACATCATCGAGTCTCTTTGGCTCCAACGCAGAGCTCGCATTGCGAGCAATGACGCACGAGTCTTATCTGAATGCTCGCCAAGGTCACAATCGTCGCCTTGCCTTCGTCGGCCGTAGAACACTCAAATTTTTCACCACGCTCTTCTTGCACTCGCGCCTCCAAAATCTTTCGAAAGGCGACGCTGCACACATCTACATCAATCGTCTGCTCGAATCGCCATCAGGTGTTGACTCGATTCTCGCCACTCATATACTTGGCGAAAAGATCGGAAGGGAGCTTGGAATAGAAAAGGTAATGAGATGGACTCCGGCCGTAACGGATGGTCAGCTCGGACCAAGGGAGACTGGATTGTTCAAGATCAGGGGAGTGGCAGTCGAGGCACTGATCGGTGCTATCTGTCATCAGAAAGGTGCACAGGAGGCGCAATCCTTCTTCAATCAGCACATCTTGCCATCCTTGCTCAAAAACAGTTTCCCAGCTCCAGTGCCAGAGGAGCTCAAAAAGGGTGTTGTTTTGCCCGCTTCAGCCGCTTCACCCGCCGCACAGGCATGACTCTACACTGTCGGACCCACCGAAGGCTGACTCCCAAAATAAAAGGCAATCCTCCGGATGCTTTGATGCAACATGTACTTCTACCACAAAACTCAACTCTATCCGCACACACACCACGCACTTCAACGTCACGACACAACGCTGTCGTGTGTGTGTTTTGTGCTGAGCTGCATTCTCGTGAGTGGACAGTTGAGTCCGAGATGAATTTTTCTACTTGATGACCTTGCTGTTGGCCGCTTTTTTAGGCTTGGACCGCGCATCTGACTGCTGTTGAAACGCTATCCAGCAATTCCGCATGCCGGTGCCCATGGTTTCGGCTTCCACTTGGTCTGCATACGCCCATCTGCGTGATGCCTTGTCACCTAGCTTGCTGCCAAAGTTTTTGTTCTTCTCTGCTTCGGTCTCTACCTCCCCATCCCCTTTCCTCTTCTTGGACCTGTCGGCATCCCCCTTGACGCCATTGCTGGCATCTCCAGACAATGTGGCCTTGTAGACGTGCATGGTGAGATTCAGGTGAGAGAAAATGTGCGAGATGCTGCCCACTTTCTCCTTCTTTGTGTTTGCCACCTTTGACACCTGGAGACCGAGAAGGGAGGCGATGAATGTATCGATAAGCTCGGGTATCGATGCAGAAGAAAAGACCTCTTCGCGTTGATCTGAAGGGCCAGCGGGCGTTGTCGAGATCGTGAGTGAAGGAAACTGCCACATGCTCGCTAGTAACCCTGTACTCGGACGCTGTTCAAGCAGATACTCGTGTCCTCCGCGCTCAATGATGCAGACTAGACATTCTTCCTGGCGGATCTTCTTCTTTTCTAGCTTCATCGGAAACTTGCGGACATGTGCTTCTATCGCTTTGTCCAATTCTGCTGCTTGATCTTCCTGCGCTTTTCCGTTTGCTTGCGACCTGCTGGTTGAGGATGGGCTGAAGGCGAAGGCCAAAGTTGCTTGACGTAGCTTCTTCACCCCTTTGTCTGTTGCTTGTTCTGGTTTGGTCTTAGTGCTGTCCGCGACCTCTTCTACCGACGGAAATGGCTCACAGAAGCCACATAGATCCTCGATATCCGCTACCTCCTCCTTTTTCTTACTTTTGGCGACGTCGGCTTCGGCCTCCTGCAACGCTCTGCAGCTCTGACTGATGGGGCATTCGGCACAACCAGGCTTGAGAGGCGTACACACGGTACTTCCCAACTCCATAAGCGCCTGGTTCCACTCTCCGGGTACATTACCCTTCTCTCCACCCACCTCGAATGCTTTCTTGACCAACACATCCGCGGCTGCCCAAGAGAGATCCGTGGTGACCTTTGCCTTGGGATTGGCGTACAGTGCCAATTGCCGCGACAACACCCTTGCTACGTTTCCATCTAGAATCGGCACGGCATGACCATACACAATCGACGAGATGGCACCGGCGGTGTATGGACCAACTCCGGGCACGTTCTTTTCCAATTCGGTCGGAGTGTCAGGTAGCAACCCGTCGTATTCGTCGACGACCTTCTTGGCGGCGGTGTGGATCCTCGTCGCTCGACTGTAGTAGCCCAAGCCACGCCAGGCGGCGAGCACTTGGTCTTCTGGTGCAGCCGCAAGGTCTTCGATGGTTGGCCATTTCGTCATCCAATTCAGCCAGTACGACTTGACTGTTTCCACGCGGGTTTGCTGCAGCATGATTTCCGAGATCCAGACCTGGTATGCACGTTTCTTGCGGATGTCTCGAAGCTCTGAGGCGCAGTTGTAGTCGGATGGGTCGACATAGGGTGCTCTCCACGGCATGTCGCGCTTGGCGGAAACGGTGTCGAACCAGGTGAGAAGAGATCGGATGGTGTCAGGTTGGTCTAGGAGTAAAGGTCGATGATACGTCGCTGTGTGCATGCGTGCTGGCAGAGATGCCGGAGCCGCATCTTGCGAGGAAGTTGACGCATCGAAGGTACTGGCGAAGACAGACGAAGAAGAAGCATTCTTCACCTTCTTGGACTGCCTGCGAGGCGGTGGGGAGGGTGACGGCGAGTAGTCTTGTACCGCCGAAGACGGGGCCTGACGGCGCTTAGTCGAGACCGCCATCCTTTCGTTCAAGCCCAGCAGGCCGCACCTCCGTGCACTCGAAGGTAGTGCGAAAATGGTGCTCTACCTGATGGGGGGTGGGGCAGTCAATGTTGGACGAGAAGACGTTTCCCGACAAGTTGCACAAGAACAAGAGCGCCTTCAAGCTTATTATCTCAGCACCCAGTTGAGTGTTGATCTGAGCATTCACGCGTCGCGTAAATTAAGCGCGGTAGCAGCATGCATTGCAGTGTTTCTGGCCCCACCGAACAGGCTGGCTGGTATAAGAGTACAAGACAAAGGATGTCAGGTGTTGGGTATCATAGATCTCGATCAAGAGCAAGAGCGAGGTTGATCAGCTTGATGAGGAAACAGCTCCTCACATCGTTGTCTTGTGCGCTTGATTGCATTGAGCAGGTGCCAGTGGCGCCATTGCGCACTTCTAGAGTTTCCGGACGATGCTTGCAAAAAGTCGAGCAATTCTCTCCAGCCCAATAATGGAGCCTCTGGATCGCCTTGCTCGCCGTAGATCTCTGTGTCCAAGCCATCGTCGATGTCCGCATCTTCTTCCACATTCGAGTCTCCTACAACCGCAGTTTCTCCGCTTGGTTGTTCAACTTGCTCCGGACCTGCAGAAATCGGTGCCGAGCTTGAAGTTTTGGTCGGAATGCCAATCTCTCTCCTTTTAACAGCATTGATGAACATCCGTAACGCTTTGTTCACCTCTTCCTTCGCTGACTCGGCACTTTCTTTTACTTCCTCTTGATCCACGATGATTTGCTCCCTATGCGCCTTCCGGATCTTGTGCCTCTTTCCCCATTCTTCAGAGCGGAACTTTTCGTATTCCGTCTCAAAAGTATCTTTGACGATGTCCTCCACGATACCATCTAGGTCCTCTTGTGCGTTCCTGTCCGCGGGTTCGAGCTTGGACGGCGGTAACGGCCACCTCTGAGCCCAGAGACCTGCCACTGGGTAATTTTGCTGCAACTGCGCAAGCCTATATGCACGTGCTTTTGCGCGGAGAAAGGGATCATCCTTACGATCTTCGGAATGAGATGGTGGTGGTGAAAGGGTGTAGCGAGAGAGGGATGTGAAGAGCGCATAGTGACGGAGGATGAGCGAGTTTGACTTTGCAGCTCCTCTGCGGACTGAAGCGTAGGAACGGTGCGAGAAGTAGGGACGCTCCTTCGTGCGCCGCGATCTCATATTGATCGTCGCTACTAGCGTACGTCGAGTTGTCGAGAGCTGCACAGTATGGTACGAGATGGATGAGGAGGTGAGGTGGAGGTGGACAGTGACGGGTGATGCGTTGAAACCCAAAAAGTGCTGTTCAGGGTCCAACGTGGACGTGCTTTACGGCCGAATCAAAAGTGTCAAATTCCGCTTCCAGCTCACACACACCCGTCAAGCGCTGCAGCGGCTGCACTGACCATCCCTTCAGACCCGCATTTCTTCCGACCCTTCCTGTTCCTCTGCTGCCACCAACTCGCTACGAAACAGCAAGGATGATCAGCGACGTGACGTTGTCCGCGCTAGCCAACTGGCTTGGCAGTCTTGCCATGATCATGATCGTGCTCTATCACGTAAGTATACCATTGACTCGTCTATGGCGAATGATGCGAGTGCTGACCAGCAGAACTGATTGATTGATTTGAATTGCCATGGCGACTTCGGACCAACAGGCTTTCAGCGTCAACGTCAAGAGGAATCAGGCTACCGCAACCAAAGTGGCTGCTTCGACATGAACATAGCTCGACAGCAACTTTGCCCAAGTGTCACCATAGCCAAGAAATTACCGGATCGAGCCTCATCCTACTGGTCTGTATCCATTGTGGAACCTGCGATACGCCAATCAACACCTTGCAAAGAGCCGCAATTCTAAGACAGCACAGCCTCGACATCTTGTACCAAAGCAGCTTCAGTATACAGCATTATGAACAAGGACACCCTTTCGATTCAACCATTTCAATGGACCCTTGCCAGCTTCGCTTGAATCCTTGCATCACATGCGGATCTTGTACATTATTCACAACCGACTCAATTGACAGTGCAAAACACTTTTGCCAATCCTATTTGGCCAGCTGCTCACAGTCAGACACGCAACCGCTGTCGAGCAGCTCAACTTTTAGAGGGACGAGCCACACACCACAGCACATGAATTTGCTCGTCTGAGTGGTTCCGACAAGTGGCATTGTCTGCTGACGGAAGGTCCTAACACTGTGACTGGTCTCCCAAAGAGCTCACGATTGCTGTGGCGTTATTGCACCTGATTAAGGGGACTGGACCATCCACGCGGATCAGAGGCTGCGGGATATTGGTTGAGTTTGCAGGGACATATAAGAAAGTAACCCTGAGGTCCCCACTGGTTGGGGTCGGGTAGGGCAAGGATGCAGCGAGGTCGACCTGGATGTCTAAGAGCACGAGCGTAGCAAGCCTGACATCGGAATCGGCCGTCATCACTGTTTAGCTTGATGGTGCTGTCTGTGAGATTGATGATCAGTGCGACTACAGCCTTGAATGGCTCTACCGTCACAGTAAGCTGTGTGCGCCCTCCAGCTTCGAGCTCGCCTTTGGCTTTGATCTGTGCTCGCGTAGTCGGGATTGGTGTGTTTGCGACGTGGATCTCCTGGACTGTTGGGCCATCCATGACGAATTGTGGATGTGGGTGTGAGTTTTCCGAGTTGTAGAATGGGGATGGGGTATGGTTGTGCTTGCAAGGGCATCTGCTTGAAGTTGACGCCAAGGGTGCTGATCGTGCAGGCTGCGATGTGTTCCGGACGGATCTCGGTGGAGTGTCAGATAGTGGTGAAGCGCAATCCTTTGCGATATGAGCATACAGATTGCCGACACTTATCGCTCGGCAATCATGCTTGCCCTTGCGTTCGACGTAAATAATCACTCATTTGCACCAACTCGTTTGTCGCTCATCCTCCTAACACATCTCCCCACATCGCTCTGCTCCTACAATGTCCGCCCCAGCCCGACTCCTCGACTCGACATGGGACGATCCCCTGCCCCACTCACGCCAGTATTTACATTCCTCTCGCAGCCATCGTCTTCGACCTCAGCAGCCATCATAGCCATCCATGGCGGCGGTGATAACGCTCGAGACTTTGCCGACGTGTTTGTACCCCATCTTCGCACCTATTTTGGCGTCCCTTTGGCCGAGGAATTCACCGGAAATCCTTCTGCCAGCATCACGCAACCAGCCAAGGATGGAATCCAGATCACTCTGAAAGCGATAGAGGCCACGGATGGCAAATGGTTCCGTATCAACACAGGTGAGTTTCGTCTTTTTTTTTTTTTGCGAGACCGATCTTCCTTTGCATCTACGTTACTGATCATTCACTGCTTCAATGCGCCATGAAGACAGCTGAGGACCAAGCCGATCTCGACTTTCAAGCGCCATACGTCCGTAGCAGTCTCCTCAAGCTGAAGAACGAAATCGAATCACTCAACCGCACCGGCATTCCGAACTCCCGAATCGTGTTGGTGGGGTTCAGTCAAGGAGCGATTCTGGTCAACGCCTACCTTCTGCGGGCATTGCATCTACTCTCGCAAGACTCACCAGCTGTGTTGCAAGATGATGAGCTGAAGGATTCACCATTGCCGCTTCCAGCCTACATGCTGGCGTGGGCCGGAACCACCTTCAACTTTGAGCCTACCTTTCCGGAACCCGGATGGCCTAGCTTCTCACCCGCTTCTTCCAACTCAGCTCAGAGTGAAAAGACTCAAGCAGACCCACAGCGGAAGCAGGGCTATGCGGTGTAAAGCCATCAACAGTGTGGATCGTCGGATCCGCACTTTTCGGCTTCTGAGATCCACGCCATCGCCCGACAGATAGCTGATGCGGGGAAAGAGGCCTCGAGGAGAAATCCGGGTTTGGTGATTAGAGCGAGCGCCGAGATGGAGGCAGGTGCGCATGACATACTTGCAGGCATGATCGGACGGTTGATCGAGATGGTAAAGCGCGCTTCGTCAAAGTGCGCTTAAGTCGCGTTGACTGTTGTATATGTTGATCTTGGCTGTACCAATCTAGTTGTCGCTATGTGTGTTTCTGACCGATGGTTTGAGAGAGCATGTCAAGCAAAAGATCGAGAGCGTGGGAAGATGTGATTGCGAAAAGCGAGTGGATTTACTGTATAGATTTGGCGTGCAAGAGGTCTACTCGTCCTCCTCGTCCTCCTCTGCGTCTGCACTGAAAGAGCCTTCCTTGGGGGCCGCGACCTGCTCACCTCCGAGCTCAGCGCCAAGACCATCACGGGGGTAAGTCTGCATGTTTATACGATTGAGAAAGGCGGAGACGTCAGTCTGCATGCTGATGAATGGAGTCTAGATCGTGGTCGCATGTCAAGAAACTTACCCTTGGAAGCGCGGGCCTCTCTGGCGTAGCATAGTACACTGTCGAGCCAAACAGGACCACTACGCCGATCGCAACCAGGAACTGACGGAGCGCGGATGAAGCGGGGGTAGCGTGAACATCGGGCGCCCATACTGAAAGTACATCATCTTGCTCGTGAGGCTGTCACGGTCAGGTACGAATGATGCGAGCAAAAAGAGTCAGATTTGCCATGACTATGCTTGTGTGGGAGAGGAAACGATGCTTACGGTTTCGCCAAAGTTACGCTTCTCTTGTGGGTCCCACCACTTGGGCGAGTATTTGCGGTGCTGCTGGCTGATGAATGGGAGATCGGGGTAGTCGCCAAGCTGGGAATCCTTGTCCTTGGCGGCTGAACGCACTGCCGAAGTGGAGAGCTGTCGAACCGGAGCTGCCGAGGTACGGAGGAGGGAGGTGGAACGCGAAGCGCCAGCAACGGCGTGTCGTAGCAGAGACATGATTGGACGAGTCGGATGCTAGGTCAAGATGAGAGGGATCGACAAGAGAGGAGAGATGGGGAGGTCGAGATGCTGCGATGCGATGCGATGCGATGGTGTGAGACCCGAATAATGATAAAATGGCAATTCTGGATTTCCGAGATTTCGATGGGATTTGCAATGTTAGTTCTCTGAGTGAGTGGGCCAAGTGTGAAGCGGGGGCGTGGTTGGTGATCGACTGATTCATGATGCTGCGTACACGGTAGCTGGCTGAGAAGAACCTGCGCTTAGACCACATAATAGAGATAGCTACAGTACAAGCTGTGGAAATCGGGCTGCTGTTTTGGCTTGGGGGAATTTGTATTCACGACGACCCGAATTGATAATTTCTTTGAAAATGTGCTCAGTTTGAAATGGACTGTTGTGAATGATTCTGTAAACGAAAGAAAGACAGTCACAGAGAGAGGTGTGCCGTCAAGTGAGCGAGTCGGATGCTCGACGCGGCTGTAAATCGAGGACGAGGAGGTGCGGGTCAAGATGGGCGTTTTGAGCGTTTTGAATTTCAGCTGTTTCTCACCGCGGTGGCTGACCCTGTCGACTGACTGAGTGACTGACTGACTGACTGACTGACTGAATAGATGGCTGGCTGGCGGGCGAGCGAGTCCATCTTCAAGCGCAATCCTAACGCCATATCCCCTGGCGCGCTCAGTCTGAAAACCGTTCGTCATCCTTTCGCTTCAATCACATCGACCATCACCTTGTTGCTGTGCTTCTCCACCAAAATCGCTCCAAAACCCTCTTGTCAAGTCTACACACCATTTCAAAAAAAAAAAAAGGGGGAGAGGACCAGCCGCCAAACTTGTCTTGGCCTCAGTACGCTTCCGCTTGCTTATCTTGATTTCCGTTTAGACAGTCTCGTGGAGATTCTCACATAACAAAGCACATCCAGCATCCTTGTCGTTCACGCTTCTTGACTGCCGCCTCTTCAAGCATCTATACCCCAGTCACGCCCAACTCTATCTCAGCAAACTGCGGACTTTCCAGTAGCTCTCGCCTTTGCCCATCCTCTCCAACAGTCTTTCTTCTGCTCAGCATACCTTAGACGACGACACCACCATGGTTGACATTACCGAGCAGGATGCGTGGATCGCGCATCTCAGCGAGTGCAAACAACTCTCCGAAAACGACATCAAGCGTCTCTGTGACAAGGCACGCGAGATTCTTCTTGGCGAATCCAACGTTCAGCCCGTCCGATGCCCCGTCACCGTTTGTGGTGACATTCACGGTCAGTTTCACGACTTGTCAGAGCTCTTCCGCATCGGAGGCAACTCGCCCGATACCAACTACCTCTTCATGGGAGATTACGTCGACCGTGGCTACTACTCGGTCGAGACCGTGACTCTGCTCGTTGCGCTCAAGGTTCGATACCGCGACCGCGTCACCATCCTGCGTGGCAACCACGAATCGCGACAGATCACACAGGTCTACGGTTTCTACGACGAGTGTCTAAGAAAGTACGGCAACGCCAATGTGTGGAAATATTTCACCGACCTGTTCGACTACCTTCCATTGACCGCCTTGATCGATGATCAGATCTTCTGCTTGCACGGTGGTCTTTCGCCTTCCATCGACACCCTCGACCACATCCGATCCATCGACCGTATCCAAGAAGTTCCTCACGAAGGTCCCATGTGTGATCTGCTCTGGTCCGACCCAGATGACCGTTGTGGATGGGGCATCTCGCCTCGTGGCGCTGGTTACACGTTCGGTCAAGACATTTCCGAAGCATTCAACCACAACAACGGCCTCACGCTCGTCGCCCGTGCGCATCAACTCGTCATGGACGGTTTCAACTGGTCGCAAGAAAGAAACGTTGTCACCATCTTCTCCGCACCCAACTACTGCTACAGGTGCGGCAACCAGGCAGCCATCATGGAGATTGATGAAAACTTGAAGTACACCTTCTTGCAGTTCGACCCAGCTCCAAGGGCAGGTGAACCGTTGGTCAGCAGGAGAGTGCCGGATTACTTTTTGTAAACATATTTTAGTCATACCAATCCAAAGGCTTCACAACATTACTCACAGCAACCAGATGATCCGAAAAATAAGCAGAAAGGGGGAATGGAAGGGGTATCAACTTACGCATGCGTGTGTGGTCACGAAGTTGAGCTTTTCACTGCACCCACCGTCCCGACGAAAGAGAAAGAAAACCGTTTCTTTGTTTTGGGGGAGGGTAATATTATTACTATAGCATTATTCAACACCACCACCACCACCACCACCACCGCCGGTGTATGGGTACTGTAGCAGGAAGAGAGAGGCAGAAGAAACTCCATACAGCTGCTAGACTAGTCCAGCCAAATCGGAACAGAAAAAGAAGCAGAAGAAGAACAAGTAGAAAAAAGCAGGTATGGTCGACCAAGTCAAGGGTGTGTTGTGTTATGTTCGTGGGTTTCAGGAGGTGGTTATGTACAGTGTCGGATGCAGCAGAGCTTGCTGTGCATGAGGCGAGTTTGTTGGTTTTGATGCTCTTCAGGGCCATTTGCGCTGAACGGCAAGGGTTGAGAACCAAAATGATGGTTGCTGTGGCTGGAGGACGGCTCTCTATCGCGACAACTAGTGAAATGTGCTTTTTGGGATGTGCTTTTTGAGCCGCTTCACACGCCAAACTACCGAGCTCTATCTTTGCCGAATCGTTCAGCTGGGAGCATAGCCCGTTTAGCGCGATTTGCCGTTAGCCTTGCCGTTGATCTTGTCGTTAACCTTGGCAGCAATCTTGCGAGCCTTGTCCTGCGCGTACGTCTTCTTGTAAAATGCGATGAACAGGAAAAGGTAGCTGGTCAAGCAAACCACTCCGGAGACGGCGGCGTGCTCCTTGCCTGCGCAAGAGCCGCGATGAGGCAGAGCCGGGAAATAGGTTGCGGCAACGTGATTCCAGCTAGCAAAGTAGACCACCGCCAGATCAACGACAAATTGAGTAATCTGAGCGGTGGTGACCCACTTCTTCCAAGGGCAGCGGATCTTGAGCGAGGTAAGCGCGTAGTAGAAGTACATGAGCACGTGTACGGCGAGGTTGAGGCAAATGACGACCCACGACACCGACGTCTTGCCGTGGAGCTGCGAGAAGCACAGAACAGCGGTAGCCGAGTGGTGGTAGACGTGGAGGAAGGCAAGAGGCTTCTTCTTGAGCACAAGGAAGACGGTGTCGATGAGCTCCCAGTACTTGAAGTAGTAGTTGATCATGTAGTAAGTCTCGAGCTTCATGGTCCAAGCACCTTCACCGCAGATACCGTAGTAGAGGCCGTTGCGTCGGACGATGGGAACAATCTCCTCGAGCATGAGCACGAGCAAGAGACCGGATCCTGCAGTGAGAGCCAGGTTGTGCAGCAAGAAGGGGATCTTGATGCTGCTGGTGAAAGGAGCGCGATTCTTCATGAGCTCTCGGCCACCAAAGATGACAGCCAGGTAGGTGACCACGGCAGCGACCAGGGCGGGGAACGTCGAGATGGGCGACTTGGCGGGAACCCATGCGAGCAAGTGGACTGGGGTTTGGTCCTTGATATGTTGTGGGATGGCCGCCACGACGGCGTCGTAGAATACGCTTGAGACCATCTTGGAAAACAAACGAGGGCAGGGACAGATCTTGCAGACAAGCCGAAACGATATGGTGGTGAGAAGGAGAAGCTATGAGGGCCCAAGAGGAGGAGGAAACTGAGCAAACCAACCAAAGTCACCGAAACTGAGAACCAACATCGCAACGCTTCGCTTCGCGATCGGATCGACCGAATCTTGAAGAGGGCTGTCGCGGACAGGCACGAGAAGACCGAAATGGAACGGGTGTAATCTGACGCGACTTTCTCTTCGCTTTTTCTTGCAAAAACATTTCGCAGATCCTGTGACGCAACTACTGAAGCGGAGACCAACCAACCCGACCCACCAACAAACACACACACACACACACACTCGTGACTGCAACAACGACCCACTTTGAACCAACACGAGGTGACAGACTACCACTTCCTACACTCTTGAAAACAAAAACAAAAACAAATTCGGGGGTTTTTTTTTTTTTTTTTTTTTTTTCCTTTTGGCATCATCAACTGGTTTGGAACACGAAATGTCGGAGAACGTAAGCTTCAGACAAGTCGATTTGAGCGCGACCGTGTGCAGTTTGGCATCCGTGGGAAAAGAGATGCCGGATTATCAGCGTTTCGTTTCGGAAGGAAGGAACAGGTTTGGAAATGGGCTAATCGCTTTGCTGTACGGAACGGTTGATTCGTTGGCGTCGTTCGATCTTATTATTTATTTTGTCTTCTCCGCTTGTAGCGATTCGGAACCGTGGGCATTTTCTTTCTGGGCCGTCAAGCACGGAAGTGTGCAGACAATACTGCATGTGAAGCTGGTCTTGGCTCGATGTCAGGAGGCCCAGTCGTAGCATGCGAACAAACAAAATGAAGGGCGCACACTGGCGCACTTACGGTATGTTGCCTGAAATGGATGATGGACGATTGCGAATCAGGGTCGGGGTCGCAATTGGTGCAGTACATGTATGGCCGATCGGAAGAGCCTAAGTGTATCAGCAGCGGCAAGATGAAAAGAACAAAGAAACCCGGCACGCACGCGCACCACTACACCGACGCACAAAGTCAACAAACTGACACTGTACTGACCTCCGGGTTGCCGGGGCAGCCAGAAAAGTTAAAAGAGAACCAAAAAAAAAAGAAAGAAAAAAAAAAGGTGTTGGACTTTGGAATTCCGGTTTCGTTTCCATTGTGTGACGGCTGGAACGTCTTTGCCGAGAGCCAGCGTGGTTGTCGGGATGCGGAACGAAGCTTGTTCCAGCCGTGATGGACACTTGTCCGGGCCAGCCCACTTTTTTCTTGTATACCTGTACAGTATTTTCTCTTGCCGTTTTTTGGGGAGAGGAGACTTGGTTCAGATCGGCACGAGGAAAACCCGGCGGATGATAAAACATTTCGGTTAGATGCGTTGGTCTGTGGATTTGATCGACAGGGCAGAAATACTGAACTGCCCGTGCTACAGTACAGTACCTGTCGGAAATTATCCGCACGATTTTATTAATTACATAACACACGTGCGATAACATGTTCTTGTGATCGTGTATACTTGGCAATGGTATGAACATGCTGCTTTCAACTTCAATTGAGATGGTGGTAGTGTTGCTGCTAAGTACAACTGATCGTGAGGAGCTAAGGACTAGTACTTGAGTGGAGCTCCGTTCTTGTTAAGGATTTGCCTAACCCGTTCCGGCATTGAGGAGATAACGGCGTTAATGTGATCCATGGTGACGTCGTCCCTCCAAACTTCTTGAGCGGCGATTGCTAATTGCTGTCGGGTCCGTGGTAGTGGTCTCCGCTTACTGAGCTTATTCTTGAGGATAAACCATATGTTCTCGATAGGGTTAAGATCCGGTGACATGCTGGGATGGTGTTGTGAGACAATGTGATGACGTCGGCGGCTGTTCTTCGCGATCCTGGACTTGTGTACTGGAGCACCATCCTCAACAACCGACATATCCGTTCCTGCAACTGCATCCTTCAGCGGTCCGTCAATGATGAGCTCAGCGTACTTCTTTCCAGTTAAAGTTTCGGCTTTTGTCCATTGACCATTAATATGGTGTCTCGGCTCCAGAGGAATGACGACAAGAGGTGTTTTATAGTTCCGGGCAATGCCTGCCCAAACCATAATCGATTGCCGGCCACTGTGGAACGTCGGGACCATAAGCCGTAACTCAGTCCGTTCGCCGAGCCGGCGGGTTACCCAAGATCGGCCCGGTCTCTCTCCAACTTCGATGTTGCTCTCGTCTGTAAATAGAACCTTATGCCAGTTTGTATTGCGATTACAGCGAGCCCAGTGTACACGATCCTGCATGTGTTTAGCTGACAGCCACGGCTTCCTTAGAGCAATACGACAGTTTATACCATGCTTGTATGCTGTCTGCCGCAGCTGTGTCATGCCAACACCTCCAAGCGCTGCCGAGAGCTGCTTCCACGAGGCATAAGGCGTTCCGAGCGCTTCCCTAACCATAATCCTAACCTTCCGAGCATCCCACGTCGATTTCCGGCCTGTTCTTGTTAATGTGTTGACATGTCCACGTGCTCTGTACTTCCGGACGGTGTCATAGACCGTGCTTTTCGGAATGCTTAATGTCTCACTGATCTTTCCCAGCGAGTAGCCTTCATTATGTAGTACTACCACCTGGGATCTCTCAGTGATCGATAGTTCTTTACTACGAACCATGCTTGTTATGCTGTATCATTGTAATGTCATTACCATATCAAGCTACATGCTAACACACATGACGACGAGGAGGAGCGAAAATTGAGTAAATTATTGGACCGTGCGGATAATTTCCGACAGGTACTGTACTGTACCGGTACACGTTCGCCTCGTGAAGATCGCTTTCTTGCTACAGTATGAAAAGGCAGACTCTGCTTTCAGAAGTTTGTGTTTCGGCGTGAAAGGGTTGCTGCAGGCTGGAACTTGAGCACTGCACACTTCCGACGCTGCTGTACTGAACTTGGCAAGGACGCACTGTCGATCTGTCGCAGGCTCATCTTGCATGTAGTTTCCTAACAAGCTGCAGGGCGGTTATAAAGTGAAAAGCCTAAGGAAGGGTTGGAATCCGAACGTTTGCTTTCCTTTGAATCAAGTTGCATCGGTATTTGGAAAAGTAGATTTGCCATTGATTAGCAACCCAATCGAACTGAACTGAAAGGCAAGTTGCAAGCATGGCTGACGAGTGGACTTGGCGCCGCGATACGTCGGGTCTCGACCTCCCGGAGGTCTTGGTGCTGTGCAGTACATTGCAGCACAGTACAAGGGCGTATAACAAGTTTCATCGGCCCAGGTGTCCATCTCAGGCTTTGAAAGGATGGTTGCGCTGTTCCCGCTCGACGGTGTGATGGGCAGCTTGAATCCTTGGCAATGAAATTTGGACAATTTGGAGCATGTTAAGTCGCATTTACGAGAGGTCAAACAACAGACTCGGATTTGTCACGCGTTTCTAATAATCTGATGTAAAAAAGATCTAACAATAATGAAAATTCGCATCGTGGAAGATCGAAGAAGAAGAGGGGCGCGCGGCTGAGCACGAGCAACACAATTTTCTGGTTGCTTTCTTCTGGCAGTTGCGCGCGTCTCTTTGCGAGTGCTGGAGGAAGCGTTGGCTGCCAAGTACAGTACTTTGGTGCACAAGCTAAGCTCAAAAAGCGCAACCGTTCAGGGTTGCATTCGGCATTTCTTTTCTTCTCAAAAGCGACAGCGATTTGCGTAGTGTAGTGTAGTATTCCTTTTTCGGGATGTCATCGTAGTACTTAATTAATGTTCGTAGTCCGCTTAGTGTTATAGTAACATTGTTAGTAGCATAGCTGTATTGTTAGTAGTACTCGATGTTATGTCTTCGTAGTGATCTAAGTAATGTTATCGTAATGCACGTGACTGATCGTAGCTGTGATCGTAGTGATCGAAGTGACTCAGCCAAACTGCGCAAAAGCCACTGACCACGCCTCTCCTTCTCCTGCTTGTCAACTACATCCTCCTGCTCGTTACCGAGCTTCTCTCTTGTCAACCAACCACCACCACCACCACCACCACCACCAACAACGACAACGACAACGACAACGACAACATCATGCCTGCCACACCAAAGAAGCGAACCGTCGTTCCTGATGCGATGAGGGAGAAGATCATCGAGTTCATTTTGGAGAAAGGCCTCACCAAGACAGAGGTGGCTGATCGATTTGACTACAGGCTCACCACCGTTGACAGCATCCTCCGCAAGTACGAGCAGACTGGCGAGTCAGCTGCTCAGAGGAAGAAGGGCGGAGCTTTTCGAGGAAGCAAGGTCAATCAAGAACATCTCGATCTGATCATGGGATTCGTCGCCAAGCATCCCTGCGCCACACTCCACGAGATCCGGGAACATCTTCAAGAACAGGCTGGTCTCGATTTATCGGTGAGTTCTGTAGCCCATCAGCTACGCGATTGCCTCCATGTCACTCTCAAGCGCGTCAACGTCGAACACGATCGCCACAACAGCAATTCTACCAAGGCTCAACGTCAAGTTTGGATTCAGCACCTCCGCGCGCAAGGCCAGCTACTCGACGAAGCTATCTTCCTCGACGAAGCTGGCTTCCATCTCCAACAAACTCGACATGTCGGATGTGCTCGAGCTGGAAACCGCGCCACAGTCGAGAACCGGCCTTACAACCGAGGTCAAAACCTCTCTCTCTTGGTCGCCGTCAATAGGACTGGATTACTAGCAAGCTTCGTCAAGCATGGTGCCTGGAACTCCCAAACGTTCCTCAACTTCCTCATCAACCAACTCCTCCCCCGCATCGAAGGACAGCACAGGACCATTGTGCTCGACAACGTCGGTTTCCACCACTCTCTCAACGTCACGAACACGATTCAAGATGCTGGTCACCGTCCGTTGTTCCTTCCGCCTTACACTCCTTGGTTCAACATCGCTGAGCGAGTGTTTGGCTACCTCAAGCCAATCGTCAACCATCAAGAACTCCGCGAAGCAGATGGACTCAAGAACGTCATCAAGAACCAGCTCAAGAACATCACATCCGACATGTGCATTGGCTGGATTCACGAATGCAACCGCTGGATCATGGTTGCCGAAGCCGGCAAGGATCTCGGCCCTGAACACGACGCCATCACTGCTCTTCGCAATCACAGCCTCATTCCGAGTTCTCCCATTGCCGTCGATCCTCAGCTTGTCGATGAGTGAGCGTTCTCACACTTGTTTGCATGTTCATGTAGCTAGTCAGTCTCGTCAATAACCAAGTTCTTTGCCATCAAGAATGAGTGCTACACCATCTCAAAACAGTGTGCGAGGATCACAATGTCATACACGCAGTACGATAACATCTTATAAGTGACTACGATAACATAACATTAAGTACTACGAACAATACAGGCTGACTACTAACAAGCGTACTCCTGACTACGAGAAAAAATTCAGCACTACGATGACATCCCGAAAAAGGAATAATACCGTACTCCTTACGAGGCTCAGAGCGGCCCATTCTGTGGTTGCTGAAACAGAGAGAGACACAAACAAGACACACGCACACAGCTTGCAACATTTTTGCTGTTGCTGTTGCTCTGCTGTTGCTCTCTTCCTCCACCAGCCAGGCAACACTACCTCCGATATCACCTCTTCGCCGGCCGTATCGCAGCTGTACACGCTCCATACATTATGGCGGAACCACAAATCGCATATGCTCAGGACGAGTACGGCCGACCCTTCATCGTCGTTCGTGAGCAGGGCAAAAAGACCCGTGCCAACGGTATCCAGGCCATCAAGAACCACATTTCAGCAGCCAAGACTGTCGCCAACATTCTCAAGACCTCTCTCGGTCCTCGTGGTCTTGACAAGATCCTCATCAGCCCAGATGGCGACATTCAGGTCACCAACGATGGTGCTACCATCATGAACAACATGGAGCTCGACCATCAGATCGCCAAGCTGCTCGTCGAACTGAGCAAGAGTCAGGATGACGAGATTGGAGACGGAACCACCGGCGTGGTTGTGCTCGCAGGCGCATTGCTCGAACAGTCCGAGGCGCTCATCGACCGCGGTATCCATCCCATCCGCATCGCCGACGGTTTCGAGCGCGCTTGCAACCTCGCTGTCCAGGAGCTCGAAAAGGTTGCCGACCTGGTGGAATTCGATCGCGACAACATCGGAGAGCTGATGAAGGTGGCAAAGACATGTCTCGGCTCAAAGATCGTCTCGAAAGCTTCCGACAAGTTTGCCAAGATCGCCGTCGACTCGGTGCTCTCGGTGGCCGACCTGAAGCGACGCGATGTTGACTTTGAGCTCATCAAGGTGGACGGCAAGGTTGGTGGAGCACTCGAAGACACACAGCTGGTTCAGGGTGTAGTGATCGACAAGGACATGTCGCATCCTCAGATGCCTCGCGTTGTCAAGGACGCCAAGATCGCCATCCTCACATGCCCGTTCGAGCCACCCCGTCCAAAGACCAAGCACAAGCTCGACATCACCTCGGTCGAAGAGTATCGCAAGCTTCAGGACTACGAGCGTCAAAAGTTCGAAGAGATGATCAAGCGCGTCAAGGACTGTGGTGCCAACCTCGTCGTGTGCCAGTGGGGTTTCGATGACGAGGCCAACCATCTTCTCTTGCAGCACGAGCTACCGGCTGTGCGTTGGGTGGGCGGACCCGAGCTCGAGCTTATCGCGATTGCCACCAACGGACGCATTGTTCCGCGATTCGAGGATCTGTCGCCGGAGAAGCTTGGTACGGCTGGCATTGTGCGCGAGGTTGGGTTCGGCACTACGCGCGATCGCATGCTGATTATCGAGGAATGCGCCAACACGCGTGCGGTGACGGTGTTTGTTCGAGGTTCCAACAAGATGATCATCGACGAGGCGAAGCGTGCGCTGCACGATGCGATTTGTGTGGTGCGCAACCTGGTGGTTGACAACCGTGTGGTGTATGGTGGTGGTGCAGCCGAGATCTGCGCGTCGGTAGCGATTTCCAAGGCGGCGGATGAGATTGCGTCGCTGGAACAGTATGCGATGCGGGCGTTTGCGTCGGCGCTTGATGCGATTCCACTGGCGTTGGCAGAAAACTCGGGTTACTCACCCATCGAGACGCTCGCCGAGGTCAAGTCTCGCCAGGTCACGGAGAAGAATCCCAAGCTCGGCATCGATTGCATGGGTGCGGGCGACAACGACATGAAGAACTGTCGTGTATTTGATCCGTTGGTTAGTAAGAGGCAGCAGTTGTTGCTCGCGACGCAGCTGGTTAGGGCCGTGCTCAAGATCGATGATGTGATCGAACAGCACAACATCGAGTAAGAAGGAATCATCTTTTCATCTTTTCGTTTTAAAAAAAAAAGCAGCAATTCATAGCCTTTGTACAATTGATCGTCCTGCGTTTGTGAGATGTGCTCTCATGGATTGGGACAATTGAGGTGAGGTGTGACACACTTGGGCAAAACATGAGGGGGTTTGACGAACTTGATTGGCTGGATTACGTTGATGGAGATGCGGGTATTGATCGGGTCCACATGCCTAATCTGTACAAAGCGATTCCGAGTGGAGCTGTGATGTGAGACTGCAGAACGCTCACGTTGTGTGTAGCTTGCCGTGTTGAGGCGAAGCCTTTGATTGTTGTTGCAAATTTGTCTGTTTGAACTTCATCCTTGAACTTGGGCGTGAACACTGGCCTAGAAGATGTACCCTCTGTACTTTGCGCGCCTTTGAAATCTATCGTAAAGCCCACCTGTTTGTCTGGTGTATGTGATTCGGATTGGGCCGTGATCAGATCGAACTGCTTCCTCGCTCCAAACTTTTCGCTCAACAGCTCGAGCTCTTGACACACCCTGTCGCCCAACTGTCTCCAGATCAGCTCGTGCGTCCCCTCGGCTAACATCGCGGACGAGTTGAGCACTTTGTACATTCTTTTCCTTTCGAGCTGTGCGTAGATCTCTGAATCGAGGGTGAGCCATACACCCTTGCCCGCACGTTTGGGCATGAACTGCGGATGCAGGATTTGGTCCGGCAGCATGACTACTTTCGGCGTACTTTGCGATTGTCGCGAGGGTTTCCAGGTTGAAACAGTGGAGCTCGAAGGAGGTCGAGGAGGGGGAGGGGTAAGAGCGATGGCTTTGAGCTGAACCATGAGCGAGGTGGGAAGTATCTTGGATGTGACGACGCACTTGCGTAGTGGAAATGTTAGCATAGTCATGTGGATTGAGCCGGACCATTTCTTCTCGAGTGAGGCGAGATGAGCGCGTGCTGCTCCACTGAGAGGTTGGACGGTTCTTGACGCCATGTCTATTCAAGATGGTTGCGCTTTGCTCGATGCGTGGCTGTACTTGTTGTTGATGTGTCCGAGCATGGCAAGATGAGCGAGAGAGAGGAAGCGAAGAAGAAGAAGAAGAAGAAGTGGTACGAGGCTGGACCCTGAAAAATGCACAAAACAAGAAGATCTTGACGAACCTTTCCCGATTAGAATTGCCATTGCCTCCACACCCGATGCATGCACCGAAATCCGAGTTTCAACAATTAATTATTTTTGAGAAATCACGAATCAATGTGGCGAAAGAATTCCACGGCATTCAACGACCTTCGCACACTGCACAATTCAAAGCACTGCGTCACACACTCTTTTACTCGTATACTCGAGCTCAGCCAACAACTTTGAACCTTCATCCCCTCATCTCCACCTCAAATCATTCAGACTCCTCACCATGTCGAACGACAAAAACGCCCAAGAGCTCCTCAAGTGGGGGCTTGCCAACTCCACCGCCGTCACCTCGGGACCATCGGTCGAACAAATCTCCAAGGACATCGAAGCGGGTCGTCGTCCTGACCTAGCCGATCCAAACCTGTACGATGCCATCATGGGCAAATCCGAAGCCCAAATGATGCGACAAGAACTCTCCGTCGCCGTTGACACCGCTCGAACCACCCAAGACAGATGTACGGCTTTGGACAACTTTGAAATGCTCATCGAGCAGATCGACAATGCTAACAACATCACCTCCATGAAGATGTGGGAACCCATCATCGGGCTCCTCAGTGCTCCCGAGGACGACATCAGAGTAGCAGCCGCATGGATTGTAGGCACGGCGGTGCAGAACAATGATAAGGCACAGATGGCGGTGCTCGATTATGGCGTGGTGGAGGGGTTGGTCGACATGTTGCAGAGCGAGCGCGAGCAAGTGCGTGCCAAGGCGATGTATGCACTCAGCGGCGTACTTAAGCATAACCCCAAGGCGATGGAGGAGTTTCACCGTATCGATGGGTGGAGAGTGTTGCGCGCCGCATTGGTCGATCCCAACATCGGAGTTCGCCGAAAGACTGCCTTCCTGATCAACGCCCTCCTCTTCCAAGACCCCAACGAATTCGGCCACATCCCCACCTCTCGCTCTTCCTCGTCCTCCTCCACCACTACAAGCACAGCCACGGCCATCGCACCCATCTCCACCAATGCACCCCCGGCAGCCCCACTTGAAACAGGCCCGGCCACCCTAACCACCCCCGCCATCCACCCAAACGTACCCCACGCCCTCATCACCTCCACCATCCTCGCCACCCTCATCTCATCCCTCCTCCCACCTTCCGCCGACTCCATCCCCCCAACAGGACCAGACGGAGACAACGACCCAAGAACCGACCTCGATTTTGCCGAAAAAGCCGCTTCCGCCATCATCACGTTCACCTCCAAACTACCCCATCCCCCCACTTCCGCAGCGCTTGATGCAAACACTAGAGCGCTCTTCAAACAACTCCTTCACGAACTCAACTCTCCCCCCCTAGACCCCTCTTCAGATGCCAAATTAAGGTGGTCAGAACTAGCCATAGATCAATCTTCCTTCAACGAGTTTCAAGCAAAAGTCCAGTCCATGTAGTTTACTCACTATATTGTAGCCCCCATCATACATCCCCAGTTAGTTCATTCATTCATCCATCCGTCCATCATCGTGAAAACTACCCTTGAGTGATACTGTGCTAGAGATCTAACCCCCATCCCACCCCTGCACTCTCGCTGCGCCCCTGGAACTCCAACTCGGGCAACGCCACCTGGGGCGTATCCACCTTGGGCCTCTCCAACGAATCAAACACATCCGCCCTGCACATCGGACACGTCTTAGCCTTGCAGAACCACGCCTTTAGACAATCCGCATGAAACGCATGATGACACGCATCGATGCTCATCATCACATCCGAGTCCACATAGTCGTCCCTGCAAATCGGACACATCACATCTCTACCAACGCTTGCCACGCTTCGCTCCGACTTGCCCTTACCCTTCCCACAAAGTCGAGGCGAAACACTCTCCTCCCGTCTCCTGCAAGATCCCCCTTCCCAAACGCCGTACTCGCAAGTCGCAAAGCTGTCAATCACACTCTGCGGCACACGGTTCATTTCAGCTCCTAGCCTCTCACCCAGTTCCATCAACCCCTCATACGTGTTGATCCGAGCCCATTCTTCGTCCGTGATGAAATCTCGTCGGTCAAAAAACACCATCGCCCCACCATTAGTGCGTGACGACGACGACGACGACGACGCGGGTGCGCCTTCGACCGAATAGCGAGTAGATGCCTGCGAAAAGGGTACGTAGGCTCCAGTCTCCATCGCCGTGCGTAGATAGTCAGAAACCCCAGCGGTCGTCCAGCCATCGAGCTGATTGTCGTGGCTCACCAACCTGCCCAGATATCCAAGCGCCGATCGCGATGTCTGGTTTGACGACGATGACCCTGCACGCTCAGGTCGCGAAGCCTCGGCGAAGCGCAAGCTCGCCATCGCTGTGTTAGCAGCTGCAGCCGCCGCGGCAACGAAACGTCGCTCGCCGTCGCTCATCGGTGTTCGAGTTCGACCGTGAGCGCTTCGTCCAAGAGCATTGAATGGATCACCACCAAGCTGTCTCGCCTGTCCATCGTGTGCCTGAACCGAACGATGCATCGTGATCGGTGGTCGAGAATCCTCCATGGACCAAGCTTCCTGAACCCTCGCATTGCTTCTGCGATCAACTCCTGATGCAACAGGAGGCCGTCCAAGCCTGCTATCCTGTCGACCAAAAAGCACCGCTCCATCTTCGATTCGAGTCCTGACAGCGCCAGATGGCATACTCGATGAGCCTTGACGAGATTGTACAGGCTCGGCTCGTGGGTCAGCAGCGTGGCTAGACATGTCGACACGAACACGACCATACATATCGCTGGTGTTTGGTGCGACCTGGTGCATTTCACGCCTCACATTTGGTTCTCGCCTATGCTGGTCCATCTCGGATCGAAAGCGGTCGTGGTACTCAGCTGTGGTGGAGGCGGCTGGTAGTGTTTCCCGTCTGGCATTCTCCTCTGGCGCGACCCCAAATTGACCCGTCCATCGCTCAGCAGACGGCCACCAAGGCGCTGTCTGCGACGAGTACGTACCGTGTTGCACTGTATGAGATGACGAAGATTCATGATCCGCATGCAAGCGGTTGTGGGCTTGCTCCGCCTGATCGGCCGACACTCGTCTTCGAAGATCGGAACGCCAGTCTTGCCGTACAGCAATCTGGCTTTGCTCAACGCGATCGGTAGAGCCGAATGACATTGTAAGCGGAGAAGCAGCTCGAACTTGCGGCAATTGCGGTGCGATGTGAGGTGGAAGGGCACCAGTGGCTTGATGTGGTGCTGCGTGTCTAGATGGTAAGGCAGATTGCAGCCTGGTTTCGCCACTTTGCATACCATCGCTTCGATCAAGCAGCAGATCGACCGCTCTAGCAAAGTCAGACAAAAGCGTATCGGACGCGGCACTTGGCGAGCGTTCGTATGACGACGGGCTATCACTAGCCCGCTCATAGATGTCACGCCGGACTGGGTCAAGATGCCTCAGGTAGAAGCCTCTGCGGCGGCCTATGGAGCTCATAGGTCGATGGGTTCTGGCATTCTGTGAGGATTCGGACGTGGCTTCGGCAGAGCGATGCTGTGGTTCCATGGGCTCAGGTGAGACGCTGAAGGTACCGGTGGTACCGAAGGAGCGTGCTTCGCTTGTGCTGCTGTTGACAAGCAGGGATGCGTGTCTGGTGTGGGTCCGGTATCCAGACACAGATTCGCGGCTACGAGAAGGAGGCCTTGTTGCAGAAGATGACGTCGTCGCGAATGAGATGTGCGAGCCAGTCAAAGAGTCATTTGGCTCGATGCTTGAGGTTTCAGGATCACCATGTTGCGAGTCTGAGTTTCGATGTCGGTCCAATTCGCTTGGAACAGAACGAAGCGAGCGTCGCTTCTTGTGTGCCACCTCGGCATTGTAGGAGGTGCTACATGAAGCAGAGTTGTCTGTGGAGCTTGCGGGAAGATGATACGTATTCATGCCGGTACTGGTTGTCAAGGGCGGCTGAGATGTACCAACGTTTGGGAGCCGCTGGATGTGGCGGTGAGGCGAGTTCGAAGGTGAAGAGCCGAGCTCTCGGATCGATCGCTTGAGGGAGCCTTCATCTGCTCGCTCCCTTTGCTTGCCTTTGCAGTCAATATGAGAGTTGGAATCGATGATGCCTGGCTGTGATCCATCGCTGTTGCTTTGATCTTGGTTGCTGCCGGTAGCTTGTAGCAACGAGTGGGATGAACTCGGGCCTGCCGTGGTATTGAAAGAGTAGCCAGCGTCAGCTGGAAGCGTTTCGCGGGCTCGGCTCTTTCCCTTATCGGTGCTGCAAGAGGAGGGATGCGGATGCTGAGGAGCGGACTGTGCCGATATGGTGGACATGTCGCGTAGAAGCGAGGGCTCGAAGCTGTCTTGTAAGGCAAGCGGCTGCATGACGCCGCCGAGCTCCATCTGCACGGCAGCGACGAAGCCAAGTTAAGCAGATGAAGAGATGCAACGATTGAGAAGGCAGCGTTGCAAGCTATGCAAAGCTGTACAAAGCTGTCCGGAGAGAAGAATCAGTTGACGATTCCACGGCTTAACGGCAGAGAGGTAATGACCTGAACCTGTTCGATGCAAGGGTATGTATATATATATGTATACATATGTTGTTTGAGCAGAGACGGTAGTGGCGAGTTGGTAGCAATGAAACAAAGGCTGAGAGAGGCAGGCAAGCAAACAGGGGGAAGCGTTACAGCGGCAGCGGCCGGAATGTGAATATGTGAATGTGAATGTGAATGCGGTGGGTTGAGGCAGAGAGGAGGTTTAAAAGGCCATACGCTTTCCAAAGTCACGATACAGTTGAGCTTCTCCAAAAAGAACTCGCATGTCCTGCGTAGGAACGATAGGGCGGAAGGGATAGCAGGCGCAGAGAGGATTGGGAGTGCGGAATGCAAATGTACAGCGCTGCAAATCACAGCCAAAGAAAGTAGCGAACAGCGTGCCGGACGGGCAACTTTGTTTCAAATATGCGCAGCAGCAATGTGACTGACTACTGACTATTGACTACTCTGATTGCTCTGGTACATGCAAAAGCTTGGAACAGGACAGTCGATTCAATGATTGCAGTCTCTTTTCTGCGCTTGCGGTTCAGCGAACGATGTGCGCATCAGTCCTTCCACTTGCAGCGCTCCTTGTTACCTTTCTATATCCAAGGCAATCAATCCAACAAACGGGACAACCATCCACTTGGTCATGCACTCTTACAGTACATCTATACGAAAAGTACATACGATTCACATTTTATCGGATATCGGATGCTCCAGGAGCGAGTTGCGCTGCTTTGTGGGGTGGCTGGTGGGCTGAAGCCTCGGTGGGAACGCACTACTCTACGAACTTGTATGTAGCTATTATTGTAGCTGATTATTAGCGACTTTTTCTTGGACGGCTAACGGTTCAGGGTCCATGCATGCCGTGCATAAAAGAGGTGCAGCAAGGCGATGATGGCGGTGGTGGAGCTTTTGGCAAATCGTATATTATTCGCATTCGGCGCGCATAATTCCAACGATCGCCTGATGCTTTCCGTCCCTTTTGTTTGAGAAAGCCATTCCAGGCTATGGTTTGCTTGCTTGCTTGCTTGCTTGCTTGCTTGCTTGCTTGCTTTCTTTGCTGGCTGGCTGGCTTGCTATCGGCTGCAACGAACGATCCGCACATTGTCGCCCCGCTGAACGTCGTCTCATCCGATGAAGCGTGAAACCAAGCGGCGCTGCTGTGAACTATCCACCAAGGATATGTGGGCTGCTATTTTCTGGCGACGCAGAGAGGTCGAAACTATGCAGAGCAACATGGACCAGCCAGTGCTCACGAGCCAAGTCTCAGCGAGCAGCGGTGACAAGCATTAGGTTTGGACCGAACTCCGAGCAAGACAAAAGAAGCCAATCACAGAATCAACGGGTGTGATACAGTAAAGTGACCAGCCTGATCAAATGCATCCCGAACACCGTCACCATATTGCACGCTTTAGATCAACACCTCGCCTCCTACAGTATCTGTAACTTGCAGTAGTACTGTAATTGTGCTGCTCGTAGCTATGCAAGGCCATGCAGTTGCGAACGCAGCTTCTTTCGGTAAAACCGCATCGCTCCTTCCGATTCACCATAGCTCGCAACAAAGAGGCGGTTGGGCCGAGGCACGCACAGTACAGTACCTGTCGGAAAGTTTCCGGACGATTTTGAATTTTCAAATTTCTCTTCATGGTTGTGAATAAATTTGATGGTGTCCAACAGTATACAGCAATGTAAAGACCATACCAGCTAGCTAGCTTGATGCTCAGCATGGTAATGTTCATTGCTCATGAAGCTCAGGTGGTAGTACATAGGTACAATACAGCTTGCTAGCAACAAAGAGGAAGCATGCTTGTTAAGAGATTTGACCAACACTGTCTGACACTTCATGGCTTGCAACTCTGAGCTGCTGTTGATCTTGGCAGCTGCTTTGGTGGTCAGCTTGATTCAAGCCTGCCCTCACCAGAGAGACCATCAAGACATCGTCAATGCTGTGGACACAGCTTTGAGGTATCGCCTACTTTTTTTCCTTGATTTCAGCTCAGTTGACAGCTTGCAGCAAAACTGGTATAGCACAGCTTGATCAAGCACAGAAGACCACTCAACCATTCAAACAATGTCAGCTCACAGCCACTGATACTGGTCCCAACATACTATCAATCCATGCAATCAAGCAAGAGTAACAAGCAGCTGAGAGTTGAGAATTGATGAGCAAAAGAGTGTGCATAATTTCATGTTACACAAAATTCCAAAAATGCAACCGTGCGGATACTTTCCGACAGGTACTGTACCACGCATTTGTGCCTCCACATTTTCCTCTGGCCCGTCTTTTCTTGACGCGATAGCACGGTACAGTGTAGTGCAGTAGTGGTAGTGTTAGTGTTATGTCAAATGTCGGTGGTCTCGCCGACAAAGGGCCGCTGCTATAGTGTGATCTCTCAGAGTGAGAGAGAGCAAACAGAATTTTTCTTTTAAAAAAAAAAAAAAAAAAAACCACAATTTTGAATCAATTTTCTAACCCGTTTTCTGCTAGCCTTTCTGTGTGTTCAATTTTTTATTTTATTTTTTGAGATGTGTGCAATCTTCGGAAGTCGGAGGCGAATGTGGAAGCCACGGTGATTTCGATGTTACGATGGACGCTTAGACCTTGTTTGTTCTCGCCATTCTGTGCGCTCAACCTATTCATCATCATCATCGTCGAGCTCGGAACGCGACAATCAGCACACAATACGTACTCGAACGACACTTACCGCGACCTACGGTCGAGAGGACGATCCTGTCAACACTCCTCACAACCTGAATCGCACCAACACGTTCAGCTCACGTGCGTTCTCGTTTCATGGATTGTTAAGCAACATCGAGATCGCCTTTTGACGCGCTCGCAGGAACGGAGTGGCCCGCCATGTCGGACGATCGCAAGCCTGCTGCGCTTGCACAACCAGCAGCTGCACCTATGGCACCAGCCAACTCAGTACAGCCGTTGATCCCCTTTTCAACTGTCGATGCACCATCACAACGCTTCTATGCAGTTAGCATCGCTGTACTCTTCCAGGCCTACAAGTATACCACAATCGTGCGCCATCTTTTCTCGTCTTCTTCTTCATCAAATTCTTCAATAGTTTCGTATAGCTCACCGTCTACCATATCGCTATCGAGCGCGGTCTTGGTCAACTTTGCTGTCCTCTTCGTGCTGTCGCGTCTCGGCATTCCGCTACTTGACCCGCGTCTTGCATCGGTAAAGCCAGCATCCACCAACGAAACAAAAAAAGCCGTTTTGCAACCAGCAAAGACTGTCGGTCTCACTTACATCCACTACATCATCATCTTTGCGTCGCTCTCCCTGCTCGATGCCACTCTCATCGGCAGCGAGGCGGTCAACCCGCTCATCCTCACACTTAACAGCTTGCTGGCCCTTCTTCGACTCGTGACTGCCGCTTTTGGCCTCAATCTACCGACTGTAGGGCTGTTCCCCGATATGCTCAGTCGGCAGCTGTCCATCAATGAAGGCCACGTCCGTATCCGCGACCTCATCCAACCCAAGAGTCACATCCTCGGCCAGCACACCATCCACATTCTCCCTCACAGCACTGCCAAGCTGTTGCCGTCGAGTGCCTGCTATTGTGTCGGTCCGCACTCTCCTCAAGTCACCGTACCTGTCCTCTTCAGCAACGCCCAGCCTGATCTGCTCCAGTACTCGATCACCGACTTTGCAACCGGCCAGTCCAGCTTTTTCAACGTCAGCGTCGACAACTTGATTCCTTTCGCCTCGTCCAGCACGGATCGCGACAATGACGATCTGAGCGCCATCAACGCAGCGGCCAGCTCGCAATCGCGCTCAAAGTCTACCCGCAAGAATGATTTGATCGATGACGAGGACGACCTTGACGATCCCACCTCCCTTCTCCGTGGTGTATCGTACGCAGAACGCGCCAGGATTCGCGCACAACGTCGAGCACAGTCACTTGGAAAGCATTCTACTGGCAGCGACACCCCAAGATCGAAGCAGATTTCGTCGTCCACTCGCAACAGCCAACAGCTGCTTTGGCATCTTCCCATCACACAGCCCGGTCGAATCCGACTCGAGCGCGTTCTCGACAAGTCTCGCAACGATGCTCGTATCTCCACTTCCGAGGCCCTTGTTGTCCAATGTCCCTCCACCAAGCTTATCCCCGCGTCGTCTGCAGTCGGCCTTTCCGATCTTCTGCAGTTGCAGCACAAATGTCCTGGTGATCGGGTCGACTTTGCCGCCCAAGTCATTGGTGTCGCTCCCCTCGAGCTCGAATACCGTCGTATCTATCACCCTTTGTCTCCAAACGGCGCCCCTGGTCGCAACAGGGACTCATCACACCAGGACAACAAGCGGAAGATCTCGCGCATCTCACCCCCTCATCATACCTCGCCTCTCCTGCTGCCAGAAGCAGAAGCGCTTCTTTCGCCCTCTGAACGACTGGCTCTCGCGCGTGAGCGTACTCGCTCTGCTTCGCGACGTAACCCCGCTGGATCCGAAGACTTCTCGTGGGCAAAGTCTGTCCAGGTCGACATGCCTCTCAGCAGCATCGACCTCGAGCAACCAGGCAACTACACTTATGCTCTGGAAAGTGTCACCGACGCTTGCGGCAACCGTGTATCGGTGCATGCTGATCTTCATTCTGGCCTCTCCTTTGCTCAAAAGGCGCGAAAGAAGATCAAGGGCGACAGCGACTCCTCGTCGATGCACCAGCAATCTGTAGTCGTCCACTCTCGCCGCACTGCAGCCTTCGATCCGAGGCAATGTCGACCGGGCCACCCTCTTCCACTCTTGAGAAGCTCCCAAGGCATCGACCTTAATCTGCAAACTACTCTCGATGCTGAACAGAGCGGTGATTGGGAAGTCAGCATTTCTTTCCAACCCGACAACAGCGCTGCTTCCAAGGGTCTTTGGGCCCGCGACCCTGCATCTGCATCCGCTCTTAAGCTCTCCTTGCCAGCACATGGCACTCGCGTACCTTTCACGGTAGACAAGCCAGGCTTGTACCGCATCGATGATGTTGCAGGGCCATACTGCACCGGCGAAGTCGGCTCGCCTTGGACTTGCGAGGTCGTGGACGTGCCGCCTCCCACAGCCCAGATCAACTTTAGCAGCATTGAGGATCGTTGTGCCGGTCCGGTCGGTGTTCGAGCCATGTCGGTCCTTACCGGTATGCCACCTTTCCAGCTCGAGTATGAAGTCACCAAGGAAGGTCGTCATCCCGAACGCAAAGTCAGGACAATCTTTGACCAGACTCGTGACGAGCTCGATTTCCGACCAGATGTTGACGGCGCTGTCACGTACAAATTCGTCAAGCTGCACGACAGCAACTACCGCGGCATTCCTCTGGACGGTCCTTCCTTCACCCAGGTATTCCATCCGCTGTCCAGCGCCGAGTTCACTGCACCCATCCGACAGCACGACGATCGTGCGGTCATGCAGAGTTGTAGCGGCAAACAGGCCGAGGCCGACGTGCGATTCAGCGGCAACGGACCTTGGGACCTTACCTACGCTGTCCGTGCAGGTGACCGTGTCGAGACCAAGGTGGTGGAGGGCATTACCGAGTCGCCTCACAAGCTCAAGATCGACATTCCCAAGTCTGTCGCCGCATCAGGCGGTCTCGTTACAGTTAGCTTGGTCAAGATCCGCGATGCGAGGGGATGCGAAAAGTCGCTCGCTACTCGTGATCTCAATATCGAGGTCCGACGCGTTCAGCCAAGTGTTGGCTTCTTACCCATCAAGTCGGACAGGGAACGTCACCTCGAGGCGCTTGCAGGCAAGGCAGCTCGTCTACCCGTCCGCCTCAGTGGGCAGGGCCCATGGCACGTCGATTACTCATACAAGGCCAACGAGTCAGCTGATGAGGTCGATCTGGTAGCTTCACTCTACAACGTCGACGGCGAGTTGCTCGCCGAGCACCCTGGTCTGTATAGGATCAAGCGCATCCGAGATAACTACTGCCCCGGCCTGGTGCTGGAAGGTCAAGAGGATTACCGCATCAGCGTCCGACCTCAGCCGCACGTTCAGTTTGCGTCCGACGCTGGCGTTTCTGCTCGCAACGGTAGTCTTGTCCGCGCTCCTGTCTGCCGCGGTCAACCGGATTCGGTGAGCATCGTCATGTCTGGCCAGTTCCCTATCGATGTCGAGTACGAGCACATCGCGCCATCGTGGAGTGCCAGCAACGAGCCTGAGGCTTCGGCTGCGCTTGCTTCCGCCGCGCATGATCTAGCTGCACACGGAAGGCGACGAAAGACAGCCTTCACGTCGGCTCTGGGCACTACCAACCTCGAACTCGCCACAGCTCTGCCTGGCTGGCACACGTACATCCTCAACTCAGTCGGAGATGCAGTCTATCCGCCATCGCGGCTGCAAGACTTCTCGGCAGATTCGCCACGACGTCTCGAGCAGATGATTCTGCCCCTTCCTGGAGCGTCGTTTGCCAACAGTGCGTTGAAGCACAACAAGCCTTCGCTGTGCGTCGGTGATGGTCTTGACCGGCTCAGCAACTTGCCGCTGCTCAAGCTCCAGGGTCAGGCGCCGTTCACGGTGACGTTTGAAGTCAACTCGGCTTCGGCCTCATCGAGCGCCGGAGCGTACCGATTCATTCGCGGCGGCATCGAGACGCATGAGTACAAGCTTGATCTGAGCAAGGATGAGTTTGTATTCACCAGCAAGGGACTCTGGTCGATCCGAGTGGTTCAGGTGACCGACGCCAACAACTGTCAGTCTGCGCCAGTGCAGGAGAGCAGGGGTAGGGTTCAGGATGATAAGGCGATGGTGATTGAAGTTGCCGAGACGGCTGACATCGAGTCGGTTTCGACGCGCGAGGATTACTGCGTGGGAGAGTCGGTCGAGTTTGTTTTGCAGGGTAGTCCGCCTTGGACCGTTTCGTACGACTTCAATGGCAAGTTGGCGCAAGCGGCTGTGACAACGGCGGAGTTCTCGAGAGTTGCCGAGAAGCCAGGAGTTCTCACTATCAAGAGCGTGGCTCATCAGCAGAACCAGTGTCGTCGTGACATCGACACTCGCTTCACACAGGACATGGTCAAGACCATCCATGCTCTGCCGACAGTACGCATCTCGGAGGGTAACCATTTCGTCGAAGACCTTCGAGAAGGTAATCAGGCCGAGATCATCTTTAACTTCCAGGGCGTCGCGCCGTTCGCGTTTACCTATCAGAGGACAGAACCTGTGGATACACACGCTAAGCCAAAGGTACTGGAGACAAATACGGTGAGCGGTATTCTGGAGGAGAAGTACAGCATCTGGGCGAGCGTGGAGGGCACATGGAGTGTCACATGGCTGCAAGATAGGTGGTGCCAGGTCAGTCTAGACTACCACAGCGGTGCTGCTACACCGCTGGGAAAGAGTCGATTGGCGATCATGAATCAGGCTCACAACGAGGGCGCATAAAGCTGGTCAAAAGGCGATTTCGAGAGGTCCGCTTACATTTGTAACTTACACTGATTCTATCAAGATATACTTCAACCAGAATTGGAACATTGGTGTCCGAGCGATTCAGAGTCCTAAGCATCCAGAGTGATGATCCATCTTGAAAGCTCGGAAGCTCGAAGGTTAGCATCTGCCTGCATTTTGGCATCTCAGCATCTTGTGTGTCCATGTTGTGGAGAATCTGGGCGAAGTCCGAATTCCGCAAATCTATTAAATGTCACTCACCTTTAACTCTTTGAACAAGCAACCACTTCTTCCTCATTACATCCTTCGTCCATTCACAACTTTATCAACCTTTACCCTCAGCCTTCGTAGCTGAGCGGCTTATCGGTCCATCATGCCGCCCAAGCGTCCGATTCAAAACGTGTTTGGCAACGACGATGACGACTCGGGTCCCTCCCGACCACCCAACGGCACACCACCCAAAAAGCCTCGTCCGGACTCGCGCTCAACTCTGCAGCGCTCTGGCGTCGCTCCACAGAATGGAGCACCAGCACCGGCACAGAACAGCATTCAGGCGCAAGTGGCGGCTGCAAAGGCCAGGGCTCAGGCGTTGATGAGCGCCATGCAGAACAAGGGTCAAATAAATCCAGTACGTCCGGCAGCTGCTCCCGCGAGTTCAGCGTCGTCAAGGTTTGCACCCATGGCAAACGCAAGACCGCCACCGACCTCAGCACCGGGAAGTACAGCTGCGAGACCGCCTGCAGCAGGGGCAAGTAACATTCAGGCACAGCTCGAAGCAGCCCGAGCCAAAGTACAGGCTCAAATGGCTGCTCTGCAGAACAAGAACAAAGTCGCGCCAACGCCATCCACTTCAACTGCCGCTCCCGCTCCCGCTCCCAGCAGCTCAGCGTATTCAGCACAGGGGTCATCTTCGAAGGCACCAACGGGCATCCACCCGCTCCTTCTCTCCAACGAACTCCCGTACAAGCCCAACCTGCCCTCCAACGCCTCTTCCACGATCACGACCAAATCCTCCCCATTCATCAAAGGGCGATCAGCAAACGTGCCTCCCGAAGCGAATCCGTACCTACAAGCCAGTCGAACAGCAGCTGAAGAAGCAGCCAAGTCTTCTGACGGTCCGAAGCAACGCTCCATGCATAAGGGGTTCCAATTCCATCGACCGGGCCGGCATATCCTGGAAGCCGAGGAGTTGCGGCGGGAGCAGCAGATGGAAGAGATCAAACGGCGCATAGAGGAGTCGGCTCGAAAGGCAGGGATACAAGACGAGCTCGGTGGAGATGAGAAGAGGCTAGCGCGGCAACCTCCACCTGAGGTCGAATGGTGGGATGTCAACCTTCTGCGCTCCGGTTCATATGACGATGTGCCCGACGATCTTACAGTCTCGACGATGATGGAGCGAGCGAAAGCGGATGCGGATTTCCCGGTGAAACTGTATGGAAAAGACTCGCCCGTCGATCACTACATTCAACATCCCATCCCGATCCCGGCACCGTCGGACAAGTTCGAGGTCCAGCCGCGTGGGCTCATGCTTACTAAACAGGAGCAGCGCAAACTGCGTCGTCAGCGACGAGCGGCTGAGTTGCAAGACAAGCGTGATCGGATCAAGATGGGACTTTTGCCGCCGGAACCGCCCAAGGTGAAGCTGTCGAATCTGATGCGCGTGTTGACTTCCGAGGCGGTTTCGGATCCGACCAAGATCGAGGCGCGTGTTCGACGCGAGATCGCCGCGCGCAAGGAGCAGCATGAGAGGCAGAATGCGGAGCGGAAGCTGACGGATGAGCAGAGGCGCGAGAAGAAGGAGAGGAAGAAGGAGTATGATGAGAAGAAGGGGTTGTTTTGTCAGGTGTATCGCGTGAAGCATTTGGTTTCGCCGCGGCACAAGTTTAAGGTGAGGAAGAATGCGCAGGATCATGCGTTGACGGGTGTGTGTGTGTTCCACCCGAGTATGGCGTTGGTGGTGGTGGAGGGCAGTGCTAAGGCGACCAAGGCGTATAAGAGGTTGATGACGGTGAGGATCGATTGGAAGGATCCGGGTCAGCCGAAGGAGGATGATGAGGAGGACGAGGAAGCGGTGGGGAAGGATGCGCTGAGCGGGAACGCGAACAATGTCCCCGTCGGAGGATTTAGGTCGTTGACTACGAGTCAGGAGGATGTCAATTGGGCAGAGAACGAATGCGAGTTGATCTTCGAGGGTCCCATCAGGGAGAGAAACTGGGAGGGAAGAGGGTTCAGGGCTGTCGGTGCAGAGACAGATTCAAGGGCCAGGGAAGTGCTCGGCGACAAGATGCAGGGTTACTGGGATGTGGCCAAGAGAGTCACTTCCAGTCAGGCCGATGTGATTTGATTCGTATCTTAAACACTCCGAATCATTGGCACAGAGAGACGACAAGATCCATCGTGAAACCGAAAATGGTTCATATCGAGCGTTTTGTGTGAAAATTCAGATTAAGCTCTTCAGAGCTGCAGTCTATCATCATGTACGAGGTGGCGCTGCAGAGTTCTCGACTCTCCCCGCTCTTTCCGACTTGCCATCTTCCAACATGTACGCTGGTTTCCATCTTCCCTTGGCTGTGCCATCTCCGACCACCACTGCGCCGTGCTCGTGATCGATCCTCAGCTCAGGATTGGGCAGAGTGTTGTACGTCGATCCTAAAGACGTGTAACCCTGATCGTACAACAGGCAGTAAGGCACTCCTTGGCTGCCACCGCCTGCGGTACCGTACCTTTGCGCCAACTCGCTCCTCGACATGCCAAACACTTCATCGCTGCTCTCCAGATGCGGACACCTCAAGAACTGCCATACGTCCTGGTACGTCCAATTCAGGATCGGGTGGATTCGTTCGACTCGAGGCCAGTCCCGATCGGTCCAGGAGCGTGCGGAGAGTTGCGGGCCGTGTGGATCATCTCGCCGTGTGCCGATGAAGATGGCTTGGATCTCGCGAGGCTTCACCGCACCCTCGTCGGCATCGTTGGCGGCTTTGGCCTTGATGCCGACTTGCTTTCGTCCCCCACCGTCCAGGTATGTGCGAAGACCTTGCTTCATCCCCCCCTCTACCGAGACCAGATCGAGATTATACCCATGGACAGGCGACACGGAATACTCGATGAACTTTTCCACGGTCGGGAAAGGCGATGGACAGGTGATGTACATCGAAGCGATTCGCGGCAGTGCTTTTACTCGTCCATTCCCAATCAATCGTCTAAGCACAGCAGAAAGGATGTGGACTAGGACAGTGCAGTCCTTGCCACCGTTGAAGCTGAGTGCGCAATGCTGTTGTCCGACCTCCTGAATGACTTGTTCGCACAGCTTGACTGCGTTCTTGACCTTTTCCGCGAGGTCAGGATATGCTTGCGCGGCGCTGGGATCTTCAAAGAGCGAGTAGACGGCGTCTATCGATGCGATCCATTGCGATGATGGTTGCGAAGGCGAACATGTGCTCGAGGTGGAGCTATTTGTGCCGTTACTCGCCATATCTATGTGCGGATCCGCCGATTGTGTGCTTTGTAGTCCTTTTTGGCTGTGGGGAGGTGCACGCTTTGCGTGTCGAGCCTCGAGTTGATCCGGCTTGAGAAAGCGGTGCGAAAGTCGCAAGGGAGGATCGATGTGATAGCTGCAAACGAAGAAGAAGCGTGTGATGGGCGTAACATGGTCCAAGCTTGACGAGCCAATCGAGCCAACGTGAATTTGAGGTAAGCACAAACCACAATCCGCGGTCTCGGGCTGAACTCCGACCTGATGAGTTGCATTTTTCTGGGCCCAACTGAGTTCCTTCCGGCTTCCGCGTTCATCGAGAAGCGGCGGCGGCGGCGGCGGCTTTGGCGAGAAAAGCAAAGGTGGAGGAGGCTCAAAAGCATGCGTTTTTTTTTTCAGGGTCCAATTTTTTGAGTTGATGAAACGAAGCCGAGCGCAGCGCAAAGCTTTAACCAAGCGCCGGTTTTAACCTTTCTTTTCTCGATCATCAAGCCACTCACTCGCCACTCTCCCATCTCCGACACATGTCAAACCACGCTCGACTCGACTCACACTTTGACCGAGCCTGATTCTGCGCTTCAGCCAGGGCTCGAGCGGAAAGCTAGCTCAGCAGCGAGCTACAAATAACCACCCGAACCATTTCACCTTCAGTTCAGCTCTCATTACCATGTCCGATTCCAGCTTCCGAGGAATCACTCCGGTCACAGCAAGATCCAGTATGGCGCCCGAATCAGTCACATTCACCGAAAGCTCACATTATCGTCCTAGCCGCAAGATTCGTCTTCGAGTCGTGAGCAGGCATCCACTGCCAGAGCTACACTTCCTCGCTCCGTTCGATTATGCCGACCCGCAGTGCTTCGCCAAGCTGCAGAACTTCGTCCACGCTCATCTGCTGAGCAAGGCTAAGACGGGGCCAGATAAGGAGATGGTCAAAGGTCTCGCCAAGGAGCAGCTCGGATTCAAGATGGATGACTTCGAGGTGCCGTTTGATGATCCAGAGATTCTGAGGGATTCAGACACAGTCGCGGTGGTGGTAGAATCAGAAGTGACTGATGCGGCCTTTTCCCAAGATGATGACACGGATGGGAGCGAGAAAATGGAGGAGGACGGGGATACTGACCAGGAAGATGAAGAGGGCCAAGACATTTCCGACAGCGAGGACCAAGCCTCGGATACCTCTCTCGCTCTAGAGGCTCGCGATGCGGAAGAGCGTGATGCCATCCTCGAAGCCGCCCGAGTGGCTGCATTGCTACGAGCGGGTATCCACAATCTTGCCGATGATGAAGCCGAAGGCATTCCGTCACGACAGATCGCATCTGATAATCTACCGCGCATGCCAAACATCACCCGAGCTGCAAGCCTGATCAAGTCGACGTCACAGCAAGCACCACCGTCCAAATCTGCGGCCCCACCGGCATTCCCGATGATGCCACTGCTCACCACTAGCATTGGCAGCAGCGGAGGTGCCGTCGCGGCCATGGCAGCGTTTGAGGCAAGACAAAACGAAAGGCAAGCGTCGTCCGATTTGGTAAAGCGCAAGGCCACAGCACCAGATAGGATCGTCTCGCTCGCGCATGCAGTGGAACAAATCACCAGTGCGAAGCGACCAGGTTTTGGGCGCCCAAAGTCGTCCTCTTCGTTGTCATCTTTGTCTTCCAGCAGCGATGACTCTTCGGATGGATCCGATTCGGATTCGGACTCGAGCTCAAATTCAGACTCAAGCTCAGGCTCAGATTCGGACTCGGACTCAGACTCAGACTCGAGCAGCAGCAGCAGCTCTGGATCCTCCGATTCGGCGCCTTCCGAACACCCAACCCAGTCGGATCGGCATCTGCCTGCACCTAGTACGCTTGACGCTACCGATGGATCGTCGCCAGTGCCGCCCGGCCAAGGCACTAACCGAACCAAGCGACGCAACCAAATGAGGCGCAAGAAACTCGAACTGCTGCGCCAGGCAGAGAATCAACGCGATTTCGAACAGGCCACGGAACGCGCAGCTGAGAGGGACGCGGTGGGCGATAACGTTGAGCGGCATTCCGGTTCGGCAGAGGAAATTGAGCAGGACTTAGCTGCCGCTGCAGCCGCAGACGAAGGCAGCTCAGCAAACGGGGTTAAGCAGGGTACGAAGAGGAAGCGCAGTGAAGAAGCGCAAGACACACCAACATCCGGTGCCGTATTAGCAGGCGGAGAAATTCCGGACGGTATGTCGGTGCGTCACATCGATTGCAATGCGTACTACGATGCGGAGCTGGCCAAGCTGGAAGGGGCTGAGGCAGGTGAGAGCGATGTCAGCTATCGTGGTGATGGTGAGGTGGGGCGTAGAAAACGGATCAAAGTCGAGCAGGAGGAGGAGGAGGAGGAGGAGGAGGAGGAGGAGGAGGAGGAGGAGGAGGAGGAGGAGGAGGAGGAGGAGGAGGAGGAGGAGGACTTAGAAAGATTCTCGCTCACATCTTCGCTCATCGCCTCGTTCCCCACTCAGCTCGACTCGTCCTCCTCTTTGACCGTCACTTGGGATGTGATCCACAACTCTGCACTCCCGCACATCTACGCCGCTTTGAGTCCGGACATGCTCTTCTCCGCTCCACTCGTCGAATTCAGCCCCCACCACCACCACCCTCACCCTCGAGGCCTTCTATGGCAACAACTCGCACTCAACCCATCAACGTCGTCGCCTCAACTCATGTGGTTTATCGCCCTCACCGAGGCTACACAAAACGGTGATTTCGTAGCACACGCAAAAGGGCCCCTCCTCAACACTCACACCACTAGCGCTGCTGCGACAGGTTGGGACGACTACCCAATATCAACACTTGCTTGGTCGGCAGATGAACGCCCGCCCAAAATTTGGTACATAGCTTAACCTAACTTACCCCTCCCCAACACTTTTCAATAGCACGCTGGCGGTGTGAGACGCAAATGAATGAAATTGAAAACAATCCCCCCTTCCCCAGGAGGGGGAAAAAAAGAAAAGGGAGAACATCCAGAGTGGGGCGATTAAACGCTAATCTGAGCCGCATCCAGACCCAACGCATGCAAGAGCAGATTGACATTTCTGATCCTAATATCATTCCCACCATCCTCCTGCTGACCCTTACCTCCACTCCTCTTTGCCCACTCTTTGGCGGAGATGACATTTTCCAAGATCTTGTCCCTCAACTCCTGCACGAGCACTTGCTGCTGTTCCATGCTCGCGCCGATTGCCAGGGCAGCCATGAGATTCCACGAGGGCTCGTCCTCGAGATCGACGTTCCTGTACCTGCCTCCGACGGTCTGTGCGACCACCTGCTGACCCAACCCACTGCCCATGTAGTACGACACGCCAAACGGCAGCGTCATCGTGGTCCTCGTCGATGGGAACAGCGTCACCAGCTTACCCTGCGCCGTAAGCCGCGAGAAGAGCAGTGCAAAGATCTGCTTAAACTGTTCCAACTCCTCGGCAGGCACCTCGCCTTGCTGCTTGAGCGTCTCGGCGCGAGACAGGAAGATGGTCAGGAACGCCACACCGGGACGCGTCTGCGTGACGCGCACGGGGTCGTTGCGCTCGACGAACAGCGCCAGCATCCCGCTCACAATGCGCATGGGCGCCGTACTCGCCATCTGCATCATCGAAGGCACAATGGTGGTGGCAAACGTCTCGCTCTGCCTCTCAGCATCGCGTCGAGCCTCGATCTTGGTCGGATCGTCCGAAACATCGTCCAACAGCGGGCCATTGCGAACCACATCGAGCGACTCGAACGAAGCAACCACCATGGTCAGCGCGGTCAAAGTTTGCTCCGAGGAAAGGTGACGCAGCGCTCGCGGAAGCAGACGCTTGCCCTTGGCCGATGAGAGCAGCGACACGAACGGATGAGGATCCGAGATCTCCAGCGGCTCAAGCACACGCAGCTCGGTCCAGAGCTGCGAAGTCACCGCGACGACGTCGGTCTGATGCGCATCGAAAGCGTCCTTGGCGGCGCTGGCGGCTTCGTCGTTTGGGTCGACCGGGCCGGTTGGTTCAGCAGGCGCGTTACGTCGCAACTGCTCGAGCTGCAGGACGAGATCGTAGAGCTTCTCCAGGATGCGCAAGGTTTCGTGCTTGGTAAGCGGGTCGCGACGGAGTGCGCTGTTGCCACCGAGCGAAGCACCTTCGAGAGCCTGTCGAACGGCATCCCTGGCGTGGCCAGCGTCGGGCGTGGAGTCACCGCCCGTCTTGACCTTATCCGCCTTGGCCGCATCAGCTGAGATCTGGAGCATCTGCCTCGGGTTCTTGGTCGAACTTAAGCTGACCCTTCCGAGAGCACCCTCAAGCGCAGCGCCGGACGCCGACTTCTCCATCCTCTCCTTTCGCGACTGGACAATCCTCTCGACTTGCTGCTGCATTCTGAGCATGGCATTCTGCTGCTTGTTGAGCTTTTGCTGCTTGCCCTTGCCGCCCTGCTTCTTGTCAGCGGGGCCGCTAGCAGGGGCAGGCATGGGCGGCAGACCAGGTCGCCTAGGCCCGCCGCGGAGGGCAAAGTAGATGTGAGCATAGAAATCATCGGCGTACGGATCGGCGGTGATGAGCTGCGAAATCTGGATCCTGGTGATGAAATCCTTGTCGCTACCGGACATGAGGCCGTTGTACTTGGCCATAGCGTTGATCTTGTCCATCCTTCTTTTCCTCTTGGCCTCGATCCTCTCGAACTCGGCGATTTGAGTTTGTGCTTTCTCCATCATGAACCTGACGGCGTCCTGCTCGGCAGTGGTGGGCTTCTCGCCGCCGCGGTTAGCAGGATCGAGAAGGGCGGGGAAATTGTGGGCGACGGATTCGAGCGAGTCGAACTGCAAGGGAGGTGGAAGCGAGAGAATGGATTGTTGCACAAGAGGAGGCATGGCTTCGAGGAGCGCACGCATGCGCGCAAAGTGGGCGGCTTGAGCGGCCTGTTGTGCGGCTTGGATGGCAGCAGGGTCAGCGTTGGGCCCGAGTGGAGGAAAGTTGGACATGGGTGGAAGACCAGCAGGCATTGGAGGGGGTGGGAGGTTGCCAGAGTCGGATGGCATAGGACCAGGGCCAGCCATAGCGAGGGGCCGCATCGGCATCGGGGGTTGTTGGCCTTGAGGAGGCATGGGTGGAGCACCAGCGCCAGCACGCTGAGCGCGGAGTTGAGCTTCAACCTCTTCAACCGTCAAGGGCTTCCTGTCCATGGGTGGCTGCTGCTGCTGAGGCGGAGGCTGCTGCTTGCTACGCATAGCGAGCATCTCTGCTTCAACTTCTTCGAGGGTCTTGGGTTGTGCGCGAGGTGGCTGCTGTTGTTGTTGCTGCTGTTGCTGAGGTGGCTGCTGCTGAGCGCCGCGACCGGCACCAAAGCGAGGAACTGGGTCGACCAGAAAGTCGTCAAGACTCGCGGCGAACTTGTTGGAAGGGTCAAACCTGCTCCCATGCTGTGGCTGCTGCTGTTGGTGCTGCGGCTGTGGATATTGGTTGTAGTGTTGCTGAGGAGGAGGAGGAGCATGACCAAAGTCAAAGTCCTTTCCAACATCGCCAGCAAGATCACCGAAAGTGTCATCGTTGAGATCGTCACCGCTTTCGTCGAGCTTGTCGCCTAGACCGTCGTAGCCCTCCTGACCCCAGGTGTAGATCTCAACATCTTCCTGCGCACCAGCAGCAAGCGCCTTGATCTTTGCATCGAGCGACTCTTCATTGTCGAAAGTAGGGTCGAATGCGTTTTGGGAATAGTTGGTTCGAGCGTTTCCACCGCCGCCACGCCTGTCGCCGGGGAGCGAAGTGTCGAAGCCGAAGAACGACATTGTGGGGAACAACAAGCCCTGAGGAGGGCCAAGCTGGAAGTGAAGTGTAGTTTGGTGGTGCCTGTACGTGGGTGGTGTGAGGTGAGGTAAGGTGTGGTGTGTATGTTGTTTGATGAAGTGGTACAAGGCTGGCTTGTGTTGCGGCGATCAGAGGATGCAGAGGATGCGGGCCTTGGCGCTCCGACGCTGTCCAATCTGGTCAAGCCAAGTCACGTGCATGTGCATATCGCTTTGGCAGCAGAATTTGTGATCGGGGGGTCAGCCTCGACTGAACACAAGCTGTTACGGATCAGATCTGTTTTCAACCAACTACAGTTAATTTTGCAATGATGTTGTCAAACTCTAACAAATTGATTCCAAAATTTGGCTTGGCTTTGTGGAGGTGCTAAGCGCATAGCCGGTATTATTCATAATCGAGAGTGTTAGTTGCGAGAGTTGTTGCGCTTGGCCCGTTGATGCACGGTTGCTTATATTGATGCACAGCTGTGACGCAGATGCATTTCTCGCCGACACAACAACAGCGCAGCAGAGCACAGCACACTGAACCACTTTTAGGTGCACCCGGTTTAACCCCACGCTTACTCGCACGCAGCACACACGCACACACGCACTCACACACAACCACAACCACAACCACAACCACAACCACAACCACAACCACAACCACAATCACAATCACAATCACAATCACATAACCCTCCTGTACCGACTAGACTCTTACATTTCACGTTGCACTTTTCTTGAACGACTCGTTGCTCGTCACCATTCTTACTCCTTCGCCATCACGACTCTCCACGGCTCAGTCCTGCCTACTTGAGTCTCGCTTTGTCGCACTTGACACGGCTCGCTCTTTCGCTTCCTATAGCGTCGCAAGGCTGCACCTGCTGACAGGTTCGAGGTCACAAGTTGAGTCCGCAAGAGGTTACCACTTCGTCCTGGGTCTGTGTCCACAACGACCTTTCACAGCATCTACCGAGGGTGACGCTACCCTGTCGTGCCCAAAATGCCGCCCAAGTCTCTGGTCGGCACCTTGCGTGAGCGCTACCTCACCACAATCCGCTCTGTCCAACCTGCATCCCGATGGAAGGTGCTTGTGATCGACTCGTTTACAAAGGAGCTCCTCAACTCGGTGTTCAAGATGTACGACATTCTGCAGGAGAATGTAGCCCAAGTGGACAACATTGAGCTCCCGCGTGCACCCCAGTCAACGCTCGAAGCTTGCTACTTGCTCACTCCCACCAGCCAAAACGTTGACCGCATCATTCGCGACCTTGCTCCCGAAGGCGGCAAACCACCCACCTATGCTGCTGGCCACATCTTTTTTGTCGACAGCCTCTCGGATGCTCTCGTACACAAGCTCACCTCCTCCCCTGCAGAGCCAAAACTTCGACAGCTGATCGAGCTTTATACCAATTTCTGGGCAGTCGAATCGCAAGTGTTCTCGCTCAAGTCGCCGCAAAGCTTCATCAACCTCTTCCAACCCGTCGCAGGGCTCTACGCTCCCGATCCAATCGAGTCGATGCGTGCAATCGAGGAGGAGCTCCAATTCAGCACCCAAGCCATCCTCAACGTTTGCGTCACCCTCAACGAATTCCCCCTGATTCGATACTACAACCCCTCCCATCCTCCTCTCGGCCCTCTGCAACCACCAAAAGACGCTCTCAAGTCCCAGACGGCGGCAGCCAACATGTACGGCGGCAGCGCACGTATGGCACGATTACGCGGTAGCAACGACAGCCCCATCCCGCCCGTCGGTCCCGATGGCGCCTCGGCGGCCGAACACTTTACCAAGAAGCTGGCGTTTCGGGTGCAGGCGGCAATCGACCACTATGTCAAGGACAATCAGCCCAAGATCGAGACGAGCCGGCCTCGCAGTGTGCTCTTCATCACCGATCGGTCCATGGATACAGTGGCGCCATTTCTGCACGAATTCTCATACCAGGCCATGTGCAACGACCTGCTCGCCATCCAGGATGGCACGCGCTACCACTACACATTCTACACCTCTGACGGCCAACGCGAGGAGAAAGACGCCATCCTCTCCGACGAGGACAATGTCTGGGTGGGCATCCGACACCTCCACATTGCCGAGGCCATCGACAAACTCACCAAGGATTTCAAACAGCACGCGGGCGAACAGGGGGCGTTTGCCGACGCCAACTCGAGCCTCAACGATATGCGCGACATGCTAGCCAGTCTACCGCACATGCAGGAGATGAAGGAGAAGCTATCCCTCCATCTCACCATGGCACAGGACTGCATGAACCGATTCGAAAAGAGCAAGCTTGCTGCGCAGGCCATGGTGGAGCAAAATTGCGCTACTCGCCTCACCCCCGACGGCGCCAAACCCAAGACCTTGGTCGAGGAGATGGTTCCGCTGCTCGACGATCGATCCGTATCGAGTCTCGACAAGGTGCGCATCATTGCGCTGTACATCATGTACTGTGATGGCGTGCCAGATGAGGACCGCAAGCGTCTGTTCCAACACGCGCGGCTGGGACGCTACGAGATGGAGGCGGTGGACAATCTGGTGCATTTGGGCACGCAGGTGGTCAAGGATGCGAGCGGAGGTGGGTGGGATATGTTTTTTCGCAAAGGGAAGCGCAAGCAGCAGGCGGGCGAGGGCGAGTTTGAGCTGAGTCGTTACCAACCGTTGGTCAAGTTGATGGTAGAGGACCATTTTGCAGGCAAGTTGGAGCAGGCTACCTATCCGTATGTGCGCGATGCGCCGCCGGAGAGTGCCGGGGTGGGCGGGCTGTCGCTGCCCGTGCAGACTTCGGCGTTGGCACGTGTGGGGCTCGGTGGAGCGTCTGCCAGTTCCAACGCAGGCTCCGGGGCGAGTGCCGCAGGTCGGGCTCAGGCGGGGTCGCTGCGATCAGCTAAACCCACATGGCACCAGAAGGGTAGGGGAGGGTCCAACGTGGGGATGGAGCGATTGGAGAACCGCCAGCGGGTGCTTGTGTTTGTTGCAGGCGGGATGACGTATTCCGAGATGCGCAGCGCGTACCAAATCAGCGAGCGACTCGGTAAGGACGTGTACATTGGCTCATCGCATACGTTCACTCCGGAGAGCTTCATCGATGTGATGAAGAATTTCGGTAAAGCTGGAGCGAGAGAGGCTGCGCAGAGGGGGACCGCCTCGCATTCACATCCACATCCACATTCACATCCGCAGCAGCAGCCGCAGCAGCCGCCGCAAGTGCAGGGGACGGCGCCGATGCATCTGAGTAAACCCTGGAACGATCGCAGTGCGATCCGGAGTACCAGTTTGCAGCACGGCGCGTATGCGGTCGATCCAAATGCGAACGGCAACCATCGCTCCGGTTACGCCTCCTCTTCCGCCTCCTCCTCCATCACCACTGCTCCTTCACCAGTCGATCAGAGCACCTACGACCGACGCTTCCAATCTCACTCTCCCCAACATCCACCACCACCATCACACCAGGGGTTGCGGCCAACCACCATCCCATCACACATTTCAACCGAAGCCAACCACAACAACAACGCAGGCAACGGACGTAGCGCCAGTCCCAGCCCCAGCCAAGCTAGTCAAGCCAGCGAACGCAGCAAGGAGAAAAAGAGGCTAAAAAATCCGTTCAGCTTCAAAAAGTAGGATCGCCCAAACCCCACGATCACACGCTTAACGCCACTCTAAAGTTCTAATCGCCGTCGTCTCTTTTTAATGCATTATCAATGACACCCAATACACACACACACACACAGAGAGAGAGAGAGAGAGAGAGAGAGAGAGAGAGAGAGGAGTGGGGGGGGGGAGTTGATCTTGTTACTTACCAACCTCGGATGCCGAGGACGTGTCTTACGTCGGTTGCGAATCTGAGGCTGTCGAGGATGGGGAGGAGGTCTAAGAGGGCTTCGTCGTTTGGGTTGTTTGTCCAACCTTCGATGGGGATTCCGTTGGCTTGGTTGATGCGGTAGCTGGCGGGACTATTGTCGACGAGACAGACCTTGCTCAAATCCTTGTCGACGACTTGGAGGTCTTTGACGTAGCTGCCGCCTTTATACGTGCACGACTCCCTAAACAGCCGACCGGAAATGAGCCCACGACCTTGATCCAACCAGTCAATCACCGGATCGGCATACTCCTGCACCGAGGCGGTGAAGATCACCACGGTATACCACGATGACACTTTGCGCAGAAAGTAGTCCGTCCACGGACGTTTGTAGACGTGGTAGAGTACCGAGCGTCCATCCAGTACCACTTCGACCATGTGCGGACGGATGCGTCTCGGATTATCGTTCGCTCTTAACCCCAGCACTGCTCCGGCGGTCTCAAGCCCGAGAAAACCGGACGTCGTCGTACGGCCGCTCGACGACAATTGAGACGGCGACCGCGACGTGGAGTGAATCAGTGTCTCATCAAGATCCAACACCAGTATCTTGGGTGAGTGATGAATGACGTTACTCTGCACCCCCCGCGGAACCTTGGAGACGACCATGGCGCTCGGCGTGGTCTCAACACCCGCATTCCCTGCCCCTGCCCCTGCCCCTGCCCCTGCTCCTGTCCCGTTTCCAGCCGCAGCCGCCCGTCTTGCAGCCCTACCCTTGGCAATCCGACTTTGCCTCTCAGCCTCCATGACCGCCTCCTTCTCGGCCATCCCGGCATCGATCAACCCTCCATCCTTCAACATGGGATCCACCATCTGCGGATTCGGTAATAGCTTCGACGGCGTCCTGGTGCCCGAATCTACCGCTTTCCATTCCAACCCCAGCGATGCAGCCTGGTCTTCCGTCACAGGTTCGTCAAAGAACGAGTCGTTCTGGTCCGGTTTAGGTGTGCGCGGACGCGGCGCGGATGGTTGCTTCACAGAACCCTCGCGTTTTAGGTCTGGCATGGCAACGAAGCGAAGAGATAAAGGACGAGATGGAAGAGGAGCGGGTTCATCCAATTTACCGTTCTTCTCCAAGATAGGCACTGGAGCACCATCATAGACTGCATCGACCGCTTCTTCGATTCGAATGGCTCGTCGACGGCGGAGGTAGCGCACACAATTGACCGGACACAGGAACATCATCAGGAGGAGATCTCGGAGCGCCAAAATCGCTCGACGGATGGCGCGCTTAGTGGAAGAGCGCCTAGGTCTTAATGCAGCAGTGTTGGCCAGGGATGTATCTTGGACGTCGAAACTCCGAGAGGCGAGCCATTGTCGAGGCTCTTCGGTCTCCAATGCACGTGCCGACGCCTTTGCTGAAGAGCGAGCAGATCGGCGTCTTCTAGCTTTGGTAGGTGTGAGGCTGCGGTCAATACCGGCTTCGTCCGAGTCTGTGGTGCCGGATGAAGAGTTGGAGGTAAATGCAAGGGTTTCGACGGGCGCGATTCTGGTTTTTCTCCGTCGCACGGATCCAGGTTGGGAAGCCGAAGGTGTAGTTGATGCCGAGGTGGAGCCGTCGTCGTCGTCTTGTTGAGGCCCATCACCAGTTGCGAGAGTAGCAGCCTCAGTATCGACTGGGGCAGCGGATGCCGTGCTGAGAATCGTCGATGTTGTCTTTGTCGGCGTAACGGAAGTGGCAGCTTCTGGATCTACGACGATCGAGGCAGGGTTCTCTTGAGCCACTGCTTCGATTGCCTCAGGCTCGCCCTTGGCTGCTTCAAGAAGAGTTTCGGAATCGACCAATTTCTCGTCGTTCTGATCTTGAGTGGGGCCCAAGCCGCGTGCGTGCTCTGTTGCGTCACCCGTGATGGTGGTGTCCGCAACGCTGGGAGACGTGAGAAGAGTTGCAGCCTCATGCGAGAGCGAAGAATCCTCGTCCCAGCTGCTGTCGGCACTGCTTTGCGAGATGGTCCTTTGCCTTGAGATTTCAACTTGTGAAATTTCAGCGTCTTCGGCAGCAAAGTCGCCACCGTCGAATTCGACGATGTCCTCGCGTTCCTTGTCGGTCATGAGCTCTAGGTCATGTTGTCGATGCGTGCTCGGTTCTGCTCTAGTCCGGGCGGCAAGTTGCTGTTCCTGAGAAGAAGCAGATGGGAGGATCGAAGACGCAGCCTGATTGAAAAGGGATTGGCACCTTGACCTAAGCTTTGTGGTTGGCGAGTCTGACTCGTCGGTGCTGGTGGAAGCACCATTGCGCGGACGATGGCGTGAGGAAGAGTGACCCGAGGAAGCTGTGCGCCTAGGTTTGCTCCATTGGGGTGCTGTTGAAGGAAGGAATAGATCGTCGAGACTGAGGACTCGCTTTGCGTGACGGGATGAAGAATCTTCAGAGTCGCTGTCCTTGCGAGACTCTAGTCGCGAGTCAGGATGGATAGCATCGTCGATCCAACCGGTCAATGCCCAGAGGCCATTCCACCTCGATGTTGTGCGCGAGTCAGAGCGAGCGTCGTCAGTATCGAGCGCATTCGAATGGAAACCAGCTGGCGTGCTTCCAGTGCGGCGGAGAGAGTTGTTGTATATCGAGCGAGAGGGGTCATCGTTTTCTTGCGACCATCTGCGAGGCGAATTGGGATGGGAGGATGTTGAGCGGGATGTGGTGGAGGCTCTTCGGCTAGTTGGCAGGGAAGAGTGGGAGCTTGAGTGCTTGGTAGAGGAGGTGGGTGTGGATGGCGGTCGATCCGATGCTGGTGCAAAAGATCGGGTGAGTACCGAGTCGAGGTAAGTTAACGAATTCATGATGGCGGCGTGGTGGCGTTGCAATGACCTTAATGGTCAGGTGATGATTTGCGGTCAGACGAGGTGCCACTGTGTCCAACGAACTGTCGCTATCCTTCCGATGGCGGAAAGGAATATGTGATCACCGCCTCATGACCGACGCGGGCGTCGAAAGTTGGGCAGAGTCCAAGCGTGTATGCTGCTCAGAGGCAATGTCAATAGCCTCTGCGTGAACGAATGAATTCAGTCTCCGAACCGATGCCCTGTGCTGGTGAAGCCTGCTTGGTCGCATTCACCGAACCTAGCTCATCTTTGTCGCCGTTGTAGAAGGATGCGGAGATGGTATCGAAGGCGCAGTAGACGACCAAAATAGGAGAGGAACGAGGTAAAGTTGAGTCAAGCGTCACCAGCCAAACGCAAGCTCAGGTCGGCAATAATACTTAATAATAGCTGTGAAATGCAATGTTGAGCAGCATTTCAATCTCGCCGCTCCAATCGGTTGCCGCTTCCCCAGCGCTCAACCCACTCAATCAATACTTTTACTCTGTAGTTACCCTCACCTATTTTCCTTTCTTTCTTTATTTTTTACAGTATTGCGCTGGGGTTGGGTCAACCGCGTTGCAGCTCAGCTTTCCGCGGCTAAAGTCCAAAGAGTCGAAATACTGCGCTGTGCTGCTGTACTGTCCAGAGGAGAAAAAAAAAAAAAAAAGAAAGTTGGCATAATTGTTGAAGGCCGAGAGCGCGACGTTGGGGGCCCGGAATGGATGACTGAACCCAACATCTTGAACTGTGTGACTGTGTGGTGGCACTGGAGCAGGCAGCATCGCGCCCTTACTCCACATGATTTGTAATTCCTCCCTGCATGTCAAGGTGTTAGTCCATCAATGTGAATCCGCTCGAATTTCAGAAAAATGATATCAAGGATGAGCTGTGCGTGCACGAAGCACCCTTTGGGCCGAAACCCGAAAGAAGCTAAGCTACCTCGCTTTCTGATTGCATCGGAATGGAAAAACTGTTCTGTTCTGTCCAGACAACCACAACCCTTTTCATCACGAATCCAACCCACAAACTACACTCGTCAGGGCAATAAGAGTCGAACTAGGCTGCAAAGCATACGGAGATGCTCCAACCAGCCGCAATCACTGCCCTGCTCACGCAGCTGATCAATCAAAACGATGGCAGCGACAGCCAATCGTTCTCGTCCCGTCCGCACACGGCTCTTTTGACGCTGCTAGACTCGTCCGAGCTCTACGCCGTCGCTACCCGTCTCGTCGACTCGCCCCCTCCCAAATCTGCCATAGCATCCATTCTTGCTAGCACTGCGGCGGCGGCTGGAACCGCACCACCACCCACTACAAACGGTCGACCACCACCTTTGACCCTCGATGAACGTGCGCAGTGTCTTTCTGCCATTGCAGTGACTGCTTGGCGTCAGGCAACCGAAACCTACACCGGCGGGAAGCCAAGCGAATTTCTCCAACCAGGCACGAGTATCGTTCTTCCTGGCTCGTCGGTGCATGTGGCCAAGCATACGGTGACGCCAGCGACGAGCTCGGGCGCCAGTAAAGGGACAGCCCGCGAGCTTGTCCCGCTTCTGCTCGAAAGCGATCTAGGAAGCATCTTGGTCATGCCTATTGTGCCATCTAGTCCCAGACGTAGTCAAAGTTCGAGTGAACTCGCCAACATGGACGAGTCCGCCGAGGATCTAGGTGGATTTGGCCACAATCCAACGCCGTTCATGCTTCTCACGCTCAACGCTTCCGCTAATGCACCACCTTCTGCTGCCCTGCCAAGGAGTCCGAGCATGTCGGTACAGGGAGCAAGTGGCGCTCTTGCGTCGTCCACGGCGACGTTGTCCGCAGCGAATCCGACTCGTTCACGTTTGAGGTCAGGCGGCACCACGCCCACTTCCACCAGGTCCGCAGACAACATTACCACCCCTTCCCGCTCGCCCGTATCGGAGCAGTTTCCAACCACGCCCAGTGCGCCACATTCATCTTCCCCACTTCCGTCTGGCGGCGAGAATGACACGGGTCCGTATCAGAATGGCGCCGGCATGGAGGCGAGTTTGGCCTCAAACGAGTGGGAGTCGAAGCTGTGGACGGGTTTGTATGCACAGGCAAAGGCGCTGGCTAGAATCTTGGCTCCGAGCTTGAGCAAGTGCGGAGTAAGGCAGCGTCATGACGTGGATGATGATTCTGTGCGGCGATCAGGAAGGCAGAGTAGGGTGACAACGGATGATGAAGCCGAGTCGTGATGGTCCATTCAACATGCTCACACAGAAAGTCATAACCTCGTGATGGTTTGACAATGATACCCCTTTTTTCCCGTGCCAAGTTGCTGTCTATAATCTTGCGCTTGTCTTTGTGATCGTGACACCGATATGCTGCATAGTGTTGGTGGGGGTCCTCAGGGATGAGCGATGATGCTGAGAGGGCTTTGGTAGCATTGATTTTCAGGCGTTCGAGGGCAAAATTCGAGCGTGATGGATCCGAACGGATCGGCCGGACCGGTTTTTCTTGTCCACGCGTTTTCGCAGCCGAAACTGTGGAACTCGACCATCTTTCCTCCCCACACCGGGGCCCTTCTCTTGTGACCGCGGCTGTTGCCTCTGCACCATCACTATCCATTCTCGACCCGGAATAACATCGTGATCATGACATCAAAGGTTCCGACTCTGCTTATTGTTATGGGCACTTCTGGCAGTGGCAAGTCTACTGTCGGTGCAGCGCTGTCGTCTGCGCTTTCGTGTCCGTTTATCGATGGGGATGATTTGCATCCTGCGTCGAATGTGGCCAAGATGTCGGCGGGACATCCGTTGAATGATGACGATCGAGAGCCTTGGTTGAAGACAATTCGAAAGACCGGGTTGGATTTGGCTCTCAAGCAACGCGTGCCTTGCTCGTTGGCGAAACAAGGAGGTGAGGACAAGAAGCAGCAGCAATTGGCTGAAGTGTACGAGACGTCAACGCAGACTTCAACCAACATGGATACTGCAGCCCAAGCGCAACAAACCGCGCGCGCAGACGAATCCGAGGTGGAAACATCCAAGAACCACATCGCCATCATCGCATGCAGCTCGCTAAAACTCATCTACCGTCGACTGCTACGAGGCACGATTACAAACTTGGCAGATCCAGCCACAACCCAACCCGAATCCCAATCCCCAACCCCAACCGACCTGAAAGTCATCCACATCTACCTCGACCTCTCCAAAGAATTACTCGAATACAGGATGACCAATCGAAAAGGCCACTTTATGAAACTAGACATGCTCTACAGCCAACTCGCAACACTACAAATCCCACACGAAGCTCAAGAACCCGGCATCATCTCGGTTAAAGTCGAACCGAACATGTCAACCAAAGCCATCATCAACTCGATCATTCACAAGCTTAAAACTCACCATGTCATCTAACCTCATTGTAACACAGTCATAACACCGTCCAACGATCTTTGGTGTGTGATTGAGGTTGAGTGGAATCATGGCAACTGCTACAAAAGTTAGGACGAGGCTTGTTTGGTGGCATCCTTCTTGAACTGCTGAACGAGAGCCTCGACACGTTGCTCCTTCTTCCTCCTCTCGGCATTGAGCAGCTCGAGGATCTTACCCTGATTGGCACTAGGCATACCCTTGGTCTTGACCATAAAGCGAGGGAAGTTGTTCGACTGATCCTCAGGCTTCAGCTTAATCCCCTCACCACTGAGCGGATCCAACTGATGGAACATACCAGCATTCTTGTTGGCGATCTCGCTCTCGTACTGCTCGGCACTCTTTCTACCCCTCCACCTGCTAGTCCTTGTCATCTTGAGATACACCCTGGACTGCTCGTAAGCCAACTCGGAATTCAACAGATGCTGCTTCTGGAACCCGGGACTCACTTCGGGGAACAAAAATGGCTCCAACAATCCGACCTCCACCTTCTTGTACGTTTTGCCACGACCGGAAATCTTCATGCCCGTACGCATATGGCGCGTGACGGGCGAACGGTAGATCGAACTGCGTGCCCATGTAGTCTTGAGCCCATAGATCGAAAGCAGATACGAGCGCAGCGCATGTTTGTGCATCGAGAGCGGAACGCGGAACGTCGCCTTGAACGAATCGTACTCCTGTCCCGGCGGTGTAAAGTTTTTCACCAGCTTGACAATCGTGTTGGGCAGGAAAGTGAGTTCGCCAGCCCTTTCGGGCTCAGCGTACCAACGCGGCGTGCTATGCGAGAGAATCATGCTATCGTCCGAATCGTCAAGATACACTTGCGAGCGATCACGAAGCTTCCATGCGGATTGTTCTTCGGCAGCCCGCTGCTCAGGGCTAAGTTGTTGCCAGGCAGCCCAAGCATTCTCCTCTTCAGCTTTTTGAAGTGCACGGAAGGCGGCTACGCCCTCATCGCCACGCGCGCCGAGCTTGTCGGGCAGATGAGAGGATTCGCCCTCAGCACGCGGGTAGCCGGACGAGTAGCCGTGTCTCCAGCCGAGCTTTCGGATACATTCGTAACGGAGGCGAAGCATTGCATCGGAGCGCTCGGATTTTGACAGGGCGTTCCAAACAGGTCTGAGCACGTAATCGACTTGCTCTTGGTAGTCCATTTTGTCCCATAATTCGCGTGGAAGCAAGGGGACCTGCGCCTCGGCCTCGTTGAGCTGCGCAGCAGCCTTGTGAGTATCGTGATAGGCACGTCTTGGTTGATCGAGCCACTGCTGAACATCGGTGATGTTTGAATCAGCGCCAAGGAAACTGCGAAGCTGTTCCACACTGGGTACCCAGCGGCGTGCACGCGCGGAACGGAAGGAGGAGTTTGCGAGAACGAGAGCAGGTTTGAGCCATCGTCGGAAGAATTCTTCGCGTTTGAGCGCAGAGGAAATCTCAGCGGCTTTGGGTGATGACGACTCGAAGTAGCCGAATTTGATGAGAAGCCTGACTTTGTCTGGCTGGGAGATGTACTCTTTGCCCCTTTTGATGGGATTGCGGGCCTTGGAGGTGGGTGGGTGAGTGGGGATAGACTCGTGAGTAGGGTCAGCAGAAGGAACTGCAGCAGGAGCAGCGGCAGGAGTAGCAGCAGCAGCAGCAGCAGCAGCAGTGGTAGCGGTAGAAGCAGAGACGATGTCGTTGCGGGAAATGGAGGACACACTCAAGCTTCGACTCGGCTGAGCAGGAGAGTTGGAGATGGTGAGTGCGGAAGCAAGACGTGCGACCCGAGAGACGGCAGCTGCATTGCGAAGGGTAGTGCGTGCAAGCAGAGCTTGGGATGTAGGTGCGCTGATCATGTTGGCGGTCGATGAGGTCGATAGCCAAGCAAGGTCAGCTCTAGTTGATGGAAGGCTAGAGATGGTGGATGACGGACGAGATCAAAGCTGAGATGTGAGCGCTGCAGCTGCTAAAAGAGAGAGAGAGAGAGAGAGCAACGTTTTTCGACCTTTTCTTCCGATTTTGCTGCTCTCAGCTGCTCTGCCCAACATTCAGATCACCGATTTGGCTCAAATACTTCCTCACGTGCCGCTGCTCATTTTTTTCTTTTCCCCTTTTTTTTCCCCTTTTTTTTTTCCCCTTTTTTTTTTTTTTTTTTTCTTTTCGCGCGAGTCACATGGTCCAATTGATGACTTGTTAAGTTGTGTGATTTCACCAACAGGACAGCTGTGTGCTCTTCTTCTTTAGCTGTTTTACTGTGGCACTGCATCATTGTCATGGAAACAGGAATGGCTCTAATAAGTGGGTGAAGTCAAAGGCAGTTACAGTACGGCCAACATTCACACATTCACTCACTGTGCTATGCTGTGTGTACTGTGCAGTGGCCCGGTTAAAGAGTTAAACTTGCGGCGACTGCAACTCGTCTTGCCCGCGCCTAAAAGAAAACGAAAAAGAAAAAGAAAAAGAAATAAGTTTAAAAAAATAAAATAAATAATGAAAGGATTCAGAGAATCCGAAATTCACAAATGGCCTCTCGATTAGGCTGAAATGTGGGATCTCTCGCATTCGCATTCGTAATTTGCATTATATTGTTACTACTCTGTAACTGCACTTGCCACTTGCACTACTCTACTTACTAGAGCATTTTCGGAATCGAGTCGTGCAACACGTTTGGGTAATTTAAACTCAGCTACATGCAGGTTTATGCGGGATTATGCCGGTGAATGCAGGCATGCATATGCGAGTTGTGTTAACCAGCTTGCCTTCCTCGAGCCGTGCAAACCGTCCTCTTTTTGTAACCAAGCCAGGATAGACAACTATTCAAACTCAGCTTGTCTACAGACGATCGTTTTGATTACAAATGCTGAGTGTGTGAAAGTAATGTCTACGTTGAGCAAGCAGAGTGTGGTATGGTGTCAGAAGCGTCTGACGAGGAGGTACTACCATCGTATGAACGTCAACCCCACACTCTCGGCGTGTTCCAGCAACCTTTTTGACCATACAGCCGGCGGTCCGAAAGCTTCCGGAGGCTTCCAACACGATCATGCAGGTCAACGACACCAGCGACACATTCTTCGGGGACGTGGTTCAGACCGCACTAATCATCTCGGCATTGCAGCGCAGGGAAAGCACAAACCTGAAACCTGCGTCCTTTGCATCCATAGAGAAGCTAGTCGGTAATCGTCACTTCAGAGCTGATACTGGGTTCACGTTCCTGCAGTTCCAAGCAATACACAATGCTTTAAACCTTCCAGATCCAATTAGAACGCAAGATCAAGATGTCATTGACAGCAAGACGGCTCTGTTTATGGTGTGTGCGTGGCTGCGTGGTCGCTCATTGAGGTCTCTAGAAGGTCAGTATGGATGGTCGTACTCGCGCACAAGCAGGATTGTGAGAACTTCGATCGACTTGATCTACCGGAAGTGGGGTCATCTCCTTGACGTTCAAAGCAATCGACACCGTCTTGTTGATACGAGGAAGCTAGAGCACTACGCGGCAGCGTTCGAGAGGAACTTCGGTCTTCCAAAGATCTGGGGTGCTATTGACGGTACCGTCCGACCAATAGCAATGCCAATGGTTCAGCAAGAGCGTGTGTACAACGGCCACAAGCGTACACATGCTCTTAAGTATCAGTTCATATCACTCCCGGACGGCCTTGTCTTCTGTTCTCGCCCCTTCGAAGGCAGGAGGCACGACGCTTACATCGTCAAGGCTACAGGTCTGCCGCAGTGGGCTAAGGATCACGCCAAGTCATCAAGCGGCGAGCAGCTCTATCTGTATGGAGACCCGGCTTATGCTATATCGCCTGCTATCCTCACCAAGTATCGCGGTAACATCGTCTCATCAATCGAACACTCCTTCAACACGATCATGAATCGCTTCCGTGTGCAAGTTGAGTGGGCAATCGGTCTCATTCCTGGTCAGTGGCCGAGGTTCAGTGTCAAGCGCAGACAGATGTCAGGAGCTTCAGCCATTGGGCTGGACTGGCTTGTAGGTGTACTATTGTACAATGCAAAGACGTGCTTGGTCGGTAACCAGATAAGCAAGCGAAGAAGATGTAACCCGCCGTCGTTAGAAGAATACTTCACAAGCTCTCGGGTATACAGGACGTGGATAGCGCCAAACCCTTCTCAGCCACAGTCAGGAGTAAACAAAGCCTATCTTATCGACATGGATGATGAAGAGGTCATTGAAGAGGATGAAGTAGACGGTGATCTTTGATTCGCTAAGCTATGTACATACTTCACTTCGAGATACAAGAGGAATGGAATGATTACTGAACAGATCCATAGTTGCCGTGTCGTCGCTTGTACTCCTCATCAAAGAGTCTGTGCTTCTCGGTTGATCTTGAGAGAGAGGTGAGTGCAGCATGTGCTGCATTGTACGGACGTTTACGGCCTTGTAAGAACGGCGATTCCTCCAAGCCACCGTTTGCTTCCGAATCCGAGGTTGAGTGCTGCGATGGTGACTGCGAAGGCGAGACATGAGGATGGACTCGCTGTCGACGAGTCTGCATTGAGCGAGAGGCTGGGTTATCTCTAAACGAACTCACCATTTGAGCGAGCTCCTCGCGGTTGTTCTCGGCAGCATTGCGATCCTCTCTCGATACGTTGTTCCGACCCTGAGAAGGTGCTCGTAGGATACCCTCACTCTCAATGTATTCATCCAGTAGTTCTTCTTGCTCGCTTGTGAACTCAATTATACCCGTTGCCCGAGTGTTGATAGATACACGCTTGCGACGAGCATCGATGAGGGCCTCAAACTTCTTCTTGATCGCCCGAGAAGTTCGGTCTGGAAGACCTCGCAGCCTGGCAGCTTGATTGAAATCTTCAGTTGCTCGTATCCATGCTTCCTTGCGATCCTGATTGGAGAAGCCAAGGTTCGGGTTGTTTGCAAGCACAGCCGTCAGAACAAGCTGCACAGAGGTTGCGTCCCAGTGCGGCGAACCATTCCCTTCAGACTGTCGAGATTGAGATCAAGCAGCAATTGAATTGTTTGAAGGTGTTAATTGAGTAGCTTGTGACGACTGTACATGAAGATCTTGTGCTTGCGAGGTGACTACTGAACGAACAGGAGTGGCCGGTGCCGAAGACCGAAGATCTTGTTGAGATTCATCATCGTCGGCGACGGAATCAAACCCTTCTGAATACCTCAGCAAATGCGTGGCAAACTCGGAGGGTATGCCATTGAACATCAACACGCTGGATTGGCTGTGCTGGCTGCTGTTCATCGTGAGATCTGCCGACGATGGTCGTACAAGCCGGTTTCGGCAAGGTAACGGTCCGGGAGTGTGGAGAAATAAGATCTCGGAGCCCGTGTAACCCAAACTTTAACGGCAATGAACGGAGTGTGCCTGATCGTGAGCTCAAGTACTACCACCATCTCGATTCCTGTTCATCGGCAAATATCACACCCGATCTGCCGAAAACGGCTTACAAATCATTTATACACGCGTCACGTGCTTATAATTTTGAAAATTGGACCGAGCGGATCGCGAGCTGAGTTAAAAGCTCAGTCGGATTGTCTCACCCTCTTCCGACACAACCACCACCACCACCATCTCACACGACTTGTATTCAAGCTCAGACAAGTTGGGCTACACGCTTCTACGACCACCGAAAACACTCTACTTTGGCAACTCGCACTCGCACTCGCACTCGCACCTGCACCTGCACCTGCACCTCAGCCTGTTCTGTGTGTGCCACTTTTGAGCTTGGTAGGCCAAACAGCATTTTCGGTTGTCTCAGTGAACGCCGCCGCCTCCCGCCGCCTCCGCTCTCGCCTTGGGTTCGCCTCGCACACACACACACACATACACACATACACTTGCTCACACGCACGCACGCACGCACGCACTAGTGACGGCTGCTACCTTTAACGCAGCCTAAAACCCCCGCATTGCTCCTTCGCAGCGACACTCCATAACCCCTAATCCTCCTCCGCCGCCGCCGCCGCTGCTGCTGCTGCTACTGCCACTGCTGCCTCCTTACTCGTCAAATAGATCCGCCCCATCCCTTACTCAGCGTCAACATCATCGCCGCCAGCTTCCATCGTTGCATCTTGTTTCCCACCTATTCTATCTTGTCTGCTCCTGTACCATCGCTGTGGTTCCGACTGGCCCATCTCGACGCATTGCCTTGACCCGCACACCACCCAGATCCCTGGCCGCCCATCCTTCGTCCTTGGTCACATCTTTCTGCCTCTTGATTCAATGGACTCGACGCCCACCTAACGCTCAATTTGCACAACCGTCCGCAAGCTTCTCTCTCCATCCAAAGGCGTTCCCACAGATACCCCCGCCTTTGGACGCACATCATCTCGCACGCAGTTTGATGCTCCCCTTGCTTGCTCGCTTGCTCTACACCTTTCATGCCAACCTAGCCCGCACACACCATCGACTCTGAACCAGATATGGGTGCCATCTGTTGCAAACCTGAGGTCATCGACTTTGACGGGCCCGTCGACCTGTACCACTTTTACCTGCTCCGTGCTGTCGGCAAGGGTGCCTTTGGCAAAGTTCGTGTCGTCCAGCACAAGCAGACGAAAGACCTCTATGCGCTCAAATATATCAACAAGGCCAAATGCATCAAGATGCGCGCCGTCTCCAACATTATCCAGGAACGGCGTCTACTCGAGGAGATCGACTCACCCTTTGTCTGCAACCTGCGCTACGCATTTCAGGACGACGAAAACATGTTTATGGTGCTCGATCTCATGCTCGGCGGCGATTTGAGGTTCCATCTCGACCGCACAGGCAACATGTCCGAGCAAGTCGTGCGTTTCTACGTCGCCGAACTTGCATTAGGGCTCGACTACTTGCATCGGCTGCAGATTGTCCATCGCGATCTGAAACCAGACAACGTTTTACTCGACGAAAAGGGACACGCGCATCTGACCGACTTCAACATTGCACTCCACTTTTCACCGCGCAGGCCGCTGACGAGCATCGCAGGCAGCATGGCATATATGGCGCCCGAGGTGCTCACCAAGCGAGGCTACCTGTCATCGGTGGACTGGTGGAGTTTGGGAGTGGTCGCTTACGAGTTGTTGTTTGGACGACGGCCGTTCCGAGGTAAAACGAATTCGGCGCTGACGCATTCCATCCTGAACGACCGATGTGCGTTTCCGGAAAACGTCGAGAACATTGTGTCGCGCGAGACGGTTTCGTGCATCAAGAGCCTGCTGGAGCGCGATCCACGCAAAAGGCTAGGGTGTCGAAGCGGGATTGACGAGTTCAAAGCGCATCCGTGGTTTGCTGGCATGGACTGGGAGGCGATGGAAGCCAAGCGAGTTGCACCGCCGTTTGAACCGGACAGTAAAAAGGCCAACTTTGACGCGACGCACGAACTCGAAGAGCTTTTACTCGAGGATAATCCGCTCAAGGCGAAAAAGAGGAACGGCAATGCCGACTGGGACTCACTGCCACCGGAATGGCGTCAGATGGAAGAACATTTCCTTGCGTTTGACCATCTTAAGCAGAGGCGAAAGAGTTACTTTAAAGGTTCCAATGTCGGTGGACAAAGTGCAGCTCAAGAACAGCAACCGCTTTCGGAAACTGCCGCAAATCCTCCTTTGCCTCCACCAACATCGAACAATAACAACAACAACAACAACAACGACGAAAAGGTGCAAGCGAATTCAGCCTCCTACGTCGCAGATTCAAACGGTAACGCTATCGAGTTGGATGAAAAACATCCCCCCCCACCACCACCACCACAACAACAACAACAACAGTTGTTGGAGGGTAGCTCAACGCGGATTTAGCCGTCCCTCTCTCCCCTGCATTGCATTTTGGTTTTGGTTTTGTTTTTATTCTGTCTTTAAGTTATGGTTTTTACGTCGTCGTCGTCGTCGTCGTCAATGTTGTTGTTTGTCGATTGTTTATAACCCACCGACCACCATTATTGCTGCATACATTCGTTTTTTTAGGCGGTTGCCGATCCGGGTGGGTTGGGGGGTTTAGGGTTGAAATGCATTCATTCATTCATTCATTCATTTATAATATTTGTGGGGGGGGGGTATGTACATAAATCCACCTCGCGATCCAGTTTAAGGAGAGGAGGCGTTTTTGATGGCGTCTAGTCGAATCTTGACGGCCATAGCGTGAGCCTGAAGACCCTCACAATTTGCGAGATCGATGACGTTTTGACCAAAACCTTGAAGGCCCATTTTGGTGAGCGATTGTGAGGTGATGGATTTTTGAAAAGTGGAGAGGTTGACGCCGGAATACGATTTGGCGTAAGCAGCGGTGGGGAGTGAATGGTTGGTACCTGACATGTAGTCACCGCACGATTCGGGCGACCATGCACCGACGAAGATGCTACCAGCATTTGTGACCATATTCACCAGTTCGTCCGGGTCGTTGGTTTGCAGGATCAAGTGCTCGGGCGCATAGGCGTTGGACCAGTCAATAGCGGTGCGCCGGTCGGGCACGATGATCGTGACAGATTTATCGATCGCTTGCCGAACCACTTGAACACGTGGCAGCGCGCGCGCTTGACGATCAACTTCATCTTCAATCGCCTTAAGCTGCGCAGCATCGAGCGCGATGCCAACAAGAACCACTTGCGAATCCGGTCCATGTTCGGCCTGCGACAAAAGATCACTCGCAACAAACGCAGGATTCGCTTCCCCATCCGCTACGACCAGCACCTCCGATGGCCCAGCCGGCATATCGATCGACACAATCGCATCCGTCTCGTTCTGAACCAACATCTTGGCTGCCGTCACAAACTGGTTGCCCGGCCCGACGATCTTGTCCACCTTAGGACACGTCTCAGTACCGTACGCCATCGCCGCCACCGCCTGCGCTCCACCAGCACACAGGATAGCCGAAGCATTCACCTTGGATGCACAGTACAGCACTTCGGGCGAGATGCTCCCATCAGCCCTTGGCGGTGTGGCGATGACCACGGTGGGACAGCGAGCGACCTGTGCGGGGACACCCAGCATGAGCGCAGTGGAAGGCAACACTGCCGATCCACCCGGAACGTACAGACCGACACTCTCGATGGGACGTGCGAATCGACGACAAACCACACCAGGCATCGTCTCGACTTCAAGCACTCCATCCTCGGCACCCTCAATCGCCTCGACAGTCCCAGGCGCACCAGTAAGCCCCGCCTTCCTGTTACCATACGTCGTCTTCTGCGCTTCGTGGAATTTCCAGATATTGCTGTACGCAATGTCGATGGCCACCTTGACCTCGGGCTTGATCTTGGCCATGACCTCATCATCGACAAACGGAGGCAGTTTGACTGGGGTTGTCAACTTGGCACGGTCGAATTTTTCGGTAAGTTCGAGCAGAGCAGCATCGCCACGCTCTTTGACGGAGCGAAGGATGGGTCGGCAGATCTCCATCACCTGCTCGGTGCGCAAAGCAGGACGCTTGAGGAGTTCCTTACGCTGAGTGGCTGACAGATCCTCATAGCGGTACGACTGGATCTTGATGGGTGCCGATGCATCCTTGACAGGAGCCGCAGTAGGCGCTGGGGTGGCTTTGGTTTCAGCCGCCTTCTGCTGAGCCGCAAACGCAGGCTTGGCATCACCCTTTCGACGAGAAACCTTCTTGGACTTGGCATCCAAACTCGCCTCGATCTCCTCGAGACCGATTCCGGCACCGACACACTTGGTGAGCGCAAAGTAGATCAGGTCGGCAGCTTCGAAAGCGACGTGCTTCTTGTCGTCCAGCTTGGCGTCAGCGAGCTCGGCAGCTTCCTCGCGCAACTTGGCGCCGAGAAGCGAGGCATCGTTGAACAGACGAGCGGTGTAGCTTCCGGCAGGAGCCGACAGCTTGCGCTCCTTGAGCGTTGCTTCGAGTCGAGCAAGACCGGTGGCGGAAGAGAAGCATCCTTGCCTGTTTTCGAGATGGCAAAAGCCGGAAGCAGAAGTGCCACGAGATTGACGCACGGCAAACTGGATGGCGTCTGAATCGCAATCTTGACGGATGGAGACGACCTGTTGAGTAGCGCCGGAAGATTCGCCCTTGTGCCAAAGACCACGATTGCGCGATTGGTAGTGGGCGGAACCGGTGACGATGGATTTGCGAATGGACAAGGGAGAAGAGTAGACGAGGCCTAGCGAGGTGGAACAGGCGGAAGAGACGACGGTGGTAGCAAAGAGGCCGTCGGTGCGGTCAGAGGTGAGGGGAGCGAGGAAAGCGTCGACCACATCAAGCTTGCCTTGCTGCTGTTGGCCTTCGTCAGCAACGGAGAGGACGGAGGATGGAGCGATGAGGGTGGCAGTGAGCTTGACGACCGACTTGACATCGTCGACCGAGGGAACACCGGAGGTAGCAAGCACGAAGAGCGACTTGCCGGAAGTCTTGGTCTTGAGAGCCTCGGCGGTGGTCTGAATGAGCTGCGTAGAGGAGGAGATGGTGAAAGCGGTAGGGAGAGTGATGACGGTACCAGCTACGGTGTTGAGAAGCTCTGGAACGGGAGCGGCACCCGAGGCGGAAAGGTAGATGAATCTGGTGGAAGCGACAGCTGCATCGAATTGCTGGATGAGCTGGGTGTCGGCAGTAACGATGGCCTCTGCACCAGCATCGAGGAGATCAGCTGCAGCTTCGTAGCTGAGTGATGGTCCGGCGAGAACGAGGTATGCAACGTGGGCAGGAAGCGACGAGACGAGGTCCTGGGGTACGAGAACGGGAGCGATACGGGCGATGGCGCTGAGCAAGGCGGTGTCGTTTGCGCCTGCCGCATCCAAGAGCGGAAGCAATGGGGTGGTGAGCTGCTGCATCGCGACGTATGCAGATTGAAAGGGGAAAAGATGGATGAAGGGAGGGAAGGAAAGTACAATCTAATCGACGTGCAATTCAAAGTAAAGTGCGCCTCTGTGAGTCTTGTTGAGTCGTTTTGGCTGGCGTGCTTTCTTGTGCTTTCTTGCTTTCTTGCTTGGTTGATTGCTTGGTTGATTGCTTGGTTGTGTGGTGCTGTGGGATTAGATAAAACTGAAAGATCATCTCACGGCTATCAATCCAATTCACTCACCAACCAAGAAAGCACACACAATCCAGTCACGATGCCACGCACTTTTGCAAGAGGTGACTCTTCCAATTTCTTCTCAGAAACGGGAAAAAAAACAAAAAAAAAGGTTATTCTCATCCACCTGAAATGACGGTCTAACATCTTGAACTCAAACAAATGACTCGGAAAGCTGCTCTCAACGACGATGATAAGCTTTTGCTGCAGTTCGCATGCAACATGTCGTCGTCGTCGAGGTGCCAAACGTCCGTGCTCAAACTCTGCTTTTGCCTGCAGAAAAATTCAAACTGACTACTGTACTACACAGTGACTGCCGCTTCGGGATAAGCGGACGGAGGCTACAACCAAAAAAAAACAACCTTTTTTGGCAGTTGCTGTCTATCTGTGCGACTCGAAAGAAGAAACCAGCCCTAGCTGAGGCCTCTCTTCTTATTCGCGACCAACATCATCCCTTGGACTGCAAACAACAGATTCGTCCCTTCTTCAAGATGCGAGTGTACCGATCCGTTGGAGTGGTAGCCACCATCGCTGCTGCCGTGGTCGAGGCTGCCCAGATCCCCTTCTCGCTGCTGCACTCTTCGCAACCTACCGCCAAAGTGGTTCAACACCCTCACCTCCCGGCCCACAGCATCCGCGTTTCGACTCCGCCCGCTTCGATCTGCGATCCCACCGTCAAGTCGTACTCGGGATACCTCGATGTGGACGTCGACCGTCTTATGCGCCACGACGCCGACTCTCACCTTTCGGTGACCAAGCACGATAAGGATGGTCACACCAAGGGCGCTATCGAGCACTTTTACTTTTGGGCCTTTGAGTCTCGCAACGATCCCAAAACCGACCCTGTTGTGTTGTGGCTCAATGGTGGACCTGGCTGTTCGTCATTCACGGGTCTTCTGATGGAGCTGGGTCCGTGCAATGCTGTCGACCCCGCAACGCGCCATGGTAAGCCGGGCACCCAGAGGAACCCTTGGGCGTGGAACAGCAATGCCACCATGGTGTTCCTCGACCAACCCGTCGGAGTCGGCTTCTCCTACGTCGACTGGGCCAACAAGTCCCGTACCGACAAGCCGCCCAAGCGTATCTTCTCCACTGAAACTGCAGCCAAGGACGCCTCTGCGTTCCTCCACCTCCTCTCCATGCACATGGGCAAGGAGATCTTGGCCGGCGATCGAAACACCTTCCCATCGTTCCATATCGCTGGTGAGAGTTATGCTGGTCGCTACATCCCGCTTCTGGCCAACCAGATTGTAGAGGACAACAAGCTTATTGCCAAGCACCCGGAGATGGGTCTCAAGCCACTCCCGCTCACTTCGGTGCTCATCGGAAACGGTATTACTAGTCCTAAGCACCAGTACCCTGCCTACGTCGAGTATACGTGCACCGACGTTTCTGGTGCTCCGGAACCGCTTCTGCCTAAGCACACGTGCGAACGCATGTACGAAAGCATCCCCGCATGCCTCACCATGGTCGAAAAATGTAACCGTCGCAACCAACACGGCGACATGTACGACACTGCCGCATGCAAAGCCGCCAGCACCTACTGCGAAGCAGCACTCTCATCGCCCTACGACACGCTCGGCAAATCACCGTACGACTGGCAACACCCGGCCAAGTACGTTGAGGAAGACTGGGTGGCGGCATTCCTCAACGACCCCGAGACTAAGCAGGCGTTGGGGATCGACAGAAAAGGTGCGGGCGATCGACATGATGGCGTGTTTGTGGGCTGTTCGGATACGGTGGGTGAGGATTTCGAAAAGACCGGTGATGGAGCTAGGGAGAGTACTTGGGCTGTGACTTCGATCTTGCAGAATGGTGTTAGGGTGTTGACGTATTCTGGCAGGAGGGATTTCATTTGCAATTATGTGGGCAATCGTAAGTGGACTGAGGATCTCGAGTGGGACGGTAAGCAGGAGTACAACCGTCAACCGCTCTTGCCCTGGTACGTGCAAGAGCAGAAGCAAGTTAAGGCTGGCGAATTTAAGAATTATGCCAATCTTACCTACGCGATTGTCGACCAGGCAGGTCACTTTGTCCCCCACGATCAACCTCAAGCTGCTTTGACCATGTTCAATGCTTGGCTCCACGCTCAGCGCCCGGGTAGGCTCTAATCCCGCGCCCAAAACGTCGCAGATGGAGAGGAGTTATTCAAAATGAGAGAGACTACTTGGCTATCATCGTGCGTGTCAACGACATCGGTCCAACCCTAGCACCGACACGAGGTTCGTTTAGGATACAGAGGAATAGATTGCGACAAGAAACGAAATAAAACAGACGTTCCAAGAAAGTTTACGAAAGCATACAGTAGTGTGTGTGAGAGTAAGAGAGAGAGAGAGAGAGAGAGGGGGGGGTAAATCTGAGGCGAAATGCTGTTGGTATCCAAGGTGCTAATTTAATCCTGATCGAGTCTGTTCACATATCCAATCCGATCCGTACGATCCGGTTTATGATATTGGAGAGTGCGTTCAATTGGCCGAGACGGCCGAACGTGGAGCTGATTCGGATTTGCGATTGTTGATCGCCTTGACGTGGTTGACGTGATTGTGCTTATCGTGCAGTTCCGACTCTCGGTCCGCCGACTTGTGTGTCTCCTGCGCTGCACTATTAGCTGCATGTCCACCGACGAGACTTGCCGAGATCCCACCAACGACAGCAGCAAACAAACTCGCATCTCCATGCAAGTGCGCATGCTTCTTGCGCGTCGCATCTTTCGAAACAACCTGATCGCCATCACCCGCAGGATGCGTCTCCCATGACGAAAAACCCTCCTCCTTTCCCTCCAGTGAGGGCGGCAGCTCCTGTTGCGAAGTGTAGAAGCGGTCAAGCTCACCATCATCGTCTTTCGCGCCTGCAGATTCGTACACGGGCGTCGAGCGGTTCTCCACCGCTGTCGACTCCGTCTTGCTCGACTCGGCACGTGGCGTATCGGAATCCGAATCATCGCCATTGGCAGCAGCCAATGCGGCAGCTTCCACCTCGTGGAACCCGGAATCTTGCTTACGTGGCTGCGTCGATCGGACAAAGTCATCACCACCACGAATGTCCCACTCGCTAGCACCGATCTCGCGATTGCAAACGGTGCGGAAGCGCTCGAGCTGCTCTTGGCGACGCTTGTTGGTCAACTCGACAAGCTGAGGCCAGTACTTGTCGTGTTGGTACGGGAAATCGAGCAAGCCACCAAAGTCTTGTGCAAGCTGTTGGTTGGGCACTTCGTCCTTGATAGCCTCGTCGAACTTGCACTTACCCTTGGTGACAGGGTCGATGAAAGGGTAGATGGCATTCCAAAAGGCTTTGAAGATCCAAGGCACGTTGATGCACAGCGCGATACCGAGTCGCTCGACGTAGTGGTTCTGAAGAATGTACAGCATGAGCTTGGCATTGCTGATCGAGGTTGGGTTTCGCTTCTTGCCGCCAAAGTTGATGAGCAGCGCCAGCATCTCAACACCGGGAGGCATGAGATCGATGGCACGCTCCAAGATCCACACAGCATATTGCATCTGTCGTGGTGTCTCTTCGGTTGTGTTGCGAGACGGGTGCATGTAGTGGAGCGGACGACCCTTCTTGTCGAAACCAAGAATGGTTTCCTTGCCGGTCATGGCTTCAGGTTCGAGGTCCTCTGCCTTGAGCTTATCGACGCCATACTCTCGCCTCCAGGCGATGGTATCTGTGAGACGCTTCTTGGCCGATGCGACGTCCCATTTGGTAGCCCTGAGGTAGCGGAGGATGGACTCGCGCGAGAGCATGCGCAACTTCTCCCAGTCGTTGAGCGGCTCTTTGGATGAGTCGTTCTTGAGCGATGTGGGGTAGTCTTTGACGGCTTTGAAGTGCTCAAGCATTTCATCGTACTTTGCTTGTTGCGACTCGGAGAGGGGCGCTGGTTTGGAGAGCTTTACGCTAGGATCGGGTGCAGGGAAGACGTGGTCGAACTTGAGCGGAGTGTCCTTGTCTGGATGGGAGCTGGAGGCGGCGTGATCCGCGTTGAGTGTAGAGGACGAGGCAGAGGCGTGGGGCTGGCCGTCGGAAGCGGCGTGGGAGCGTCGACTGCCCATCATGAAACCAGATGCGCGACCAAAGAGAGAAGAGCGTGTACCTGTGCTGGATGCACGAGAGTGGGATTTGGTGAGACTGTTGTCGTGTTGAGTGGACATGATGGAAGAAGGGAAGGTAGGAAAGGATGCAAGCAGGTGGAGGATATAGTTGCTTGAGTGATGACGTTGAAAGCCAAGCGAACCGGGCAGTCAAGAGGTTCCAGGTGGAGCACGGCTGAGCGAGACTAGTCCAGACCCTCGATCAAGAGTCGAGGCAGGTAGATCAAACTCGTGGCAGAGCAGGTGCAAAATCAGCGAAGTGGGTGCGAGCCAATGTAGTAAAGTCCGGGTTACAGAGAGGGAGATAGAAAACAAGCTGAAGCAGAGCAGTCAATGGATGTCTGGAAGATAGATGCCGGAGAGCGAATCAAGAATGAGGTGCAAGTTGGTGGTTGGGGTTGGTGGTAGAAGGGGAATGACTGCGATGGAACTGATGATCCGAAACAGGCCAGCACGAGGGACAATTATGTTATCTGCCACACAACCTCACCCAAGCTCGAGTCAAGAGGAGTAAGAGAAGAGTCGAGTCGAATAGGATGAGCTCAGGAAGCTATCAAAAAGCCGCCGTCCGGGAAATAGCGTGCATAGACTGACATGCTGCACGAATTAAAAAAAAAAACCCCAAAATTTAAATTGCCGGATCTGAGTGAACTGCATTTTTACCCATAGGCATATTCATTTTTGCCGGTTCCAAGCTGCAGCTCGATACAATTCTGCTCGCTCGCACTGTTTGCTCGAGACAGCGTCGTTGAGCATAGAGTACTGTATAGTAACTAGAAGCATGTCCACCTGACTGTTGCTGCCAAGATGAACCGACAGCCACAAGGCAGGCAAGCAAGCGCGAGCAAAGAGGCCAAAAAAAACGCAGAAATTAAAAACGCAGAAATCGGAGTACAGTGACAGTCGCACAGTGCGGCATCGATTGCCGGATTTGCCACGGACTTTAGCGTCCGAGGCGTGGTAGGCTGAAAGTTGCGTGGCAATTTTGGCTTTTTCTTTTCTTTTTCTTTTCTTTTCTTTTTTTTTTTTTTTTGGCTCTTCTCCGCGGCGTGGTTCATCATCGAGATTTTCTCCCGGAACGTGTGTGCCTGGCCCGTCTGATCAAAATGAATGAGTGAGTCTTGGCGCCACCCCACCACTTTGGCTTTTGGTTTCTCATGGGCGCTGACCGACACGGGCTGACGAAAAGGGTCACCGTTCCATTACCGCACTGCTGACACCAAAAAAACCAGAAAAACGAAAGTCAAAGTCCAAAGGAAACTTTGGTGGTGTCGTTACATTACCCTTTGGCCAGTTCCAACGCTCTTCTTTTTTTGTGTCATGTGTCATCACAATTCATCAGCACTACACTGACGTGAACTCGACTTAACCTTGCACTTATTAATAAACAACTGGTTTGCAACCATCACCGCAGGGGCTTATAATATACAAAATCAAACGCAATCTTTCGTCATCCACGTCACACTAGAGCTCGATTTCTTTGCGGTAGAATTACCATTCTGGATGTCTATGCCATTCCACAACAGCCAGTGGCAAGGCTATTACTGTATTGTTTGCAATGGTGTGACGCACGTCGAATTTGGTTGCTCCTCGCATCAGCCAAAACTCCAGGCTGGCTGGCATTACTGAATGATGGCAGAACCGTCACCACCCACCATGCCGCCGCGGAATTCGCGTTTCAGCTCACCGAAAGCAAAGCAAGCCGACGTCGCGTTGGCCTGAACCACACCTTAGTCTCGCTCGGCTGCAAGCTTTTGGTCCCGGAAGCCCAATTCCGCGGGTGGCAGAGTCGCTCCGTCGACAACGTCGTGAATACAACCACTACTCTGCACAATGCGATACTATACTCCGTCGTTCCAAATGCTTCCGCGGTTCGGTGTGATGATCCATTCCGGAGCTGTTCTTAGCACCACGCTCCGATCTGATCGACAAGTGACAACTTTAACCATGTTTAGCTTTTGAGCTTTTGTCAAGGTGGGATGTTGAGAGCGAGCCCACCATCAAAGAGCTCGATCATAGCGCGCGTTTTTACCTCGGCTTGATCTTCCCCTACGATGCGCCTAGCTTGCCCCTCGAACGATGCCGCCAGATCCTGTCTTGGTCACACGCACGTCAAAAGTTGAGCAGGGCTCTCCCGATAGAGCTCTGCATTGAGCAGTAGTGCCTTTCAAACAGCAGGTTGGCGTCTAGTGTGTGCAAACATGGCGTCGTGTTAGAGCGGACAAAGTTTCATCGACATAGAGTCGAATCTATTAATTTCCCCTCTTTGTTCAATTAAGGGGGGTGTAACATAATACAGTAGGGAAAACATCAGAAATTTATCTGGCCGGGGGGGACCATCATCGGTGATCTACCGGCTTATCACCGTCAATCTAGAGTCGTCGCCTTTCTCGCTGGCTAGCCACCCACCACCCACGGTGTCGCCAAGATCGGCGTAGACAAGGCTTAAGATGAGTCGGTACCGGTCACACTTGGCCCTGACGTTCGCCGTCTTTCTCTTTTTTTTTTTTTTTTTGCGTTCATAAACATCTTCGGCAACGACGCAAGTACTGAGTGGCCCACTTATATACCCCTACGCTATGTGGTGGGATGATGGTTCAATCCGGGCTTTGGCTGACGCAAAGACCCCGGCGGTTGATATTGCAACAGAGTACAGTACAGTACAGTACAGTACAGTACAGTACGGTGAGGCAGTAGTGCAGTAGGCGCTTCGGCGAATTGGGTCGACGCCGAGCAAGGAATGCCCTTTGATCAGTTGAGTTGGGCCGGATGGCTGCCGTGCGTGTTGCTGGCATGAGGCCCCTTCAAGCCGAGACTTCGCTTATTCTCTGCACGCGCATATCAAGCGAGTCCTGATAGTACTACTTTATCATTAATATAATATAATGGTGCGTCGCAGCTCACACCGACCCAACTTGACTTTCAACAAGCACAGCCCGCATCGTGTTCCATCAAAAGACGACTGTACTGCTGTCCGGCTGTCCGGTGCAAAGGAGCGTGGACGCGTTCGCCACCGTGGGAGATTTCCCGTGGCCTTCGTACTGAATTGTACTGTGCTGTACTGGATTTGTCCCAATTGAGGTCGCTTTACTGATGCACTTTCAGCATGGATAAGGTGTACTGTACGGACTGTTGCGTGTAGAGTTGAGAAGAAGGCGGAGTGTTGCGCTGTCAGCATGCCTTGTGCCGCGCGAAATACAATTCTGGATATTCTTTTTTGCTTGTTTAAGGTGGATTATTAATACTACTCTGTGGGCGACATAGAAACAAAGGTCCACTTGGAATCCATCTGGTTCATCGATAGCTCATACAGTATTGCACCTCTTGACAATATAATAATAGGCTCTTGGTTGCTGCGCTTATCGCACAAGTGTACAGTACTGTAGATGGATGGACCAATGGAAGAAATCGGTGGCACTCGGTCACGCCCCAAATTGAGGGTTCAACCCGCGCATCGTGTGATCCGCGTGATGAGACGATTTGCGAATTCTTCTACCGAGATCAACACATCATCGCCGCCGCCGCCCCGGGTCCAAATTCAACTGAAACAACTGCACCCCCAACCTAAACCCTACTCTACTGTATTTGAACCGTGCGGTGCAGTGCAGTGCGGTGCAGCGTGCTTCTGCTTGTCTAAACTGATTCCGTCACGCACTCTACCCCTACGCCTTTGCGATCGTTACATGCACCTTGTAAAACTTCCGCAAGTGTTGTTCTGCCGCTTTGACTTCCCAGCCGGACGTCACTGTTACAGTACTAATTAAGTACTGTCACTTGTGCGCCACATCGCTGCTGTATTGTACTGTACAGTATCGTGTTAGTCCCTCGTTTTCATCCTCGTGAGTACAGTAGTAGTGCTGTTGGCCATACGATACTGTAGATCGAGTTTGTCTAGCTGCTCACAAACATGGCCACATACATCTTTTGGCTCATGTCGGCGATCTTTGCGTTCGACGAGGCAACCCTACACCAAAAGTTTTCCTGCAATCCTAGCTTGTCTCGGTGGTGTCATGGCCCCTAAGCCTGCCGCCCGGTTGCATCAATACAGTACTGTATAGCGACTCGTGCCCTCGTGCAGCAATATTGCATCGGTTTGATTGGGCCCTCCCTGCTCGCATCAATGGCCACAACCCATCTTGCCTGCTACGCATTATTGCCAGTGTAGCGCCAGTGTATGGCTTCGCCAACTCGGTTCCCCCCATCTGAGTTTCATGAAACTGAAGAAGAAAAAAAAAAAAAACACACACACACACACACACACGCTCGCCTCTGCATACAGCAAGGTACAATACAGTGCAGTACAGTACTCACAGCAAACCAACACCGGGCATCCCTCATTCAAATTGACCTGTGCCGTCCTACCGCCTCTTGACGGAGCCAGCCTGGAATCCAAAGAAACATCAGTCCTCCTCTCTTTCCCAATCTCCAAGTTATATCTTCATTCCCTTCTGACCTTCCTTCATCTCCACCACCATCGCCACATACACATTCTTCAAAATGTTCAACAAGTTCCAGATCCTCCTAGCTACCGTCGCCGCCGCTGCTATTGCCGTCAGCGCTGCTGGCCCCACCATCAACACTCCCACCGCACTCACCGAGTGCCAGCCCGTTCTTCTCCAGTGGCAGGACGCTCAGGGAACCAGTAAGTATTTCAACGCATACAGCTCGCGTCTTGTTCAAATGTCCTCCTCTCATCCGTGCTAACTCATCGCCTGCTTTGCCCTTGTGTTCGCCTTGACCACAACAGCCTACATCAGCATTCTCCCTGGCCAGCAGACCTCGGCTGCTCCTCTGTACAGCTTCCCTCCTCAGCCTGCTGGTACTACCAGCGTCCTGTGGACCCCTAACCTTGGTGCCGGTACCGCCGTCACCTTTGCCATCTCGGACTCCACTGGTGTCAAAAACTACTCTGGTACCGTCACCATCATGGCCGGCACCGACTCTTCCTGCTCCAACGGTGTCAGCACCGCCTCTGCCTCGGGCTCCTCCTCTGCTGCCAGCACTGGCTCTGCCTCGAGCTCGGCTCCCTCATCCACCAGCTCCTCGGGCTCCAGCGGCTCCAGCAGCTCGAGCTCCTCCTCCTCCACTCCCAAGAACGCTGCTACCAACAACGCCGCTTCCATGCTCACCGTCGGTCTCGCCGCTGTTGCCGTCGCTGCTGCCGCCTTCGCATAAGCTTTGGACATTTCCTGCCTTCTTTTGCTTGACTCAAAACCTTGCTTTGCTTCATTTCGTTCGCTTGTCTTGGTCGCATACTCTTCGCATTAATGTTGTTTATTGACCTGCATTGTCTTTGCCGTCTCTCTTTCTGCGCGCTTCATCCAACTTTCGACTGTGAATTTACCTTGCACCAGATTTGCCAAGTGGCGATGGTTTGAACAGTTTCGATGGTTTCGGGCGCAATGGTCTTGATGAGTCGGCTGGACGTTTTAGAGCAAGTTGCGAAGTGCTAGCCGCGGCGTTTTCTACACTCAGCGATCTACCTCGTAACAACGACTCTGCTCGACGTCTCGCTTCTGCTGAACTGCCTACGGTGCGGTAGAGTGGCATGGCAAGGCGGTTGGCTCCACGCACATGGTTAGTAAGTCGAGTTGCCGGGATCAACGGTCGACGCGCTGCCGCTGTAAGGGTCAACGTGCCGTCGGGCTTAGTCTTTGCTGCTTGGAGTGTTGACCATTGCGCTTCGTCTTTGTGCAGGAAGCTTTCGAGTTCTGTCGAGCGTGATTCGAACTTGGTCAGTTGCAGCAGTCTACTTGGCAAGACGTGTATGGAGCGTAGTACATACTCTGGGATGTGGAGCGTGAGCGCTTGCTCGTCTCGTTCAGCGCCTTCAGGACGACTGCAAAGATACAGCAGCGGATCATTTGTGAGCAGAGCAATCGGTTGGCTGCGGAGCGAATGTGACCAACTTACTGTCGGCTTTCTTCCTCGCCTCTTGAGCTTGGCGCGATGTCTTGTGGCGAGCATGGTTTGATGGGCCAGCTTCGGCATGAATTGGACGGCTGGCTGTCGATGTGCTTGCTGGAATCGGAGTTAAATAGTGCTGCTGATAGCCAGTTTGCCAAGGATTCGGGCGAGGCAGAGGCATGGGAATGTATGCTGGCTGCCAGCCGCGTTCGGACACGGCAGGAACATAACCTTCTTGAGGCTGAAACATAGCAGCCTGGTGGCTTCTCGGAGAATATGCAACCGGGGTATACCCTCGGTACGGATAGCCTTGAGGCTCGTATACTCGGAACGGCTGAGCTGGTGGAGGACACACCTGTGAGGGATAGTTCTGAGGAAGCCACTCTTGGGCCGTCTGACCGTAGGAAGAATAAGGCACCATCTGCGACTGCGAAAGTTTGACCTCCCAATCCTCCGACTCATCCTGACGTTGATACCTTGCATCACCCTCGTACGGGACTCCACCCACATGCTGCTGCTGTTTATACCAAGGCTGATGAACCGGAACCGCTTGCGTAGGGGCATAAGAAGTAGTCTCGTAGGCACTACTCTCATCCGCCACCATACTTTCCATATGCATCGAAGCGCTAGCTCGAGACCCTGATCGCCGCGTAGTCGGCCTCTCCCGGTCGAGGCTATCATAAAAGTCACGATTCTCCTCAAACAACTGCTGCAGAACCTGCTCGCTCTTCACGGATGTTGGCTCTTTGCGAGTGCTACCGTGATCGAGGCTCTGATAGAAGTCGCGGTTCTCTTCGAACAGCCGTTGCAGTAAGCGTTCGCCCTCTGTCTCGACTGCGATTTCCTGGGGCTTGGTTTGAGTGTCTAGTCTGGGATCTCGTCCAGACGCTTGGATCTCGTCTTCGCTGTCGGAAGATACGACGATGACTTCGGACGGGATATGGGTGTTTGGCGCTTGTATCGACGATGTTCGAGACTGTCGTCCATGTGCGCTTGAAGACGACGGTACCACAGGTCCCGTTGACGAAGCCGTCCGATTCTGCGTTTTAGTAGCCGGTGATACCAGCAACCGCTTTTCGATTGGCGGGGAAGCTCGTCGGATGCCACCATCATGGTTGAGGGCGGGTTGCCGAGCTTTCCTCAAGTTAGCATTGCGAGCCGCGATAGTGCTGTCAAGACCCTCACGAGGACCAACAAAGCTGTCAGTGTCTCGTTGCCAGTCGAATAAGCATGTTCGATCATTCCATCAAAAGTGCTTACAACGGTGTCTCAGTGAAATTGACTGTCTCTTCGTCCACCGTACTCAACACCGGGTCCTGGGACACCTCTCAGTGTCAGTTTAGTACCATATGTCTCCGAAATGGTAGAAGAGGAGGACTTTAGTGGATTTCTTACCTGCTCCAGACGCTCGTTATTGACGTTTGCTTCCTCATCGCTGTCGGGAAACGCATCGCCTGCGAAGTATCCCAAAGACGTGGACCACTCAGACATGGTGACGGATGTGAGTTGAACGGCCCGATGGAGCCTTGCGAAGCGTGGTTCGGCGTTGGAAAATTCAATGGCTTTGCTTTCATTGATCGTGAGATGGACTCAGCACATATCACTTTCCACGTTATCGCTACTTCGCACGGGTCATATGTGATTGCGCGGTGAGAGTAGAAGCGTCGGGCGCACCGACACCCTTAGGATGAACTTGTTTGACAGCTTAGCTGGGATGCGAGCGGGCGTGTCAAGCATTTCGGAGTCGTGCGTGCACTGAACCCGCTTAACAAGCTCCGGATTTGCCGAGAAACAAAGACCGGCTATGGATCAGCGTGGCAAAGCGGTAACCCCACAATTTCTCCCGCATCGTCACATACCGTAGTGTAGTAGTAGAAGCTCGTGTCCTTGTTCCGTTTCACAGTTGCAGCTCTGCAATACTTGGCATCGGAGCCCTCCGATTCAGTGTTTCCTTGCCCCATCACTTGACCTTCCGAAGGACCATGCCCCTTCGACCTGCCCTCACTGCTTTGTTTCGCTCTACTTCTAAACACGCGGATCCCCCGAAAGTTGTGCATCCTCGTATCCTGCTGACGCTGACTAGAGAAGCCCACTTTCCCACGCTCTCCATCGCATTTGCCAATCGACGCAGTCTTTTTTACAGTCGCTGTCAGCGTATCGAAATGGCAACCGAGATGTCGACCGAATGGAAACCATCCAAGCCTCGCGGTGCTCAGCGCGCATCCGATCACAAAACAGGGCCTAAGGGAGAGCCGATGACGCCGCTCCCGTCATCTACACTCATCGTCCTCTGTCCACGATCTTCCTCCGAACCAAGTGGCGCTCTGCAATACGACACGCTGATGGTACAACGCTCCGCCAGGGATGGCTCCAGCTTCCGATCTGCCGTCGTGTTTCCTGGTGGTGCCCTCGATCTCGAGGACGAAGCCGCGATCAGTGCGGCGCTCACATCCACATCGGATAAGGAAAAATACATGCACGCACTCAAGCTGTGCTCGCTGCGCGAAACATTCGAAGAGACCGGACTGCTTCTGCTGCCTTCCTCTACAGCCAGTGTATCTGGTCTTCCAACCAGTCGTGCTGTGGGTCACCAGGAAGCGGGCATGTCTGCCGAGGAATGGGCCCACGCGCGAAACGATGTCCACCACAATGCTGTCGACTTTGTCCCCTTCCTGCGCAAAGTGTCGTCGAAGCTCGGACTCAAGCGAGAAATTGGCAGTGGACCAACGTCGTTGCCGGAATTAGCACCTATGGCACACTACTCGAACTGGATCACTCCGCGCGGTGTGGTTCGACCAGCCAAACGATTCGACGCACACTTCTTTATCACCGTGCTCGACACGCCGGACGTATTTGGAGACGACACCAAGCTGCAGATCTCGGCCGATGGCGCTGAAACACTCTCGCTTCGGCTCCAATCGCCTCGAGAGATCATGTATGCTGGCATCACCGACCAGATCTCGCTCTTCCCCCCGCAATTCTACATCCTTGCCGACCTCGAGACAGGATTGCGAGCCACCACTCGCGACGGCAAGGTGCCCATTCTGCCACTGATCTTCGATCCGGATCAAGCAACGGACCACACTACGCCAGCAGCCGAATTCCAGGTGACTCCCGTGGAGGAGGAAGCTCGTGGCCTTCAGGGTCGCAACTATTCTTGGGACCGCAAGGATGTCGCGTCTCTTTCGAATGCGCCATTGACGTCTTGGGTGTCGGACACCAACCCACCGCTGAACAAGATGCGTCCGCTCGGTAGCGATCCAGACAGTCAATACCCTTCGGTCACCGCTGTCGAGCCTCGGGCGTTTCCGAAACTCGGGTCGATGCTGGATATTCGAAAAGAGATCCTCGAGAACCGCGCACGTATTGTCGACGCCGATGCGGATGGCGAGGACAGCTTCGTCTTCCCACTCGTCCTCCCCGGCGATTGGCAGGCGTCGCCCTCGCAGAAGCAAAGGGCCAAAACAGGTCTCTCCCTCCCCGGCTCTGATACAGCCGCACATACCGCCAGCAAGAACAGCTCCACCGCGACGCAGGTGCCACGCAGTAGGCCTTTGAATAGACTCTACGTCTCACCACGACCCAAAGAACAAGGGGGAGGAATGACCGTTCGTGGTGCCGTCCGGAATGGACTGGCGCATCTCAGAGATTTTCAAGTCGGCGTACTGCTGCCCGACAATCACGATGCGTCTGAACCAGGTGAGCGCAATGCCAAGCTGTAGATTCCATCCCCCCCCCCCCAATCCCATACACACATGAATCACAGTACAAATGGTAGGAAATTTAAGTTAACAAAGTCTATTGACAGGAATGTTTATCTACCGATTAGGTGGGTTCTGAGTAGAACTGGATGGCGGTTGCGAGGAGTATTTGTTCGAGCTGAGACCAGGCAGCTTTGATCTGGTCGGTGACGGCTTGACGATTGGCGTGATCTGCGGCTTTGATTTTGGCGTCAAAGATAGCAGTGACTGGTCTGTGATCTGAGATTGTGCATTCCCATCTTCTGTATTCGAGGCAACGGATGCGTTCGGGGTTGTGCGAACGGAAGAGGATTCGGTCGCACCAAGCGGGGATTCGATTCTTCTCGGAACTATCCCACTCATGGGTACCTCGATCGTACTTGTACGTTGGTACAAATCCAATCGGAGCTTCGCAAAAGTCCTTCAACCGGAACGCAGGATTGTGCTTCAGCTCCTTGCGCAATTGATCCTGTTCCAACAACGACCCCAACTTGCCCGCATAGATGGCGCCCAACACCGTCTCGCGATTCAAGTCGATGCGGTAGTTCAAATCGCCCGCCCAAACACAAAGTTCATGGTCCAAAATCATACTCCCATCGCCACCACCGACATAGCTCGCCGGATCCGCATGCGCATCGTTGAACACGCTCGGATACTCCAAGATATCCGCAACATCCGCATTGCGCTGCTTCACATGCTTCTGCCCCGCCGCCAGATGCGCATTGATAAACACCATACTCGTATCCTGAATCACAATCCGAGCAATCACAGCTCCCTTATTCCCATACCGTCCGCCCATCCCCGTCTTGACCGTCGAGATCGCCAACTCGCGCACATTCTTGAACTCGGTCTGCTTGACAAACACGCACGTAAACAACCCCACCAGCGACTCCGACTGCACCAACAGATACCCGCACGTCGCGGGCATGGCATACCGCACAATCTGGATGAGCTTGTCATACCACGCCCGATACTGTCGCGAAACCCGATCACCCATATCGTTCGCCTTCTTCTTGCCGCCTCCTAACAACAGACTCTTGGCGGTCAGCTTCTTGCTCTCCAGATCGATCAGCTCCTGGAAGCCGAAGACGATCACATCCGGTGGCCGATCCGCCGCAACGCTGTCGGATCCTACCTGGCACGCGTTTCGAAGCATCGCCGCAAACACCTCCATATTCTCGGCACTCGTCTCGAGGTCGCTCGGACTCGCCGCATCCATGTTGAACGTTACGTTGAGCGTCTTGATACTCCTGTACGTGCAGAACTCGGCCTCGCGTCGATTCTGCTCCGCCTGGATCCAGTCGAACGACAACGTCCCATCCCACAGATGGACACTGGCATCCATCCCGCCGGACGCAACCTGCAGCCGGCCGACCTTGTCGATGCCGTGCTCGTCCACCTTGACTGCGGTGATGGGCTCCTTGTGCGCAGTCCAGATCTTGAGCGCCCGCCATGGCTGCGTTTCGGTATCGAACACCGAAATCTTTCCGGCCCTGGTGGCGACCCAGAGGTACTTCACCACCCCAGCAAGCGCGGTGATGCCGTGCGGACCGAGCTTGCGAACGCCCACGCAGTCGTACGTCTGCCGCGACCAGATCGAGACGTGACCCGAGTCGTGACCGAGGTAGACGTAGTTGGCACGCGATGGGATCACAGCGCCACCGGTGACTACGCCTACGCCTTCAGCCATATCCGGCGGGATCGTCGCTGCTTTCGAGAGCGCGTTGAACGGCTTGTCGTCCGCGAAAGGATTGTAGACGCGGATGCGAGGACCTTTGCTACCCGCATAATCCTTGGCATTGCGCTGCAGGGATGGGCCGCTTGAGACCCACAGCTGTTGCCCAACCATGCAAGCATACGAACCTTTCTCCAACGCAATCCTCTGCGTAATCGGCTGGTTCGACAGCCTCAACCCTGCAACGGCTGGATCGGGATCGGAACTCGGCATCCAAATACTGATCTTGCCACCTTCGTCGAGACTGATCATCTTGTTGCCCACCCTCTTCAACATCTGGATCGGTTCGCTGTGCACGTTCTGTCTCGAATACACCACCTGCGCCTCCGCTATATCCAACTCCCAGATGTGGCCATCCTTGGTGCCACACCACAGATATCTGCCTTCGTCCGGCGTCTCGTCATGTGATCTCTTGCCCATCGGTGGCACCGGCGACATTCCATGATTGGGAGGACGAAACTCCAGCACGGTCACCTTGACCTCCTTGCTCAAGTGCTCTCCGACCGTGCACAGTTTTTCGCCAACCCCACTCGCCGACTCGCCCACCCTGTACACCTTGACCTTGTCTCCACTGCCGGTCACGACGGTATGCCCGCACACCGCGAAGCACTGGAACGGCTGCTTGGCACTTGTACAGCAATCCGGGTTGAATTTGGGCGCCCTTCGATTCGCATGAGACGTATCTGGCAAGCCACTTGGCGTCATATCGATGGCGGCATGCGCTCTCCTCAAGCCCATCGGAGTCTTGTACGAGGACGAGGGAGAAAGACTGGCAGCTGCGCTTTCATCGTCGTCGTCCTCTGAGCTATCCGTACCTGGTCGATTGAACGACGACGCAGGTGACGAGCCGAAACTCCTCCCGATCGAGCCTGTCGGCGCGATAGTTGCGTTTCGGATGGGAGGCGGAAGCACGGGACCCGACTGTTCAATGTCAGCCGGCGAAAGACTTCTGGCCTGGAATGGTTGTCTCGGCGCCGCCAGCGAATTGACTGGAGCGGGCTTCGTCCTGCCTGCAATCGTATGCGCCCTGTGTGCTGCGCTTGGAGACGGCGCCGCCGCAGAGCGCTGTGGAGGCGGAAGGAATGATCCACCATCATGCGATGACGCCGATTCCGTGGGTCTTCTGGCCGGTAATGGTGGCGTTCCCAAGCCATCCGAGTCCATCACGCCTGTAATGATCGGCAACGCGCCTGTACTCTTGGACGAGCTGAGACTCCTTCGTCTCGTCTCGGGACTGAGACCCGCGCCTGGATCCCTTGCTGGCAGCGCGGGCGGCGAGAGCGTGCAGTCTCCACCTAGCTCCGGCTTGGGAGGCACGACGGGGATCGGCGTCGATCCCAAATCCCCATCCAGCATTAGGGATGCATTTGACGCTGGCAGCTTGAAAAGGCTATCGGCTGAGCCGTCCGCCTTCATCGGTCTTGGCGGTACAAGTGGTGGCGAAGTTTCTTTGAAAGAATCCGAATTCTGAGCAGCCTTAGGGGAGAGTTGCCCGTTTGACCGGGAGTACTTGAGAAAGTGGGTTGCGGTACTGGTGCGATTCGGAGTACCTATTGCCGAACCAGTGCTGCTCCTTTCCTTGCTGTGATTCGAGTGGCTAACAAACATGCTTGCTAGAGACGTGACGCGGGAGGAGGAGCCCATACTCGCGAGGCGCTCCAAATCGGCATCGTCCAGGATGTGTTTGCCACGAGCTGAGTTGGCGGGCTTCGGGGGCCTTGGTGGCGGGATTTTGAGCTTTGTTGGCCCTTCAACATCGGAAACGGAGGCCGAGGTGGAAGCTGAAGAAGGTGCGGTTGACTCCTTGATGAAAGATGTACGCGTGCGCAAAGTTGGTGCTGATTCGCCAAACTTGGAGACCGGCGCGGCTAAAGTGGCAGATGTTTGTCGCGGGTGTGAATTGGGAGGAGATTTGTCGTTGGTAGCTGTTGTGAGGTCCGAGGTGGAGCTGTTTTTGCTTGCTGGAGCTGAAAATGCAGCAAGATCGGCTACGTTGAGGGTTGTTATTGCCGAATGAGATGATCTATGATGCGTGGCTGTCGAGGATGCGGATGATGACGAATGTGAATCTTCTAGCTGGGTCGTCTTCGGTTTATGACAGCTAGTTGATTTTGAGGGTTGAATGATGAGCTTCTTGTCTGGTTGGCCAAAGGTGTGGGTTGCGTTAAGGTCTTTGTTACGAGTATTATTAAAGGAGGCGTTGGATGAGATGGAAGGTCGACTGCTTTCGGACTTGGACATTTGCTCGAATCTTGAGCGCAAGTTGGAGACGGCACCGGGGAGAGCGCCGAACTCGTCTGGCTCTTGACTAGCCTGCTGATCCGCCATGTTGGATGCTGATTTCAGAGAAATGCTGTCTCCGTCACGATCGGCTCAGCCTTGGTTCGGCGAGATGGTGATGCGCAGTGCCATCAGAGTTGGCGTGCTGAACAAGAGCTCGAATCGGAGCAGTCGAGCGTATAGAGAGCATAGGACCATCCGTATGTGTGCTCGCCGCAGGCCATACGGCGGTACTCGCGTGGTGTTGATGGTGATGAGGGTAGTTTTGACACAAGTAAGCTCGGCGAATTCAAGGAATCGGAAAGCCCCGCCGAGATATCATCATCCATCGGTAGGCGCGGCCGAAGCGGTGCGTGTTGAACTTGTTTCGGCAAAATCACATTGGCGCAGCCTGTCATACCGCAGAATATTATATGTAATCCAAAAAAAAAGATAATCCCAAAAAATTCCACAGCGCGACAGTTGCATCACGCGCAGCACATCTGCAGCGGTACAGAACAGTACCACCGGACGGGAGAAAGGGCTGCTTGAGAGCTTACCTAGAGCCTTGTCCGAGCAGCACCATCCTGTTGCTTGGTATGGAGATCAAGCTTCTTCGACTCAGGTAGGGCTTGATTGATGGGTGGTGCGTGGATTGGTCGGTATTTCCAAAGCTTATGGCGATGAAGCCTGGTTGATATGCGCATAGTGTGCAGACCTGTTTCCTGCTACTTAAGAAAGGCCAACATCGCCGGCCAAAGTGAGCTGAGCATGACTTTGTCCAAGTCCTCGCCGATACCAAGAAGCAAACTCGGTGTGGGACCGATACCGATAATCTGGCGTGTGTGAAGCGAAGCTGCAATCGCAAATTACAGTAGTTACAGTCACAGTATCCAGTGGATCGGGCAAAAGGTGATTGCATCTACCGATGTGCTCGTCCATCTGCAGTACCCAAAAGCATGATCACCTACCTCCACAATCTGTGAATGTGAATGCAGCAAATGACACTCTACTGAAACTGAAAGCCGGTGCATCTCCGACTCTGGTCGTTGCGTTTCGCCCAATCCGAACATTCACATTTACCTATCCCACTCCCGCAATTCATCCATTGCTCGTCACGACGCCGAACCGACGATCCCACATCACAGCAGTGTAGCCAAAATGGTGATTGCGGCAGTAGCTCAGATGACGAGCACGGGCGTGATTGCGGATAACCTTGCGGTTGCTGTCTCTCTGATCCACAAAGCTGCTCGTTCGGGTGCCAAGGCCATCTTCCTCCCAGAAGCCACCGACTTTATCGCCCCCACTGTCGCAGTGGCAGAACTTACCCGCTCACAAGACAATTTGGCTTTCGTCCAAGCTATTCGGTCCGCCGCCAAGGATGCCAAAGTTTGGGTCTCGGTCGGGATCCACGAGCCACCCACCAAGGAGCAGGACGAAAAGGACAAGGTAGAAAACAAAGGACGCTTGAGATGCTACAACACTCAGCTACTCATCGACGAACGCGGTGAGATCTTGGACAAGTACCGAAAGCTCCACCTCTTCGACGTCGACATCACAGGAGGCATCAAGATCCTCGAGAGTGATTCCACCATCATGGGAAGTCAACTTTTACCACCTCGCAAAACCGCCATCGGCACCGTAGGTTTGTTGACATGCTACGATCTACGCTTCCCAGAACCCTCTCTATCACTGCGAAGACAGGGCGCCCAAATCATCACCTACCCGTCCGCATTCACCCTACGAACCGGTGCAGCCCATTGGGAAACCCTCCTGCGCGCAAGAGCCATCGAAACACAGAGCTACATCGTCGCCGCTGCCCAGGTCGGCTCACATCAAGGCACAAAACGCTCCTCCTGGGGTCACGCAATCATCGTCGATCCTTGGGGCTCCATCATCGCTCAAACCCCTGACCTTCAACCATATAAACCCACCTTCTGCCTCGCCGATATCGTAGGTATTCCAATCACTGTTCCCTCAACAACTTGTCTTGTTCCAACTCTTATACTAAACAGTACGCCGGCCTCCTCGCCCTTTTGAAACCCCCCCCCCCACAGGATCTCGAATCTCTCCAAGCCACACGCCGCGAGATGCCCCTCTGGGAGCAAAGGCGCAGTGACGTATTCCCCGAACTCTAACAAAACGGTTATCGGGGTATCTCTTCAATTGAGATGAATGCGATTAAAAATACAAATGTGTAGAGGGCCTGACATAGAAAATGAGTGGAGTTCACGATCAAAGCATGTGCATGCGTTCGAGGACGCAGAGCAAACGAATGTGGTGGTGGTGGTGTAGTATGTGCAAAGTAGCTTGGTGCACAAGATGGCGCGCCCGGATCACCAGGATGCGATGCAGACCTTCTTGACGCTTGATTAGGTAGCTGCCTCGGCGCGAACCAAAGCGTTGAGACGATTGGCCAGATCAGCTGCATCCAGCTCGGACTTGGGCTGCTCTCCAGTACCCGGCGCAGCGTCCAGACGAGTGATCATGAAACCCAACCAACCTTCGCGATTTTGAGTCGCGGCGCCGTGAGCCGCAGTTGGCTTGCTGATCGAAGGGTTGAGACTGTTGTATCGAACACGCTCGTGGCGGCAAGCCTCGGGACTGAACTTAATCTCGACCGAGCGCATCGGCTGTTGTCGGCGCTCGTGTCTGCCCTCGGACGACGAAACGCTGTGTTGCCTGCTAGACGCCGCCGAGCCCGCCAGGTGGCGTGTGACGCGGCTTAGCGCCGAAGCGATCGAGTACTGTGCCCAAAACACAAAGGCGAGCGGAAGTGCCGCTTGCACAACGAAGACGCAGAGGTATGTGACTTGATCTTGGAGCGATCCGACGATCGACATGTGACGATCCGCGAGTGCAGAGGCTGCAACGATGCGAGGTGTGGTCAACATGCCAGCTGCAGAGGTGGTACCGTTGAAGCCCTGTCGTTCGAGATTGTGGCGATAGAAAGCAGTGCGGCTCAAGCTGCGCAGAGCAGCCAGAGCAATGAGCACCTGGCAAAGTACGTGCGCGCGAATCAGCCGAGATGCCAAGTCCATCATCCATCGCTTCTGCAACGCAAGCGCCGAAATGCCGACCAGGGCAAACATCGACTGCGTAAGCATAAAGGCTGTCAAAGGGAGCGAAGCGGCGTCCGGATGAATCGAAGTCTCAAACACGCAGACAGCGATGATGAACACACTCATGGCGGCAAGTCCGACGGCCACCAGAGGCGTGCGAACCGAGTGAACGCGTGGTGGGTTTTCGCGAATGTTGGGCAGGTTGCCTGAAGGCTTCCTGACGCAGTATTTACCACTGCTGACGTCGGCAGCGAGCATCTCGCGACTGGGAAGGTCGGAAATGGAGAGGCTGCGGTGCTTACGCCAAGACTGGTTACGGCGGTGCGTAGCGGGCGCCTCGTAGATTTGACTTTTGAAGCTGATGCCGGGACGCTTGGCGGGGACTTGGATGGGAGGAAGGAGGCGATCCTCGGAGTTGCTCTGGCGCGGCGAGATGTCATCAGGAGACTCAAAGACGGCCTGCTCGCGAGACGCAGCAGCGGCAGCAGCGGCTCCACCCGAGCCAAATAGGGCTAGACGGTCTCGTTCATCGACGTTGCCCGAGCGGCGCTGAACCGGAGTGGCGCCCTCGAGGTCGTCATCGCTGTGATCGTCAACGGCGCCACCGAGGGTGTCGACGTCAAAGATCGATCGAAGCTCCTGCAACCCAGCTTTAAGGTAAGGTGTCGTCGTCGATTGAAGAGTGTTGTTGAGGGCAGTGATGCTCATCCTACGCGACATCGAGTTGGACCATCGCCTGGCGTGGCGAGACCAGTCGGAAGCGCCATGTTCGGGCGACAGTTCTTCCATCATGGTTGGCAGATCAGCCGAGCCATTGAGAGACAGGTATCGCGCGCCGCCCATCAGGCTGCTGCGGTCGGAACGTGCTGAGCGTTGCGATGTCGAGCGAGACAATGAAGACGTTGGACTTGTGAGACTAGGGGTGCTGGACATGGACGATGTTGGCTCTTCACCGAACAGTGCCTCTGCATGTGCGATGGCGTGCGTAGGAAGTAGCACGGAATCATTGGTGCTGTCGATGCCGGTAGAGAAGAGCAGACCCGGGTTGATCGGATCGGCCAAGCTGCCGAAGTTGCGTGAAGGGTGGACACGACGATTGGATGGTGAGATTGGGCTCTGCGTAGGTAGAGCGCAAGAGAACTGGTCTGGGCTGGACGGACCATGATCCTCCTGACCCGAGAAGACGCGTCGCTGGCGAGAGTAGGCGCGCAGCGCCATTCCGCGTTTCGAGGGGCTCGATAGGGGATCACGCAGCTCGCTGCAAGGCTGAGATGCACGTGCGTCGATGTTGAGCTTGATGGGAAGCGCTAGGTCGTGAAGTGGTGGAATGGATGAGATGGAAGCATGGCTCTTGGAACGCGAGTGGGTGTAGTTGACGGTCTTGCAACGTCGTACAGCGGGATCAGGGCGGAAAGGGGACGAAGGCCCGGCCTCGCATTGCGCGACGTTTGATGGGCTCATTTCGTCGTGGAGTTATGATCTGGCGGATTCAAGACGAGCAAAAGTCAAAGCATGTCCAATAATGACCAAGACCAGCGACGGTGGACAAGGTGTAGTGACGGATTCGGAGCTGGAGAAAAGGTGGAGAGTCGCGATGGTGTCTCCAGCTGTGCGGATTCAGACTTCGGGATACGAGTCTTGAAACGATTGCAGAGGCGCAAGCTACCGTAGTTGTCCTCACCGCGCGATGCCGAAACGAAAGGTGCCGAGATGTTCGTGATGCCGGATGAGGTTGTGGTAATGGACTTGGATTCCTGCGGTCGAACAGATGGTAGATGATCGAGCAAGCAACAGTGCAGGAGATTGGTCGAGGATGACGACGAGTCGAGAGAGTTTTTTTGGAGAGAGAATGGAAGAGAGAGAGAGAGAGAGATGGCGAGATCAGGGTTGATGGGATTAAGGGTTAATCGAATAAAGGAACCCTGACTTGGAGACAAAGGGGAGTCGAATAAGCAAAGAGCGTCATACAATCCTTTGTCAGAGAGAGCGACAGCGCGAGCACGAGTACGAGTACGAGTACGAGTAGTGGGGAGTTACTGTACGAGCAAGCGTGGTTCCACTCCGAAGTACAGTACCGAGCAGAACGGCGAAGGTAAGAAACTGAGGTTCGGTCATCAACCGGAGTGGGGCTGCAGTTGAAAGAACGCAAAAGGAAAAAAAAAAAAAAAAAAAAAAAAAAAAAAAAAAGAGGTTGCAACCAACACTACTATGTGGGTCACAATACTGCCACAGATACTGACCTTCTGTACCCGTGTAGGGAAACAAAGCAACTGGCTACTCGTTCCAGTTCAGCAGATCGGAATGTAAGCGGGAAACTCGGATGCTAGCCACCGCGGGATTGGTTGCAGCTTCACCCGTAAAGTGGGCTGAGCGGAGCCCGAGGGACTGTCGGTGAGCTGCAATCTCGCGGCCCGAGCCAGCACAACACTTTGGCACTCTTTGCATTTTGCAATCTGCACTCTGCTCTGCACAGCAATACAGTAAAATACAGATTGTATCTGCCTGTGATTTCCGGAGCTGAAACTAATTTCATCATTTAATTTCGATAAAAGGGAACTGTTCTCTCCTCCCCTTATGCTGTCGTTGCGTCTCTGTCGCTTCATCTTGAGCAGTGTGAAGTAAGGTAAAAAACACTGAGCCATAGCATCATTCCATCTACTTTACCGGAATGAACAGTTCTACTTCTGTAGTATACACGGACAAAGGGATCAAGACAGTGGAGTGGTGTGTGCAAGTCCACCAAAACCTTCCAAGATTCTTACCGCTGACCGGAAACCAACTCCAGGACAGTAAATCAAAACCATTTTGGTCATGGTGTGGTCATCATGCGTGCCTCCAGCAAGCCGCAACAAAGTCTTTCGATGCGACTCGTTCTCGTTGCGGCAACGAAAGAGAGTTCCGGACTGAACCGTTCACAATGCATCATACTGTATCTTGATCGTCCTGACGCTGTGGGCCTCCTGACAGAAAACACAGCTTCACAAAGCATTATGGCTGCACTGTATTGTTTGCATTTGTTGTAACGGGTCTGGCCGAGACGGGAGACCAATGGCAACCCACCACCTTTTCCCACAGCTGCTGCAGAGAGTGGGTTAGAGAAAGAAAAAGAAAAAGAAAAAGAAAAAAGAAAAAAAAAAAGAAAAAAAAAACTCACTTTGTCTCTGACGGCGGTGGGCCACCGTGTCGCGACACACACGCACACACACACCATACCAACGTCAAGCTTGTCATGCGGGGCTTGGCGGTCTGTCTAGAGCGAATTTGATTCCACTGCAGAGTCATGTAGGGATGATGTGCTTCGTTTCACAGCGACGGACAGTCTTTCGCTTTCAAGAACTCAACCCGTCGAGCTGGCAGAAAAGAGGCTGCAGGCTATGGTGGAACCGTTACTGTAGTCAAAGTTGGATCGCCGTCAACCTGCAGCTGCGCATTCCGTGTCCCGGCGGAGCACAAATGACACATGAATGCTGTTACAGTACAAACACAATGGGCATCGTTATGCTGCTTGCTTCCAATTGCATTCTGGCGGCGTTCCACAACATGATGGCTGGACAATTGTAGCATGGAGAGCGTCGTGGAAGGGTGGCAGTCGAATCCGAGATGCCGCAACAGTGCGAGCACACGATCCACCTCGTGCATCGCGATCGAGCTTTTCGGCATGACATTTTGTTCCAGAGCAGGAAACGCCAAGAAGTAGAGGCCGCGAGCCCGAGCCAGGGACAGCCAACACGGCCCAGCAGCCGAATTATCAATATGCTGCCTTCTGCCTGCCAATTCTTCATGCACCTGTCGGCAGCTCATCTAGTCTGCCCGCCGTATGGGATGGTCAAGGCATGTATGTTGCCGATGAACATCCAATACAGTAGCCAGCCAACTCGTCATCTCCGACGCTTGGTTAATCAATCTCGCTGAAAGATGCAGTATTTTTGCTGTCGCTGCGCCTAGTGAGCGCCGAACCGTGCCCGCTTCGATGCAGAGACGTTGTTGGTGTCAGTCTTGGCCCCCGGCTTGGCAAGAAATTAATTGCACCGACTATAGTCGATCTATACACTGTTTGAGATTCGGACATACCAAACAAGTCGAGGCAGCACGAACATCGATTCACTCACGCTTCGGCAGCTCCAAGCGCCCTACGATGGCAGGTGCCTGGGCCGAGGTTTGTGCGCCAAGGGGCCAAGAAAAGTCAAGACAAGACAAGAAAGTGGGCTCAACTCCAAACTGCACCGATGAGCATCAGCGTTGTTGGAGATGAGATGGTCACGAGACATAGCCCCTAATGAACGGCATGGTGTACCGGTACAGCACAGCAAATTTTTGCTGCTCTGTTGGTCTCTCGCTCACCCCACATTCAGAACAAGCGGGAACACGGACAGTGGACAGTGCAGAGGGCAGAGTGCATCGTGGTCGGTGGGGGGTGGATAGGGGATAGAGTGTCAGATAGAGTAAGCATAAACCGGCATGAGCCATCCGATCAATTGCAGTGTCGTCCCTCCGCAACTCCATGCCTCATTGAACTGCGCACTTTACTATCGATAGATTAAATTGCTTACAGACATGAGGGCTGTGATGTTTTAGCTTCCAAGGGTCTAGAGTCGCAAAATTGCCAAGCCATCGCATCCACTTTGGTCGCTTGTCTCGCGTGCGACAATGTTAACCTGACATCGTGACCAATCAACTCGTGACGATGTTAGCCGCGGTGTCATTGGCGTCCTTGTGTGCCATTCAATCGGTGGCTGTATTGTGGATTGCAGCAATGTACTCGTCTAGGGTCATGTGAGAGGTTCTGCGACTCGATCTAAAATCCTGATTGCAGAGTGGATCAGGTATCGGAATCACGAATGGGTGGGATCCATCGACACGCTGCAATAAATTGTAGCGACCCAAGATACTCTTGTAGCTGCGTCCTGACGTTGCGAGTCGATTGCTTTTTTGTAGGTTTTCTGGTCGTGGTCACACGGCATGGACGCGAAATCTTACTCTCGATGTGGAAGGATACTGTACCAGTACAGCTGCGAACTGCGCTTTCTCTGCATCGAGGTCTGCATTCGACGTCACCCCACGCTCTTGCATTCTCACAAAGGCCAAACTTGAACTCAATCTCTCAGCGAACCGTTCCCGTCGGATACTAGGCAGTTTTCGGCTTACCGTCGTTGGCATGAACTGGTCATGCAGTCGAGATGGTGAAGACGAGCGAGGATGGTGGTGGTTCGGAGGATCGTTGTCTCCATGAACTCGCTTCCGCATTAACTCAGCTTTGTTGAAAATTTTTTAATTCACGTGACGCGTCAACACGGCCGAAACAGTGTGAAAAACATAAAATCGGCAGAATAATTGCCGATACACGCCGATCTTTGAGATTCGTATGGTGGTAGTACTGGTCGTCGTGATCAGGCACCGCCCGCCTGTTGCCGACGGCGTTTGTGTGAAATGAACTCAAAAGCATTGCCCGGTACCTGAACCTTATATTGCACACTCGAACCCGACCGATACCATCATCTTAACCCTGTGCCCGACGATGGATTCCAACACGTACACCCCTCAGTACGGCTCCAGCACTCAAGCAAACCTTCCACGACCGCTTGAAGAGCGTCTTAGATTGGGTATCAACCTCGACTTTATGGACGACTTTGTTGATATGACAAGTATTGACGACGATCAAGCCTCTTCACCGCCGAGCATGCGTGTACTACCTCCACCGCCTTCGCTCACTTCTCCTGCCCGTCAGATTGTCACAGCTTCTCAGTCCTCGTTACCTTCGCCTTCTCAAGCAATACAAAGATCCTCACGTTTGTCGTCATCACGCTCAGACTATGGCCGTAGTCATTGGGACAAAGAGACGCTTGAGATCCTTGTAACGGCCGTACATGCTCACAATCCGTTGAAGATCAGAGGCAATCAAGATAAGAGTCGAGCATGGCATGAGGTATATCAAGAGATGCGGACTGTGCTGTCTGACCGTGGATATCCTGAACGATCGCTCAACGCTATCAAGATGAAATGGTCCGAGATCGCAAACGCACGCAAGCGAGAGGTAGCTATCAACACACGCTCGTCTGGTATTGTTGAGTTCGAGGACCCCGTCAACAGCATGATCGATGCCGTTCTCCAGTCCGACGTTGCCTACTCATACCGACGGGCACCTAAGGCTATTGCCGATGCTGTTCGGCAGGATATGGCCATGCTAGCGTCCGGTCCAGTGTATTCGGCAGCTTCGCGATCTATGTCGTCAATTCAGGAACGGAATCAACACCAAACGCCGACACGTTCGCAGTCAATTCCCGATGACGAGAGCGAATCATCGCTTGAGTCCATCATCTCACCAACACCATCTCGCAAGCGGGCTCGTCACTCAGCTAACGATGCAATTCATACAATGGTTCTCAACGAGGAACGCAACCGATACGAAGACATGCAATTCCGGAAGCAAAGACACGAGGATGACAAGGCATGGCGTATGAAAGACCTCGAGATCCGCCAGGAACAGCTGCAACACGATCGTACCATGGCGAACAAGATCACCACCGTCGAGGAGAAGCTCAACAACGTCGACACCCGCTTCAACATGGTCGAGAACAAGCTCTCTACATTCGGGAACAAGTTCGACAACGTGGACGACAGCATGCAGAGCCTCAGGGACGGTATCAGTACTCTCAGCGACGGCATGTCGCAGATCCTCAGGTACATCAACTCTCAATCGGCCTCGACAACAACATCTGCATCAACTTCTTCGACATCATCAACACATTCGATTCGTGACTCGTTGGAAGAACCTTCAACACCACGTGCTCATCGGGGGTCTTCAGTTGCTGCGTCAGACACCAGCACACCAACACGAAGATCAGTTGCCAATCGTCGGAGTGTTCGAGCACCATCACAGTCTCGCACAGGACAATTTGGTGGATTCCAATAGTTGATGTAGATACTTAGCATTGCAATCAAAGCTCTCCGTTTACATGAACCTCATCGCTGTTGTCTGAATGCTCGGAGGAGTTTATACCCGAGTCGGGCCTGTCCGGATCTGGTGAGACTGATGTGAGCCTTACCCGAGATGATAGGAACATCTCTTCTAGCGTCGGAGGATTACAACCCATCGAAATGCTTATCTGATTGCCAACCAAACATGTCTTTGCATTCCATAACAACGTAGCTACCTTCCAATCTCGACCACATGGTGTGAGCCCCGTCCTTTGATACTGTTTGTCCCGGAACCGCGGCCATTGCATTGATACCATACCGATACCCCATTCCACGGTCACTCTGTACTTACTCATGATATGGTTGAATGCCAATTGATTCGATGATACGAGGTTTCCACGGAAAGGAGCGATGATGGCAGCCGAAACTCCATATGCTTGGTCGCCGTACAAGTATCGTTGCTCGCCATCAGCCCCTTTGGCATGCGCAGTAGCCCATTCCACCAATTGAGACTCTAGCACCATATGAGCGTCGTGCCGTCGTCCATCGTATGGACCGTTGAGAAAGAGTAGCCCATCCGGAGTAGCAATGAACTGCCACTTCAGGGCATGCACTCTCTTGTGGCCGTTGTATGCGTTCTCTTGATCAATCATTGGCATTGCAATCGGTCGTACGGTACCGTCAATAGCTCCCCAGAAGTTTGGCATGGTGGTTCGGCGTTTGATTGCGGCGGCGTAGTAATCCAATCGCCGAGGAGCCATGAGACGATGACGAGGGCTAGTAACATCGAGCAAATGGCACCATCTTTGATGTATGTAAGAGCTCATATGATGAACAATGCGACTGATTCGACCATGGCTCCAACCGAACTGACCTTCCAATGATCGCAGACGACTACCACGCAGCCATGCTAGAAGCATTAGCATTGCCGTCTCACTATCAATTGCATCTTGGGAAGACGTTCTCACACGTTCAGGCAGTCTCAAGGCACGATGTATGTCATCGAATTCCATGAAAGTGAAGCCAAACGTTGACTTGAAGTGAGATTCGTCTAAATGCTGTCTGATATGATGGTAGTGCTGCGGTGAGAGCAGCGTCGGAGCCCTTCGAGACAAGGCCAAGGCTGCTACGAGTATCCTACGTCGGCGACGATACCCTTCGATAAAGAAGTCGTCGATGTTGTCGGACTCCATTGGAGGGATATGCAGAACAGTTGATATGATGGTAGCTCAAGTACTTCTCAAGCACACAGACTCTTCACGATAGCTTTGCAATGGTACGGCCCGTACTTGGGCATAAACTTGGTATTGACGAAGCATTTACTCGGAACCGAAAACAAGACCCTGACATTGTATTGACTCGTCGTTACCATGAATACAGTGAAGGCCGCTCATGCTGACGATGCGACGAAGTCATCGAGATGACTTCGGGTAGCTTCGGAGTTTGAATAACTTGCATAAACCTGCATAATTTCATTCACCGGCATCGAGATGATGGAGCAGACGGTGTACCGAAACCTGCCTACTGTGACTGTCATCTTTTTCCGAAACTCTCAACCGCTTCTACGGTGCAAACTTGGCTTGTTACGCAGCAGTCCTCGTCAGAATCGCCTTGAAGCTTCTTGCCGATTCGCGTCGGTGTGCAAGGAAAGAAGTACCACGAGGGCCAAAAGAAACCAAAAAGGTGGCAAAAATACAAAGAACTGCAGCACCTAGGATTCCCGCGTGGTCCCCCACCGCAGTACTGACTAGGCGATACCTTGCTTAACTTCGCAGATCGGACGGGATGCGGTGCTTTCAAGGTTCTATGGCCGCAGATACCAACACTTCGATAGCAGTCGTACATTAAAACGTCTATTGTGAGCAAAGTGCAAAGTAAGAAATCCCATACAGTATTGATGTTCGGGGAAAGGGAGCATTAGTCATGCTCATCTATACAGCACAGGACTTTACCAAAACAGATAATGGAGCTGCAAATAAAGAGGGACTTGGACTCTTCTCCAGACTTCTGTCCACGCAACGAGAGATTCAAGGTTGTCCTGAAGCACTCGCATTCAAGAGACTGGTGCCGAGGCATAGGTTCTCATTTTATCTTCTTCGATTGTGAGAAGCAAGGCAAATGTAACACAAAACGAAGTACTGATCTTGATACAAAGCTGGATTGGGATGGCTTAACGTCCGATACGAACCACCTTCTTCCTCTGTCTTCGGCCCAAGTTGAGTGGATTCATAGGATCCTTCTTCTTGCCCGCGGCTTCCTCCTTGTTCTCCTCTTCCTCCTCCCCATCGTCGTCTCCGCCCAATCCCATACCTCCCAGCATGCCACCAAGCCCACCGAGTGCATCGGCACCAGGCATACCGGGTGGCATACCACCCATGGCTTCGGCGAGGTTCATGTTCAGCAGTCCACCTTCGATCGCTGGCGAGTGTGGTGGCAGACGTGCTTCAAGAGTGGGAGGGAATTTGATCCTGGCGACACGTTCGCGGATCGGGTTCGGGTTGGGTTCTCGCTTGGCCTGAACGATCTGCTTGCGCTGCTCCTTGGTCAGCACAGGCCTGGAAGCGCCGGTAGCGGAGGACGCAGTGGCGTTGGCGTTCTTCTTCTTGTTCTTCTTGGACGATGCGCTATCGGCGCTTGCAGAGGAGCCGGAAGCGGCAGCCTTGGCGTTTTCGGCGAGTGCCTGCTTTTTTAGGGTCGAGGGGCGAACGCGCTTCTTGCGTGGTTCGATAGCAGGCGGCTTGCCACCGCAATTGGGTTGAATCGTCTCTGCAATGGCGTCAAACAGCTGCTTCTTGCTGGGCAAGCGATCGTCAACTGCGCTGCCGTCGTCGTTAAAGAGCTGCACCTTGACTCGGCCAGGGTTTTCCCAATCCTGAGGATGCGTCTTGTAGGGTTCCTGAACATATTTGAGCTGCAATCGTCCGACAGCCTTGGCAATCCAAAGCTGGGTGGGGAAAGGGCTGGCCTTTTCGTACGACACCCTACGGCAACCCTTGCGATAGTGTCGCTTGGCATCAAAGTAGATGGGGTAGATGCTGACCCACTGTTTGTGTTCACCGTCATCTTGTGGCTTGGATCCACTTGCACCGGCGACATTTTCGGGAGGTCGTGAGGAGCCAAAATCGCCCGAACCAGGAGCTTGGCCCATCTGCTCCATCATCTTTTGGAAGGCAGCCATCTGATCTGCTTGTGAGCTTGCGCTAGCATTGGCTTGTGCGACACCTGGTGACGTGACAGTCGGGAGATCGAACTGGAGGGCAAATGAAAGTGGTGATGAAGATCCAAAAACAAGGTAAGCTGAACGGCCAAGAGTTGCCATCGATGTAACTGGGTGAGAAGAGCTGCAAACCTACCTCAAAGTCATCGTCAAAGTCCTCGACAGCTGCTTTTGGCGGCATTATGAATCTTTGACGCAGCTAGTGATCTTCCACCGGTTTCTCTGAATGTGGACCTGTGTGTTGTAGCTCGAGACAAGATCGGCGGTCTTCTTCTTGAAAAATGATGATGATGATGATGATGTTACGAACAGCAACGCAAAGGCGAGCGTGACAGAGAGGGTTGTGCGCTCAACTCGAGCTGCAGATGGCAATGGCTCGCCACGTGACCCTTGACCTTTTTTGTCGCTTTACCGCGCGAATGGAATTTCACCACCCAACTTTCGGACCCTTTCCGCCATCCAAGGTGTGGAGGCCGCAGCAATAATAAATGCCACTTTCTCGACGGCATACTTGGCCATTTTGATGGGCTACTAAGCACCACATCTCACTCGACTCAAACACCTCAAAAGGACTCACCGATCCAACCTCCACCCATCGCAGGGTCTATGCGCAAATACAGCTGATGGTGAACAGCTCGACTTGAATGGCATGTCTTTGCCTTGCTCTCGCACCTGGTCTCGACATCCAACACTTTTGGCCTGGACGTGGCACGCCTCGCCAAGACCGACTCTAGGCCCTCAAGCAGCTCATCGTCCGACGCGACCTCCCATCATTGCTCATCAGCTGCGCACCAGATACAGTATGGGGAAGGATGCTCAGATACAGCTCACAGAGCAAGAACAGGCCATTTGCCAACTGCTCGACCAAACATGCTCATACATTCATCGCGAACGTCCCCAGATCAAAGGCATCGATTCTACACAGCGCAGTGGCGATGGCTCCGAAGCTTGCCAGGCACGGATTGCTGGTGGATGGGTCCGCGACAAGCTGCTCGCCCGCGAATCGGATGATCTCGACATCTCGCTCTCGACCTTGACGGGCAACGCATTTGCACTCTACCTCAAGCACTACCTCTCGTCCGCCTCTTTCGCATCTTCATCGTTGGCACAGTCTCGGTTCTTCCAGGAGGATGGCTCCGAAATGGGCCGCATCGGCAAGATCGCTGCCAACCCTGAGCAGAGCAAGAACCTCGAGACGGCCACAGCGCGCGTGCTTGGTCTTTCGCTCGACTTTGTCAACCTGCGCAAGGAGACGTACGATCCCGGTTCGCGCATCCCAACCATGACGTTCGGCACACCCAAGGAGGATGCCGAGCGCCGTGATATAACGATCAACTCCTTGCTCTACAACGTTCACACAAGACAAGTGGAGGACCATACGGGACTTGGCCTGCAAGACCTAGCCGCCGGTTTGATTCGAACACCATTGCCACCATTGACTACGTTCCTCGACGATCCATTGCGCGTGCTCCGATGCGTACGCTTCTCCAGCCGCTTCGCTTACGAGCTTCATCCCACCATCATCCGCTGCCTCACCGCAACCCCAGTGGCTGGTTCTTCAAACGAGGATGCCGAGACGCAACTGGTGCAACTGGCTAGCAAGGACGATCCCAGGATCGCGGCGGAGGGACATGCGGGCGTTGAGAGTGGAAGGGATCAAATCCGCGAGGCTTTGGTCAGTAAAGTGTCCAGGGAACGATTCGGTATCGAGGTCGACAAGATGATCAAGGGTCCTCATCCTCTTCTTGCGCTCTTCTTGCTCCACCGGTTAGAACTCTTTCCGCTCGTTTTTCACCCTCCACCGTCGGCGGGCAAGCTTCGCATCGCCGACTTGAACGAGGAGGGGAAACCCGCCTCGGACTCTGTCGCGCTCAACGCAGCTCGTCTCCTCGACGCTTTCCTCAAAGGCGTGTCTGCCGAGGATCCTCGCGTCAACCAGTCGGTCGCCATGGACAGCCTAAGCATCGGTGATGGCCATCGTACTGATCTTTCAAGTGAGTTGTACGACAAGAGCGAGCTCTCGCGCGCATTTTCATCGCTGCCACCATCTCCGATCCCCAAAGCCGTCTTCGAAGCTCTGCCGTCGGATCTTGTGTCTAGCTGGTCGAGCACGTCCCTGTCCTCCGAAGAGCGTCGACGACTCTGGATCAGCATGGCACTGCGTCCCTTGAAGCACCTTGTGTACGAGGAGAAGAAGAACAAGTTTGGCTGGGCGGGCGAGAGTGTCATTGCGAATGGGCTCAAGCTTGGTACCAAGACGCTGAAGGAACCGGTGGCGTCGCTGCATCGATGCATGGAGTTGCTTCCGTTGGGTCGAAAGGTGTTGTGCTCTGAGCAGCCGCAAGCCGGTGCGGATTCGGAAGAGTTGGATAGGCTGCTTCAGCTTCCACCTGGGCTGAGTGTTCGGTCGAGACTCGGTCTGCTGCTCCGAAACCAGCATGTCTCGAACGCCATGTTGCAGCTTCGGCCGGAACCGGCATTGCTCGTCTCGTTCATCTCGGAAGTCACCGATCTTTGGACTTCGGGTACATTTGACCACGACCACTCCGACCTCACGGTGATTCAGGATCAGATCGTATCGTTAGCACGGGAGTATTCCAAGTTTTGGAGCCTCATTCAAAAGTGGAAGTTGGTGGAGAGGGCGGATGAGAAGCCTGTGTTGGATGGGAATGCAGTGACCGCCATTCTGGCGTGCCATCCAAGGTTGATTTCTCAGATTCAGACCCTCGTTCTGGCGTGGCAGTATGATCAACCGCAAGTTACGCCCGATATGCACGAGAGGTGTAAGACGTGGTTGAAGGACGAGTGGGATAAAGGTGGGATCGTACCGCTAGATCAACGTCCCGCTCCTCTGCCAGCGAAGGAAAAGAAGAAGGGACAGGCGCAACAGAACCAGAAAGTCGGCGAGCCTCGAAAACGTCAGAAAAGCGAATGATAATAATAGCCATTTTATTTTTGTTCCCTTCCTGCTCAATGTCACAAAGAATCAGCAAAATGCATTCAATCTCGAGTCTCTAGTCGCTGTGAGCGTGGGTATATGATTGCAAATGTAGAACAAGGCTCACATGCCTCTCCAGATTGTCTGTTCGTCCTCGTTGAGACCCGCCGTGGCTTCCTGATCCTGTTGCACCTCTTTCGAGCCGAGTCCTCTGTTGTGCAAGTTCAACGAAGCCAATGGCAACACGGACCATTTGGGTAGCCACCTGACGTCAATGTCTCTCCACACGGCTCGTTCATCGTACAGCTCGATGAACTCCTGGTCCATACTTCGACTCTTGGGCCAACTGAAGCGTCTATACTCGTCAAAGATGGTGGTCAGACTCCACTGCTGCAACTTTCGCAAGCATCCGATCAGACAGCCTGTCCTGTGCTTGCCCTTATTGCAGTGGATTAGGATCGGGTGATTGCGACGGTCCAAGATGGTGGTGAGTGCAGCGGTGATCTTGTCGTCCGGGATGGAAACAAAGGGCTCCTTGTTTCCTGGAATGCCGAATTGGAAAAAGGTGATGCCGTTCTGGTCAAGGAAGGTCGAGTTGGTCTCGGGATACTCCTCGAGGATCAACGTCAGAACAGAGCGAAGCCCGAGGGTGCGCAGGAAGGGGAAGTGTTTCTTTTTGGGGAACGAGGAGCGATACACATGCGAATTGACCATGGCAAAGTTATCCGGTGGCAGCAGATCTTCGTGAAAGTCAGCAGAGACATTGTTGGAGACGCTGGTAGACCCGCCGGAAATGGCGAGGTTGGAAAGAGGAACAGGGTTGGTGCGCGACACGGCCGTACTTGATGCGATACTACCCGCAGTAGAACTGGCAGACATGGGTATCGCGTTGGCTAGACTCGATCCAGCTGCGACTCTGGGATCCCTGGGAGCAGCATCATTGTTACTCGATGCGACTGAGCCAGTAGAAGAGAGGGTCGAAGTCAAAGGAATCGTTGCACCCGTATTCGCCTTCTGTGCGCGCGCAACAGCATCTAGAAGCGATGCGGGAGAGCCGCTACGTGGCAAGCTCTCCATTGTCGCTGAGGAGGAGCTTGTCTTTGGCGAGGTGACTCGGGGTAGCGAAGTTGAAGTGGTATTGAGAAACGACGAAGATGAAGACGAGGAACCCTGCCTCGAGCTACCGGTGAGATGGGTCATGGACGCCGAAGCGAGAGAGGTGTTAGTGCGCTTCTTGTTCGTAGCAGCATTTAGTACAGCCATTTTGCCGGTAGGAGCATCGTCCGCAACCAAAGGCACGCCGGCAGACCGTAACTGCGGATATGCGGACAACTGTGAGAACCACGGTAGTTCTTCCTCTTCCTGCTTGTTGTCGACTTTGTCTGGCTGTGAGCTGTGTGCAGCTGTTCCGTCTGATTCTTGGTTCATGCTGTCAGTGCTACTGTCGGTAGCATTTGATGATGCAGAAGTCTCTGCCAACGTGTTGGCTGTTTCTCGCAAGTTGAGACCATTCTGCACGGCTGCAATGGCTCCTGAACCTGCCTGGACGGCTATCGAGTCGGAAGGATCAGTGATGCTGACACCATTAAGGGATGGGGTGACACCTTCGATGGCAGCGTAGTCTTGGTCATCTGTTCGAATGCGGTGCTCGTTTAGGATGCGTTGGAGGAAAGCGTACGGGCTTGGTTGGTGCTGTCGAGGTATGGTAGGGTTGCGGCGGCAGTAAAAGTTGGGTGGTTGTGCTTCTACAGCGTCGTCACCGTCGTTGCGTTTGTGTTGGTCTTTTCCCATGCTACCGAGCTGAGGTTGGTTGGAAGATGTGGACCCGAACGACCAGAGATGCTAGGAAGCTGAAGTAGGACACAAAGCGACACAAACCACATTCCAATGTCAAGGCGGCTTGTTCGCCATAGGCCGAGTTCCGAATGTGGAGTTGGCTTGGCTGCAGGGTTCCTTTTTTTTTTTTTTTTTCGACGCCTCAATTTCGTACCCTTTTCTTTTGCATGGACCCGTGAAAGTAGAGAGGTTTCGGTCGACGCCGGAGGGTGGTGAGACCACCTCGCTTGCCGAGGTGGTGAGTGAGGTAGAGAGATGGTGGTTCGGAAGGTGGTGAGGAGAACAAAGCGGAACTGACCAAATCGGCGCGCTCAGCTTTCCGATAAAAAAATTTTCACACTCACACGTGACGCGTTAAAAATGCTTAATAATCAACATCATTTTCTACGTATATGTGAGATCTATCGAAACTCGCTGGTGGTAGTACTTGTCCTCACGATCATGCAGAAGCAAATGCCGGGACCGAAAACTGTGATTGTAATGCAAAGTTGTTTACTCATCGGCGTCGTACAAACTTAAACCCCACATTCCGGCCCACAACAACCGCTTCTTGCCGACGAAACCAGCTTGTACAACCATGAACACCGACGACGCTCACACGCTCCTCGGAAACTTCCCGGAGGAGCTCCGGGAAGGCATAATCAACCTCTCCGGCACCATCAATACCAACCGTTCACAGTCCGAGGTCAGCGGAGTACCTGAAATTCAACTCCCGGCAACATCCCTCGGTCCCTATGCCTGGTCTCCTAGCCCACCTCGCTATGTGCCTTCTCCTGTACATAGCTCACAAGTTCTGCTGCCGTCGCCGTCACCATCACAAGCAATACCAAGTCAAGTTCCACCACACACGATCACAGTTCAATGGGTTCGAAACAAGCTAGATGAAATGGCAAGGTTTCCTAGCAAGACACAGCCCCCGTGGGATCCTGTCTCTACCGACGACGTGGTGAGGTCTGTGGTAGCTCACAATCCTAACGTTGAGACTGCGAGCGCTGATAAAGGGAAGGCCTGGGATCGCGCTACGATTGAATTCAACATCAAGGCCGCTCAACAGGGACTGCCATTGCGATCTGAGCGTGGCATCAAGAGAAAGATCAGCGAACTAGCCAAGGCTCGCAAGACTCGATCGCTGAGGAACAGCAGATCAACAGGAATCACTGAACATCGTACCGAGATCGAGTCCATGCTCGACGAATTCAACGAGTCGGTGTCAGCTCGAGCCTCAAGAGGTTCTCAACCACGCGCGGACAATACAGAACAACAAGAGGATCGGGATAGGTTGGCACACAGGCTCAGACAGCATCAAGACATGGTTCATGACGACTTCGAGGCACTACCTGATCCACCTCCGCATGGCGCTGTCGCAAGATCAATGACCACGCTTCGAGAACGCCGTAGGTCAGCTTCAAACTCGCACGGAGAGTCAGACGAGGATCTCTTCACAGGACCAAGCCGCAAGCGCGCACGCAACACATCGGACGTACTAGGTGAGTTAACTCGAAGCACACAAGAGTATCGCGAATGGGAGAAGGACTTCAAGATGCAGCAACTTGAGCTGTTCAAGTCGCAGGTCGAAGCAAACAACAGGCACACAGAGGCAATGCAGCAGCAGCTAAACCAGCATGCTGAGTTGATGGCAGCGATGCTGGGTCTTATTCAAGGCAGGCACGGGGGTCTTAGTACTAGGTCAACAGCTTCGATTCCAACTACTCTCGACACCATCGAGGCCTCTCCTCGCCGCAACCGCTGTGCTGCTCCTCCTCCTCAAGATCAAGAATCGCCTTCGGCAAGAAGGCATCACCGCTCCGACTTCACTCGCATCACAAGGTCTCGAAGTCGTGGTCTTTAGCTTATCATTCATGTATATAGAACGCAATCTAAAGTACATATTCTACCTGAAGAGCTTCTTCGCTATCGGCCATCGTGAGTGAATTGATACCCGTCTGATCAAGCTGAGGGTTGGGTTGGGGATGAGCATATGCTACTCGAGGACGAGAGAAGTACTCCTCGACTGTAGGAGGATCGCAGTGCATAGTCTTACTCACAATGTTACCTATGCAGCATGTCTTGGCGTTGTACAGTATGATACTTACGAGGTAATCCTTTCCGACGGGGCTCAGACCCGTCTTCTGCTGCCTCTTGACATCGAACCGAGGCCATTGACCAGGTATCAAGCCGATAGACCATTCCACTTGTACTCTGAACTTGTTCATTACATAGTTAAAGTTCGACTGGTAGTCTGCGATGATGTTACCCCGAATCTTTGTGAGTATTGCCGACGATACTCCATAAGCCTGGTCCCCATACAAGTACATCTGCTTCCCGTCCTCCGTCTTAGCATGCGCTTGAGCCCATTGAGCCAGCTTCTGAGCGTGTGGAATGCGGCTGTCATGTACAGGCCCGAGGTACGGTTGCGAGCAAAAGATAATGCCATTTGGTACTGAGATTACTTGATACTTGAGAGCATGTAAGCGTTTGTGACCACTGTATACTCTCTCCTGATCCTCCTGCGGCCTCGCTATCGGCCTAACTGTGCCATCAATAGAACCCCATATGAGCGGGAGGCCAAACTTGCGATTGACGGCGGCGGCGTAGTGCTCAAGAGCTCGAGGCGACGTCAAGCGATGTCGGCGGCTTTGTACATTGAGCAAGTGACCCCATTCTTTGTATATAAGGTCAACCATTGTTCGTACGATCCTGCTGATGCGGCCGTGAGACCAGCCATACTGGCCTTCAAGCGAGCGAAGGGTCCGGCCACGTAGAAAGACACACACCATGAACAGAGCAATCTCAGAATCAACACAATCTTGCGCATGCGTTCGTATGACTCTTGGAAGCTTCATTGCATTGTGTATCTCTTTGAATGTGTCTGGAGTGAGGCCTGTGTCGGCGAGGAAGTGGACAGCGTCTTGCTCGATGATGATATTGGCAAGACGGCGAGGATGAAGGTTGGTTCGAGGGTTTCGTTGTGAGGCAGCAATGACTGCGACGGCATCAAGCAGAACGGCATCTCCGGACGATTCTAACGCTTCGGCGTGCATGTAGCTCTGCATGATCGCGTCGGCGTCTTCCGAGAACGGCCGGAAGCGGCGAAGTAAGGTTTCAGAATGCGGGGAAGCGGCTAAGATGGTGGTAGTACTGGATCTATCACTCAACATACTAGAAACCGGGCTCAAGAAGATCACTCGACCTCGACAGACGCTTGTTCAAACTCAGTTTAACATCTCAGACTCGTTCTAACGTAATGGCAATGCAAACAATGTTATATTTCGCTTAAACTACACCCGATTAGAAGGGTAGCTGGTAAGACGGAGACCTGACGAAGCTTAGCTGAAGGAGGTGGACGGTAAGATGGCCTCGAGGTGGAGAGACCACCTCTCGGTCATGCATGAACGTAACCGAGACGCCGTCTCTCCACCGAAAAGGTGGTATAACCAGCGGCCGAAACCTCCCTAGTTTTCGTCATTCGACCACCACTTGACTGCACCTCGTCCCACCTTTGTCTTCAAGATGGCACAAGGATTCAAGCCTGCCAAGCCGAACAAGGCTGGCTCCTCGTCGAAATCTGGCGCCAAGGCGAAATCTGGTCCTAAACGAGGTCGTAAGTAGCTACTGTCCGGGTGCTGTTGCAGACAAGTCAACGCTGACCATGTTGCTTTACCTTTTGTTCTTTATGCGAAACACAGCCCGAGTGATTGCACCCAAGAAGAAAGCGGCGGTACAGGCAGCCAAGACGAAACAGAAGCAGACAGCATCGATCACCGCCAGGATCGAGCAGGAGATGGTCAGCCGTGCATCCAAGGGTGGTCCGCTTACGATTATGAAGAAGGCGGCGGATGGCGATGCAGACGACAAGAAGAAGAACCTGAACAAGAAATAGACCACTGCAACTTGTGACATGAATCGATTTCCTTTTCCCCAAGCCCGACTCGGCTCGCTCTGCCAACGACGGGTATCTTAAATGGCGATCGGCTCAGAACGGATTCTGTGACGAGATGGCCGGATCTCTGTCGCACGGCTCTCTCGGCGATCAATAATCACTGCTATCGCCAAAGATCCTCCGTGGCCTTGTGGAGTTGTTTCTAAGCGCACCATGTCACAACCACCGCATCTCCAAATCATTCTTTCTGCCTTGTACTTTTAGCATTCATCCTACACTCAATCACGGTCTAGACAAGCATCAGTCTGGTGGCCATCAGATGTTCTGCCTTGGTATCGCTCGAGCGCTACACATGCTCACTTATTATACACAAGACAGCCCGATAACAGTGACACTCTACGTTGTTAGACCGCCACTTGTATCCGCTAGTTAGATATTGGTCTCACGTGATGAAACCACGACGCGAAACCAACACACTAACATTCACAGCCGAAATGAAAATACACACAGCGGAGGGCAGGAGAGCGTAGTGTTGGCAAAAAGAATAAAAAAAATGAAAAAAGTCCAACACCTGCTTGGCTCTTCTGTCGCCTAAAAAAGCTCAGCAGAAAGGGCAAACACGCGCTCAACTGCCCCAACACGTTTTGGCGGTGGCCAACTGTGTTTCAGCAGCTTAGAGCCAAGCCAGAGCCAATCCCAAGCCGACCTGTTACTTTACTGTGCTGTGCTGTGCTGTGCTGAGCTGGGCTACATTTTCGGCTTTTCCGAAGCTGCTATCGCTGGATGCTCAGCCTTGGTCGTCATCTGCCTATCTGCCTCTTGCTTTCTCCACTCCATCCACGACGATTGTCTCTTTGCATCGCCTCGACATCGAAGCAAGCATACGTACGTCTCTGCACCCAGTTTCTTTCCGTACGCTTCGAGGACGCCATCACTGGAGTCTTGACAGCAAGGCAGCAGAATCAGCTGCAATCCAACACACCACCATTTGACCGTTGGACGCAGCTTCAGCCAACACCGTTCTACCATGTCATCGCGACACTCATCATCGTCATCCTCGCGCATGCCGCTCGAATCTTCGCGCGCTGCCAACCGCCCCATCTCGTCTGCCTTCTCCGGTACAAAAGCTTCCCTCTCTGCCAAGTCGAGCTCTTCCAACAAGTCCTCCTCCTCTGACCGTCACAGCTCGTCTTCCTCCAAATCGCGCTCCACCTCAGCCAAACATCGTGGACGATTCGATGATGACGACGACATTGCTGAAGAGCAGGAGGATGACCAAGACGATGAAGATGGTCAAGACGATTACGACGATGACGATGACGATGAAAATCATCGCCGCAAGTCGAGTTCGCGCAAATCTTCCGCTGTTCACTCCAAGTCGGCCTCCAGAACTACCTCGCAGCCATCCAGCCGTCAGCCTTCTGCATCCAACAATGCCAACAAATCCATTCTGTCCCGATCCAATCCAAATGCATCCATCATGATGCCCGCCAACACCTCGGTCGCTTTCCAGAATTCGCGAGTGGCCGCCTTGGCAAGATCTCATGCCGTTGTAGATGCATCTTCCATCATGCGTCCTCGTGGTCAGCTTCCCCAGCAGAACGCCTCCTCCAATACACCAGCGGCACCCAATGCTACTGGCGCACCTCCCACAGCCACCTCGTTGCGCGTCGACACGTCCAGCTTTGAAGAATGGATGAAGATGGCCACCGACAACAAGATCAACTCCACAAACACTTGGTCCTTTGCCCTCATCGATTACTTTCACGACATGTCGCTCCTCCGCAACGACAGCGGTGACGGTAGCATCAACTTCCAGAAAGCTTCCTGCACGCTCGATGGATGCGTCAAAGTGTGGACATCCCGTGTCGACTCGGTCGTCGTAGAGACCGGAAAACTTCTCTCCGGTTTGCAAGATGATCTCGACCAGGCAACACGCAAGGACAGGCGCAACAAGGGCGATGACGACGATGAAGATGCCGACGACGATGATGACGAAGAAGGCACAGGCACGACACGGAAGAGGAAGCGAAACAGGGAAGCCACCCTGGCAAAGACGTTCGGCCACATCCAGATCAAGAAGTTCGACCTCGAGTTCACAGTCGATCCTCTCTTCAAAAAGACCTCGGCCGACTTTGACGAAGGTGGGGCTAGCGGTCTTCTCATGAACCACCTTGGCGTCGACTCTTCCATGGCCGTCATCTTTGATGCAAGTGATGTTGCAGGTGTAGGCAACGACGACGATGCCTCCAACGTGCTCCAAGTCGGCGAGGATGGCCAGGTCACCCAAGACGTCGGCAGTCCCGCTCCCGCCGTCGCCGAGGAAGGCGAGGACGAGCTGATCGACTTGTCCAAGCTTACCGCCAAGTGGCTTGGTTCGGACGAATTTGGGAATGTGGACGGATCTGAAGATGTCAACTCGATGCTCTCGCGTCGTGTCCTATGTCCCACACTCTGCAACTTCCGATTCTCCAAGGACGACGACACCCCCTTCGGTGTCGGCCTGGACGAGTTTAACCAGCAGACCTTCCTCAGCGCGACGCAAGCCGACTACTACCTTGACACACCTGCTCGTAAGGGCACACTTGCAGCCTCGGCTGACTTTGGCGGCTTCACAGACGATGTCAACATGGATGTTGCTGGCGGCGATGTGGACTTCTTTGGCGCTGACGCTCCTATGGGCGACGATGACGATGATGGCGATGACTTCTTCGACGCTCTTGACTCTGCACCCGCATTGCATCACGGTGGCCCGGTCGTGCTCGATGGCACTACGGGTGGCGTGCAGAATTACGGCCCCTTTGACCCCTCTGCTGGTCCCTCGTCCGAGCTCGTCATGGCTATGGCCTTCAACCCGGAGACGGGTCTGCCCATCGACGGTGCAGACGGCGAGAACGGCAGCGACCTGTTCGACTACTTTGATCGTCGTCTCATGCGCAATTGGGCTGGCCCTGAACACTGGAAGCTGTCCCGTGTCACCGGTCCTCTCGGTACGGGAGCCGCGGCCAACTCGACAGAGACGGCGGCGGCGGCGAGTGCTCGCAAGGAAGGCAGGAAGACCAAAGAGCCCTTCGTCATCGACTTTCTCACTGAAGAAGGCGCCGTCAACGTCAAGGAGATCTTCGAGCCCGCCAAGCAAGCCGCCGCCATCACATTGCCACTCAACGCAAGCAAAAAGATGGCTAGTCTCGCAGCGTCCTCCTCGGAAGCTTACCTGTTGCCAGAAGATCGTCACTTTAGCTCCAAGCAACTGCTGCGACTCTTCCTAAAGCCTCGTGTCGCTATCAACATGCGACGCAAAGATGCAGCCAGCAGCGGTTTCGCAGGCGATCAGCAGCTTTGGAATGATGTCGCCACCGATGGCAACGACATGGGCGGTGCGGATGGAGGCATGCCCTTCGACACGCAATTCTTCCATGACGACAATGACGGCTTTGACGCCAACGCTGGCGATCTCGGCAGTCTCGACGATGGGCCTTCCAACGCTACCGTGGGAGGTGATGCAGAGGACGAAGAGCTCGTCCAGTCGCTCCAGGCGCTCAATCGAATCAAACCCGAGCACGTCAACTACGCCAAGAAGGCGAAGCGCGTCGACATCAAGGTGCTCAAGGAAAACATCTGGAAGGAACTTGGCATCCTGCCCAACACCAACACACCTGCGTCGTCTGCCGAGCACGAGGAGGAGGAGGAGCAGGATGAGTCCATGGCGTCTGCTACCCGGGATACGGAAGTGGCACCGGCCAAGACGTTTGAGTCGGTGCTTTCGGGATTGCAGAAGGCATATACGCAGGAAAAGATGGAAGAGATCTCGACGTCTTTCTGCTTCATCTGCTTGCTGCACCTGGCGAATGAGGAAGGGTTGGCGATCAGCACGGGCCAGGAGGACAAGCTCGAGGAGCTGCGCGCAAAGCGTACGTCGACCAGAGGAGATGGCGGTCTGTTTGGCAAACTCGCGAGAGGCAGAGTGGTGCAGTCGAATGCGGACGATGATGAGTTGGGCGCGGAGGATGGAGAGCCTGTGGGAGGGGAGGAGGGGTACGAGGAGGATGAATTGAGGGTAGGCAAGTTGTCGTCACTCAGGATCATCAAGGATCCCAAAGCTTACCGCTCGGCATGAGTTGACATCGCCGACTTTTGTAATACAACCAAACAGAATCTATTTGTACAAGTAATGTAATTTGGTGAGCCATCAAGCGGCTTGCGGATGGACGTTGGAGGTGGCTGCTCGTGTGGACAAGTTTTGGCTTTGGCGTTGAAGCCACCAGGCGGTGTCCCAGTCGTTGAAGATGAGACCTAATTCCTTTGTTGCTGATTGGGGAGAGTCGCTGCCGTGGAAGGCGTTTCTTGTGTCACCTAGGCCGTAGCGAGCACGGAGGCAGGAAGGATTTTCGTATTTGGCCTTGTACGCTTTTGTTGGGCCTAGCAGGGTGCGCCAGTGTTGGATGGCGTTGGGGCCGTAGAGGGCTAGGGCTAGGGAGGGGCCTGAGATCATGCCTAGGATGAGACGGTCGTAGTAGAAGCGACCATGGTGTTCGGCGTAGAAGGAATGAGCATCGGAGGCGGTCCAGAATAAGGGTTGGGCGCGGACGATGGAGAGGCCGGATGTTTTGATCTCTTTGAGGATCGATGAGACGTCAGGTTGATAGGCGCATACGGAGGGTTTGAGGAGGGCAAGTGTCAATTGCAGCTCAGCGCTAGCATGTGTGGAGTAAGCTCGCGAGAGGGAGTGAGGGAAAGTGCGCCGTGTTGCGGTTGCTAATAATGTCATTGCGTCCAGATGAAGATCAAGGGTGGAAGTTGCCAAGGTGGTGAGGACAAGGAGAGATGGAGGAGCAAGGTGGAGGCGAGAAAGATGATCAAGGATTACATAATCCCAATCTGAGGGATTGTTCGGCTGTCGGAAGCACGCGTCCCAGCTGCTCGCGGCTATTGCCCTGCAGCACGTCAATCTTGGTATGACTTCTCCCAACCCTCCATCTTCGACAGCTTCCCCACATTTCTTGGAACCATCTAATCGCTACTCATCCTCCGAAACAGTACACGCTGTATTCGTGCGTGTCCATCTGCCGCCTTTCGGATTGCTCGACCATTATCACCCCCAAATTAGCTTCGCTTCTGATGGAATAGAGAGCAGAATCCACCCCTCCAACTGGCAACTGGCAACAATCAACAGCGTTCGGCGCAAACATGGCGACAACAGCTTCGGTGTACAACACGTCGCGCACAACGCGACAGATCCTACGCAGACACAGAAAGGACAAGCCATCTTTGATACTCCACCTTCACAACAACCATTTCCGATTCGAGCGGCAGAATGGCATGTTCCTCTTCGACTCGCCCGTCAAGGCGTTCCTCGGATTCATCAGGGATCAAAAGGTTCCAGCGGATCTGATCGATGTTCTGACCGAAAGCGGTGTGCAGTTCTTCGAAGGTTGCCTGTTGGTGGATGTACACGATCATCGCAGTCATGCGACTGCAAATGCGTCAGTGCTAGGTCCAAGAGAGTTGCTCAATCTAAGCTCAACCGGAACCACCGGAACCCGAGATCGAGACCCCGTCTCCACCGCAGATGGAGAAGGCGCGCTCGCTTCGAGTCTATTCTATCTCCAAGAAGGCGGAAGGTATGGCGCGAGGAAGCTGCTCGGTGGAACATCGGGATCCGACCCGCGCAACGGCGGTGTCTCCGGCGTCGAAGTGTACCGTATCGTGCTTCACCCTTCCTCCGAGACGCTCTGGGCGGATATCAAGATGCTCGACGATATGGTGGGCGGTACGTGGACAGATCAAGACGCACTCGAGGTCGAAGCCAAGATCCTCGCCCTCACCGCCCCTCCGCTCTGCCTCACTCCGGATCCACAAGCAACGCGAATCGCCAACCTTATGCTCAGCTCCACCGCCCTACCATCCGCCTACAACCCATCGCAAGACTCGCCATATAGAAGCGCCAAGAAGCGCGGCGCAAACTCGATCGAGATGGAACGTGAAGAAATGAATCGGCAGCGGCGCGACAAGATCATGCGCCTCATGCAGCATGGCCTCAAGAGTGGAGTGTCTGGCGGGGCGGTGCCGTCCGGGGTTGTGGATCCGACGCAGGCTGCACCGGCGAACGCGGCAGCGGCGACGGCGTTTGTGCCTACTTTCGGACGGATGGGGTTCATCGAACGGTGGAGGATGGGAAGGAATGCCGCGCTCGGCGGTGCACCGCCAGGCGTGCCGCCACCAGGAGGTGCTGCTCCGGCTGCGAATGGCGCGCCTGCGTCGGCCGCGAAAGGAAAGGATGCCAAGGTGGCAGATAAGGAAGATTCGACCGATATCGCTGCGGCGAAGAAGCCACCGAGTAAGAAGAAGAAGAAGGCTCAGCGCGAGAAGGAGGAGGCCGAAGCTGCAGCGGCGGCCGAGGCGGCCAGAAAGAAGGCCGAGGAAGAAGCGGCGGCGGCTGCGGCGGCTGCCAAGAAGCCCAAGAAGAAGATGACCAAAAAGGAGCGCGAGGAGAAGGAGAGGAAGGAGAGGGAGGAGAAGGAGAAGGCCGAAAAGGAGGAAGCGGAAAGGAAGGAGAAGGAGGCTGCTGCCGCTGCAGCCAACGCCAAGGGTGCAAAAGGTAAGACCAAGAAGCAGAAGAAGGAGGAAGCGGCAGCAGCAGCAGCAGCAGCAGCAGCAGCAAGTGCGTCGGACAGTGCGGCGGCGGCTAAGAGTCCTGCCAAGAAAGCGGATGCCACAGCGGCGGGGGCCGGTGCGGATAAGGATAAGAAGAATTCGCCCAAGAAGACGGCTGCTAAGAAGCCCGCCGTGGCGGCCACGCCCGCGACACCTGCGCCGGCGTCCAAGAAGAAGACCCCGGCCAAGGCAGACAAGAAAGCCGCTGCCATGACGGCTGCCAATGGCGGCATTAGCACGCCCGCCGCCAATGCAGCTGTTCAAGTTACCCCGATTCTGGGCAGTGCCACTCCGTCGGTGCAGTCGACACCTACTCCCGCCCACCGGTCGATTCCGTCGCAACCGCAACAGCCGCAACAGCCGCAACAGCCGCAGCAGCAGCAGATGCAGCAGATGCAGCAGCAACCGAACCAGCAGCTCATGCAGCAACAGTTGCAGCAGGCAGCACTTGCGGGCATGTTTCCCAACATGCAACCGGGCCAACCGATGGCGTTCAACGCAGCTGCCGCAGGCGGTGGATTTGGCATGCCCATGATGAACGGATTCCCTCCTACGAGCAACCCACAAGCCACTGCAGCCGCGTTGGCCGCAATGCAGGGAATGGGCCTCGCGCAGTTCGGTCAGGCTAATGGGCAGGCGGCTATGATCAACTTTGCAGCAAACGCAAACGCAGCCGGTGGAGCCGGTGCCGGGTTGAATCTGGCGAATCTAGGTCAGATGCAGCAAATGATGGGCATGATGAACGGCGCGTTCGGTTTGCAGGCTTTCGGTCAACAACAACAGCAGCAGCAGCAGCAGCAACAGCAACAGCAGGCGCAGGGGCAGCAAGGGCAGCAGCAAGGGCAGCAACAGGGGGTGGCAGATATGCCCGTCGGTGTAGGGTTAGCCGGGTTGGCGAATTGGGGTCAAGGGAAGTAAGTTGCTTTCATTGCGTAGATGGTGTGCGCAATTGAGGAATACAAAGGGTGACGTGTCTTGGGATGTGAGTGTGAAGGGGAGTTTAGCGTGCGGTGGTGCCGCCATCGATGGGGAGAATGCTTCCGGTGCACCAGGGAGCGTCTCTTGCGAAGAACCTGTTATCGTGCAAGCCCATGGAAGATGTGTATATTAGTATCTGCTTCGCTTTCGATGTTGAGGGCAAGGTGGAAGGGTTGCACTTACATGACACCGTTTGCGACGTCTCTTGCGCTTCCTTGGTGTGGCCAGTATGTGGGTCTCTGTGCGGCGAGTTCGGGCGAGATGTCAGCGACCATGGCGGTGTCGCCGAGATAGCCTGGCGAGATGGCGTTGACGTTGATCCTGTGTGGCGCATAGTCGCAGGCGACCTGGCGGGTGAGATTGACAACCGCCCCCTTGCTGGCGCAGTAGGCTGGTTCGGAAGGGCCACCGATGAGGCCATGGATGGAGGCGATCTGGATGATGGAGCCGCGGGAGCCACGAGCTCCCTTGTCGCCTTGGCGTCGGCCGACGGTAGGAATGGGAGAACCTGCCTGTGCGACATAGGCAGCGCGGAGAGGTACAGTGGGCGGAACGTCTTTGAAGCTGTCGAGCTCTTCCTCAAGGTCGGCGGGGAAGGGGATGGGGTCCTGCTTCAACATTTGTTGGATGGCAAGTTTGGTGCCAAGCCAGACACCTTTGATGTTGATCTGCATCATCTTTTCTAGCACTTCGAGCGATTCATGCTCGATACCGCCGGACCAGTGGGTGATGCCTGCATTGTTGACAAGAATGTCCAGACGTCCACCACCGAATTGGACGCTTTTCTCGATTGCTGCCTTGAAGTCAGATTCGGAAGTGACGTTGAGCTTCTGGAAGTCGGCCTTGCCTCCGAGCGACGTGATCACTGTTTCAGCCGAAAACAGCACGAGACGTGTCAGCCGGGATGATAACCTCTCATTTTGCGACTGCTGGCTGTGGTATCACTTACATTCGTGGGTGGGCACGTGGCGAGAGGCCTCGGTCGTTTTGTACTTAGCGGCGCCGAGCGGCTCAGGTTGCTGTCACAGCGGAAAGAATCATGGAAATGGTTCCAAATGAGCTGTCTACGGCCGGTGCAATGATGGGAATGCAGCGGTGTTGGACTCACAAGGTCTGTACAGAGAACGCTGGCGCCAGCGCGAGCCAGATGGAGCGCCTGGATGAGCGGACGGCGAGTTGACAGTGCTGGTCAGCGTACGCCCGGTCCTTGTCTAGTCGACCACTTTCACCTGCAAAGTAACCTACTGTCTGTCTTCCGATGCCCGAGGAGGAGCCGGTGATGAGGGCGGTGCGGCCGGCAAGGCTCAACGAAGGAGGCAGCGACTTGGCAAACGTTGCGAACGACATACTGATGCCTTATGGGGTGAAGGAAGGGTGATGGGGAGTACGCTGACTCTTTCCGACTGGTCTCAAATGACGTTCCTATATGTTTTCTTCGTCGGCGTAGCTGGAAGCTGACAAGCGAAGGGTACGGCCATTAAGCAGAGTCTCTGTCCGTAGCGTATTGTACCGTACAGGACAGTATTGTACAGCCGCCTCGATTCAACACACGAGCATCCGTTGCTCGACACGCAGGAAGGGGCACTAGAACGGAAGATCGGCAAATCCGCTTCTGAGGCCAGTTGACCGATTGCTTCCTCATGACGCTCGGCTTGATCTTCCGAGCATGGCGTGGTGTGTGCATTGGTGCAATCGGGCGTTGTGATAGTCAAAAGTAAGAAGAGAGCATGGGCCACCTCCGGATCGCCCGCTGCCAAGGTCGGGGTTCTAGCCAAGAGAAACAGAGGCGCGTTCCTCTCCTCGCCTTCATCCCAGCATCCTTGATAATAGTCTCCGGGACTGGAAATTCACCGACATACGGTTCTGTGCCGATCTGCAGCTCCCAGTTAGAGAACGGATCGGTCCCAAGCCGATTTCGGAAAGAAATGCAACCGTCGGTATCGAGATCTCAAACTGTGCAGTACTGTACACTGGAGAAAGGAGTGGGTTCGCCTTGATGTTCCCCTGATCATCACTCTGCCGATCTTACCGATATGTTCACCTGCTACAGTAGCCTTTCGGAATGCTCGTTCGTTGCTCTTGACAGGGGTCCGTCGTTGTAAACATCATCCAGTTCCTAAGCATGAGCCATCAAGGTTTGGGTTGTACTCTGTACTGCGTTGTTGGAGAGGTGTGATTCGAAGCTCGTTGCGGATGGCCAAGGGAGAAACAAGTCTACTCTCGTGATCCATCAAGCCCGCCCACCCACACCCACACCCACACCCACACCCACGCACCCATATACATCTACGCAAATGAACCTTGTGCTGTGCTTCTTCTGTATAATGACTGCGGAGGCCTCATCCTCTTGTGCGCCCTTTTGGGCGGGCGGCGGGCGGATGGGCGTTGTCTTTGCCTCGAGGAGAGATTTAAAGTCTAATACTTTACCATGTAAATAAAGAGCAGAATGAGCAGTCAGTAGTAGTAGAGTGGAGAAAATTAGCGGAATAATTGCGGAGCGACGGCTGGGTTTAGGCGCAGATCTTCGCTACATGGACCAAATACTGTACAGCGCCCGTCTGATCAGGCTCAGGGACAGCTCTCTCCCTCCCACACACACACACACACTCTCTCTCACACTCACACACACACTTACAAAGACACACACACACACGCGCCCGATATTCGTCACATCCGTCCGCACAGCTAGACTGCATGGCCTACCTGCTTGCATAATTTTCCAACTCTGCTGCATTGCTGTTCTACCTTTCTCTTTGTTCCTACTCGCTCTCTAGGATCCCTTGGCTTTCGCTCTCCTGTCATTGTGGATGCGGAGAGCACCACACTCCACACAGGCTGACGCATACGCTGCGGCGTCGGCGGCGGAGGCGGAAGCAGCAGAAGCATCAACATCATCATCGTCATTATTAGCAGCAGGGAGCTTGTCTGGTGCTGCACCAAAAAAGCCCGGGACGGAACCAATAAAAGAGTCGACAGCAAACCATGAAGCGGCTTCATCGGACTCACCTTCTCGATCTGCTCTGGATACCGCATCACTGCCACTGTCAACGGCGCTAAGGTCAGGCGACACGAGTCCAAGCGCCCAGACACCGGAACCGCCTTCGACCATCAGCACTCTTCAGCTTGCGTCTGAGGCGCTCTCCAACATCCCCAAGGGGGATCCTAGCATCGGATCGGTACCTTCGGAAGCTGTGGATCCGCTCAAAACTATTCATCATAGGAACAAGAAGGCGGCCGCCATCAGAAGCCCGCATCCCGGCTCCGTCCGCTCTCGTAGTGCGGCTACCACTCCCGTGCCTCCCTCGCTTCTTTTTGGCATCAAGCATGATTCCTTCGATGTGACCGCCAGCTCTTCTCGAGCGACAACACCTACACGCACTCCTTCAGGACGCGCTAGGCGTCGAAGGCGTGAGCGAAATGCTGCAACACCGACAGCAGCGCATTCGGCTCTGCCGAGCATCGAATCCCACGATCGTCGGAGGTCTGCCAGAGTAGCCAAGGCCGTCACCACAAGTGCATCCGACAGTCCCAACATGCCCAACCTGGCCCTCTTTGGCTTTTCGCCCTACCTTGAGAATCTTATCATGAATGCCAAGGAAACCGATCGTCGCACTCGCTTCGGGGTTAGAAGCATCCGCCCTCCCGTCGATCGTGCTCCGACCAGAGGCAAGCGCTCGGCTGCTAAAAACAAGAACAAGGATTCCGAACCTGACGGCCCGAGTCCGGACGACGAAGCCAAGACGGAGCTGTACATTCAGCTTTGCATCATTTCTTACCAGCTGCAAGCCGAACTCGACATGGTTCCTCGCAAGTCGTTGGAGCAATTACGTGCACAGTTTGCTACCCCTCCGCCAGACGACAAGCCGGCTCCCTTTGGTTCTTCCAGCGCCATCCCAAGTGGCTCAGTCAACCCGAGTCGTGCCGCCACGCCCAGCCCGCATGCCACGACTTCACATCAGCCGGAACAGCATCAACCACGTGTTCCTGACGTCCACGTCTCGGCTCATCTACAGCCCGTGGTTGTCAAAGCCGAGCCTCCTCAGTCACCTCGATTCACGCATGTCCAACCGCAGCAGAGCAGACCCAACTTTTCACCCGAGTCTTCACCCGAAGTAGCACTCGCCCAAACCATCAGACCATCTTACAGCGATCAGACCATATTCTTTCCGTCGTATGCACAAGAAGCCAATCACTTCCGTCATTCGCCTCCACCGCCGCCTTGGGCAGCGAAGGTGGATGAGCTGCAAGATGAGCCAATGTCGCCCGTGTTTCGACCTGCCCGGGCCAACATCATGTCCATCTCTGCCATAATGAGTGGACCCAGTCCCATCAAAGCCCGCTCACCGACGCCAGAGCCCTTCCTTACGCCTCCGCGGCCCGAATCGCAATTGCCATCATTCATGCAAGAATGGACCGAAGAGGACGAGCAGGCGACGCAGATATTGCAGGCCTGTGCTGATGCGGTGCCCAAGCTGGATACGACCGGGTTCGACCGTTTGATCCAGATCGCTCAGTTTGCTACGTTCGACCTTCTGATGCCTCCAACGGCGTCATCGACTCAAGAATCGACGCCTGCTTCGGACCCAACAGATATGGAACGGCTCGAGGCCTTGAAAAAGTACGATGCCGCGCTCCTGAATCCGCTCGACAGTCTCAATACGCAAGAGCTGTACGATCGAGAGGAGACGGAATACCTGGAGGAGATGGAAGCCAGCGAGGAGTTGTACGAAGTTGCTCATTACCTCTCCAGCTTCGACGAGGTCATTGATGAGTGGAGAGCCGGCGAACTGGCCCGGCTTCGACTGCAGCTCGAGCTGCGGAAGGCAGAAATTGCTCGTATCTGGACTTGCGACCGCAAATTCACCTGGTCCAACTTCATCAACGATCGAGCTAGTGAAATCTATCGCAAACCGATGATCGAGATGAGCCACAAGCGGTGGCAAGCCGAGATGGAACTCGATCTGCTCACTGTGCATCGTCGCCACACTCGAGGCCTGGCCAAGCTTGTGCAAAATATCTTGGTTCCTGACGCTGCAAATCTTCAAGATGCCAAGCTTGCAGAGCTTTACCAACGGTACGGCAAATTTCTCTCCGCCGCCAAGTACGCTGGACAAGAGGATCCGTTGGTCCGCGGCGATCTCCGCACCATTCGCAGGGCTTTGCGACAACAAAAGCTTCGCCAGAAGCAAGCAGACCACTCCAAAGCGATCGATCCAGTTGCAGATGAGGGCGAGGAGCCAAGCTGCGAAGTCAGCGTGGTGCAGTCAGAAGGCGCACAGCCTGTGGATGGGCAGGGCTCGTCGTCGTCTTCGTCTAACGAGTCGGAGTCGGAGGAAGGGTACGAATCAGATTCCTCTTACGCCTCTTCATCGTCTATCATCTCGTCTCTACCTTCCTTCAGCTCGGTTTTCAGCTCTCCTCGCTTGCCAAGCATCGCTGACGATGTTGCCATCTCTGATGTGGAGGCACTGGCATCCGAGGTCGCCTCACTGCGTGATGCTGACATGGGTTCAGATGCGGAAGCAGACGAGAGTCTGTGGGCCAGGCAGATGCGTCTGGCCAAGCAGATGGCTGCGGCAGCCGATCCCAGTTACAGTGCCGATTCTCTTGGCGTCCAGACGCCAGCGGAACCTATGGCAGTCGATGAAGCCGATGGATTTGTATCCGCGTTGCCAAGTCGCGCTACGAGCCCGGCACACTCAGTCAAGGGCCGAGAGCAGCCGAATCGGAAGAAGCGCAAGAAGCCGCCTCCTCCCGGTGCTCGTCTGTGGAAGAAAGGACGCGTGCAGCAGGACAACGTGGATGCAGAGTCGCAACCAAAGGTACAGGCTCCGAAAAGCGGCGGACAAGAAGGTGAACCTCATCAGATGGATGAGAAGCAGCCGATTTCGCAACGCACGAGTCCCAAAGCATTCTCCGCCTTGCCAATGGACTCCAACTCCGCGCAGTCGGAACGACCGGAAGCGCTGTTGTATCGAGGAGGTCCTGCATCGTCTGAGCAGCCTCGGCCACCTGCCAGTATGCGCTCCATGGGACCGTACGACTACCCGATGCGACCCAGCTACTCGTCCGAATACGACTATCCTGATCCATACACCATGCGCAACTTTGCGCCGTCTCAGCACCACGCGTACAGCTCTTACCACCAGCCCGTGCCGCATCCCGCCTCTTCATTTGGGTATAATGGCGGCGCTAGTGGTGAGCCTAACGTTGGTCCGCCACCACAGGATGGGCGGTATGGTAGGGCGACACCCCCACCGCCCGTAGCTGAGCGGTATGCGTATCCCGCGCAAATCCAACCATCTCAACAACAGCAACAGCAGCAACAGCAGCCGCAGCAGCCGCAGCATGGATCTTATCCAGCGCCACCTTCGCAATGGCCATACTAGCTTAGCAGCCAGGTCCCACAATTTGAAAGCATACCAAAACACACTCGACCCCCTTAAGCAATCCATCCATCCATCTATTGTACTTGTACTCGTTTTACTCAGAAAAGAAGCCATCGTTGACGCTTTCACAGTCGGGTTTGGTAGGCGTGCACGCGGTAGAGGTCATGTATGTTTTTCGCCGATAAAATTCTTTCTGGATGAGCGGGGCTAGTTAAGCAGAGAGGAGGGAGAAAGATGATCAGAGGGGGAGTTAGTTCATTCTCTTCTTTTCTCTTCTCTTTTTGCGGGGGTTGAAAGGGGGGGGGGTTTAGGGTCAGACAAGGCTGAAACTTGAATGGAAATTTGATTGTCCTCAATATGGAGTTAGGACTAACGAGATTCCTGATATAGTCAAATTAGGTTGATCATCATTCGAATGGAAGAGGAAAAGGGAAAGGAAGGAGGGAGGGTAGGGCGGGGACTTACGTTGAGATGGTGCTGGTGGTGGAAAGGAAGGAAGGGAGGGAGGTGGGGAAAAAGGAAATTTTCTTCCAACAGGTGAGTTTCCTCCCCCCGCCCCCCCCGCCTCGCCCCGACCCGATCACAATTTTTGCTGACAATGTTACACCGGCATAAGACACCGGTAGAATCGAAATGCAAAAGGATCATCTCGGTGACAGATTGAAGTTATCGAATAGAAATTGCAAAATGCTTCACAACAAACACCACTACGACGACGACGACGACGATGATGATGATGATGATGATGATGATGATGGATAGAAAATGCTACAAATGGGGATGCTAAGCTGTCAATCGAAAACTATCTCTGCTGATGCTGCCACCGTTGGAAGCGACATCTTTGTCGGCGACAAACTCCTTGCCCTTGCCATGGCTCTCCTAACCGCTGGAGAGGGCGGAATCCCCCTCGCTCCTCCACTCCCCAAACTGCTCCTACCCGATTCATTCCCCATCAACACGCTCGACGTCGTGGAACAACTCATCTTTGACACCACCCCCGCTCCCACTTGCGCTTGTGTCTTGGCAGCAATATCAACCATACTCTGCCGCTGAGCGACGCTGAAAGGGTTCCGATTCTCGCCATCCTCATCGCCACTACGAAGTCGACTCGAGCTGACGGGCGTAAAGGGCGTCGTTGTGGTGGAGGAACGAAGACGTCGATAGGGGATGGCGTGTTGGTTGGTCGAGTCGGTTTCGAGTTTGGCGGCTCGCAAGTCGGCCTCGTTCTGCGCGGCGGTGCGTGGTTTCAACGGCGATGGAATGCGTGGTCGATCGCGAGACGACATCCCTGGCCGATTGGGAACGAATCGTCCAACCTTGTCCACCGTGGCGGTCGATTCTGAGATGATGGACCGACGAGATCTCTCCCTCTCCCCCTCTCTCTGCTCCTCCCTCCCACCAGCGGACGACCGTTGACGACGATGCGAAAGCCCATCTTGCTGCGAATACTCTTTGAACGACACAGGCGATTCGATGGCGGGCAACGAGTCAGGCAGTGGAGGTGGCGGATTGGATCGACTCGAACTTGAACTCGGCCGCCCCGTCGTCCTGAGTTCCGCTACGGACGCGCTGTGCCTCAGCCGGCGTGGCGAAGAGGAGGCAGCTATCGCCTCGACATCTCTGCGGGGTCGCGAGGGCGCTTCCTCGCTGGTAGCACGAGTCGACGTGGGAGCCGTGACTCGTCGCCTTGTCGCTTTGGGCGTCTCAACCGGCTGTTCCGATGCTACTGTCAACTGCACCCAGGAAGCACGCTTGCGAAGCGATGCTTTCGGTGTGGTCGGCTCCCCTCGACTGGCCGCATGTTCGGCAACGCTGTAAAACGTCGTACTCGCCGACATACCTCCCGCTGGCTCTTTCTCAGCGATGTTATCCAAACTCGACTGCCTCGCGCCCTCGGACTGGAGCACTTGGGACCAAAAGTAGCGGAATTCGAGACACAGCAGATCTGTCTGTTTCAGCGCCACGATGTGACTCGATCTCGCCACCACTTCGGGCATGCTTGGACTCGACGCGTGGGTAGGCGTTGAAACCGGAGTGGTGACTGTGTCGGCACACTTGTGCGAGAGTTGGACGATCTGATGGATGCCGCCCATGTCGGAAAACCTTTCCTGCGCAGGTGGACTGTCGACCAGGATGCACATCAAAAGGTCCAGTGCGAACCCGGACGGCAGCGAGAGCGGTGCATCGGTAGGCGGCGGCATGTTGGGGCTGGCTGGAGTCATTGCCGCCGCGGCTGAGGACGGTACAAGGATGAGCGGGAGTAGCTGCGTGCAGTAGTCGGCCAGGGCGATTTGGAGCAAGAGTTCCAGAGAGGATTTGCGTTGAGTGATGCGCTTCGAGGCTTTGCTGCAGAGTGTGAGACCCTGAAGGATGGTGATGGCGATGCAGATTTCGGATACTGTCGAATGCACTCGTTGCTTCTGAGCGTCGGACAAATTCTTGGCTCCGAATGACGGTTGAATGGGACTGCTCACTTGGGAATCGAATGCATAGGAGCTTGTTGACTGCTGTCTGGATGCAGCTGGTGAGGATGATGCTTCGTAAAGCTCGCTTTCTCGCTGAAGCTCGAGATGGAGGCGATAAACGTATGCGAGAAGCACTTCTGCGAGACTGAAGCCTGCCGTGGCTTGAAGTGCCCAGAACGAGGCGGCTTGTTCGAGACGCAACAGAGACGATGTGCGTGAGGTTGATGTAAGCTTTACCAGTGTCTTTTCGATATTGTTGAGGATCGAGATACGTTCTGAGGAGGTAGAGAGCGGCGAAGTGAGTGCGTCGATCCACTCCTCGATGGTGGACTCAAAATCGACGGCACGCGACGACATGCCGCTATTTGGCTTTGAGATGCCTGGACTGAAGCGGTGGTCTGCTGTAGAGTAGGGTGGTGTGGATGTCCTCGTGGATGAGAAAGGTTGAGATATGAGAGGAGGCGACATGTTTGCTGGGTAGTTGTCGTTCTTCAGATCGCGAACAAGGCAACAAGGAAGAAGCGAGCTACTGTAGTCAACTTGGCGAGGCGATTGGACTTTGCTTGGACGTCGCACTTGACTGCACGTTGTGGCCGACAGTGAGGCGCTTGCAAAGACTGCCTAGTCGGTTACAAGCGACAGGCGGCTCCGGTGTACGAAGGAAGAACAACAAGCGGACCGTCGGCGTGGTTGACAGAGTAGCTTTGGCTGCGGATTCCATCCAAGCAATGTGAGAGAGTGTCTCAGGTGGAGGAGCGGAGTTGTAGGAAAATGAGGAGCATATACTGTCCTGTACAGCGGTAGTAGTACTGTAGGACAGGGTTCGGGGACAGCAAGATGGAGTGCGTGGATGAAGTTGCAGCGAGGATCTACTGTGCATAGTGCATCGAGGGCCTAGAGCCAAGAGGAGGAGGCTGCAGCGACTGTAGCAACAAGGAGAAATTTCCAGAGTTGAAATTAAGGCTCAGAGAGACATATGGTTTCGGTGAGGCCTCACGCTGATCGCGATCGGACAAGTTGGTGTGCTACGCTCCCAGATCCAGGCGATTCAGACGGAAAGTGTTGCGTATGACAAAGCTGCGTTCGCATCCGACGGTTCGCAGCAAGCACAAGCACGTTGTGCAAAGAGTCCAAGACGCCGCATTGTTGAGATGTGACTTGGGCACTATACTGTACAGTACAGTGCTGCCATGATGTCTGTGCAACTCAATTTGGTGCCTGTGCATGGCGACACTGGAATTGGCTTGGCCATACTCATCATGGTATTGTTGCTGCCATCTTATATGCTTGTTGCCTGGCATTGCGACATGATCAGATGATGGCGAGCAAGCCTCAACAATCTAGTTCAGTTGATAACCTTGACTTGATTGAGGCTTCCAGCTTGCACAATCAATGCAACGCAACGCAACTCGACAAGACAAGACAAGACAAGACAACACAACACAACACAACACAATTGGGTTCAGAAACAATGGAGGCGCGACACGAAATCGCGTTGGTCGAAATCAGCATCACGTGATTTGAAGCCAAAAAAACCCGGTGACAGAGTACAGTACAGTAGACAGAAGCTCAAGCTCAGGGTCCAACACTCACACTTGGCTTGCAGCTGACACTTGACTCTGCTGCACTGCCTTGAAAAGTGAAAGTGGAGGATAGCGTCGATGCACCTGCCACCACCACCATTCTACAATTCATGTCGACTCTGGTTGACTTGTAGGAGGTGATTACATCCGCTTGCACTCCACCACATCCTCGCCTTTGGCATAATGCCATCAAAGGCTCGAAAGTCGATCGCACCAAAACACCAATTCTTTCTCGATCAACAAGAAACCTATTCCATACACTTTTCGCTCTTTCAACCCCATCCTAGTCTTGCCAGTCAAGCGCCATTTTCGAGCGACGATAGGATCTCGCTCGACCATATCTTCGATTCACTTCCTGACTCGGCGTGGCAAGGCGGCCACGGTCTGGCAAGTCGGGAACAGCGCAACTTGCTGAACCGTGACCGTTCCTGCAAGTCATTCGGTTCACCGATCGACATTCGGTTTGGGCCTATTCGCATCGACTGGGCTGACAAGGCTCGTGACGCAGAGATGGGTAAAGAGGAGATCGCACACGCCGGCTCAAGCTCTGCAAGCTCTGCTGCTTCTGGATCGTCTGGCACAGGCAGCAAACCGCCACGAAGAAAGCATGTATTCCATGCCAAACAACCACAGGTGTCCCTACCTGTGGCTAGGTTCGACAAGACCGACTCGTTCCAGGGCGATGCTTCCGCATCCAAACATGTCGATAAGCGACTCGCTTCGTGCACCGAGAGATTCGATGGCATGTCCATTGGCGCCACCGAGGTTGCCTTTGGCATCGTTCACCTCTTCCGTGACAAGCAAGAAGCCAACTCATCCTCAGCGAATCACTCGATGCGACGCCAGAGACCACACAGTCATGCATCAGCGTCCGGCTCACAGATGCTCGACAATCAAATTCCAGAGCAAGACGTCGGTGCAGTGGTGGCTGTGCTTGCTGTACCTTCGCACTTGACCGCATCCCACTTCCTTTCCTACATCGAACCAGCGGTGGAGGCCATCACCCACCTGCGCATGGTCCGCGATATGCACCCGAACAGATGCATGGTCCTCATCCGCTTCCGCGACGCAAAGGATGCCGAAGACTTTCACAAAATGTTCAATGGCCAGCCATTCAACGCCATGGATCCACAAGAGATCTGTCAGGTCGTCTACATCACCTCGCTTACCGTATCAAAGCAATCCTCGCTGCCTTTCAGCTATCCAACGCTCACCAACTCCGACCCATGGCCGTTACGCCCACCTACCAACAACGCAAATCACGCCGCGCACGAACTGCCCACTTGTCCTGTATGCTTGGAACGCATGGACAGCTCCGTGACAGGACTCATGACTATCTCGTGCCAGCATACCTTTCACTGCTCGTGTCTGTCCAAGTGGGGTGAGTCGAGGTGTCCCGTCTGCAGATACTCGCAAACCGGCCAGCCAGCTGCTCACCATCTCCGTAGGACACCACGCTCCTCCATGGACCCCTCGACGCCCTCTCATGGTGGCGCGGTGGACGAGCAGGCAGACTCGGACCAAGAGAGTGATGCAGAGAAACCCAGCTGCTGCGCCGTGTGCGAGACACAGCAGGATCTGTGGGTCTGCCTGGTGTGCGCTTCGGTCGGGTGCGGGCGATACAAGCAAGGTCATGCCCATCAGCATTTTGCCGAGACGGGCCATCTGTACAGCTTGGAGTTGGAAACGCAACGTGTTTGGGACTACGATGGAGATGGCTACGTTCATCGGCTTATCCAGAACAAAGCGGACGGAAAGCTTGTCGAGCTGCCGTCAGCCTCTTCAGCGACTGCCACACCAGAGAGGCCGAGGACGTTGCCTGCATCGGCGAGCTACGCCTCGGCTATGGCGGCGAGCGGCACAAAGTATTCTGGCCCCCCACCTGCGCGAGACGGCCCCAACGAGCGCGGCAGGGAAAGCGAGGATTCACACGGGCAAGATGACGACGGAGCGAGGTATGCGGGTCCAAGTCGGGATGCCGACGAGAAAGTGGAAGCGATAGGTCTCGAGTACTCGTACCTACTTACCTCTCAGCTCGAGTCGCAGCGGCACTTCTACGAGGACAAGCTGGACCAATTTCAGTCGCAGCTGATGGCACTCACGGGCGAACTCGCCTCGCTATCTGTCAAGACCAACCAGATCGATTTGCTCTCGCATCGCACCGCTGAGCTCGAACGCAGCAACGAGACGCTGAAAAGGGACAAGGAGAAGAGTGATAAGAAGGCAGAGAGGGCGATCGAGCTGGCCAAGACGCTGGAGAAGGAACTGCGGGCCGAACGAGAGATCAGCAAGGGACTTCTGGAGAGGCTGAACAAGACAAAGGAGAGCGAGGAAGGGTACAAGGCACAAGTGGTGGATCTACAGGAGCAGGTGAGCGATCTCATGTTCTTTGTGCAGGCGAGAGACAAGTTGGATCAGGAAGGAGGTGAGGCACAGGGTGGGGATGTCGAGTTGAGAGCAAAGCCCGAGCGCAAGGGCAAGGGTCGAAGGAAGTGAATCTTGGAGCAGAGCTGGCTGATCCGTTGATCGTGCCTGCCCAAGCATTGCGGCCGTCCAAGCATCATTTGGTCAGGGTGGGCGAATAGGCTTTCTTGGATGAGGAGCATCACATTGGGGAATGGATTGACACGGGATCGGCGATATCGGCGTATGTTGAGCACGCCTTTCACAGCAGCCTCGCACGGCTTTCCACATGTCGACGAACGTGGTCGAAAGAAATTTCATCGTTAGATCGGCAAATGAGGTCATAGTATTTTGGCGCTGTGCCGTGGGTCTCGGAATGTGTACCCTTGAAGTTTTGCCTCCATGGAAGATTGAAATCATCATTTGACGCTGGTCCGTGCAAGCGAGCGAGCTTTGAAGTTGTTATGGTGGCAACTCGGTTCGTGCGGCTAGCAGATTTGTCGGTCCGAGCAGCGAACAGCGAACAGCGAACAGCGAACAGGAGAGAGTGCGGCTCGCTGGATCTTCGGAGGATCTTCAACTGAGCTTTTGACACTACTGCTCGCCTCACAACGGCACAACAAGACGCAATCCTGGCCAAAGCTCTTGGATTCAGTTGGCTGAGAATATATATATAATCGCTTCTATTACCTTCTCAGCCTTTTATACCACCCATTTCCCACATATTCAAACCCACGAAATAACGCAATCATGTCGCTCAACAAGTCTGTCACCCTCAACGACGGCAACAAGATTCCCCAGATCGGTCTGGGTACCTGGCTCTCCAAGCCTGGTGAGGTTGGCAACGCTGTCGAGGTCGCCGTCAAGGCCGGCTACAGGTAAGTGTATATTCAAATCGCTATCGACGTCTCCAAGTGTACTCGTTCCTGACACCTCTTTCCCCTCCGTTCTGTCCACTCGTGACATTGCAGGCATCTGGACCTTGCCAAGATCTACCAGAACCAAGAAGAAATCGGTGCGGCGTTGACCAAGGTCATCCCCTCGGTTGTCAAGCGCGAGGAGCTCTTCATCACCTCGAAGCTCTGGAACACGTCGCACCGGGCTGAAAATGTCGAGCCCGCCTACCAGGAGACTCTCAAGGAGCTTGGCCTTGACTACCTCGACCTCTACCTCATCCACTGGCCCGTCGCCTTCAAGGCGGGCAACGACCTTGTCCCAAAGACCGAAGACGGCAAGCAGACCGTGCTCGACCGCGAGACCAGCATCGTCGACACCTGGAAAGCCTTGATCGCTCTGCAGAAGTCCGGCAAGGGACCCAAGTCCATCGGCGTCTCCAACTTCACCATCGAGCACCTCGAGGCCATCATCAACGCCACCGGTGTCGCTCCCGCCGTCAACCAAATCGAAGCGCATCCGCTGCTCCCTCAGGACGACCTCGTCGCATTCTGCAAAAAGCACAACATCCACCTCACCGCCTACTCGCCACTCGGAAACAACCTGAGCGGAAAGACCAAGATCGTCGACTACCCACAGGTCTCCGAGGTTGCCAAAAAGTACAACGCCGACCCGGCACAGGTGCTCATCGCCTGGGGGGTCAAGCGAGGCTACTCGGTCATCCCCAAGAGCGTCACCGAGTCTAGGATCAAGTCCAACTTTGACCAGATCCAACTCAAGGATGACGATTACCACAAGGTCACGAGTCTGTACAACGAGCTTGGAAAGGTTCGCTTCAACGTCCCCTACCTCTACAGTCCACAGTGGGACGTCAACGTCTTCAACGAGGACACAGAGAAACCCGCAAAGTTCACTGTCAAGCTTCAGTAAGCCATCCATCCATTCCCCCCCCCGCTACTCAAAACCCCATTCCCATAATCCGTTCGAGTCCGAGGCTCTTGCAAAGTTCCCGAGAAATTTGAACGATCGATCCACCTTCCTTACTCCCCTTTTGCCCATGTGTGACTGACTTTACTTGTGACTTTGGGGGGACTGTGGGTTCTACAATAGTGCAAAGTTGTGACAGCCAGCCCGGCCTCCTTGAAAAAAGTTTCGCGGAACCACAAGCTTGAACTCGCTCGCATTATTCACCTCTTGTCATTCTCATCCACCGTTTAAAAGGGTAAATATCACAATCAAACCATCACTTCCTTCCTTCCTTCGATTTTGGCAAACGAGCACCTACATTCAACCCCAGTCAACTCGAGCAATCGCACCTGCTCCTCACTCGTACTTGTTGGCACTCCCCGTAGCCTCAGCCTGCCTCTTTAGCGCCTTTGGGGCATCACCCCTCCGCATAAACACCTCTACCACCCTGATCCTATCCGCCCTGCCAAATTCCTCATCCTTCAGCAACTCGTCCAACTCCTTCTTACTCCTCACCGCATAATATCCCTTTCTGCTCGGCTCGGCATCCTTGCAATGACTCTCCGCCCCTTCATTCAGCTTCTCTCCCCCCTTCTCCGGCCTGCTGAAAAAGTCGAGCAGCAACGAATGATCGTACGGCGCGATATCATTGTAACTCCTCTGCGGGCCGTGAATCTGACGCTCAATCTCGTACCCATCATTGTTGAGCACAAACAGGTACGGCGTCAGCCCATGCTTGATCATCGTCCCCACCTCCTGAACCGTCAGCTGCAGCGATCCATCGCCCACAAACAAATGCGTCCTGCCCAACCCCTCCTCCCTAGCCGCAAGCGCCACACCCAACGTAGCACCCACCGACCACCCGATCGACCCCCACAACACCTGCGACACCCATCGCGTCTTCTTCGGCAGCTTCGCCTCCAACATGCCAAAACTGCTCGTGCCCGTCTCCACAATCACCTGATCCTCCTCCTTGAAAAACTGCCCCATCCTAGGCCAAAACCACGCCTGCGAGATCACATCCCCCTCCTCCTCCGGCAGCTTGTTCTCAAACACCGGAACGATGCGCTTCGTGTCCTCCACCCGCTTGGCACGATCGGCTTCGAGCATGGCACTCAGCTTGGGCAGCAGCTTCTTCATCCCAATCCCCGGATAGTGCGAGTATCCAATCGTGGTGTAGTCCGAGTGCAGCTCGATCGTGCTCTCCTTGGGCGTCCGGTAGCTAAAGTTGCCCGAGTTGAAATCGCTCTTGAGACTGCCTACCGTGATCAGCACGTCGGCCGACTCGACCACGTTCTTGACCTTCTCGCTCGAAAGATTTCCCACATAGACGCCACCGTACTGCGGGTTTTGGTCTTCATCGATGATCGCCTTGCCCATGGGCGTAGCGAAGACGGGGAGCCCCGACTTTTCGATCAACTCCCTCGTCTCCTCGATGCATCCGTGGCGGGCAGCACATGCATCGACGAGGATGACGGCTGACTTGGCATCCGAGATGTGTTTCTGCGCCACATTGAGCACGTACCTCTCCGCGTCTGCATCGTTGGGCTCGGCGCTGTAGTCGAGTTTAGTCTTGAGCGCCTCGCCCGAGATCTTTGCATGCACAAGATCCGTAGGCAGAGCAAGGTAAACCGGACGAGCCTTCTTCATCGCCGACACCAAAATCCGATCGATCGCCTCCCCCGCCCCTTCCTTCTGCTTCAAGATGGCCGAGTCGACGCTGATCTCCTTGGACATATTCTCAAACGCGCTAAACCTGCCATCGCCGAGCGTGTGGTGCAGCAAAGAGTGACTGCCCTGTGCAGCTGTCGAGGGCACACCCACGATGTGGATCACTGGCAATCGCTCTGAAAAGCTCCCCGCCACGCCGTTAAGCGCACTCAGCTCGCCTACACCAAACGTGGTGACGACTGCAGCGATCGTGCGCTTGACACGCGCATAGCCGTCCGCAGCATACGCCGCATTGAGCTCGTTCGAATTGCCAATCCATTTCAACGCAGGATGGTCTTCGATCAGATCGAGGAAGCCCATATTGAAGTCTCCGGGCACGCCCTGGATCGACTCGGTTCCGAGCTGGGCGAGCCGCTCGAGGAGGTACGAGCCAATCTTGATTTCGTTGTTTGACATGATGGCGCTGATATGCGTGTGTGAGGGGGGGGGCAAGGTGGTAGTCGGGAGGATGGGCCAAGGTCAAGCGGAGGTAATTATGCTTTATCGATTCATCTTCTTCCAGCAGGATTCAGTGAGATTGCGCAGTCGGGTCTGGCTAAACTTTTGAGTTGCAGATGTCAGCGTTTAAGATGACGAAACATAGCAGCTGAGAGGCTGGCAAGGTGCCGATAAGGTTGCTGACAGTTGCAAGTGCATGATGATGCATCACGTCGGCTTGCAGGCTTGCATGTGGAGGCTTTTTGCGCTCTTTGACGGCTAAGTCTCGGATTTAACAAATCAGCACCACAAAATCGCGCGTCATCAATGTCGGCATAAATGTTAGAGGTTGGGTCGATCTGACGATGCTACCTGTGCGATACAGTGCTGTCCTCGACATCTCAGCAGCAGGACCGTGGACCTCAGGATAAGGTATGCTGAGGAACTACACACACACACACGCAGTTCTCGAAAAAAAAAGCAAAAAAAATGCAAGCATACGATTGTACGGGTGTATGGGCCATTACTGTACAGGCTACAATTATGATCTCGGACCCATCTTTAATCTTTGTATCCAGCCTGACGTCTCTGGCCCTTCTGGACCGAGCGATCCACCTGGAACCCCTTGGCCTTGTAATACTGTTCCTCCCTGCTCGTCCCCTCCTCGCTATCTTGTGGGATCTCGCCCCTTACAGCCACACGGACTGCATGTCTCCTCGAGACGCCGACATCTTCGTAAATAGCCGAATGGATGTTTGTCCTATTATCCCAAATAGCGACGTCGCCGGCATTCCACTTGAAACGCACGCTAAAGTCGCTGGCTGTGCTGACGTGCTGCGTGAGGAACGCGATGATGTGGTCAGACTCTGCTTTGGGAATGCCTGGGATGTATCTGCAGAAGCCTGGGTTGAAGAACAACGACTTGTGCTTCGTCACGGGGTGGACCCTAACAAGCGGGTGTTCCGTTTCCACGGGATCCCTACGTACAGCATGACCATTGCGACGCGCGCCCGTCGCTTGGTCCACAGCGGAATGGATCGCAGTCAACGACTCGAGGTACGTCCTCATCGGATAGCTCAACCTATCGTACGCCGCGTACCCACTGGCCCACAAAGTGTCTCCGCCAGCCTCGGGCGAAACGAGCAGCTTGAAGCTCGTGTAGGACGGCGGGTTCACCTCGTACGTCACATCGGAATGCCAAAGATCCGAGCGCGAATGCTGAACTGGTCCGCGGTAGACTTTCGCATTGGGGTCCGAGGTCGGATGGGCGTACACGACGTGCACTTCGTCCAGATCGCCCCTAGCGGGAACACCCGTAGTGGCATGCTTGTGCAGCGGTCCCCAATAGCGACCCAACTCGAGTTGCTGCTCAATCGTCCACTCATCTTGCCCACGGAGGAAGACTACACCGCGTTCGGCTACGAGGAGCGCGAGCTCGTCCTTTTGCGCATCGGTAAGCTCGCCGAGCTTGATCCCCTCGAGCTCGGTACCGATGGTTCGCGTGAGATCCTTGACGCCGGTAGCCGCGGATAGGAGCGCCTTCTTGTCGGGATCGGCAAACAAAGCGCGATCCGTGGGTGGGGTGATGGGCGTGTACGCCTTCCAGTGCACGTCCGGGAACGATGGCTTGAAGTCGTTGTAGGGGTAGTCGGCTTCCGAGGCGAGCGCGCCCAGGTCGTAGTGCTCAGTGGTGTATGTGGTCGCGCGGTTCGAGTTGGATTGGTCGAAATTGGCGGTTTTGGCTTTCAGGGCAGACGGAGCCAGAGCCGGAGATGTGGGTCGTCTTTCGACGGCGATGGGTGCCATGATGTTGATCTTTTATGTAGCGATGGGGATGGGAAGTGATTGCAGGGATGATGTGAGCGGCGAGCGGAGAAGGCTATGCTAAGATGCTTTTCGTGGTTGCAGATGGGTTCCAATTTAGGGATGCAGATTCATTGGTTATTATATACGGGAGGGGGATGAGTCGAAGCTGTCAAGGGAGACTCAGCAAGCGGAGGCTCAACTTTCAATGTGCAAGTACCGTCAACACCGCCATTGCAGTCTTGTGACTGGAGATCGTGAGACCAAGCACGCATACGACTCGGTTTCGCCATACTGTACGGCGGGGACCATGACTGTACCTCTTGCGTGACTGGCGAGTACACGCCATAGTCAGCTCGTTGGGGTTCACAGCCGTCTTGTTAAGTGGCAGAAGCGATGCAGCGGAATGAGTAAGTCCGGCGTTCCACTCACAACATCACCTCCAGACTTTTCTTTCCCAATTTGCGCATCTGAGCAGTTTGGAGGCGTCACCGGGCTCCAGACTCTCAAGCGCGAGCAGTGTGGGGTGTGGGTGTGTGTGCGTGCTTGGTTACTGTGCAGAGTATTGCCGGCATGACACTTCAAAGCATGGTACAATAGAGCGGCGTACCGAGCGGTTGTTCTACAAGCACGACATCACTGCGGGCAGTGCCAGTGCCAGTGCCAGTGCCAGTGCCAGTGCCAGTGCCAGTGCCAGTGCCAGTGCCAGTGCCAGTGCCAGTCACAGTGACAGTGACAGTGGTGTGGGGAAGACCGGCCGCATGCAACAAAGCGTGCGGTTCGAGAGGCCAAGGCAACACCGGCTCACCAAATGGCGCAACTTGACACCAGATTCCAGACCCTAAAAGCCGGTCCGTATTTTGCTCGACGGTGGAAGATGCGGTGGAGGATGGATTATTGCGCCAATTGCGAGTTGAGATTGCGTGCTCTCTTTTCTGATTGAATTATTTTCGACAACATGTGAGATCGAAAGTACGACGACGACAATCTCGGGTGTGCGATGGCGCGGTATAACACTTTGAAGAGCTAGCAAAAATCAGCCTACGAGTCTTATCTTTTGCGCGTCTCACCAGCTGTCAAGTAGCGATAAGAGAATCAATTAAATGCATGTGGTAGGAGGCACTCAGACTGCTGTACAGCACATTACACCACTACTTTCTAGCCCCGACCCGTCCTCGCTTGAGAACAGCATGCATCCTTCTCGCTCAGCCTGCGCCAACTCATTCGCCCCATCGTTGTTCGAAACGCACGCTTGCATGAGCCAGCCACATCTCGATGCTACATCCGACATACCAAACGGTTACTTGGTCAAAAGAATGATCCTTTGCGCGTCCGACCTTTCGTAAGCGATCGCTCAGCGCAATGGTGAGGAGCTTGGTGGATGAGCCTGCCATATCGGAACCAGGTTTGTAGCTAGCGTACTTTTGAGGCAACCCAGCTGCTTCGACCGCTGCTGCGATTAGACAAAGACAAACCCCGAAGCACATACCGGACTGTGGGAACATACCACAGCGCGCAGAGCTTGACCGGCGTGGCCTTCGCTTTCTCATCGCCTCATTCCGCCGAGCATCGTGTCTCACTTCCAATCAGACACCTCGGTTCCAACGGCTTTTTTTTGTGATTCCTTCCATGCGAGTGACGCCGCTAACAAGAGGCGACGTACGAAGCCGACAAGAGTCGACTGGAACGACGTGCATCTTCCATCGCAGATCCCGAGAGAGCGCCACTTGAAAAATCTTGCCCGTCCATATTGCAAAGTGGGCAACCTCGTTCTTCTACAACAACGCAAGCACACTTTGCACCAGAATCAAACACCTTCCTTGAGCCGTTTCTGGGGTGCACTGTATGCACCTCCCTTCCCCTCGACTGACTACGCTTCCATGCTCTGCCACACGCTCACGGTGGGTTGCAAGTCTTCTTAAAGGCGTCGACGTCCTCTCATTTCCACCCCTTCCGCCCTCCCCACATCACCACAATTAGCGTCCTTGGCTTCATCTCAGAGTGCTTGATCCACCGCAAGCAAGTCACGAGCCAACATGGCAGTGCATCTCGAACGCAGTTTCTCTGACGACCTCGACAGTGTCAGTGTTCGAACCTACGATACCTCTGCTACCGCCGTCTCACCCACCCAGTCCCGGTTTCCTCCCGACTCGCACCGTTCTCCCATTACCGCACACCAGTATCATACCAAGCTGCGCTACCTCGCCGAGCCCGGGCTTGACGTTGTAACGCCCGGTCCAAAGGTGCAGCTATCGCGCGCCGGTGTACATGCGCTCGCCAAAAGTCGCCCTTATGGACGTCTAAGCACGACAAACTTCCCCATGCCCATCCCGCGCCACGATTCCAACGGCGCGATCAAACACCTCCATCCTCTCTCTTCAACTACACGCAACGATGGTGGGGAGCTCCTCGAGCCGGCGTGGGACGATGCGAGCATTATCGATGGTGGGTCCCCTATGCTCGGGTATAGCGAGGGGGAGGAAGACACAAGGACAAGGGCGGATGATCGATGGGAGGTGGAAGCACTTCGACGTCAAGTGGAGCAGTTGCAACTGGCCCTCTCACTCCAATCTCAGCAGAGGGAGTTGGAAGAGCTTGAAGTCCGTTCGGGTCTTGTCCATCCTCAACGGCGACACCCGAGGCTGAATCGAGGCAGTTACGATGAATGGAACACCAGCGTTGCTCGACCCACACCTCCGCCCTCCTGTCCACTCCCTCCCAATCCAGTGCACCTGAGGACCACTAACGTGCTCAACCCCGCACACTCTCTGTCGGCGAACATGCTCAAGAGATCGCCATACACTGCCGACACCCTGCACGAGATGGTTGAGGGGCAGAACCGAATCGACGATCTCAACCGAAAAGTCGAAGCCCTCGAGGCAATCGTATCGACCTTCACCACTGCCCAAACAGCATCAACCATCCCCCGATCTAGCATCTCCACTACAACCTCATCCGAACACCAAACTCCGTCCAAACCACCAACGACAAAGAGACTAGCGCTTGCGCTCGGAATTCGAAAAATTCCTTCCACCTCTGACCTCTCCCTCTCGTCCACCAAATCAGCAGAGAGCGCGGGCGATGTGACGAGAGTCAGCTGGAGTCGAGGCAGGAAGGAGAAAGTCAGCGTGTCCAGCAGCAAGGTCAAGCTCGTCCGTGCTGCAGGCAGAGGAAGGATGGTGGTCAAGGAGAAGTAGAGTCACATTCATCGTTTGTTTCACAGTAGCGATAGGCGCGGTTTTGGGCAATGCATTTCGTTCGTAAGCTATGATGATGCGTTGGGGGAGCGAAGACGAGCTTGGATCTCGGCATATGTTTTGTCCTGTTCGTATGCGAGGCTGTCATGCGCGGGGACGTTGGGTGCTTCGCCTACCACCCATCCACCCGATGGGATGCCATCCGAATACCGCGGTGGAGCCCAACCCGTCTGATCCCGTTTTGCAAACCTCTCTCCAGCGTCTACGTCTGTGTTTGTGTCCAACCCTGAATGATGCGGCAACCCCACATGACCACTACCGAGCGCAAGGGGTGCTGCATGGAACATCGCCAGACTCGACCTGTACGCAGCATCCAGTCCCTCGCGCACAATCCAACGTCGACCATTCAACCACTTCTCCACCCTCCCCCTATCCACCGCCTCCAACTCCGCCGCCGAAGACACACCGAGCGCATCATCCTGGACCGACACATCACCGTCGCCCTCGAGCGAAAGCACGCTCCATCCAATCACCATCATCCCCGGCGGGCGCTGTTCGCCACTATTCTCCAGCGCTTCCACAATACCATCGAGCGTGCTAGCCACCATCCGCTGATCGGACGAACTCGCTCGTTCGATGATCGCAATTGGCGTGTGCGCTGGGAAGGCAACCCCGTCGCGATCGCCAATACTCTCTTCATGCGCGCCCTCGCCCGCTCGACCTATAAGCGTGGCCACCACCGCGCGCAACCTCGCCACGCCCATCAGCACGATCAACGTCCGCCCGCGATCGTACCCGGGAAGTTTCACCTTGTTGCCCCCCTTCCCCACACCGGTGCACAGGACGAGCGAGTCGGCCGCGCCACGCTGCGTCACGGGGATACCGAGCATAGCAGGCGCAGCGATCGACGAGCTGATTCCAGGCACCACTGTACACTCGATGCCAGCTTTACGGAACGCAAGCACTTCTTCACCACCACGACCGTACACGAACGGATCGCCCTGCTTGAGCCGCACCACCGTCTTGCCCTGCTCGAGCGCCGCCTTGAGCGCCTTGGCGATCAGCTCCGACTGCGCACCCTCAGCATTGCCAGGGAACTTCTTGGCGATCTCCAGCGGAGTACTGGAAGGTATGAGTTTCAGAATGCTCGCCGGTACCAGCTTGTCGCTGAGGATAAGATGCGTGGATGGCGAGGTGAGCAGTTGGTAAGCCAGCGTGGTGAGCAGGCCGGGGTGGCCAGGGCCGGATCCGAGCAGGTAGATGTGTCCCTTTGCGTTCGATGTGGTGGGAGGTGGTCGGATGTCGAGCGAGTGCTGCGAACGCGCTCTTTGCGCCACCTCATGGCGGGGACCGACAGACCGGCCACGCGAGGAGGGTTCTTCGGGTGAAATGGTAGATTGCGCTTGTTCTTCGTCATGCGCTCTTAAAGCGTCTTTCATCTGCGCTTCGTCGAGGTTGCCTAGATATTCAATGGGCCAGTACTCGCTGATCTGTGCGACCCATCGCATGCGTCGTTTTGTGCGTTCTTCCGATTCCTGCGCCTCCTGTTCCCGTTTTTCCTTCTCCTCGGCCTGAAGCTGCTTGAGCTTTACATTGGCCCCCACGCTTTCGAGCGGGTTCCTGGGCGTGAGTTGCGGAACGGGACTATTCAACGGGGTGGTGTCGAATGAGAGATCCTCCTCTTCCACTTCGGCGGTTCCGTTCTTGGCGCACTTGGTGCGTTTGAGCCGCTTCAGCGGCGAAGCAGACGAGGTGGAGGAAGCAACTTCGGTTTGACGTTTGGCCAGATCACGCATCAAGCCGACCTTCTCCACTGCATCACCGACGTTGGAGGGGAGGGCAGAGACGATCTCTCGACGGATTCGGCCTGCGAGTCGGCAGCCTCGTCCGTTGGTGGTGACTGCGATCTGGAGCGAAGATGACAATGGTGCCGACGGCGACGAGAGTGAGGGGACGGAGGTTGTGCAGGGGAAGCGGTAGTTTGCAGGGAAGGAGAAGTCGCACAGCTGCGGTTTGTCTGCTACGTTGATGGGGATCCTGCGCTTGCGACAGAGCGTCGTGATGATTTCAGCTCGGTTGTAGGACGTGATGGGAGTGATGGTGTCGACCAGCTCGTCATCGTCGTTGGCGATAGCTTTCGAGGTGGAGACTGGAGGTTCGTCTCCGGAATGAAGCGTGTCGGTGATGCAGACAGCAAAGATATCGTTTGATGCTCCGTCGTATGTGTCGAGGATGGTGTTGAAGGTTTCCTGAACCGACGTTTTGGTGGAGAACGACGTGCTGTTGATGGAGTGATGTATCACTTGAGATTTGTCGATTCGATACTGGATTTCAGGACAGACCTGAGCCAAAGTGGATGTTCCTACAGTGTCAGCATCACCATTCGCTGCGATACTGATCACTACAGGCTTAATCCCGGCTTGCAAGCAAGCAAAGCACCTGGAAGCAGCCAACTTTCCAGTCCCCAACACCAACACCACTTTCCCCGCCGGTGGTCGGTGCGAGAGCAGCAAGCTGGCATTCGGGTGTGGCTCCGGGAAGTGACCCGACATGCTGAGATCTCCGTGTGAGAGAGGAGCGAGGTTGATGAAGGTGCGTGGTCAGAGAGGCAGAGTCAAGTTTCATAAGGTAGGAAATCGAATCGGTGGGAACCGAGTCGGATGTTGCGAAATCACGCCAATCTAGGGAAATCGAGTCTTGATTTCGGCAGTTCAGTGTACTCGTGATAAGATAGCTGAGCTGCAATGCCTCGGCAAATCCGCTGTGATTGATAATCAGCCTTCTCGACGTCCGCGCACATACAGTATCCACGCCACTCGCGCGACCTGCCGCCTCACCGACCGGCACATAGCCACGAACTACTCATCATCCCTCCTCGTTTTGCTACCTGAAGGGATACCGAAACGAACCCATTCTGAGGCAAAGGAGACAATCACACCAAGTGACGCGTTCAGGCAGCCCGACTGGGTTTTGGGAATCTTGAGAGGATGTTGTTACAGAATCGATACAGAGTGGTGTGACGGGGCTATTGATACATTGAACTGCGTCCTCTTTGATGAGGAAATCTATAAGATTTGTGATAGAGACTTTCATGGAGCTGTCCTGACTGCTGTCAGAGCAAAAGCTTGGCGACTAACAGGGTGGTGCTCTGGATCAGGACGCTGTTATGTTGAGTGGACGTTGATACGAGACTGGCGTGTGCGTGTCGACGATCGTATGTGGGGCAGAGTAGAGGAGGTCAGATCTTGTATCCGAGGCTGGCCATGCATTCACGGTGCTTCTTGACGAGTTCCTCGCACTTGCTCGCCGATTCGCCGTGCTCTTCGACGCTGTGTCCAAACTTGAAGAAGCATTCGTCCCTTGCCGCCTTGGTCTCCGGGCATGCACAGCAGCTGCAATGATACGTGGGATCGCATTTTGTCGGTTGTAAGAACAAGGGCACCAAGTAGATGTCAGTATCAAGTGCGCGATACTGGTGAAGCAGACGGAGCTTGCTATGAAATATGATACTCACGGCTTGATGCCCTGAGGGTTGAGCTCGGTGACAAACTTGTTGCTCTTTTGTGGAGCTGCTGCGTCTGACATGGTTGTGATGTCGAGGAGCGTTCGAAAAGGAGACCGATGTCAAAGGATGAATGATCTCAAGGAAGCAATGGCAACGAAAGATGGGAGAGAAGCCTTGTGGAGGAGATCGGATCGTCAAACGATGCAGGAATCACGTCTTTGCAGTGGTCGGTGGCGGCCAAATGCTTGCTTCTCGAAATGCTTCGTTTCCTGCGCTCTAAACTCCGTCCCGCATTCCTTCATGCCCGAATGCCGGACCTTAACAGAATAGCAATTAATTATCAAATCGTAAGTGTAGAGCCAGATCCTTACCCGATGAAGTCGACACGTAAACTCAGCCATTTCGGCACTTCCGTTTGCCCAATTCTTCGCGGACCCTCCGAATGCTGCACCGAGAGGGTCCTCGTCGGAATTGCTTTGCTGTTCCACTTCAACACATCCCTGCGCTTTCTTACCTTTTCGCCATCATCGCTCACTTCATAGGCTCAAGTCGAAGGCTATAGACCCATCAGCAGTATCGCGACAGAGGTCATTGCTGCCTCCTGCACTCCAGTTGATGCCTTTGGCTGCACGATCGTTGCTTCCAGGTTTGTCAGTGCGTTCGCTCTCCAAGAACTTGACGACTGCCTCCCGCCCTCTCGCCTCACGATCTTTAGAGTCCCTCAGAACGTCGCCCAGCATTCGAGTTCCATCCAAGCCCCTTGCTGCGACTTTGGCTATTGGTGCATTTGCAAGCTACCTCTCTCGCAGCCCCGTTCAGCGTACCTTGAGCATCTCATCGACACTCGACGACGCCGCCACCATGCCAAACGATGGATCGTCTCCATCAGCCCCTGTGCTCAATGCAATCCCCTCCCGCTATGGAAATTTCGACCTCGTCACTCGCCACGATCTGGACTATGCTCCTGGAATGTCGGTCGAGAAGTGGAAGTCGCGCGAGACTGGTCTCACCGTTCTGTGGGCAAATTTCGACTCGCCGCTGCTCAACTGTTACATGACGCTCGCCTCCGAGATCTTTGAAGATTCGGGCGTCCCGCATACACTTGAGCACCTCATCTTCCTCGGATCAGATCTCTATCCGTTCAAGGGCGTCCTCGACACGTTGGCGAATCGTGCTTTTGCCAGCGGCACCAACGCTTGGACCGCCAACGATCACACCGCTTACACACTGACCACCGCCGGCTCCGATGGATTTCTTAGAATGCTGCCCGTCTATTTGGATCATGTTTTCTTCCCAACACTGACCAAGGAGGGTTTCGTCACCGAGGTCTACCACGTCAACGGCAAGGGCCAGGATGCCGGTGTGGTGTTTAGCGAAATGCAGGGACGCGAAAATTCGCCTGCGGATCTGATGGAACTCAAGTCTCAGCGCATGCTCTATCCCGCATCTTCGGCCTATCGCTCGGAAACCGGCGGCCTCATGTCGGCTCTGCGAGTGCTGAACATTGACAAGATCCGAGACTACCACCAGCAGTACTATGCTCCTCACAATGCAGCGCTCGTCGTATGTGGACCTCTTGCTCGAGCCGATCTTCTCGACTCGCTCGCTCCCGTCGAAAAGCGTCTCGTCTACAAGCGGAATGCCCAGCCCGACGGTCCTCGAGGATGGAAGAGACCTTTTGTGGAGACCGACTCCAACATCCCACCCGCTATCGATGGAAGCAAGACCGAGCAGCCCGGCCTGGACCCGGCTGATCCCCCCGCTGAGGGCTCGCAGCCCGACCCAAAACGCCGCCGTGCCTTCATCGACTTCCCCGAAAAGGACGAATCGGTCGGCGAGGTTCAAATCTCCTGGGTCGGCCCCAAGTATCAAGACTGGTTGACCTGTGAAGCTGTCAACGTTCTCAGCACCTACCTTACCGACTCGCCCGTTTCCGCCATCCAAAAGGCCTTCGTCGAACGAGACGACCCCCTCTGCACAGACGCATACATCGGATCCACCGACAAGGCTGGCGCCAGTCTTGTCTCGGCCTACTTTTCTTCTGTCCCCTCGGAGCAGCTCGACAAGCTCGACAATCAGCTGATCGAGTTGCTCGCCAAGATCGTCAAGGATGGGATCGATATGGACAGGATGCATATGGTCATCAAGCGCGACAAGTTGAAGGTGCTCTCGCAGCTCGAGACCAAGCCTGCTGATTCGTTTGCTGATCTGCTCATCACCGATTTCCTCTACGGCAACAAGAACGGTGAGGACCTCCACACTGCTCTCGATGATATGAGGCGGTACGACGAGTTGCTCACATGGAAGAGTGAGCAGTGGACGGAGCTTCTGCACAAGTACCTTGTCGACAACCCGCGACTCGTTGTCATCGGCCGTCCCTCGTCGGCGCTGTCGGAGAAGCTGAAGGCGGACACAAAGGCACTTGAGGAGGAGAGGCGCAAGAAGCTAGGCGAGGAAGGGTTGAAGAAGTTGGAAGACCTCCTGGAGGAGGCAAAGAAGGAGAACGACAAACCGATTCCGGATGAGATGCTCCAGCAATTCAAAATCCCCAGCACCGACAGCATCAAGTGGATTCCCGTCGGTACCGCCCAGGTTTATCCCGCCGGCGTCCCTGTACACAAACAGGAGGTCGAGACTGCAGCTTACGGACTCTCTGTTCAGGTCACATCCGACGAGCTCGACAAAAAGGTGCAGGCTCACGTCGATACCGATCCGGCCTCGCTGCCTTACTTTGTACAATTCGACCACGTCACATCTGCGTTTGTCTCGATCTCGCTCATCTTTTCTACGACGGAGCTGGCAGATGAGCTGCGTGCGCAGATGCAGCTGTATCTGTCGGTGCTCTTCTCGTTGCCCGTTACCACGCTTTCCGAGCCGCCTACCTCGCTCAGCTACGAACAGGTGGTCAAAGGGCTTGACGAGGATACGCTCGAATACGATGTGTCGCTGGGCAGCGGTGGATTTGGCGAACTAGTGTGCGCTGAGCTTAAGCTGGAACATGCCAATTACGAAAAGGGCATCGCTTGGTTGCGCGACCTGCTGTGGGGCAGCGAATTTTCGATCGATAGGCTGCGGGTTGGGATTAGCAAGATCATTCAGAGTTTGCCGGAGCAGAAGCGGAATGGACGTGCGATCGCGTCTGCGCTGAGCCGATCGTTGACGCATGATTCCAAGCGGTCGACCAATTTGGCCAACAGCGTTCTGAACTTGGTCGAGACGATGCCGAAGCTGCAGGAGGAGCTCAACAGCCATCCGCAAAAGGTTGTAGCCGACTTTGAGCGGATTCGACAGACGCTGTTGCGGCCGGAGAACTTGCGGGTTTCGGTAGCGGGGGATTTGCTTGCGCTGAGCCAGCCCAAGAGTGCCTGGGCGAAGAATTTCACGCATTCGTCGTGGGTGGCCAAGGAGACGCTGGCGGTGCCGTGGAGTAAGGATTTGCTGACGCGACTCGGTCGCGATCCGTCGAGGAAGGGATTGATCACGGCGTTGCCGACGGTGGAGTCGAGCTATTCGTATTTTACCACCAAGGGGATTTCGAGTTACACGCACGCGGATGCGCCCGCTTTGATCACCACGATCACCATCTTGAATGCGATGGAGTCGTTCCTGTGGCGTTACATCCGTGGCGCCGGGTTGGCGTATGGAGCGTCGATCGTTTCGAATCCCGAATCCGAGTTGATCCATTTCTCGCTGTATCGCTCGCCGGATTCGGCCAAGGCGTTTATCGAGGCGCGCAAGGTGATCCGCGCGCTATGCGGCGAGACTGCGGAATTGACATTGGAGATCGACGCGACCACGCTGGAAAGTGCGAAATCGTCGTTACACTTCAATATCGCCGAGGCGGAGGGTACGGTGGCAGGTGCGGCGCAGGAGAGTTTCTTGGATCAGGTGCTCAAGAATGCTCCCAAGAATCGAGGCAAATTGTTGCTCAAGGCGGTGCAGGAGGTGACGTTGGAGGATGTGAGCCGCGCTTTGAGAGAGTATATTTTGCCTTTGTTTGAGGCCGAGACGAGTGTAGTCGCAGTGGTGGCACCCGCGAGTAAGGTGGATGAGATTCAGGGTCAGTTGGAACAGCTCGGGTATGCGATGGAGAGGGTCGAGATCGATCTTGGCAAGGATGATGAGGAGGAGGAGGAGGAGCGGGGTAGTGGTAGTGAGAGTGGTAGTGAAGAGGAGAGTGACAGTGGGAGTGAGAGTGACGATGATAGACGTCGTTAGGCCCTTGACAAAGGTGTAGATCTCCAGCAGTGTACGGTAGATGACAGGATCGACACAATTTTTTTTTTTCCAGTGTCGTTCTTTGACGGCATGAGATTGTGAAAGTTGCAATGGATTGCATTCTGAGATCACTAGCGCGGACAATGATTGATTGATTGGTGATTGGGGAGAGGAGAGTGGAAATTAAAGTTTAGATGAAGAGGAGGGCTAGGGTTGAGATGGCGGTTGCCGACATGACGATGTAGGCTGACGAGTAGACGCCTTTGAGGGTTAGGGCGTAGCCCCAGTCCCAGGCGAGGTGACGGAAGCCGTTGAAGGTGTGGAAGGAGAAGGCGAGGGCGAGGGGGATTTTCAGGGTGGTTTTGAACCATACGGGTAGGGTTGCTACAAAGTCGGTGAGACTGGCGGAGGAGAGGGTGTCGACGGCACCGCCCAGCAGAGGGTAGCCCGCGTAGGCCGAGAAGTAGGCGTACAACACTGTGATGCCGTCGGGGTTGCGGAAGAAGAAGAAGAAGAAGAAAAAGAAGAAGTGGTGTAAGCAATACGTTTGTAGGAATGGAATGGGAGAGAGGGATGGGGGGTGGGGGGTGGGGGGATACTTACGGACAGAGAGGCCAGTTCCGGTGATACGGTTGATGATGGAGAGGTACCAGGTGATTTGGGGTTGGTAGATTGTGAAGTGCGGGGAGCTGGGACGTTGGGCACGCTGTTGGTTGAGGAGGTCCAAGTTTTGAGCTTGGGTGAGTTTGGTGGTGGGGGCGTTGCTTCTGGTGGTGTTGGTGGAGCTGGCGAATCGCACGGTTTGCGAAAGGTTGAGCGTCCTAGGAGCAACAAAGGCGCTGGGAATGGCGGTTTGCAAACCCAATCGCGAAACTGGCGCTGCACTGCGTGCAAGGTTGAGCGCAAGCATAGGTCGACTAGCCATCATCTTGAATACAACAGCGAAACAAAGATGTTCTGGGATTGATGCGTCCGGAGGTAGTGGAGATGTCGATCAAGGTTGAGATGGGATGGAATGGTGAGAAAGCGCACGCGGGGATGGAAATGGAACCGGTCAAGGCGCCTCGCCTTGGCTCTCGCCAGCCACAGTGCCAGCCGCGCTCAACCCGACCGGAAAAGATCGGCGCAAACCCAGCCATAAAAAGAGGGAGAGAAACAATCTAGCGCGCTATCCAACTACCGTACCAGTACTGTACTACTGTACTGCCAAAATAGCGCAGCCTCCATCCGATGCTTCCGATTTGTAATCGCCCATTCAAAGCCGCATGAATACCTTTCTCTCGTACGAAACAAACTCACTCCTCTCTCGCGTCTCTACTCCCATTCTCGCCTCAACGCCGATCTCACCTCATCTTGTACTGTACAGTCCACAGTCCACAGTCTGATGCCAAGGATTTGGTTTGATGGGACAGCCTTGACATGTCATTTCGATATCACACTTTTAACAAAAAGCACGCCAAGACTACAGAAAATCGAAACAATGATTCGCAGAAGGAGCAGCAAAGGTGAACAACAACTTCGGGTATCTTGGATATTAGAGGGAGGAAGCTGTTGACTTGACTGCGCCCCACGACTCGAGGCTCGCGCTCCAAGCTGATCCCGTGAGAAGCGAATTACCACTTTACATGGGACCACTGCCATGGAGTTGAGCATGCTGACGAGACCTAGCCTGGTCATTGACCGTCTTCTGGTTCCTCAACTCATCAATCTTCTTCTTGGACTTTTCGTAGTTCTCCCTGGTGACCTCGGTGTGCCTCTTCTTGATGTCGAGATCCTCGACTGCCTTGGACAGAGCCGCCGCCATCTTCTCGTACTCGGCCTTGGCAGCCGAAAGCGCCTTGGCCGCCTTGTGCTCGTGCGTGGTGGCCTTCTGGTGACGCTTGATCGACTGCGTTTCGGCGTCGCGCGCCTTGCGGAACAGTTTCTCGGAAGAAGACGCATCCTTGATGGCGCGCTTGATCGATTTCTGCTCGTTCTTGGCTTCCGTCTTCATGAGCTTCTCCATCCTCTTGACCTCCTTGGGTGGAAGCGCTGCCTTGGGCGCCTCACTCGCCATGGTGGTAGGCCGAGGGTGCGCAACCACGGGTACAGCCGCGGCAGCCGCAGCAGGAGCGACGGCGTTGAGCTGGTGAGGCTGCTGAGAGGGCGAGGTGGCGCTGATGGCGCTGCCCGTGGTAGAGCCAGGGGCGCCAACGGGGACAGCAGCATTGACATGCGGGCTGTCGTACGCGTTGGCACTAGGGTGAATAGGCTGGACAGGATCCACCTGCGGCTGCATCAGGCCAGGGGCAGCAGCAGACTCAGTAGCAACCGGAGCAGCAGCGGCCTCGGTCTGATCAGGCATACCCTTGGCAATCGAGGGGTCAGCAGCGTGCTGGTTGACGGCCATGGCACCCGTACCGGCATTCAGCGTGGATCCATGCTGAGGCGTAGTGATGTGAGAGTCAAGGGCAGGAGCAGCACCACCGTCAGTAGCAGTGCCGGGGACGGCGCCGTTGTTGAGGTAGGGGACGGCACCATCGTTGTTGGGCGCATCGCCATTGTAATAAGGCACGGCACCGTTGGCATTGCCATTCGAAGCAACGGAAGCCTCTTTAGGAGGGTGAACTGCCTTGATTTCGGCGACCAGGACCGAACCGTTGCGAGCGAGCGAAGTCATGGTGATGAGAGAGCAGCTGGGTATCGAGAGGAATTGATTGGTATCAGCAGAGACGATGTGTGTTGACAGGGATCTTAGGGTGCAAGTTAAGTTGGCGACGGAAAGATCTCGAAGTATGAATAGGAGGAAAGAGGGCGAATGGTAGCAGAGGGCTCAGCAAAGGGGTATATATGGTGTGCAGAATCTCGGCTTGCCGCGATAGCATGGGGGAACTACGAGAAACGTAATCGAATTGAGGCGAGGCTCTGATCATGCTACCAATAGAGTCCAGAGTAGCGTGATTGCATCCGGGGCAAAGTGAGACACTCGAGGCGCTGCTGAGGTTTCTGTGTCGGTCGGAAAAAGAAGGTGCTCGAAATGCGTTCATCAGGCATACAGTACACTCTTTGATGAGAAAACAGCCGACGCATTCGGCGGGCGAAAAAAAAAAAAAAAGGTTGATGCTATAATAAAAATCGATTCGACTTACAGCGATTATGCGGAATGCTACTCTACAGCATACAGTACTCTTGTAAAAAATTGTGAAATACTGTACACTCTGGTATATGCATGTTGCCGGTTTCTAGTTCCGCTCGATTTGGGCGTTTGAGCCACGCCAGTCGACCCAACTTGACACCAGCTGAGCTTGAGTCTAGACAGCTTGGCGTCCCTGCTTTCCACTGCCGCGCTTCGTCTTAGACAGTAACTTGACTCGCTCAGGATCACGCTGCGTTCCTGTCTGTACGCTACTACTGTATACTGTGCTATACTGTACTAGATTGTACACGTTGAACAACTCCACATCGGGACACAAGTAAGCTTAACCTTGTGCACCAGTAAAGCTCACGCTGGCCACCTGTCATGCTTTTCCTGTCATGCTGTCATTCTATGATTCCAGTCTGCTGCCAACCTGATGCGAGTAAAGCCGATGTAGCGAATCCCAATCCTGGCTACTATCATTATTATTATTTATTGGCCGTCTACAGTAGCTGGCCGCTCGGCTGGATTGGGTAGTGATTTCATATCGAATGATTGTTTTGTGCTGCGCCAAGGCTCCCGCAATTAGCTCCAAGCGCAATGACGTTGAAAGATCGACTGACTGCATGAGCGCCTAAAATTGGAACTCGAATTCATCCTTCTTCTCTTTCCAATTGCAAACCACACTAGACAAATCCCCCCCCCCTCGGCCTCGCTTGTCCGTCTTGCCATCATCACACGGCATCCATACAATCCACCACTATTGCCATCACTTGCTCAGTACAGCATACCGTAGTAAAGCTCATCTCTCGGCCGCCAAGTCTGAGCTCAAATTCTCAATGTGCGCGGTCTACTCCAATCGTCACACAGCAAACAAACATGAATCTTGAGTGCGTTCTGTGCAGTGCAGTACAGCGCATATGCATGCCAATGCTAAAAATAGTCGCTCAACCACATTCATCCCCCGTGGCCAACAACAATAATAGTATTCTACCGACGCTTTCTTCTGCAGCTATCAGGCTTTCACCCACATCCAATCCCAATCGCTCGCTCTTTGTCGGACCATCTCACCACAGTCTGTAGTGAAGTGACTCAAGACACACTGCTTGGACACCATCGTCGTACTCACATTGGTGATCACATCGAGCAAATTGCAGCGGTGGGTGTATCAAACAAGGGTCCTTCGTGTCTCGCCAAGCACACGCACACTCACATTTGTCTCTCATCCAACACCTTAGACACTTCATCAGTCCCATACCATGTCCATTCCCCTTGTTGCTCATCCTGTGCATCTAGAATACTTACTTCTACCACCATGACATGAGATACCATCCTCACACCTCTATACAACCTCTTGAGCACCGGACTCTCTCCACTTCTGCATCGCCTTTGCGTACTGCCTCTTCAAATGCACCCTCTTCTTAGCCGCCCTCGCCCTCTTCGCCATCACCAACGTCTTGTGATCAAATTTCATCTCCGACCTCGCCTGATCACGTTCAAACCCGTCCTGAATCTTCCAATCCTGCCTGTACAACCACTCGATAAACCCTTTCGCCTCCTCTCTCACCTTGGCCGCGCCTCGCTGGCCCTGCAACGCCTGTCGCAGAACCTGGCTCTCAAATCGCTGCGCCGCAATCAACTCCTTCACCTCCATCTGCAATTCCGACCGTCGCAGCCGCGCAAGTCGTCGTCGGTAGATCATCATGCTCACCGCCGTCGGCTGCACCGGCTTGTACCTCGGCAACGGTCGATTGTAGATCGTTGGCGGCAGTAGCGCTCCAGAGTGATGTGCGATCCGACGTGGATGCTTGAGCTCGTGCAGCTTGGTTGCCCAGAATGAGCTCCACGAGCGTACGTGGTTCCGCTGCGCCAAGCTTTCCTCCTGAGCCCTTAGCTTTGCTATGGCCTGCTCGTCACCAGCGTTGGCATCATGCAAGCTGTTCAGAAGCTCGTGCGCTTGGCGCACCAGCTCCTCCGTCTTAGGTTGCGACGTTAGAGCCCTCTTCTTCCTCACAATGCGCTTGATCTCCCCCTTGAGCTCGGGACACCAAGCAGGACACTGTCGTAGCAGAGCGCGATACAGCTGCCACAGTACGAGCATGCGGTGAGATCGCTCCCGGAAGAAAGGAATGCGCTTCTTGACAGGACGTCGCGGCATGAACGAAGCCAAGGCCCGTGAATCAAACGCTTCGGACGATTCAGCGGAAGAGCTTGCTGCGCGGCTCGAAGCGGTCGTGCAGAAGCCTGACTTTGACGGCACTGCATGCGTGGCATTCGTCGGTCTTGTGCCATTTCTCGAGCCGATAGCAGCGCCTTGACCGGTGAGCTTCCGACGGCGAGCCAGTGGCTTCGATTCTGCTGCCTCTGCGCACGTCTGAACCCAAGAATCCTCATCGAAGGACGACGAGCGTCGAGCAACCCCTGTTGGCTTCGTCGAGGCAGGGGCTGTACCCTTGCTGCTGACCTCACCGGCCTCCGTCGTCCGTGCCCGTGTCCGCGGTATACGCACGATCTTGGCGGGTGCCTCGGCAGGTCGCTCACTCATCTTTGCTCGCGTCTCGAGCGCTACTATTTCCGCCATCTCCTTCGAGGCCTGCGCTTGCAAGAAGTACAGACCGCGTTCTCCGAGAGAACGATGCACCTGCGTTGACGGCACGTACGGCGGGAAGGCGGTCGACGTAGAATTCGGCGTGTTCTCGCTCTGCTTTGACATCGCAACCCCTCCCCTGCGGAGCGACCCGTTGGTGTGCGTGAGAATCTGCTCGATGTCCAGCGCGACGCCGACAGGGATCGCTTCTGGATGAGAAGGCGTGACGCACGGGTCATCCGCCTCCTTCCGCAACACCTTGTCGATATCCACCTGAGCGAAGAAGGCACATCCGAGTGGCAGATCGTCCATCTGCAGCTTGAATGCAAACAAGGCTCGGGTCCAGATGTTGGCAATCTGCATGGCCAGCGCTGCCCTGTACCTGTCCTCGTCCTTGACCAGATATCGCACCTCGTCATGGACCGACAGCATAAACCTAGCATGGATGTCATACCGCTTTGTGAGCCACTCTATGGCCGTGATCAGCAGATGCAGATAATCGACGCCACTGCTCTGGACGACCCAATTGATTCGACTCGGCATGTATTCTTCCGAAAGACGGCCGTTGCCGAAATCCACCTTGCCCAGATACTTCTTCGTAAGCGCATTGGTGACTCCGCAGTCGAGCGCAGGCGTCTTGGGGTTGTCCGACAGCGCAATGCTTTCGAGTTTGTTGAAGACGTAGCTCTCAGTACCGCCGAACCAGAATTTAGCGCCAAAGTACACATCCGTATGCGTGTTTTGGCCTTTGGTAGCTAGGTAGAGCTCTTTGGCCTTTTGAGTTGCTTCGTCGTTGCTGATGCTTGGGTTGGCCTTCAGAAGCAGATGGGTGGCGTGCTTGATGCCAGCACCATAGATACGAGAGTAGTTGAACACTTTGGCCTGATTTCGACTGGTGCCGAGAATCCCAGCTGTCTTGGAGTGCAGATCGGTACCGAGCGCCTTTGTGCCTTCCAATGTCATCCAGCCGACGGCAGTGGCACCGTGGATACCAAATTGGGCATCACCCATGACACTGCAAATCCAAAGCTCCTCTGAGTCCACATCGGCACCGACGAGACTGTAGCCCGGAGGCGCCTTGACCATGGCCTTGAGCTCGGAGCCGACTCGATTCTTCTTGGCGTTACTGGCGGTCAGCCAGGTGTTCTCGATGGCACGCCGGGTGACGGTTCCCATGCTGACGACTTGGGGCAAGATGAGGCCTTTTCGACGATCAGCTTCGCCCTCCTTGTCTAGACGCGCTCCTGATGCGCCGCTCGGGTACCGCATCGTGGTGCCAGCCTCACCATCCCAGACGACCATCTGCTTGTGGACTCGATCGCGCACCGCGATCCAGTAGCTACACTGCGCATTGAGATCCAGAGCTGTCTTGGCAGCAGTGCGACCGACCTCATCTGGATGCTGACTCTGCAACGTGCCGTCTTCAAAGTAGGCGATAAACGACTTGGCAAAGGGGCTTCCAACGTTGGCGCTTTCGCCTTCGGTGTGCGGCACTTTGTAGAAGTTGGATCGGCCGAACGCTTTGACCTTCAAAGCAGGAGCATCATCGCCTTTCGACGCTTCTTTGGCCTTGGCCGTGGCCTTCTTGCTGTTGACCTTTTTGACTTCAACTGGGGCAGCCAGGTGCTGCAGAAAGCCGTCAGCAGCCATACCGAACGCTAGCGGCGTCTGCCGTGTCGTCATTCCGGCCTGGGCAGGCTCGTGACGGAAGACCCACCCGTGTTGCCGGCTGCGGTACAACGGGCATCCTCGCCACGAGATCTTGAGCAGAATGGGAGCAATCGAAGAACGAATGGTCACCTGCAGCTCACCAGTTGCACTCTTGTAGAGATCCCAGTACCATTTTGGCCACCATGCTGGCTCAACGACCGTGTCAGGAAGCGTGGTTGGTGAGCCGTCGAGCGACTCTGGTGATCCATCCCTACTGTCGCGCAGAGATGCAAGCTCTTCGAGACGGATGTCCTTCAACGTCCAGTCAAGCTGAGCGAGCTGCGCGTCTGCTTTCACCTCGCTCTCGGGCATGTCCCGGACGGAGTCGGCAAGCGCTCGTAGTTGTTGGTTGATGTCTTCGGCTGAGGACTCGCCGTGGAGAATGGCGGTCAGAATGGCCGAACCGGTGTGCCCTGCACCGCTAGCCATCTGGTCACCATACAATTTGATTGCCTTGGCAGCCAAAAGATTGCTGCCGGTCAGCGCCGTGCCATCTTCCAACATCCAGTCTCGTGATTCGCCCTTCAGCACCGCTTTGCCTCCGATGCGTAACTTCAGCAGCTGCTGTGCGATCACACTCTTCTGTGAGAAGCCGCCCTTGTTCTTGTTGCGCAGAACGCCGTCGCGGTACCAAGCCGGCACGGACAAGTCGGATCGTGGTGGAGCAGTGCCATTGGCATCGTCGCCCGGTGCTTTGCACGTCTTCGGCTTCTTTGGAGACCAATCGAGCTGGGAATACCACTCATCGTCCTCCCACCAAGCGCGTTTGCGATCAGGATCGGGAAAAACAGGTCCCTCCTGCTCCGGGTCGGTGATCTTCTGTCGCTCCTCTGCGATCTTGGCTGCCAAGCTCCAGGGCACGTCTCTGGTGCCGTCGTTCCTCAGCTTCTCGGCAAGATCGATGAGGCACTCTTGGACTTGGTCATTGATGCTGTTGAAGCGCTCATCGCAGCGCCGCTGGTAGTCTATCCACTCATCATCAACCGGCAGGAAGGTGGAACCGAGGCCCAAGACACCTGCCATGGTGGCGGGATGGGGACAACGTGCGGCAAAGTCGGGCCAAGTGCGTCGGAAGATCTCATGAGTCACTCTGACATCCGAGGCACAGTAACTGAGAAGGTGCTGTACGTCTTGGAGGATCTCTTCGCGCGTACCGTCGACGAAGACGTTACGGGTCGATTTTGCCACCTTCATGGGGATGCGATGCAGGCGAGCCACATCGGCGAGCGAATTCTTGGAGGTTTCCTCGAGCCATTGCGACAAGGGGTTACTGGATTGCAATGGGTCAATAAACGTCATGTCGAGTGCAGAAGGGGAAGTAGCGGAGTCAGCCACCGCTTCGATGGCGTCTGCTCTGGAAACAGGCGGCAGGGCGTCAACTGTAAGAGCTTCCAGCTTGAGACCTTCGAGCTGATCCGAGTCGTATTCGAGGCCCGAAAGTGCGTTTTCGATGGCGCGACGGGTCTCTTCCTTCAACGCAGCTTGTTCCAGTAGCTTTCGGGCACGTTTTTCGGCTTTGTTCTTGGTGTACTTGATCCATGCCGGTCGCTGCGGAGACGAAATGCCTCGAGTTGCAACGTGGAGAGACATGGTATCGAGCCAACGAGTCGAGCCCAGATCCAGCGTGTATTCCTCGAGAGTCCTTGCGCGGTCGTACGACACATTGTGACCAACGACCAGGCGCGGCATATCCTCCTTGCCGCTGGGACCTAAGGGAATCAGATGTTGCTTTCGGTCATGGTCCTCACCGCTTTGGAGAAGCCAGGGAGAGAGCCAGCTGTACCAGGCATTTGGTCCGGCAGCGGTCGCCATGACTGGAAAGGGGCCCTCATGCACAATGGTCTCGACGTCGAAGACGAGCATGTCATCTTCCTTGTCGGGGTAGGGCACGCTGAACCCTGGACCGAGTGCCAGAGCCGAATTGTCTTCAGATCGGAGGATGGGATACTTGGTCCATCCAGGCTCGATCCTCCAATTGACGGGCTTGAGATGGCCGGGTGTGCGCAGCGTGGGATCGAGCTTGAGCCATTCGCTGGCTTCGAAGCGAAAATCTTCGTCGTTGGACTTGTCGTGGCTGTTCTGCTCAAGCTCTTCCGGAGGTTCGACGGACTCGATCTCGGCGAGCTTGGACGCCATGCCTAGCCAAGGTTGCGCCACTTCCCTGCCGATATTCCAAAAGTGCTCGGCAAGATCCTTTCCCTGCAGAGGCGGCAGATCGAAGCTTGTTTCGGGCAGTGTGGAGGCATCGGTTGCCTTGAGCCCATGCTGGCTTAGATGCTCGCGACAGATGTTGAGGGCTTTCTTGGCGACAGGAGGCACGGGGTCCATGGTTGCAGGGAAGATCTGCTCGTGAAGCCGCCGGGGCAGCAGCTGGACTCCGACCTCATTGCGTGGGAGTTCGAGGACCTGCGGTTTGGTAGGACGTGATTGCGGCTTGCCCTTCGGTATTGGTGGCGGGTTGTATTGAACTGTAGAAGCTGGGGATGGATGGTCGACCGGTGTTGCAGCGTACGACCTCGTTTGCTGTGACAGCAGTAGCCGCACCGCACTCGACGTTGAAGCAAGAGTGACCACAGCTGTTGATCCAACAGCGCTTTTGAGTACTGCAACCCTTGAGCAGGAAGCACACAGGGCTCTCGTGGAGCGGAGCATCAAGGCTGACATTATCAAGATGGCCACTTATCGTCCTGCTTTTGCAACAAGCATGTTATGATCGGTGGAGACGTCAAGCAGAGAGATCCTAGTACATCGTTGGCAGTGATATGCTTCCAACGCTTCCGTCGAGAGGATCGCAGGCGATGCGATGGTGGCTGAATTGAATGCTGAGTAAGTAGCTTTCCTTTCGGATCTTGGAAGCATAAACCACGCGCGGCAGACTGATGATGATGCGAAGAAGTTTTCCCTCTCCACCTCTCTTCTGAGCTTTTTCATGATTTTCGTTTTCCCTCCCAAACCGGACTGAGCGCACCTCGCGGGACTGTACTGCGGAATTTCGCCGATGTCAGGGTCCAACCAACAAGTTTGAGCATGCAGACCTTGCTTGGAAAGTCGATGTCGATCTCGTCGAAGGCTTGCATCCCATCCATAGCTACCATCAACGTGCACCTTGACATGCCCATACCAGAGTGCTGAGTCGATGCTCTTGATCGGCTCTCCAAAGCATGCAAGAGAATGGTGCGGCAGATGTCGGAAGCGCCGAGACTGTCGGAACACACTTTCCGTCACCACCTGATCTTCACATAGCGCAGTGGAATGGTCTGTTCGGAAAAGCCGCCGCAACTACGCCACACCTTTACGCAAAGCTCGACAGTCCAGGCCGATGCGTATCTTGCAGCTCGTCAAGCACGACCAACGCGGATTTTTACCGCAGAGCAAGTTGGGCACCTGACGGAAGCATTGTCTTGGCAATCACCGAATCGCAGCAGAAACACATGCTCGAGTGCGTTACTTGGTCACAAGACTCGGTGCAATCAACAGGTCTTGTCCACCGTGTAGCGAATTTCAAGAGCCCTTCTCCCCTGCTCGATGCAGTGTGGTACCCCATACCAGCGATGGCGCCGTCGAATGGTACGGAACAAGAGAGCACAACAGCAAGATGGTGCTTCGTGGAATCCCACAGGGACCTTCCAACTCGTCTCACAGACAGCATCGACGGTCAAGCCAAAGCAAGCTACGCAATCATGAACCATGTCGAACGATACGTTGGTCCAAGCTCGCTCGCATTCAGTCCTGATCTCTCGCGACTCTACTGTGGCCTATGGTCCAGCCTGGGCGTCTTTCCACTTTCACAGCCTGGACTCAACTCTCATTCGCATGTACCTCTTGTCGCGGGAAAGCGCTCAGTCGGTGGACAGCGAGGAATCGTCTCGGCTCTTGCACTTACAGTCGACCCCAATGAGCCTGCCAACGAGCTGGTTGCGGTCGGAACATTCCGCGGCACAGTTGGCGTTTACTCCTTCGACCCGTCTGCCCTGCCAGAGCCTACAGACCACACGGCGACTCGCGCTGTACCTCGAGGAGAAGATTGCTTGGCTGAACGCTCCTGCCTAGCGGGCTGGAGTGAGATCGAGGGCGACGGTATCACTCAACTCAGATTCCATCCACTCGCCCCCTTGGTGCTGTTTGTTGCATCGAGGCGGTCAGATTCCATTAACGTCTATGATGTTCGGTACCTGATGGGAGATACATCGAGGTGGACATTTCGTCCCTTGGCGCAGGCACCACCGGGAGTACGTACAGCGCATCTGCTGGCGAAGCTGAAGAGGCCAAGTAGCGCGACTCAGCAACGGATCTACTTTGACGTAGATTGGGCTGGACGATGGCTGGCGTCAGGTGACGAACAAGGTATGGTGCATGTGTGGAAGATCGACGGTGGGCTATTCGTAGATCAGACCAATGCCGATGCTCAAGGTCCGGACGAAGTTGATGCGATCGAAGTGGTGCCCGATCTTAGCTGGAAAGCTCATCAGGATGCAGTGGGGTCAGTGTCGTTCCATCCCTACGAACCTTGGCTGCTTTCGGTCTCGGGCTCGCGACATTGGCCAGAAGCAGAGTCTGAGAATGGCAGCGACTCAGAGCAAGATGTTGAAGTTGCTGCTTCCTCGTCAGATGACGGAGCGGATCGCCGCCGAGCCTGGAACACTTGCGACAATTCCGTCAAGATATGGGACTTTTCGCAGCCTCCCATCTCTTAGCCCTGACTTGGCCTGTTCTTGCACGTATGACTTTTCTGTTTGCTATAATAGACCGATCGTTATCCCTTGAATTTTCTGCCACTCTTGACATCGGCTCGCTTGATCTTGTTCTGCTTTTTCCTCCTAGCTTCAGCCTGCTGCAATCTCCTCACCTTGTCCCTCTGTTCGTCAGTGGTCTCACCCACCAGATCCTCCTGGGCGAGCTCGAGCAAGTGAGCATGTAGCTTTTCCAACGCATCCTGCACATTTGCCTCTTGAGTCCTGTGTCTCATGCTCGTCATCAAAAGAGAATGATCGGAAGCTACGTAGTACGGCGATTTTTTCGAGATGCGTGTGACAAGATCACGGGTGAGCCATTTACGTGGGTGAGCCGGGTCGAGCGATTCATGGGCGTGCAAAGAAACTTGAGAAAGTTCGAGACGGACGTTTGCTTTGGTGTTGAGCTTGTTGACGTTTTGACCACCGGGCCCAGAGGAGCGAGAAAAGGTGACGTGGAAGTCGTTGCGTCGTAAAGCGAGGTTCTCGAAGGAAGCAACCCAGCGACGACGCTCTGCCATTTCCTTCTCATCGTAATCGGCCTTGTTGCTTTCATCCTTCAGGCAAGATGCGGTTGTTGAGATGGAAGAACGGTGTACGCTCGAGGTTGGCCAAATTCTAGTTGGTAGTAGAATCGGCTTGCATCTTCCGGTTCGAGCTGCTACCGTCAGTGGTGAACGACGTAGAAGCGCCAGTTGAGTCGAGACCAGTCTACTCCACATATCTCTAGCCCACCGTTGACCCCTGCTCGGCTTAGCCCAGCTTCTCAGCAACGAGGAAGGCATGGTGGTTCTTGAAGCATGAAAACTTGTTTACCCTTCATTCTCGGGCAATAGCAACTTTCTTCTTGGACTCCCTTTTTTTTTATATATATATGTGGAGGAAAAATGCTGTAAAAAAAAAAAAAAAAAAAAAAAAAAAAAAAAAGCCGAGAAAAGGGCGGACAAAAAATGAAGCCGCCTTATGGTCTTGTAGCTTTTGCGAGAGATGAGCCAACAAGGTTCAAACACCTTTCTCCTCGTACCGTTCGGGCCAGTTCCGCAACTTCGGGACTGGCAATGATGGCTTTCGTGACCGACGCGGCCTTGGCTTCCGTTGGGAACGCAGTCTTCCTCTGCAGCCCGGCGTTAAGGTGTGTTGAACATTTTGCAATTTCATTTCCTTTTTTTTTTCGCACCACCGCGGAGCCTTTGGCAGCAGCAGTCGGATCGGGGCATGTCGGCTTCCATCACTGTGAAACAAATGTGAATACACAGAGTAGGCCCCCTTTGTTGTCGAGTTCGATCGACAGTATTTTGCCGTTCCGCACAGTGCCATCGGCGTTAAGCCGTGTAAGCATATACAGCGACAGCAGAGCATTTCAGGGTCTACAGTATTTCACAGAGAGCGACACCTCCATCGATATGGAAGATGCCCCCTCTCTCCTCTCTCCACGTTTTTCGTCCCGTCCCTTGTCCATGATGCAGCGCGCTTTCGTTGAAGCAGCTACATTCCGTACATTCTCGATTGCCATGAGTCATGCCATGTCTCGAAGCGACAAAGCAATAAATGAGATCGGCAATGCTACTTGACTGTGATGCATCAAAAAGTGTGACGGAGGTTGAGATGACCAAGCAACCCGCCCGCGAATTCCTGCCTGTAGCTACTGTAGCTGCATGGCGGGTGTGACGGGTGTGACTTGATGTGCATCACTCTCAGATAGACCCTGTTGCTTCTGAAATCGGCTACCCTGCAGTATACTGTACACTGTACTGCACATCATGGAGCGAGGAATTTGCGTTGAATTCCGCCGAGCAAATTTGTCCATTAAGTACTAACTCTGTGTATTCGCGGTTTTGTGCAATCCAGCGGACCTCTTTGTTCGTGTTCCACTCTGGTTCCTGGTCGATTCGTCGCTTGCCCGCTCGTTCCTGCTTCTCCAGCTGCCTTCATCATCTCCACTTCACCAACTGCGCTTGGCCGCACCTTAGCGCAGCACCGTCTCGCTCGCACCAAATGGGTCTTCTCTCGCTCGGAACGCCGCTGGATTGGCCGGATGCCCGACCGCTCGCAGACCATGTTCGCAAGCACGGCATCGAACAATTCTTGTCGCTCTGGAACAAGATCAAGGACCGTCGCGGCGACATCCTACTTTGGGGAGACGAGATCGAGTACATCGTCATCTCCTTCGATGAGCAGACCCAGAACGCCAAGCTTTCCCTCCGCCAGGAAGAGATCCTCAAGGTCCTGTCCGCGAGCGACCAGGAGACCCGCGAATCAGCGCCAGGGCTAGCAGGTCAGATTCCGACTTTCCATCCCGAGTTTGGCCGCTTCATGCTCGAGTCCACCCCGGGCTCACCGTACGGAGCTAGCGCCAAGGAGCTGAGAGGTGTAGAGAGGAACATGAGGCTTCGAAGGCAGATCGCTAGATCACATCTCAAGCCGAATGAGCTGCCCATCACACTCACATCGTACCCACGACTCGGCGTCACCGATGCTCCCTTCACCGAGCCACACTACCAAGCCAACGGAAATGCATCCAGGTCCATGTTCTTGCCCGACGAGCTCATCAACCCTCACGCCCGCTTCCCCACGCTGGCAGCCAACATCCGAAAGAGGAGAGGTTCCAAAGTCGCCATCAACATGCCCATCTTCAAGGACGTCAATACTCCCTCCCCCTTCATCGACCCTAGCATCCCTTGGGATCGCAACCTCTTCCCTGAAGATGCCGAGGCCAAGGCTGGTGCCGCTAAGCCCGATCACATCTACATGGATGCCATGGGTTTCGGCATGGGATGCTGCTGTTTGCAGGTCACCTTCCAGGCTTGTTCCGTGCAGGAAGCAAGAACCGTGTATGACCAGCTCGTTCCTGTCGGCCCACTCATGCTAGCTCTGACGGCGGCCTCCCCCGCCTACCGAGGTTACTTGGCCGATGTCGATTGCAGATGGAACGTCATCTCGGCCGCAGTGGACGACCGTACACCACAAGAGCGCGGTGAACCGCCACTGCCCTTGCCGGGACATACAGCTAGGGGTGGGCTCGACAGAGATGCGGAAAAGATCCCCAAATCACGCTACGACTCGGTCGACTCTTACATCTCCCAAGACCCACTCAACCGTTGGTGCTACAACGACAACCCCCTCCCTGTCAATCCCAAGGTCAAACACCAACTCCTTGATGCCGGTGTCGATGAACTGCTCGCAGACCACCTGGCTCACCTCTTCATCCGCGACCCCATCGTCATCTTCAGCGAAATGGTCGACCAGGATGACGAAACCAGCACCGACCATTTTGAAAATCTCCAATCGACAAACTGGCAGACGATGCGTTTCAAGCCTCCCCCGCCCGGCGGAAGGATCGGTTGGAGGGTGGAATTCAGGAGTATGGAAGTGCAGATCACCGACTTTGAGAATGCGGCGTACTCGGTCTTCATTGTTCTGCTGACAAGAGCGATCTTGAGCTTCGGCCTGAACTTTTACATGCCCTTGACCAAGGTGGACGAAAACATGAAGCGAGCGCATAAGAGAGATGCGGTCAACGGCGAGAAGTTCTGGTTCAGGAAGGAGGTCTACCGTACACGCAACCGCCATGCTTCGAGACAAGCATCCAGGCAAGTGTCGAGGGCTAGCTCGCCCAATGGTGTTGCAGCCAACGTCAACGGAAGGGCGGCGAGTCCACAGAGCGTGTCGTCGAACGAGAACGCATTGGAAGAGGAATACGCCGAGTTCACGATGGACGAGCTGATGAACGGCAAGGGCGACGACTTCCCCGGTCTGGTTGGACTTGTTCACAACTACCTGGACAGTCTCAATATTGATGTGGAGACCCGGTGCGAGATGGGCCTCTATCTGGAGCTGGTGTCGCAGAGGGCGAGTGGAAAGCTCATGACGACGGCAAGCTGGATCCGACAGTATGTGCGCAACCATGCCGAGTACAAGGGTGACTCGGTGGTCAGCCAAAAGATCAACTACGACATGATCAAGCAGCTCGACTTGATTGAGAGGGGCGAAGTAGACGCACCAGGGTTCTTACCAAAGGGATATGCACAGAGGAGGAGGAGCCAGGAGACCAAGCCGGAACTCAAGGCTTAGCGGAAGCAATATGTACTGTATCATCATAATATTGGTTGAATATCGCACATTTATCCGTTTAGATTTATTTCATGTTGAATGGTGGGTTGAGGTGGTGTGGGTGCTGTGAAAATGAACCGTGGGGATTTGATACAACAGTCACGAGTGTAGTATCGGAAGCAAGCGGCGGGGTTTGGCTGTAGAGTCACGTCAGCGATGCTCAGCGTGAAAAAGTGATGAAAGTGGAGGTTGGAGATGCATGCTACAGTATATAATTTGCATTTGATTGGATTGATGACTGAAGCTGGTTCGGTTAGGTTGAAGGGTCTTGGCTCGAAGCTATCGTTGCTTGTTGTCTTGCCTTGTCACATCTGTTTTCGGTGATATCTGTACAAGTCTGCACCATGGCGCCTTCGCTCAAGATTTCGGCTGGTGCTTCTGTGGATTCGCTCCAGACGGTTGCGGTCAACCATGATGACCAGCCGATCGAGATTAATAGCGATCTCTTCCACGGCCGCATTGCAGTGCGTATCAAGTCGTTCACCGGGGTCGATCCCGACGGTGTTGAGCACAAGAAGGATACGCCATACTTTACTGCGGGACATGGCAAGAATCAGTCGTGGTCCATGCAGATTCAGGGTCGGTTCAAGAAGGCTATTAATGCGGACGATCTCGTGTTCGGTAACCAGTTCGATAAACCCATCAAGGATCATCTTCCTTACGGTACATCGGTAGCACTGCAGTTTGTCAAACTCATCGATCCGAACCTCGAACACGACCTGTATGCCGAAAAACCGCATGCGTGGAGCCCTTACCTTGCCACCATGCCACGCATCAACTCGAAACCAGTGTCCAGCCAAGGAGACGGCTTCGAAGGCTGGCCTGCTTTCCCCACCCACCCCGACTACGTCGAGGAGGACATCACCAGTGTAATCCCTAAAGACCTCGCCGAGATGGAGAATGCCACCATTACCAACTTGAAAGGCATCGACAAGGCACACGAGTACCGCCAACGCTTCCTGGGCAACAAGAAACATCGACAACAAATCACCGTAGACAGTCAGTCGATCATCACCGCCGACTTCTTCAACGGCTTTATCGACTTCAACGACCTCACCCTCCACATCCCCTTCTCGGGAGGCCTCAAATTCGATCTCAAAAAGTACTGGGACGGCCAACCGGTAAGATACATCTGCAAGAACCGAATCACCAACGATGTCTTCTTCATCATCCAGTTCGATATCCAAGACCTCAACCAGTAATTGCTGTTCATACACGCTCGCACGTAGAATGCAACCAGATTAGCTTTTTTTGGTGACGACAGAGTGAACATTGCAGCAATGAGGTACAAGTACAGAGTTGTGGAATCGCGACATCACTTGCGGTATTGGGCAGGGACGTCCTGTCCGCCCTCGTCTTTGGTGGGTGCGCGGTTGTGGTAGGCCTTGAAACTGTTTTCCCACTCGACGTATTCGCGCCAATATTTGTCGAGCGCTTCTTGTTCGGGCGACTTTGCCGCGGCTGCAGTTGTGGGGGTGAGATCGGCACTGCGATGCGAATGGGTTGGAGAACCGCCGTTGGCGTTGGCGTTGGCGTTGCGTGCTTGCTGTCTGTACCCGGCATGATCAGTGTCGGAAGGCGGTGGGGGTGGAGCGTCGTCTTCGGGTGGAGGCGGTGGTGGAGCGCCATCGTCTGGCATGGGCGGTACTGGATCTCCGCCGTGTCTGGAATTGTAGCCATAGCCACCATGTTGCTGACCATAACCGCCTGGTCTTTGATCGTACGTTGCTTGTGACTGTTGGTAGTGTCCGTACCCGCCAGCGCCAGCGCCTGCAGGGCTGCCTCCCCTGCCACCAAACCCGTGTCCATGACCACCGCGACCTCCACCATATCCACCCCTACCTCCACCACCGTAGTGCGCTGACCCCTGTGCATCGTACGCCTTCTGCCACTCGCTCCTTACCACGTCGAGCAGATCATCCACCAACAGCTTAGCCGCCTTGATCTGCTCCTCCTCTGGCCCGGCAATCGCCACATGCAGCGGCTCGTTCATCTCCATCCCCGTATCGCTCTCGATAAATCCACTCCCTATCCCCTTAATCTGCACCCTCGTCCCCGTCTCCGCCTGGATGTACTTGACAAACATGCCAGCTGGGCCGACGATCTTGGAACGAACGTTGAAGTTGCGAATGCTTTCGAGATTGACCACCACCTTTTCCTCGGGCCAGCGTCTTCGCTCGCGTGGCGGAGGGCGTTGGTTGTCGTAATCGAGTCTACGCTGATGTCTGTCGTCGATGAGCTGCGGCACTTCTTGCGCCATGAGCTCGTTGATCTTGGCAATGGCGGCGTCGAGGATGTCTTGCGAGATGGCACTGATGTGGAGGTAGAGCGGTGGGTCTTCTTTGGTAGCGAGCGTTTTGTCCGGGTACCAGGTTCCTTTGGTGGTGACTGAGGCTCCTGTCTCGCGATGGATCTGTTGTTGCGTTTGACCTTTGGTGAGCATGTAGCGGTTGCGTTGGTCGTTGATCTCGATGTCGTGAGTGAACTCGGCATCGTGCGCGTCTTTGGCGTCCTTCTTGTCCGACGAGGTGGAGGAAGCATGGGATTCGGATTCCTTGGTGGAGGAGGAAGAAGCTGCAGGTTTAGAAGAGGCTACGAACTGAGCTGCAATCTTGGCTGCGGCTGCAGCGGCGGCAGCAGCGGCGGCGGCGGCGGAGGAGGAGGAGGAGGAGGAGGAGGAGGAGGAAGCTCCAGCCTGCGCCTCGGCATTGCTGGGATTGTCCCAACGACTGGACATGATGGGTGGATGGGTAGCGAAACAGAAGCTTGGCTCCTGTGTGTAGGTTAGCCAAGGTGCGATGGTGGACGATTGTATGAACTTGGACGAAAAAGCTTTGCATGGGAAGCAAGACTTTGCATAGACTTGGACCCTGGATGTTTTCGTGCAAACCCGCCTTTTCAGTAGAAGAGTGTAGGATTCGATCACAAAGTTTCGCTTCTTCTCTGGAACCAGTCTCGATCTAACATATTGTAGATAGAAATTCGATTCGAGTCAATTCAGATTTCCGATGGCGACTGAGTCCGGTCCGGAGCTCATCCCGCCGTCCTTATCAATATTAGATAGCGGAGATCTTGTCCATCAACAAAAAAGCCGATAGATTGATTGATGGCGATCAAAGTTGGTGGTTTCTGATTCTTTCGCTTTTGTTGGCTTTGGTGGCCGGTGAACCTGTTCCTTTTCCTTTTCCTTTTCGGAAAACAAGAATATAAAAGTGTAAGTGCCAGATCTGCTCGGATAGTTGGAAGTAGTAGTGCAAGAGCGATTGCCAGCCAGCCGCCTGATGGTGACCATCGTTGATCATAGCTTACGCTTCGAGTATGTTGCTGACTCTTGACGAAAGAAAGGATGCTCTCACACACTCACACACTCTCGACTTGAGAAATTTGCGGCAACTGTCCGAAAAGCGGTCCGAGCGTGCCGTCTCGGTGTGAATTTCAAGTGGACCCAAATTCTGTCGCATTATTGTAGCCGGTGACTGGTGACTGTTGGGCTGTTAGTCTGCTGTGTGACGTCGCTGCTCGGTAGACTGGCTTTGCCCCCCAACGCCAACCTTGCTCAGCACGTTCCTCCGCCACACTCGGCAAGTTGGCACAAAAGAGCTTTTCGATCCTACTTTCCTCCCTTCCTTTCTTCCTTCCTTTCTTCCTTCCTTCCATCTCTCCTCTTCTTCTCCTCCTCTCTTTCCTCCACGTAACCATCTAGTTCCTTCCTCTCTCCTTCCGGATTACTACACAACTAGGTCAATCTCGCAACCATGTCTCACAAGCTCGCTTCCTCCTTGCCCGCCTGGGCCAAGCTGCAACAGCTCTACGACACCAAGGGCAAGTCGATCAACCTCGGCCAAGCCTTCAACGCCGATTCGTCCCGATTCTCCAAGTACTCGCGTCAGTGGAACTCGTCCAACACCGACGCTCACATCTTGTTCGATTTCTCCAAGAACTTGATCGACGATGAGGTGCTCGAGCAGTTGATCGCACTTGCTGAGCAGGCTGGTGTCCAGAAGCAGATCGATGCCATGTTTGGCGGCGAGCACATCAACACCTCCGAGGACCGCGCTGTGCTGCACGTGGCGCTCAGGGATGTGCCTGGCGACTTCAACATCAACGAGGCGGGTGTCGACGAGGTCAAGCCCGAACTCGAGCACATGAAGCAGTTCTCCGATGCCGTCCGATCCGGTGCTTGGAAGGGTTACACCGGCAAGACCATCAAGAGCATCGTCAACATCGGCATCGGTGGATCCGACCTCGGCCCCGTCATGGTCACCGAGGCGCTCAAGCCTTACTCGAAGCGCGACCTCGACGCCCACTTTGTCTCCAACATTGACGGCACCCACATGGCCGAGACTCTGCGCGTCTGCGATCCCGAGACCACGCTCTTCATCGTCGCCTCCAAGACCTTCACTACCCAGGAGACCATCACCAACGCCACCACCGCGCGCGACTGGTTCCTCGAGCACGCCAAGGACAAGGCGCACGTGGCCAAGCACTTTGTGGCGCTTAGCACCAACGTCAAGGCTGCCACCGAGTTCGGTATTGCCAAGGAGAACATGTTCAAGTTCTGGGACTGGGTCGGAGGTCGCTACTCGCTCTGGTCTGCCATCGGCCTTTCGATCGCCATCGTGATCGGCTACGAAAACTTTGAGCAGCTCCTGCTCGGTGCTCACGAGATGGACCTCCACTTCAAGAACACGCCTCTCAAGGACAACCTTCCCGCCCTGCTTGCTGTGCTCGGCATCTGGTACATCGACTTCTTCGGTGCACAGACGCAAGCCATCCTGCCGTACGATCAGTACATGCACAAGTTTGCCGACTACTTCCAGCAAGGCGATATGGAGTCCAACGGCAAGTTTATCACCAAGAACTCGGAGCGCGTCGATTACCAGACTGGTCCCATCATCTGGGGTCAGGCTGGAACCAACGGTCAGCACGCTTTCTACCAGCTCATCCATCAAGGTACCAAGCTGATCCCGTGTGACTTTATCGCGCCGGTTCAGACGCAAAATCCGCTTGGAAAGCACCACGAGATTCTGCTGTCCAACTTTTTCGCTCAGCCCGAGGCGCTGGCGTTTGGAAAGTCGGAGGATGAGGTCAAGGCGGAACTCGGCGCTGAGGCGAGCAACGGTTTCCTGGTCAAGTCCAAGGTGTTTGAAGGTAACCGTCCTACCAACTCGATCATGGTTAAGAAGCTGACGCCGGCGACGCTGGGTGCGTTGATCGCCATGTACGAGCACAAGATTGCAGTGCAGGGTTTCGTGTGGAGCATCAACTCGTATGACCAGATGGGCGTCGAGTTGGGTAAAGTGTTGGCAAAGAAGATCCTGCCGCTGCTTGAGGGTACCGATGCTAGTAAGGTTCAAGGCGCAGGTCACGATTCTTCCACCAGCGGTCTCATCTCTTTCTATCTTAACAACAAGCAGCGATGACTGTCTACTTCAGTCGGTACGGTTACTAGTAGGCTTTGATCAATCCGCTTTGTATCCTTCCCCTACGCGAATGAAATTTTCCTCTCTCTCTCTCTCTCTCTCTCTCTCTCCCTCACACATCCGAGTCGCCAGCCATCGACGACGCATGAAGCAATGATCACTAACTTGCACACACCTAGTAACGGTAGACGCCGATACGGATAGAACGAGGAGCATGTTGATACAAGTTTGGAGGGTTAAAAACAAAACAAAACAAAAAAAGAAAAAACACAAGAAAATCGATGACTTCTGTCCACTGACGCCATGTCCCAACAAGTTCGGCTTAGGCCAGATCACCTCGAGTAGCCGTGTAGGTCTCCAATTCGCGTTTGTAGTGCTCCAAAGCCTGCAACGCCCTCTGCTCGTAAGGCGCCTTCTGCTCGGCGCTCATCATCTTCCACCTCTCACCACCCCTCTTGCTGAACTCGGTGATGTTGGCGATGTTGGGCTCGCTGGCACGAAGGTCGTTGAGGAACTCAAAGAACGCCGAGTTGGGCCTCTTGGGCTTGGCAGGGTCACGTAGGAACGCGGTTCCCTTGATACCCTTCTTCTTCTGCGCGGCAATGTACGCGTTCTGGCGCTTGATATCGTCAGGCGACAGGCTGGCCTTCCACTCGGCGAGGTCACGCTCGTACTGCTCCTTCTCCTGCTCGTGCTGCGCCTCGTAGCGAGCCTTCTGGTCAGGAGTAAGTTGAGCCCACTCGGCACCGACCGCCTTGGCCATCTTGACAATGTCGACGACCTGTGCGCCCGTCTTGGGCGAAGTCTTTTGGTACTGAGGTTCACCCTTAAGTTGTGCGACGCGTTCCGACATGTAGATCAGGAACGACGAACGCAGCGTGGGCTTCGAGGCGCTGGGAAGGGGAAGGAGCTTTCCATCAGCACCCCTGGCCTGCCACGGCTTGAGCTTCTCCTTCTTGGGAGCCTTGGACTTGGCACCCTTCTTGGCGACGGCATCGGCAGCGTCGGCGACGGCAGCGGGAGCAGCGTTAGCCTTGCTGGTAGTGGCCTTGGCCTTGGTGGTGGTGGACGAGGCGCGCTTCTTGGTCTCCTTGGGAGCGGCGGCGGTGGCGAAGTTGGCGGCGGCGGCGGCGGGAGCGGTGTTGCGGGCCGTGGGCTGAGCCCCGTTACGGACGGCTGTCCTCATGATTTGTCGAAGGCTGAACATAAGGGAAGCAGTCGGAAACACCTACTGCAGATGGGGAAAGGGAAAACGCTTCGCGGGGGCGATGGATGAAGTGGATGGGATCTTATACGATAAAGCGAGTTGCGGTAGCAGGGCTAAGCAAGGCTAAGGGCAGTCGAGTTTTAGCAGAGCAGATGAGGAGCAGGGGCAATGAGACTGAGTGTGGGAAGGAAATGCGAAAGGGGAGGCGTCAGAGCAGGAAGGCAGCAGCAGCACTACTTGGGCTTGGGTTGCCAAATGAAAGCAGTGCGCTACGGGCAGCCAGGCAGCTAGAGACTGTGTTTCAAGTCCAACTTCTCCCTGACTTGGTCGAGTTGGGTGGCTCGGGGCAGCTTTCGAGAGAAAGAGAGAGAGAGAGAGAGAGAGAGAGCAACACTTGGACACGCGCCGGAATAAATTGCGGCAGCAACCAGGCAGTATACGAGAGAGGATTTGCAGCGACGTATTTTTTTCCTCTCACTCTCTCACTCTCTCTCTCTTTTCCTCGATCAGTTGGCGGCTCAGCCAGGACTGCGCAACGATCACCCATCTACACCCAAAAGGCAGCAAATGGCACGAGCAAAAAGGGGGGAAATTGTTGGAATTGGTCGCGAAAACCCATCGAGACCCCCTTCAAAATTGGCGATGCTCGAGCAAATTGGATCGGGTGCGACCGAAATATTTCAGTGTTGCAGGGCAAAGCTCAGTCACAGTACCGTGCAGGGCTCAAGTCAAAGGGAACGAACAAAATAAATGAGACGACGCCGAGGACAAAGCCGAGCCAGACACTCGACGAGAAAGGGAAAAAAAACAAAATAGGCAACGCAAACGGCCAAACACTCGCACCAGCGCAGTCTTGTTTGTTTCTGTGCTGTAAAAGTCGAAGCAAGGCGACAGCGATACAGCACAGGACAGTACAGTATCAATAAACAGAGCGGCAGCGCTGCAAGCCGAATCCCAAAAACGCTATGTGCAGAGGGTGGGCATTGGCTCGGAAGCAGACTGCATTTGAACTGCGCTTTTCAGGCAGCCAAACACAGCGCAGCACAGCACGACGGACAGGCAGCTTTGAGTCAACCACAACGAGAGCGGCAGCACACCAGTCAAGTTGAATCTGAAAGTGTGCGCGCAGCAGCAAGGCACGCTAGAGACACACACACAATCTCTCTCTCTCACTCAGACGCGGCTGTGCACTTGCTATTTTTTGTGAATTTCCTTGAGAAAATAATAAAATAATTAAAAAATCAATCCGGTGCGCCGTTTCATGTGTAGTCCTTCCTAGGCGTGTCTTCAACAATGTCGAGCTCGAAATTTTGATAAATTGCGGGCCAGCGCAGGCAGAGATCAATGATCGCGGAATTTTGGTCGCCACCCTGAGGCTCGCTTCTGTCAGATCTGTCAGATCTGTGAAATCGGCCAATTTCTCTCCTGAGTCGACGATCGGACCGATTAGCTTGGGTTGGACCCTGAACCGTAGCGCCATTCCACAAGAATGCATGCATGGACATCAATCAACGTTGTCAGCTTGTGAACGATCATCACCGTCACCACTCACCACCCACCACTCTCACCTACACCCTCGTTTACCTTCACTGTTTTACTTTTTACCTCGATGACTGAGTATGGTTTCAGGCTCGAGGAAACGCAGGCGTCCAGATGACCGGCTTGCCTCGCCTCCTTTAGCTCCCTCTCCTCTCCTCACTCGCAATCTGCAACTCTTGCCTGTAGGCCTCACTCAGCTTCCCAACGATGCAGCATTTGTGTCTCAACTCACCACCGACATCGATGGCTTGCTCTCCACCTTTTCCGAAGCCTGCCTCCTTCGTCTCGCCAACTCCAGCAAATCGCACAATCCTGACCAAGCCCCATCACCGTTTTCCATCTTTGCGCAACTATGGCGGCGCAAAGGGTGGCAGTATGTCCAATTCACTTTCGCGGACCACATGGATAGCAAGCGTGCTTTCAGCGATGCCGTCTGTCGAGCGTTTCTCGAACAGCTTGCACCGCTGGTCGACTATCAGAAACGCAGTTCAGATCATCGCATCGAATTCGTAGACCTCAAGCAACTCTTCAGAATCATCGCAATCCCCTTCGCCCTCTACACATTCTGGTCCACCCAACTCGTGTTGAGCTCAGGTATCGGCGTCAAGCACTGCCGTCCAGCCATGCAGCATATCCCAGTCGAGCAAGACTTCTACGATTGCTTACTCGATCTCCCCTCGGCAGTGCTGCATCATTTGCAGCAGGAGGAAGCCACCAAGCAAACTGCGCACACCATCACTGCTGATGTTGTTGATGTGGTTTGTCGTCTGGTTGGTCAAGGTGCTGAACCCGTATTCGATGTGATTCCTGACTCGAGACTGGCGACGCGGTTACCGAGAACATGGCCGAGTGTAAGGGTTCTGACGAGTCTAGAGGCGAACAAAGAGTTTGGACGTCTTGGCACGCTTTTCCGCGCACGATCTGACCCCAAACACGTTGCGCGTCCAGCTCTTCCAGCCGCTGGCCATCAGGCGGGACATTCACGAGACACGGTCGTTGGACTCTCCCGAGGCGATCTCATCCGTCTCAAAGCGCGTCGCCGCCTGGCCATTGCTACCTCGGACCTCACAAAGCTCCTCAACAAAACACATGCCGCTACCTCCTCGGACTCAACGCAACCTTGTCGCACTCATCCGACGCAAAGGGCAGTAGGAGAAGGCTCCGCAGCGCAAACGAGATTCGAGATCCGAACACCTGCCTGGATCAAGAATGCTCGGTATACTTCAAAGATGAAGCCATGGCTGGAGGAGGAGACGACGCGGATGCAAGCAGCGCTGGAGAGGGGTGAAGCGAGTCGGCAGCGATACCGTGAGGTGCGTTCCAACGTCATGGCAGGTGCAACGAGCGCCGAGGGGTCGGGTGTCGAGACGGATTATGGCGAATGGGTGTTGAGTGAGTTCCGAGAGCAGAGGGAGAGAGCAAGGGTGAATGAGCATGTACCAGGCTCTCCAACCGAGATGGTGGCGGTGGATGCAGAGGAGAGTCTGACTGTGGGACAGCTATATCGTCTGGCAGCGGAGCGGACAAAAGCAGCAGCGGTGCAGAGAGGCGAAAGGCTGGCCGTCTCCAATACCCGCAGCAAAGCCCAAAAGTAAGGTCGCCTCATCAGGGGCCACATTTTGTATTTGTATCACCACCACACGCACGATGAGACCGAACCCACTGCTTTGAAATTTGTTCCCAGGGGTAAGAAAAGCGACGATTACTCGGCTTGTTTGGGTTCTTGTGGCCACCAATTTGGGATCCAAGGTCGAACGAGGAGGGTTGAATTGCCGTCTGCAGCTAGAATGCTGAATTGCAAGCCGTCCGGGTTGGCGGTTGCAAGGGAGGCGTCTGTCCATCTGTGCACCTGTTCGAGGCGCAAGCATGCGAGGCCGATATTGTGGATGGCGGAGGTGAGTTTTCCCGCCGCCTTGCCGCGTGTTGGTTTTGTCGAGGCTGAGGACGAGTCGATGGGGTTGCTTCTGACTTCGGTTAGGTGTGGTGGGAGCGGGAGAGGTGTGGAGCGGTCGACGTCGGAGAGCGAGGTGGGTGCGGGGTTGCCAGGGAGGTAGAATGAGATGGGTACGATTCGTTTTCGGACGACTCCGGTGTGGTGGGTTCGTGCTGTGAGTTCCTGACCGACGTAGCAGCCTTTACGGAAATCGACGCCGTGCATGTAGTCGAGATTGTTCTCGAGTGGAAGCGACGATGCTTCCGGGAAGTCGAGTGCGCCTTCGGCTACGCCATTGATGATACGGTGGATCGTGTATTCGTCGCTATCTACTTGATTTTCCTTGGAGAGTAGGTCGGTGCTGGCTTGAGAGGATAGCACCCCACGATATCCGATGGTGGGGCATCTGGTGTCAAGACTGAGCTTTTCGACTATGGAAGAGGAAGGTTGGGAGGAGCTAGAAGAAGAAGAAGACGACCAGGCTTGGACAACGTGATAATCGGACGAGACGTCGGCGAGCTTGACCTTGCTGCGCAGTTTGAACTTCTTGACAAAACTCAGCAAGCTGGGAAATGTTCGAGAATCGATATCGAGCAGCCATGTGGGCGAGCCATCTTGTTGCGGCTGTTGACGGTGGATGAAGACATCCGCCAACATTCTTCCTTGCGGGTTCATGAAACCGGCATACACCATCGCAGGGGCTAGTTGGGATTCCGACTTGGGAGCAGCGAGAGCTGTGACGTTGTTCGACACGAGACCTTGAAGGAGCTTGACGGTGTCTCGACCGGAGACCTCGAGGACGCCACGATGGGGTACTTTGGCGACGCTCCATTGAGGTGCAGAGGCGGAGGCATCGACGGATGGAGATGGAGCGCTGGAGCTAAAGCCGCATCGAAGGAGCAAGGTGGGCCGCGATGCGCTAGTAAGAGCTAGAATATGGCTGCAAGATAAGAGCGAAGCTGATCTCATCTTGATGTCGGACGATGTATCGGTGGAAGCTGAAGAAAAAGGAATGATGAGCAGCTTCGGAAGACCAAAGTGCATAAGCGGAACTGAGCTGTTCCTCCACTTCGGAAGTCGGACGCTGATCTTGCCCGATTCTTCAGTGCCCGTAGCTTTTACGAAGTACTGTCAATACAAAGCAGTCCTAACAATGTTAAATGAATAAAATTAAAGTAGCGCTGTTGTTTGAGGTTTGGTTGGGATTCTGCTCGGCAACGACAAGCAAGGAGACCACGCAGCGGCATCGTTATCCGTACCGCACTGTGCCAAAGTTGTGCCATTCGCTTGAAACAAAGGGCAATACAGTAACAATGAGGTTCCTGAAAGATCAGAAAGGGATTCGGTGGTGCCTGACGGTCTTGTCACGCATGGGTAGCAGCCAACATTGTTGTAACATGCAAACGACCGCTGCGCTTGGGCGGTCTTGTCGAGGTAGGAACGGTCGATCAAGTTGCGAAGGAATCCAGGAAGACCCTTGGCGAACGAAAGGAGATACAGTACTGGCAGCTCAACCACATCACATCCCTAAAAATCTTCAATCAAGCAGAGCGGCTTAAGCGAAGTGCAAGTGGCTTGCTGGATGTTATTCTAGCGACGCTGAATAGAAAACACTGGTGTACAGTTACCTGTAGTCACAGGCGTTGATCTCCTTCCTGAATGCAAAGACCGACGCATCTTTGCTTTATGGTGACCCAAGTCGACTAGCATAGCAAACCAAGAGCTGATGTGTTAGAGCGTGCCGGGAGCCTGTGGATGATCAGAGAGAGGTTGATGGTTCGGAACGGCAAGTGGATGGTGTCTCAGATTATTGGCGTTATACGCAGGTGGCGTGGGCATACTAAAAGAGCCGGATTGAGATATACAATCTTTTCCAATGACAGCGTACAGTGTACAGGTACAGTTCTGAGCTTGGACAAACTGCAGCTGAGTCCCTTGTGTGCATCTCGCCTACTACTGTCCCTCTCCTTGCGCTTGATCACAATTTCCATTCATATCGAGAACCGTACGAGCGGCGTCAACAGCAAAGGTGTTGCTTCCGCCTCTCTGAAACCGTGGCGACCGCGCTGCAAATACCGTAAGCTCAGCAAAGCCCATCAAGCTCAGAAACTTGATTCCGGCAGCCGTCATTTCGCCATGTTTGACAGGATAGGAGTGATGCCAGTACTGTAAAACTAGCTAAGCGCCCTAGATGCCGCCCTCATACTGTAGAGCTGAACAGACCTCGACAGAATCGCACTTTGTCATAGTATTTAACAGATGCAGTAGGCCGCTGTAGATAGGCGCCTTGCTGTGCTACAATTTGCAGATGTCGACGAATGTTCCGACAACTTGAGTCCCGTCTGCTCGCCTGTCTTGTATCGCTTGAGAGCGATGCCCAAATGCGTCCCGTTTCATAGCTACAGCATCTCGGTTGATTGGGTCCTGCTTTGCCACAGAGGCAGACGGAGAGTACAGTACAGTATTAGGGCAGAGTCGAGAATCTGCTCAAACATTTCAGCCTCAGACACCTAAGCGAGAATCAAGTCCAGATGCACAATCCAACCATTCGCCGCCGATGTTACACTGTATTCATTGCATGCTATTGGTCGCAAGATCGTACCGACTACTCTGTACTGCTATCACACGCACAAACGCACACACCCCTCACCCTTCACAAGCTCACCCACCTCCCTGCAGCAGCACAAGCAACACCAATCAATCTATCAATCAATCAATCAATCAATCAATCCGCCAACCCACTCCACTGACGGAGACCTGAGACATATGATCTGATCATCACCCGTTACAGTGCTTTTTTTTTCCCTCCGCTTTCCTCACCAAACTCCGCTGCCCCGCCGTCATCCGCGCTCACTCACCTCCACTCACCCCACGCCGCCCTCACGCTGACGATACTATACAGTACTGTACCTTGAAGCGCTGAATGTGTGAGTGTGAGAGGGAGCGGCGCTGACGAATAAATCCGCAAATAGAAGCTGACTCGTGTACAATACTTTACCCTGTCACAGGCGCAAGTGGTGCAGACGACAAGCAACAGGCTCGCATACCTAAAGCTTTGGTTAGGCCACAACTTCAACCAACCAGCCCAGCTAGCCTTGGCCTGCAAACCATCCGTCCCAGGTCTCGCTTGCCATAATTTTCCACTTTCCCCATCCGTACCCCTTCTTCCAACCCAAACGCCGCTGCTCTCATCAGCCTCCATCCCTCCCTTCCCCTTTACGCCACATTCTCTGCCTCGTCGTCTCCTGGTGCGCGCAACACCGTGATGCTTCCCAAACACTCTCGCCTCGTCTCTTGATCACCTTAGATCACGCCGGCCGCACCACCTCTCCTTCAAACCATCATCCAACTGCATCCATCCCGTTCTCGACTTCCAGCTTACCAACTGCACGCTTAGCGGAGTTTCCCTCATCGAAAAAGATAACACCAACGGCTATCGATGCCACCTTGCCCCATCTCCATCTCGAGCAGTCTTTCATCTATTCCGGACTCGTTTACCTGGCTGCAAGTTGCTGGACCTAAGACTCGACTCTTGTGCAATCCCGATCGAATCATATCCAAGACGACCACCAGTCTCATCGTCTCTGCGCGTCCCACTTGCCGTCGCTCTGAAGTCCATTGAACTCTTCTCGTTGGCAATCGAGACTTCACGCCGTTCGTTACGTGCGGAGCTTTTGCTGCAAAACTTTGAACCTCCACCGGGAGCGCACGCAAACCCCAAAGAGGCATGACCGTATCCTACGTACGATCGCCAAGCTTTCACGGTCACAGCACATTGACCGATTCTCACAACGTCTCTCCACCGTCATCTCCCATCGCTTCTGATTCCTTGTCTACCAGCACCGTTCCTTCGCCAGTGAGCGGGCTCTCGTCGTCCCGCGCCTCCTCGCGCACGCCCGCCTCAGCTTCGGCTGCGGATTCGTTTTCCCGTTCTGCATCCCTCCTTCCTAGCAAATTTGCTGAACCATCCGGTATCGTTGTGCCCAACGATCGCATGGAAGCGGGCTTGAGCCTGAGAAGGACGCCCAACTTGTTCCATTCCGAGGTCCACAGTGCACCTGCAAATTCTGATCATAATTCGGATCAACCCATTCCAACCGAGGACTTGGAACTCGCGGAGCAACTCTACGAGCCTGCTCTTCTCACCGGTGATATCGATCTCGACGGCTACGTCTATCGCTATCCTTACGTGGACCGAAGCCTCCCTCATTCCAAACGCCGTAGCCAGCTTATTTGGGAACAAAAGCTAAGCAGACACCGCTCTGCTGTCGCTGACGAAATCGACTTAGTGCAACTCTCTCCTGGGTCACCTCAAAACTACCGAACAAGGCGACCAGAATCCGCACCCAGCCGCCACTCAACTCTCCCAAGTACGTTGGAACTCGCTTCTATCTCCCTCGAACCTGCCGGCAAGGGCGTGTCATACCCCTCCACAGGACTGCGTGAACTCACTACCGGTGCATCTGCTCTCCCTGCATCCAAGCGTGCCTCGTGGATTCGCCGTTCTCGTGATTTTCAAGCCCTCAGCGACTCGCACCACTCTCATCACAGCTCCTCTGCCACTCTCGATCCAGCCGCGCCCATCTTTGGCTCGACCCCAAGGGCTTCACGCAGACACAGCAGCTTCCTCGCCGGCGACTACAGGTCCGCCAGTCTGATGCCTGTCGTTGCCGGCAACAGCTTTACCACCTCGCAACATAAGAGAAGAAGCGACATCTCGTCGTTGCATTCAGATTCGAACCCGGATCGCTCGCCTCCATTCAGCTCATCGACAAAGAGGGACTCGATGGTTTCCAACGGCTCTTCCGCAACCGGCTCATCCAAGGGCGGGTTCGAAGCCGACGACGACGGGGCCAAGGCCCACAGCTCTGCTTCGTCCAGGTCGGGCCACGAACCGAGTCCAAAAGCCAAATCCGGATCTTGGAAGCAGCAGATGCCCCTGACACATAACAAGGCAGGCGAGGTCTTTGTGACGCCCAGGTCGAGTGCAGAACATGAGAAGGAGGTCGAAGCACATAAGCCAGTTTCAATCAAGGACGACGATAGCTCGGCGACAGCAGTGATGCAAACACATGAGGCGATGCACAAAGATGCAAAAGCTCATGCCGCTGATTCCGAAGCTAAGGCAGAGGAGGACACCGTCGATTCACAGCTCCATGCCGCTCCCGCCATCGCCACGGCAACGATCACAACATCCGTGATTCCGGCGACGCCTTTGGAACCAGAATGGAATCCACGCGAGACCGAGGCTGTTTCGCCCACTAGCAGTCCCGTCCAGCGCTTCAAGAACCTCCATGGCGTTGAAGGATCGCCGCGCAGATCTCTTTCTAACCGTTCTATCGAGAGCAAATCGAGTGCAAATGGCAGTCCGTTTGGCTCGCTTCCCGTGCCCAATGGCAGGCCAAACGGACTCGGCAGAAGAAGTAGCACCACATCTATCGGCTCAGTCGGCTCTACGTCGACCTACCGCGTTCGAAGGAAGGCTGTCCCATCCGATGCTGAAGACTCGGAGCGCCGTCCGAGTTACGTCAGCGGCATGTCGGAGCCTGTCGAATCCTCGCCTCGATCAAGTCCAGCGCTGGAAAACGCTCACCTTCCCCCAAGCAAGGACGGAGACACACAAGATACCCCGGCACCGCCCGAAAAAGATAGGCCGGAATTGCAAAATAACCCCAGAGTCTTGCCGGCAAAGAGTCCCAAGCGACTCATCACTTCACGTGCTGCTGGTTCGACTGTAGGTGGTCTTGGCTTGGGACATGTACCGCAAGCCAGTGCTTCGGCTCTAAAGCTCTCGACTGCCAATGGGGCATCTCCGATCGATACAAATGACTCTGTCACTCCGACTCCAACACGCACAGCTTCGAGAGCTACCATCAAGCGACCCACTACAGCGCCCGTGGGTTCTGGCGCACAGCTCCGCTGGACAAGCGATGCTGCGCCCAAGTCGCTGCTCGAAGTTGAGGGCCAGCAATTCTTCATGGGCAAAGAAGAGCCCAAATCCAAGCAGCAGCAGGAGGCCACTTCGCCCTCGATTCCGAATGCGGTGCGATTCTTGCAGTATCGAAGAGACAGCGCGACCAGCGCCGAAGCTAGCGTGAACAAGCACGAGTCGTTCATTGGTGCTAGACGACAGTCTTCCACTACGCAGGACACGAACCATTCGGATGCTACGAGTGCGCATCCGTCGAGCATCAAGACGAACGGAAACGGCAGTATTTCGGCTCGAGGATGGGGTCTGGAACAAGAGATCAACATTGCCGACGAAATCGCTGGCAACGGGACCAAAGCTCGCCGTGCATCGATGGTCAAGGGCAAGAAGGCGCTCGATGCAGCTACGAAGGCCAACCTCAAGAGCAACCTGTTGATGAACATCATCAATGAGGACGAGTCGGATGAGGTCAAGGCCGCTGCTAGAGAGGCCGGTATTCCTGAAGGATCGTATGCCATCCATCCGCCGTCTATGCTGCAGCTCTTCGAGGCTTCGCAGAGTGTTGTTTACAATGAAAACGGAGAGGAGGTTATTTTCGGCGATCTGTTCAAGAAGCGCCGCACACTCGTCTGCTTCCTCCGTCATTGGTGGTGCGGATTCTGTCAGCAATTCGCCATGTCGGTTCGCAACATCGATCCGCTCCCGCTCAAGAAGGCCAACCTGGATTTCATCATTGTCGGTCAGGGAGATTGGCACGTTATCAAAGCGTATCGTGAAGTGATGCAGGTTCAGTATCCTATGTTTGCCGATCCTAAGCGTAACGTGTACCGGGCGCTGGGAATGACGTTGCGAACCAACGAGGCGAATCCGGTGTGCGCGCGGCCCGACTACGCCTCGATGGGCATGACCAAGGGTATCCTCGTGGCGATCAAGAAGGGTCTGTTCGACATGCCGATTCGCTACCCGGGAGATATGAAGTTGCTTGGCGGTGACTTCATTCTTGGTCCCGGTCTTCAGTGTTCGTTCACGCACAGAATGACTACAGCGGATGGACACATGGATCTGCCGCGAATCCTCGCGCAGGCGGGCTGTGATTTGTCGCTCAAGACGCCCAAGCCACTGTTTACGTTGGAGGAGAAGGAGGCGAGAGCAGCCATGTTGGCCGGTGGCAATCAGAATCGGCGACAGACGCGTTCGTTGGGTCGATCGCGCGGCAAGAAGGTGAAACAGATGGAGACGGGTGGGCTCGATGGCAGCTTTGGCAATGCAAGTGCAGCGGCGCTAGGTGGAGCTGTGTCGAGCGGAAGTGTCAACTCTCGCTTTGCGCGTCCGAGTCTGTGGAGTCGATTGCCTGGTCGATTCAGCAAGTCGCAAGCCTCGCTGCTGACGTCGGGATCGATGTTGGATGTCAGCACGGACTCTGCAGGGTTGGCTCGTGGGCTCGCGGCGGGTCCACGTTCGGCATCGGCGATGCGCAAGATCTCGTATGACGGGCGTGTACGTGAATCGTTCGAGACGCAGCAGACGGATATCGTGTTTGAATCGCGTGCCGACTCGATCGACACGAGAGGCAGGCCAAGCGACGTGTCTGCGCCGGCGGGGTTGAGCTCGCTGATCAAGGCGCAGAGCATGTCGGAGCTGAGGATGAGGTCGCAGATGAGATCGAGTGGCAAGGCGAAAGAGGCGAAGGTCTCGATGGAGAGTACGTTGACTGTGCCGAGTGGAAGTGGGGTTCAGAAGAAGGGTTCCAGCCGGTCGTTGCGTGCTGCAGCTGCGAATGGGACGGTGGACGGTGTCTCTCCCAAGAAGTTAGATGTCTTGCGAAACAATGCCGTTACGCAGTCCAGTGGATCTGCTGCCCCCGCTGCGACTAGGATGGACATCGCTGCTTGTGGCGAAGATTCGACCGATGTCACATCTGGCAATGAAAAAGCTATGGCGGAAGACACGCCCGCTTCCAATGGTGTTGCCAACCTCTCAGCTCCAGGTAGCTTCCTGATGGACCTCGACGTGTACGACTCGCTGTCACGTCAGCCTTCGCACAAGTACCGCTCGGACAACAAGCCAGAGTTGGGTCTTTCTCCCACTCAGTTCAATGAAGGAGTCTTTGCGCAAGAGGCAGCGGATGCGGATAGCGATACCGAGCCGAAGGTGTCTCCGGCTCGCTCGCAACGGTCGACAATGAGCTCGCCAACAGCGAGTTTGGGTGCGAGCAACAGCAGCAGCTTCTACAGCTTCAACACGTTCAGGGGCAAGACGAATCTGGGCAATCTTCCTGAGGAGGCATACGAGGAAGAGGCCGAGGACAGCGATGAAGTCGCCATGGACGAGCCGATCTTGTTTGACAACTGAGCCAGCTTCGACACCATGCTTGGTCTTTTTTTGATTTGTTACTTATTGATGGCCTGGATGACGTTGCGCCAGGTTGTCTAACTGCAATATTACTCTATCTATCATCAGAATGGTAAAAGATATGGTGTGAAGGGTGTGTGAATGCGATGACCTCACCAAGGGTCCGTGACATGGTGATGCACATGTAGGCGAGTTTAGGTCAGGAGAAGATTGGTGTTTGGTGTGTTTTAGTGTTGGTTTCAGATGCGCGATGTGACAGCGCTTGACATGCAAAGCAAAGACGAGGCGAGGCAAATTCTGCACGATCTGCACGGCCCGTTTGTCTTGGCATTGGCAGTTTGGCTGATTACGCTAGTAGACTTGCATGTCAAGGTGCTCTGCCTTTCTCTATCTGCTCGGGACTGTTCTGTCCCGAGTGGAAAGCGTAAGGCGAGCATCGGAGTATCTGTATCTTTATCTTTTGGCGACATCAAGACATTTGAGGCGAGTGTGGCGGGTGCATGCACCAACCAACCACTGCACAATTGCAAAATGAGGCTACTGTAATGCTCCTTGTCCGTTAGATCACATCTCTGTAATGAAGCGAGGGTCGTAGCAGAGCATCAGCTCAATGGCGAGGTGTGGCTGCATCTCCCTCCGCTCGTTGAACCCACGCCGATACTGTACTGAGAAGATGACCTGCCGTCGACTGCCACTTGTTGGTTGCCTCCCCACTCAGCTTCATCCGTACAGCTCACTTTGCAAACCCAGCGTGCTTGTCACTCTCGACCGATCTTCATCCCCTTGTCCTTGACTACTCGTCCCTCGCTTCACTCCTTTCACCCATCTTTTGACCCTGCACCACCAACACGTTTACCTTCGTTTACCTCGATTCGGTCTGGCTCGCAAGCAGTGGTCATGTCAGACTACCACCGTCCTCTTCGAGGGCAGCAGACTCCTTCGTCCAACATCTCGTCCAACTCGCTCGGCGAGCAGCAGGAAGTAGTCATCGATCCCAACCTCTACGGTCCCTTTGGCCATCGCTACCGCGAATCCGTCTCAGCTCCCGCCAATGCGCACACTTCTCGCCTCTCCACCTCATGGCACGATGTAGAGACCACCGAACAGCACTCGCACCGCACCGATGCATCACAACCGCAACAAGACGAACCAGGCATCCCGCTCCGTCCCTTTGCAACCCACCACGCTACTCCCTCCCAAGTCGGCTTCGTCCATCATGGCGCACCCATGGGGCTCGACTATTCGCAAGACTCGCGCCACTCTCTCCCCTCCACCACGCACGAAAAGTTCGCACCTCACCACTATTACTCGCAAACGTCTCAAGGGAAGCGTCGGTCCATCTACGCACACTCGCGTGCCGGATCGCTTTTCGACATTGTCCACGGCAAGGAAACCTCGTTGCAGAAACCGCACATCGAAGTCCACGGCGAAGACGTACCGATCAACTTCCGACACCTCTTCAAACGTCCGCTCGTACGCCAGTGGCTCTACGGCAACAAGCTATACCGAGAAAAGGACGAACGCAAACCAAGCCAGTTCGAGCTGGTCTTCGACCTCATCTTTGTCGCCGTCGTCAACGGGTTGGGTCATTCGACGGCCGAGAGCAGTTCGGCGATCAATGTGCTCAAGTTTGTGCTGTCGTTTTGGCCGTGTTTCAGCATCTGGACGGATGTGAGGCTGTTTCTCAACGTGTCGGGCACGGATGATGTGTTGGAGAGGTTGCTGTTGTTGGGTTGGATGATTTTACTTGGTGGATACTGTGCCAATATCGATGGGGTGCAGCTGGTTAAGGAGACGCCCGAGTTGTTGGCGCAGTTGGGCGCAGAGGAGCATGCCGGCGAGGCGCCGCTGCAGTTGCTCCAGCATGGTTTGGCGGGTGAGTTGGAGAGCATCTTTCGACGTTCTAGTGGTGGCGATAGTGCAAGTTCGGAAGCGATCAAGCTGGCTGCACCGGCGTTTGGCGGGTACTGGTTTAGCGAGGGCTACGACAGAGCCATCCATGCGGCGATCGGCTTTTTCCTTGTCTCCAAGCTGTGGCGATTGGCGATCTACATCTACTACGGTTTTGCTTTGCCCAAGTTTCGCAAAGCCATCTGGTCGAATGCACTCGCCATGACGGTGATTGCGGCCATCTACATTCCGATCACGCTTACGTCTTCGCCGTTGCTGATCGTGGTGCTCATGTCGGCTGGAATCCTAGTGGAGCTCGCCAGGGCGTATGTCGTTGCGGCGGCGATCAAGCTCTTCCACCGCCGAGCCAAGCATTCGGGTCATCACATGTTTATCCCGGCGCAATCGCACGAACACTCGATCGAACGCTACATCCTGTTTGTCATCCTGATCATTGGCGAATCCATCATCTCGTCCAACTTTGTCGCACGTCCAGGGTCGTACGGTGTCAATGACGAATTCGGACGTGCAGCGCTCGGCATCTCGATCTCGTTTCTCGTCATCTGGATCTACTACGACGCGGATGGCAGTCGCGTCTTCCAACACGCGCTCCGACGCAATTCGTTTACCAGCATTACGTTTGGGCACATCCACTACCCGCTCACCGCGAGCCTGGTGTTGATGGCGTCGAGTCTCAGCTCGCTGATCAGCCACCGCAAGATCAAGGGTGGCTATGTGTGGTACTTTGGTGGTTCGCTTTCGTGCATCATGCTGTGCCTGGCATTGATTGGGTGTTTGCATCGAAATCTCGATGTGTATCGGTCTACGTTGGTGCCACGTTCGTTCCGCATCGCTGCGCGGTTCGCGGCATCGATCGAATTCGGCTTGCTCCCACTCAAGAAGGATTGGAACTCGCTTACCCTCATGGGCACCGTCACGGGATCGTTGGCACTCCTGGTGCTGTTCGAAACGCTGGGCAAGATCGGCGCAGTAGGTCGAAGGTTCGACGAGGAGAAGACCAAAGAACTGCACCAGGCGATGGACCAGAGGGGCGATAAGCGGCTCAAGCTCGATAGCAGGGCAAGTTGGCATCCGTTTGACGATCTCACCGCGGGCGAGAAGGGCGAGGAGGATGTAGGCATCGAGAGCGAGATCGGTCATGTTGAGGAGAAGGATTTGACGTATGGTCAGAGGTGGGCGTATGCTGCCTGAGTAGGTGGAGCACTTTCGTTTGGATTCGCATACATATATTCGTACACATTCGTTCTGGTCTGTAATCTCTTCTCTATTCACATTCGTTGTACATTCGGTTCTGCCATAGACCATGACACTCTTTGCATTTGATGACTTGCAGGCAGTAGTGTGGTTTGAGCGACAAGAAGCTTGTCTCCTTGTATCGTTTGTTCAGAGTGTCATGACAGCGCCAAGGTTGGGGTGGAGGTTTCCGAGTTCCGAGAAAATGTCGGCTTTCTTTTTTTTTTTTTTTTTTTTTTTTTTTTTTTTTTCACCTTTTTGTTTTTCGCTGCTCTCACGTCAGTTTTCTTCTTATGCTCTCTTCACGCCTCCACCATCCCGTCTGGACCCACAACCGTCTCTCTGTTGGATTCGATTCACAGGAAGACTGCAATCATGAAGCTAGCTTCCTCGGCATACCGAGAGATGCTCGAGTGCATAGCTGCAGCTCCAACCCCCTCAATATCTCGATCGTTCTCCACCACTGTATCCACGCTAGAAACCTGGTCGCGCCACAATTCGTCCTCGAATGCCAGATACAAAAACCAAGAGCGCAAAATCAAGAGAGTCTCTGAAACCCTCCTCACCGCTTCCCGTCTCGGTGCACATGCTGACAAGATCACCAAACATCATTCAGATCAGTTCTCCGGATGGAAACGCACTCCAGGACCCAGCACGCGTCGCAATGTGGGTCGACCCAAACTCTCGCCCGATGCCAACCGCGCGCTGTACAAGGCCAAAGCTTTCGAGAGCATCGAAGTTCTTCTTGGTCCACATGCATCAGCGGTGATGCTGAACCCGCTCGAGGATGCAAGGCCATTCATCACCCCGCGCAGCGAGATCCTACCCGGTGATTTTGTCGAACTGCGCAGAAAGACAGCAGCTGTCGGAATCGTGTTGCCAGCACCGCCTGATGCGAGTAACGACAAACTTCAGGAGCGCAAGAGTATGAAAGACTTGTACGTCCTCGTGGCGAGCGGCCAGATTGTGCTGTACAAGGAAAACGACGTCATGATCAAGATCCCCGGGGTGGTCGAGGCCGGATTGATCAAGGCAGCTGCGCCGACGAGTAAGAACCACGTCGTCACAAGCAATTCGTTGGACTCACCCTCCAACGCCGACGTCTCGCTTGACGATTATTCCACCGACCTCGCCGATCCCACTGAAGGAACAGCCGTCGACGAAGAACCACTCGACATCCCACGCTTCGAAGCCCGCGCATCGATCTGCAACAAACTACGCCTGCTCGAACGACAGAGGGAAAAGGAACTCGCACGCATCCTCCCAGCCTTCCAATCGCTCTTCTTGATCAGCAACGGCGAAGATGATAAGAACAGAAAGAACAGAATGGACATCCGGACAGGAACCATCACGACCTACGAGGCAGCTCGATTGGTTCACAAGGCCCAAGAGAAGCAAAAATCGAGCTCGGAATCTAGCAGCAAACATCAAGCAGCTTTGACGGCCAGTACGATCTACGCCACCCACACGCTACTCATGTCGCATCCGTCGCATTTCCTCGCCGACGCCCTGTCGCACCGAACTTCCCAACTGTTCACCTGCCGAAGCGACCAGGAAAAACAAAACCTCGAGCTGATTTCGGCCTGGATGACGTCACCCCCGGGCTCGCAGGGGCAGAAGTACATCGACTCCTTCTGTGACAAGGCGAAACGGCTCCGAGAATGGTCGGACGCCAATCCGCATGACTTCTCCGGCCCGCCGCGCATGCTTCCCACTCCCCACCCAGATCTGGACATCGCATGGACAAAAGAGGACCAGGCGATCATTGGCTTCCTCACAACATCGCTCGGCTCGCGCCGTGAGGTGCAAGTCAACACACATGGCTCGCTTGCGATGGCCATCGTCAAACGCGCTGGCGGCCACTTCAAGATCCTTCCGCACCCAAACACTACTGAGCTGCTCCACGTCGATACAGCCGTCGAGCTTCTGCTTCCCGAGACCGAACGACAGCCCGGTAGAGCGATGCTCGAGCAGATCGGCACCGATCTTTTCGCAAGCCCCGACTTGCAACATGCGCTGGTCGTCAAGTTCCTGACGCAGATCGGCGCGCTGCCCGTGTGGCAGAATCTGACCCGGCTCGATGCCAGTTTCCGCACCGTCACCGCCGACGAGGATCCCGAACCCGTTTCGTCCTCTCCACCATCGGTGGAGGTGAATACGAGCAAGTACAATCTTACGCTCGACCACGAGGTGGAGAATATACGCCACCACTTTGGACGCTCCCACACAGTGTATGTCATCGACGACGAGAGTGCGTTCGAGCTGGATGATGGAATTTCGATCGAGCCGGTGGAAGGGAGGAAAGATCAGGCATGGGTGCATGTGCACATCGCCGATCCCACGGCGTGGTTGCAACCCACGGACGAGTTGGGACAGCGAGCCGAGCGCAGGTTTACCAGTCTCTACTTTCCGGAAGCGCGCTGGGCGATGCTGCCGGACGACTTTGTGCGTTCTGGCGTCGGCCTCAGTCGAGGCAACGGCGAACCGCAGAGGGTGATGACGTTCTCAGCCCTCATCGACCTCTCCACCGGTCTCATCCAAGATTACAAAGCAAGACCAGCAATGGTGTACGACGTCCAGACTCTCTCTTACAACCACGTATCCTCGATTCTCGTAGGGCCGTCTCAGGTCGAGGCAGATGCAAAGTCGAAAGAGCTTGGAATGCTGTACAAGATTGCGACGCGGCTCTCGGAGAATCGTACGCGAGGGGGTGCATTAACGGCTTACAAGCTGTCGCCCCAGGTCAAAATTTCGCCGTTACCGTTACCAGGCGTGCCTGGAGGGGCGAGCAAGGTGGAGCGGCCGTACTTCTTCGCCGGTTTCCCACACATTGAGGTCTCCGGCACCGGCGGCTGGAACGGCACGGGAACGCCACCGGTTGCAGAATTCCTTGTCTCTGAGATGATGGTTCTCGCCGGTCGAATCGTAGCCGGGTTCGGCAAGCAGCACAATCTCGCCATGGCCTTTCGGTATCAGCCTAGACCTGATTCCGAGACAGAGGTGCGCGAGATGCTCGCCATGCGCACCAACGTACCAGCTCGTCTGAGCGAGGCGAGCGATCCGCTGTCGCCCGTCGTTCCCGGTGAGAAGATGCTTGGGCACGGCCTCGTGACGTTCGACGACCTGGTTCTACGTGGGCTTTTCCTCTCGTCGTCCAGCTACTCTTCCAGCGCGTTGGGGCATTTCTCACTCGGGATCAATCCCATCGACTCGACACCGCCGGAGCTCAGAGACGCACTTACCGGCAGCGGCTACGTCCGAGCCACTAGCCCACTGCGACGCTACCCGGACATGATTGCGCACTACCAGATCAAATCGCAGCTGGTGTCGTCGAAACCGCGCTTCCGCGAGTACGACATCCAAATGAGGCTGCCGCAGCTGCAACGACAGGAAGCCATCGCTTCTCAACTGATCCGCACGTCCGAACGCGCATGGCTCTTCACTGCGCTGCAGCGCTCGCTCTTCGAACCGACTGGGGCCACGAGTCTAGGAGAGCGACCGCTCCGATTCAAAGCCGTGGTGCAACTTACGGATCTTCGCATGAACACTGCAACGCTAGCCGCGAGAGTGAGGGTGAGTTTGCCAAAGCTCGGCATACCGGCAGATTTGGAGTGGGATGCGAGAGAAGCGCCGCCAAAGTTGGGAGACGTTTTCACCGTGGAACCAGTGAGTGTGATCATGGCGGGCCTTAGAAGTGGGTTGTTGGTTAGGAGAGTGTGAGTGCGCTTCGGAAAATCGCAAGAATAGACGTCTGTTTGGGAAAGATCGGATGCGTGTGATTATGTGTGCCAATGAGCGTGTGAGTGGGGGGGTATCTTTAAGCAACGAATGTACTATGCAGGCAAGACAAGGGAAAGGAATCTAGACATCAAGCTGGACACCGGCATTAAACCAAAGACACTTACTGTCAGTACACTGGCATCCTCTTGAGATGGTACGGTGATGCGATGCAGAACTTACATAGATCAACAGCGGCTCTGCAGTGCCCTTAATCTCTGGGATGGTGCACTTGAGATCGAACGCCTTTGCGAGGAGGACCTTGAAGATCTTCTGTACGTTGATGGCGTGGCTTGTGGAGCAAAAGATGAGTGGAGCCTTCATGGCTTTGGAGAAGCGACGTGCTTGTTTGGTGATTTCGTCCTGTTCTTCGCGCGGGAGTGTGGCGTAGTGGTCGTACTTTGTGCCGACGAGGAAGGGGATGGCGGTTTTGTTGAAGCCGCGTGCTTGACGGTACCATTCCTTGATCGAGTTGAGCGTGGATTTGCGGGTGAGGTCGAACATGAACAGGATGGCTACCGCGTCATTGCTGTCAAAGTGAGAGTGACAAGTCAGCACAAAGCTTGATTGGGGGGAAGAAGTAGGAGTGTGGAGTAAAGGGTCGAACTTACCAGACGAGAGGAAGCATGTTGACAAACTCTCGCTGTCCACCGAGATCCCAGATGGAGAACGTGATCTCCGTGTTGCGAATCGAAATGGTTTTTTCCATGAAGTTGACGCCGAGGGTTTGGATGTAGTCTTCGTTGAACGAACCTTCGACGTAGCGAACCATGAGACTGGTTTTCCCGATCTGGGAATCGCCTACCATGCCGACTTTGAGGATGACACTGTGCAGAGGATAGTGGCAGAAAAGGTGAAAAAACAAGGTGAGATAGGTTGTGCAGGTTCACGATGATCGAGATGCTGGCAACTTACCTGGACTTGTCCGAGCCAGTTGCACCATTCGAAGCATCGTGGTTGGATGAAGAGGATGCAGCAGAAGCCGACATTTTGATGTCTGGGTGCTGTGAGCCAAGTTCGAGTGGACGAATGGTAGTGCAAGGAGACTTTCAGCTCCGTCAAGGTGCGGCTGTCTATGGACAGATCGCTGTTCAGCACGCCATGAGGAGGAAAAGAAAAGTGTTGCGGGCTACTTGTTGAGCGACGTGCTGAAATGGTTGCGGTTGCGGGATGATCTAGGGCGATGAGAGATGATGATCACGATGAAGCAATGCTCAGCAGCGGAACGTTGAAACCGAGCGAACCAGCACAGACCCTTCTTTTGGGTGGGCTTTGGCTGCTTTGCTGAGACCAACACACCTGTGTGCTTCACGTCAGTCACGCACCGCTCCGCAGTATTCACACATTCACGCAGTCATCTGCACACACACACTGTTTCCTCTCGCTAAATTCACACATCCATCGCACGCGCCCTGATTCAATCGCCGATGTACACAGTACAATCTCCCGATGCGTTCGAACACTGCTTCTCGTTCGCTTTGCTGCAATTAGAAGCCTCGCATCAATCAACCGACGCTGTCCTTATGCCGATTCGGCTTGCCACCATCTTTCTTCGTCAGCTTTCGGCTCATCCTACAGTACACCGACATCATTGCTTGCACAGCGGCATTGCTTCTCAGCACCACGTCAGCCCCGATCAAGCCTCCCACTACGGTGAAAAGCACAACTTCATTTCCAACCTTGAGCCTATTCAGCCTTCTGCATCCCCCGTCCTGACGTGTCAACTGCTTGCATCCCCTTTGATCTCGCGTTGCAGCAATATGCCTCGACCCGACTACGATGCCCTTTCGGATGGCAGCGAGCTCACCGGTGAAGATTCCACTTCCGATCACGAAGACATGCCTTCGGCACCTCATACGCCCAGAAAGCGCCGCCGTACGGTCCGCACGGTCCAAGACGACGATGAAGACGACGACGATCCAATGGCTGATCAGCTAGACGACAATGACAATGATGACGAAGACGTAGACGTAGAGCACGACCAAGATGCGGATGAGCTCGACGAGGACGATGACGACTACGATGCTCCTAGCACGTCAATGAGGTCTTCCAGTCGCGCTTCCACACGATCCAAGGCCGCAGCATCTACACCTAAAAGAGCTTTCAGAACTTCGGCTCGCACTACCACTGCAGCGGTGGCTACACCTCCTCAAAGTAGCACCAGCAAAAAGTCGTTGCGTGTCAAACTCACTCGCACACCAGCAAAAGAAGATTCGTCACCCGTCCCATCTAAAGCCTCCCGGCCAGCGAGAGCCGCACCAGCACCCGCACCCGCCGCCGCACCCACACCTCCTCCTGCTCGTCGAGCCAAAGACGCGTCCAAAGTCAAATGGAAGCCCAAAGCCAAAGGCAAGCACTCGTCGGATGAAGACGAGATTCGCGTGCCCTCGGAAGATGAGCTAGACGACCAGGACGACCCTGACATCTCGCGTGCCCCCACCGAAGCGCTCTCGGGCTCGGACGACGATGATGGATCCGCCTCGGAACCAGACGAAGCCACCGCTGCCGAGATGCAGGCGATCATCGGTAAAACTGCGCGTCAACTTGCTCGCGAATCCGGTGTCGAGTCGGAACATCTCGAGTTGCCCATGTTCGATCCCAACCGCAAGAAGAAGCTCACCGAAAACGAGATCGCATTGCGACGATCCGAGACCGCCAGGAAGAGGAAGAACCAGGTGGAGAAAAAGTTGGAGGATGACAAGGTGGAGACCATCAACAGGTTGTTGAAGAAGCAGGTGGGCAGGAGTAGGAACAAGTTGCCTAGGGCGGGCAGTGCCGAGGATTCGGATGAAGAGGCCGAGGCACAGAAAAGAAGAGGTAGGGAGGAATTGAGCAGGAAGGCTCTCAAGGAGATGCCCGCGCCTTTTTTCAGGTACATCGATAAGGTCGATGGCAAGATCCTTGCCGTGCCTACCGGTGCGCCATTTGTACAGGAGATCTGGCCGACCAACTACGTCGAGGCCAACCACGCTTTGATCCAGGAGCTAGATACGCCACTCAAAATCGAAGCAGCAGGAGAAAAGGCCACACTGCTGCAGGAAAGAGCAAGGAAGCGTTTTCAACTCCAGGCAGAGCTGTGGAAGCAGGACCAACAACTCGAAGCCGTCTGGGGTCAAGAGGGCCTGTACGAGTACAAGCTGCGTAACGCACTCGGTCAGACACGAAAGCAATGGGTCGGCTCCAGACGCCCGCCAACCCCAGAAGCCGAGAAATTGTCACCAGAAGACGATAAGCAACAAGGCGAGGAGCAAGGGGAGGAGCACGACGGAGAAACGGCAGAGGAAAGTGTCGACAACACTCTGGAACAAATGGACCAAGACGAGTCCAAGTAGGCAAGTCATTCCAATGTCAGTCTTTGTGTTCTCGAGTCGACAAGGTCTCCTCCATCGTAAGTCGCAACTTCATACCTAGGCTTCGAACCAGTTCGTAATTGTGTGACCCGCAAGTTGAGCTCGTGTCCACATGTTTCGGTCTCAGCTGAATTTTTCCCCTCCCCCTCGAGGCACCAAGCAAGTGCTCAACATGACATGGACTCGAATCGATCAAAAGCAAGTGACCACGTCCAAAAACCATCCAACCAAGTCTTGTGCATGAGAAGAGCGGTGTTCGATTCATTACTTGTGTGCTTATGCGTGATTGCTACGTTACTGTTACAAAAGCCGTTGACGAGAATTACCTTTAAGCCCACTAGAACTGTGAACGAGGCCGAAGGTCGACTGGATGCGGGGATGATGCAAGATGCGGAACAGAGATAGTGTTACAACAGATGGGGGAGGTGATAGAGGTGATTGTGGGTTCGCATGATGCGTTGGATGGTAGAGATAAGAGTGCTGAGAAGCGGCACGATATGATCAGTTTAGCTGGTGGGCAACAAGGCTTTGTGACTAGATAGACGCAGAGCCATCGCCATCGCCTGCAAGGACACATGATCAGGTGGTGCAAAAGCGCAGACGCGCCAACGGCTGGAGAAGCAGTCATCGTGGACGAGACAGAGAAGAAGCTAGTTCGGGCCAGAGTCAAGAGAAAACGGAGCCGGTCTTGGACGAAGCCAGTAGATATGGGTTTTCTTGGAAAGGCATTGCGGAACTTGGAGAGTCAAGAAGGCGAACCGGAGCTGGAAACGGGACACGTATCAGAAACGGGCGGTATGCGGGCAAGCGCATGAGGAGCGGCTGCGTGCAGCAACAACGATGGTCAAGATCTTTGCGATAGATCAGTTGCCACACGTAGCCGCTCCTCATGCACTTGCCGCAACCGCTGCAGACGCCTTCGGCGCCTTTGCCTTCTTGCTCTTCTTCTTCTCGGACTCGGCACGGGGAGGCAGAGCCTCTTCCCAGACCTTCTCGTTGAGGCCCTTGACGTCGCGCACGTGGGCGCGAGCAGGGTCCTGGGCGGCGCGCATGGTGGCCTCGAAAGCCTCAGCACCCAAGATCTTGCGAAGCTCAATCTCGTTCTTCTTCATCCAGAAGACGGGGGGGAGCGTGCGGACCATCTTTTCGCTAGCGGCAAACACAGCGCGGTGTCGCATAGCGGGGGCTTCTGGGTCATCGCGAAGATCAGACTGCTTGGTGTTGGGCTGCATGGCATCCTTGCGGTTGAACTCGAGGCGTGCCATACCTGGCGACAGACACTGGACAAGGTAGAAGATGTTCTCGAGGGGCTCAGGAGTGTCGAGAATGACGTTGGGCTCTCGGTCCGAGTTGTCACCGTCACCATCAACGCGCACCCTCCAAATGTACTCGTTGTCGAGCTTGTATGAGGCAGCGTTCTCCTTGCGACGACGAAGCGTCTTGCGCTGCTTGCCATCCTCGTTGTCATCGGCCTTGTCCTCATCCGAGGGGCGGCTGGATCGGTGGAAGTCAATAAACTTCTTGGGGACCCTGATGTACATGAAGCCGTCCTCGGTGAAGGCGCCGTGAGGGGCGGTGCGGCGGAGCACGTAGAGCTCCGTACGGGCAGAGTCAGTGCCCGCCCAGCCGCTGGTCTCGAGCTTCTGACGCTGCTCGAGAATGAAGGGCCTAGCCTTCTCCCAGGACTCGCGAGTCCAGGGCTTGGAGACGTGGTCGAGGCGAACCATCTTCTTGGCTTCGTCCAAGACCGCATCAGAGCTGTCGAAGATCACACCGCAGTCCTTGGGGCCCTGGTGAGTGAGGAAGGAACATAGGGGACAGGGGGTATTGCGTGTCAGACACTGCTCGTGATCGTGATGACAAACCAGGATAAATACTTACTGCATTGCTGAAGTCGACAGCCTGCTCCTGGTTCTTGTTGTTCTTCTTGCCCATTTTGACGGTGGGAAATATGGAAGGGGGGAGGGGGTTGGAGGGTTGGGATGGGGAATAGCCTGAGCTAAGACGCTTTGAGTTGGAGGATAAAGGTAGCCTGGATCGGCTACGGGAAGGTTTGCTGGTGGTTAGGAGCAAGAGCGAACGACTAGACTCTAGTACGCTCGCAACTGATCCGGTGGATACTAAAACAGGCGGCCGATGTAGAATGCAACGGCGGCGGGGGAGATTGCGCTGATGATGAGCAAGTCTTTTGGACGAGGGCAATGGAGCAAACGCTTGCGTCAGTGATAGAGATTTAGATAGCTGGCTTGAAGAGTTGTTGGTTGGATCGCGATGATCTCGAGAGTGTGCTGTAACGATAGGATATCTGTTGAGGAGAGGAAGGAAGGTTGTGAAGGTGGGAAGGGCGGGACTTTATACGGAAGTGAAGCGGAGGTTGGGACTTTGCAAGGCCCATCCATGGTCGAGGATGACTAGGATCATCGCCTAGCTGGCCTACCGCACGGTCCCTCTTCTCCCATCTGCGCTTCACCCTCGAGCCGGCTGACAAGTCGAAGCACGAAGCACGAAGCAAACAAGGCGCGGCGACAGCTGAGTCGGCTGAAGGAAGACGGAGAAGGGCAGATTCTCACGGGAAATAGGCTTCGGAAGACAATCGAAATGCAATTTGCTCGCATGGGTGGGGCAACCAAGCCAACGGGCAGTGTCGGAGCTGTGCATGGGTCAGACGAGCGGTGCGGCTTCCGTGCATCGACGGTAAACAGTCGCAGCAGCAAGGCACACCGGCAGAGTAGCTGGCAAGCGGCTCAGGCAGTGCAGCGGTGGAGGGGAGGGCGAGCAATTGCCTCGGAAAGGGACATGAAGAGCTCGCCTCACAGAGGATTCTGGAGGAAGACATGCGTCAGACCAGTGTTGTTTGCCGGGCTCGCATTGTGTGGAAGAGGAGGGGAAGAGGAGGGGAGGGAAGGGGCTGAAAGCACAGAGGACTTTGCCAGAGGGACATGACAGCTCGTAACGGCGTGCCATTTCACTTTCTAGACCCTGCGTAAGGGCAATGTAGTCAAAGAGGCTGGATGCGTTGTGATTGCGGAGAAGGCCAGCATAAACTTCACCATAAGGGCCCAAGTGGGCTTTTCAACCCCGCCTTGTCATGGAGCTCAGGTCAAGTGCCTACCCCAACAAGTGTGATTCTGCTGTTGTTGCTCGCACCTTCCCTCTCGTCGACTTGGACCTCTCCAAGCGCAACGGGAGCACGCCATGCTTTCTCGTCAACGAGCTGTTGGAAGCATGCTGACGTGGCTTTCCTGCGTACCATTCTTTTTTCAGATTTCAGATCCTGGGTGTCTCCTCTCTCCATATGCAGTCAGTACTGTAGCATCTGATCCTGCCAGCTTGACTGACACTAATCTCAACCTTTCCGCCTGGAACAGACTTGTTGTTGAGAGTGCTGTGAAGGGTGCGACAATAGATCATCCTCGGTTGGCTCCGAGACTTGCCTCCTTTTTTTGAGTTAGGGTGCATTGGGCAGCTTACTCGGTGGGGAGCCGCAAAGCTTCTGTGTCGGTACATCATCACTTTCTCTCTGCGAGCAGCATCGGTTTGAGGGTCACAGTGAATGCTCGTGAGTGGCTCGTGCTCGAGCACCTTTAGCTTCGTGAGGATCCTGTCCTTTTGCAATTGTACGCGAAGACGAGCAATCAAGCTCTCCTCCTAAGTCTGAGCTGTGCGCCGAATTCAATGAGGTCCATCACCCTGTGTAAGCTTCAAGAGCCAGAACTCAAAAGCACCGGAGCGACGAGGTCGGGCTGTGCCGTAACACGCTTATCTGCGCAAAGCCACGTCTATGTCTTGGAAAGCAAGGTGCCCGGTCAGACAAGGCAAGGTCAGGTGAATTGACTGACGCAAATAGTGTTGTATTGCACAGAGAGCCGACGTCGGAATGCTGCAGTCGAAAAAGCCAAAACTTGGGACGGGCCAATTTGGGCATCCTGCAAGTCCTGCGAGAGATTCGGCTATCCCCTCAATCTATCCACTCCAGTCCATTCAGGGCGCAACGCAGCCCACGAGTCGCAGTCTCAGTCGTGCGATTACAGTCGCAGTCAGAGTATAGAAAGATGAGGGCCCACTTTCGGCTTCCCCGATCCTGCTCTTTCTCAGATACGTTCAGCTGTCGTGAAGATGTGCTCATGTAGAATGGTAGGGTGCCAAGCTAGAAGCCAAAAGACAGCATTCAAGTGGGTATAGATGCGGGCATTGGAGGGGGCACTGGAGCGACCGGAGGATCATTCCAACTTGCAGGCAGCGTTGCTTCACACGACCCGTCTTCGTCTCTCTCGGCTGAATGCTTAACGCGATACTGTAGACGGACATCTAGCCGAAGCAAAGTACAGCGCAGCTCATGCTAGATAAGAGCGAGCGCATTGAGTTCCGACCTGGCTGGCTGGAACTGTGCTGGATTGGCCGTTCCAGCGAAACCAAACTGTCAGCCTCCATTTTATTTTATTTTATTTTATTTTATTTTTTCTTTCGAGAAAAGTGTGGGGTAAATATGCAGGGTGCTGTTGAGCTGCAGCAATTTATTCAAGAGGTTCCACACCAGTGACTTGGTCGTGTGGCAGACCTTGTGACCCCAATCGTTCCCATGACCTCCCAGCCTAGATCTCCACATTACAGTATTTATATACCTTTTTTCGCTTCAGATCGTGGTTTGCAGCAATGTTATCGTGATTACTCCTAATGTCTTTGTGATACATGTTCGAGATCCTAGCAATCTGAGCGTGATTCTACACATTGTCATCGTGAGTGTTAATTGCTTGTCTTCGGGAGAGGTCTGTGTCAATCGTGATTAGTCAGCAACATGCGTGATCAATCTGTTCGGCTTGTCCGAAGTGCTGAGCTTCTCCTTGTTCTTGCCGAAGGGCTGAGTTCTGTCTTGACACCATCACATCGCATCGCCAACAACACCATACAGTCCAGACCAAGAAGCAGAGCTCAGTTCCTGGTTTGATCCGATTGTGTTGACATGGTATCCCTGATCATGTAGTCTGGTTCACAACTGATTTGAATGCGATTTGGTTCACACAGCATGATCCCTATACATTTGGCAGATCTTGATACTTTGTTTGACTCCCGAAGACAGCCAATTGAGACTCACGATCACATCATGTAGAATCACGCTCACACAGCTAGGATCTCTAAAACTAATCACGATGACATTAGTATGCAATCACAATGACATCAACAAGAATCACGGTGTGAAGCGAAAAAAGGTATAAATATTATAATGATATTATTAAAATTCAATTTTCTGTATTTTTTGGTGTTCCGCTGGATTGTGTGCACTTTTCTATGCGAGATTACTCTGGCCGATTTTTCAACCCCGCGATGAGCTCGTTATCAGTTGGCAGGTCAGCCGTTGCAACTCGGCTCTCGCGATTCCAAGCTGCAGAATGGCACCATGTTTTAGCCCCACCTCCAGTCTTGTGACCTTGGGCGTGGCCCGACGAGCGAGTGGGGTCAAGACCACGACATACAGTAGTGTAGATCTTAGCATCCCGCTGGCCTCAGCACACACGCTCTTGCATATAGCCCCACCTCCGCTTCGCCCCTTTGAGCGCGCAGCAGCGCTCGAACCATCTTTGCTTTCTCTTGGCGTGAAGGACTGGATCATGCTCACGGGCCAACGCCATCCCACGCAAGATTTTAGGCGACTCAATTCCCAACTCAGCTAGCTACGGTAGCTACTGTACGAGTTGCGGTGTCCAAATTGGTCCGTGTCTCAGCACAGCTATCGTCTTTGCCTTGCCTCCTGCTTCGTTGCAACTCGTGAAGCTCTGTTGCTGTATCACGGTCGACGTCCGGTTGACGGCCTAGGTTTCTTTTGACAGTTGACAGAGCCTGCGACGGTCAAAAGATTGCGAAAGGTAGGTAGGTAGGTAGGTAGGTAGGTAGGTAGGTAGGTAGGTAGGTAGGTAGGTAGGTAGGTAGGTAGGTAGGTAGGTAGGTAGGTAGGTAGGTAGGTAGGTAGGTAGGTAGGTAGGTAGGTAGGTAGGCTTCGGGCTGCATCCACACTTTGCCCGACCTGCATCGGCACTGTCACCGAGAGTAGCATTGGTTTTGGGCCGCCCTATAATGTGGTGGCAATTGTGAGGAGCAGTCGATACTGACTGTGTATCACTTTTCGGCATTTAGCGTCCGCTTCCCCGCATTCAGCGCGACCGGCACCCGTTGGCTTGCTCTTATCGTGCATTCACCCTCACCCAGCCATGCGTAATGCCAAAAATAAATGGGTGCGAGTCACAAGACTCCATCATGTCCTCCTCCACACTCCAGTGAAAAATTAGTTGGGAGCGTGCGCGCGCCCCCTTCCAAAGGGACCCTGACAGTTGCGCACGGACATCATCACTTCAAGTTGCGCACGAGAAAAGAGAGAGAGAGAGAGAGAGAGAGAGAGAGAGAGTCGGTGAGGGTTGCTCGAAAGGGCGCACTTTCATTGGATTGCGATTTTTGACAGGCGGGACTTTGGACAAGTGGTCAAGCTGCAGAGATAGACATAGCTGGAGTCGCCATAAGACCTAGAGAAAGAGCTCTGCTGTCTTGTGTTCGACCTCTGTTTCAGCCGTCCTGGTCGTACGACTTGTAAGCAGAGGCTTGATCCAAAATTCGTGGTGCTGAACAAGTACTGTATGAGCGAACCCATCAAGCTAGAGAAATCAGGGCTGATAAGTACAAATGTTGCCTGTCATGGCTCGGGTCGGTTGATACTCAGACAAACAAGAGCCCCCCGGAGTGCACAATGCTCTTTTCGATCAAGATGCTTGGGTCTGTGTTGAGATGCTGTGAGCATGCGCATCGTCACTCTGGCTAGACTTGTTTCGAGAGTCAATGATCTGCTTGCTGTCCGTTTATGCTGAGACTCTCTCCGCTTTAGGCAACTTGGGCTTTCGTCATGACAGCTCCAGCTCTGGATGTGGCGGTTTCGTGTGCTGATCAGGTGCAGCTCCAAAGGCTCCTGGGTGATTGCAGCTGCGTTGATCTCCCTATGCACATCCATCCACAGCTTGCTCGTAAAAGGGTCCGCTCGGTAGCCAGCCCTGTTGGTTTCTCCTTCCTGGGTCTTACCTCCCTTGATTCCATGCGACAGCCAGCCGATTCGACCTTGTCTCCCCACCTGCTGCAATACAATCAACGCGATGAAACCAGAGCAAAGCATCTGCGTTGCTCGACAGCACTCTCAAGCCCTGCAAGCCTGCTCTTCATGCCGTTGTTAGAACGCTCACTTTCGGCAGTCTTCAGGCAGCTCTGCGCACGGCATCACCAATCCGAGCCACGAGAAGGCAAGGCGATCGACAGTGTAGCGGATGGTGAGATTTGAACCCGAAGCATTCTGAACCCGCAAGGGAGGCCCAAATCAGAGCTGGAACACGTTGTGCTTGTGAACTGAAGATCTTCTTCGTCCCCATTTGAAGTCATGTAAGCCTTTTGGCCTGCAGAAAGGGACCACTTTTCCAGTCAAACCGGGCATGACTATCTGATCCATGTCATGGCTCCTTCGACCGCAGCATGAGCGCTTGCTCTATGCATCGCGTCGCATCGCATCGCATCACATGGTCTCAACGAGCTCACGCTACAGGGCTTCTTTTTTACGTCAAAGATCTGGGTCACCCTAGCCAGACAGGCCCGCAACGGTATGTACATCAGCATCTCATATCCAGACGTCTGCCTCACCCTCGTCTTGTAAAGTGCCGAGGCATGCTCCAGGAATGCCGCAACGATACGAGCAGACATCCAGTTCTTGCACCAAGCCTCTCCTTCGACTCCTCGGAATACCCTCACAGCGATAGGGCCCCTTGCAACTCCTGCCGCCGTCCCGCTTCTCAGACAGATCCACATCATATGGCTACCACCGTCCCACCAAATCTCGTCTCAATCGGATCGGTGTCTCGGCTGACGGATATAGGATGTGCATTGACGATGTTTCCCGAATGCGAACGCACTTGTTGCCTGCATCTAATTGCCCGAGCGATACGTAGCGTTGCGTACGTCAACTGCACCGTGACAGCTTCTTCCAATTGTGGCTTGGACTACTTGCTCACATCCCGTTGTACGATATCCGCTTCGGATCAAGCCGGAGCAACGCTGCTCGACCGGGAATCGCCGAAGAGATCTTCTCCCCTCGCCTCCTGACGATCCTTCTTCTTCTTGATCTGTGCGTACTCCCTCGAGATGTTGGTCGACGTCGTCCAGCCATCCTCTGGGAACAGCTCCGCCATCTGCTTGTAGCATGCCTTTCGTGCGTTGATCTCGCTGTATTGTTCAGCCGAGTTCTCAAGCTTGTGCTTCTCGTTGATGATCTCGCTCATAGCGTTTTCAATGGTGATGAGAACGAACACTTCCTCGCGCATCTCTTCGCTCCACTTCCACCGCTTTGTCGGTTCGATCGATTCGTCTTCGCCTTCCTTGGCGCCATCGACATCCATGGATTCGTCGGCGTTAGCATGGTTCGCAGGTCGACTGGCACCGCCATCTGCGCCCTCGTCGCTCTCCTTGGGTGCCTCTCCACGCTCGATCCAAGCCTTGTGAGCCGCCTCAAATTCGGCAACCTGCTGGGGAAAGCTGTCCTTGATCATCTTGCCAAGCTTGTCCATGTGTTCTTGCTTGAGTTCCTCAAAATATTTGATGTGATGTGGAAAGAATTCGCGCTTGACCAGCTTCATCATCGTAAAGCGGTTGTAGGGGAAGATGGTGGGCAGGTGGTTGAAGAAATTGTCGTCATATTCGCCGAGCATGACTGCCAGCTTGGCTGTCTCAACAAGAGGTGGTTTGAGACCGGGTGGGAACTTGTTCTTGACAGCAAAGCTCTCGGCGTCGACCTTTTCCTTGAGTTCATCAAAGGCAGCTTGAAGGCGTGGATCAACGGGCAATGTGGGGTAGCGATTCTTCTTGGCCAACTTGGACGAGCTCGTGTCGATGTCGTCCACCTTGATGGGCGAGTCGCGCGTGCCTTCCAGCTTGGCAGCGTTGGTAAGGGCTGAGCCTGCACCAATGGGAGGACTGCCGGGATCTCCGTTGTTAAGCAACGCACCTAGTTGCATGGAAGCTGAGGACGCCGCCGGTGGCATGGGCGGCAACTCGGCCGTCTGCTGTGCTTTGCGGGCGACGAGCTTGTTGAGAGATCCGGCGAAACCGACTTTGGAGTCTCGGATGCTGAGCGGCTTGGGTTTAGGTTGACCTGGCATGGGGATGCCTTTGGCCATGGCCTTGGCTTTCGCCAATTCGACAGGGCCTTGAGTGACGTAGAAGCCATCGGCTTTTGGTTTTGCGAAGTGCGTAGGTTCATCGATGTTGAGTTCCGAGTCGTCCACGAAGGGGTCGCGCACATCGTACTGTCCAATGTCGTACTTGTCATCATTGACCTTTCTGCGCTTCTTGCTTGCTCCTCCGCCGGATGGCGGTCCAGAGCCTTCACCAGAAGGATACTTGGCCAGTAGCTTGGCCAGACCGCCGAAGCCTTCAAGATCGGGGGGGATCTCGGGGGCACGAGATGGTGGCGCAACCAGTTCGGGCTCGGCGGCCTCCAAAAGTTGCTCCTCGTACCACTTGGCCCATGGATGGTCTTTTGCTTTGAGCTTGGTGAGAACAAGTTCTGGCACGTTGATGAGGTAACCACTTTGCCTAGCTTCCAAGATGGACAGGCGCACTGTCGGCCTCTTGGGAGCAGGCGGAGCTGTAACCGCCTCGGGCGGCGTCGGACTGCGGCGACGTGATCTTTTCTTAGGGATGGTAGCTTTGTCTCCTTCCTTGGCGCCGTCTTTGCTGGAAGAACCTTGCCCTTTGTCGTCGCCTTCGCCCTCGCCTTCTGAAGCGCTACCGGCATCGGTAGTTGCCTTGTCCTCGTCATCCTCATCGTCGTCATCGTCTTCATCGTCTTCTTCGTCGTCGTCGTCTTCGTCGTCCTCTCTCGGATCGGCCGCATTCTCCGCGGTTGCATCGGCCATAATGGCATCTTGAGGGTGCTCTTCAGCATCATGAAAGGTTTGCTCGCGCTCAGCCAAGGTTGGCGGCTTCGCTGATGCTGGATCGGGGCGACGGCGGTCGTGACGATCGCTGCGTTCGGAGCGGTCACCATTGACGAGGTCGGCAGGTGACTGCATGCTTGTATTCGACGAATCGGTGCTACGCTTGCGTGGTGAAGTGCGAGGAGTATTCGAATACGAAGAGTAGCCAGGACCTGAAGGACCTAGGAGGTTGGCGAGGGAGACACGAGAGACAGCCGAAGACCGAGGCATCTCTTCATCGTCGCCGTCCTGGGCTGGAAAGGATCTGTCGTTCATGGTCGAAGATTTGGTGAGGGTGATTTCAGGGAGGGGAGAGGATCTATCGCTGCTACTGCTGCTTCCGATTTCGATGACATCCGGTCTGATTGAGGACATACGAGCTGTAGTTTGTTTTTCAAACGAGACTGTCCGAGGTAGTTGCGGACAAACAAGTCTTTGAATGCTTCACCTGCTGCAGACTTGACGATAGACAGTGCGGTGATGAATTCTTTGCAAGGAAATTTGCGTATTGGCTAGGAGGCAGTGGAAGTATCAAAGTCGACCGAATGGAAACGTGATAGCGACTGCTGAGCTGATTTGCTTGGTAGTGATGGAATGACCAACTACGCCGTGGAAGTGTGACGAGATGCAGTAGAGGGTTTATGGTGATAGGCAAGGAAAGCGCGACCGAACGGGGCAAACCTGGTATTCTCAACTAGCGAGCCGTGTTGAGTGAGTTAGAGTTCGAGTAGGTATTGAGAATGATGGAGCGGCAGAGGTCAAGAAGAGGGCAAAGGGTGATGCATTGACCGTAGTGGTTAGAAGGTCAAGGGTGCGGCATCCATCCGACATGCGAGACGTTGTTGTTAGAACCATCCTTGCGGCACCACAGCTGGCTGACCTTGTCTTGTCAGCTAGATTTCGGAAGCGCGACGTGCGCTAAATCCCAGGAATATCATCGACACCGGCACTGCCGTCTCTTGGACCATTTGACATGCATGTGGCATTCGAGACTTGGCAATCGCACACAAGCTCTACGTTGTCTGCCTGCCTGGGCACGCGCAACATTTCGGAACGCGAGCTCGGATTTCTTTTGGAAAGAGAGAAATGCAGTCGGGGCAGCTGTTCTTCCTTGGTTGGCTTTAAACGTGCCCAAATTTTTGGCTTCTTTTTTCCAAGGTATATCTTTTCTCGACCGTTGCTCTTCACGACATGCGTGCGACTTGTTGGAGGAAGCTCATTCCATTGACACTTCGTAAAGGGGTCGAGAGGGAACTAGCGATGAATACTTGCTACGCTCAGGCTCTAAGCTGATCCGCTCATCGTCAGATGCATTCCGAAGTTGCGCAATGAGCCGCGAATCAGTTGTAAGCAAGAGATAGCGCTATCGTGTGAGGCAACAACGCGAATCCATCGGCTGAAGTTTACTGGAATAGGAGGTAAAAACTGCCAGGTAGTTGGCTGGCTTTGAGCAAGCGCTTTGTATACTGGAGCAAACTTTCGCAACAACACATTCGCCGTATCTTTGGAGATTGAATGGCTGATGCCGTCGGTTTAAATGACTAATACATGAGCAGAATAGCTGCGATTCGACGGTCGAAAGCTTGCGAAACATGAGGTCCGTTACCACTACGATGAAGGAATACGCTGGCAGTTGATGTGCGTCTTTGATGGGTCCTGCGGTAAAGTGCAGAAGAAGTTGAGGCTTTGCATGGTCGAGAACAGCGATTTCGCTGTATTGATCAAGCAGGTTAGGGCCACGAAAGGAAAGTTGAGCTGGACTGTGCTGGAATCAAGTTGGTTATCGTAGATTCTGGGAGCTTACCTTCAAGAGCGATCTCGGTGCATGTGAACTGACCGTTGGGCATCTGTGCACACAGTTGCGACTTGCCCGTCCCTCGTTCTCTAAAGTACACCAAAGCAGAGAATCATCAAAGTCCAATTGATGGTCAGTAATTAGGTCCAAGTCAACCGTTGCAACGAGGCTCGGTAGATCCGATGCCTTTACTTACCCATCCAAAGTGAACACGGCAGCCCCGGTTTGCTCGACAAATTGCCTTGTGGACTGGTGGGCTGGCGAATCCATGCGCTCTGTGAGATTTGAAGAGGCTCCCGACCTAGAGATATCGTGTAGAAGCGGTGTGGAATGTTAACAAAGCTCGCTCTTTGCTCGGAGCATGCCGAAGACATGAGAACAACAGCTGCCTGTCCTCGCCAGCGGGAAAGGCACTTACATTGTGGTTACAACAGATGACTGATGCGTCTTTGGAATCCTTTTCTTAGCTCTGGGCGTTCGAGCGAATGTTGATGGCTCCTCTTACACTGGAATGGTGGTGGTATGTACCAGGATAAAGCAAAGGCATTGATTGGTTTCTACCATTGGTCCCCACTTCCAAATTCGGAGAGTGGAGGCGGTTACGTCAAAGCAGCGATCCTTGTTCGGCTCTCGGAACTTCCACATTCGAGTCAAGCTGAATGTCTACAATTCAGATCTAACAACGTCCAAAAACGTGGTCCGACTGCACGGCGCTCAGTTGCTAAAGTCCGGCAAGTCGGGCGTGGAGGCGAAACAGGAACTTTTTCTCTAATTTTCTCGGAAGGGTTCAGCTAAAATTCGTAGCTGCTCAGCCTCACACACACACTCTCTCCCCCTCTCTGCCAAAATTTCTCCACCAAAACCAAAAGAAAAGAGAAAAAAAAAAAAAAAAAAAGAGTTGCTTGCTGCGCTTAAATTTTGACCGATTCTTCTGCTCAGTGACACAGCCGTTCGCCACGGACAAGCCAAGAAGTCGACTTGTCCTCCTGCACACCTTTCATCATCCGACACCACCATCAACAGGTCAACCTCCATCACCGCCATAGTCACACACTACCAACATGGAATATCATCCACCAGCAGCGCAGCACATGGTGCTCTGCGCCGATTGCGGTACGCCCATCACCCCCAACAACGCCAACCTTTGTTTGTCGTGCTTGAGGAACTCAGTCGATATCACCGAGTCCGTCCCCAAGCAAGCCACCGTCAACTTCTGCCGTAACTGCGAACGATACCTCAATCCTCCCAACTCGTGGGTGCCTGCTCGTCTCGAGTCCAGAGAGCTTCTCGCCATCTGCCTAAAGAAGCTCAAAGGTCTCAACAAGGTCCGCCTAATCGACGCCGGTTTCATCTGGACAGAGCCGCACAGCAAGCGTTTGAGAGTCAAGCTCACCGTACAGAAGGAGGTGTTCACGTCGACGATTCTGCAGCAAATCTTCGAAGTCGAGTTCGTGGTTCAGTACGGCCAGTGCCCCGACTGCACCCGGTTGGCAGCCAAGAACACGTGGAGGGCAATGGTGCAGGTGCGACAAAAGGTGCAGCACAAGCGTACCTTCCTCTACCTCGAGCAGCTCATCCTCAAGCACAACGCTCACCAGAACACCGTATCTATCAACGAAAAGAAGGATGGTCTCGACTTTTTCTACACACAGCGAGCACACGCCATCAAGATGGTCGAGTTCCTCAACTCGGTCGTTCCCATCAAGACGACAAAGTCAGAACAGGTCATCTCGATGGATGTCCACACCTCCACCACCAACTACAAGTTCACATACAGTGTCGAGATCGCACCCATCTGTAAGGACGACCTTGTCTGCTTGCCACCCAAGATGGCCAAGCAGCTCGGAAACATTGGCCAGCTCGTGCTCTGTCACAAGGTGACCAATTCGCTGCGATTCATCGATCCCATCAGCCTCCAGATTGCTGAAGTGCCAGCAGAGAAGTACTGGAGAGATCCCTTGCCAGCACTGGCAACGATTCCCGAGATGATCGAATTCCTCGTACTCGACATTGAACCTACCGGTCGCTATGCCACCAACACTCATGGTGTTCAGAATCGTCGTCTTGAAGAAGCCGACGCCCAAGTTTCTCCGCTCAATGCCGCCTCGTTCGGCGAAGCGGACGCCGTGTACCACACACGAACACATCTCGGTGCCATCCTGCAACCAGGTGACACGGTCATGGGCTACCACCTCCGTGTAGCCAACTTCAATTCGGCCGAATGGGACACAATCCCTTCCGAGCGCCTGCCGGACGTGGTGCTGGTCAAAAAGTCGTACCCGGAGCGAAAGAAGCGTTCCAAGAACCGCATGTGGAAGCTCAAGTCGATGGCCAAGGAGGCCGAGGATCCGAGTACCGAGGGCGCTGTGGGACGTGGTGCGGTTGGCAGGAGAGGTGGGTTGGATTCGCAGCGTGTCGAGCGCGACTATGAATTGTTCTTGCGCGAGCTCGAGGAGGATGAGGAGATGAGGCAGACGGTCAACTTGTATAGGGATACCAAGAAGGAGGAGGAGAAGCAGGCGAGGAAGGAGAGGGCAGCCCAGATCAAAGCCGAGAGGGAAGCGGCAGCGGCCAATGGTGGCATGGAGGAGGATGGCGACTTTGACGATGGAATGACGACCGATGGTGAGAGCGAGTGGGGAGACGACGATGCACCGAGGGTGGGCATGGATGAGTTGCTCGATGATCTCGAGGAGATGGCCATCGAAGACTAGGTTTGTCTCTAGCCGCCAATTGCTTCTCTGTTTCTCATAGAATAAATGGTTTTTCGGATCTTGTTTTCAGTGTCACATCCCACTCGCATACCGCACGCTGTCGTTTCAATCCAGCATAGTTCTTACAGCACTTTCAATCTTTGCACATTGTTACAGCTTGACTGCGAATTGAGCTTGCTTTGTTGTGACGTTGCGTACAGTTGCTGGACATGCCGATTAGAGTCGAATTAGGCGTGAGTCTGCCTGTGAGGTCTAATCTGGAGTCGCCGCTTGAAAACAGGTGGGGGGGTATACTGCGACTGTGTTGATGCTTTTGGAGTTGAATTGGGGTGGGCGAGGGCTTAGCCGAGAGCGTCCCATTTTGTGTTTGGGTTGGCCAAGAAGGCGTGGTATGCGGCTTTGTTGAAGAAGCTGAGTTCGGTTTCGTTTTCGATGCCGATTTCGGCGAGGGTGGTGGTTTCCTTTGTCTTCTCTTGGGCAGCTGTTGCTTTTGCCAGGGTGTTGAGGTTGTGGTTTTCGAGAAGCCATTCTGGATGGTCCAAGTTGATGATGAGGTTGGTGGTTTTGGATCCATGCGCTTTGGTGTAGAGTTTGAGCGTATCGAGCTTGTCCGCATAGCTTCGGAATGCACGGAAGGCAGAATTGGTCGTGACTTCTTTCCGACACATCTCCTCGAGCTGCGCTACGGTGGTGGTGGTCAGATCGATCGACTTGATAACATACGACTTCATCGACCGGAATTCGAACGACTTGATAATGCGGATCGTAATCACAGCATCCGTCAACGGTCGCGCAACATTCGTCTCCTTGTTGTCCGAAAAGTCGGCTTGTGGATTGAACGCATGGAACCCTCCCGGCAGAATCGTAGAGTCGCTCATCGTAAAAGGAGATGACTACCGTGCAATTCGTGGATGGTTGGCAATGGGTGCCAAGGTCGATTTCAAGGGCTAAGATCCTCTGGGGGCGTGAGTATATAGTTCGAAAGAGGTTGGATTTCTCCTTCGAAGCACCGCTGTCCACTTGCCGAGCTTCGAGAAGGCTCCACAGCGCGTTCTCAACAAGAAGGACCCTTTTTTCTCTGTCGGCTCTGCACTTTTCCTTCCGTCTCGTCTGAAATTTGGCTCACTAGAATCTGCTGCTTGGTGGCGGTACGGCGCGTCGATATCTGCAACAACGCGGCTCCATCCTCTCGATCCACTCTCCGAGTCAACAACATTCTACTGTATGCTTTTGTATGCGTGCTTCAATGAGTGGATTGATTGCAGTCTAAACTGTCAGATGTTCTATTGTGCTTTGAGCAGGGCAATGAGTGTTGCTTGTAAACTATTACGATCCAGACTGAGTCGCAAAGACCCCAGAGCGAGCTACGTTCTCCTGGCTGCTCGACCCTTCGCCTCCACACATCGGAGTCTTGGCAACCCTCGCAGAGATATCCTGCAACAACGACTTCTGCTGCTGAGGAAACCGGCCCAACATATCCTCGAATGCCTGCAATTCGGCAGACTTGGGCGGCCCATGAGCCTGGAAACTCGTGCCCATGGCCGAGTCAAAGCTTGTCCTAGCAAGCGAAGTGGTTGCTCCCGTAGAATCAGCCTTGAACGGCAGCACTTGAGACGAACAACTATGGTACAGCGAGCCGTTCTCAGGAGTTTGAACGCTTTGCGAGGTGAAGGTGCCATCCGAAGTAGAAACGCTGCCGGGCGCTTCGATGCTCCCGCCCTTGGGAAGCGGCATCCCTGCCGACCACTGAACAGCTCCGATACCCAGTCCGGCCACTTCGTCACCAGTGGCATGTCCATCGCTTTCGGCTACAGCGCGGTTGAGCGATGTGGTGCTTTTGGCCACGTCGGTCCGAGTACGATAACCGAAAGACGGGTCCACAGGACTGGGAATCAGCCCACTGGCCTGTCCCATTTCGCTAGCTGCCAGACCATGGTGGCCATTTCCATCAAGGCTTGGCCTTGCACCACTTCCAAACGAAGGACGAGCAAGATTGCTGAATGATGGCCTGGCACCACCGCCGAAGGAGGGTCTGTGCTCAGTCGACATGGAAGGACGCGAATCTCCCATCTCGTCAGCATCCCCTTGGTCGTCAAGACCCAAGATAATGACATGCGCCGGACCGATTCCCTTGCCACCTTTCTTGCTTTTTCCCTTGGTGGCCAACTTTTTGATCGCTTGTCCAACGCTGCCGGCGCTATTCGTTGTTGGCAACGGCGGACTGATAGGGCTAGCGACAGGCGCACGATCTCGGTCCTGCGAAAATGATGTGCGTCCTGTCCGTGCCGTGCTGAAGCTGTTGGTACGCCACGAGGGAGTGAACTGCTCGACCAAGCCAGGCGTACTTGAAGTCTTGGGCGTTGTTGCAGGCTTGGGTGCAGCAGGCAAGATCGCGAGAGTTGACCGTGCCGACCCGAACGAATCCATCGCCGCATCCTGCTCCTTGGAAGTGCGCAAGATGTCGAGGCTGGATCTTTCCAGTCGCGTATCTCGAGGAGAAGCAAGCTCGAGAGTTAGAGGGGATGATCGCTCTCGCGCCTCCCTACCAGCGCGCCTGAGGACCGAGCTGTGTTCGCCGAAAGAACGCGGATTTGGCGAGGTGGACATCGAGGTTGACGTTCGGGCGCCGTTGTTCTCGACACGGTCCGAAGTGTAAGAGTTACGCTCGCTAAGCTCTTCAACTCGTGAGAGACGTTCACCACTCTGGCTACCACGGATGAAGCGTCCTAATGGAGATCTGAACCTTTGTTCATCACTCGGGGTCTCATTCAGCTCTTCCGCAGCATCTTCTTCTCTCTGTTCGAGGATCGCTGCCTCGCCCTCGCCGTGCGAGCTGCGCTCGTAATCCTCGAGACTCGCCTCGATGCCAGCTTGAGGCGTGTCACGGAGAAGGGCTGGGCTCAACGTCTTTCGAATAGTTGTTCGCGTTTGACCAACGGGTACCCCGGAATCAGCTGGCTTCGTCAGATCGAAACCGCGAGCCGAAGACATGGACGATCTCGGTGCCGCCCCGTCTGCAGCATCGGGATGTGTCTTTGGCGGCACAGAAACAAAGGTGTCCGGAGCCGCATCAACGTCGTCCTGTGTCTTCTTTTTGCGCAACAACCTGCCGAGTGATCGTGATGCTTTCTCGGCAGATGCGAAGCTGGATGACGAAGGGATCCGAGGCGACTCCTCCCACACGGAGCGCGTTGGCTCCCACTCAGGCGAAGCGAACTTGGCGGACAAAGAGGTAGGCATCCGACACGGAGGACTGCTGTAACTATGTGCCGCTTTCTGAGATTCGTGGTGCACTGATTCGGCCAAGTGGCGCGGAATGGTGGGGACTGCCGGCACGATGGCACCGTCGTTTGCCTTGCTGCGGGGCGACGACATACCTATAGGAGATGTTAAAGACCTGATACGAGTCCGGAACGGCCAATCGGACTTCTTGGTTGTGCTCGAAGCGTGATCTGACGAACCGACGGGTGGCGACACAGCCATCATGGACGCTGGCGAGTCCTGTCCGTGGAAAGAGCTAGGCGAAGCTGAGAATGCAGCGAACTCGTGCGATGAAGTTTTGGGTGTCCCCTTGGGCGTGATGGAGCCCTTGACTTTCGACAAGAAGCCGCCGAATTTGCTCTTGGACGCCTGTTGTGGCGTGGACATCGAGGGCTCTGGAGCGAAACTTTCGAAATTCGGGCCGCCTCGCCCGTGCAAATTGCCAGTGGACCGACTGAATGTGGGCATCAGACTTGGGGCGCTCGACATGGTTGTCTGAGACTCGGCTGGCCAGCCCGCACTGGCTGTGGTTTTGCCAGGCGCGGAGGCAGCATCCACTTGTGCTGATTTTATTCCCGTAGGCTTCTTGTTTCGTAGTGGCTCCCTTTTGGTCATTCGCATCGCTGGTGGTCGTGATTGCGCAGCTGCAGAGGATTGCCAAGAGCCATGGTCCTTCGACACCTGCAAGACAGAACGACCTACATTCTCGGTCGTCTTATTGAAGGCTGGTAGAGACGCGTTGGGCAGTGCAAGTATAGGCTGGCTCATCGACGTTGGCAGTGCCTCAGCAACCTCATCTTCTGGCTTGTCCAATACCTTGCTAAGCGGCCGTGCTTGCCGTCCGACCGTTGCATTGCGGCTGCGAGGTAGAAAAGGCCTCACAAACCGCGATTCGGACAAGCTTCGACGCCCCTCTGCTATAGGTCCTTGTGGAGGGATCGTCAACTTTGGTGTGCCTCCGGTCAATGCCACATTCCTGCGCGTGGTGGATGCATTTCCGCTGTTGAGGAGGCCAGCGCGGAAGGGAGAAATGATAGAATCGAGGCTGCGGCGCACAGCACCAGCTCCTCTGACTGGTTTTAACGACGAAGCCGGCTGCTGGTAAGAACGTACTGCTGCGGGAGGCTGTGCATGAGCGACTTCTTCCTCGAGTTCGCTATCGTCCGAGATCTCGAATTCGTTGTTGTTCGCACGGAATTGGTCGTCTCGACGCAGGGGGAAAACGTCAAGGTCGATCTTGCGCGCTTCTGGCCTCTGTCGCGAAGCCTTGGTCTCATGGTTTGTCAACTCGGAAACAGGATCACGAGGGACAGATTCGGTAGCCTTGTGTCCTGTGCGTGCACTACTTTTCGGAGGAACAGCAGGGGGTGATCCTTGGGAAGAGTCTTGTGGTCGACTAGGTGGACCGTCAAGGGCTGGCGCTTCAGCCCCAAGTACCTGTCGGATCTTGCTCATTGACTTTCGCGGAGGGGCAGTAAGCTCTAGAGAAGCCGTGTTTGGTGATAAGACTTGTAAGGCGAGGATCTTTGAAGAGGGAGGAGAGACTGGTTCTCGGGACGGCGCTGCTCGTCCTGGCAAGTGCAAAAAGCTTCTGTCGTGCGTTGCTGCCTCGCTTATGGTGGAAGTGGGTGATGGCTGGGCGTGATAGGCAATATGACTGGATTGCGTCGACATGGAGGTCGAGTTTTGCTGTCGTTCGTGACCATGCTTGGATCGGGGCACAGGCTCGCCAAGCTCGAACCCGGCTTGCAAAGCGGATGCGGGATCAGGACCTTTGAAATGTTGGCGGCGGAGATTGGAGGCTTGAACAGCAGATGCAAAGGGTGTCAGTGGGAGCGGGCGTTGATCATGCTCCTTTTCGAAACAGATCGCAGATGCATAAGGGTGTGAGATACGCAGGGATGCGGGCGCTGATGGCGAGGTGGGCACGCGTTGGGTCGGTAGCGGAAAGGCGCCGAAATCGTGATTGTCGCTGGTGTTGCTGGAGGAGGAGAGCTGATTGGCACTGAGTGGGATAGAGCTGGCAAGGTCGGGAAGCGAAGGTGAGCCAAATCTGGCTTGCCAGTTGGTCGAGCTCGAGACACGAGGAGGTGGGATGGGAGGTATGAGCGGTTTCGGACGATTAGGATCGCGAAGTCTGCGGTTTCGCTTTCGTTGGTTCAGACTAGATACCGACGTAGAATGCAGCGGACGGACCGAGTCTTCGAATGAGCCGTTCACCGAGTTCGACCTAGGCATCAGAGGATCATCGGCATCAGATCCTTCGGCTTCGTGACTGTGTTGGATAGGTGGATCCCACTTTGCCGCTCGGCGAGCTGTGATTCTTCTTCGTTCTGCTAGATCAGGATGATCGAGCGACTTGCGCGAGGATGTGGGTGTAGCATTCCGGGGTGAAGCCATCTTGTCGCGCTTGCTCCCACCGGAAATGGTTGCCGTGGAAGAGCGACTGGAAAGCGAGCCATATCGCTCTTGCCAAGCTGCGTGGTCGGGGTGTCTCGGATCGGCGGCCTGAACGATAGCATCGAAGAGCTCGGAACCGAGATGAGCGCCCTTGGATTGTGGCGTGGTGGGAGCGGAGGTGGCTGACATCTTAGAACGAGATGGGTCCACTTGACTTGGAGACTGACTGGAGGTGGGTCTCGGTTGTTATGGCAGATGGAAGAGCATGGTTTTCGCGTGGTGGAGTAACATGCGGATGATCTATGTAGTCTGAGGATGCAGAAGATTGGACTGATGCCATATGAGGATAAGGTGGATTGAAATGGCGTCGGAACGAAGTCGACGAGGTAGAGCTGATGGCCTGCTGTGCCTAGGTAATAATCGTATCTTCGAAGGGTGGACCCTCTGCTGTTGTTTTGTGGTGGCAGGAGATGTGTTGTGGGCGCTTCTACCGTGGGTTTTCGCCGGTGGATGCGAGCAATGTACGCCAAGGTTTACGTTTGAAGCCAAGTTCAAGCCTCAGTGGGAGGACTCTCAAGAGGTAGATGAGAGGTTCGGCACGGTATGCGCGCTATCGCGGAGCTTACCCAGAGGACCGGCAACACGGACAAGCTACCGGCTCCGAGCAACCAGTGATCGGCAGGACAGGCACATGTAAAGGACGATGGGTGTAGGGAAGATGGAAGGATGGCGATGGCAAGCTGTGAATTGCAAGCTGCGATGCGGAGAGCAAGGCTGAGCAAACGTAGTTCATGACAAGCTCAGAGCGGAAAGGACGCTGAGTGAGTGAGCGAGAGAGATGTGAATTGACAGCCGACAATTGGCAATTTCCACATTCCCACACGAACATCGGAAGAAAGGGAGGCAAGCGAGCGGTCCATTCACAGTGTGCTGCTGTTCATCGAGCAAAGCGAGAGCGCTGGCCCCATCACGGTAGCACGCGAGTGAATGCATCGTTGAAGCGCCAACCGAGGCAGGCGACACGACAAAGTGGCCGGATAGACCGACGAGCGTCCTTTGTGACTGTCTCGCTGTGTATGTATGTATCTACCTATCTTTCCAATTGTGACAGTGGCGGTATTCAGGACTTGTACAGTACAGTACAGTACAGTACAGTAGAGGGCGAGTCAAGTTCACGGTCATCGAACCTTTGTTTGCACTTGCCAACATCAAGTCGCAAGCGAAGCTGCAGAATCGGCTGTACAAACAGCGACCCAAGCGAACGTACAGTACAGTACGTTGGGCTGGCTCCCCGCCGTGTGTCGTCCGTTTCTTGTCTCGATTCTCGGTGTGGCTCGCGGGCGGCAAACAAGGCAACCAACCAAGAAGCGAGGATTTCGTGTGCACTTCGCTACGATGAAAGGCTGCATGATTTCGGATTTCGTCGCTTTGGCGCGCCCACTTTTGTGGTCTAGAAGCGTCCGAATTACAGATTGGGTCGAGAGGAGAACAGTCCAAAGGAGAGAGCTAGGCGAACATGGAAGCAAGCATGCATCTGCATATGTACGACCGATTTGAGTCGACACAAGGCCAAATGCAACGCCCAGAGCCTGTCAGGGCTGCTGTTCTGTACAGTACTGTGCAAAACTGCATTGTAGTACCACGCAAATATCGGCACGCTCCGAAACTCTGTTGATCCGTGAGTATGTCGCCTCTTGGTCAGATGATAACGAGAGTCTCAAAGGTTTAGCGCAGAACTCTCACGCTCGCAACCATAGCGTGCAGTCGAAAGGTGGGTGATAGGTTAGCTCGCCATAATCCCATCCTCCTGATCCTGCACAGACGGATCCAAGGCCCTTTCATTCGTTTGATCTCATGTCGGATCCGCCGATTTCTACCGAGCCTCGTGAAGAAGCATTGGTTGTAAAATTGATGGCGTACAGTAGCGTGCATGCTGCATGCTGCATGCTGCTACCTTTTGCGACTGCATTTGAAACCTCATCCTCTGCACACGTCTTGAAATCGTATCGCTCGAGTGCATTGCCTTCACCATGCCACGCCACTTGGCTTACCTCCACCGTATGCCGCATCTCTCACGACGAGCCTCAACGGGAGTCAAGAAAGGTCGCTTCCCATTGTCCGCTCTAAAACGAGTCTTTTGCATTCGCCGTCCTGTGTGTCTTACACTCTACTTGTACTTGTACTTCTGACTCCGCCTTGGCCGACCCAATCTGCATTCTCCTCCTGGATGAGCCGACGCTCTCGTCGTGGAATCCAAGCACTGGAGCTGCAGTACTCTACCTAATTCCAAATTCCAAATTGGACGGCGCTGGTGAAAGTCATGCTCTTGTCGAGCTGCACGTTAGTCGACGTTCGGAGCTTCAGCCGCACTCCTTGCCTGCATTCTCGACTCCCTTCTCAGCTGTCGATTGCCTGATCTCACTCAACCCACGGCTCTCGAAGAGGCGAAGCTCGAATTCATCTTCTTCTGATCAGCACAATCCAATCCAACCCTACCCCCGAAATACCCCCGTCCTGAGGCCGTTCAACTAGATCATTGACAGCGGCCGCGCAATAAGAAAATAAAGTTGGATTAAATTGGATTTGTTTTTTGGTTTCACATCACTGCAGTACTTTGCCGGCTGCAACTCGTTCTGTTCGGGTAAGACTCGGCGCTGTCTCAAATGGGCTGAAGACGTGCAGTTTAACATTTCAATGACCGATCAATGCTTCCCAGGTTCGCCAAGTAGGCACAGTGTGATTGACCGGCCATCTGCACGCACCCTACAGTACTCCCATGTACCTGTCGCCGCCCTGATCACATCCATATCCATCTCACCCCCGCGGTCTGAAATCTGCATCGACTCAGCATCGTGTCGCGCTTTGTCCTCCAATGTGACCAAATCCCGGTTCTCGTTTCTTCGGAATTTGAGAGGCAGAGGTGCGGACCCTATCGATCCACATACTGTACGGTCAACAGAGATGTCACCAATCTCCTGACAAACAGGGCAATTCGGACCCGGATGTGGCACGCGCACTTATTCAACTCAGTAGTACTGGGTAGAATCACACAATGGACGAGATCGACCCGGACGTCGTGGTCCAGGATGCACTGGACAAGGTTAATGTGGGGTGGATGCAGAGTGCGACGTGATAGGACGCTTGAGTCGTGGGAGCCTGCTTTCCTTCTAATAGTGAAGGCAGTAGTAACACCGAAGCTGTAGGGAGCAAAGCATGCCATTCGAGCAGCCGGAGCTTCTGCGGAGTGCGAGACTCGATCGACTCTGGTCATCTACGGAATCTGCAGAGCAGACAGGACGAACGGTGGCAGCTACGACAACCAACAGAACTTTTGTCTCTTGGTTTCAATGGTGTGAAGGCCAAGTCACCGACAGCGGAGCCACGACCGAGCATCATCTAAATTTTTGTCAACGTGGAAAGAGCAGGTCCCAAGAGCTGAACTCCAACGATGGCTGGTCGTCCGGCACCGATCCTGGCTGGTGCACACTGGCATGCCTTGACAACTTACTCGTACACGACCTTGGATGGGCTTATGTGAGTCTCATATGGTTGACATGATGATCACTTAGCAACAGAGATAGCAGCCGTCACACAGAGTGGACAGATGATGCACGCCACACCACTCGGCCATCCACAACCACTGTCGACAAGGTTGAATGCATAAATTGATTGGCGATCGCGGCGATGAGGATGGGGAGACAAGTGTTGGTATACGAAAACGAATCCGGCTGACCGCCAGGCAACGCCAAATGATTTGTCAACCACGATGCTGGTGGGACATGCTACAGTGTACGAAGACACCACTGATATCCTTCTTTGTGTGCTCATTCTCGGCGAGAGGCAAAGCTAGGGCCCCGCTCGGCGAGCGCAGCCTTTGCAGGGCTACTCGATGCTGACGTCGTTGCCGCATGCGACTCGACGCGTACACGCTTGTTAGGGCTTACAGTTCCTCTGATACCATCTCCGTCTGCCGCGGCGACACCACTCAGGTCTGCACCTGTTTCATCTGCGCTCCTCTTCTTGCTCGGAGCGGCCGATCTCGTCGTTGCATTGGCTGCAGTGACTGCGGAAGACGCCGACGAGCTACCCACGCGACTCCAGAAGTCGGCATAGCTCGTCGCTCCCCCGGAAGCAGCGGCAGTAGACGAGGCCGATACCTTGCGTGCAGCGCTGTTGGCGTTGGTGGCACTATTTGGCGATCGCTTCGACCCGGCTTCGGTACCCTTGGATGCTGAGGAGTTGGTGCTTGTGTTGGGTGGCGAGATGGGTGTTGACGACGCCGATCGTCCACGCTTGCTGGTCAGGTACGAGGTTGCACCTGGCATGCTGCCTGCCGAAGCAGGAGGGGTGGCCAGACCGTAACCGCCAAAGACATCGCCGCCTTCCAGATCGATCTTCTTGACCGCAGCATCTTTGAACAGCCTCGAGCCGACGCCAACCGAGCTCGGTGCAGCAGAAACGCCGGGAGTGATAGGTGCTTTGGAGCCGGAGTTGTTTGGCGATGTCGAGTTGCTTTTCTTGGCAGCAGCGCCGGCGGCGGCGACAACAGCATGGGTGGCTGCCGTGTTTGTGGTCGCAGAGCTGATGCTGGACTGATTTTGACGGTAGTACAAGTTCTCGACTTCGGAAAGCGATTGCTTCGACTGTTGGCGATGTGATCGCACAAGAATCAGAGTCAGTATCACATGATCCATCAGCTAGGCAACAAGGATACGGTATACTCACCCATCCGTGCTCTACCTTGAAGTTGGCATACTGCAGCCGTGTCATCAAGTGTTTGGACAGCTGCAAACCGCGGCGACGAGTCGGGAAGAAAGAGAGTGGGTCAGCTTCTGTTGGATCGCAAAGACCGAGAGTGGGCATGAGATGCTTACTGAGACGAGTCGAGTGCGCTGTGCTTGCGCTTGTTTTCTTGCTTTGCTTGGCGTGATGGGCACATTGGATGATGTTGACGACTGGAGAGGCGCCAGCAAGAACGATTGGCTGGAGCTGGCGGTGGCATTCGCCGATGCTGGTGGCTGAGACGCCATGATGCTAGCAGTGTTGACAGGTGCCGATGCAGTGGTGAGAGTCTGTACGAGACTCATGGGTATACCTTACGGGCCAGCTAAGTGGCAAGGATGGGTAAACAGCAGCCTTTGCCACAATGAGGTTGACGACGAGCGAGATGCGGTCGCCGAGCTGGCCTTGGCGATCTCAGCAGATGACGAAGCGAAGTGCGTCACCAGCGTCGAAGAGGTGTGAAGCGACGGTGAAGAGTACAGGAGAGAGGGTGGTGTAGGAGGATGAGGATGGCAGATGGATCGATGGATCGATGGATCGATGGAAAGCAAGGGTCCGCGGCTAAGGTCAACGAGGCAAGCTTTCCGACTTTCTTCGAGATGAGATCTGCGTTCGTACAGTACACAACTGTGGAAAGCAGCTACCGGATCAGCAGCGCAGCTTGCGGTAGCAGCAGCAGCCTGTTGTACACAAATAACACCAACACCTAGCTAGCTAGGGATTGTCAGAGCAAGCTTGTAGTAGTGTAAGCGCTCTCGGGCCTGCTGCTCACGAGGGCTTTGCAGCGAACAGAAAGGCCTGTCTCTCTCTCTCTCTCTCTCTCTCTCTCTCTCTCTCTCTCTCTCTCTCTCTCTCTTCTCTCTCTCTCTCTGGCTGTGGTTGGGCAGGAATTTTTTGGTGGCTTCCAAGACTGCAGCTTGGAGCGGGGGGGAATCAGAAGCACACAAAGCACACAAGCGGTGGACAAGGAAACAGGCAGCAGCAGCCAAGCACAAAACAGCGCGTATTTTTCTCAGCCCACGCGCCTCACGTGATGAATCTGATGATCTGTGTGGAGGCAACACATTTCGTAGTTTGTTAGACCTCCGCAAGTTGGAGGCTTGCAATCGCACACTCGCACACCTGAGCTTCTGGAATGAAGGCGACTGACTGCACGGACCGAGTCGCAACCACGCTTGCCAGTCACAGCCTCTTCCATATTCACCGCATCATCCGGATCACAACTATCGAGTGACCGTGGGCCCCGCACTCGTATCGGATCTTCTTCTCTTCCTTTCAAACGTAGTCGGCAAGCCGCAAAGCTGTCAACTAGGGTCTATTGCATACCGGCCAGCCACACTCGCAATATGTCGAAACCAGCCCCAGCAGGTCCATCGACAGCACCTGCTATCGAACGTCTCTCGCTCGGCTCGAGCCAGGCTGGCTCAAGACCATCGCATGTATTGCCGAATCTCTCAAGCTCAGCGAATTCTTCGGCGTCGGCAAGCGGAGACGCAGCGCATGCTTCTTCGTCAGCTGCTTTGATCACACCCGATGTGCTTGATCTTGCCACTCCCGTCCCTCACTACGTAGACAGTCAGGCACTGCACACGCTTGCCACCGAGATGGTCTTCACCCTGATCCACAGCTCCCGCTTCGTCGCTCGCAAACAATCTCTTGCACGCGAAGAACTCTCGCGTGTCGGCATCATTCTCCCACCAGCACGACCCACTTCGATAATCACAACCCCCAACCCAGGCGGACAGACCACCGCTGTAGCGCACAGCGAAGCCGTGCGTTCCGTCTCGGGTATCGAGTCGACAGAAACGCTCAGCGAGATTGAAACTATGCTGATCGCACGTCTCGAAGGCATCGGATACCATGTTGGCTATCATATGACCGAAAATCTCGCGCGCGATCGAGCCAGGTTCACCGACACCCTGGATGCGCTCAAGTTCATCTGCAAGGAGGTCTGGACAGCGGTATGGGGCAAGCAGGTGGACAATCTGAGAACGAATCACAGGGGTGTGTATGTGCTGCATGATAACAACTTCCAACCGTTACGCAACGTTTCGACAGCACAGGGGGCACAGGTGACGGCGAAAGAGGCCAGGCTATTTTTGGCGTACCCAGTCGGGATCGTGAAGGGAGCGCTGGCACAGCTCGATGTGCCAAGTGCCGTTGTGGCAGAAACAAATCAGGCTCCGCAGTGCACTTTCCATGTCAAGACTCAGAGAAGTGCCGCTTCGACAGCTGGGGCACAGACGAGCGCTTCCTCCGCATCAGCCCAAGGTGCTTCAGCTGCTGCGTGAAACCCCTTCTGGCAATCACATATACCCTTTCCGCTCCCCTCTCTTCCATCGATGTCAAACTCCGACTGTGGTTGAGTGGATTACCGTGTGTATCTTTGTTACAAGTCAAAGTCGCTATCGTCGTCATCCTGGACGGTCTTCTTCCTTGTGAACTGTATTTTTTCGACGAAAGACACGATAAGCGTTGTGCAGGACAGTCAGCCTCTGTTGCAGCAGGTCTGGGTGATATGAAGGGTGTTGGAACTTACGGTGATCTTTCCTGCGCCTGCGTCCGAGTTGGCCTGGTCGACTTGGTCGAGGAGACCGATGAGTTGGTCTTCTGTGATTCGGCCTCGGATCTGGCCTTGCTGTGCCATACGGATGAGAAGGTCGGTGATCTGACGAGCTTTTTGTGGCTTGACAAGGCCGATTCTGGACACTGTAGCCGTCAAGTATCATACAGCGAGAGACGATCAAGGTCATTTAAAATCGATTCCAAAGCATTCACTGACCAGGAGATGTGGGATTGGGGGGGGGTTTACTTACGACGCTCTCTTGCTTCGGCATCGAGAATGCGGCTGAGCATCTGACGTTTCATCTCCTCCTGTTGTGCTGCCTGATCCTCCTGGTTCTTTCCTCCACCATTTCCAGAACCCGCACCGCCAAACCCTTCCATACAGAATCAAAACACACAAAACTTCGTCAGCAACTTCATCGTACTCTCGCAATGCTATGCAGCGGAGAAAAGCCTACTTACCACCACCAGAGGAACCACCGGAGCTAGCACCTCCTCCTCCTCCACCACCACCACCGCCTCGAAGCTCGGCCATACGAGCCGCACGAATAGCTTGAAGTTCGTCGTCCTCCATCTTTGCTGCTACTCCCTCTCTGACTTTGACAACGCAAGAAAGGTGTTGATGTTGCAACGTCAACGAATCCCACGAAAGACGCTTCCCAAGACTCAAATTCACGCAGCTGCGCTTGCTCGCGTGCCATGCAACCGAAATCCGAGAAATTTGCCAAACGCTACAGTGCTCCTCCACCCAAAATGACACAAGAGACAGACCCTGGCAAGCTTCCAACTGAAAACGACCGCCTTCAAAGCAGGCATCATGACATGATATACAAAGAAGGACTCTAAAACAGGAAAGGAAGAAGCGCCTTGCGGTTGCGGGGATACTTGTCTCCAAACGTTTTCTTGTACCAAGCGTGGCCGTTGACTGCTCGTGGAGCCATGACGCAGACCTCGACGAAGGGGAAGAGGAAAGGAGGGCACGACAGAGCCGTTGCAAACGCATCTCTGAAGCTAAGGTGAGTAAAGATAGGGAGTGAGTATAAAGCGGCAAATGCGAAGGCGAACCACTCGAACCCTGTCGTGATCATAAGTGTAAGAAGCAACGGCAAGAGACGTCAGTATGTCCGTTTCGGAACAAGGCAGATTGAGTGCAAGTCATTGGGGAACTTACATTCGCAGAGATAGTTGGGGAAGGAGATGTACTCGAACAAGCCTCCACGAGGGACCGAGTACTTGCGAGCCTTGGATCCCTGACCAGCATTGTGGTCAACGTCCGACTTGGTCTTCGTCTGTGCTTGCTTGTTTGGGCGGCGAATGTCCATCAGAATTTCGTCGTGGTAGACGTTGCCTGCAAAACCGATTGCCCAGCCAGCAAGGCCCAAATACCACAAGGGACTCTTCCAGACAGCATTCGAGATGAGCCCAGGAGCACTCAAACCAAATGCATCGGCTGCTCCGGTCGAGACGAGTTTTCGGGCAAGTTGTGAGGCCGCTGCGCTAGAAGCAGCGCTGCCAGACTTTGCAGTCACGGCTGCAAGCGCAGCACTAGCGACCGCAGGCTGTGGAAGAGCCGACCAAGGTGTCCTGCCTCCCAACCAGCTTCCGATCAGGAAGCCGTTGATCAAGTTGAAGGTGATCGCCGATAGAGGAACCGAGATGTGAATAGGAGATCTTCTGGGATTTCGTAGCGGCTGCAAGATGGCTCTCTGGGTGTAGTGAATCAAAAACATGACCAGCAGAACCTGATTCGCCAGCGGAAGAGCAAGCAAGTTGTTGATACTGGGCGAAATCAGCGCAGACAAGGAAGGCAAGAAGCCGGTTGTACCCTTCACAACGGTGGTTGAGAGAGGGTGGGACATGGCACAGACGAGCGTGGTGATGGGCGAAGGGATCTCCATGACGAGCCAGCCGAGGTTTCCGTTGACGTTGAGCAAGCTTTCGAACGAGAAGCGACCATGTGGAGCGTTGATCACCGACAGCAAAGGCACGAACAACGGCCATGTCTTGAAACTCGTCAGTACGATCGAGTAGAACTGTGCGGGTGAAAAGGGCGGCGATGGGATGGGTCCTACGCCAACAGCATCTTTGATCCAAGAGACGAGCGACGACATGATAGCCAATGCTTGCTGGCTGTCCATACGCACTGGGTGAATGGTCGCGGTGCAAACGATCGTATGGCCGACGAAGAGGTCGATTGAGCTCAAAGAGCAAGGCTCACGATCCAGCCATGAGCTAAAACCTCCACTTTGAGCATTTGAGCAGAGAAGTATTTGCGGAGGCGAGCCACGAGCTGGGGTGACCAAAAAGGTGCATGCAGCGTACAGTGCCGGTACAGAAATTAGCCAAGAATTTTCGGACCCCTTTTTTTAATCATGATTTTTTTATTCATTTATTATATTGTGTCGTCCGAGGCAAAGACACAGTCTGCAGCCTTCGGCGACGCCGATCGACTCAGCCAAGGCCGAAAATAATAACAAGTCGGCTTGCTGCTTCCATTGCCTCAGGAGCGTCTCACGATGGTAGCGGAACAAGCCCTGCTGCAGCCTGGAAAGCGGCTTCGTTTCGGCAAAGCCGTCTGCGCCAGACGGGCATTGGACCCTTAAATGCAGCACGCAGGTGGATCTCTCCCACCCACATCTTCACAACGCGCGTCGGCTCGACAAGCTCAGCGACGACTCGACTTGCCGTCTATCCACACCTCTAATCTTGCCACCATCAACCATCTTTCGCTCCAAACACCAACTCATCGATTCGTTCCTACGTCTTGTCGCGGTCTCATTAGAAGCCAACGCAACGGACGATCCGTGCCCGAAGCCGCCCGATCTGTTTTCAAATCCGGGCGCCCTCTCTCTCTTCATGCCGCTTTGATTGCTCGTCTGCCCGTCGATCCCTTTGCGCAGCTGAAGTAGCTAAAGCTGAGCACTCAGTGCCATGCTCGACTACGTGCCTCAGCGCTCCGCAGCTAAGGCCGCTGCGGCAAAGCTCAAGCAGTCCTCACATATTCACGATCAGCCTCACTCTTCTGCGTCCTCCTCTACCTCCAAAACATCTTTACTTTCTAGCCGAAACACCAGCGAACCTGCCTCGCCCTCTTCAGACACATCCGAGTTGTCGCTTCCCTCTACTTCCAGCGAGCAGTCCCTTTCCGGGTCCCGCGCAGTTGACAACGACGAAATGGGGGAGAGTGAGGGCCAAATGGCTATCGGTACTTTCCTTCCGCCAGCCCAGCTCAAGCGCTCAAAAGGCGACTACAAGGAAAGCGCCAATGGAGGAACTCGATCACACACCGACACGATCAATCAAGCATCCGAGTCAAGATCAGCTTCTTCTTCGGCGTCCATCCGCTCATCAAAGCGCAGTGCGGCCCAAGCAGCTCAGAGCAACATACAACGCTCCTACGCTGAACCATCCTCCCTTTCTGACGATGATTCGGACGTTGTCGTCAAACGTCCTCGCACATCCAGTGTCTCTCGATCCAAAACCGCCCGCAAAGACAAAGACACAGAGAAGCAGCTCAACTCACCTCGCCCCAAAGCATCAACCACGCGAACGGGACCTGGTTCCTCGCAGTCGCTTATTCGCAAGCCACAGCGCTTCCAAGACGAGCTGGGCATCTATGAGCTCCAGTCTGCAACATGCCAAAGCTCTCGCTACGCAAAATGGCGCAAATGCGTCCGATGCGTCGCAAAACAGTCTGGAGACAGTTGCCGTTATGTCGACTTTCGTGTCTTGCCCGTCGATCCTGCCACAGACGACATCGTTTCAGCACATGCTACCGACCGCTCAAGACCAGCTTTCGTCTCCTCGACCGACCCAGATGAGGTGATGAAGCTCCCCGTAGACCGTCCTCTAAGCCCATCCAGCTTGATCCAAGTTGAAACGATCGTAGCCAAATCCCTACTCCCCATACTCGAAGCAGAACTCGAACATGCAAGACAGCACAAAACCTTGCGAAGGCCGCGAGAGACCAAGTGTCGGCAGATGTGCGAGTTCTGCGCAACCAGCATTTTCTCAGCCAGTTGGTTTTGCACCAGGTGTGGTAGAGAATATTGTCCCAGTTGCAAGGATTCGCTCGAGTCCTCGGATGGTTCCGACCCGATGCTCGACAAGAGGCTGCAGCGTTGCGATCAGAAGCGTCCTCATAGTGTTGCGGATCTCGTTCCACTTACGAGATTTGATGTGGTCATGTTGGAGCAGGAGATCCAAGCTATGCGCAAGATGCTCGCAGAACACAAAGCTGAGACGGATTCCAAGCCCGAGCCGATGTCCTCCTTACCATCGGATGCTGACACGCCACCGATCGATGCCTCGACCCTGGACAGTAAGGAGCAGGTAGATGCAGAGATCGACTGGAGCAGTATCCCGCAAGCGCAAACGGGACTGATCGCTGATCGGATCGTTGGTAGCCTTGACCTGCGTTGCTTCGACAGCGCTTCTTTTGACACCAACATCTTCTGTTGCGAGTGGTCGTACGGTGAGCCGCTCCTGGTCCGCAACGTTACTGAATTGATGCAGAACTCTTGGGGCCCTCAGGACCTTGCCGAGCGGTACGGCAATGACTCGTGCCACATCGTCCGCTCTGACAGCGACACCGCCATTCCAAAGGAGGTGTCCGTCGGCGAATTCTTCGCCACCTTCGGCTCTGACATTGCAACCAAGCACGATGCACTTGGCCGAGGCTCCTGGAAGTTGAAAGACTGGCCTTCTTCCGCCGAGTTCAAGGTTGAGTTTCCGGAGCTGTATGAAGACTTCAACCGCGCCGTGCCTGCGCCAGCCTATACGACCAGGGAGGGAACTCTTAATCTTGGAAGCTGCTACCCACAGGATGTGCTTCAGCCGGACCTGGGTCCGAAAATGTACAATGCTTGGCCCGCGAGTGAGGGCCCAGGTGGACAAGGGACGACCCGACTTCATATGGACATGGCTGATGCAGTCAACATCATGCTACATGCCTCACCACCGAGCGCACTCGACACGCCACCCGAGCATGCCGCGGGCGTGGCGGCATGGGACATCTTTCGCGCTGAAGACGCCGACAAGATCCGCGCCTTTCTGCGCAGGGAACACGCGCACTTGAAACTCAAGGACGATCCAATCCACATCCAACGCTTCTTCATTGACGCTCCGCAACGTATCAAGCTGTTTCGCGAATACGGAGTCAAAAGCTGGCGAATCTATCAGAAGCAAGGAGAAGCCGTGTTCATTCCAGCTGGCTGCGCTCATCAGGTGTGCAACCTGACCGACTGCGTCAAGGTAGCGATCGACTTTGTCAGTCCGCAGAACGTGGAAAGGTGCTTCAAGTTGACGGCCGAATTCAGAGAGCTGGTCAAGGACTACAGGAAGGCGTGGAAGGAGGATGTGCTGGCGTTGAGGACGACGCTGTGGTATGCTTGGTGTACCTACAGGCAAATGTCAGGGACGGGGCCGAACGTGTGGGCGAAAGAGCAGGAGGCCAAGAAACTGAGACAGGACAATCGGGATGACACTACACTCATGAGGATCGAGAGGAAGGTCGAGCAGGGGGTATAAGCAGAATCAAAAGCAAAGCATCATTACCCCGACGATCCATCACGACACAATACGGGCAAGTCTTATTGAAGTGCTCAGAATTCAAAGCCATCCTAATGTTCATATCGCCAGGCATCTAGTGCACTAATCACATTCGTCAGCATCGTTACCCGATCAGTCTGTTTCTATTGTTTGTAGTATCCAGAAACCGTTTCGTAGAATTCTTCATGCGTGGGGGTTTAGCTCGACCCATCCGAAGGTTCGAAGTATAGCGATGGAAGCTCACCCGATGGTGACGAGCAAGTGTGATCGGGCGAGTCTGAGCCCGACGAGTCTGAGCGCGAGAAGGGAAGGAGAACGTGTTCAGGGATGATGACGTGCGATTCGACTTGGCCGTGTGGTGTGGCGGTCTGAGTTGGGGGTCGCGCTAGAGTAAGGTCTGTGCCTGACGGCTGCGACGAAGTGGACGATTGGTGAAATTGTATTGCATGCAGGAGAGTGAATACAAAACAAACATATTTTTTGCTTGGAAGTTGTAATCTCTCGCGCTCGAGCCAGGAGTGTACTGTAGTGTCAGAGCAAGGATATAGGAGGGGGTTTGGTGTGTGGAATAACATAACATGGTTGGTCTGTTGGCCCAAGCGGCGGAGGATTTTTCTTCCTGTCCTACAAATACACCCTACCCTTGCCTGCACACATTCAACCATGCTCTCCATCCTACGAACAGTTTCTCGACGAACGTTTAGTACAACTGCTATCAAGATGGTCCAGGTCGAACGAATTTCCCCCGGTGACGGAACCAACTTCCCCAAGGTCGGTGATACCGTTACCATGCACTACACCGGTACGCTTGCCTCGAATGGCAAGGAGTTTGATTCGTCGCGCAAACCCGGTCGTGGTCCCTTCGAAACCCAGATCGGCGTTGGTCGTGTCATCCAAGGTTGGGATCAAGGCGTTCCTCAACTCAGTCTGGGCGAAAGAGCCAAACTCATCATCCCTAGCGCAGAGGGTTACGGCGCTCGTGGCGCAGGTGGCGTCATCCCCCCCAACGCCGACCTCATCTTCGACGTAGAACTCCTCGCCATCAACGGAAAGTCCAACTAGTTCTCTCTCATATAGTAAGTCACCCCAGCATATTGGAAACAATACCATCATTACCCCCAACTAACCTTCATCTCGTCAAACCCCCCTACAGGGCTAATTACAGCAAGAACAACCCACACCTCAACTCCCTCCGGAACTCAATCCCCCCCCCCCATAATGGAATTACCGCAATCCTAAACCCTTCATCCACTTACTACTTACCCCCTTTCCCACCCCTTGTTCATGTCTGTGCACTCTTCGAGCCACGTTCCACACACACCACAAACCCAATCTACCAAGTGGGTACTACTCCACATCGATCATCATCATCATCATTACTACTACTGAAAACAAACACGCGAGAGTCGAAAACCCGCCCGATCTGGGCTGGTCAAGGTACAAAACCCTCCCTTCGCCCCCCCTTTCCCCCTCCACACGTTAGGTGAGCCAAGGAGCGGGAAAACAGAATAGCAAACATCAAAAGTACATGAGAAAAGCCATCTTGAGACCATCAAAAAACAACAACAACAACAACAAAGAAAGGGGTCACGTCCGACCGGCCGAACAGGGTAGTTGGTTGAGCAACCTTGGGGCCAAAGCAAAAGAGAAAAGCAGACGACGATGATGGTGGTGGTGGTGGATGCGATGGGTGAGCGGGTATCGTCTCGCCTTCCCACCAACCCCAGGGACGGCAAACAAGCAAGCCAGCTCCGGGTTGGGCTAGATCGAGATGGGTTGAGGCGCTCGATCGCATCACCATCATCTACATTGGCACAAATTGTGGCGGATCACCACGGCAGGTACGATGCGATCTGTCCACCGAGCTGAGCGCCAAACTGTTGAAGGTTGTCGATTCCGATGTTTTGCAAGCTGGTCTGAAGAGTCTGGATGGCCACGTCCGGGTTGCCTCCAGAGATCCAAGCCAGAGCACCAGCACCCACCGCGCCAGCAGCAGCGACCACACCGGCTGTAGTAGCGATGGGACGCTTGCGAGCAGCACGCGTGCCACGTCGGAATGCGCGCACCACACGACCTGACTCGGCATAGTCGTCATCGTCAGCCAACAGGTCGAGCTCGGCAGTGGGTCGGTCGTTGACCGCACGACGCTTGTGGCCGCGAGCCGAAGTAGCGTTGGCACCAGCTGCTGCCGACTTGGAAATACCAGATGCAAGCGCCTTGGCTTCAGCGATCTGAGCCTCGATTTCAGCTTGCGACAGAGCAGCCGGGATGCCGTTGGAGCTGGAAGACGACTCGAGCGTGGTCTCGACGTTGACCTTGGAAAGAGTGCCGTCGGCGTTCTCGACGTGTGTGACCTTGTGAACGAGCTTGGGCGAGGCTGTGGTGTCGGCAGCAGCCGAAGTACGTTGGCGCTTGCGAGGAGTCTTGACCTCGGTAGTGGGAGCCGAAGTAAGGATGGGCGCGCCACCGTCCTCACCGTGCTCTGCAGTAGCGTGGATGAGCGGAAGAGCAAACTTGGCGATGCCATAGTCCTCTGCGATTTGGGCGGCGTCCTCAGCGGGAATCCAAGTGCCCTGGAGACGGACGCCGGTGCTGCCCTCGGGGAGCACGCGGATCTGCTTTTCGGCGGAGCTGGATTCGTCGTCAGCCTTCTTGGGAGTCTCGGGGTTCTTGCGAGGACGACCACGCTTCTTGGGAGTGTCAGGAGCTTTGACGTCCTCGAGGATGTAGCCACCGTTGGCGCGGTTGGTGTCGTACTTGGAGTCGAGGAACTCCATCTCGGTGGCCTCAGCGGCGCCATCGGCAAAGGGGAAGGCAAGGCGGAACATGGACGAAGCAGCGATGGCGTTGGTGTCGAAGCGCTTGAGGAGGAAGGCGTGATCCTGGCCGTTGAGGGTAGGAAGCTTGACACGGCCAATGATGATGTTGTGGCCCTCACGCTTGATGATCTGAAGCTTGACGACAGCCTCGTCGACGTCTTTCAGACGAGGATTCTTCTTTGTGGGAAGCTTAGGACGAGTAAGTTCGTTTTTGACATCCTTGACGGTCTTGGATACGGTGGCAGCGGCATCGACAGCAGCCTCCTTGACTTTCTTGGCGGTCTTACGAGGAGAGGCGGAAGGCGAAGCGGGAGGAGCGGTGGAGGCGTTGGAAGCCACCGAGGATGAACGAGCGCGACGGGGCGTCGACTTGCGCGTGGGAGTCGACTTGCGAGCAGAAGCAGCGGCCGGCATGGTGATGGTGATGGTGTTGGAGTAGTTGTTGTTGAGTGAACGCGAGAAAGACGCGAGGACGATGACCCGAATGCGAGACGCGAGCGAAAGATGGCACGTCCAAGGAAAAACGAGGTTGGATAGGAAATCGGAAGGACGAGCGGAGGCGAAGGAAAGAAGAGATGACGGTCCGACGTTGATGGTGGTTTGGAAGGTGTGGGAACAGAGTTGGACGAAGGGAAGGAGATGGAGGTGAGAGAGCGTGTCAGTGTTGAACGTGTGCAATGATTGGCAGAGGGGGTTGAAGGCACGGTTGAATGGTGAGGCGAGAAAAAAAAAGATGCACAGCGCTTGACCACGCCCAACTCTAAGTTACATACAAAATACAGTGCAGTACAACACAACACAGCACAGCACAGCACAGCACAGCACAGTTTAGTGTGAGAGGATCCGCGTCGGTCGACACGACTGCGTTGCGCTGGGCTGTAGGAAATGCATCGGATCTCAACGTGGGCTGCTGCACTTTTTTTTTTTTTTTTTGGTGGAAATCCAACACCACTCTTTTTAGCTGCAGAGCGGCGGTGTGTCTCAGCGACATCAAAATAATGAGAAAAAGGAAAGACCAACAAACGACGCGGTCTGCTTTTCTGCCGATGTTTTCCTGCATTTTTCATTTTTCATTTTCGCTTTCTTTTTCCTTGTTAGTAGCTGTGTTAGTTGGCAAGCTCACACGCTCAACTTTGGCAGCATAGCAGTGCATTGTAGATCAAACGCGAATCTAGTTTTTGGCAGTCCGCTCACCTCGCATTGCCCCAAAGTTGAATGCATTTCTAGCCTCGTTCTAGCCTCACTCTAGCCTCACAAGGTGGTTACGGTGCTGTGATTGCATTTGTCGCGGCTCATTCGTACGTACGAAACCTCACCGATGCCAAAGCCAATCAGACCCGGCGATCGGGGGGGGGGGGGGGGGGTTCTTTCAGTCCAAAATAAATGTGAGATCGAATGTACACATGCACGAAAGCTTGATTGGTCGACGATTGATTGTGAACAACCGTGATCGCAGCCCAGCAACCTTGTACCTTGTGAAATGCACTCCTGCACAGATAGGCAGGGTCTGGTAGTGGGTCCACTTTGCTATGATCACCTCCGCAATTGCGTACTGCACACCTGCGTCAGGCTTCGGCTGTTCATTCAAAGGCAGTCTCTCTACGCGTGCTCAAATGTCAATAATAATAATGCTGATCATCCAAGGCTAGTATCGTATGTATAACTTGAGGTCAAGCCAAGGGCCGTTCCGAGGTGTGATTGTGGCGACGTTGTTGCTGTTATCTGTCTGCTGCCTGTGCCGACTCTGCTGACTAGAGTGAAAGTATAAACTTTCCAAGTCATCGGTGCAGCCGACAGTGACTGGCAGACAAAGCTTGAAGCTTGATGATGCGTCTGCACTGGAGCGAAGCAACCAAAGTCGAGCAGAGGCAACGTGAACCAAAATTGGACGTGATGTGAATCCGTCCATACAATATCATACTATATGCGTCAGCTGGGCGCGTAATTTGCAGGTACTCGTCTACTGCCTCGATACGTTCGCTTTTGCTTTCGCTCAATCAACGTGCACAGCGCTGTCAGTCCACGCATGCGCATGCGCATTCGAGTGAGCACCGCGCCGTTTCAAGCCGGCTTAAATGCTCCTATTTGACCCGCCCCGCTGCCTCAGATAGCAATTAACTAACTGAGCATTCCACAGCCGAACCAGCCAAGCGCACCCTGAGCCGACCGACGGCAGTACTTGATTCAACCACTTCCCCCCCCTTGCCCATTTCTGGTCTCGACCATCATCTTCATTTTCGAGATTGACAAGTCTTCGAGATCTTCGCGATTGACGCGATCCGTCCCATCTCATCATCTCGGGCACCCAATCCAGGCGTGTTCGGCGATCCCTTTCCTTCCATTCCTCTTTCCAACTCTTTCGGCAGGCTTTGCGCAATCCACGCGTACGGTCATCGTCCCGAGCTTTCATCCATTCTTGCTCAGTGCAATCCGCTGATCTACCGCAAGCGATCTACCTCTCCTTGTCCACAATTCGCGCCCCTCAGGCCTCCTCTCCTCGCACCGCTCGATTGATCATTCAATCATCAAACTATCAGAGCCAACCTGTCGAGTCTAGGCGTGAGTATTTCCCTTTGCTGCTCACATCTTCGTTCATCTTTGTACAGCATATAGTCAATCAACACTGGCCTATCCTTACCCTCTCTTTCCGTAATCTCATGCCGCTTGCTGACTTCATTCCACCTTGTCTTGCTTCGAGACCATCCTTGGCTGCTTGCTTTTTGCTCCAATTCTGCCTCTTCTGCACCACACAGCCTGAGCATCTCTTCTACAACAGTCATGAAGTATCTTGAATACCCCGAGCTCGAGCTCCTATCCCGAGCCCTCACCTTCGAGTCTGCAGAATGCAAGGTCTTCACTCGTATGGAAGCCTACTCTTGCAAGACCGTATCCAAGGAAAAGCGTCTCTTCAAGAGTCTTGAATCCTCCTATCTCCGATCCGCATCGACTTCTCCGCCTGACTATCTCGAGGCAGCACTCGCTTCTCCCTTTGGTCGTCTTGACCAACCCTCGGCTCGCAAGACTCTGTTCTTGCTCATTGCCACGCTCAACGTCGCTTTTCCAGATCATGACTTTAGCCAAGTGAATCCCGCCGACTTTCGTAAGGAGATGAGCCCTGCCATGGTACTCAATTCGCTCAGTACCACTCTTCTCAGCCTCAAAACCTCTTCCAATGCACCGCGCTCCTACAGCTCTTTTCCAGGTTCGTTTGAAGAACCCAGCTTCGCTCTCGGCTCTACAGCCGAGTCTCCAGGCTCGGCAGGCGCTGCTACTTCGCTTCCGCCTCTCATCACCCATCCTGCGCTTTCGCACATCCTCGACGACATCATGAATGTATCCGACTGCCAAGTCTACACGTTCCATCCCGACATGGACTCGGACCCGCATGCCAGTGCCGAGCCTGAAGAGGAAGGTGACCTTGGCGACGACGATCCTTACGAGGACGAAGAGTACTGGGATGACGACAGTGCCATGCGTGGCCGCGAAGATACGCCCCGTGCACGCAACCCAATCAATGACGATGACGAAGAGATGGAAGACGCACTCATGTTCGATGAGGACGTCTACGGCGACGGTCTCAGTGGCGCCAAACCGGCTCCTCACCAGATCGCCAGTATCGGTCCCGATGGAAACATGGTCTTGTCCCATGCACGCTTCGGCTCCAACACGAGCAGCTCCATCGATACTTCGAGTCTGACCTCGTACGACTCGAGCTTTCATGGCGAGGAGGACGACCTCGATGGCACCGGCGCCGGCCTGCTTTGGTCCACCTTCGCCTTCTTCTACAACCGCAAGATGAAGCGCATCCTCTTTGTTTCGGTCTGGAGCCGAAAGAATGCTCGATTCGGCATGCCCGTCTCGTCATGGTCGTATGCTGCCCCACCTCCCATTCTCAGTGCTTCGCTCGGTTCGCCCCAATCCAACGTTGGCCGCATCACCTCGGCGTCCACCCCCGGTCGTCAGCGATCAGCCTCGAATGCCAAGAAGCAACAAGCCTCTGTCGCTGCAGCAACTACAGCCGCTGCTCCCACGCTTGCCAAGCGAGCCATCGCCAGGACCGAATCCACTGGCTCTCTCAAACGTCCCGGCCGACCAGGCTACATCCGTACAGCTTCGGGCAGTCCAGCTCCTTCGTCGCTTTCGCCTTTCCCACATGCTTCGCCAAGGGCGGTCAAGACTTCTGACCCCATGGAGAGCATTGTGATTGTCGACGGCCGCAGGATCACCAACTCGCTCGATGCGGCCATGCTCAGTGCCAGTGCGCCTGCCAGTGCGCATGCTACTACCAGGCCAGGCTCGAGAGCAACCACCACCACTACCACCACCACCACGTCGATGAGAAGCAAGCGTTCGTCGGATGCTTCGTCCGCCACATTTGATCAGAAGCGCGTCAAGAAGCAGGCCGCTTGAATCACTCTCGGTTTCACTTTGTCTAATCACACCAGCGGTGTGAGACTGTATCTGCGTTTGCCTCTCTTTTTTTTTTTGTAGTTGTATTTGTATCTTGAGTGTGTGGTTAGGCGGTAATCTGACTTGTTGTTCATGTCGATAGGGGGAGGCAGACGGCAGCGAGTGATACGAAGGGTTGTGAGATGAGGGGTTCTATGCGAGTTTGCGAGTGGAAGAGGATTTGAACTTCTGGTCGTCGCTGTTGAGTGTGAGTTGGCGGTGTTTGAAGCTGGATGTGTCATGTTTCAGGGCTTCGCGCATGAGCATTGTTGCGTAGGATGCGGTGGGTAGTTGGAAGGTGAGGGTGAGAGCTGTGAATTGCGAGGCTTGGTTGGGTTGGGATTGGCGGGTTTCGGGAGCGGTGGGGAGGAGGCATTTTTCTTCGTCGGTTAAGGTGAGAGGGATGTCTGGGTCGGTGTAGGTGGTGATGTGGTAGTTCAAGTTTCGCGGTTGGACGAGCATGCGACGGTAGGAGCCTTTGAGTTGGTATTCGGGGATGCGTGATGAGGTGAGTTGGTGGTGAGTCAATCCGTCCGATGCGAGAATGCTGGTGTAGAGCGAGTCCATCCAACCGCAAGGTATGTCGATCGACGCTCCAGGTAGCGGTACGATTACGTCGTAGATCGTGTGTTGACTCACATCGTCAGCGGTGAGGACTTTGATCGGTCGTCGCCACGTAGCAACCGAGCTCTTCGCACGCGCACTGTTGCGAAGATCATCCTCATCCCTATCCTCATCCTCATCATCATCGTTCTCTTCGTCTCGATCAACGTCGTCCTCAACATCCACATCCGCATCCACCCCCCAATCTCCTTGCCCATCCTCATCAGCAAACACCATATCTCCCACCACAGCCTCGGTACTCCCAAACCTCTGGATCCTCTCCGACACCAGTCGATTCCACACATACGACTGGTACGCATGCAGATACATCAACCGCAACGTCCTCGGCACATTACTAAACGCACCCGTCCAATCGCCTTGAATCCACCTCCCGCCTCGCATCCGCTCAAGGATGTGCTTCTCAGCGACGCAATTCCGCGGCATCTCGTGGTACGCCTTGTCGTACTGAGCCTCGCTGAACATTTTCTTGGCTTTGAGCACCTCAAGCGAGTCTCCGTCATCCGAGCAAGGCGAGGATGCGGTGTGAGGTTCAAAGAGCAGATCAATAGCGCCTTTAAAGTCGTCCTTGAGAATGAGAATGCCCATGTGGTGCGTTGGCACCGCTCCCGTTCCGAATCGTTGCATGCCAAAGTAATTGATGAAGCCTCGATCGCGGAGCATGTCCATGGATGCCCGGACGGAAGAAAGGAACTCGGAGGACGACAAAGTGGACGAGGCAGGAGGACAAACATTGCGCAAAGTGATCGTGAACTCGTTGCCCTTAAGTTGACCTAGCTTAAGTGGTTGATGCGCGTACGACAGATGACCGATGCGGATGCCACGGTCGGCTCGATTGCTGACGACATCAAGCACGGTTCTACCCTTTCCTTTCCCTTTACCATTGCCATTGGCGGCGTCGGAATTGACGTCGGCATTGATCCCGTTGACCAAACGATAGACATCCTCGAGTGTCTTCTTGTTGCGTCTCAGCGAGACGCGCTGCACCGTGACTGCACGTTTGTCCTTGGTTCCCGCAATGCCAAGATCCTTGGTAAGCGGTCTTCCTCCTCCCCTCCCGAATCCACCTCTGCCTCTGCCTCTTGCTCTTCCCCTTCCTCTACCTCCACCGCCTGCTCCACCTAACCGGAGGCTTTCAGCGAGCAGGATCATGGCCTCTTGGTGATCCCTGTTGGTCTTCTGCAGCAAAAAGTGAATGTATGGCGGCGAACTCGCAGCTTCTTCCGACAACTGTTCACCTTTCCCCCTGTCTGACTTGTTGGCCCACCTGATTGCGATAGCTGTCGCAGGGCCACTGGCGGGGGTTGTTGCGTTGGCTCTTGCGTCCTCTTCGTCCTCCATCGCTTGCCTTGGCTCCCAGGATCGGATGGTGATTGAGTCCGTAGCAAGTTTGCCATGAAACAGCTCACGTACGAGCTTGTGTACCTGTGTCCTTTCTTGCTTGCTTTCAAGCGGTCTTGTTGTGATGCTGGCCGCGGATACGATGGTCGCATTGGCGCCCGTAGCCATGTTTTCGCCGACCTTACCCTGACTCCACATCTCTTTGAGAGCCTCGAGCTTGTCTTGGGCGAAGAAATGGTTGAGCTTCTCTTGCGCATCTTTGGGCCATACGCTGAGGTCAATCTGAGATGCGGCTTCTGCTGCGGCTTTCTGTTCCTCACTTGGAGCGTGTTGGACGGAAGAAGAGGCTTGCTCAGGTTGGAGCTGGGAGAGGTACTTTCCAGAGGGAGGATCGAGAGAAGTGAGACGACATACATTTCCGGAGAGATCGATTTCGTTGACCAAGAAGTCGGTGAAGCGCTGCTTGATGATACCTTGGAAGCCGGGGATGGTAGGGTCAATGTACGCCGAGATACCTGCGCGCACTTCGGTCATTCTGGTGACGATTTCCTCATCGTTGGGGTTGGCATTGTCAAGCTTGACACGCTTTGGCTCTGGAGGTTGCTGCTCCGAATCCACCATCGTTGCCGAACTGCCAGAAGAAAGAAGTCAGTGAAGAAGGTAAAGTAGAAGAGGGTTTCGACAGGTTCGAGCCGTAAGAAGAAACAGCAACAAAGCAAATTCAGACTTTTTGTTTTGTTTTTTTTTTTTTTTTTTGAGCGAGTGTTGAGACCCTTGTCCGAGATCCGCGTTGGCTTTGATTAATGATGTTACGGTGCACAACCTAACAAATAGAGGAACTTTGCATGTTGTTGTTAGAGCGGGTGAGTGGCAAAAAGCAGGTGAGTGGCAAAACGACGGACGTGCACTCGGCCTCGGCGGGCGGATGCAAAGACATCACGAGTGGGAAGCCAATGAACGGCTTGGTCGGCCTCTCTTGAAGACTGCCGAACTGTTATCACATTGCGATGCTTGGCGGTCAAACTCGGCGCCCTATCTACCCCGCATTGGCTTGCTTGCGGAGAACAACTGGACAGCATTCCACCATTGTTGTGGTCGACTGCACCAAATGATCAGATTACAGTACTGTACAGCCGGGTTGACGCTGACAATTTCTCGGCTGTCCAGGTCAGGAGTTGCACTGAGAAGATCTCGGACATGACGGTTCAAGACTTGGTTGCTAAGCATCAAGTCGGAGCAACTAGGCACACTGTACTGCACAGTAGAATGCGATTGCTGATCGGGGGGGCAGGGGCGGCTCAAGCGTCTGTGATCAAGCGTGAGGGCTGGTTTCAGCCTATCTACCCCGCAAATGCATGGTTGGTGCATGCTTTGTGATAGGAGCCATGAAACAGGTTCACCAATCGTACAAACGTGCCGTATCTCGTATCTAAGCTTTGATGAACGACGTCGCGTATTCGGGAAAAGGAAACATCCGTCCAATAGCCAGTCGGTATTGACGGACATGGACGAGGTTTGCATGAGTGAAGAAAGTCGTTGTCACGGTCTCGTCATGTGATGGCTGGTAATCGTGGTGTCGCTAGGTGCCGGCAGATCGAATACGTGAAGCGAATTGCCGGGCAGACTTGGCCTGACTGTCAAACCAGGCCGCAAGATTGTGATTGGGTGAATAGGCGAGCGGCTTGAGGTAGAACAGGCAAGAGATAATGAGTTCGGAGGGAGGTCGTCCGAAACTCACTTGCTCGGAGAAATTGTGGAATGTGTATAGTACAATACTGTACAATATTAATACTGTAGTGATGAGCACTGTGGGTCTTTCTGGATTACTTGCGCAACGAAAATGGTTTCCAGCCTTGCTTTGTACTGTAGAACTCGAAATTTGGCTTGGATCAGCTAGCCGATGATTAGAGTACTGTACGCGTAGGTCGCAAGGAGTTGGTTGACGAATGCAGGTACACATAGCTGCTTGATCTTGACAGATTGATAGGGGACGCTTTTCGAATTGCCTCTGCCTGAGTTAGGTCGGAAAGCTGCATCCAGCATCAAATGCCCTTGGTTCCTGAGGCTCCGTCCAGCACTTTGCCCATTTTCTGAAATGGACTGGAAAAGTGGCGCGCAAGTTTACATGAATGAATAAGTGCATTACTGTACTGTACTGTACTGTACTGTACAGAGAGTAGTTGGCGAGATCCATGAAGCTGTAATAATGGGGTCGAGCCGCGGACAGGTAGTGATGACCATCAGAATCGAACGCAAGTGCACAGGGTGGGGGGGAACTTGACTCTTTGGGCCCTTGGCTATCGACGGGATTAAACTAGATTGACCACAACAGTTGATGATTGGACAGATGGAAACGAAACAATCGCGGGGCGCGAACCGACCAATCACAGAGGATTCGGTGGGTTGGAGTGATTCTATAGGCCCAAGAAGATTGTTGTCTTGAAAAGGATCTGCTATCCGAGACCGTACAATCCATATTACTGTACAATATTGCTTGTTTGTAGTTTGAATTGGTGTTGAGTCCTGATTGCGGCGCCGCACTTGCAGAGAGGCGGCAACAACTCTGTGTAGGGATTGCGCGGCAGCATTCACGTCAAACAGCCGGTCGGGACCGGCGGCAGGGATCTGAAAAGAGATTCGGATTCCGCCCTGAATTTCGAAATAAAATAACTGTTTTAAATTTCATACAGTTAAAATCAAAATCAAAATCGAAAATCAAAATCAAAATCAAAATCAAAATCAAAATCAAAATCAAAATCAAAATCAAAATCGAAATCGAACGGTGATTGATTTGCAGACACGCGTGAGAGTCCAAGTCAAAGGCAATACAGTAATGCTGTCCAACTCGATTTATTGCCACCACGGGAGCTACGAAATTGTATCCTTCGTTCCAGGAACAATCAAATGCAGCTTCACAGCGTTAATGTTGGTCGGACAGTGTCAGAACAGTGTTGACGTTCTCTGTTTGGAAAAGATGCGTCACGCCTGTGTTGCCGGCGTGCGCTATCTGTGTAACTGAGCAGAGGCGTTGCGGCCCAATGGTTGTGCGGGGGTTAGGCGAGCACGGGATTTTTTTTTTTTTAAAGACATGGCCAAATTGTCGCACAACTTGAACGGCGAGCGCTGTCTGATAAAGATTTCATGCCGCCAAATTTTCAAATGCACCGTTTGGCTGAAAAGAAGCACATCGGAATTTGAGTCTCAGTGCAGCCGGTGAACCAAGCAAGCAACCTTTTCGGAAGACTCTCCTCCGAAAGATATCGCTTCTTGTTCGCAGCCCTCGTTTGCGGCATTGCCTCTCCTAATCCTGCACCACCATCACCGGGCCTGCGTGCGTGCGTGCGTGCGTGCGAGGTGTCCAAGACGCCATTTTACACCAATCAAAACATGCATCCTGTACCCCGCAATGCTCGCAAGGCCAAAGTCCAAACCGACTGATAACAACATTTGCAAACCCTGTCTCAAGGTCTTGGACATGATTGGTCTCAACGGCTCCTTCACTGCCGAGTCGCTCCGCTTGAATCCTGCCGCCGGCCCACCAGCACTGCGCCACATCCTTGCTTTGCTCCACGCAGACCGTAGCTTCAACACCACTTCCGCGCTCGCACCGATCCGTGCCCTATCTCCCCTGCCAGTTCAGCGGTCCGGTGCCAGAAAACTGTCTCAATCTGTCGTCGGATCCTTGTCTTTGAGCAACTGTTCAAGCGGCGTCGATTCCCTATCATTGCGATTGGACAGTGTGTCTGAAGAGCTAAACATGGACGTGGGCGCGAGCACGCGACAGGGCCACCGAGTCCAGGCATCCAACCAGCGAGCAGGCCCTATCTTTCCAAGCGGGCCGCCGCAAACAAGCCAAGACCTGATTCGCCCTCCTCGATTCGGCACAATGTCAGTCACTTGCCAGCCTCGGCTGGCTTTGCCTCCCCACACATGCCTTGTGCTCTACAGTACTGCATCTGCTCATGCTTGCTGCCTACGGCCAACATTGAGATTCCCTCCTTGCGTGCGGCATCTTCCCGCTTGCGTTCTTTTTCACCCTTCGGTGCCTCTGGTATCAGGGTGTTCTCCGGCGGTAAGCGTTCCGTGTCCGTCCAATCTGATGCCCTCCATTCGCATGGCACCCTCTGTCGGCAGCTGATTGTCTCATACCACACAGACACCGATGCGAGCTCCCAGTTCCTGATTCTTTGCCCCATGACCCTCGGCCCTCCAGATGTCGGTCTAGCCCGACGTTTTTTCTTTTCTTTTTCGGGTTCCGTTCTTTCGCATCCTGATTGGTTCCTCCTTCAGCCTTGTGGTTGCCAGGTGGTTTCCCCTACTTGCCTAAATCAAGTTTGACAATCGAGTGCCAGTAATGAATATATACCAAACCAAAACCTTGCTCTCGCCCCCCACTTCTCCTTGTCCCACCTCTTTCACCTCCCCATCCCCCAATCCTTTCCCCTTTTTGTAGACGACCGTCGCTGACGCGGGAAGTCATCATGGACCCCATCGACGTCAAGCCCAATGTGGCCACCTCGGACACCAGCTCCGAAAAGCTCAAGCCCGAGTCGCCCTCCAAGGAAGGCGTCGAAATCCCCAACTCCGGCTACGTGCTCAAGTCTGACCGTGCCGATGTTGACTTCGCCGAGGCTCAGGCTGAAAGGGACGACGCCGTCGTCCACACTGCATCTGATATCGTCAAGGAGGTTATTTCGCTTGAGGATGACCCCTCGCTCAACCCCTGGACCTTCCGTATGTGGTTCCTTGGTCTCGGTCTTGCTATCTTCGGTTCCGTTCTGCAGGAGATCTTCTACTTTAAGCCTCAGACCATCTTTGTGTCGCTTGTTTTCTTGACCGTTATCGCCTACGCTCTTGGCGAGTTCATGGCCGCCGTCATCCCCAAGTCTGGCTTCATCGGTCGCTGGTTCAACCCCCACCCCTTCAACTTGAAGGAGCACGCCGCTATTGCTCTGATGGCCTCTGCTGGTACCCAGTCCGCCCTCGCCACCGAGGCCCTTGCTGCTCAGCAGCTCTTCTACGGTGGCTACCCTTCCAAGGCTGCCGGTATCTTCCTCGTGCTCTCGTCGCAGTTGATCGGCTACACCATGGCCGGTCTCCTCCGAAGTGTGCTTGTCTACCCCGTAAAGCTCCTCTGGCCCTCCAACTTGCCCCTCACCTCGCTCCTTGAGTCTTTCCACGGCAGCAAGGGTGAGAAGGCCAAGACGCTCACCAAGAAGCGTATGAAGCTCTTCTGGATCGTCGCCGGTGCCATCTTCGTCTGGGAGATCTTCCCCGAGTACATCTTCACCGTCCTCGAGGGTATCTCGATCTTCTGCCTTGCCCGCCAAAACGACCTTGTCTTCACCAACCTCTTCGGTGGTGCTTCCGGTAACGAGGGTCTTGGTTTCCTTTCCCTCTGCCTTGATTGGCAGTACATCGCCGGTCTTGGCTCGCCCCTCTGGCTCCCCCTCGAGACCATGGTCAACAACCTTATCGGTTACCTTGGATGCATCATCCTCTTCATGGGTCTCTACTACGGCAACATCTTCCGCTCGCAGGACTTCCCCTTCCTGTCCCAGGAGCTCTTCGACGGTACCTCGAACGGCACCAACGCTTTCATTTACAACCAGACCGCCATCATGACCCCCGAGTTCCTCGTCGACGAAGCCGCTCTCCACGCTCAGGGTATCCCTTGGCTCACTGGTTCTTACCTCGGCTACCTCATCACCACTAACCTCGGTCTTACCGCCTGCTTCACCCACATGCTTCTGTGGAACTACCAGGACATCAAGGCTGGTTGGGCTTGGGCTTACCCCTCCGAGATCAAGAAGACCTTCTTGAACCCTGAATGGTACAAGTTCTGGCACAAGAAGACCGAGGAGGAGGAGGCTGCTTGGGCCGAGGAGAAGATCAACGACGAGCGCTGCGATCCTCACTACCAGCTCATGATGAAGAACGGTTACAAGGAGTCGCCTCTCTGGTGGTGGGGTGCTTTGCTCGTCGTCTCCTGGGCTGTCGGTTTGGTCTGCTTGTACGTCATGAAGTCCACTCTGCCCTGGTGGGGTTTCATCCTTAGCAGTCTGTTCACCATGGTGTTCCTGCTCTTCTTTGGCGCTCAGTTGGGTATCACTGGTTTCGGCTTCAACATCCAGCCCATTTGCCAGATGCTTGCTGGTTACCTCTTCCCTGGTCGTCCTCTTGCCAACCTTTACTTCACCTGCTACACCTACAACGCTTGCTCGATGGGTCAAGTTCTTGCCAAGGATCTCAAGCTTGGTCAATACGTTCACTTGGCTCCCAGATGTACCTTCGCCGTCCAGGTTATCGGCTGTCTCGTCGGTGCCTTGATGAACTACATCATGATGATTGACATTGTTCAGAACCAGGCCACTATCCTCAAGTCCGTCCAGGGCACCAACATCTGGTCCGGTCAGAACATTCAGCAGTTCAACACGCTCGCCATCGCATGGTCGATCGCCAAGGACATGTTCTCCATCGGCGCCAAGTACCAGTGGGTCACCATCGCCTACCTGCTCGGCTTCTTCGTCCCCATCCCCATGTGGCTCGGCAACCGTTTCTTCCCTCACCGTGCTTGGAGCTACTTCAACTTCTCCATCATCGCATGGTACATGGGCTGGCTCTTCGTCGGTATCAACGCCTCGATCTTGTCGTACTTCCTCATCGGTTTCTTCGCCCAGTTCTACCTCCGACGATACCGCCCCAACTGGTTCGTCAAGTACAACTACATCCTCTCCGCCGCCCTCGACGGCGGTACACAGACCATGGTCTTCATTCTCACCTTCGCCGTCTTCGGTGGCTCGGGTAAGGCTCGTCCCTTCCCTAACTGGGCAGGAAACCCCGATACCTCTGTCCACAACCTGGACTACTGTGCAGTCTCCCCCATCGTGGTCTCCTAAGCGGTGTCGGATTTTTTTTTCTCCCCCGATGATTACGAACGTCCGGCTGGTTGAATGTCTCGTAAGGGGACTCTTTCGCCTGGCTGATGTCACCATCTAGTTTTCTTTTCTTCCTATCTTAAGGTTTCAATTGTTATCGGCTGTTTCCAGGCTATTTACTTATGTAACCGTACTGGCCACAACAACGAATGCACGAATATACCATTCCTCCTTAAACCTCAACATGTCTTGTTTTGTCTGTTTGTCTGAGATCTCGTCTCGTGGAACCAGCCTGTCGCACAAGCGCGATCTTGGACAGCTCTTCAGATGGAGTTTATTTTTCACAATTGTGGAGCGTGGTGTCTATCAATTAAATATGTATTATAATTTGAGAGGGTCATGTTTCCTGAAAGCCAAGTGCAACCGCTGCGGATAACATGTTTCACATGAATGCTTTGCGGTTTCAGCGCGCTGGGACTTTGCTGCAGGATGGCGCCTTCTCGCGTGAAATTTTTTCGGCAGCCGCTGAATATCGAAAAAGAACCCTATGAAAGCCGCAGATCCCCAAAGCTCAGCCTACTGTACTTGTACAATAGTGCTGAGCCCTGAGCCACACAAGGGTACGGCGTGTGAGGCTTTGCCTCGAATCACCCCGCATCCACCGCTCGACCTGGTCTATGAGGCTTGCACTGGGCGTGATGCCTACTTTTGGCGTACACCCAACCAGTCCCATATGATTCACACGCATCTGAAATCGTTCACTCGAGATGGAGACGTATATATCCCCCCCCCCCCCTACCCCAGCCTGTGTCTATGCCCCCATGTGTCTTCCAATCCATGTTTCTCTTCAACGCATGCTCCGTTTCAAAGCACATCGTCAACGACTTCTAGCCGGCACATCCACGTACATCCACCACTAGTACAACAAACACAATCGCAATGACGGCCATGGCCACCACCACAACAGCCGCTGCTGCTGGCAAGAAGCAGCCGCGAGCACCGCAGCCGATCCGCCCCTCCCAAGGCCCACTCAAATCCACATGGCACGTCCCCGAGAAGCAGTCGCAATGGGGTTTGCACCATTGGTTGATCCACATCTTTGATGTCGACCCAATCCCTCAAGGTGCCACCGCCCCCATTCACGAGAAGGACGACCCCATCCCTGTTTGGAACAACGCACAGCTGCATCTGTGGATCGCGATGCGTTTTGTGCCTGCCATCGGTATCCAATACGCTTACACTCAATGGGTAGGGCGCTCGTTCCACCCCGTCGCCAACGTCCTCTACTGGGGCACCTTCGTCTCCTTCTTTGGACTGAACCTATTCCAAGTTCTTCGCAAGGTTGTGCAGAGGACCGGCTTCCTGCAGCCGCAGGTATCGCGAGATGGCATTCCGGACATCAAGGTGTCTCAGGTGCTCAACTCTCTCCTCATGACCGCCTTCTTCCGTCCGGCAGCTGCCACGATTGTCGTGTACAACCAAAACTCCCCCGTGACGTTGTCGCCTTGGTTGCCACTGATGGTGCCTGCGTTCTCGCTTGCGGTCGACTTCTGGTTCTACTGGTACCATCGCATCATGCACGAGTCCGTACTTTGGAAGTTCCACCGCACTCATCACACCGCCAAGCACCCGACTCCCGTCCTATCGCTCTACGCCGATGTAGAGCAGGAGTGGTTCGATGTGGTCTTCATCCCTCTGCTTGCGTACTACACGCTAACGCCGATTTTCAACATGAACTTCTACGATTGGATGGTTTGCTGGACTCATGTCATGTTCATCGAGCTGATGGGTCATTCGGGTATGCGTGTGGCCGGTGCACCTCCCGCATTCGACCTGCTGCCCATGAAGAAGTTCGATGTCGACATCATCATCGAGGACCACGACAATCATCATTCGAGAGGTTGGAAGAAGTCCGGCAACTACGGAAAGCAGAGCCGTGTTTGGGACAAGCTCTTCGGTACCATCCTGCCGCGTGTCGAGACTCTCGAGCATCTCATCGATCCTACCGACACAGTCTCACTTCCTCAATTCTAATCTCTTCAACCGCCTAGACTCTCTTCCGTGCATCTCGTTTCTGCGCGTCATGTCAATCTTTGCAGCCTTATACCTTGATTCATCCCAAATTGTCACTCTGTAGATTTAATATCGACGCATGCTTTCTTAATTTCGACCCATAAACGTGTGAATGAACCTCAATTCGAGCTAGATGTGCAGTGCGACAAGCGACAGACCGCTGTCAAACGTTACAAAAAAAAGAAAAAAAAAGGGGGGGGGGGGGGGGGCTACATGATCGTGAATCGACTTGGCAGCGACCAAGTTGTTTGCGAGTGGATCTGTTGGCTACTGGACCCGATGCTCAAGGTCATATCTCCCTGCGGAATCATCCAGCCCTGCTGTTCAGTGTTCCAAATGGAAAGATCTTTGTTTCTTAGCTGAAACCTGACCTTGGTCGTCTGTCCTGGTTCGAGGTCTTTGACCTTTTCGAATCCTCTCAGGTTCTTGACTGGTTGCGGGCTATCCTTTGTACCTGCAGAAGCGGGGAATCCCACGTACAGTTGGACTACTTCTGAGCCTTTCACCTTACCAGAGTTTGATATTTCAGTTTCCACGGTGAGCACAACGTCGTACAACCCCGCATCCTCGCTCGTCAGGAACCTTTCTTGCGTTGGCTGGATCGAAGTTGTATCCTTCTGCGGCGTATGTTGAACCGTCATCGATTCGGCATACTTGAACGAGGTGTAACTGAGACCATGGCCAAAGGCGAAACGAGGCGTGATACCGTGGTAGTCGAACCACATGTAGTCGATGAGCAGCTTTTCCGTAAAGGGAGCCTTGGGTTCCATAATGGGGTCGGACACGATCGTGTGCGGTGGATAGTCGCTATCCTTTCTGGCAATCGTAAATGGGAGCTTTCCACTTGGATTCGACATTCCCCACAACATCTTGGGAAGCGATGCTCCACCTTCTTGACCGGGCAGATAAGCAAACACGATCGCCGTAACGTTTGGGTGGTCCACCCACTCCTCCACATCGACCTGCGCAGGAGCATGGATGATCACAATCGTGTTGTTGTTATTGTCGGCCACTGTCTTGATAAGATTGTCAGCATTGGCCCACAACGTCAGGTTGTCACGATCGTGAAACTCGGTCGAGTACGTGTTGACGAATACGAGCGCAACTTGGCTTGAATTGGCACGTGCCTTGGCGCCCTCAAGCTCCCAGTTGTCCAGGTGCATGTTAACGTCCGGTCCCACCTTGCGAACATAGTCCTGAATCGCAGAAGCAGGGTCGATGATGTACGGAGGGAAAGCCCAACCAGAGCCACCGCCCATCGTGGCAGTCCCGTTGAAAGCATCCTTGTTGCACCACCCGATCTGACCACAACTGCTTGCACCGTACAGATTCGGGCCTGCATCTTGACCGATGATGGCAATCGTTTCTAATTCTTCCAGCGACTTGAGAGGTAAACCTCGACCGTCCTCGTTGTTGTTCTTGAGCAGCGTGATGGAAGCTGCACCAACCTCGTGGATGATCTCATGATGATTGCCGCGAACATTATTTGTCGGAAGCGAGAGGTCGCGAACATCGAACGAAGGCTCAGGATAACCATCGTCTTGCAATTCCATAGCAGGGCTCAGAATCCGTAATACCATGTCATCCAATCTTGCTTCTGGCACTGAACCGTTCTGAACCAATTCGACGAGACTCTGACCGAAAAAGTCGCCAAACAGACCATTGTACGTACTGCCGGGCATCGAGACGTCCAATCCGCCCAGCACCGACGGTTTGTTCGTCCATGTACCTCCCCAGTCTGAAATCACCGAGCCCTGGAAGTTGAGTTCGTGCTTGAGCAAGTGGTTGAGACTGTAATCATTTTGGCAAGCGTGCGATCCGTTGATTTTGTTATATGAGCACATGATTGCACCAGTACCCGCTCGGACGGCCTCGGCGAAAGGCCAGAGGTAGAGCTCGTGGGAGGTGCGATCGTCGACCAAAGAGTCGATCGGGCTTTGAACCAGACGAGGGAAGATGGCGTACGGCTCCGACTGGTTGTAAGGGTTTCGGAAGGTCTGTTGTTCGTAAGCCATGTAATGTTTTGCACATGCTACCACTCCTTTGTCTTGTGCACTTTTGACTGTAGCATAAGAGGCTTCGCCGGTTAGGTATGGGTCTGGGCTCCAACCTTCCCAGTTCCTACCAGACCAAGGAGATCGACCGAGCGGGCCTCCGGTGACGGGACCAAGCCAAATGTTGATTCCCTTGTCGCGAAACTCCTCCGCCATTGCACCAGCGTGTTTGTCCCAAATCTCGCGGTCCCAAGTAGCGGCGGCAGTGACACCAGCAGGGAACTGAGACACGCGTCGAGCAGGTCGAACGCCAGCAGGTCCATCTTGTAGACAAAGAGCTTTCAGACCAAGTCGAGGTGCCGTACCTGTGAATCCTACACATTCGCCAGTGAAGCCAGTAGTGACATTGACCTTTTCCTCGACCATCATACGATCGAGCAAAGCTTTCGCCTTGGCAAAGCCTTTCGCCCAAGCAGCGCCGCCTGTGGCAAACGGACCAGTGTACGAATGGATGCCATTCTCGCGAGCGAAAAGATCTCCGCCAACCACGGCTTCCTCGGTGAAGAGGTCAACGTAGTCAACGCTGTGAGAAGTCGCCTGAATGCCTGGGATGCTAGCAAAGACCAGCGCCAGCGCCACGAGTGTCGAATTGATCTTTACCATTCCTTCCAATCTAGCCCTCGTTTGAAGAAGCGGCTCAAGTGATCACGTTCAAGGGTGGGCAATGTGGACGAAAGGGACAAGACTGAATAGGCAATAACGGGGTTTTGTATTGTGTTCAGCATGACGGAATCCGGGGGCTACGCTTCCTCCTCAACGAAAGCGAGACTGTGGGCAGACGATAGGTCGAATCTGTGGGTACGCCGGTCTGTCCCTCTAGCGATAGGTCAACCGGCCATTGTTCCCAGCAACCGTCCAACGCACAAATGCGGGGGAGGCCCAAAGCGCATCATGCAAGCAACTGGTTCGGTTCAACTTCGGTCGTCGGCGACCTTTGCTCAGTCCCATCGGTCAAATCTCCCATAACTCGACCTGCTGAGCACGAAAGTTGAGCTATCCTCCCACCGGTAGCTCGGTCAATCTGACCTAATTGCAGCCGACATCTTTTGTTCTCACCCTCCCTCTGACCTTGCGCTGGGACTTAGGTTTTGATGTATCTCAAGATGCCGCCTGTCACAGCTCATTCAAACGACAAGTCGAAAATTTACCGACTGAGCTTCCATACAAGTTTGGCATGGAATCGCGCCGGTGAATTTCGATTTAGCAACAACCTGGGGAATAGGCATTCTAGTGCAAGCCCTGCTCTATGCTACAGTTCGCTGGTGAACCCCTCAAATCCGTGATTTCCCTTGACAAGTGGTCTAGCCGGCTGACAAGTTGGACCAGACCGTCGCCCCTGACCCCTAGAATTTGATCAAGAGCGCGCCTCAGGTCGCTCTGTGCGCCGCGCAGAGACGTCGAAGGCAGCCCACCAAATTGCAAGAGAGCATCTGGCATGGCTGGCTTCCGTCTTGTACTCGTGGCCTCATCATCGACATCGCAACGCTCATCATTCTTCTTACCGTCCAGAACCGGCCAACTTGTACCAATCGCAGAGTCCTCTTTGGCATCTTTGTCCCCCGCAGCCATTCCTACAGTCCTTCTTCGCAACCCTCCCGCGACCGTGCTTCCTTTTTCGCCCGAACCTTGATCCTGCCCGACAAGTACATCCGAATCATGCGACAGGTGCGAATAGTCCGGCTCGACCCTCTGCACGACAACCTGATCCATGCTGGTTTGCGCATCTGATGCGTCGTCCACGGTGGCTCGGATCTCGGCGAACAACCGCGAGTCATACGAGTTGCTGCTAATACGCGAGGGTCCGTACTCCATCTTGGCCCGACTGAGCTTCAGGTAGCCTTTGCCGAGGAGTTCGGTCGTGGCATTCCTCACCTGTTGATACTGATCCAGCACCTCGAGATAATCGGCGATCAGCTCGTCCAATCTGTCGACGCTTCCACTTTGAGAAGTCGCCTCTTGGCCTCTAGCGCTTGGCAATACTTTCTTCTCGACATCCGTGACGGGAGGGCTGGTGATCGAGGCTGGTAAGCCAAGGTGATGGATCGGTAAACGCTCGCCTCCCGAGCCCGAGCTAGCTCTCAACTCGTACGCCTCCATCTGCCCGCTTTGTCTCGATCTGGGAGCGACTTGTCCCTCCTGTTCGTTCTCGTTGAGCATGCCCAACGTCTCGTCCGAATCCTTGATGGCATGACGATGCAAATGCTCCTTGCTGCCACTTTGCCTCGATCTCCAATGGCAAAACGCCAGAAGAATGCAAAGAACGTTGAACGCATCGTAGATGCAGTACGTGAACCTAATCCCCCACACAAACGCATACCATGCAACAGCGCCAAATCCAAGCGCGATCGCTCTAGCTTCAAAGCTACTGCGCGCCGGCTCCAGCATGCGACCACCAGCCATGATCCAGACCAGCACAACCATCGGCGCAACATCCAACACGTTGTGATCCATCCATGCTGCCACCGTTTTGGGCGTCCTAAGCCCAACCGAGCCCAAATTGCGCACCCACGTGACCAAGAAGCTCGCCTTTTGCGGTAGCAGCAGAACGAGCACCAAAAAGATGCTCAAATGCTGATGGTAGCGAGTCTCCTGGCACCGTACTACGGCAGACTTGGAACCTGTCCGAAGCTCGAGCCTAGCACGGAGCGTGTTGAGCATCTGCATCAGAAAGATGCAGAGGAACACGAATTGATGCGGTACGAATAGCATCACCGACACGAGCAGCAACGCCAGGCTGATCAGCGAGCGTGGATTCCATCGCAATGGATCCGAGCTTGCCGTAGCCGCCCCGACCCAGTCGAGCCTTCGGTTCATTCCGCACTTTGCTGCCAGCACCGCTACCAATCGAAAAGCTCCCTGGGTGATGGCAACAATGATAAACAACGTTGCATATGCAACGACTAGGAAGCAAGGTACTAGCCCGATGGTCGAAGAGTGTTCGCTCAGACCAAGCACCATGCCGAGCAGAGAAGATGCTGGACCATAAGACTGCGCTGTTGGCGATGCTTTATACACAGCGAGACGGACGCTGTCGACGATAACAAGAGTTGACATCAAACAGGCCAACAGGCCAAGCAGTGGGTCGACTCGATCTCCGACGAAGGGTGCCCGGAAAGCTGGGTGCATGATCGAGGTCAGGGGACTCGGGAAAGCAATGCGATTCGGGCTCGTAGCCCAGGAGAGCCACGAGAGACCAAGGCAGACGGCGAGCAGACCTAGTGGCCAGGCTGCAAGGAAGAAGCGGTAGCGCAGGAGGATCAATCCAGCTGATGACTTGTAGTCCACCGAAAGGCGTATGGTCTCGATGGGAGAGTGGCAGCTTGCTTGGTTGGCCGAAGCACGAAGCAATGCTTGGTCGGACCAGATCTGTAGTCGGACTTCGTCTACGCTGTCCCTGGCGTGCGGCATGAACGGTGCATTGCCATGCAGCGAAAGTGGCAAAGTGATGGGTTCGCCCTTGTAGCTATTGTCGCGAATCTTGGCAACAAGCTGGGGGGAAACGAGTTGTGGATACCAGCGCGAGTCTCCTGTTGCACGGTTGGATACGTGCATGAAGGGAGAGAAGGAGGCTTCGGTCGAATGCTGCATTTCGTCCTTCGATGCGTACGAGGCCAAGTTGTCCACGATACATTGACTGAGCGTGATTTCGATGCGTCTTGCCAGTAAGGACGAGCCGTAGCCCTTGAGGATCCATTCGATGGAGACTAGATTAGCCCCTTGTGTGGCGACGTCCAAATCTTGAGCATGTTGCTGAGCACCCTTGTTCTCCCCGGCGGCGAGAAGGAGCGAGCTGCCGTGGGTTTCGATACGCCCATCGGCTTGACGCGTCCAGCCGGCACGGACGAAGCTCTTGAGGCCCCTATGGTGGACGAACATTCCTGACTCGGTCTTGCGTTCAACACGAATCCAATCTACCCGATTCTTCTTGAGCAGGCCGGCATCGAGACGCAAGCGTTGGAACGCAAACCCAGGGACGTGATAGAGTTCTTTATCACTTGGGAAAGGCTTGTTGGCGGGGAGATTGGGATCCGTATACCTTGCGGCACTGTCCATGAGGAGATCAGGGTCAGGCAGCAAACTAGGAGGTGCGAGCTCCCACTGCCACGGCATGACGAGCTGACACCTGGTCTTCTGACCACTGACGGGATTTCGAGAGTCTTGAACGTTGGTGCAGGTCTGGACGACGATTTCGACGGGCTGTTGGATGGGAATGCCCATTCCGGAAGAGGGGTTCCAGCCAACACACAGGTTGGTGATCAGCTCGAAGGCGTGCAGTGCGTCTTCTCCGTCACCCAACTTTGCAGGCATGCGATAAATCCAACTTGAATTGTCGATCGACAGAGCCGAATCTGGACCCAAAGTGGGACTCTCGAAGCTAGGTGTCTCGTCGGGCATCACAAAAGCGTCAAAGTAGTCGTCGTCGTCGTCGTCGTTGAGTGAGCTTGACGAGGGAAGAAGTTCGGTTGACCCGATTTCGCCATTGCCAGCATCCGATGTTTCAAAAAGGCTCAGTGCACGTCTCCATAGCTCGCGGCGGCGACGAAGGATGCTTGACTTACCAGCGAAGCCTCCAGCATTGCGCTCGTCCGAGATGCGGCCAAAAGCCATCATATCTAGTAGGAAGCCTCGAGCGATCTTTTCTCGAAGCTGATCGCACCACATGACGGCTAGATGATCGACCGAAGACCAGAGAGAAGGGAGCGATGTGGTGAAAGAGGAGATGCGCGAAGAAGGAACCGACTCGGCGATGCGGGCGAGACTGAGGGAGGATGGATCGGATGGAAGCTGGGTGTCGAGCAAGCCTCCTGCCACAGACACGAGCAATGGCGGCACCTTTGTAGCTGAGCTTGCGCTTTGTGACCACGATGCTGCGCCCTGCGGAGAGGGAAGAACGGGCTGATTGATAAGCGAGTAGACATGCTCGATGCTCCTATCGAAGGGCACGGGCGGGTATGCATGCGGGGTACTGAGCGTTACGATGGTATCGATGCTACCGTGGTGGTAGTTAGGGAGGTGTTGTGTAAGCCGAGCGGCCACGCCGCCCATGGAATGCGCCAAGATGGGCACTGTGGTTTTGCGCTCTCCTGCTGCAAAGTGACGAGTTGCTGGAGCTGCATAGCGGTCGGTTAGGTAGGCAATCACCTCGTTGATAAAAGTAGCCTGTTCTATCAACGTGGAACCACTGAAAGCCGAGAAATCCTCATTGAAGTCGAGCGTATACCAGTCGGTGTGGGTGAGCGCAACTGGCGCATCTTTCCATTCATCTCTGCGATCGCCTGAGCCTCCTTGTTTGTAGAACTGTCTTGCAGCACTAGAGGCTACACTGCGGACTTGGCCATAGGATCCTGAGTTGCCAGGTACAAAGAGGGCAGGGCTGCCGGTGGGGAGATCCATGGGTTCGAAATCTCGTTCGCGGTAGAGATACAGACGATACTTACGCCAAAGTCCGGATGGAGAGAAGCCTTCCAAATTGGCTGTGTGGTCGACATAGGCTGGACGCATGAACGACATTCGACATTGCTGTGTGATGCCGAGCTGGTGAGCAAGGCCAAGGAACGAATCGATCGAATACGAGACCAGCACCAGTGCGGTTGCGAGAATGATCCAAGGCAGCCATGACCTGCATCTTGGCCGTAGTGTGGCATCAAGGCAGCCATCGACCCGAGTCATGGCTATCGAGATGATGACCACCAGCCTTTTGCGGGATGCAAGGACGAGAGCAAGTAGTGTTGGTCTCGGAACACGTTAACTGCTTCTCCACAGCCACACGTATGAATAGATCTCGGGATTCGGAGGCTGAGCGTTAAATGACATATTATATAAATTTGAGTTTTTTCTTTTTCTTTTTGGAGCCAAATTTTGCGATGCGAGTTGGCAGTTGGATGTCTTGCTTCTTGGCCTCGACATGCGCTGCACACAATGCCACTCAACACTACGTCCTTTCTCGTCTCCCAAGGCTGGGAGGGGTTAGGAGTGCCGCTCGATGGCAAGGCTGGAAAAGGTCTCAAGAAGCCTCTTGCTATCACACAGAGGAAGACGCTTTCAGGTATCGGCAAGGATCGAGACCGTGCTGATGATTGGTGGAACAGCATCTTCACCGCCGGTGCCAAGAGCCTTTCCATCGGTAATTCACCTATTTCCTCGGGCACATCCACTCCGGTAGAAAAGCTGGCCTCCAGCAGTCTCACTTCTTGGAACATGCGCGAGAGATCGGCTGCCTCTGCAACCATGTCGTTATCCTCGCTTGCCAAGCGAGAGCATGCTCGAAAGACTCTCATGAGCAACTTTGTTCGCGGCAAACCCATCGTGCCTGCGCAACAGATCGACACTCCGAAACCCGCTGCTCTACTGGCTCTCAAAGCTGACAAGACCGATATACCTTCTGATGCCGAGGTGGACGCTTCCCTCGCTGTCGCATCTTCGTCGTCATCCTCAACTACGCACGATCCTCCTACCAAGTCCAAGACCAAGCGGAAAACTAAGGACGAGCTTGCAGAACGAAAGCAGAAAAAACGCAGTAACAAGCTTTCTCCGACCGACTTGGGTGAAACCAGTGCAGGCGGGAAAAAGTCGAAGAAGGACAAGGCGGACAAGAAGGAAAGCAAGGACAAGAAACAGACCAAGGAAAAGGCCAAGACCAAGGCTACGAAAGATTCAGCAACTCTAACCGAGGAGAATGCATCATCGAAAAAGCGCAAAAGGCATCAGGACGGCACAGATGCAGTTGTAGACAAACCGGAAAAGAAGCTCAAGGCAGACAAGGGCGAGAAGAAGAGTAAAAAGGACAAATTGAAAAGAAGAGGTAAGGACAAGAGCGATATCAAAGAAAAGAAGAGCAGCAAGGACAAGAGGAGTAAGAAGGATAAGAAAGAAACGGCGCCACTAAAGGCGGATAACGAACACTGATCGGGGAGCAGAAGAGCATAGGCTCACAGCAACACATGTAGACAACAATGATACCCCACAAGCATTCTCAACTGCATCGCAAAGACCGGACGCCAGCACCAAGTTGTGTCACTTCCAAGTCGATGCTCTGCACTTTCAAAAGCCGGAGCGCTGTTGACCGAAACGACTTTCGGACCGTACCCTCGTCATTGCCTGCAAGACAACCTTTTCTGATCAGTGCATCATGGTGTGCAAGTGGTCCATCTCTGCCTCGAATCCATGCAACAGGAATGAGTCGATGTTGACATCCCTCGAGCGGTTCCGAATCGCAGCATTGCGCGCAGCCATCTTGAGCTTCAGTGCTGCTTGACGAGCTTGAGCACTCTCGTTAGGTAGGTCGCGTTCGACCATATCCTTAAGCTGGCTTGGCAGCGGGTGCATCAGCTCGCTCGTCTTCTGGAATCGACTTTGGATCGCTTCAAGGTAGTTGACCGCTTGCTCTGACAACTTCAACCTATCCTTCTGTTGCAAAAGTGACCTGTCACAAGCATCCAGTCAGAAGATCGGAAGCAAATGCGTTGGCTCGTAAGCAGAGAAAACCGATGTCGCCCACAGCATGGCATACTCACTCGATGACACCATATGCACTGCCAAATCTGGCGCCTTCGTCAGTTGTAAGGTACGGCCACAGTTGCACCTGCTCTCCGAGAAGATCGGTTGGAAGTGGCATGCGTCGATGAACGGTTCGATGTGCTTGCCACATGTTGCGTACATGCCCCTCGACGTCGTTGGGGACCTGGTCCAAAAGCGGTTTCTCCGATTGTCGCCAGATCGCAATGGGTTCTGCGTTCGCATCGTCGAGTTTCATCCCGGTCGGTTCGAGGATCCTCTCGAGCTGTGCATGCGTGTACCTGCCGTTCTCTTCAGGATTCGAGACTGGCGACGAGTTGCGCTTCTCCGCACGTACACTCTCGATGGCGCTGGAAAGCTTGCGACGAATCAACCTTCTGCCTAACTCCACCGCTGCTTCATCAATTGCACCGCGCCCATCCGGATCGGCTAGCTTGTCTTGGTACATCTTCGGCCGAGCCTCTGCCAAGTGAACATCACGAGGAAGCAAGCGTCTTGCGGACGTCATCGCTTGAGGCAAACCCCGAACCACACTTTCCAGCTCCTTCTCCAGATCGACAACGTGTCTTAGATCGTTGTGCCATCGACTGAAATGTCGTTCTGAATATCGTATCCGTGCTTCAATCTCCCGTTGCCCCGCCTCGGTAATCTCCTGGTGCCAGCGTTGATACTGCTGCCATGTCATTGGCTGCGCGGCAGGTGACGTGAACTGTCGCCAGTAATCTCGTTCCAACGCTGAAAGTCGCTGGACCATCAAAGTTCCCTGCTCGTCCAAGGTTGGTGACATTGTCTGTTCTGTCTCTCGGAATCGACGCTTGAGCTCCTCCAGATACGCTGTCCGAACAGGATCGAGACGCAGCGTACGCTGGTTCTCGAGCATGTAGTCGATGATACCGATCATCGATCGTAGCCTGTCCCGTCCATCCCTGGATACAAAGTGGTTTGTGATCATGCGGCTGTCCAGAAGGTTGAACTCCGAGCCTCGTACCGGGAATCGTGCTTGGTAGGGTCGGTACAGAGGAACAAGCTGCTGCCTGATAGATGCATCGCGCTGGATGGGAGCGAACAGACCTTGGTTCAGCTGATAGAAGTTTCGAATTGGCATCGAGCCTTGCGTATCATCTCGGGCGTGCTCAAGTTGCCTAAGCTGCTCTTCTGTTACGTGGAAGCGGCTTGCATCAGGACCACCGGCTGTGCTACCTCGAGACGATGCCGGCGGCGTGTTGGCATCATCGCCAATCGCACGAGGGACCAATCTTCTTGCCCAAGTGGCTGTTTCAGGCAGACCCTCGACTGCTCGGTCCAGCTCCTTTTCCAAGTGATTGAGAAAGTTGAAATCCGTCGTCCAACGGTTCAGATGCTCGGAAGTAAGTCGGAGCCGAGCCTGCATTCTCTGAGTTGCTATAGCTTGCAACTCTTGCGTTCTCTGTTCAAAGGCTTGATGAGGTAAAGATCCAGAGCGATAGCTTGCAATGACAGAGCTAGCATCGTTGCGGAACGTCTGCTCATGGTCGTCAACGGTGGGAGACATGAGCGCCTCAGTCTCTGCAAACCGCTGCTTCAATGCCTCCAAGTATGCTGTTCGGATCGGATCCAGCATCAAGGAGGCTCGATTGCGAAGCATGTAGTCGATGACTGGTATCATCAAGCGGAACCTGTCGCGTCCTTCCCTATTCGTCATCACCCTCATCATCGAGGCCGGATCATGGTAATTGAATTGTAGGCCTCGATTGGGAATCGCCTGTTGATACGATCGGTAGTGTTGAAATAGACGCTGCTTGTCTTGGACATCCAGGGGATTCAAGATGTCCTCTTGCAGGCGCCAAAAGCTCCGGATTGGCGTCGCGGTTGGCTCATCTCTGGTCAGCCCAAGGTGCCTGAGCTCTTGTTCGATTGCTCGCCGCCGGTCCCGGACGGTTTGCTCTTCCGCTGACTGACTACTTCCACCTATTCGTCTCGGAACAAGACCAGAGTGGAGCGAGGGACCCGAGGACACGACGCGAACTTCTTGGATGTGTTTAGGCGGAGAGGGATGAGAGGTGTCTACACCGGGAGGCCTGACTGGTTGCGCCAAGGTACAGAGGAGAGCTGCAAGCCCGCAGAGCACGACATTGACATTGACCATCTCGGCGTGATCGACAGACTTTGTCTGATAGGGGCAGAGTATTGTCAAAGGCTTTCGATCGGTGTGAAGAGTCGTACCTTCTTCTCTAGTCTTGACTCAAGTTGCCTCCCTTTTATCTCTTTAAGCGTCTCTCTTGAACCCCACTTGGCCTACGGTATAGCTGGCTTTGGATTCTTTGGTCCTAAAGCTTCAGAGTAACAAATGCGCCTGCCACGGCTCCTTCTTGGCTGGCAGAAGGTCTTTGTTACCCACCGAATCGATCAAGCAGTGCGGAAGCCACCTCGTTACTGTAAGCCAGTCATCGTCCCACGACTTCATATGACCTTGTGATTGACGGTCATGAGTTTCCACCTGGTCCCGCCAATGGACTGCTACTGTATGTATCCGCCAAGTCCGAGTCCCGCTCAACCCTATAGTCATCCATCTAGGATTTCATATGATGCCACCGCGTGATGTAACACATGAGGCTGCTGTGGTGCACCTTCATGTTGACTCACTGCGTGGTGAGCAAAATCTCAGCTGGAAAGACGTCCGATGCGATCTCCCGTCGACTCTTACTCCGAACCGCTTCATGAAATGGTGCAAGGGCTTCAAAAATGCCACATTGTCGATTGACACTTACGATACGAGCACATTTACGAGGAATGCCTCGGCGAGACATTCTACACGAAAGCATGTGGTGTCAGGCGAGCTATGCCTCTCCCTGCCCTACCCTGCCGAGAACCCATCCATCTACGCAGTGATTACCATCGGAGGACTCCCCTCGCTGCCAAGTCAACGAGCAGAGCCTCAAGTTCGAGTAAATGATGCCTGTCCTGTTCAAACTTTATGACCGCACGTTGCAGGTCATGGGGATTACTCAGTTCAAGTCCGTTCTCGAACCAACCGCCCAAGGGTCGCACAAGGGTAAGATGTCCACTTGTCGCTAGCACTGGTGGCGCCCTTAGCAACACTCGACTTAGAAGCCCATTCATCAAGACTGCCAATGTCAGTATGTCAGACGGCTTTGACACACGAGGCAGCGGGGAGGGGGGGTCAAGGCTTACCGACGAATCTCGTCCATGGCTTCGACTCTCTGCCTGAATTCGCTGAATTGCTCAGGAAGGATTTGGTTTCCTGAGAAGACGGGCTTGATGGGATGGCGAAATCTAGTCACGTATCTTATCCACCACGTCGGCAAAGGGAAAGCTTGTTCTGCTGGGGACTGGACCGTCTCAGATGACAGCCTGCTTTCTTCGGTGGATGTAGCAAAGATCTCCGAGACGATGGGAAGCACGATAAGTGCTAGATAGAGGAACGTGCCAAAAAAACGCATCCTTTGTTTACACTCTGAAGGCAGATTCTCTGCAAGCTGTTGATCAACCAAGGGTTTTCGGAGACTGCATCATTTATAGAAACGATCGAGCGATGTTTCAAGCAAGCAGACTGGAAGAGGGGCAAAAGTTATAGTTTGGATTCAGTCTTGAAAGTCATCAAGGGTGGCTTGTGGCAAGCCATCTTGACGGTGGCAATTAGTTTCACACTTGGACTAGAGCGAATGGTTTGGTGACGAGACCATCTGTATTGCAGGAATACCTGCGCTCGTCAAGGCAATGAAACTGTCCAGGTCTCCAGCTCTTTTTCATTCCGCCTACATTGTCGAAGCCGTTAGTTTTAGGATCTGTGTAGATGCAGTTGACGCCAACTTTATCTGGCCACTACCGGTCGAGGTACAGTACAAAGTGAGCTTCTGGAACCTGAACACCAAAGGCAATCATTGAATTAGCAAGGTGAACGCTACTACTGTAGGTACTGTATGTTTAGCTCTTGCGAAAGTAGGAGAACTTGTTCGAAAGCGAAGCTCGAGTTAGGGTTTAGGAGCGTATCTCAACAACACGAACGTCTTGGTCCCGCTCAGCCATTTTTCGCCAGTGTTGTCTTCCTCGTCGTGACTGATTCTATATGCCAATCATCGCCAAGCTGGCTCAGCATATTCCCATGCTGCGCTCCATTGTTGCCAGTTTTTTTCGCTCTAATATTTTCATCATGGAGGGCTGAGAGCCTCCGGGTTGCATAGCAACTTCATTCTTGCTAACTCACCACTTGCTGCAATGCCAAGACAGAACTCATATGAAACCATTGGCTGATGTCTCGCTGAATTACTCAAGCGGCAGTTGTTCCGAGGGAAATATTCCAACAAGCATCACGAGCTTCCCGCACAGCTTGATGACGGTTTGAGAAGGACAAGGTGAGGTTCAAGGTTGGAAAAGGAGCTGGGACAATTACCCACGATCGGGTGGATGTGAGTCGACTAGCGTTGGCCAGATTTCCCACGACTACGACGTATCACAGACAAGGTACGATGCCGGAATGCCAAGAGTCCGTAATGTGGGATTTCCGGTTCGCCCTCCGCAATGAAATGAGATCGTCGGCAAGTTGCGACTTTCGCAAGCCTGGGAAAGTGTTGGGAATGCCATCTTCCTGTTGCATGACAATCAAGCCGAGAACGGATTGATCGCTGACAAGGCCGGAAGACACATCAGCAGGTTCGTATACACATGAGCTCGTATCAGTCCGACGTTGCACTGATACCTCCGTTCCCCACTCACTCACCTTCACAGTTGTCGTCAGATCGTGCGACTATCCAGCAGCCTCGTGATTTTGGAGATGACTTGGGGGCGCCGGTATCCAGCCAGGGTGAGAGTGATGCAACTAACAAGTCTTTCTCATGCGAAAGAATGCTTGGCGGAAGGCTTTGTCGATGGCACTTCCTCGTTGTTCATTGCGATTCCGTGCTTGCGATCAGCTACTGCGCTTCAACCATTAGTGCTGTGTCGAAGTCGTCCGCTTCAGTTGGCAGAACTCACACTCTTAAGGTATATAACCTGGTGATGCTTCCACTATTGACTGAATCCTTCCAACAAGACACTTGTCTAACCAATCCGATTCTTTGCACAACCTTGCCAAGTCTCAAGCTAGCGATCAAGATGAAGACGACTTCAGCTGCCATGCTACTCGCTTTCTGCCTCATTGCGTTTGTTATGGGGTCCCTTGCCGCTCCGACCGATCATCTCGCTCGTCGCACGCCGCCGAAGCGCGTCCAAGGAGCCATGGTCCTCGAAGGACGCCCAGTCCCAGCTTGGCACGCTCAGTATCAACCTTACGCCCAGATGCGCGTCGAAAGCTTCCTCGATGGCAATAGGATCAACGGCGAAAAGCTGCGCGCGTTCAACACGCATAGGACCCGGATTCAACATTTCAGTCGGTACGTATCCTCATCGCCAAGTCTGCGATCAACACTAAACCCCATCGTATTATGTATACTGACGATGGTGTAATCTGGGGCTCTTTTGGTCAGAACGGTGCTGGACAATGAGCGCCACAAGTTGACTTCTGACGAGGAGATAATTTTGCAGAGGCCACTTAACAGTTATGACGAGTTCTCCGGTGATGTTTCTAACCCGCATGCTATTGATCGGGCCCAGAGGTACTTTCATCAGGATCGGCCCAAGATCGAAGCGATGAAGGGCGTGTTGGACCGACTGGTTCGGACCGTCAACCACGGAGCTTAGAGCCTGTTCTAGGTATAGGTCTGGTTTGCTTCGGCAAGCGGGACCTTCTAATATCACTTCTCCTTGTTTGTCGTCTTCACTTTTTCCACTTGAGCTCAATCAGCCCATCTCTCCCCCTTAACCACGCTGGCTTATTTTTGGCCTTCAGCTGCGCTCAAACCTGACCGAAGCTGAGTCGACGTTCGATGGCGAAATGAATTATTCGAGTTATTTCTTAAGACTGTGATCATCCAACTGCCGGTTTCATCTGACCATCGATAGAGGAAACCAGCGAGGTCAAAGACATTCGACCTCACTCTGATACAATGGGAGGAAGAGAAGCTATAAAGGTTGCAACCAGCAATTGCACGTTTGGGCGAGGTCACATCCTGTTCCCCCCTCTTCTCCAACCTGATCCAACTCGTCCGCGCTCACCATGAAATGTCACGGGACCCTTGTCACTTTTCTCTCGCTACTGCTCGTAGCAACGTGTTATGCAGCTTCTGCTGCGAGCGACGAATCATCCTTGTCCACACTTGAAGCACCAAGCCAAGCACACCCCCCAACAGGACCGGCAAGGTGGTGGGTCATGTATCGTCAACTTCACCACGGACCACTACCGAATATTTTCCGACTCGGGGGTAAACGCAACCCTCGTTCCACTATCCTTGCTCGATTCACCGAGTATCAACGGCGTGTCGAGGAACTGGACTTGATTCGTCAGTGAGTAGTAGAACTTAAATTTCTTGTTGAGTTGCACGGACCAAAGATGCTGATCGAAGCGAGTGCGTACTTTCTGGTTCGGAAAAAAAAGGCTGGTGTTGGAGAGAAACGGACAGCTGCTGAGCGCTGCAGAGGCGTCGAGATTGCGACAAGGGTTCCATCGATGGAGCGACACTTCCGTTCAACATGTCCTCAGCGATGGATTGTATCGGAGTTTGATTGAAGCCGAAAAGCTGTACGTTGAGGAGGTTGAACGGATCTTGGACAGAGTGGCCAGGAGGCGTGCGTGATACTGTACTTGTGCTTAAAGGTTGCACTCTGGACTTGATCACCTTCGGTGTTCACTTTACAGCGCAAAGTATACAGTATATGCACTATTAGGTCTCATCCGCTACTTCTTGTCTCATAACACTGCATCGAATCAATGCAATGCCCACATCCTTGACTCCCGCATCCTGATAACTTCGGAGAAAGCCGTTGCTGGGGGGGGGTAATGTATCTCCACTTTCGGAATCGATCTTCCATTGATGTGTCCCGCCCGAACCCCCACCCTAGATCAAGTGTGAGCCTTGCTTAGCGGATCCTCATCTTCAGTGTGGGCGAGTCTCATAACCACGAGCGGATCCCGCTGTATATTGAACCACGGCGATGGTCGTCTGAACACCTTTGCGACTTCATGCTGCGGCCCATATTGGCGAAACATCGGAAACGCAGCACTTAAGCCTGGGCGAGTCACAGGGTGGAGACGGAGTTGACTTGCTCGATAGTCGAACCGCCCCACCGCCGCCCACGCTGACGAATAAAAAAACTCGACCACTACCATTCCTGACGAACGCACTTCGGCTCGAGACTACCACGATTCTAGTGATGGTTGAGAGCCGACTACCGCACCCTGGAGATGGTAGGGTATATAACCAACGAGATGCCTTGTGTCCATCGAGGCAAGCGCCAAACCCACCTTCCGGACATCTTTTTTCCTTCGTCATGAAGCTTGCCACCACTTTCGCACTAGCTATTGCGGCGACGATGATCGCACATGCTCCCGTTCTGGTGGGAGCTGTCCCGGTGACTCGGGTGTCAAGCGCTGCTGAGGATTCAACCGGTCCCATTGCTCCATGGTGGCAGAACTACCTCACTATGCATTCGCAAAATCAGCCGCCTTCTGTCTCGACGATCCTCAGCAAACGCATGGATCAGGCACACACGTACCTGGAGCCGTTCAAGGAGCGAGTCGCCCATCTGAAATTCCTCAAAACGTAAGTAGCCTCGCCACCTTCCTCCAACGTTTGAATCCACATTTCTACTGACCTCAGTAACGATCGTGCACAGCTGGGCATTGAACAACGAGGAAACGCAAAAAGCATTGACACAGCAGCAACGTGCGATCCTACAGAAGCCATTCTTCGCCTGGGACCAACATTCTCTCCGACACGAAGTGTCGGACCGATTCGAACTCGCCGAAAGGATCAACCATGAGAATCGGTTGATATTGGAGACGCAGGATGTGTTGCACGATTTGGCTAGACATCTTCCGGATTTATCGCTCGGTCATTAGTTAGCTGCGATGCTTCCGTTTAGCACGTCATGTGTGAAAAGGTTGATATCGAGATCGTGTGCGATGGGGCTGTGCAGGTGTTACGACCAGTTGCGAGCAAGGTAGGAGCCCTTTTCGGCGTCGTGGATCGGTCCGGATTGGAAGGGCGTTGGTGGAAGTGCTGCCGAGAGGAAGAGCATGACGAGGGCTGAGCACGTTTGCACTGCGGGTAGGTGGAGTTGAAGATGCATATCGACGCGCTTTCGAGTTTTTGTTGCATGTTGGGTCATTCGATGGTGGAGGTGATGGTGAGGATCGTACGAAGATGGGCAGTCATGAATGAGGATCTATGGGGGGGCAGGCAAAGTAGGGTTTGTTGAGGCGAGGGTGGTGGGCTCATTGAAATGAAGTACGCTCTGCTTTGCCTGATTAGACTGCACACTATACCGCCACTCCGTACCGAACTAATGAAGCTACCCATACACGCACACTGTAAATCCACTTGTTGATTGACCATAGTAGATTGGGAGGAGTCCCGATCACTGGTGGGGTCATACATGAAGTCGAGAAAGGGCCTCCCTTGTTCCCTCCTTGATGCTGTCTGCACCATCCGAGCTCGCGCTCTCCAACGGGATGTTAGTCCATCTTCTGGGCGTTGTTGCCTGCAAAGCCTCTCTCTCCATCCTAACCGCATTCTCCACCTCATCACTGACTTCCGGACCATGACTCTTCTCCAACGCTTCGCGCATCTCGTGCTCCCTCATCACATGCTCCAAATGCTTCCTCCCCCACTCTCCATGATACAACCTCCCCTCCCTCTCCTGCGATTGACTTACCGCCATGAACTCGCCCCACATCCGATAAATCGCCTGTTCGAAGCTGCGCCATGCGTCGGCGATATTCGCATAGCGAACCACCGTCGCGGCCTGTAGCTGTCGAAGCAGCACTGCAAGCTCGCCCTTGGTCATGGCATGCTCGAGCACCTCCGGTGCGTTGATCGACGGTCGCGTCAGGTCGGCAGCGAGCGAGAGTTTGTGGATCGCCAGTGTGCGGATGAGCTTTTGCTCTTTCAGCCACACTTCGAACGGCGGTGGTGTGGGGTAGAGGCGTGGGTGGTAGCGGTAGTGCAGGGTGGCTTGGTAGTGGTGACGAAGCGAGGGTTCGGTCCAGAAGCCCGGCGGACCGAGCGGTTGGTGTTCGTAGAGTCTGTGATGGTCAGAACCGGGGTGACCGCCGGGGAAATCCCAGGGTTCCAGGTCGGCCGAGCGGATGAGCAGCGTACGGCCGGCGGGAGGCGCAGGTGCCAAGGTGCGTTGAAATCGTGCAGGCGTGCCGATGACGATCGGCACGAACAACAAGGTGAGAAACAGGATCTTCATGGTGGTCAAATTTTTTAGCCTGGGTGAGAATGGGGGTGATGGTAGTCACGACAGGAAAAGCCGACTCCTTGGTGGGCATGTGATGAGAGATGGGCAGCGATGCTTTTGCACCACCCACTGCAGCTCAGCAGCTTTCTACTGCAGTGTGGTCGATTTCATCTCATGAACATTCATTCTTCCCTGCCAAGCTCTTCCGCAATATCCTTCTTTTGGAGGCGAGTAGATGAGACCGCGATAAGCCCATCTTCATTGGCACGTAAGCGCAGTCAACTTGTTCACTGTTGCCAGATGAAGTCACTTTTATGCGTTAGACATCAGCCGAATCGGCGACAGATGATCAATGTCCAAATAGATTGCATTGAAAACTCCTCTTCAATCAGGTTACACAACAGCCGAGACGCTCTTGTTGAAGTTGAGGTAGTCGAGGGCCAAACCTTGCACATTAGCCTTTTCAGCTGTCCAGCCAGCGCTCTTAACACCGTAGTTGGCTGCCTCTGTACCCTTTGGCCAGTAGATCCCGCTGGACTCGGCGAGCTTCTCGGGAGCAATTGCCCACACCGTTGCCATGCCCATATACAGATGGAATCCAATGTGGCAATGCAACAGGAAGAAGCCGGCGTTGTTGGCGTCGACCTTGTACCTCAACACGGCGAAGCCACCGTCGTTGACGCTGGGGTTGGTGATGTTCTGGTTCAGATATGCCGCACCGGGAGAGGCGTAGGCGATGGTGGTGTCACGTCGGATGGGCGATGCGTAGCCGGGTAGGAAGCCGGTAGGAGGTGATGAGGCTGGCGACGAGTAGAGTTGAGTGAGGCTTGTAAAGTTGAAGGTGCCTGGTTGGATCTGTCGCGTCCAGTGCTTGGTCGAGTGCATGTGCCAGGGATGGATCTCAACCGCTGCGCTGAGCTCCGACGGACGGTTGACGATGACAATGTCGATGACCTCGCCAGTGCGGGCAAAGTACATGTTGAGATCTTGATCGTATCCCTGTCCCCACTTTCTAGCTTGAGCAGCGGCCATTTCTGCGGAAGTGTTACCGATGATATTGTGCACGCCCTGATTCGTCATGTACGAGGTGGGATCGAGAGCAGTAGAGTACTGCGAGGACGACGGGAAGGGGATATCACCCAAGAACGTCCGCACAAGGTACGGTGTGCTGGTAGGGTCCGTTTCGTTGTAGACGTTGCCATCTTGAGCCCATCGGACCCCTTTGCCATTGGCGTAGAACTTGACCTGTTGAGCATCCAGCACCACCGTCCTGGTAACCTGATCGTCGCTGGGCATAGGGCAGGAGTACCACCAGGACGGACCACCAGACTTGGAGAGATCTGCCAGAGAGGCAGCTTCCCATGCAAATGTTTCCTTGGGGAGGAGTTGGGCGGTCTTGGCAGAGGCGGCCACGGGTGGAGTCTCTAGGGCGTTGGCACCAGGGTATTGGATCTGGACCCACATGGAGGGCCCGCTGCGCCAGCGAGACTCGACTCGCATCCAGTAAACGCCGTTGGTACCGTCAGCGTTGACCTGTTGCTGGGATCGGCTGGTGAACAGGGTAGAATACCTCTGACCGGTAGCAAACTCGACCGTCTGGGTATCATGAGGGTCGATGTAGGAACCATCTGCTTCGATGAGTGTCATGGTTTCCATTTCGACGCCGGTCGAGTCGACGTAGGGAGTTTGGGTGGGCTTGAGGATCGCTGCCGAGGTGTACATCAAAGTTTGCGCACCCACAAAGCGCAACCTGTAAGTCTTGGCGTAATCGACCTTGATGGTGGGGTAATTTTGCTGGGTGGAGCACTGTGCCGGGGCGGAAGAACAGCTGACACCGATGGCATTGGCCATGGTTTGGTTGCATGTACCAGCAAGCGTTGCGGGCGAGTCGGATCCAGGCGTAGATTGGCCATTTAGCAGCAAGCGATTTGCGGAACCGGGCCAGACGAAAGGATCCGAGCTGAGCTGCCTTTCGACCTGAGCGGGCGAAGAGTAGCCGAACCAATCTGAAATCGCCAACACCCTGTCTTCATCATACTGGTATGGGCTGAGTTTGCCGCTCTTGCCCACTTCATCAAGGCCCTCTTGACCCCACACGTGTTTGAATGTGATGGAGTGTGGATCATAGTCCCACTGTTCGGTGGATGCAGCTGGGTCCCACACGTCCCAGTCTTGGGGATCTTCGACCACCAAAGCAGCATACGCCGTCATAGCCTGAACTCCTACATGCGAATGGAGGAAGTAGGTACCTTTGTCTTGGGCGTTGAGAGGGATGCGATAGTCGAAGAAGTTACCTGGTCGGATCGGCCATTGGGAGATCATCATTGTACCATCCATGACGGGGTGCATGCGCATATTGAGACCGTGGAAATGCATGGTCAGATTGCCTCCAGCCGGAGACAGTTTAGGATCGAGCGAGTTGTAGACTCTAACCTGAAGGATCTCGCCGACTCGGGCGCGAAGAGTGGGTCCAGGGAGGGAAGAATTGATGAGCGGCGTTGGCCCAAAAGGAGAACATCCCTGGAAGACAAGGTTGGTGGTGAGGTTCAAGGTGTAGTGTCGCACAGTTACATGTCGCTTTGGCCAGCGAGGAGCTAGAGATTGCGAGAAGGTGATAGGGCCCGGACGAGCGAGAACGGAAGGGGAGAGCGAGAGGAAAGAGAGGAGGGAGAATAAGGTCAACAGCGCTAGGCTGCGTACTTGTGTCATGATGGAGGGTAGTCGCTAGCTGTAGCTGCAGCAAACGGTGGCACGGCGGCACCCACCTGAGACATGTTGAGGATGGGCAGGATATATATCCAATCTATGATCTGAGAGGAAGACATGCCATCCATCTGCACTGTTGAGACCCACCTGTGCGTACGACGTGCAGTGCCATTGTTGCCATGCTTGACGAGCTTAGCGTCCCCTCCAACAAACGACCCCACCCGGGATCCCCGGATCACCGTGACCGCCTTTCTGCAGCGGCGTAGGGACCAAGCGGGTGGGCCCGCACTGAAACCGTGCCTTATTTGGCATAGAAGCGGCAAGGAAAGTGTTGCGGACGGACCTGACGTCGAACACTGCCGATCGGAAACCAAACCAAGCTGCCGCGGTCCGAACCAGTATGCGGCGAAGAAAGTCGACCCAACAATAGAAAATGTAAGCGAGCCGGAGGTGCGGACCGATGGCCTCAAAATCAACGTAGCTTCAGATCCCCTTGCAATACGCATACGGTATCGGGAGGTTTGTGTTGGTGTGATTGAGGCTACAGTACGTGCGCGATTGCAAGCACATTTCGACTATTCCTCGCTTGAAGCTTTGCTGACTGCACATTCGCATGAGTTTGGTACGTCCGAACAACTGCCGAGTCTCCCGACCTCTATACCATCTCAACCAACCTGTTGCACACCATCGAGGGTGCACGCTCGACAACTCGGACGATCAAGGCTGGATTTGGAGATGAAAACGGTTTCGGGACACTACGACTTTCTCGATCGACCTCGATGGTCGTTCTACACGCCCGATCCGTTTCCGCCACTCTTACATCAATGGTTTCCTCCGAGACACGCACAGACGCTCCAACGCACCCGCTCGTGCGTTTGGATCGAGCGTGTACGTCTCATCTGGGTCCTCTTCGTCGTTGCGCCCGTGCACATCGTGGCATCCCTCGTTTCGCATGCTGTATTCCCCCGCTCCACATGGTTGGCAAAGCGATGGGGGAGGGGTTACTTTCCCACACGGCTTCCCAACTATACATTGGGTCAAACCATCGTTGTTCCGATTCTGGGCAGTCTGTTTTGGGCGTCCGTGTATGGCACTCCTGCCGGGATGGCATGGGAGGAGCAACGAACGGTACCGGCAATGAGCAGACGCATCTTTGCAAGAGGTCATCAAGGTTGGACTATCGAAGCCGAAGCCGTGACGCTACCGCCTTTGCCGACGAGTCAGCAGAAGAGCGCACCCAAGCGTGAGCACAATGGAGATGCTCGTCAACGTCATGTCAATGGTTCTACGAACTCGTTTGACGAACAGGCGGAGGAGGAGGAGATCTCGCTCTCGGTCGAAGCTGCTTCGTCTCTCGCGCCAGAACCGATTGGTTATGATGCCGAGAAGGAGGATATCCCACTGGACGTGCTGAGGGGACAAGTGACAGGCGACCGATTCCAAGTGCATCCGACGTCCGTCCCTGCGTTCTGGCTGTGGAAGTCGGTCGCATCGTCGCTGCAGCATCATCGCGTCACATCGGTGAAGCCTGGTAATGATGTAGCTGGGATCGGTTCTGGACCGTCGATTTCAGCGCAGGAGCGAATGGTGTTGTTCTTCGTCGGCGGAGGCTACCACTCGGGCCATGCTATGCAGGGACCTTTAGCATGGACGGTTTGTCGACAGACTTCACTGCGTGTTCTCGGCGTCAACTTTCGCAAGGCCACCTGCGATTCCAACGCTTTCCCCGCCGCACTCCAGGACGCTCTAGCTGCATGGGTCTACGTGACTAAACGACTGAGGTTCCGTCCAGAGAACGTCATTCTGATGGGTGATAGTGCCGGTGGCGGGTTGGCGTTCTCACTGCAACTGTATCTGAGTGCACTCATGTGGAGTGGCGAAGCGAGGTTGGGAAGGGCGAGGAAGTTGGTTCTGCACAGTCCAATGACCGATCTGACGTTAAGCAGCGATAGCTTTTGGCAGAAGGATGGAACGGATATCATCTCGGCGTACATGTGTTCGCTGGCGAGGGACAATTATCTGCGTCACGTCATCGAGGTTGCCGGTCGCGAGAACAGACTTATCAATGCTGAGAGGCAGGGGGAAGGGATGATAGAGACCATTGCTCGTCGTTATCAAATCGATCCCTACACCTTGACTCCGCACATCGAGGCTAGTGCTCAGTTCAAAAAGGAACTTGGTAGATTGGCGAAAGAATTTGCCGAGACGATCCTGGAGCTGGGTGCATTCCATCCCATCTACTCGCCCGGTCTGGACGCCAAGCAACATCGGTATTTGGCGCAAAGCCTGCTGTTGCTCAAACCACCGCCCAACGCCAGCACGGCGGAAGTTGAGGTGCTAACCACGATCGGAACCGGTGAGATCTTTGTCGATCAACTCAGACACTTTACCAACAACCTTGAGCATCTGTCGTACCAGGGAAATGCAGCGCCCGTGCTGGATCAAGTCAACCACGCCGCGGACCAGGTCAAGGTGTGTGTGGTCGAGTGTATCGACTGGCACCACGTGTTCGCCTTCCTCAACGTGCCCGGTCAAGTCAAGGCCCAAGTCGACGAGGTGGCCAAAACGTTTATGCTCGCCTAGATCTCATACAGCTGGAGCAATAGAGTGTTTGGTCAGTGTGGGTGAGTTTCTATTGAGTGATTGGCGTGGGTTGAACGATGACATGAAAGTGGCTTAGACCTGGAACGGTGCGCAGGCCGGGAGGGTTGCAGAACCAACCGGTTTGGAAGCCGTGGTCTGGGTTCCATTTCGAGGTGATGTATTTGATCACTTCTCGTGATGCCCATGCGTGGGCTTGTGAGATGACTTCCCTGCTGAGTCCCTCTACCTGTGCATGATCTAGTTTGGATTGCGAGTAGGAACCAACCACTTCCGGGATGGGTTTATCTTGGAAAGTGTAGACTGGATTTGTGTCCGAAGAGGGGGTGAAGCCGGTGAAGCCACGAATGCCGTCGCCGGTGACGCATTCGTACAGCATCTCGACCAACTCGTGCGCAAACGGAGAACCGTCAAACAAAGACGGATGCAACACCGGTAGCTTAGACCACACCACCCAATGAGTACATCCAAGAGGAATACCATAAGGCCAGTCGTTCGGAATCACTTTGACCAAACTCTCGCCTGCATTCAGCTCCACTTCCGCATCGGCGACAAAGTGGCGAAGAACCTTAGACGCATCCTTGGGATGCGGAAGCGTCTTGTCCGGCCATGTTTCTTTCACTTTTTCCAGCGGTGTAGTGGTACCGTTTGGCGTGGTCGCTCCACTTGTGTTACCGGAGAGAATCGTGGCGAGGTTCTTTTGTGGTTTATCCAGCATGTTGGGACCCAAGTTGGCTGGGGTCTGTTCTGCCGGCCAGCCGAGACGCACTTGGCGGATGTAGTTCTCGAGTCCGCCGTACTTGGCACGGATTGGCGGAGCAAAGGTGCGATAGGCGGTGTCGCAGGCTGGATCACGGAAGAGCTGGTCCAGATCGCCGTGCGTCAGTGTCGAGACGATGTGAGACCACGACATGAACGGATCCCTTTCGCATTTCGACGCGTCGACGGGTGCGGGAGGGTGCGGAAAGAAGGAGCCTGGTTGACGATCATCGACGTAGGAGGCAAGATGTTTGGAAACCAATTCGTCTTTGACTGCAGCTGGGAATGTGTGGTTTGCGGTTGACATGGTTGCTGAAACGAAAACAAGTGTCGATGGTCGTGGAGGCCTTGAACGATGCGGTCGAAAGTTGTGCGGAAAGTCTATGGTGGTCTTGAAAAGGAGTGTAGATAATCAAGGGAATATGGATCGAGCAGGAATGTGGAAGAGAGGGAGAGAGAAAGAGGAAAGACGGAGCGAGATGAAGCGATGAGGGAGGGAAGAGGAGCATTTCGACATAGCCGTGCTCTCTACGCTCCACGTGTCTGAGCCATCGGCTGTTGCAAAAGTCCGAACAAATGCCGACATCCTTGATAAACGATCCTCTCTTCGAAGCGACTGCCTTGCCGACACTGCTGCCTTGTCTTCTTTTCTTGCTCAAACGCCAAACAAGGAGAGGGCGAGAATGGGCACAAACAAGACAAGATGATTTAGAGGCGTTGTTGGCATTACCAGTTTCGTAAATGAAGCAAGAAAGACACCGTGATATAAAAAAAACCACCCCGAAATGAATATAGACTATGAAGCATCACCCTCACTGTAAATCCCGATGAAGAAGACGAAGAGCATTGCGGCCCAAAGCATAAAGCATACCAGCCTTGGAGCCGGTCAAATGTATAAATCTAGCAGGAGGTCGAATATAAAAAAAGCGAGAAGCCACCTTAAGCCTGGCTCTTGATGATCTGGGCGGCGTACTCGGCGATACCGTAGATGGTAGCCTGGATGTGCGCAGCGATGTGAAGTGGCATGATCGAGGCATCCACAACACGCAGGTTCTTGGTACCGTACACCTTGAGGCTTGGGTCAACGACACCTCCCTGGCTGCGAGGAAGCATGGACGCAGTTCCGATAGGGTGGTACTCGGTCACCGAGGTGGTCTTGGTGTACTGAGTCAGGTCAGTGTCGGCAGAAGGCCAGTACTGACCAACCACCATGTCCGAGTAAGCCTTGGACAGACCGATCTGGCGAGTGTAGTTGGTACCGGCAGTGGAGATCTCGAGATCGAACGGAACCGAGAAGTACTTGGGGTCGATGATAGGGTACTTGGTGGCGTCGGAAGAGTTGATGTGGATGCTTCCCCTCGAGAACAGGTGCTGGTTGGCGGCAAGGATGGTGAAGTAGGTCTCGGTGGGTTTTGGAGCACCGGTGCCGGCAAAGTAACCGTCGATCCCGATCAACTCCATCTGACCAACCTGGTCGGGGAAGGCGTTGAGGAATTCAATCTGCTTCCAGAGCGTGTTCTTGTAAGGAGCATTGGACTGGGCAACGTACTGGGTAACCTCATCAATCATCGACCTGGCGCGCTGCTGACCAACAACACGCGAGAGCGAGACGTAAGAGATGGAAGGCACAGTCTCGGTCAAGATCGAGGTCTGGTTGTCCTTGTAGGCAGCGGCCTGCTGGGCGGCAAAAGTGGAGTTGGATCGCAGAGAGTCGAGCGTCTGGAAGCCAGGCTTGAGGTTGTACACGGTGGCAGAGTAGGTGTGGTCCTGAAGGTTCTCACCCACGTTCGAGTTCTCGTACAGAACCTTGACACCGGCCTTGCCCAAGACGTCCTTGGAACCGATACCGGAAAGCTCAAGAAGCTGAGGAGTGTTGACGGTACCACCGGAAAGGATAACCTCCTTGTTGGCGGTGACGTTGTAGGTTTGACCGCCGCTGGTGAAGGTAACGCCGGTGGCCCAGAGGTCGGCGCAGCCAGTGTCAAAGTTGACCTTGGAGACCAGAGCGTTGGTCAAGACGTCGAGGTTGGGACGAGCTTGGTTGGGGAAGAGGTAGGATGGAGCAGAGTAGGAACGAGTGTAGTTGTTGGGGTTGATGTCGGCAGGCTGCTGCGAGACACCGACGTTTTCACCGGCGAGGGGCTGGTCGTTCTTGGGGATACCGAGCGAAAGGAGTGCGGGGATCCAGCGGCGCACCTGCTGCGAGATGTAGTTGGGGAAAGCGACCTGAATGGGACCCGAGTTACCGTAGTCGGCAAGGTTGGGGTGGACGCCGAGCAGATCAGCGTTGGCCTGCGAGGGAGCGTGGAAGTGTTCAGCCTTCTTCATGGCCGAGTAGAGGTTGTTCCAGTTCCAACCAGGGTTGCCGAGCTGCTCCCAGGCGTCAATCTCGTAGCGAGACGAACGGTCCCAGACGAGGAAGTTGAGAGCGGACGAGCCACCAAGGACGCGGCCACGGGGCCAGCCGACAGCAGGAACACCGTTCTGCGGAACAGTGGTGTAGTTCCAGTCGTACTGGGTGCCAAGGTCGGCACCGAAATCACCTGGGGTGTCGATGATGCCAACACCGAACCCAGAGCCACCTGCTTCGAGAACACCGACAGAGTACTTGCCGTTTTCGGAGAGACGAGCGGCGAGGGCGAGACCGGCGGTACCGGCACCGACAACGACGTAGTCGTACTTCTTTGAAGAGAACTTCTTGGCATCGTCGGTAATGGAGCGAGCGGCGAGGTGCGAGTTTTCGGCCATGCGGGCAGCCATCTCGCTACGGGGAGAAACCTTGGTCCAAGGAACGGGGTTGGCAGCGACGGCGCCAGCCAAGGTAGCGGCGGCAATCAATGTGGTGGTCTTCATGTTGTCCAAGAACGCACTGTACCAGGAAACGGGAAGCTAGGGAGGATAGGGTGGGATGGAAAAGGTGGAAGGAAAAGGGAGGAAGGTTGCGATGGTGAAGTAGGGAAGGAGGAAAGGTGGTGGGGCTGAGGGAAGCAGGGAATGAAGAAGGGAATGAAGAAGGGATTTGACAAGCGAACAGAGCCGAATGAAGGGCTGGGATATAAGGTCGAGAGGCGGGGAGGAAGACAGGGCTTGGTTAGGGGAGGATGGGTTGGAAAACGCAGCAGTCCGAAGAAAGAAGGGGGCAATTGGCCGACAGAGTGGCTTGCACAAGAACAAGTTGTTGGTGATTAGGCCGTAGCGGTATCTGCGGAAAGAAAAAGATTGGGCGAAAGAACAAGGGCAATGAAGGGATCGAACGAGAACGAGAGAAGCAGAGGCACAGGCACAGAAGCCGAGACGAGACGAGGCGAGACGAGGCGGCGATCAGGGCACGAGGGTTGGAGAGCGAGGCACAAGAACCCTAGAAAGGAGGGGGGGGGAGGGACGGTGGCGACGATTTCAAGGAAGATCATGGTTTGTGCGGAATCAAGTCGGTGCTAGAACGAACGACATGCGGCGATCAGGTTTGTAGCGGGCGTGGGGACGGTGGCGAGGCGTCGAAGCGTCGAGGCGTCGAGAAGTTGAGAAGTTGAGAAACCACTGCACCAAACGAACCACAAACGAAATGAAAAAAAGAAAAACATGTCACTGTTGCCATTCACATTGTGGACTAGTGCAGAACCGGTACTGTACCGGTACACAAGCAGAAAGCGGCGGGTGAGATAGGCGAGATGGAAGTGCAGGATGGTATTGTAGGCTAGGCACCTGGGCTGAGCGGGACAGGTTGGCCGAAGAAGGATCGCGGCCGCAAGTCAAAACGCAGGCACAAAGTAGCATGCTCGCATTGGGCGAACAAGAAGACCGAACTACAACACCACCTGAGAGAAACAAGGCAGAAGACTGGAAAGAGTCCGGTATGAAGGTTACATGTGCCACCGAAAAAAAAAAAAAAAAAAAAAAAAAAAAAAAAAAAAAAAAAGGGTCTGGACAAGTTTGGAAGACGACTGAGGTGAGGTAGTTTGATTTGGTTTGTGCCGCGCTTCCAGGGGTTGGTTCCCATGAATGTCATTTACCCGAGCTCAACCGCAGAATTATAAGTAAGTAGTGAAGTGGCGTTAAGTTGCTGTTGTGTCGATTGTTTCCTTTGGAAATTTTGACAAGCAAACCCAGCTGACGCACGTGGTTAGTTGGAGCGGATTCTTATATCAATTCTTTTTCGATTCGCTCTGACTTTGGATTGCGACGATCCGGGATGACCATGGCATGGCATCGCAGAGCATAGCATAGCATAGCATAGCATAGATGAGCGAGAAGAGTTGTAACGCAAAGCAAAGTGCTGTAACGCAACGCAACGCAACGCAATCGGAATGTCAGAGTGCAGAGCACGGCGGACCAAAGCCTGGAAACAAGGCGATGGAATGTGGCGGTAATTGACTTGGCTCGCGCCACTGCACCCCAATGCAATGCAAGTCGAACACCGGCGCTTGAAATCAATTAAAAACTCAGAATCCGCAAGTGTAGGTACAGTAGTAGTCAACCTCTCTCGTCCATCTTGAACCGAGGTGGGGAATAAAGAGAAGATCACATTATCGTTGACGATTGCATTGCCACTGTCTGGCTCGATCACAATTCAATCTCACCATTTGCCATTGTCCATGAGCTACTACGGCGGTTGCAAGGCTGCAGAGTGGCGACCTAGTAGTGCAGGTTGCCAAGGTTTGGCCTTGTAGCATGAAAATGGGCCAAATGCGTACGAGGGTAAATGAAATGAAATTCTTGTCTCCCCGTGTCGAGGCGTGTTGGAGCGATGGCCGGCAGGAGCAGCAGGCAGGAGCGAGGCTGAATTGGCGCGGGGACGGCGGGGCGTTCAAATGAGTGGCGACGACGCAGCAGCAGAACAGGCAAATGGCATAAGCGGAGACCAAACGGAGTCAACGGCAACCGAACATTTTGCAACAATGTTCCACTGCGTGAACTTCGTGTGGGAAAGCGTTTCACCGTTCCGCCGTACTGTGCATCCGCGTCAAACTTTAAAAATTTCAATTTCATACTCTATCCTAGCCAATTAATGCATCCACGTTCAACAAGATCAAATCAAACTGCGAAGTATTACTATATTTTAATAATATCTGCATGCGTGTGGGCGTTGGCCCACGCAGCCTAACCCCATCGGGATCTGGCTTGCAAAACCATCGTTGATCCAAAAAAAAAAATAAAAAATCAATATAATGATGCAGTTTTGTTACTCTTCCTACTCTGAATGGTATCATTCAAAACGACCGAACGACAACAATAAACCAAAAGAAAAAGAAAAAGAAAAAGAAAAAAAAAAGAGAAGAAAGAGAAACTTAGTCTCGAATACAATGCTGCACTGCACTGTACCCCTCACACAAGATTAAATTGAGTGCTTCACTTTGACTTGCGATCGATCGGCGCATCGAGTATGAGTAGCTCGAGCGGGCGTGCATGATCACCGAGGCGTCCTCAACAAGCACAGTTCATCCTCCGCTTGCAGCAAAGGCAAGAGCGATCACGACCAACTACAGTACAGTACAGTGATATTGCAGAGCATAGATGTTACAAAACTGTGCGTGGGCGCTCCAAATCTTTGTTGGTGGCTTGACCGTTGCTTGTCTTTCCACATTCCATTCTTTTGCCCCAAAGCGGTACTGTAGTGTTGCGTGCTCTACCGTCACACCTGACGCATTTGCCTTGGGACACTGTGCAACGGCAAGGTACAATGTTGAGGGGGTGGTCTGCCGTCAATTCCCGATCACAACATCCATTAATAATATCAATTTATCATTAGAGAGGTTTTGGTGACATCCTGTACGGGTGGTCGAGGAGGAATAAGCGAGTTATTTTTCATGCTCCGCCGCGATCGTGCATGTAGGACCACCTCCACGACGATTTGTACTCCGTCTCCGGGGTGGATGTTCCTGTTCCCGAGCACCCCTATGACGTGTGTAGGAGGTGAAGGCCTGTACTTAGCGGATCCGAGAATTCAAAGAGTTGATACTGTGTTAATGAGCTCCTCATCGCCATTCGCCTGCGGTGTGAGTACTACTCCCATCATCTCGCTCACTTTATATTGCCTCGGTAACCTTATCACCCCGCCTTCCATTACCCGACGGACGTTCTCGACGCGATCATGCAGTCCGAATCCATCACCGCTTGCGCTCGCCGACGCCGGATTCGCATACTTGCGGCAGTCTCTATTCTCACACGGAGGCCAGCAACATCTCTTCGCCCTCAGCACTATCATTCCATTGCAGCAATACTAGACGATGAACACTTCAAGTCAATGTTTGGGCTCGCAATAGATGAATTCGAAGCAATACATGCTGTGCTGCTGCTGCCTGAACCAGTGAGGACTGCCGTCAAGGATGTGATCGATAGCAAGACCGCTCTATTGATGCTGTTGGCGTGGCTTCGGGGGTCTCGACTTCGAGCGCTCAAGGGGCAGTTTGGATGGTCGCACAGCCGCTGCAGCCGGATCATCCACGTGGTGAGCGACACCATATACAAGATGTGGGGTCGACACCTCGATGCTACCAGCGACCGTCACTCCCTCCTCCGACCCGAGCGCCTCGACGTCTACGCCAACGCCATCGAGCGGAAGACGCGCATGCCAAGGTTCTGGGGAGCTGTAGATGGTACCGTCCGTCCAATTGCAATGCCAATCGTTGATCAAGAAGACTCATACAATGGTCACAAGCGTGTGCATGCTCTCAAATACCAGTTCATTGCCACACCGGACGGTCTTCTGTTCATATCGCCACCATACCCCGGTCGCCGAGGAGATGGCCATGTGGTCTCAGAGGAGAAGCTTGTTCAATGGGCAGTCAGGAACGCACGTGGCGAGGATGGTACCCCGCGTTATCTGTACGGCGACCAAGCATATGGCAACTCGTCTGCCATCATCTCACCGTTCAAAGGAAACTTCATCACCAGGAACGAAATGCTAACCAATCACATAATGAGTAAGTACAGGATCATCGTCGAGTGGGGTATTGGGATGGTGTCGATGCAGTGGCCTCGATTCAGGGACAAGCAGTACCAACGGACTGGACTAACACCATGTGGGAGGGACTTCCTCGTCGGTACACTGCTCAGGAACGCTAGAACTTGTTATTACGGTGGCAATCAGATAGGAGATAGCATGCGATGCCGGCCACCACGTCTGGAGGAGTACTTCTCGCCGGCATCGGTGGCAAACACAGTTGTTCAGGAACGACAGGGGTCCGACATTCTCGATGATCACGACAAACACGGTGAGACTTCTCATGTACATAGAGCACCTTGATTGCAATGACGAATATATACAAAGAACTAGCTAGCCAGCCTGGAATCGTGTGGGAACTGATCGTTCTCGCTCGCTACGTCGAGGAGAAGCAGAGGCACGTGGTAGTTTCGATGGTGACGCGCGTGGGGTGATAGAAGCCTCCGAGGCATTGGATCGTGGTGTTGAAGGCTCTTGAGGAACCCGAGCCGGTGGAAACGAACGTTGCATGGATATGTCGGGAGATACAAGCCGAGTGAGCATACGTTCGAGTGATGAGAGGGCGGCTTCGACGCGATCGAAGCGTTCCTCGTTCTTGTCGAAGCGTCGCTCGAGACCTTTGACGTCGGAGGTCATGGTGTTGACAAGGGCGGTACCGAGGCTGACCATGTTGGCGTGGTGTTCCTTGTCGGCCTGCAGGCGCTTCTCTTCCAATGCCAGCTTCTTTGCCTGGTGTTCTTCGTCTGCTCGTCGATTAGCGGCGTCTTGAGCGAGCATTGCATCGATTGTACTGTCAGCCAGAGGTCCTTTCCGCTTGCGAGAGAGAGAGTGTGTGATTGCATCAAGCACGATATCGGCATCTGAGTCGGCTGTCTGTGATGGCGTCGAGGACTCGTGCGCCCGTTGAGACATCGAGGACATCGACCGCGATGCTGCAGTGCCGGCGATCGTCGAGCACATTGCTCGATGGTCCAGAGCTCCTTGTCTTCCTGTAGTAGCAGCGGCATGACCTGCTTCGGCCTCCAATACGCCTTCTATCATGCGCTCGAAGTCGGTTTGCGGCGCCTCGACAACACCAGACGCTCCTCTCGACAATCGGCCTTTCGTCCTGTAGGCCTCGCTGATCTGGAGCCACTTATCCTTCAGTCCCTCGGCCTTCCTAGGTGGTAGTCCCATCTCGGCGTTCTTCCTATTGAACTCGCTAACTACCAGCTTCCACGCACTGCCTTGTTGATTGTTACTCTTGTATTTCTTCGGGTTGTGATTGTCCATCGCTCTAATCAACGTCTCCTCCTCCTCCTGACTGAAGTGAGAACCACCGCCTCCTCGCGCGACGCCTGTTCTTCCTCTCTTCCGCCTTGTACTTGTAGCCTGCTCATCATAACGCGCTTGAGACACAGACGGCACAGAATGGGACTGAGACCATGTCATAACCAAGTTAAGGTTAAGGTTCTGACGTGCAGTGAGCTTGAGCTAAATGAGTGATCGATGTCATTTCGATGGAGGCAGTGTGAGTGAGACGAGATTTACAGGGAAAGCGGAACCAGCGAAAATAGGAGTCAGCCCGATACTGCGGATCGGGCTTGGATCGGCGATCTGGGAAGCGTAATAGGAATGAGACGTCTCATGACATCCCCCCCCCGCGAAAAAGAGAGCACTCGGACGAGAAAAGGAGTGCGAAAAGCCGGAAATCGGAAAGACGGATCTCGGAAACGCGGAAATCGGGAAAAAAGGAACTCGGACAAACGGAAATCGGAGGAAATTAAGGTGGAGGTTTGTGCACAGACCTCCAAGGTTCCTGCAAAGCACGGAGTTCTCGCAGGAAACCGGAAATCGAGGAAACTTCCTGGTACCGGGCGAGAAGTTTGAGTGAATCGGGAAGTCCAAGCCAGATATCATGGATCGTGTCCCGATCGTCACGTGAGTGGTACGCGGCGCGTAACAGAGAAAGTTTCGCGTAAAAGTAGCACGTGATATCCTCCGTGTGAGGCTGCCATTTTCGCAGTTCGGCTGTCCGACGGGCGACCGAGATATCCGTTCCGAAAGCGTCGTTGAGCATAATTCGCCAGATCGGCCAAGATCGGCTGAGATCTCGCCGATCACGATCGGTGATCGAGCTGTACCAGTGCTGAGCCGTCTTAGTTAAGCAGAGAGGCAGCTGACTAAGCATGACAGCGACGAAGGAAGGCTCGTGATTCTGAGAATCCAGCAGAGACTCGACTCGTGCGAGAAAGAACTGGACGGCGTCGCTGGAACCGTCAAAGCGACCGATGTCGTCCGGCGACAGGCGGATTCGGTGGTGGGACGGCTTCGGATTGGTGGGGCTGACAGCTGCAGATGCCGGAAGGTTAGAGCCTTCGGCGTCATTAGAGGTTGCAGCGTTGTTGGACAGCCTGGAAACGTCAGAAGTAAGGTTTTCGGGTTTGACATTGGCGTTCTTGGGCGCAGAAGCTTCATTTGACGTCACTAGAAGCTTCAGAAGCTGAGAGAGTGTGTCATTTGTGACCTGTTGCGCAAGTTGAAGCCTGTCAAGAGACGCTGTGACAGCTTGAAGTGAGGCAGCTAGCGAATCAAAACGCTGTGTTTGCTGCGTTTGCATGTCAAGGAGCTGCGTGACAACGTCCGGGGCCGGTTCTGACAGCTGTCCAGGATCGTTTGGCATGTCGTTTTCGGATTCCGGAGGCGGAAGAACTGTTTCCGGAGGCGTAAGGCGTTGATTGCGGCTTCGGGTCATGTTTGACAGCCGTCAAAAAGCGAGTTTGGTGGGCGTGGTGGGACGAAACTCTCGGAGTCCGTGTAGAACAGCTTGTGATTGGTTCCAGGAACGTGGTACAGGCTGTTGAGGTGTGTGTCGAACTCCGCGCTCTTGTCACCATGTCATAACCAAGTTAAGGTTAAGGTTCTGACGTGCAGTGAGCTTGAGCTAAATGAGTGATCGATGTCATTTCGATGGAGGCAGTGTGAGTGAGACGAGATTTACAGGGAAAGCGGAACCAGCGAAAATAGGAGTCAGCCCGATACTGCGGATCGGGCTTGGATCGGCGATCTGGGAAGCGTAATAGGAATGAGACGTCTCATGACAGACCACTGAGACAACGACTGTGATTGCGAAGGCGAGCTATCTACAAGCAAAGACGACGGTGATGGAGAAGGAGGCGGAGGCAGTTGGTGGTGGAATAGAGATGCTTCTATTGGGCTGCTGAGCGAGGAAGATGAGTTGATATCGCCGGAAGCATGCTGAAAGGTCCGATTCGCTGGCGTTGGGGTTGCAAAAGGTTGCGAGGTCACGATATCGGCCATCGTGAAGTCATTGGTGTCCACGTACCCTGCTCCGAGGGCGTCTGGAAGCCTGGCGAGGCCGAGAGAGAGGTCTGGCATGGACGGCGGCATCGTACAAGTCGGGAAAGCCGGAAGCTGGAGGCGCTGGTCGAGGAAACGAGCTCAGTAACACGCGGGGTAATAGAGTTAACTTCATTTCGGAGTATCCGGACTGTGCCTGATCGCGAGGAACATGTACTACCATCAGCGAGATCGACAGAAGTTCACTCATATCGGTCTTGTATCGTGCCCGATGTCTCAAATCGCGCTCACTCGGCCTAGAAAATGCTGGAAAACGCATCACGTGAAGTTGAAAAAATTTTCGTTAAATTCCAGCTCAGCACCTCCTCCACCACTTGCTTCCAAACCACCACCATCACCTCCTGTACGGGAGGTGTCCTCACCATCTCCGACGACCACCTCGACAACCACCACCACCACGACGCCGAAATCTCCCTATTGTGTCCAACGGAGTGGCGCAAAGTTGCTTGTAACTGGAGGCGGAGCGGAGCACCCAAGCCGAAGGTAAAGATTTTTTGTTCTTTTTTTTTTAAGGCTGGTTTGTTACGGCCGCTTGTTCAACATTTAGACAAAAATTATTTGACAAAAACATCGAGCTGTTACGACCCAAGAATAGACAATCAGGCCTTCACTCTACACGTTTGCAAAATTTCATGCACAGCCCCTGAACAGCTCCACGCTACTGTACAATAATAATGTCTACGCTTCAAATTTCCGTAATGTAGCAGCTGTCAGAATTGTCGTCTTTGAAAATGGTCAATACGAATCAACTGTAGTACAGCTTCAGGGGTATATGCTGCTGCTAAGTTTGACTCTTGACTCAGCCGAGTTATCTAGTTGTCGATACAGTACGCTCTCGATCTTGTTTGCCAAGCTATCGAACCGGACCATGCGTTTGCCTTACAGTCGTGCCAATCTAGCCCTATGGTGTACATGCAGATGACATTCATGCCGTTCCAAACGGGCTCAGCAGAGCTTTCTTCATCGATCAGAAAAGCAGTTCCATGAATGGATCGAGCGCGAGATGCAGTCATCGACATGACGCTCGAGCCGCTCCCCCTCTAACAGAGTGACAGTGAATGCAGGAGACAATGTATCACCGAGCACATTGGCCTGCACCTTGACAGAGTCTCCTATTCCCCACAGCTTTGTGCCTTTCTTGCGGTAGCGCCGATTCAAACCTCTTGGCAATTCAACCGCAGCCATGTTTCACCAAGATTCAGTTGTGAGCACAGCAGCTCATCTCCACACTGCGCTGCTCATTCGCTCCCAAAGTGTGTATGTCTCAGTCACTACTGTGACACTTCAGCTTAGCGTCCACCTCCTACCATCCTTTGTCTTGACACAGTGCTTGTCATTCTTCATCTTTCTCAGATCACAAAGTGACGAGTAGCTATCAACAAATTCCGCATCCTATCCATCTTACCATCAACTCACACTTCGACCATGACAAGTGCGACCATTCCAAATTGGTAGCCATCGAATCGAACCCAGAAGCTGCAAGCTAGCAGCTGTGCTCCTGACTGGTTCTCGGCATCGTCTTGCAGCACTCAACCTCGGCCTTCGTACAACGCTCCTCCAGCTTGGGTGCTCTGCCATCTCACCATCCCGGCGGCTGCCATCATCTTGCCCAACATGGTCAACATGACCTGTCCCACCATTCCGGACAAGCCGCTCGACCCCAAACCTCTATTTCGAAACGGTCAGATCGACTTCAAAGCCCACGATGTCGGTTGGCTCATTTGCGGTATCATGACGCTCATCGCTACCATCACTTCCTTTTGGCTCACCTGGAAGCACTTGACCTACTACACATGTCCTCAACAGCAACGCCACATCGTCAGGCTCTTAGTCATGGTACCCGTCTACGCCATCGTCTCGTTCATGTCGTACCTCTTCTACACGGAAGCCTTGTATTACCAAACCATTCGCGACTGCTATGAGGCCGTGCTCGTCACTTCCTTCTTCTACCTCATCCTTTCCTACACCGGAGATACCAGCGCAGAGCAACATGCAGTGTTTCGTAACATCAAAGTGGGCGATCGATTCTGGGTTTTCCCATTGGCATCGTGCAAGTATCGACCGCAAGGTTTGCATTTCCTGTGGCTCATGAAGATCTGCGTACTGCAGTACGCGATCGTTCGTCCGCTATGTACTTTCGTAGCGGTGGGTACAGAGTATTTTGGCTTCTACTGTCTACATAGTTGGATGCCTTGGTTTACGCACATTTGGTGCGCCTTGTTCATCTCGATCTCTGTGACGGTGGCGATGTACTGCCTGATCCAGCTCTACATTCCGGTCAAGAAGCTCGTCGATCCGTACAAACCCATCCTCAAGTTCCTTTCGGTCAAGACCATCGTCTTCCTCACCTTTTGGCAGGATACGTTCCTCTCGTTCCTCGTCAGCTTCAACGTGATCAAGGATACCGAGTATTTTACGGCGGATCAGATCCAGGCGAGCATCAACGCGTTGCTCGAATGCTTTTGGATGATGCTGTTTGGGTTCATCCACATCAAAGCGTTCAGTTACCTTCCTTATCGACCCGAGGATAGGTCGCGAACGACCTCGCGCCGTCGTGCCGTTCTCGATGCAATGGACTTTAGAGACTGGTTTTTCGAGATGAAGGAAAGTACACGGTACATGGCAGCACGTTCCAAAGGTCGGGATTACACTCTTGCCGAAGAAATCCGTGCTCAGCGTCACCTGCATCTGCTGAATGCGTTGGGCACTAATAGGTCAGCGGATCTCGATGCTCAGATCGATCTCGAGAAAGCAGCGATGCCGACGTTTTGGAAGCATCCACAGGATGCACAGCGCCACTCATCATCCGCTGATGGATTTGATTCGGACGCTAAACCTTCGTTGGACACCAAGCATCGATCTTCAGATTCGTACTCACCCCTCCCTCACTCGTTCGGCAAGATTCGACAGGGAGGCAAGCACGTCAGTTTATCGGCTGAGCGGTCTCAATGGAGAGACTCGCATGAAGCCAGAGCAGCGGAGCTACAGCGTCTGGTCGCAGAGCTCGACCTTCAGGATACCAATGCTGACCTCGTCCCAGCTAGTGGGGATGAGACGGATTATGGGTTCCAAGATGAAAAGTACGAACGCGCTGCACTAGTACAGTCAGGTTCGACCCTAGCGAAACGGATGGACTCGCCGAAGAAGGATGATCATCCGGAGCTGACTCAGTATCACACGCCTACCGTGCAGCTCGCCAACATTCCATGCCTCACGTACGATCAGGAAAGTACCATCGGCAGCGGGAGGAAGGGCAGAGATCTCAGTGCCGTTGCCGAAGAGGAGGAGGATGATGCGGACGGACATGAAGGGCGAGCCTCTAAAGTGACGGCAGGTGTGGGGGCGTTCGGCATCACCAACTGGCTTGGCTGGAGGGCCACTGGCTCTCATCCAGAACCGGCTCGACAGGAGACGAATGAATTCCTCAGTCCTGCCGATGCTCAGACCACGCGACACCATGAGGTGCCTTCGAACGGGGGTGAGATGGATGGGACTGGGTGGTGGCGTAACTACTGGAACACGGTTTCGAATCCTGGCTCGCGCGAGCCGTCCTTGCATGATGAGCCCGAACCACCGCCACGACCTGCAGTGGTTCGTCAGGTCACTGCTGGTTCGTGGGGGGGAACAGCGGGTAGGGCGTTTCAACCTGCACTCAAGATCGACACGGTCACCTATACCGAGTATCCACGCGATCACCACAACGAAGCCAGCACGGACAGTTCGCGCATCAGTCCACATGCCAGCTCGCCTCTGACGCGCTTGATCCAGACTTCAAGAGACTCGATCGGCGGATTCGGGTTCAAGGTCAATGCGTCTTCTCCACAGGTTGGAGGTGGGTCTGGGGTGAAAGCAGGACGGTCTGTGTCTTGGTACGAGACGAAAAAGATGACGGTGGAAGAGATCATGTCGAGTGTTGATTCGAGTAGTACCAAGCATCCGATCAAATTTGCTGATGCTTTGATCATCACCGATCGTATCGACGAGGAGGTAGTGGTGGACCGTGCAAGTGTCACCAAGAGCCTTGCTCCGGCGGTGGGACCCAAAGGGAAGCTGGTAAACCTCGTGCTACCCTCTCCACTTTCGCCCGCACGGTATCCGTACGGTCAGGAGGGATCCACCCAGCCTGCTTCCTTCCAATCCAGCACAGGTGGAAGGCGTGGGGGAACGACCGAGATTCTTGCAACCCCCAAATCGGTCTCGAAGGGAGGCACGCTACCTTCACCCCGCAACGAAAAAGAAAAAGCTCGTGGTGGGAAACTGCATCTACCCGCCCCATCGAGACTCGCCACCTCCGAGGCAGAAGATCCCTACCGCACCCCATCCAACATCGCCGCCTCCTCGTCGTCGCACCGACACCGCAGCCTCAGTCGAGAACCCACCAACTCAACTACCTTCCAAGTAGGCGCCATCATCCCAAGATCCGCATACACCGGCAACATCCCCAACCGGCCCCCTCCCCAGCAGCAGCAGCAACAATGGGGTCAGAGTAAGCCGAGACCGTCTGCAGGAACAAGTCAGTTCCATTTCGAATACTACCGCAGCGATTGAGTACAGTCGTCCGCATCCATTTATCATCATGTTTTCACGACCTTGATTTTCCGACGGACTTTATTTCGGTGCCATTTTTAATTTCATGACAAGCAGCTCGATACCCACACTTGCGCAATATATTGTATCCCCTTTTGTGTGTATCAAGGCGTGTGCGGATCGTCAGGCGTCTGTATCCAAACTTCCTCGACACCCTCCGCAGGTGAACCCGCTCTGTTCTCCCCTGCCACCTGCACTAGCGGGAACTTTTCGAAACCCGGCAGTCAAGTGTCTTGCCTCGTCTCTCCTCAACAACTCGTCGAACAAGCGCATCCGCCTTTGCTCTCGATTCGAATGACGCAACGACCTTTGCGTACCCCAATCAAGGCGCGAGCGCCTGAAATGAACGTCGACCGGATCGTTGTCAATGTCATCATACAAACGTGTTGCATAGTCCGATTCCGATATCCATGAGTTGTAACCGTCGTCCGTGTAGCCAAGGTGCGACATGGCATCCTCATCGTCGTCTTCGTCGACCATTTCGGCACCCTCGGCACCCTCATCTTCAGTGTTCGCTTCCGACACGGTGGTTTGTGAGTGTTGATCCTGATCACTGTTCGAGGATCCCGAACAAGCTGAAGCGTCGGTGGAGACTAGTTCCGGAGAGAGATGCGACAGCGCATAGGTACCAACATGACGATCATGCTGAAAGTCGAGGGGAGCAGGCCTAACGTACAGAGGATCGTTCCTCATGGCGGACAAAAAGTCCTGCACTGTGCCTTGTGGTTCTCTTTGCCCGATTGTCTCTTCTTCGTCACCGGGTACCTCATTGGGTCCGACCTCGAGTTGGGCGCCCGAAGTCTGACGTTGTGCTTCCGATCTAACATCGACCTGATCACCGTCCTGATGAGCTGCTGACGGTGCTGCCATCTCGTGCTCTTGCAAATTCGCAAACCCAAGCGAGCCAGTAGGTTCAGTCTCGTCGCGATGGGATAGATGCTGCGGATGAGGTTCTTGTGTCGCGCCATTCTCTACGCCGAGCTGCTGCCGCTCATCCGACATGTACCCCGTATCATCCGAAACATGGCTCCCCTCCCCCTGCATGTGGTCGTCCTCCTCATCAATTCCTGGACTTTGGTGTTGTTCGTCTTCATCTTCATCTTCATCTTCATCCTCATCCTCACCTTCATCATCTTCGTCTTCCGAGTCCGAGTCGCTTGTCAGATAGTCCGACATCAGAGACTTGTTAAAACGCTGAACAAGGAAACGATAACGTGTGCCACCGCCGCATTGGATCTGGGGCTCGTCCGATTCCCACGGAGCGGGTGGACGCACATCCTTGTGATGAAACGGCGCTGCCGAGTGGATAGTGATTTCGGACGTGATACCTGCGGTCAGGATGAACGGCAAAGTCGGATGGATCAAGGCTGTATTGATGATGCTTCGGCCGCCACCGAGAACATACGACTGCTTTGTGATCCTGGCCGGACGCACAATGTTGGTGGCGCGGAGGATGGATCCGGCACAGTAGGCGACTTCAGATTCGCGGTCGATCAGGGTTTCGGCGTCCACGTCTGAATCGCTGTCGTCTTCTTGGTCGGCTATTCCGTTACCTGCAACGCGCTGGCCATCTTCCTGCGACCGGCCTTCCCGGCGAAGACTCTGCTTAGACGGGCGCGTCGGTGCCGTCTGTTTGGCATGTTCTGCCCGTTGCGAATGAAGCTGAGCTGTCTGTTGCAGCCAATCGGAACGGCTAACGAACTCGCGCTGGCGTATAAGTTGGTCCGCGGGCGGGATCTCAAAGACATAGGCGCGAAAGTCATCGCTTCCGATGGCATAATGGAGCTTTCCTGTTTGCGACTCGAGCCCAAACGAGCCATGCTTGATGGTACATGACGAACAAAGCTGTTTGGGTGCAGTTGGAGTATCGTGAGGCAATCCTTCAAGGCTGCAATACGAAGGAGGAACGATATCTGGCGCGAGCGTGGACTCGAGGGTGACGAGCGGATCGGCGTCGTTGACGGCGTAGATGGTGGGATGGTAACGGGAGATGCTGGAAGCCAAGAATTGGCCGGTTGGGTCAAAGCAGATGCTGTTGGTCTCGGCGGCAGCAGCGATCAGACCTCTGGTGCTGGAATTCTGCATGAGGGCGGTGTGATAGCTGAGAACAGCGTCTTTGCTGGTAAGTGGACGGTTGGCGTCGGTAGCAAAGCACTGGCGCACATCGTAGAGACGCAAACTTCCAGTGATGCGTCCGCAGGTAGCCGCAGCGAACGTATTACCATCGGATTCGTTTGGATTCCATTGAACGGAAGAGAAGCCGGCGATCGCATCACAGCGAGCTGCAGCTACACTGTTGTGGGGCAAACGGATATCAATGAGCTTCAAGTTGCCTTCGTCGTCGCAGCTGAGCAACAAAGAGGGATTGGTAGGATGCGAAGAGATTTCGGGAACCGAGTCGTCATGACCACCGAGCGAGTTGGTGCTGTCGGGGTTTCTGATCGAGGGAAGCTCTGCAACAGAGCCGCGGATTGGCAAGTTGGAGTGCTGGACATCATAATACAAGATTTGGCTGTCATTTCCTGTCGAATAGAGCCACTGGTTGTGGGCGGACCAGGAGAGCGAAAAGATGTTGGATTGGTGACCTTTGAGGATGGTCAGAGGAATCAGCTTGTCTCGATTGTCCAGATCGGTAAACATATCGTTGATGTGAATCTCGCGAGCATCACCTCCGCTGGCGAGGTATCTTCCTGGACCTCGTGAAAAGGCGAGCGCATTGACACATGAGGTGTGACCATCGAAGAATCGCCGTGTACGGAACTGCGACGAGGAGAGACGATGCTGAAAGATGGAGCGTCGGATCGCCAGAGCATGCGGGAGGAAAGAAGAGCGGGCACACAGCTGGCTCAGAGAAGTTGAGTTGCTCGCCGATTGAAACGATGAGGTAGTTGGCAATGATTGCGGAAAGGCTGTATCACCAGCAACATCTGCAACAATTACGCCATGCTCCCAGATTCGAACAGTATCAGAGACAGATGAGTTGACAGGGGACCCTACAAGGGCCGAGTCGCTGTGGCAATCAGAGTCGACCTCATCGTGGCCGGTCGATGGACCAGCAACAGCGGTGCTGGAAATCTTGCGCTTTCGGGAGGAGGCCATCACTTGAGTTCAGAGAGTTTCATTCAGATGATCGAGCTGGAACGATACCCCTGGCACCTTGCTTGGGCGCAGTTCGAAGAGTCGCCATCCATATATCGAGATGTGCGAGTGGGTGAAATGATGTACTGTAGACAGGTGATGTTAAGCAAGAGAGCAAAAACGCTTGCTGCAGGGTCCGCGGACGCTTTGTTTGGTTAAATTTCCGCAGCTGAGGCGCCGCGTGATGAGATTCGGCCAAACTACGCCTCGTCGAAATTATTCCGGCCAGCATCCGATCAAAGAGCCGATGACTCCACAAGTTTTGGTTGCATCGACTGGTGTAGCATGCATTGATTCATTCTTGCTCCTTCCACGTTCCTATCACTACACTACTTGATTTCACCGACGAACCCCTTCTAGCCTGGCCTGGTTTTGGCCTCGTATGATCCGCGCCATCGGCAACGTAAGCCACCGCGCCGAACGTGATCGTCGGATCCTCCGACTCGAGTTTCAGCAAAGGGCATTCTTCGTCTTGTGGCTCTAGAATCGACTCTGAGGCCACAGTTCCTCGCGGTAATCTGCTGAATCGGCCGTCGCTCCACCCGACCAAGATCAGCTCAACAGCAAAACACAAATCGCTATGGACGCGCAACTTTCGCAAGAGGCGCGAGCTGCCAAGCGCCAGCGTTCCACATCGCCTGCGTCGCATCCTCATCGCGTCCCAGCGCGTCCCCATGCTGCTTCCTACTCTGGCTCAGTCCAAGAAGAGCATCAAAGCTACACTCCTCCACGCTCACCGCGCTTTCCCTCGCAGAGGCATCATGCCATCGGTTCTTCCGCCAAGCCTTACTCAGGTTCGGCGCATCCATCTTCGCGCTGTTCCTCCAATGAGAACACGTCTTCGCCCTCCATCGCTCACCAATATCGTCCCAGATCGCCTACACAGCTTCATATGCATGCGGCACGCTCGGCTGTCTTCACCAAGGAGAAGCGTCCGTCCTCTCCCACGGCCAACTCAAGTAGCACCAACATGCAACCGTCCGTCTCTGCAACAACAAGTACGTCACAGAATTGCTCTTCCTCGACGCCCGAGACGTCTGAGCTGACCTCTTCTGCCGCGGCTGCTGTCAAGAGGGAACTCAAGCACGAGACGACCCCTTCCGAAAAGCCCAGAGGCGGTCAAGCGTGCCTCGAGTGCCGTCTGGCCAAGGTCAAGTGTCTCGCTTCAGACGAGTCGGAAAGCTGTCAACGATGTCACAGATTCAATTTCGAGTGTCTCTTTGTCCAGCACAAACGAGGCAGAAAGCCAAAAAGTAAGCTTCAGGGTCGCGATCTGACGCTTCTCGCCGAAGCTGCTTCTGCAAGCAACGCAGCTCCCCTCCCCCGGCGTGACCCGACGCCCAGCCGCAAACCATCCATCATCACCCACTCCCTCAATGCCGCAGTTGCTAGTCCCAAGACACCTGCCAAGTCTCCCGGTGTGCGTTGGAGCTCAGCCGCTGATGGTATCTTTGCTGCTCTGTCTCATCGTAGCGACTCAGGTGCCCTTGCCTACCAGGATGCCTACCAGACCATCGAAACCGATCCAAATGGCGTCGAGTCGCCCTTTTCCGCCTTCTTCTCCAAGAAGCAGCGCGCATCTGCACCGAACTTGAGTCGCGATGCTCTCGACCCAGAAAATCTGTACGGCGTTGATGTCCGGCGTATGACGGCAGCCATGCAGCAAGCCATGCGCTCTTTGGACCGGAGACGAGGCGCACCCTACACTCTGGTCACCAACAATGAGATCAGCACGGTTCAAGGCGACCAAGATGATAGCGATAGCCAGGTGGGCACGCCTTTGACGCCTGCCGCTGCCACCACCGCCGATACCAATGCTGTTAATGAAAGCTTTGAGCTCATCGCAGAGCAACCGCTCACGCTGCGCATCATGCTTAAGCCTTTCGAAGTCTCGGAACAACCCGATTACGGTACGCCCAGCACCATGCTAGAGCAATTCAATCCGCAAGAAACAGCTCAGCGTGCTCAGCAGCAACCCGACGACCCCATCACCGAAGGTATCTTGACCGAGCCTGCAGCTCGTGCCCTGTTCGACCACTACATGCGCTGCTGCAACATCATCAGCGGCGTCTTTGATCCACAGCTGCACACGCACGACTTTGTCCGAAAGCGCTCTTCTTTCCTCTACACAGTCATCATGTACGTCGCATCCAGATACTCGACCCGACCCACCGCTCACCACCTCATTGTACGAGAAGAGCGCCGTCAGCAAGTCGACCCCGCCGAATGGGACATTGCCTACGCCGACCCCATCAACGACCGTAGCTCCGAAGCAGCCGACGAGTATGCCCGTCAGGTTCGCTGTCGGATCCATCAGCAGGCCCGCAAACACGTCGCCAAAGCGTTTGTCGATGGCGATCGCTCGGTTCTTTGTTGCCAGGCCTTTTTCATCATGGCGAGCTGGAAGCCTCTCGACGATGGTCTCAGTGTCATCCAAGTTGGTTTTGCTTTTCGTCTTGCCATGGACATCCAACTTCATGCCGAGATGCCCAATTGCGTCAAGCCCACCGACTCGAACCTCGATCACGTCGGCCAGCAGCGCTATGAAGCGGTCCAAAGACGCTTCCGCAACCGGCAACGAACCTTCCTGATGCTGTTTGTGCAGGACAAGTCGCAGCAGATCTCGAACAAGATCACCACCCACTCAATTTCGGCCGACAACGTGCTCATCCGCCGCTGCCAGACGTGGTGGAAGCAAGCAGGCTCTATTCCCACGGACGCTTTTGTCTGTGCCTCGGCCGACATCCGTCGCATCCAGGCCAAGTACGTCGATCTTTACGACCGCATCGAAGCACTCACTTCGGCTACATCCGACGGTCCCAGTGTCATGATGCCTGCGTTCTTGGCAGATCTGGACGAATGGAATGCACGTTGGCATGAAGCGATCGGTTTGCGCGAAGACACGTACGAGGATATCGACGACGAACGTCGACATCTTGACGAAGCTGCCTACCGGCGCAAATGTCAGCGGCTCTCGCTCAAGATGTGGAAAGACAATATCAAGACGTACGTCTCGTCTCTCGTGCTCAAATCCAGTCTCAGGCAGGCTGCGATGGCAGCTCATCAGGAGATGGTTCGCAACCACAATCGCCGCTCGGCTACGCGCGGTACAGACGATCGTGCCGAAACCTCTTCGACAAAATCGCAGCTGGGTCTGGAGCCAGGCGTCGTCAACTTGATGGCTATGCCCGCCTTTTGGCCGTGCGTTGAAGGTGCACGCGGTGTTCTGGAGGCGATTTGCGCGTTCCCTGAAAAGTTTCTGCTTGCATCGCCCGACTCGACCGTGATGCAGACGACGCACGCGGCCGTGTTGCTCTGCAGTTTAGCTACTGTGAGATCTCAGCCTCCGCTTGGACCTGGCTACCTCAAGTCCAACATTGAGCTGATCGATCAGACGATCGCTGCGTTCCGCAAAGCCAGTATTACTCGAGACGATACGGTGCTTCACATTGCCAACTATCTTGACTCGCTGTTAAGACCCAAGAATGCGCCTCCCTCCAGGAACCGTCCTTTTGCGGGACAGGTGAATGCTGAAGATGCTCAAGCAGGTGTTGGTGCTAGCACAAACGGCGGTACAGGCACACGCGGTGGGACGCCATCCGGTACACAAGGGCAACCGAAGCAGATGTTTGCTGACGTTGTACTCAATGAAGCTGGCAGTGCAAATGGTGGATCGACGGCGACGGCGAGTGGAGCGCAAGGTCTCAATAATGGCTTTTCGCAATTCACCAACTTTACTTTACTGTCGCAAAACACGGATCTGTTCTACTCGGGCGGTGGCACTAGCCAGAACAGCATCGCTCCGCAAATCAATAGCCGATGGTTGAATGGCGACAATCTTGCGACCACACAGACCACGGAACCTAACCTGTTCCTTCACGGTGGTGTGGCAGAGAGCCTGCAACGCCAGGGGTTGGATACCATGGCCACCGCTGCTGCTGGTGCGAGTGTGCCAGCGAATGTGGTTAGCGAAAGCAGCGGCAGCGGTGGGGTGGCGATCGGCATCGATGCGGCGGTTTCGTGGCCCACCCCGGCATGGAACAACCTCATGTTTGGCGCTCCTAGCACCAACGGTAACGGTAACGGTAACTCGACGCCGATGCCGAACTCGACTCAGCCATCGAGCTGCTCAGCGGCGAACAATGCAGACGAAACTCTACGCATGTTACTACGTTTCTTGGATGGATGAACGGGAATTTAATTGTATTTGGAACATAGATATTGGGGGATAAGATCTGCCTATTGTACCTTAGTTATTGTGGACACTAGACAAACTGGAAGGGAGTTGGATGACCCTGCTGAACGGTGATGCCTTTGGTCTGGGTGAACTCTCTAATTCCTTCGATTCCATTGAACCTTCCGTAGCCTGAGTTCTTCCAACCGCCGTGGGGCATGGAGGGGTCGTCGTGGACGGGTTGGGCGTTTACGTGAACCTGACCTGCGTCGATGCTATCTGCCAATTCTAGGCCAAGTTTCTGATTGCGCGTGTAGATGGATGCGGCTAGACCGTAATCTGAGGAATTTGCCATATTGATCGCCTGATCGATCGAGGAAAACGTCATCAGCGAGAGCACTGGGCCAAAAGTTTCGTCCGAGTAGATCTGCATCCTCTCATCCACGGGACCTATCACAATAGGTTGAACCAATGCACCTTGAAATCCAGCCTGCCCCACCACCACTTTAGCCCCTTTACTAACCGCATCGTCATACAACTGCTTGAGACGATCCGCCGACGCCGCGGTGAACAGCGATCGCAGCGCATGCTTGTCCTCCATGCCCTGCGCCAGCTTGGCCGTAAAGATATCGCGGTGTTGCTCAAAGAGCGTGGTGAGCGTTTGCTCGAGTTGCGCGGCGATGGATTCGTGAACGATGATGTTGTTGACGGCCATGCAGATTTGGTTCGAGTTGAGATAGCCTCCAAAGAGGATTCCGTTGGCGGCCAGGTCGAGGTCGGCATCTTGGAGGATGATGAGCGGTGCTTTTCCACCGAGTTCGAGTACGACGGGTTTGAGGTGTTTGGCAGCGGTGGTGGCGATGATCCTGCCGACACGGGTGGAGCCGGTGAAGTTGACCTTGCGCACTTTGGGATGCGAGATGAGCGCTTCGGTCACCTCGGCAGCATGCTGTGGGTCAACATGGACTACATTCAACACACCCTTGGGCAAACCAGCATCGATCAGCACCTGTGCCACCGACAGGTGAACGCGGGGAGCGAACTCGGACGACTTCAACACCGCCGTATTACCAGCAGCGATCGCATACAGAACCGAACGAAGACCCAGAATAAAAGGCGCATTCCAAGGAGCGATTCCAAGCACCACGCCAAATGGCTCGCGCTTGACAATCTTCAAGGCACCATCGTCTCCAGGGGGTAGCACCTCGCTTTTGAGCGCATGCGTCATGCTCTCGGCCGCACTTTGAAGGTGACCGGTGGAAAGTACGGCGAGTTCGAATCCGGCCATGCCTCGACTGAGAACGGTCTCGTGCATGGTGTTGGCGGCGTACTCGGGCACGCGTTCCATCAAGAGTTGGGCGGCCTTGAGGATGATTTCGCGTCGACGTGAAACCGGGGTTGCCTTCCATGCGGGGAACGCGGCGGCAGCAGCGTCGACAGCGACGTTGGCATCGGCGACAGAGATGGCGTGGACGTTGTGGACTACATCGCGCGAGGCGTGATCGGCGGCAGTGGCGTGTTGGTCAGTGCGATAGACGGCATAGGTGTGCAAGGTGGTGTAGGGTTGATTGTCGATGATGCAAGGGAGGGTGGAGTGGTTGATAAAGTTGACGGACTCGGTCATTTTGAGGAAGGATGACAGAAAGAGAGTGGAAATGGATGTGGATGTGGATGTGGATGTGGATGTGGATGTGGATGTGGATGTGGATGTGGGCTGGTAAGGAACTAGATGGGGCAAACGCAAAGGTGGCGAAGGGGTGCTGGCTGAATATAAAGGGCCAAGACGAGGAGGGTGCGCACGGTTGCGTGCAAGAACAAAAGCAGCAGAGGATGTGACGGTGAGCTCTGGCGTGTCACACAGGTTTTGCCGAAGCTGAAGCTGAAGAAGGACACCTGTCTGCAATGTGTCTCTGTGGCACAAAACAAGAGCTTCTTCTTTCAGCCGCTCTTTGATTGCTGGCGATTGCGACGTTTGCTTGCTTTCTCTGTTTCGCACTTCATATCTCAACACGCCACACCAATGGCACCCAGCAAGCGATGGTTCGAATCCACAGTCCTAGATGAGCTTTCATGATGCGTGGTCAAGCCATGTACTGTACTGTACTGTACTGTACTGTACAACAACAGCGGTTCAGTACTGTGGTGCAGCAGGGTCCATGTTTGGTGATTCAACTCCGAAGGCAAAGCAAAGCGACAGACGATTGATTGACTTGCCGAGGGCAGCGGGATGTCAACTGACATGGCGAATGTAATGCCCGTGTTATCCGGACTCGATCAACGCTTTTGCTTGCTACCGACTTGTACCTTGTTGGTGCGAGTGACAGAGCACATTTTGGGTGCGCATTGTGATTGCCATCAGAGGACGGTATGATAGCTTTGGCAGTTCGAGTCTGAGCCTGTTTAGGGTTTGGCATCTGCGCACATAGCCAAGCAAACAACAGCAAACAGCAAACAGCATCTTGACCTTTGTCATGGTTTTTGATATTATTGTGAAAAAGTACAGTAGTAACGGTGTAACAATAACATGCAATTTTCACATTTTGCCACTCAGCCCACACGTGATCAGATGAGTGCGACACGAGCCAAGCCAAGCCAAGCCAAGCCAACAATCAATCGATACGGCCGGAAAGCAGCCGCCAACCGAGAGAGTGTTACTTTTCGAGGATTCAGCGCGCAGTAGTAGTGTTGATCTTACCACCACCACCACCACCACCATCATCATCATCATTGTTGCGCTTGGCGAATCCCACTCTTTCCTACCATCCATCTGCCAAGCAACACAGCACCATACATCTCACGCATCATACACTCGTACAACAACGCAGAGAAATTCAAGCCCAAAGTCACCTTGATCTGCATCACGAATCAACGTCAAACTGTCTCCACCCTACTATACATAGCCCACCATGGCCACAGCACAGGCAACAGCAGCAACACGTACTCACCTCACGCTCAAAGGATCCACCGCACTCGTGCATGAGTTTTTCAACTTTTCCGTCCAATCCATCCTGTACCAACGCAACATCTACCCACCGGACGACTTCAAAACCGTCAAAAAGTATGGCCTCCAGATGCTCGTTACCACCGATGACGGCTTGGCAGAGTACCTCGAGACAGCCATGGGTCAACTCAAAGTGTGGCTCGAACGCGGCGATGTCACGCGCCTCGTTGTCGTCATTGTCGAAAAAGAAACCGGCGAAACACGAGAGCGATGGCAATTCGACGTCGACGTAATCAACACCCCACTCCCCTCGTCGGAAACCATCTCGTCAACCCTGCCAACAGTCAAAAAAACAGACGCACAGGTCAAAGCCGAAATCGCAGCCATCATCAAACAAATCACAGCCAGTTGCACCTTCCTCCCCGTCCTCGAAGAACCGTGCGCCTTTCAAATCCTAGCCTACACAAATCGAGATGCACAGGCACCCGCCGAATGGATCGACTCGGACGCAAGACTCATCGAAGAAGGCCAAGCGGAACAAGTCCGTCTCCGCAGTTTTTCGACTCACGTTCATAGAGTTGACGCCATGGTCGCGTATAAGCGAGAACAGGACGATGAATAAATAAAAAAGCATATTTCCTTCTCCCGATTCTGACCCTGAGCGAGAACCCCAGCTGCCTAGTGAAATGGATTGCAATTTGGCAAGCCCATACATTTTGGAGGAATCAATCAATCAATCCATCAATCAAGTTCGTCCGGTTCCAAAGAAATATGACCCCCACCACTACTCTGCTGCTGCTGCTGCTGCTGTTGCTGTTGCTGTTGGCGGGCTTCGGCTGCTCTCCTGAGCGTATCCCTCATACTTTCTTGTTGCTGGGCGTCTGTACTTGTGGAAAAGAAGCCTTGACTCGAATCTTCTCGATCGCTAACAATTGGAGGACTGCTAACGATCGAATTTACCACGCCATCGGCTGCGCTGCCCACACTCGAAGTCAGCGTTGTACTTGACGGCGGTTGCGTCTGCCAAACCTCGGTCCTGATCCCCGTCTCATCCTCTGTCACCCTCACGCCTCCCAACCCGTCCCTCGAAGCCGAAGAAAACGGATTCAAGAATGCCGCAAACGCATTCGTCGACCGCTGTTGCGATCCAGTCCCCTCAGCACCACTACCGTTCGTGTTGGCATTGATGTCTGCGTTCTGGTCGACACTATCGGTACCAAATCCAGACTCGCCACTCTCGCTCGGCTTGGCAATACTCACGCGACACACCGGACACGTTCCATGCATCCTCAACCAAGGCACCAGACAATCTTCGTGAAAGATATGCCCGCATGGCATCGAAACGAGCTCCTCCTGCTGCTTTTCATCCTCCACCGCCTTGTCCGCCTTCGTCGTATCGTCCGCGCCTGTGCACAGGAAATCATCCTTGCAAGTCGGGCAATCGGTATTCTTGGCTTTGCCGATCCTCTCCTTCTGCTCCAATGTGAAGCGCTCCAGCCGCTTGATCACATCCTCGTCGGCGGGCGGCGGTGCGTTGCTACCCTGCGTCTGCTCCATCAGTTGCGAAATGATATCATCCAGTCCCTGCTGCCCGAGTACATAGTCTCCCCACTGTCCCCTCGCGCCTCCCCCATGCGCGCCCGACGCCAAAATGTCCAGTAAGCTGCCTCCGCCCGCGTCACCTTGGCCGAACAGCCCAGTGAACAGGTTGCGTAGACCCGCGAGCTCTGGCGGCAGATCCTGCGTGGCGCCTGCATTCCGAGACGCATCAACAGACTGCCGAGGTTGGTGGTATCGACCTCGATTGTCGTGGTTGAATTCGCGTCCGTCAGCGGCACCACCCGCTCCACCCATGCCGTCGTCGTGCAAGTATGAATCATCACCATCATCGTCGTCGTCGTTATCGTCGTTCTCGCTTCGGCGCTGTTCGTTCGGATTGGGTTCGGGGTTGGACGACGTAGAGGCGACAGGCTCGGTTCCGCCGAATGCAAATCGCAGAAAGTTGCTTAGGGTTGGAGGCGGTTGCGCTGTTTGCGTTTGTTCTGCATGGGCTTGTGCGGATCGGAGGTACGGGTCTTGGCCGCCGGAACCGTATTGAACGTTCCACTGGAGACCAAAGGGACCAAACGATGTGGATCCTGCGCGCGTAGTGTTTCGTGGTGCATCTGTGCGATTGGATGGATCTTGGTGGCCGTCGGATGAAGGTTGGTTGGTCTGCGATGCTGGCGAGGTGGGTGATTGTGGATTCGTACTGCTTCCAGGCCGGGCCGATGCCTGAGCAAGCGCCATGAGCAGTCCACCTAGGTCTCCTTGCAATGGTGCGGCTGGACGCGCGAAACCCATTGGTGGTAAACCACCTGCTGCGGTTGGCCCACCTTGTCCTGTGTCAAAGACGAATCCGGGAAAAGCGCCTCCATGCAATCCAGCCAAAGGACCACCGTCGTCATCGCCGTCGTCGTCATCGTCGTACAGATGCGATGATGATGACTCGTCAATGATTTCAACAAACGAGCCGTTGCAGCGCGGACAGGTGGGATCGGGTGTCATAAGTGGACGAATCTCGAGATTGCATTGGTGACAGTAAGCCATCTGGTTGAGGTTGGTGGTGCGAGCTTGAGGTGCTCCTGCTGGCGAGTTGGATGGATACATGATGGCCAGGAGCTTTGTACGCTCACACCGAGTCGAGGGTGCAAAGATGGATGCGATGATGGCAGGATGGTTGTAAGTGGCGAAAAGGTGCTCGGACCGCCAGGTAAGCACGTTGTTAGGGTGTTGCCTGCATTCGCTGTGGAGCGTCGTCATTCTGGGATCCAATTAAATAAGGACATGTTGAATAGGTCTAACAATCCTGAAACAAAATCAAACACAATTAATCCCTTTTCATTTAACTCTTGAACCGCATCAGACCGAAAAAGCACAGCGGCAGCAGCGCCTAAAATTTGCACCTTGTCCCCATTTTTTTTTTTTTTCTTCTTGTTGGCTGCATGAGTATAAAGTCGGTTTGTAGCGCAACGGTGTATTTCTGACTTTGTCCTCTTCTTGGACATCGTCCGACCAACCTCCTCCCTGCTCCCTCATCCTTACTTTAGATCACTTGCCATCCCACAAACATTAAAGCGAAGCGATTGATTCGTTCTCATCCCCAACTCGTCGCCGCTTCTATACCCTCTGGTTCATCTTCCTCCACCAAGCTAGAGAAATCCTGTTCGACAACATGTCCGAGGCCATCCACTCGCAGTATGACTCGATCCTTATCTTGGACTTTGGTTCGCAGTATTCGCACTTGATCACGCGACGATGCCGTGAACTCAACGTCTACTGTGAGATGCTTCCATGCACTCAGAAGATCAAGGATCTCGACTGGAAGCCCAAGGGTATCATCCTCTCTGGCTCGCCCTACTCGGTCTACGATGACGTCGCTCCACGTGTCGACCCGGACGTCTTCACCGCCGGTGTTCCCGTCCTCGGCATCTGTTACGGTCTCCAGGAGATCGCTTGGAACCACGGCGGAAAGGTCGATCCTCACGACAAGCGCGAGTATGGCCACGCCATGGTCGAGATCGTCAAGACCGGTGTGCCTCACCTCGATGCGCTCTTCAAGAACTGGGAGGGAAGCGTCCAAGTCTGGATGTCGCACGGTGACCAGCTTTCCAAGCCTCCCCAAGATTTTGACGTGATTGGCCGAACGCCCACCGCTCCATTCGCTGCCATGGCTCACAAGACCAAGCCCATCTACGGTGTTCAGTTCCACCCCGAGGTCACCCACTCGGTTCGTGGTGTCGAGCTGTTTGACAACTTTGTCTCGATCTGCGGCTGCCGTCGTAACTGGACCATGGCCACGTTTATCGACAAGGAGATCAAGCGTATTCGCGAGATCGTCGGACCCAAGGGTCAGGTTCTCGGTGCCATCTCTGGCGGTGTCGACTCGTCGGTGGCTGCCAAGTTGATGCACGAGGCTATCGGCGACCGATTCCACGCCGTCATGGTGGACAACGGTGTTTTGAGGACCAACGAAGCCGCGCAGGTGTACGAGATGCTTTCCAAGGACCTCGGTGTCAACCTCACCGTCGTTGATGCTTCCGAGCAATTCCTGAGCAAACTCAAGGACGTCGAGGACCCCGAGCAGAAGCGCAAGATCATCGGCAACACGTTCATCCACGTGTTCGAAGCCGAAGTTGCCAAGCTCGAGAAGCAGGCCGAGGAAGAGGAAGCTGCTGCACTCGCTGCTGGCAAGCCGCAGGAAGCCAAGGGCAAGTTTGAGTATCTCCTGCAGGGAACTCTGTACCCTGACGTGATCGAGTCGATCTCGTTCAAGGGACCGTCGGCTACGATCAAGACGCACCACAACGTGGGTGGACTGTTGGAGGACATGAAGCTCAAGCTGATCGAGCCTCTCAGGGAGCTTTTCAAGGACGAGGTACGTGCGCTCGGTCGATTGCTTGGCATCCCGGCGCATCTGGTGGGTCGTCATCCTTTCCCTGGTCCTGGTCTGGCTATCCGTATTCTGGGACCCGTGACTCGCGAGCAGGTCAAGATCCTTCAGCACGCCGACAGTATCTACATCGAGGAGATTCGGGCGGCTGGCTTGTACGACCAGATCTCGCAGGCGTTTGCTGTGTTGCTTCCAGTTCGTGCGGTGGGTGTTCAGGGTGATAAGAGGACGTACGATCAGGTTATTGCTCTGCGCGCTGCAGCTACCACGGATTTCATGACAGCTACTTGGTTCCCCTTCCCACCCGAATTCTTGTCCAAGGTGTCCAACAGGATCACCAACGAGGTGCAGGGCGTCAACAGGGTGGTGCTCGACATTTCCAGCAAACCTCCAGCCACCATCGAATGGTTGTAAATCCTCATCCCTGTACTCACAGTGAGCGGGTGACGGATGGACAGATTGTACTTTTGTTTTGATCGGGTTTTCGAAGAGAAATGCAATTTTCAATTAGAGATTTGGTCTAGGTCTTGGTCATCACTGCTGCTTGTTATCTCATGGTTGTGTACCTGTAGTTTTTCTCTTCTTGGTTGTTGTGAGTGAATGAGTCAAGATCGTGGGGGGGGAAAAGGGCTACTTTCGGAAGCATTCGAAATTCAGGACGGCGACACTGCCACCCTGCTGCCACTTGATCTCCTCTAATCGTCTTGCTATTGGGCTTTGTTGTGCTTGCTCTTGTTGCGTCTCTTCGGGTTTGCAGAGCATTTCCTCAATTTGCTGTAGGAGCTCTTGCCTCCTGGCATCCTCTTTTGGATCGTAGCCCTTGACGTACCTCTTTGAGCCTTTTTTGGTGGTGACGACGATGTTGATTCTTGCGCCTTTGATCATCTCCCTTTTAGCTTTGCTGAGCTTGTGGCTCAGATCGTTCTGGCTAACGCTCCAAGTGAGTTGAACCTCCTTTGCGACTGCATTGCCGGATTTGGGCGAATCGGAGGGTGATTCGCTAGCTTTGCGTTTCATCGCACGTTGTCGATCGAACTCATCCTTCTTATCGACGAGTTTACAGATGGGAAATTGCACCAGCGCGGTGATGTCCACGATTCCCGGTGCAGCTTGAGGATCGTACTCGATGGTGGCGCGCTCGCGTTGTGGAGGCACCACTTGGAGGAGGTAGAACCTGGTGCGATCGAGTTTTAAAAGGATTTGAGACGTGGGGAAGGGTCCAGCGAGCGAGCCTGATTTGGGGTCGACTAGCCGGACGAATTGCGAGGTAATGGCTTCATTCTTGAGCGGACCCTTGGGTGGGCTATCTTTTGTATTGTCGGAGGAGGAGGGCGGGGCGGCCAAAGCGAAGCAGGTGGTGGAGAAGAAAGTTTGATTCGAGGTGTGAGGAGTGGCAAGTGCGGTAGGGATGCGAGACATTATGCAGATGCGCGTGGAGGGTGCCAGCCCTCGAGCAGCTGCTCTCATAGCGTAGGCTGCCGATGTCCGCATAGTGGATACGATAGTGTACAGGATGACGACGTTAGAGACAAGGTGGAAAGCGTCCTTGTAAAGCTTCTCAAGATCAAGGTCAAAAAAGTCGCCGGAAGACGGAAGATCGCATTTGTTTTTCGGTTGTGTCATACGCATCGGTGTAACATACTTGAAATTTTGCAACATCGCCGTCCAAATTTCGGACGCGTCCGAACCAACACTCAGCGGTCACAGAGACCAACACCCATTTGCCCATCTCTCTCTCTCTCTCTCTCTCTCTCTCTCTCTCTCTCTCTCTCTCTCTTCTGCTACCATCATCACATTCCACATCATCATCCCAACAAGCCATGTCGCGGCCAACTTCCTCGCGTTCATCACCAACCGCATCAGCAGTGGCAGCTGCAGCAGATGTTCACTTACCAGATCCGCCCAAAGCAACCGTCTCTGCTATCGTCTTCTCCCCCACACCCGCACCCCTCGAAGCATCATCCTCACATCCCCACACTGACACCGACGTCCTCATCTCGAGCTGGGATAACCATGTGCACCAATATCACATTAACACCGCCGCTTCCAACGATGGAGTAACCAAAGTGCAGGTGTTTGCTCACGAAGCTCCTGTACTCGATGTTTGCTTTGTGAACCGCTACATTGCAGCTTCGGCGTGTGTCGACCGTCGAGTACGCTTGCTTGACCTGCGCACGGGCAAGACGTTGATTGTAGGCAAGCACGACGATTCGGTTCTCAAAGTGCGATACTGTCCCCAAACGCAGCTGCTTATCAGCGGATCGGCTGATCGAACGTTGCGCTTCTGGAGTGTCGGATTGACATCCGCCGGAGACGTTGACGCTTCGAAAGCTGGTTTGATAAAGACGCTGACGATGCCGGATAAGGTGGTAGCGCTGGATGTATCGCCACCGTTCCCTGCAACTGACGAGTCGACTCCGATCTGCTCCGCGTCCAACCCGGGTAAGCCGTTGCCGCGCGATTCCACTCCAAGACTCGTCGTGGGGATGACCGGTCGCCATGTCAACGTTTACGACCTCGTGCCCCTGCGCAACGCCATCGACCGCCACATAATGGGCGAACACGTGGCAGAACGAGACTGGGAACCCGACCAGAAACGAGAATCATCACTCAAGTTTATGACCAGAGATCTTCGCTGCATGCCTGCCGGTGACGGGTACGCCACCAGTAGCATCGAAGGCAGAGTCGCCGTCGAGTTCTTCGACCCTAGCAGCAAAGTGCAGAACCTAAAGTATGCGTTCAAATGTCATCGCGAAACCGTATCGGAAGACATGCAAGTCGAACAGGCAGAATTGGAAACACCTTACGACATTGTCTATCCCGTCCACGCGCTCGTATTCCATCCAAGGTAAGCCTTCCCCCCCCCCCCCTTTGCCACTTTTCAGCCCATTGGAGATGAATCCGCATCACTAACTTGGCGCTCGCTTTGTTTCTCTTCCAGACATGGGACGTTTGCGAGTTTAGGCGGCGATGCAGTGGTTAGCATCTGGGATGCGGGGGCTAAGAAGAGGATTCGCCAGTATGCCAAGTTGACCAACGCCGTCACTGCCGGTGCGTTCGATGCTGACGGTACACTACTCCTCGTAGCAACTGGTAACGATGCTGTTGATGCATCCGCATCCGATCCTCCGGTCGAACTGGTGCTCAAGAGAAACGCTTGGGCCGAATGCAAGCCTAAACCCAAGTCAAACAAGTAAACCACCACATGTGGAATATCCTAACCTCAAAAACCCTTACATCTTCATACAGTATGAGCGCGTGCGGCAGCAGCGAGACTCTGACCAAACATATTGACGAGGAAATCCTGATCCTCCAAACCGACTGAAACCCTGACCAGCCCACGTTCGACGCCGAACTGTTCGGCCCAGTCCAACTCTGCGTAATGGGCGAGGATGGTATATGGACTGGCTAGCGTTAGATTTGTGCCTAGACTTGGTCCTTTAGCGCACTGAAGCGTATCGTAAAACGCCTGACTTGCTGCGTCACTGTGAAACGTGATCGAAAACAAGCCACCAAACCCACCCGCCTCTTTTCCCTCCTCCTCCTCCTCCTCCTCATCACCACCATTCATGTCCCCCAGCGCGCTGAAAGCCTTCTTCCTCCTCCCCACATCGTAGTTCTGCCTAGTCTGGTATCTCGGGTAAAACAAATTCTTGATCACTCCGGGATACTGGCCTTTGCCCTGCTTCTCGTTCCACAACATCGACGTGACTGCGCGCGTATTGCAATCGATCTTGACAATGCGACGGATAAAATCGCGACTGTTGCGCTCCATAAAGATGGCGTCTTCATCAAAGTAGGTATCCTCGTAAACCTGCCTGAGCGTAGCCTGCAGCGTAGAGTAGTAAGGTCCCTTGGGATTGAGCACCAGACTACCTCCCATCACGTTGGCATCGCCCGAGAACACCTTGGTCAGCGACGACACCAGAATGTCGGCATACGGAAGCACCTCGACGTTGACGAAATTGCCAATCGTCTCATCGACGCAGACGAGAAAGTTGTAGCGATCGGCTAGTTGGCGAATGCGGACAAGATTCGGCGAGCGCAGCAGAGGATTCGAAGGGAATTCGCAGAATAAAGCTAAAACTGGTGCAGCGACTTGGGCCGATTGCTGCTGTTCTTGGGCTTGGAGGAGCTGTTCGAGCGATTCGAGGTCCGCGTCGACGCCGAGACCGTAAAAATGGCAACCGGGACCGAACTTTTGCAGAATCTTGAGCGTATCCGTGTACGGGAAGCCAAAGCAGACACTCTTGCCCACGTCCCTGTGCTTGAGCTTGGACGAGAGCAGCTTGGGTGCGGCGCGCATTGCAAGCTGATGAGCGTGGTAGATGGCGCTCATGCCGCAAGGGTACAAGAAGACGTCGTCTTCGGTAACACCAGTGCCGTGCCGACCGGTCTCGCCGACTTGGTCGCCTGGAGCTTCGCTAGCCGAGGTTTCGGATCGATCGGAAAGCAGCGTACCCGCGATACGACGACGGAGAGCGAGCTTGGCGGAAGGTGCCGAAGTCAAAGGCAAATTTCGACCATACCTCTCTTCGACGTAAGTGACGAAATCAGCGGCGATGGATTCGGTGGCGTCGCTCTGCTCAGCAGAGGCAGGCGTGACACCCGAAAGGCTAGAGACGCTGGCCGACATGGCAGCATTTGTAGCATCGTCATCGGCAGTGGCAGTGGCAGCGGAAGGACGCTGGAGGATGGCGCTGCTGGAAGGAGTCTGAGGAGCGGTGTTGGTGGGTGAAGTTTTGGCGATGGCAGACGAGAGGCCGGAAGCGGCGCTGTTGGTGCGGGCGTAACGATTGTAGAAGCGCTTGCCGGATGAAGCGGAAGGCTTCTTGTAGATGTCGTCGTTGGTGGTCACCGGATCGACACTGGAAGAAGCGGTACCGGAAGGAGTGTCGGCGCCAGATGTCGAGGCGGGGTTGGCAGCGGAATCCTTGTCGACGTTTTTGGAGTGGTCGAGCAGCGAAAGGCAGCGATCGGCTTGCCTGCTAGAGATGCCATCACCAGTGTGCTGCCAGAAGCTCTTGGCAAGCGGGAAATGCTGATGCGGGAAGAATAGAATAAAGATGTAATGTGCGGTGGTGCTCGAGCCTTGGTATTGGGTTGATTCGAGCGAATCCGAGACGTGTTCGGCGGTGCTGGAACTGGAGGTCGAGTTGAGAGCGGCATGAGATGCATTTACAGAAGCAGGGAGGGTATGTTGCAGCATGGAGAAGCGAACGATGCGAATAGGCAAGGGAAAGTCGGTGTTGGACTGAGCGCGCATAAAGTCACGACATCGTTCGGCGATCCTAGCCGAAGGGAAGAGGAGACAAGCTTCGTGAGGTGGTGCAAACTTGTTGGTGAGAAGGGTAGCTAGGCGCTGAATCGAACGATGGATAAAGAAGCGAGGATAGCCGGTTTCCATGGCATTGGAGAGACGACCTTCCTCGTAATCGACGTTGTCTTTCCAGAGCGGAAGCGAGACCGAGACAGCATGGGGCATGTTGGCAGGGATCGAGGTGCCAACGGCAAAGTCCTTCTTGCAAGGAGCGACGCCATTTGCGGGCAAAGGGGCCTTGGGCAGCGGAACAGAAGTTGTTCCAACCTGCATGATGATCAGAGGCAGGCAATATGAGTGAAAGAGGATGGTGGAAGAGGGACAAGGAATCAGTCAATAGCTAAGGCGAGCATGTTCGCACACACTCGACACGCACAAGCTCCGAAAAGGCCACTACTTTGGCTCTGTGAAAATGCCAATTTTAAAAACAAAAAGTGACTCACGGTCTTCTCGGATGCGACACTGCGACACTGACATTTCGGTATTATGTTAGCCTGCAGGTACTCACACATTGGCAAAAAAAAAAAGAAAGAAAAAAGGGCTGAGCCAAAAACAGAACAGAAAAGAACAGACGGATCGCATTTTTATAATAATCGCACTCTGCAAATCCATGTTCTGCTCTTTCCTCTCAACCACATCATCATCATCATCCACCACGACTCTCGGCGTCGTGATATCAGCATCTTGACCTTTTGCATCGTTCTGCTTTGTCACTCGTTTCCCAGCTTGGCACTTCTCCATCCGCACTCGCACTAGAACGTAACGTAACGTGGCGTGGCGTGGCGTGGCGTGGACACCATCCACCGTCACACAAACACAAACTGCCTTAAGACAGTGATCCATTGTTGCAAAAGTTTGAGAGTCGTAACAACAAGTGCTTCTGCTTTCTCGTCATCTTTTATTTTGTGTCACTTGGCTGGCCTTTCCTTTGCTCGCAAGTTGCAATTTCAAGCTACGCAATCTAGCCGTTTGGGCTGTCGGTGCAGTCTACTTCAGGTTCGGCTCGGGTAACAGTGACTCTTGGCCAGACGAGGCTTCCTTGTGTTGATCTTTTTCGCACTTGCAACATCCAGTGTCCTGTCCTGCATCTTCTGTTGCTATCCCTGTCGTCGTTCCGCTCGGCTTTCTTGCTTGACTGTATCTGCTCACGCTTCCCGCCTTGGCCGCTCCCTCGACTTTGTAAGCTTATCCCATCCCTTACCCACCCCCGGATACAATCAAGTGAGCAAGTGTTGACCGGACGCACAAGTGTGTAGCTTGCCTTGTCGCTACGCTCATCATCAAAACATCCAAGACTAGATAGTGTCTATTGGCATCAGTCTACTCTTAGAAATGTACGGCGCACCCCCTCAACACGCCTACGGCGCACCACCACCTCCGTATGGTGCACAACCTCATCAAGCCTATGGCGCCATGATGCCTCCTGTGCCTTCCCAGCAACACCAACCTCCTCCGCCCCATATGCAATCGCAGCCGGATCCGAATCTAGCCATCGGTACCGATCCACGCGCTTTCGCCAAGATGTACGATTCCCACCTCAAAGCCCTAACCTTCAACTCGAAACCCATCATCACCAATCTCACCGTCATCGCACACGATCACGCTGCACGCATGTCGGCGGTTGTAGCCAAGTGCCTTGACGACCACATCATGCAGTCGCATCCCTCGATTCGTCTGCCCGCCCTCTACGCGCTTGACTCCATCTCCAAGAACATCGGTCATCCTTATACGCAGCTGTGGGCCGCTCGCGTCGCGCCCATCTTTCTCGAAACATATCGCCTCGTAGATCAGCCAACAAAGATGCGCATGGAGGAACTGCTCGCCACTTGGAAGACCGGAGGCCCCAGTGGTCGTCCTCTCTTTGGCGACAACGCACAGTGGGCGATCGAGCGTGCCCTTTTCGGCAGCCAAGGCATGCCTCAACCCGTTGCTGCTCAAGCTCCCGTCGCAGACCCTCGCGCAAACGCAGCTCGATCCAAGTCGAAAGCCATCGAGAACATCGACAAGCTTCTCCTCGTCGACGGTCAATCCCTTGCCGACAACCCCACCAACCAAGCATTGCACGAAAGAGTCGAATCGCTCGCTCAGCTCAAGCAGGTCATCTTAACCGCCGATCTGTCGTCCGAAGAGATGAACCAGATCCACGCTCAGCTCGACAGCCTTTCGGCCGCTGCAATGCATGGTCCCGCGTCTGCTCCTGCTTCGGCGCAAATGCGCTCACCCGTTTCCGCACACGCTGCACCAGCTGGTCTTGCTCAAGGTCTGTCTGGCGCCCTGGCCAGCCTGTCTGCCCTCGCTGCTCCTGCCTCTACCGCTGCCGACCCAAATCAAGTCAACCCTGCAGCATCTTCACTGATCGCCTCATTGATGCAGGCTGGCCTTCTTCCGGGCTCTTGCTCTCAATCGGCAGCAGCCACTCCACCGCCCGTGGAGCGCGACCAAGACCAAGACTACGTCAACGCCATCCTCGCTCTCGACATCAAAACTTGGGGTCCCGAATTCAACCGCGAGCCAACCGCCTCGTACGAGCTCATCCTTCACAAACATCTTGCTCTGCAATGTCGGCAGTGCGCCAATCGCTATCCGACGGGTAACAAAGGTCAAGCCCGAATGGACGATCATCTCGATTGGCATTTCACTCAGAATCGACGTGCAAAGGATTCGGCGGCGCGCGGACAATCTCGGTCGTGGTTTGACCGCATCGAAAGCTTCATCCGCGGAGGTTTTGACGACACGGCTCCCACCTCGAAACCGGGTGCCAACGCAGCCATGTCGGGAGATGGCGATTCGAAATCGGGTCTAACAGCAGCGCAGGATCGAGCGTTGAAGGACAAGTTTGCCAAGTCGTTTGTAGTCGCTCCATCGGACGATGCCGAGTTGGCTGCCAAGCCGTGTCCCATCTGTAAGGAAGCATTCAAGTCGCAGTGGAGCGAGGATGAAGAGGAGTGGATCTGGTTGAACGCTATCAAGGTCGAGAATTCCACGGCGGAGGGAGCCGTGGCCGGGGTCGTATACTACCATGCTAGTTGTCACTATTCCGCCAAGAGTCTCACCGATAGTGTCAATGGTGGAGATGGTAGGAGGACTGCCAGTGTAGGCGTGAAGCGCAGGAGTGCCAGTCGTACCCTTACGCCGTCATTGCCGAATGCCAAGAAGAGGAAGTCCGATCTCGATGCACACTCACAGGCGATCGTAGAGGAGCGAGTAGAGCTGCCACTACCATCACCACCACCACCACCACCTGCTGCTGCTGCTGCTGCTGCTTTGTAAAATTCCACGACGCAGCCAATCGAAGAGATGAAAAAGTTTCGTGACTGGACATTGGAATCAAAAGTTAGTGTACAAGTTTTGCGAGGCGGAGTGAAAATGGTAGAGTGCAAGAGAGTGAGAGAGAGAGAGAGAGAGAGAGAGAGAATTGAGATGTTAATTGACCAACTTGTGGATCTTGTTTATGACATCGAGATATTTTCTACTCGCGGGACTTTGAGGATACTGATCGATGAAGCTGACGCCTAGATCGCAACATTTGCCAATCCTCGGATCTAAGGGGATACTACCTAGGAAATGCAACTGCAATTCATCGCACAAAGCTTTGGCACCACCAGTGGATGGGTAGAAAATCTCACTGTACCCTGTGCAATTCGGGCAAACGAAGCCCGCCATATTTTCGACGATACCTAAGATGGGCAGGTTCATTTTGCGACAAAACGAGATCTCCTTACGTACGTCCTGAAGCGAGACTTCCTGTGGCGTTGTGAGTAGGATAGCGCCAGTGATGCCCGAGTCTTTGAGGTACGAGACGATGGAGAGGTGTTCGTCCGATGTTCCTGGTGGCGTGTCGATGAGCATGTAGTCGATCAGTGGATCAGTCAAATTACCGGAGGGTGAGGCGGAATCAAATTCATCGTCGTCTTCGAGTCCGGCAGTCCAGTCGACGTCTTTGAGAAATTGTTTGATCAGACCGTTCTTCTTGGGTCCTCGCCAGATGACGGCGGAAGACGCCGAGGGGAGGAGGAAGCCGATCGACATGGCACACAGATTGTCAGAGACGTAGACGGGCGACCAACCTTGCGAGGTGGAATGGATGGATTGACCCGCCAGGCCGAGGATGGTGGGAATCGATGGTCCGCAGATGTCAATGTCCATGATCGCCACTTGCTTCTCCTCTGCATCTGCCTCGACAGATTCGGCTTCTCCTGCGTGCTTTCCTTGCGTGTCTGCATCTTCGGTGGGGGTATCGTCGACAAAGTGGCCAGAGAAGCGCGAGCTGAACGCCCACCCAAGTTGCGCCGTGAAGGTGCTCTTCCCCACGCCGCCCTTTCCGGACATGATGAGGATCTTGTGTTTGATCCGACTCATGCGTTGCTTGATCAGCGGCAAGTCGGGATCTGGACCCTTGGGTGCGGAGGCACACGCATCTTGGTTGGGACACCCAGCGCACGCATCCGCCTTTCCTGCCTGTTCGGACTCGGTTCCAGGACAATGCGCCGGTGCATTCTCCGGTACTTGGTCAGGCAAAGCTCTAGCGATCGATTCGCTGGGCAGCGCAGTCGATGGCAAGGCCGAGGTTGGTGGGTCGAGCGCGAGCATCGTGTCGTCTGCCGTGCTTGCTTTGGTGTGGCAAGAGTTGGCGTTGGTGAAATGGATGCTGGCTTGCAGTGGAATGGTGGCGGAGGCGAGGTGGGGTAGGGGTCGGAAGAAATGCTTAGCCGTGACTCGCATGAGTTTTGTTCCGTCTTCCGAGAATCAAGGCTCTCTGCGTTATCTCCGCTGAGCAAAGCTGAACCCTTAAACGATCTGCCTTTTTTTCGGCCGAAATACAGCCTACAAGGCTTTTGGCTAGCGAACAGTGTGCGTTGCTGTCACATTGTGCAACGGGATCGTACCTGGTTGAATACGGATACGAGGGCCTTGGCGGTCGTCGTCGCTCTGCCGAGCTTATGGCAGTCGAAACTAGCGTTGTTCGATCGGGCGACTTGATGGAAGGCCATTTCCATTGCATCGGGTGATACACCGTCGATGCTGCTGTTTCAGACTGCAATTCAGCCAGCCTTGACACTGTAGGCCCATTGCAGGGGTCTTTCCTCAACATACAAACGGGACCTTGGGTGGGCACCAACTGAACACTAGTCCCGACGGATCGAAGAAAAGACATTCCGTGGATTGGAGAAATGTTGGCAGCCCGCTCGACCTCCGCGGGTCAGCAATTTGATTGGCCATGGTTGTCGCTGCGGAATATGAAGAAACCGCGATCTGCATGGGATCCGCTTGTCAAATAGCGACGCTGATCTCGGCGTTAAACGTCTGCAGAAAGGCGTGACCATCTATCGTAAATTAAACCACAGCTATTTTTTTTTCATGGTTACCGACTCGGACAGTCGAAGTTTGTGCATCCGATCTGCCAACACAAGTCAACTCATGGTGATGCGCTATCCGAGCAATATGACTCCAAGGTTTCAGCTTCGGGCGATCGAGAGCCAATCTGGTTTCAACGACCATGTGATTGATGCACCAAGCTTTGCAAGCTGTGAGTGCTTTGGTCGGCTGTCGACTTTTGCGTTTGAATGGAATGGAGAGATATCAAACACTGTGTTTATCGTGATAGATTGTTTTGGTCACGTCGATAGGGCGCTCGAGCCTTGTCGACATTATAATAGGGGTGAAGCAGGTTTCAGGGTCTGGATGGATAGGTTTGCAAACCCAAGTCCACGGCGCAGTAAGCAAACTACGGTAGTCTTTAGTCAAATTCATGCTCCGAAAACGTCTTCCGCGGCGAATCTTGAAAGCGGTAACCTGTCTACCACCAACGCTATCACCGTACAGTACAGTACAGTTCTAAACCTCGCCTACATTTCTGAGACCAAAGTCGGCGCCCAAAGAAAAAGAACAGAAAAAACGAGATGTACAGTACAGTACAGCACAGTACACTGCATTATTATAAAAATACCGCTCACTACTGTGCCGCTCTCGCCATACTTCGTGCAAATCGAGTGTACCCAATTACTGTAACCATTTAGTCCACAACACCTAATCGATCGCTGCGAAACGAAACAAGCGGTTTCACAAAGCTTGACTGAGCGTGCCCATGTTACTGTATTGCTCGGAGCCCGCTTTCATTTGCCCTGCTATGCTGCATTGCTCTGTACTGTTCTGCGCTGTAGGGGACTGTGCTGTGCCTTGGCAGAAAGTCGAGGTACGTGCTTCCTCTGACCGTCCATCCTTCCTATGTTCCTAAGCGATGTCCAATGCCGAAATCGGCTGAGCGTGACCTGATTGTGCCTGTCTTCGATTACTGTACTGCTTGCCCTGCACTTTTGTGCTCCTTCCTTCCTTCCTTCCTTTCCTACCACACTTGTGCGTCCTCCCTTCCGTCCAACTTCCATTTGGTCACGACCACGATCTTTTGTCGCAGGTGTCACCAACATGGAGGCTGACACCAAAGCCATGCAGCCGGCTCCAGCCATCCCCATGGCTGCTGTCAACGAGCGCCAACTTTACGCCAGCGACGCCGTTACCACCAACGCTGCCTCTTCCATCAACGGTGACCATCGAGACACTACCACCGATGGCTCCGATCAGGCTTCCCCGCAAATGCCACCCATCCAACGAACCATCAGTGGACGTGGAAGCGTGCCCTTCTCCTCGCTTGATCCTCAAGGCACCGCCGAGCTCACGCGCAGACTCACTGAGCACTCGCTTCGAGCTCGTACACGAACCACCGAGGGTGGAGCCGCCGCCGCCGGCTTCGACCCCTTCGACCAGAACGGCAAGTTCGAGCTCGAACGCTTCCTACGCCACGTCATGGACCAGGCCCAAGGTGCCAACTTTGAACATCGCCACATGGGTCTCGTCTGGCAAAACCTCACCGTCACAGGTCTCGGAACCGGCTATGCACTCGCTGACACCGTCGGTTCGCTTCCACTCAAACCCATTGAGGTGATCAAGAACTTCAGCTCCATCCTGCATCCCCCCGTCAAGACCATCATCGACAACTTCGAAGGTTGCGTCAAGCCGGGCGAAATGCTTCTCGTGCTCGGTCGACCTGGTGCAGGATGCACTTCGTTCCTCAAGACCATCGCCTCGTACCGCGATGGCTTCAAGGACATCACGGGCACCTTGCTGTACCAGGGCATGGACCATACAGTGATCGATAAGAAACTGCGGGGTGATGTTGTCTACTGCCCAGAGGATGACGTACATTTCCCCACGCTCACTGTCTATCAGACGCTGGCATTTGCCGCGGCTACTCGTGCACCGCAAGCGCGTCGTCGTCTTGACCTCCTGGAAAGCGAGGACACCAACACGCGTGAGGGCTACATCCGAACCATCGTCGAGGTGCTAGCTACCATCCTTGGCCTGCGCCATACGTACAACACCAAGGTCGGCTCCGACTACATCCGCGGTGTCTCGGGCGGTGAGCGAAAGCGAGTCTCGGTCGCCGAAACCCTGGCCGCCAGAGCCAAGGTAGCGCTTTTCGACAACTCGTCTCGAGGTCTCGATTCCAGCACCGCGTTGGAATTCGTCAAGGCACTGCGCATCTCCACCGATATTTCCGACACCACCACCATCGCGAGCATCTACCAAGCCGGCGAGGGTATCACGCAACTGTTCGACAAGGTCTTGGTCATCAACGAGGGAAAGCAGGTGTACTTTGGTCCTGTCTCGGAAGCCAACGACTACTTCTATCAGATGGGATACGAAGCTCACGATCGTCAGACCACTGCAGACTACCTGGTCGCCTGTACCGACGCTATCGGTCGTAAGACTCGCCAAGGGTACGAGAAGAGAGCCCCACGCACCGCCGAAGAGATGGCTCGCTACTGGCAAAACTCCCCTCAAGGCCAGCGAAACCACCAGGAAGTCGAAGCGTACCTCGAAGAGCTCCAAAGCAACACTGATCAAGACGCCATCAGGCGTCACAAAGAGATTGCTCGCCAGGACAAGGCCAAGAATGCACGCAAGGGCAGCCCGTACATCATCAGTCTCCCGATGCAGGTGCGACTGGCCATCAAACGACGAGCCCAGATCATCTGGGGCGATATCGCCACCCAGCTCATCATCACGCTTGCTTCCATCTTCCAAGCCTTGATCACCGGATCCGTCTTCTACCAGATGCCCAAAAACACTTCGGGCTTCTTCTCGCGTGGAGGTGTGCTCTTCTTCTCGCTGCTTTACAATTCCTTCACCGCTCTGTCCGAGATCACGGCAGGCTACGCTCAACGACCCATCGTGATCCGTCATCGTCGCTTTGCCATGATCCATCCATTCTCCGATGCCATCGCCAACACGTTGATCGACATCCCCATCAGGCTGTTCACTCTGGTATTTTTCGACGTTATCATCTACTTTTTGACCGGTCTCGCCACGACCGCCGGCCAGTTCTTCGTCTTTTTCGGCGTCACGGCGTTGGTCACGTTTACCATGGTGGCGTTCTTCCGAATGCTCGCTGCACTCACCAAGTCCGAGTCGCTGGCCACCATGATCGGTGGTCTGGCGGTCATCGACCTCGCCCTGTATGCTGGATATGTGATTCCTCGACCCAGCATGGTGGTCTGGTGGAAATGGCTGTCGTACTGCAATCCAGTCGCGTACGCGTTCGAGATCCTGCTCACCAACGAATTCCGTCGTCTCAACGTCCCTTGCGGTCAGTATGTGCCTGCTGGACCGAGCTACGCCAACGTCTCGCCCAACTACAAGGTATGTCCCGTCGCCTCGGCCCAGCCAGGACAGAACATTGTGGTTGGCGCCGACTACTTGGCTGCGTCGTTCGGTTACTACTGGTCCAACCGCGGACGCAATGTCGGTATCGTGTTTGCATTCTGGATCTTCTTCCTGGCAGTGTACTTTATTGCCTCCGAGTTCCAAGGTGACCCCACCGCAGCGGGTGGTGTGATGGTCTTCAAACGAGGCGCTGCGCCCAAAGAGGTGGTGGAAGCAGCCAAGGCTTCGGGCGATGTTGAAGCTGGCGCTACTACGACCGCTGCTGCTGCTGCTGCTGCTGTTGCTAATCCAGAGGCACAGGCACACGACTCGGACAAGGCCGTCGGCAAGCTCGAATCGTCGAAAGCCGTCTTCGCGTGGAAGGACGTCAACTACGACGTGATGATCAAGGGCAATCCACGCCGATTGTTGAACAACGTTTCTGGCTTCGTTGCACCGGGCAAAATGACGGCGCTGATGGGTGAGTCCGGCGCAGGAAAGACCACGTTGCTCAATGTGTTGGCGCAGCGAACTGATACCGGCGTCGTGCAAGGGATCTTCAGCGTCAACGGCGCTGCGTTGCCCAAATCGTTCCAGTCGTCTACGGGATACTGCCAGCAGCAAGACGTTCATCTGGCGACGCAGACCGTCCGTGAAGCGCTCCAGTTTTCTGCGCTGCTGCGTCAACCTCGCGAGACAGCTGTGGAGGAGAAGCTGGCGTACGTCGAGAATGTGATCCAGATGCTCGAGATGGAGTCGTTCGCCGGTGCTCTGGTGGGCGATGTCGGGATGGGTCTCAACGTGGAACAGCGCAAACGCCTGACGATCGCTGTGGAGCTGGCAGCCAAGCCGAAGCTGTTGCTTTTCTTGGATGAACCCACGAGTGGACTCGATGCGATGGCGGCTTGGAGTATCGTGCGTTTCCTGCGTAAGCTCGCGGATGCCGGTCAAGCGATTCTGTGCACGATCCACCAACCTTCGGGCGAGTTGTTCAACCAGTTCGACCGGCTGCTGTTGCTGCAGAAGGGAGGTAAGACGGTGTACTTTGGAGATATCGGCGAGAACTCCAAGACGCTGCTCGACTACTTTGGCCAACGCGCAGAGAAGCGGTGTCGAGATGACGAGAATCCGGCCGAATACATTCTGGACGTGATCGGTGCCGGTGCGACGGCGACGACGGACAAGGATTGGCACAAGCTGTTCCTGGATTCGCATCTGAACAGCGACATGCACCAGAGGCTGCGCGAGATCGCAGCGAACGGATCGGATCACGAGATGACGGCCGAGGAGACGGCGATGGGTAGGAGGGAGTATGCGGAACCGCTTTTGGTGCAGGTGCGCTTGGTTGTGCGTCGTGCGTTCACGCATTACTGGCGAGACACGACGTACATCATGTCGAAGCTGGGTCTGAACGTGATTGCTGGGCTGTTTATTGGATCGTCGTTCTGGGGTCAAGGAGCGAAAGAGACGACGGCGTCGCTGCAAAACAAGATCTTTGCCATCTTTATGGCGCTGGTGCTGTCAACGTCGCTGTCGCAACAGCTGCAGCCGGTGTTTATCCAGTTCCGAGCGTTGTACGAGGTGCGCGAACGACCGTCCAAGATGTACAGCTGGTGGGTGGCGGTATGGTCGGCTCTGGTGGTCGAGATGCCTTGGAACCTGCTGGGTGGTACGCTGTTCTGGGCGTGCTGGTACTGGATGACGGCATTCCCTAGCGACGGAAAGACGTCGGCGCTGGTTTGGGGCTTCTACATGCTGTTCCAGATCTACTACCAGACGTTTGCAGCGGCGATCGCAGCGATGAGTCCGAATCCGATGATCGCATCGATCCTGTTCTCGACGTTCTTCTCGTTCGTCATCATCTTTTGCGGTGTGGTGCAGCCGCCGCCGCAATTGCCGTACTTTTGGCGTTCGTGGATGTTCCCTCTTTCGCCGTTCACGTGGCTACTGGAAGGAATGCTCGGATCGGTGCTCAACGAGCGACCTGTGCGATGCGCAGCGAACGAATTCAACACGATCACCCCGCCTCAAGACCAGACGTGCGCACAGTACCTCGCCAACTTTGTCACGACGCTCAACGGACCCGATTTGGGAACGGGCTACTACCAGGATGGCGCGGATGGGACGTGCGAGTACTGCCAGTTTAGGACGGGCAACGACTACCTGAGCGCGATCACGCTGAATGCCTCGAACCGGTTCCGCGATCTGGGACTGATCTGCGCGTACATTGTGTTCAATATTGGGCTGTGCTTTGCGCTGTTCTATTTCTTCCGTGTGTTTAGGCTGGCGGATTGGAAGAAGAGCGGCAAGAAGCAAGCCGCGCAACAACAACAAGCACAGCAGGAGGAGAAGACGGCTGCCCCCCAAGTGCAAGATGGTGTTGCTGAATCTTTTGCGACATGATTCTTTGGCAAGTTAGATTCCACCGTGACGCTTAGCGATGCTTACCACTACTCTGTACAATTTAATTTTTTTTTTTCGCCTATAATCGAATGGTATCGCTGCTGTAGACATGGTGTGTTGTGGTTGGAACGTCCAAGGCCAAGAAGCCAAAAAAAAAAAAAAAAAAAAAAAAAAAAAAAAAAAAAAACGCGCTTGGCATGAGCTTGTCTGAAACACAGGAACCCAAGAGGGGTACTGTAGCGTGGAAGATTGATACTACTGTATGCATGAATGACGAAAGCGTGGTGGTAGCAATACTGTACTGCCTTTACTGCCTTGCAGATCGATCGTACTGTACGATAATGTCACTGTAGTGCCATGCTGGACGGACGCTCTAGTTTCGGTATTACAGCATGAGATTACAGCATGAGAGAGTGAGGTTGCCGTTAGTGCAGAGAGGTTAAGCGAAGATGTCATGCCGAGAAACGAGATGCGTTTTGTGCCGATGAGCGCTTGGCCTTTTTTTTTTTTTTTTTTTTTGACCCTTTTCTCTTTCTTTTTTTTTTTTTTTTTTTTTTTTTTTATTACTCTTGTTTAGGTTTTGTTCTGTTCTGTTTGGTCATTGCACTCCTCTGCACTGAAGCTGCATCGAAAAGGGCTAGACTTTTTTTGGCGGCGGCTTTGACGTCTCACCACCAAAAAAAAAAAAAAAGAAACGCCAAAATTCAAGAAGGGAATTTGAATTTGGATTTGAATTTGGATTTGGATTTGGGCAGCTGCGGTTGGGCGTCGTCGCGTGACGCCAGCGAAATTCAAATGTCAAATTGAGCGCTGTTGAGGTGCTGTACAAATTGACTGTAATCGTGCATTTACTACACTACTCTGACTGCAACTGCAACTTTGGCAGCTTTCAAAAGCAACACGGCTTCCATTTGCTGCACAATTCAGCCTCCGCTTCTCATCACTCCCGGCCCATCACCACCGCCACCACCTGCAACTCCCCCTCCATCTCCATCTCCACCATCAGCGTTGATTGTCCACCTTTGGCATCGAATCATCGCCACTACTCGTTCTGCAAGCATCAGAGAACCCTTTCGCCAGCCAGTGCATAGCATCTCTGGTGCGCGCACAGCTAGCTCGTCATGGACACAGACACAGGTCGTCCCTCGACTTGCTCGACCGATAACAGTCATCGAGACACGCATCTCTCCCAAGTGGTATCCAACCATTCCAACTTGGCATTCAGTCCCAAGCACGACAGCAAGGAATCTCCTCTACTCCTATCTACCACCGAAGTGCTCTCATCGCACGATCCCCTACCACAGCCATCGCAGCAACACACCATGTCGGTCGCACGCCCGCTCACCGTCGCATCAGTCCATCTCGATACCCTCCTAGTCACCGGTCAACGTCGTTCATGGCGCTTCGACCCCAACGATACCGTCGATACCGTCCGATCCCACATCTACCACCACTGGCCCGAATCATGGCCCCAACCAAAACCTGCCTCACCCGCCTACCTACGTATCCTCCATCTCGGCCACATCCTCGACGATCCACAAACCTCCCTCGCCTCCCGAGGCTGCAAACCCGGCATCACCACCGTCGTTCACATCATCCTCCGTTCCATCCCACCTCCACCCGAACAACCCAACTTCCACCAAATCTATCCCGAAAAACGTTCCCATCCCCAACAAAATCCACACGATACCGTAAACCCAGGCTGCAGCTGCATCATCTGCTAGTCCCAACTCTTCCCCCCCTTTTTTTCACATCGCAATCCCTTAGCATACTCTCCAACGTCTCGTCTTGAATCAAATCTCCCCCCCCCCCCCTCTCCTTCTCTTTCTCTGCATACCTTTCCTTTGTCGCGTATTGTATTGTATTACTAGCCCCGTTCGTCAGTCACCGAAATCTCACACAGCAACCCAAAAAAAAATAAAAATAAAATAAAATAAAACCCCACACCCTCCCTGCTTGATTGAAAACTACTTCATCATCATCATCATCATCATCATTGCATTACCATGACAACCCCTACACCTACGCCTACGCCAACGCCGCTCTTGCACTCCTCTGCGCTGCCTCTGAGCGATTAATCTGGTCGACCACCTTCCAAGGCCTATCATCCATCATGTAATACACAAATGGCCCATTAGGACTCTCGCTTTCATGCATGGCGTCGGTCCAAATCCCAAAGATCGGCGCCCTCGTTCCTGGTGGTCCCGGCTGCACCCCTTCCAACTGCCACCTATCCTCGCCTTCATACACATGCGTCAACGACCAATGCAACCCCTCAATCCTACCCTTCCCCCTACCCGCTACCCCATCGCCATCATCCTCACTAGCATAAACCGGTCTCACCTTGCCATGCACCCCACCCCTCGGCAACGGTGCCTCATTGCCCCAATACGTCACCGTCGTACCGCGAAAATACAACGTCGGAAACTCATCATCCTCCTCCTGCCCCTCCTCCTCCACCCCCGCATATTCTGGCTGCTCCGCTACTGCCAACAACTCCAACCTCAACTGCAAACAGTCCCCCACCGCCTCCTCCTGATCCACCAAACTCGGCTTGCGCATCTTTCCCGCACCACCCGACTGCCCCTCCCCATTCTCCCCCATCTTACCGGCACGCCGCTGACCCGCCAACCGATGATTGAAATCAATAAAATGCGAGTAATCCAAAAACGCATACGTCCCCGCCCAGAACTTCTCACACCCCGCCCAATCAAACGGCTTCCCCCCCTCCCCCACTCTCGCCGATCCTAACCCCGCTCCTCCACCATCCCCATCTTGCCCCTCGTGACCAGCAGACGACGATAGCGGATTGGAAAACGACGAGATCCAACCGGTTGGAAACTCCAGAAACTCGCGCCGCTCCATCGGATCCTTGACCAACATCCCACCCTCATCGTAGATCTTGGGAAGTCGAATGCCCACCCCCCAATTCTCCAGCCAGATCGCTTCCTTCAGGTTGGCGTACATCACCACCATGATCGCTTCCAGCACCTCCCAGTCGATCGACTTGCGTCGCAAACTTTGGCTTTTCATCGCCGCCGTGTCGTCAACCACTTTTCGTTGCTCCACCAGCTGCTCGATCTCGTCGCGCGCATGGCAACCGCGGTACGCCTGAATCCCGGCTTCCGACCTCCACAAGTGATAGAACGGCCCCTGCAAGTCGTCCAGATCGTAGTCATGACCCCAATCTTCTTCGTCATCGTCCTCGGCGTCTTCATCGAAATCGTCATCATCTTCTTCCTCCTCCTCCTCTTCTTCTTCTTCCTCCTCATCCCCCTCGTCGCCATCTTGCTCTGTACGCTCTTCACCATCGCCCATCAACCCTTCCTGAGCGTTGCGCCCACTCATTACGCGCATCGTCTCGGCACCCATGCCCGGCCGAACAAACCTCACATTCAGCTCGTCCCGGGCAACAAAGTCGATGGTCTCGCCTACAGTCACCTGGATATTCGAGTTGCCGTTGACGATGCCGATCGCAAGCTCGCCTTCGTACGTGTAGGTGCGCGTGTCGGCATCGTACGTCCCCAACTCCGGCGGTTGATACGGCGTGCGACCGATACCGTCGACTTCCATGGCCTCGTCGTCTGCACTCGACGCATCCCAGCCCCGGCGAGTGGCTGCACTGGCATCGGCGACGGGATTACCGTTGCGATCGGCTAGCTGGAAAGTGCCAAGACCACCACCTTGACGGCTGACTTCGATCTCGATGCGGACTGGATCGTCAGGGATGTCTTGGCTGTCGTCATCATCATCATCATCATCGTCGCCGCCAAGCTCGTTGGCTTCGCGCAAGGCATCATCGTCCCCGTCCTGGCTACCGTGACCTCTGAAACCGTGGCCATTGGTATCATCTTGCTCGTCGTTGTCGACGTCTTGGTGTTGATTTGCATTTTGATGCCAATTAGCATGGCCGTTTTGCTGTGGCGGCTCGCCATACCGCCAGGCATGCAGAGGAGCGTAGCCGTTCTGCCATCCATAGTAGCCGCAATCATAGACGCGATGTCTCATCCTAGCTCGAACCTGCTCCTCTTCGCTGGGAGCCAGGCAAAAGCCAAAGCTTGGGCCAAAGACGCGTTGACGAAAGCGAAGAATGTCGTCCGGTGGCTCGTCGAAGCTTTCGCCATCGCCGTTGTCGTCATTATCATGATCCTCATTCTCCTCTCCCTCTGCAATGTCTCCATCATTCTGATCGTGGCGAGGCTCGGAAGAGGTTACGGCGGCGCTTGCATCTTGACTTGCAGCGGGTGACGGAGGATCGGCATTGTGATGCTGCTGCTGCTGATTCTGTGCTTCTGTTGGCGGGGTGGTTCGAGTAAGTAAGCCTTGTTGCTGGTTCTGAGTTGCGATTTCTTGTGGACTGGCGGTGAGTCGTTGCTTTTGCGAGTCCTTCCAGGCTCGAACGCCATGGAGGCAGTGAATGCGCGCGGCCAGACGCATCGAGGGCTGAGCGAGAGTATCAATGTCGACGCCTTGATCTACGAGGCCATGGAGACTCTCGGGATACATGAGCTTGAGAAGGCGAGCTGACCTCCGACGTGTAGAGTCGGGTCTTTCGTCGCTGGATGACTTGGATGATGACGATCTTGGATGCGACGAGGCGGCTTGGGTATTGGATTCGGTGTCATTCTGATCTGCGTCAGACTGTTTGGCTTGGATGCGCCTGCGTTTGCCGCCTTGCTCTTGGGATGCGTTGGTCGAGTGGCGCGCATTGTCGAGCATGTACTCGTCAAGGCTATGCAGCATGGTACGCGGAAACACCCACTCGCTCCAAGTGGCTTGGCCCGAAGAGAGGACCGAGTCATCGAGCCAGGACGAGTTGAGGCATGGAGAGCGATCCTGGGTGGGGACGGCGGTGTCGATGACGGATAGCAAAGCCGAAAGCACCGCATTGAAATTGAGCGTGATGGGACCATAATTGGAGGGATCGGCAGCGTAAAGGCGTGCGGCGCGATCTCTAAGCTGCACGAGCGACATGATGGAGGAAGCTGCATGGCTTTGCGATGCCGAGGAAGAAGAAGAAGAAGAAGAAGAAGCTGCACTGTTTTGATGACTTGGATCGGCGGCATCGTGGGAGCCGTTGGAGGAGATCGAGTGGGAAGCTTGATGCCAGAGCGGCGGGTAATCATCGAAGCGTTGGAGATAGATCTGCTTCCAAAGATGGGGCACGCCTGTGTGAGAATCGCCATAGACATGATGACGGGCGAGCTTGCAAGTTTGAGAAAAGTGCTCGATGCACAAAGGTGGAAGACTGAGCAGAATGGAATGGACCAGCTCGGTTGGAAGGGCGAGGATGCCCGAACGCTCATTGTACATGGTCGCGCATGCTCCTGGCTGATGGAAGCAACGTTGAAGAGATGATCGAGTGGTAGCAAGAGGGCAAGCGATGACGAGCGCACAAAGTGACAAGTCGCACTGATCCAACCAAGCTTCTCCACCCAACCAATCTCATGGATTAGACCCTGGAGCTGCACTTCTCTTTTCTCTTTCTCTCTCTCTCTCTCTCTCTCTCTCTCTCTCTCTCTCTCTCTCTCTCGTTCACCATGAATCAGCAGCAGCAGCAGCAGCAGCAGTAAACGTCGTCTTTCGCCCAAGGGGTGCACTCTGAAGTCACGCGGCATGCAAATTAGATTATTCGACTCAGCCATTCAAAGCCACAAAATTGGACGCTTGAGGGAAATTGATTGGCTGATATTGTTACGTTTCTCTAATCCAACAAACATAAAAACAAAGCCAAGGTCGCGTAAAGTTTGACATTTCGACACGAGAAGCTGCACTCTATGAAAGCAACACACTAACACCCATTATTATCATTACTATTGCACAGCATCATCGTTACCCTTACCCTTCACCATCTGCATCTGCATCTGCATCTATTGGAGTAGCTGACAGTCCCCGCCATGGCTCCTGCAGATGCCGTATCGAGTCCTGGATTCCCCTTTCACAGCCCTAAACCTCGACAGATCACCAAGCTCGCAACAGCCGGACCTTCGGCAAGTCGTTCGTCCCCTCAATCTCCGCATACACCAACCAACCCTGCGCAATCAGCCGCGGCAGCTGCCAGCCATCGTTTCAACCCAGATGGCAGCCTCAGCGTCGTACGTAACGACGACGATGCCAACAACAGTGGCCTGCTCGACGTAAGTCCAGCACTGGCTAGAGTCATCAAGTCGCGCCCCAACTTTGGCTCGTCTCGACCTGATGGCACACCGTCTTCGAAACGGGCACGCGCGAACCCTCCTCTGTATCGAGAGCCAGCCACTATACCTGATACAAATGACGAGGATGCCAGTATGATCGGTCTACATCGTGCTTTGCCCAAACAGAAACGTCTCACAGCCAAGTCGAGACTCAGCAGAGGCGCTACTTTTGGCCAAGTCGTGCCCTCGTCCCAACCAGCCGAAGACTACGTGCATGCGGATCAAGCTACCGTCAATGGCCTTGCCGCTTCGTCCGACGTAGAGTCTCAAAGTCAGAAGCAGACGCTGGGCTCATCTCCATCAGCACAGCCGCATCCAGCGCTTCACCCAGACTCGGCAGAACCAGCAGACCTAGTCTCGTCGGATGACGACCATGCCGAGCCAGCCTCAACATTGACAAGGCTTCGAAGATGGAGGCAAGATGCCATGCAACAACACTTGTACGACACTGCCATCTTCTGGGGTTCCAAGGTGCTCTCCCTCGAGACCACCGCAGCAGCTTTCAATGACGCCTACCACCTCGCTCAGTGCTATTTCTACACCCACCAATACGCACGTGCCGAGCAACTCCTTACCTCTCCCCTCCGCACCGCCGCTTCTCGTCCCCATCTCGCTAGCGCATCCGCAGCCACTTGTGTCGATTCCTTGCCCTACTCGGCAAAGCATACGGGCGCAGAAGGGTTTCTCGCCTCCGACAACGTCCAAGACGATGATGATGCGCTCCACGATGTGCTTCAACGCACCCGATCCTCCTCCATCCTTCCTGTCAGCATCATGGTGCGCTCTACCACCAAGGACAGCATGTACTCATCCACCTCGTCCACCAGGGGCAAACGCAAGAAGCGTGACTTCAACCTCACCGCCACCGGCACCGCTTCCTCCGACACCGACACTTCGGCCATAGACAACGACTCGGATGACGACTTTCTCAAACACGACGCCGACCGCCAACTCGATGGATCCAATGCCTTCAAACATGCTTCTACATCTTCCAAGACAAAGCGCAAGCCAGACGTCGACTTGCAAGCCGATGTGGACAAGCTCAAGCACAGCTCTCTGGCACCCGCACACGGTCCCGTGTTGGTGAATCACAGTCTCGCTTGTAGATACTTGGCTGCACAGTGTCAAGTACGGTTGGCCAAGTATCATGAGGCTTTGGACCTGTTGGGCGAGACGCAGCACTGGGGCACATCGGCGAGCAATAAGAGACCTTCCAACGATGGAGGCATCAAGCTCGGATCTTCGGTAGCCTTCTTGAGGGGTCAAATCCATCTCAGGCTCGAGGATCTGCCCAGGGCGAGGGATTGCTTCATGGCAGCGCTCGCCTTGGACGTCAAGAATTACGAAGCCTTTTCGGCGCTCGTTGATGGCGAGATGCTGGGCATAGACGAGCAGTGGAACTTTGTTCAGAGTCTCGAGTATTCTGCTCAGGCTGGAGACGAGCCTGGCTCGCGGGATGACTATGAGCTTGTAAGGCTGCTGTATACTACGCGGCTCTCCAAGCAGCGCAAGGCGTTGGTGGAGGCTACGGCGAGAGCGAGGCAGCGTCTCGCCGACGAGTACGCGCTTTCCGACGATCCCGACGTGCTCCATGGATTAGCTGCCGAGCTCTTCTCGCGTCTCCGCTTTGCAGACGCGTTTGTCGTAACCAGCCGCATCCTGGAGCTATCCGCAGACCATCCGGCCACACTGCCGATCCACATCGCATGCACATACCATCTCAGGAACCTTCGTCCGGCGCTGTTCATGCTCGCACACCGACTCACCGAACTCCAACCCGAGTCGCCCATGTCGTGGTATGCGGTGGGCACGTGGTATGCGGCCACCAAACGGTGGGCCGAAGCGAGACGGTATTTTTCCAAGGCTTCGTTGCTGGATCCACGCTTTTCGCCCGGGTGGATTGCGTTTGGTCATACGTTTGCGCTCGAGGGCGAGTCGGACCAGGCGATCATCGCGTATTCCACCGCCGCTCGGCTCTTCCCGCAATCGCACCTGCCTAAACTGTTTGTGGGCATGGAGCATCTTCATCAGGACAACCTCTCTTTGGCGCGTTTGGCTCTGGAAGCGTCTGCGGCAGTGTTTGACAACGATCCGCTGCTGGCTAACGAACGTGGGATTGTGGCGTTTCAGTCGAATGAGTTGGCAGCAGCAACGAGCTTGTTCAAGTCGGCGATCGGGTTGGCCGCATCGACGCAGCATCCAGCAGCATCGTTTAGCGCTTCGTATTTGAATCTAGGGCTCACGTATATGCGGCTTGGTGAGGATGCCGAGGCGAGCAAGATGTTCGAGATGGTGGTTCAGTTGGATCCACACAGTTATCAGGCTAGGTTGGGGTTGGGGATGCTAGCACATAAGCAGGGCGAGTTGGAGGTGGCAGTGGGTCATTATCATGAAGCGTTGAGTATCCAGCCGAGGGATGCGTATGCGACAGAGTTGCTCGATTTCGTGCTCGAGGAGAAGGTTCATTATGGGGTTGGTGCGTTTGCCAAGTATGATCCCCAGTCGAGGTTGCGCAGGCAAGTGACTGCGAAGGTTGACGAGGGCAAGGGCAAGGCGAGAGCATTATCGCCCGAGATGCCGACAAGGGAATTGTCAAGCATCCCAGAAGCTTCCTCCTCTCCCTCCCCCTTCCCTCCCCAACGCGATGCAAGCTATCAACAACAACACCCAACTCGAGCAGCAAACCCAGATCTCTCCACCACAGCCGCCGAAATGAGCCTCGACTCCGTCCAACCCTCCACATATCTCGATCAGAGTAGCGTCCTCATGGACGAATCCACTTCATAGTGTAGCCTCACGCGCGCGGCCATCCTCCTCAATTGTCACACACTCTTGGCATGTTGGACGTAGCCGCCATTTCCCGCACGCGGAGACACCCGAGGCAACTTGTAACTGTCGCGCAGAAATGCGCGAGGTCAAATTTGGGAAAGAAAAAAAAAAAAAAAAAAAAAAGAAACGACGTCGGCTTGATTGGTTTGTGTGAAATTCAGACTTAGTTGTTGGTTCGCACCTCGAGCGGCGGGGTGGATTGACGACTCTTGTCGATGAGCGATTTGAATTGTTCGAAGAAGAGGAAGAGGAGCGTGGTTTGCGGTTGCAGACGCAGCCATGCCGGGGTCCAGCCACGGAAGAAGACAGCGGGGCCGTCCTTAGCAAGCGCATCCCTGATGACGTGCGAGACGGAAACGCTACCGCCCGCGCCCTTCTTGAGGTTCTGAACACGCGACTTGACCACATCGATAGGCGTGCACATGGTCGTGCTCAACGTACCGGCGCAGAAACTCGCAGCCGTCTGAAGAACAGGTCCATCCGGTAGCACATCGAGCTTCTGAAGGATGCCCTTGAATAGATCGTATGAGCCCAGTTGAGACACGTTCATCACCACCGAGCGTACAATGTTCGGGGTGAGACCACGGAACAGCGTTGCGGCGCCGTCGTCCTTGACAATGCGAACGAGGCCGTCGACGCAGTTCTTGTAGCCGTAGCGCGATTCTTTCGGCAGGTTCAGATCCGAGCACATTCGGACCAGGACGATCTCGGCAGGGTTGCCGACGATTCCCGCTACAGCGCCGGCGGTACCCGAGGCGAGCGCGAGCTGGCCAGCAGTGGGTGGCTTGCCCGAGCCGCCTGTTACGCGCACCTTCATGTCTTCGTACACGGCGAAGCGCGCAATCGAGTATGTGAACTGACGCAGCAGCGTGGCGGTCAAGCCGTGCCAGAGACTCGTGATGCCTTCGCTGCGGACTGAGAGCACGATGGTTCGGAACATGCCTTGCTTGACCGTGGCCGTCTGCAGACGGTACTTGGTCAGATCGAGCGGATGTGTGATGCTTGCGGCACACGCAGCAGCAGCACCTGTAGATCGAAGGCAGAGAGGCAGAGAGCGAGAGAGCGAGACCAAAGTATGTCAGCTCCTGCAAACATATTTCACCTAATGACGCTATAGCTGCGGCAGTGAAAGAGACTACTCACCTCCGAGCCAGAAAGGATAAGATTTTTGCGCAGGCTTGTTGGTGGCACCTACAGAGCTAACGGTAGCTCCTGCACCGGCACCGGCAAGCGCGCCCTTGGCAGCATTGAAGGTGCCGGAATTGGCACCCGACGCGGCGGGGATGCGAAGAGTTGACGACATTGCGGATGATATATGTGCGTGTACTTGGGGAAGGTATGGATGCGTAAATGGATGAGATTAATCTCTTGAGTGGCTCAATGCTGTAGAGCAGGCGACGGTGATGGTGGAAGCTTGAAAGCGCGCAAATGAGACAACAGCGACGGCCGAGACGGAGGCAGACAATCTATAACGTGCAGTTGTAGAGCCGAAGACACGAGGAGAACCGGACCGGAGGAAGTGCGGATGTGAGGGAGAGATGATGGTTACGGGAAGTGAAATGAAGGGCAGCAGAGGTGGGGGGACGCGCTTATATGGGCCGAGGCAGGAAGAGGTCGGAACGCCCGCCAGCCAGCCGCCAGTGAGGCGGTGTTTTGTGCGGGAAAGGAGGAGTCAGGAGGCGTGGCGGAAGTCAAGGCCGGCGCCGGTAATCGCGTTCGGCCTTCTCGCGCAACACGCGGGGATTCCTTCCAAAGTCAAGGGAAGACTCGGAATACAATCACACATACGCACATACGCATACACGCACACACTCGCCAACGGGGCAGGCACAGGAGGGAACGGAGCGAGTCAAAGATCGGCGGAAGCAGCAAGGATGGACGGCAGTTGCGACTCAGTCTAAGGAAAGAGGGTGCGGCTGAGCGCGTGCAGGGAGCGGGCGGACGGAAGGAGCGGGAATTGGGCGACACGGATGTGTGTACTCTGGCAAGGGGAAAGGCAGAGGCAGGGGCAGGCAGGCGAGGGAGCTGGAGAGCGAGCGATGGATAGATGGAACGTCTAGCCGAGAGGGAGAGGACCACCATCACGCAAGATTCGGGAGGCCCGACGTGGAGGGAAAGCAGCGGCGCTTTGGACATATCAATCGGAAGCTCCGACGAGCAAGGATGGGGCAAACGAACTGTATCGCATGGACCTATGCACCCAACAGAGTTTCGTTTCGACCATCTATCATCACGCTGCAACACGCATACTCTGCACACCTTGCATTACGATTTAGCACATCCTTTGCTTGTAATCTACTGTGCTGTACTGTGAGGTACAGTATCCACCTCTTTGCAAGCTTTAACCAGCTAGGCAGCTAGATTGTGCTCAGGCTGGAGTTCGATCTTACCAACTGAGGCCGTTCTTTCACTTTCTGCTCAATCATGCCGTGTGAGCATCGTCTCGTCCGGTCCAGTCTAGTCTAGTTATCAACAAGAGAGGATCTCTACCGCAACGTTGCATAGTCTCTTGCCCTGGCGGAAGCCTCGTGACCTGCTCTGCCAAAAGAAGTCAACGCACTGTTTATCAGCGAATCCACAGAGCTTGCTTGCCTCTTGAACGAGCTGCACGAGCCACCAAATTTTTGACGTTAAGCGCTTGCTTGTCTGGCACGTAGGCGACGTGCAGCCGGCATCGAGCGAACGAGCGATAAGGCGGGGTCCCAATCAAAACCAAAACCGAAACCGAAAAAAACAAAGGTGACCCTGCAGCTGCGCGCAGCCAAAATTTGCGGGGTAAAGCGCAGACGCCAGACCACGCGTTCGGGCAAAGCTGCAGGGTCCTTTCTCCCGATTTGCGATCCAAGCGACCAGATCCGCCAGATCGGACAGGAGGGACGCAACCTAACAGCGTTGATTTACTGACATCCTTCGATACGGTACAGGGAAGGATCGTTGACTTGTCCATGGGCTGGGAGGTCGAAACTTATAAGAAGACTCGAGGTATTGGCATCCTGGACTGACAGTTAGGATCAGCATGGAAAGATCCGAGGATTGCGGCCGCGTCGTGCCGTCAGGCAGGGGAGGAAGACGCTAAAGACGGCAATGTCCGCCAGCCTGCTATCCGCTTTGTTGTGTCCAGGCGGAAGTCAAGGCGAGCTACAGTACAGCTTGCAATCAAGCATCGTAGTTCTTACGATATGCAGACTTGTCACAGCGTGCACCACACAGCATGCGGCTCTCGCATGGTTTCTGATGGGGAACACGCAGATCCTGGATACCTCCTTATCGATCGAATGTGACTTTATTCGTACCTGTGCCACACCAATCCCGACTACTCCGCGTCATGCCATCTTTGACGGCACCCACAAGATCTTGACATCCGTAGAAGATAATGCAAAGGATAACCATCATGACACCGGGGGGGATCTCGATCGCAAGAGGGGCTGGAAGATGTTTCTACAGGATGGTGGGAGTTGGTCTGTCCGGCGAGGTGGGGCAACATTTTTTTCTTATAACTTGAGGTGGGGGAAAAGAAGAAATTTAGAGCTCGGCGTCCATGACAGATTCCTTGCCAGCTTCTTCGCGCAAACCCAGCGCGCCGAGCAAGTTGTTTATGGTCAAATCCGCCATGGCGCGGCGAGTTTCGGTAGTACCACTACCAATGTGAGGCAGCAGGGCCACCTTGTCCCTGCAGTCCGGTGCCAGAAGAGGATGATCTGCGTGGATCACTGCAATTTTCGCCAAGAAGGTTGCAAAATTCGCCGATGATGCCACGCGGAGAAGGAGTAAACGGAGATTTAGGTCAGAGAGAAAAAAAAAAAAAAAAAAAAAAAAAAAAAAAAAACCATCCCCCCACGACGGCGGTCAACACGGAGTAACGGAAACAACGGCTTGGATGGATGGAATGTGATGCAGGACGGACCCTGGTTGGCAAACCATCATCCTGCTCTTCTCTTCTCTGTCAAGGTGGCCGACAAACGATGTATCACCCACAGACAAAGACGAGATGGAGCGGAAATCGCACGGATCTTTCCGCTCTCGCTGTTTCCGCTAAGTGTGCGAATGCACTGTACTTACTGGGCTCATTCTCAATCACATCCAATCCGGCGCCGGCAATCTGGTCGTTGCGCAGTGCTTCGACCAAGGCTGCCGTATCAACTGTGCCACCGCGAGAGGCGTTGATGAGGTAGGCGGTCTTTCTGTTCGGCTCAATGTCATCGGGACAAGGTCGATAGACGGCGTCCCATCATCAAGCCGACAAAAACCGATTTGGAAGCAACGTAAAACGTGGTCAGCACCCTGTAGTGCAACTCTTTGGGTTGTTGCGACACTTACTTCATACTGCCCAAGAACTTTTTGTCGACGATGTGCTTGGTGGTTGGATTGAGATCCACGAGAACAAACACCAGATCGGACGATTTGGCGAGCTCGATCGGGTCAGGCTGGTTTACCACCTGAATACTCTTTGCTGGGAATCCGTCCTTGATGATCGAAGCAAAGTACTTATCGTTCACATCGAACTTCCTCTCCCTCGATGTCGTGTAAAGAATCTTGGCCGGCTTGAACGGAACCAGTAGATTGCATAAACTCTGGCTGATATTGCCGAAACCTAGGAACCCGATTGTCTTGCCACTGATACTTGGACCCATAAAGCAGGTTGGCGTCCAAGGGAAGTTGGGCCACTGCCCCTCCCTCACCGTCCTAGTCGCGAGTGGCACCTGTCTAGTCACCATGAGAGCCAAAAGCAGGCAGGTTTCAGCCACAGCATCGTCTAGAACACCGGGAGTATTACCGACTCGAATGCCACGCGACTTGACCAGCTTCAAGTCGATATGATCATACCCCACACTCATCGTGCTGATCACCTTGAGCGAAGGACCGGCAGCATCGAGAAATTCCTCGTCGACCTTTTCGGTGAGGCAGATGACGACACCGTCGACACCTTTGATGTTGGACAGGAGCCAGTCGCGTGATGGCGCTTGCTCGCCTTGGTCTTCAGGGCGCGTGATGAGTTGTACTTTGCCGGCAGCTTCGGCGCGTTTGAGCACCTCGGTGGGCATGCTACGGCAGACGAGGATTTTGGGCACCGTCATGATTGTTAGACACAGGCTGGAAGCAACCGTGGTGCAGGATGATGAGTATAGAAGGAAAAGTGTCTGTCGCACCAGGGTTGTTGAGAGGAAGGTGTTGCTGTTGCTCGCCAGGAACTTTACTGTTGTTGTATGAGGACGTGGGGAAACGATGTGGGCGTGGGGGGAACCGCAACAAAGGCACGGATCAGACGTGGAATGAATGAGACCTGACACACTGGCATTTGAACTGTTTAATGAAGCATTCATAAATTCTGCCTTATTTTTTTAATTCCAATTTAGGAAGCTCAAACACTATTTTGTTGGCGTGTGTGCCAAGCTTGCATTTTGACGGTCCAACACCATCAAGCCGTGGATCTCGTTTGCTAGCTTGACATGGGCTTGCATGTGGTGCTTCCGTTTGCAAGGCTGGCACCTGCACTACTCACTCCGGTCACACTTCCAGTCCCAAAGCAACCTGGCAATTGTGCACCAGCGCTGCAGATGTTCTCAAAGGGCAAGATGGCACCGACGGTCTACTCTGAACCGTGGACAGGGGTTGCAGGTGATGGTCAAGCTGAAAGGCGATCTCGCACCGTACATAGTCCACCAAAAAAATACCGCTGGCCTCGTCCGGGTGGAAAAAATAAATCAAATTGCATCTTCACCACACATGACACGGTGTGAGGGTGTCTTGTTCATCTGATGCACTAAGCGCTGGAAGCTTTGCTGCGCTAGTTGTTCCATTCGGCGCTCTTCTCGAGCTGCAACAGACTATCCAGGGACTGCTTGAGCGTGGTCTGCCAGTCTTTGAACTGGATGGCGAGGATGGATTCAGCTGGTTTCGTATCGAGCGTTGCGATCTCGTCGACGTTCTTCAAGTTGGAAGAAGCCTCTTTCCAGCCCTTGGGCAATCGGTCTTGAAGGTGCGGGTATTGTTCCGAGATGAACTTGACGGCGTGCGCCCAAGTGAACTTGCCTCCGCACAAGAGGTACCTCCTACCCATGCCATTCTCCTTCTCGGTTGCGGCGACGTGAGCGTCACCGACGTCTCTAGCATGGCAGAACAAAGGCAGACGATCCTCAGGCATTTGATCTTGAGAGCTGACCAGGCCGTAGATGGTCTTGCTCGAGGTGTTGAGGTTGGAGAGCTTGACGCCAGGCTGCAGGGTTGGGCCGTAGATCATTGGAGGGTTGACCGCCGCGATCTGGAAGTTGGGCTTCTCGTTCTCGAGGTAGTCCCACGCCGCCTGTTCAGCGAGCTTCTTGCTGACCGAGTATGAGAATGCACCTGCTCCTCCGGCTTGGATGGCGTCGTCGTACGATGCCGGGTTCCAGTGATCGGCGGTGTATACGAAGCCAGGGCGATTAGGGCCACCTTGCTTAAGACTGGTGACTGCAGCAAAGGAGGAGGTGATGACGACCTTCTTGACGCTCTTTTCGTGCTTGGCGAAGCGGAGGAGGTTGAGGGTGCCTTCGACGGCAGGGATGAGAAGGTCTCGCTCGGCATCTTGGACGTTGAGTTGGTAAGGCGAGGCTACGTGGTGGATGATTTCAACACCTCGAACCGCGGGCAAAAGATCAGAGGTGGCAGTGTCGGCAACCTCGACGAACTCGACTCGTTCACGATCTTGGGGGCTAAGGCGAGCAAGGAGCTCGTCCTTCTTGCTGAGCGAGCGAAGCGTTCCTCGAACACGGTAGTTGGCAGGGGAGGCGAGGACGGCATCGAGGACGTGAGCAGCAAGGAAGCCGGTAATACCGGTGATGAGCACGAGCGAGCCTGACATGTTCGAAGTGAGAGCCTTCAGATGTTAGTGCGACAATGTTGCGATGATGTCGAGATGCTGGACGATGGCTTCGTTGTCGAATCCCTAGACTTATATGATGGGTAGGACAGACGGTTTTGACCGAACAGTCGACTCTCTTCGCTTCGCGTGAGCATTCGTGTGTTTGCCGTAGCGCTCAGGCCATCCGTAGTGGAGAGGGAAATCGCCGAAAATCACGAAATCAGGCAGGCAGCTCTTGACAGTACTGTAGTACAGTGTGGAAAACAAATTCGGCTTGGTGCAGTTGAAAGAATTCACTGAGTACGAAGGCCGCATATGCCGACATGACGAACAGAGTTGATGTAACGAGATAAGCCAAAGTCAAGGAACCGAAACGCTTCCGCGGATATTGGTCACAGCGGGTCGACTTCACTGTTTGAGTTGCATACTTTATCCGTAAGGCAATCGATGATGGGTGCAGTGTGGGCGACATCAGCGTACAGCTTGGCAGCGAAACGACGTTTGTTACAGCTAGACTAACCTAACACTTGCATTCAAGGGGGAAAAAAATAAAAAATAACCGGTCCATCCGGCAATGGATTGGCCGTGAACCGCCCCGCCCAAACGCCGCCATATTTGCCCCACACTCTACCCCCAAGCACGTCTTGCGCTCGACACTCGTAGCTGTCAGACACCATCCGTCAGGTCGAGGCGAAAGTAGAACGAGTATTGCCATCATGTTGGACGTCACAGCATCGCGATTCTACACTACACCTTTGACAACGCCTCCGAGCCAGCCGGATGCTGCTCCAACCCAGCGGAGGTACCACTATCTGGACCATCGCCCACCTGCAGGTGTAGTGGAGAAAGCGACGCTGTTGCTGCTGCATGGGTTTCCGGACTTTTCATACGGATGGCGAAGCGTGGTTGCGCCTCTGCGACTGGCTGGATTTCGATTGATCATTCCGGATCTTCTTGGATATGGCCTCAGCTCTGCACCGGCTACGTCGACTGCTACAGCACCACCAGGCACGCAGCCACGCTTGGCGGAATACGGAGGAAGAGCCATTTCGATCGATCTCAACGGACTGCTAGACCATGCGCAGGCTGGCAAGGGATGCGAGTATGGAGCTGAACATGTAACGGCGGATGGCAAACACGGACGGGTGATCGTTCTGTGTCACGACTGGGGTTCATGGCTGGGGTGGAGGTTTGCTCAATGGTTCCCAGAAAGGGTGATGGGCGTCTGTGGGCTGTGTGTGCCTTTTCAGGCGCCGACATCGAAACCGATTCCGATCGATATGGTGCTGAAGCAGGTACCCAACTTTGGCTATCAAAAATTCTTTTCGGAGGAACGAAGCACCAAGATGATCGAGCAGCATCTGGATCGGTTCCTTGCGATCATCTATATGATCCCCGGTCTGTTCAGTGCGGATTCCGAGAACCATGAAGAGATTCGAGACTGGCACCTCAAGGGCAAGCTCGAGCGGCTGCTCACCATGCCAGAGTTCTCTGACATCCCTTTGCAGTATTTGGGACGCATGATCCTGGACGAAGAGCAGCTGGATAGGTACATCACCATGTTCCGGAGCCGTGGCATGGAAGGACCACTGAGCTGGTATCGCACTCGCGAGATCAATTGGAAGGAGGATCGTGCGCTGACGTCCAAGACGTTGCCGGAATCGCTGCCTGCGCTGCTGATCTCACCTCACGACGACGTTGCCGTACCACCGGCGATGGGCAGGACCATGAAGAAACACGTACCGCAGACCGAGATCGTCGAGATAGCCGGAAGTGGACACTGGGTTCAGAACGAGGTGCCCGGTGTAGTGGTGCAGCACTTTAAGCAGTGGGTGGAACGAAGTGTACTGGCTAACGAGAAAAGGGCTGGTGGAACGTTGGGCTGGTTGCGAAGCAAGTTGTAGATCTGACAGTCGAAAATGGACACCCCCCCCCAAATATGATGCAAATTGTGCAACGGTGGGTGAAAAGCGCAGATGATGATGGATCTGATTCGTTTGGCTAGAGGCTTGGCCGTGTGGTGAGAAGAAACCCATCACGCCCTTGCTATGAATCTTTGCCGGTGTGGTGTTGTAGGTGTGGGGGTTGTACGCCGTTGCTTACAATAATATGGGGGTTGTAGTGTAAGTGGGCGAGACAGTACTGGGCCACACTCAGATGAACAACAACGAGCCCGACCGTTCGTCTTTAGCCCTCAGCTGGCTTTGAAAATTTCCAGCCAGGCTTCCCGCTGCAATACAGTAGTATTTTTTAATTTTACCGACCCAATCCGATGGGCCGGCCCAGTGAAGCACAGCACAGCACAGCACAGCACAGCGAGGTCCCGTCACGATTACTTTTTTTTTATTTTTATTTTTTTATTGCTTGAGTGTGTGTACACTGAATATTTTTTCAGGGTCATCGCGGCGGCATTCGGAATCAGCAGTCGTCAAAGATCTGAATTTCTGTCCTTTTGCCAGCCAGCCTGAGGTATGATTTCGAAGGCTAGGGTTAGTACTGTACTGTACTGTACTGTACTTTGACCGCCTACGCATGCATGCATGCATTTCGTCTGGCGCGCTTGGATAATTTCATCACATCGACAAGGCGATACGAAACGGTGGGTTCCATGTCTGAGTTGCAATCTGCTCTGCCTTGGATACAGTATACAGTACAGTACTGAACAGCACAGTCCTTAGGCTGTGCCCTTGTGGACTGGCTGCGAACTACCAAAAAAAAACTTATCCTCTGCAATGGTACAGAACAGAAGCGCAACTCTGATAGCCACTCACTCTGACCTCCGCTAGACGCTCGTGCGACCCTTCCCGTCTCTATCTCTCTCTCTCTCTCTCTCTCTCTCTCTCTCTCTCTCTCTCTCTCTTTCTTTCTTTCTTTGTTTTTTTTTTCCATCCTCGGACCCCATCCTGATCACTGCCTTGCCTTGTCCATCCCTTCTCCATCCCTACTTCTCTTGCGTTAGAGGGATGCTGAGCGATCAGGGCAAGCATGTCCAACACAAGCTCGTTCGAGCCATGCCCTCCTGATGGCGCAGCGCAAGCCGTGTCTCCTTTCATCCTCCTCGAGCCCTTGCACGACGCTCACATCTCCAAGCAGCTCGACATCACAGAAGACAACGCCTCGTATCAAACATACTCAGCAGACCACTCGTCCAAACACACCGCCCTCACCAACAGCGACCACGACAGCACCGAAGCCATTCCCGACCATCACCTACCTCCTCGTCCCGAGCTTCACGAAATATCTCAGCTTCCTCACCATGTCGAGCCATCACCTCGATTGCATGCCCATCACCAACTCGATGACAAGCGCGATTCTCGTGTCTCCTTTTCTTCCTCGTCAGCCGTGGCCGCTGATGCCGACCTCCTCCAAGACACCCGCCAATCCATCTATCTAGTGGATCAAGACATCCAACTTCATCTTCGCTTTCATCGCACACACTTCCTCATGATAATTCTGTGGTACACCCTCTGCATCATCACAGCCGGTATCTGGTACATCATTGACAATTGGGCCGACAACAAGTTCTGGATTCGTTGCAACACCTCCCGCACCTCTCTCAAACACGTTCAAACCAACCCCAACAACTCCAACTCTGACAAGCTCATTCGCATCAAGAGCAAGCATGCAGAGGTCGACATGCTTCCTCTCAAGCGAGTTCACTTTCCCAGACCCATGCCCTTCCAACACGTATTCCCCGCCAGCCTTTGCGAACCCTACCGCTCGCCTCAAGATGCTGCTGCTCACCCAGACAAAACCGATACCCCGCGCGCTACCACTCAAGCCGCCACCGATCATCATCACACCCTCTCCTACATCGACATTCTCGAGTACAGGGCCACCACCTTCCTCTTGCATCCCGTCACGGGCAGATTCCACCTTCTTGCCTCCTGGCGCGATCCATCTTGGGCCTCCGTCTCCAACCTCGCTTCGACTGGTCTGCATCCCAATACCGTCTCTGACAGGCAAGCTCTCTTTGGCGAAAATCAGGTCTCGGTCAAGGGAAAATCAGTCAAGGACATCATGGTTGATGAAGCCCTTCACCCTTTCTACATCTTCCAGATTTATGCCATCGTCCTTTGGTGCAACGATGACTACGTTCCCTATGCTATCGTCATCGGTCTCGTATCCATCATCGGCATCATCATCACCACCATCACTACCAAGCTCTCCATCCTCAAGCTCAAAAAGATGAGCCGTTTCAGCTGTGATGTCTCTGTCCTACGAGCCAACACATCCACGTTCGACGCTTCCGACAAGCAAACACTGTACGATTCGGCCTCTTCGCACATCGAGCCCAAGCAACTCTCGGTCGCCCCTTCTCTTATCTGCAGCGACATCGCCAAGAGGCTCAACAGCGAGAGCTTGGTTCCAGGCGATATCATCGACCTTGCTGCCAAGAATGACGATCCAAATGCTCCCAAGTTCGGCCATTGGCTCATCGAGACCCTCCCTTGCGATGTCGTCTTGCTCGAAGGCGATTGCATTGTCAACGAAGCCATGCTTACCGGCGAATCAGTCCCCGTCGTCAAAGCCCCCATCGCAAACGCTGACCTCGCCAACATCCTTGCTACCGGTCACGATCTTGCTAGCCTCGACAAGAACGTCCTCTACTCTGGCACCAAGCTTGTCCGTGTTCGACCCGGAACCACCGGTTTCAGAACTCGAGCTCTTGTCATCCGCACCGGCTTTTCCACTGCCAAAGGCTCGCTGATCCGCCAGATGCTCTTCCCTCGTCCCATCAGTCACAGATTCTACCGCGACGCCTTCCTTTTCGTCGGAAACCTCTTTATCATCGCAATGATCGGCATGATCGCAACCATCATCTACTTTCAGATCATCGGCGTCAGCAGTCACGAGATCGCACTCAGATCGTTGGATGTCTTGACCATCGCCGTCCCTCCAGCGTTGCCCGCTACCCTCGTCGTCTGCGTCACCTTTTCCATCGCAAGACTCAGGCAAAACCAAATCTTCTGCCTCAGTCCGCAGAGGATCAACGTCGCCGGTATGATCAACATGTTTGTCTTCGACAAAACGGGTACCCTCACCGAAGAGGGCCTAGATGTCCTTGGTGTTCGCAAGGTCCGCGACGGCAAGTTCACGGAACTTGTCCAACACCATCAGCAGGACCAGCAGCAGGACGACGACAAGGTTCATGAGCTGGACTTGGTCGAAGCAATGGCGACAGCACACGATCTCAACCTGCTGGACAATGTGCCAATTGGCGAGCCTCTTGAGGTCAAAATGCTCGAATGGACAGGTCGAACGCTGCAGGACGATGCATCACTTGCACCCGTCCATCTCAACTCGCAAGGAGAAGACAACCAAGTCGGTCGCCGACCCTTGAACAAGGATGGCATGCTCGCCCGCGTGCCCGTCATCTTGGCTCGTGGCAAGAATGCCTCGCTTGCGGTTGTCCGCACGTTCGAATTCACTGCTGCTCTTCGCAGAATGAGCGTCGTCGTGAAGCGTAACAACGAGCTCGGCGCGAGAGTGTACTGCAAAGGAGCGCCAGAGTCGATCACCTCGCTCTGCGAAGCTGCAAGCCTGCCTGACGATTACAGTGCAGTGTTGGATAAATGCACACGTGCTGGCTTTCGTGTTCTCGCCGTGGCGGGCAAGTCCATCGAGGCTCTGGGTTGGCAAGGCGCTCAGACGCTCGCTCGCGAACAAGCTGAGAGCGGGCTGCAGTTGCTTGGTCTCATCATCTTTGAAAACAAGCTCAAGGCTGCCACGACATCTTCGATCGCCAACATCCGTCAGGACGCCCAGCTACCAACCAAGATGTGCACAGGTGATTCGGTGCTGACAGCTGTCTCGGTCGGCAAGGATTGCGGTATCATGTCGTCGCACGCCGAGGTCTTTGCGCCAAGACTCTGTCACGATGGCGATTCCGAAAAGAGCACATCCGTGATCGAATGGATCAGCGTGGATGACGAGCGGAATAGGCTTGATCCCTACTCGCTCGATCCAATCCCGCACGACGCTGCTGATGCTGGCGCGAGGACGCTCAAAGATATCGAGCTTGCCGTGTCCGGGGAGATCTTGCGCACGCTGATCGACAACTGCTCAGCCGAGACGATGGCGCGTGTCTTGGTCCACTGCAAGATCTTTGGTCGCTTCTCGCCTGAACAGAAGCAGGAGCTGGTTGAGCGATTGCAGACGCTGGGTTACATTGTCGCTTTCACCGGTGACGGTGCCAACGACTGCGGAGCACTCAAGTCGGCCGATGTCGGTCTGTCTCTGTCCGAAGCCGAGGCCTCGGCGGCTGCGCCATTCACGTCGCGCACCAAGGACATTTCGGCGATTGTTCACTTGATTCGCGAAGGTCGCTCTACACTTGCGATTTCGTTTGCCATGTTCAAGTGGATGAGTTGCTACTCGCTTGCCGAATACTTTACTGTGGTTTTGCTGTACGGCAAGGCGACATCGCTGGACAACGGTGAATACATGTTCATCGACCTTTTCTGCGTACTGCCCATCGCGATCGGGTTGGCAAGCACGCTTCCAGCCAAGAAGCTGTACAAGGTGGGTCCCGAGAAGCGGCTTTCATCGGCCAAACCGGTGTGTTCGATGCTTGGTCAGGTGATTCTGGGCTTTGTTGCTCAGACTACTGTGTATGTTGTGTTGCACGCCAAGAGCTGGTACGAGCTACCTTACTTCGACCCGGAAGACCTGACGCTAAACGATATGGACAACACGGCTCTGTTCCGGGTTTCGGTGTTTTCGTACATCATTGCCGGATTTGCCTTCTCGCTCGGACCACCGCACCGACAGCTTCTGTGCTTCAACTGGATCCTGTTCCCGTCGTTGGTGATCCTGACCATCTTTTGCTTCTACTTCCTGTTCATGACGGGCGGCGGCCTGTTTGTGCAGTTTGGGCTGGTGGATATGCCCAAGCATTTCGCTTGGATCATCTTTGGTGTGGTCGTGGCGCAATTCGTGCTTGCGATGGTGTTCGAGTTTGTGGCGCTACCGTATGTGGCCCGATTTGTCGCCAAACCGTTCAACGCTTTGGCGAGGCGCTTTTTTGGTAAGGTGACGAAGCCTTACAAACTGGTGGAGAAGGCGATCTATTCGTGCTAGACTATTCATGTATCTTTATTCGTATCGTATCCATCCACTCACTGCATGTTTTGCAATTGCATTTACGGACTCTTTTTAGCATCTTCACTGTTGTGTAGCGAGGGCATGTGGATGACGGTGAAGCTACGACGCAATTGACAGAGTATGGAGAGAGTGATGCCGAAGGTGGTCACGGGGAGAGTTTGGGCAGTCTAACAGAGTATGAAAAAAGGAGCTGAGCCTCCACATGGATGGTGTTTTTGGTTAGCGGCGGCGGTGAAAGTCGGATCCGTGCGTGCACGGTGAGAGCGGGGGACGCTATGATCGTCTTACACCATCATCATTGCAGCATGCCATCGTCGCCAAAGGACGGCTCGAAACAAGAGGCTACTTGTACATCCACGGTGTCCCACTACGACTCGAGTCCAGGCGAACAGCGTAAGCCTAGTCTGCTACCCATCTCGAGCAGATCTGCCCTGCCTGCCGCGATAGGCGACAAATCAGCCCAAGTCGAGGATCAAGCCGAATCGCTCACCAACAGCGTCATCTCTGTCCTCACCCTGCCGAAGTAGCCATTGGGTAGAGTGGAAATATGGCGGACGAGGAAAAGCACACCCCGCGTACAGTGAGGCGTGACGATGGCGAGGCAGTCCCCACTGTGTCGGCAAGTGGTATGCCCAGAATTATCCCCAGGCATAGGGACAAGCGAACAGATGCAGAGCAGGATGAGATCGACGAGAAGGAAGGCGATGCACCCTCGGAACTTCAACAGCATGATACCGATGACGAGGAAGGGCACGACACAGACGAAGACGAAGACGAAAACGAAAACGAAGATGAAGAGTCCAAGTCGCATCATCCACCAACAGGCTCATTGACATTGGCAGCATTTAATCCCTACTCCTCCATCCCCCTGTCCCGTCGTATGGCACTCATCTCCGGGTCGATCTTTATCAATCTCGGTCTGCCGTTCCTCAACGGCATCATGTTGGGCTTTGGCGAGATCTTTGCTAGGGTGGTTGTTGCTCCGGCACTTGGCATCACAGGAGTGGGATGGGCGGGCGATACAGCTAGAGCGGTGGTCAGCTGGGGTATGGGAAGGAGGAAAGGCGCGCAATTGGCTCAGAAAAAGCGTCAAGCAGGTGATTTCGATGACTGGTCCGCTACAGACGTCCAACCAAGCGTCGAATCACAGATTGAATTGTAGTCTCGTATCATCGGCAGCGTTGTATGTAGTTGAATCGCAGGAGGGATTCTTCGCCCTAGCTTTGATTCAAGTGCTTCTGTATATCTACAGTTTGTCTTCTTTCTCGCCACTTGATCGGTGAGGATGGGAGGAGCCAGCTTTGTGGATGGGTATTGGTTGAGCAGGTTGAAAGCCACCTTTTGCCGGAACCATGAATGGGGCCAAACCTTTAATTTGTTAGATTTTCTTCTGGTTTGTCGCATTTCCGAAATCCGAGTGAAAATGTGCGGGAAAGGAAAAAAAAAAATTCCCAAGAAGAATATGATTGTAATTTATTGTGCAGTCCGCGTTGGAATTTCCACTCAACCCTTCCTGACACCAACTCGCCATATACTCGGACATCCTCTTCGACGACCCATACCAGTCATGGCAGGACAAAAACGTGCTCGCAATGGACCTTTCGATGGAGGCAGTGGACCTTCCGCAACTGTGTATCGCAAATCCGCCAAAAAGCAAAGGTCCGATCAGCAACCACCAGCCAACAAGAAGCCGGTGCCGCAGCGCACAAGGCCCAAGGACGAACCCAAGCCCAAGACCAAGCACGAGTTCATCCAGGCCAAGAAGGCGGCAGCGTTGAAGGAGAAGGAGGCTGCACGTAAGGCGCAGGAAGCTGCCGAAAAGCAGAGCCGCAACAAGCAACACAAGGGGAAGAGTGTGGAGAAGCGAGTGGCTTCGCAGCCGGCCGCGATTCTGATCAAGCCACCACAGCCTACTGCTAGTTTCAAGATCGTAGCCGGCTCGTACGAGCGGCTCCTCTACGGTCTCGAGGCCACCGTCGAAGCCGTCGTTGACCAAAACAGCAGTGATGCGTCTTGCTCCAAGTTAGCCTCGGCACCGTTCGGCGTTTCGCTTAAACCCATCTTTACGTTCCCCGCTCACATCTCTTCGATCCGCACCGTCGCCACTGCAGGCGCCGACTCGAAATGGCTCGCCACGGGAGGCACCGACGAGATCGTCAAGGTGTGGGATCTTCGTAAGCAGCGCGAAGTCGGTCAGCTTACAGGTCACGAAGGTACCATCACCTCGCTCGTATTTGCGTCGCGGACCTATCTGCTAACCACGAGTGCTGATTCGCACATCAATCTGTATCGCACTCGAGATTGGGCGTTACTGCGGACGCTTAAGGGTCATATCGGACGCATCAATAGCGCGTCGCCACATCCGACGGGACGGTTGGCGCTGAGTGTGGGGTCGGACCGTACCATCCGCATGTGGGATCTGATGCGTGGGCAGGCGGCCGCTTCGACTAGGATCGGCATCGAGGCGGATGTGGTCCGATGGGACACGCGTGGCGAGAGGTTTGTCGTGTTGGCGTATAGGCAGGCGATGATTTTCAAGACGGATATGACCAAGCTCGCCGAGGTGGAGGATAAGAGGCGGATCGGTGATGTGTGTTTCTTCCGGGTTAGCGATGGTGAGGGGAGGGAGAGGGAGTTGTTCTTCGCAGCGCTCGAAGATGGGGTGGTTAAGGTGTTTGATCTTGATGCCAACGTTGTCGAGTCGACCAAGCAGGTTGTTGATGCTGCGCAAGGGTCCGATGAGGAGAGCGATGAAGAGGAGGAGCTTCCCCCTTTAGTCGAGGTAGGGCGGTTGGTGGGACACAAGAACCGCGTCCGATCCATCGCAGTGCTCCCCGTATCCATCCCATCATCTACCAACGCTACCTCGTATGTGGCCATCACCATCTCCTCGGACGGCTTCATCCGCACGTTCGACCTCAGCACCATCGTCAACACCCTCACCCTCACCGGCACCGCACGCACCCTCACCCAATACGTCGAGTCCCTCCCCTCCGTCCACCCCAACGCCGCATTCGACACAAAAGGCACCCGCCTCACCTGCTTAACCGCCCTCGGAGTCCTCACAACCCCCAACCACGATCAACACGACGAACAAGACAACGACATCCTCGCCGCCGACCAAGATCAAGATGACGATGACGATGACCAAGAGTCCGTGGACGAACAAGCCGAGGAAGACGAACTGCACGCACTCGAAACCGCCCTCAAGGAAGCTCAGCAAAACGGAATCGATTTGAACGACCTTGAAGCGCTCCTCAACGATTCCGATTCTGATTCCGACGCCCAAGAACAAGAGCAGGAAGACGAGGACGAAGCTGAACTCGAATAGCCCCATCAAACACACACACACACACACCATCTTTGTATCACACTACGCACGCCGTTGTCTGTCTTGAATCATCTACAATTACACACAATCCGGTGACCTAACCACTACACCCTGACTTTACCGCCTAGCCAGATCCACCAACGGAGCGTTCGGATTGGCATTCCTCCTCACCTCGTTTGCCCGCCCTGGATTGCGTAAAGCCTCCCTGGCGTCGTTGATCGCCTTATCTGCGAGCAGACTTCCTTTCGCAAACGGCCCGGCGAAAGCGTTACTATCAATGAGCGGTGTTGGCGGAGCGTCAACCCCTGCACCGCGCGCCCCAGTCCGACGCGTGGTATTCTTCCTCACCAACGCACCCCCTTCCGCCACCGCTGCGGAAGCCTCAGCCTGGAACAACACCGCCTTGTCCTGCCTGAGCATGTACGTCCTCGCATTGAGAATCGCCCGCACCCAATCCCTATGCGCCGCAGGATCGGTGAGACAAAAGTAATGCACGTAATCTTGATCCGGCTTTTCAAACATACTGATCGGATCCTGCGACCGCAATGCAAACCCATTCGCCTTTGGCATCTTGACCACCGCCCCATCCACGAGATACACATCAAACGCCGAAATCTGACAGATCGCCGTCTCGTCCTTACCCTTCTCGTTCTTGGCATGGTACAGCACATGCTCCCTCAACTCCAACCACCGCTTGTTCCACTTCTTCTTGCGATCCTGAACATACACATACCCTGCAAGCGCCGGCGAGCCCGTCGGCACCGACCGAATCGACAGATACGGCGACAACTCGGTACGCTTGATCAGGAAAAAGTCGCTCCGCGGATGCGCGCGGACATTGACCACCTCGGTGATCATCTCATACTCGCGCAACGGACGCTCGATCCCAAGCTGAGACGAACAGTCAAACATCACCCACCCGCCCTTGCTGTCGTCCATCGGCAGATTCTCCCGCTCGATCACCTCGAGTGCAAGATCGCGCGCTCGTGCAGAGACCGCAACCTCAACCACACTGCAGCGCTGTTGCGACAGGATGTACACCTTGTGTGCCTGACGTGGTCCATGCGCAGCCACGCTGCCTCCCTCTTGCGGCGGCGACATACTGCTCGGATGAGTTGATGGCACTCGTTGCATTTGCGCAAAATGACCTTCCCCCTTGGTGGGCATCGTGTCGATCGACCGACCTGACTGCATAGCAGCCGACGACGAATGGGGAGCAAAGCTGGCTGTCTGCGCGCTCCGCGGTGAGCTCGACGCCTGCGAATCCTTGGATCCCGTGCCCGGTCGCGGCAACTCGGGCAGGGGAGGTGCTGGCAACGTTTTGATCGTCAAGTCATGCTGGCGCGAGATGGAGCGAGAACGCAATCGCTGGAACATGCCAGGCTGCTGACTCGGTGCGACGGCAGAAGCAGTAGCGTCTTGCCCGACAGAAGGTGGAATTGGATGAGCATGAGCTCTGGACTCGGCCCGTTGGCGAGCATTCTGCAGCTCCGCTCCGTCGGCAAGGCGGAGCGGGTTGCCAACTTGGCCGACGACATCGCCATGGTTGAAAGCGGGCGAGATGGGAGAAGAAGTACTGCGCTGAACGTGGGCTGTAGCGGCTTGGAGAGCGGCGGTGGCTGAAGCAGCAAGTGCTTGCGCTTGGGCGAGCGCAGCAGGCGAAGGATTGGCTTGAGCCTGCGCCATTGCCTTCTGAGCAGCGACGACAGTTGCCATGGCGTTGGATGGTAGTTCAGGCGCCTTGGTCGAGCTTGCAAGCGGTGGACTAACCGTAGAAGATCCCTGTGGCGCCGCGTGGGCCATGGCTTTGGCGCGCAATGCGGCCTCTGATGGCGTCCGCTTACGCATGCCAGGATGGGCATGGTGTTCGGCTGGAGTGGTGCGTACTGACTTTGACCGACCCAGCCCTGCCGAAACACCAAGTTGCTTCCTCGGTGCAGGATCCTGTCGTGCAACGGTCTGGGATCGCTGCATTACCGCCGAGTTGGGCATCTGCGCACGCTCCCGTCGGCTATGCACCCTGGCGAGCCTTTGGGCCAGATCGTCGGGGTTGACAACTGCTGCCATCTTCTGATTCTGGCTCTGCGTCTGTCCGGTCTGACGTGTATCGCTGTTTGTCGAGGAGCCAGGACGTGGAGCGCCTTTGCCTTCGAGGGCCTGCTGCGCCAACGCAAAGTGCCGTTTACGTTCTTGGACGCGCAGAGCCTTCTGCAGTGCCTTCGGATCATCGACCAGGAGGCCGAGAGGGCGGTCATCCGAAGAATCAGAATCGGGATCGTTCTGCTCTGCCTTTTTCGGAGCCATAGAGCTGTTTCGCTTCGGTACCGACGGCTTCGGACCAGTGCCAGAGGTTCGCGAAGCAGCTGACCGCACCACTTCGTCGTAATGGTCTTCGGAATCTTCGTCGGTCATCGCTTCAGCTTCCTGCTCTTCATCGGAAGTGGCATCGTGTTCGTCCGAATCATCGGAATCGCGCGAATCAGGCTTCTTGTCACCTCCACCCCCACCACCACCACCACCACGCCCTCCTCCTGCGGCTCCACGGCCACCGCCGCCGTCGCTGGATCCATAGTCATCCGTATCGCTTGCCTCCGAATCGTCACCGCCGTCGCCGCTGCCACCGCTGCCACTCGCAAGGATCTGGTTTGGCTTGCCTGAAGAAGCCACCGCAGCCGCCAGGATGGCCGCGGAGGGAATGATTTCAGTCGCCAACCTGTCGAAAGCGTGTTCGCCTCGCTCTTCAAGCCATTGCAGCCCGAACTCCGACCAGGAATTGTAGCGAGGTAAGCGATCTTGTTGCTTACGGATACGTCGAGCTTTCTGCAGCTTGGCCCGTTGACGACTGACCAATACGGGCCTTTGCGCAGTCCCTCCGAGATCTGGAACCGACTGTTCGGGGATTTCCTTGTCCGCTACAGCTTTTCCTGCGCTGGCTCCGACGCTCATAGACCTTTTTCCCTCTTCGGCACTAGAACCGTCGCTTCTTGGAGAAGGCGTCGGGAGGCCGGGCTGAGATTGGGATCTCGCAGTGTTGGTGCTCGCAGAGCTTGCATGTGTGGGCATGAAGAGATCAGAAGGCACGTCCGCACGGAGTTTGCCCAAGGTGGCATTGGAGGAGCATCTGCGCAAGTGTCGCAGGTTTTTGGGCGGTAATGCGAGTTCAGTTGTGCGGGAGCGAGAACGATCGGAAGTTGTGGCCTCCGCCGGCGTCGGTTTGTCCACGTTGATCACGGTAGTTGCGAATCTTGGGCTTTGAGAAACGGGAGGCATATGAGGAGTGGACGACCCGTCCTTTTGCAGCGCCGGTGATGCAACAGGCGGGCTTGGTGCAAGCCTCGAAGGGATAAAATTGTAGTTAAAGATGTCGTGAGCCGTGGACAAGAAGGGAGAAGATAGCCCTGCAGCACTGACGCCTGTCCCAATGTAGTTTTCGGGCCAGACGTTACTTCGAGCTTGGGCGAGAAGCTGCCTGGTAGTCAGTGGCCCGTCTGTTCCACTCGACATGATGCCGTACGTCGCCGATAGCGGGGTCGGCGGCAACTGTGCCGATGACCTTGGATCTGATGCAGACGCGGAATGAAGGACAGTGTTGATCTTGAGACCGGCCACACCGGGACGGTCGAGATGACAATTCGCACTGCTAGCCAGAGGCGATGACGCGGTGACCTGAGGGGAAAAGGGCGGAGGGAAAGGAAACTCGGTCCTGTCCATGAATGCTGGACCGGCGGAGGTGGCGTTCGTCGGCGTTGATGGTGGCGCAGTCTGACTATTGAGATTTGAAAAGCTTTTCTTTCGCAAAGAAGGTAGGCCATTGAGGAGCAAGCGCTTGGATTTGGATGCTGCAGTTTGCTTTGTCTGCATAGCAGGCGTCTGTACGGATGCCACTTGGGCGGAGAGGCGAGTCTCGCTGGAGCGCTTGGAATGCTTGCCGCCAATTTCGGCCAGAGTCTCTTTGGTGGAGGCCGGGCCGGCGATGAGTTCTCGAGCCAGCGCTACGCTGTTCTTGCGGCTGTTGGAGAAGCTTTTACGGCTCTTGGAGAAGGATTTGCGACCGCCACCTTTGACTGACGCGCCGGCTTCGCCATCCGACTCGGAGCCGGAGCTCCATCGGCTGCTTGCCGCTGGAAGATGCTCGCTGGGCGCGTGGACAAGGGCGGAACGAACTTCAAGACCTTTGGGACTAGACGCCGACAACATGGGTGATTGGTGCTGCTTGTCATCTCCACGTGGCGCCTCGCGGATGGCAAAGGCAGGCGGAGCGGGCACGATACTGTGCTTTGCAGGACGCAACGAGGCCTGAGTTGGCGTAGTTGGTGATGTCACGCTGTTGCTCGCTGTCACATTGCGTATGGAACGATCAGGGTTCGGTAACGGTGCCGAGACCGGAGCCACTGATGCCTGTTCAGGCGCAGAGACGGAGAGGTTGAAGCTCGGGATGGCGGGAGCCGCAGAGGAAGGCGGTGCGGGATGAATCTGCTCGTGCCTCGCGATGGATTCCGGAGATGCCGTGAGAAGGTGCTCGTGGTCAACCGGTTGCTGCTCTTCTGGTTTGGTAAGGGATGCAGCCAAATCATCCTGCTCTCCGGACTCGGACTCTGTAGGTACATCATCCGATATGGTCGAAGCCTTGTGAGAGTCCTGGCGTTGCAGGAAACCCATCATAGTCTGAAGGCTGAGGCCGTCAGCGTCGTTGCATTCAGTTTCAAGGTCTTGAAATTCAAATGCTGCGGCGGGTTTGGAACTGCCGCTGCCGCGGTTCTGCGTTTGGGTTTCCGGCAAAACCTGTGCATTTTCGGAGAGCGCCTGGACTGCAGAGGGGCTGTGGGTTGCCTGGGAGCGATTGCTTGGCTGGAAAGACTCGTCGTGGCCGTCGACGCCATCTTCCGAGTCGAAATCGCAGTAAGCAGTGCGAAGAGGCTGAGACCATTCAGAGATGCTGTCGTTGCGGTGGTTTGCGGATGCTGAAGCGGCTGAAGATGGAGGCTTGCTTGAGATTGGCATGGACGAAGCAGAGTGAGGAGCAGAAAGAGGAGAGTTCTGGTTGATTGTGGCGGTATGAGAGCGTCCGCGGCTGCCACTTGCCGAGCCGGGAAGTGTGTCAGAGTAATTGGTAGCGGGCGAGGATGCGAGAACGAGCGGAGCAGGTGGAGGCTTTCTTCTCCCAACGGAGGCGGCCCTGGGACGATGGGTGGAAGAAAAGCCAGGAGCTGTGGAAGCGACTGTGGATGATTCGAGAGGAGGATGCTCCTGTATTGACTCTTGTTCGAGGACTTGGTCGGAAGAAGTGGAACCAGTCGGGAGGAAGGGAGAGTGCAAAGGTATCGCCGTGGAAGGTGTGGATCCAAGGTAGCTGCTGGCCTGGTATTCGGGCGTCGAGGCGATTTGAGCGAGAAACTCGGAGGCGGAAGGACGCGCTTGGTGATCTTCGTGTAACAGGGTCGCGGGGTCGGGGGATGGAGCCCTTGGATCCACGAAGGCGGGACCGCTGGGCATGACCGGGATGGCGGAGCGCATCTGCGGTGTATTGGAGCGGGAGTGTTGCTCCGAGGATGGAGGTGGCAGGGGCGACGCAAGGTTGTCGTATAGACCTTGGCTAGGTCTGCGCCCTGGAAAGCGTCGGACAGCAGGAGGTCCTCCTGACGATACCAAAAGCAGCTGTTTTGGACCATGCGAACCGGATGGATTTGGACTGTGCGAGGGCACTGCATCTGGAGGATAAGCTGCGGACGCGTCCAGCTGCGGAGATTTGGAAGCGAGAAACGATCGAGCATGCTTGGAGTAGATCAGCTTTTCGGCAGGCAGACCAGAGTGCATGGACGGAGGCGGGGGCGGAGGTGGAGGATTGAAGCCAAAGCCTCCAAGACCCAAACCGATGAGGAGAGCATTTCGATCTGTGCTGATACGCGAAGAGGCGTTCCAGGAAGGAGGTGGGTGATAGGCCGGGGTGGAAGGCTCGCTGGGCGCACTTGATTGGCGTTTGCGGACGAGATTGAGTTGCTTGGGCCTCCAAGCATGTGGAGCGCCGTTAGGGGTGAGTGGAGTCAAAGGAATGCGAGCGTCGTGCAGTCCGAATTCGGAGGAGTGTGAATGAGCATGACTACTGGAAGCGCTGTGATCCGTCTCTGCGCTGTTGACGTCGCTGACGGCGGGACTGTAGTAATCTATGGAGCTGTCGCCTGAAGCTTGCTTAGATGGATGCAAGCTGTGGAGCAAGGAGAGGGAGGATGTGGAAGAGGGATAGGAAGAGAGCGAGTTGACTGACTCGATGGAATTGAACGAAGGGATGTGCTGAGCTGTGGAACGGGACGAGTCGGCGGATTCAGCCTGTGCGAGGGCCTTGAGAGACGGGAGCGATGGACGAGCTAGACGTTCGGCTTGAATGCGAGATCGGGGCGGTGGCTGTGGGAACAGCGTGTCAAAGAGATCATCATCCTTGTGATATGAGATTCTAGACTGAGCGAGGTCGTAAGAGTCAAAGGCAGGCTGCGGCATTTGGCCGTTGAGCGGGCGCATGGAGGCCGACATGCCGAGTCAGCTGGATTGTGACGATGCAGATGCTAACGATGCCTTGTGAGACGTTTGCAAGTGGTGAGCATCCCCTTGTTCCGTGAAGAGCACAACGAATGTGCTTGGGATTGGAGTGATGGAGGATGACCAGATAAGTGACACCACAGAGGTTGCTAAGCTGAAGACCGTGGAATGCTGCCACAAGTCGGGTGCATTCAAAACGGAGCAAGTGAAGGACGGAGAAAAACGAGCGGCAGAAGGGGAAGATGAGACGGGTGGAAGAGGACAGGAAGTGGGTGGAAGGATCGACAGTGCAGTGGAGATGGTGGTGAAGACGAGCGAGACGAGAGCAACGGCGACGAGCAAAGAGTGAGTACAGTAGTGTCGTCGACGCACGGAAACGTCCCGATGTGACAAAAGCGAGGGGCCATGCAGGGCCATGATGAACTAGCATTTGGTGGCACAAGCGCCGTGCAGCGCGAATTCAAGCATTAAGCATTATTTGGGATGCCGCCTCGTCGCAGTACTGTACAGTACTGTACTTGTACTGCCCAGTCCAGTACTCATAAACTGGCCTGGTCTGCATAAATCACACTCCTGATCTGCCAAGTGCCTGCCTGGAGCTGCACAGAGATTTGTCAACTGAGCCACACCATGCTCGAGACAGGCGCATGTGAACGACGGTTTGCAACACTACTGAGAATAAGCCCACCCTCTTTCACCCTCTTTTCTTTCTGTTGGCATGCAGCAGCCGCGAGGCGCGATGTCGATGGTGGCTGGACAGGGGGGTGGTTGGATGGTTGGATGGTTGGATGCGAGCTAAGCTGGCGTTGCATGCTGCTGCTGGTCAGCGATTAGCATCGATGCATCCGATTGCATGGTGTCGGCAGCAGTGGGCGCTGTAGATTCGAGGGTCCAGCTGAAAATGACAGCAAACACGCTCACACACGCAAAACATGCACATTTTCGCTGCAGCGTGCAGATCCCTGGTTTCGGATTTCAATTTTAAATAGGCCTGCTTGCTGCCGGTGAATTCAAAAAGAACAATTAAATATGCTACAGTATTCCCACCAAAACAAACCAACACATGCCGTGCCAAAGCTGAGTTCTTGGCTGCTGCTGCTGCTGCTGCTGCCGCCGCCGTCACCACCAATTTCAATTCCAACATGTACGCTGCATGTGCAGTCAGATTCCAAACGTGCACCAGTGCAGCATCCCAAATCCAACCCTCAAAAATACAGTAAAGGCATGACTTGCTTGGCTGACACTGCTTGGACCTGTTCGTGCTTCTGTTCATGGCCCATCTCTAGACTCCGATAGCTCAAGCTTCAAATCCCGCTCGTCACTGGCAGACGTGAGTTCATTCGCTGCTCTGCTGTACTGTACTCTAACCTACTGTAACCTACACTGACTGTGCTTAACTCGTGAATTGGACGTGTCTTGGGTTGGGCACGAGGTACGGCACTGTGCAGTATCCAATGCAATGCAAGTATCTCTATGAGCTCATCGAGTCAACGGCAATCGAGACGTGCAACCATGGCGTGTGTGAACCAATTCATCGTACCCCTCTGGACATGGTTTGGGCGAATGGATACGGTCAAGCAAAAAGCAATCATTGTTCGGCATGGCAGGACAGCGATTGGCGATCGTCGGCCACGTTTGCCATGCTCTCGTTGATCGACGACCGGCAGAAGCGATGCTCACAATTGCATCTCGCTTGCCATTATTATATTGTTTTCCTTGACCCTAAAAATCAGAGCAAAATGCGAGCAAAAATTGGAACTCAGAAAAAGGGTTGCAAAATTGAGGCATAATTCAACCGAAATGTTAGACTTCAACTAGCAACTGCCAATGAAAATGCCGGCCGAAAAAAAGAAAGAAAGGAAGCTGAGTTGAATCACGCAAGGGCATCAGCAGAGTCACAGTGTGAGTGTGTGGAGGCGACAGGCTCTCATCACCTTACCAAGTCAACCATGTCAATTGTGGCCACTTGTTCGCTACCTCGGCCGTCATTCTTCTTTCGCTCCTCGCCCTCATCTGTTATTCCCCCGGCAGAAGCCTTTGTTCTGCTTTATGCCCTAGAATCGTCCGCCTTCTACATGATCCGAGTGCTCTTGTGATTCCGAAAAGCCTACTTGCAGGCGAGCCGGCACTGCCGTCAGAAACACCTGCCGGCTTCGAGCAAATTAATCTTTGCAGTCCGTCTCGATAGCTTCGTCGCTCCGGGCTGAGCAGCTAAGCTTGACCTGGACATTCTGCAGGCGATAGCGCTCTCGAACAAGATCGGCTTGCCATCTTCCAACTCGTCCGCACACCAACATGTCTTCTACCGAGCAGGGCTCAAGCTCTCGTCCCCGACTCACCGTCAAGCTGCGACCCAACAGCAGCGCGGCAACCAGCGGTACCAACACTCCAACCTCGTCACAAGCTCCTCGCACGCAGAATTCTACAAACTTGCGTACCGCTTTCCGTGATCAAGACGATGATGATGGCGAGCCAGCTTTTGCGCTGGATGACGGCTTTGTTTCGGATGACTCCGGTGATGACTATGGTCGCGGCAGGAGGGCCGGCAAAACAGCAAACAAAAAGTCAGGCGCCACTTCCTCGGCGCAATCTGCTCCTACAAGTGCAATAGCCCGGCAACACCCCTTATCGGGCGCTGCGCCGCGCTTCAACGCGCCAGCGTTGGACGAGGACGATGAGCAGGCCCGCTACGACTCGGGAGAGCTCCGTTTCCATACGCGCGATTTCACAAAGATGCCGCTCAAGCTCGATCATGCCAGCCGGCCCCTATGGATCTCGCCCGACGATGGTCACATCATCCTCGAAGGTTTCAGTCCGCTCGCCGAACAGGCCCAGGACTTCCTCATTGCCATTGCAGAGCCAGTCAGTCGACCGGCGTACATCCACGAATACAAATTGACCCCATATTCGCTCTACGCTGCTGTCTCGGTCGGTCTGCAACCCAACGACATCATAGAGGTGCTCAACCGCCTCTCCAAGGTGCCCGTGCCCGACGCTGTGCTCGACTTCATCCGCGAGTACACGGCCAGTTTCGGCAAGATCAAGCTCGTGCTCAAGCAGAACAAGTATTTTGTCGAAAGCGCACATCCCGAGATCCTCCAGACGCTTTTGCAGGACAGCATCATTGGCGCTGCTCGTGTCCGAGAGGATCCCAACGCCGCCAAGTCTGGACGAATGGAAGTCCTCGGCAAGACACAGGCACCCACGCGTGGCGATCTTGTCATTCCCGGAACCGAAAGCGCCGCCAGGAAAGCCAGACAGCAAGCTGCAGCGGCAGGCCAAGCTCCAGGAGCCGCTAGCAACGGTCGTCCGGGCGGCTCAAGCAACGGGGCCGCCGCTTCAGGGCCTCCACCCGAGAATGCCGAAGCCGCACAAAGGGAGGATGAAGCAGACCTCTTCTCTGCCATCATTGGTGTGGACGAAGCAGACGAGTTGGACGAAGACGATACGGTACACAGCTTCGAGATCGCTGAAGAGTATATCGAGCAAGTCAAGAAGCGCTGCAACGAGATCGGATACCCGATGCTTGAGGAATACGACTTCCGCAATGATCAGCTCAACGCTGATCTCGAGATCGATCTCAAGCCCATCACCCACATTCGACCCTACCAAGAAAAGAGCTTGGCCAAAATGTTCGGTAATGGCCGTGCCCGAAGCGGCATCATTGTACTGCCATGCGGTGCGGGCAAGACGCTCGTAGGCATCACAGCCGCTTGCACCATCAAGAAGAGTTGTCTCGTGCTTTGCACCAGTAGTGTCAGCGTCATGCAGTGGCGCCAGCAATTCCTGCAGTGGAGCAACATCCAGGACAACCAGATCAGTGTGTTTACCGCCGATCAAAAGGAGAAGTTCTCGGGCGCATCTGGTATCGTTGTCTCGACCTACTCGATGGTAGCCAACACGGGCAAGCGATCTCACACGTCACAAAAGATGATGAACTTCCTCGAGAGCCGAGAGTGGGGGTTCATTCTACTGGACGAGGTGCACGTCGTACCCGCGAGCATGTTCCGAAGAGTCTTGACCAAGATCAAGGCGCACTCGAAGCTCGGCTTGACAGCGACGCTCGTGCGTGAGGACGAGAAAATCGACGAGCTCAACTTCCTTGTCGGGCCCAAGCTGTACGAAGCCAATTGGATGGATCTGGCTGCCAAGGGTCATATCGCTACCGTGCAGTGTGCCGAAGTATGGTGTCCTATGACGCCAGAGTTCTACCGTGAATATCTACGGGAGAAGAGTAGAAAGAAAATGCTCCTCTACTGCATGAACCCGAACAAGTTCCAGGCGTGTCAGTTCCTGATCGACTATCACGAGAACCGCGGTGACAAGATCATTGTGTTTTCGGACAACGTGTATGCGCTCGAGGCGTATGCGATCAAGCTGAAAAAGCCTTTCATTCACGGTGGCACGGCGCACGTGGAACGCATGCGCATTCTGCAAAACTTCCAGCACAATCCTCTTGTCAATACCATCTTCCTGTCCAAGGTTGGAGACACGTCCATCGACCTTCCCGAGGCGACGTGTCTGATTCAGATCTCGTCGCATTTCGGCTCGCGTAGACAAGAAGCACAGCGTCTGGGACGTATCCTGCGTGCCAAGAGGAGGAATGACGAGGGTTTCAACGCCTTCTTCTACAGTTTGGTCAGTAAGGATACGGCAGAAATGTTCTACTCGACCAAACGACAGCAGTTTCTCATCGACCAGGGTTATGCTTTCCGAGTGATCACGCACTTGGTAGGCATGGAGGATATGCCTGGGCTGGTGTACAAAAGCCAAGCGGAACAGATCGAACTGTTGCAGAGCGTGTTGATCGCCAACGAGTCGGATGCGGATCTGGGTTCGGATTTGGCTGGGACCGAGTTTGGCGGTGGGGCGCGCCGTGCGGGCGCCAGCAATGGAGGTGGCTTGATGAACGCAGGTGCGGCCAAGGCGACAAGGACGACGGGCTCCTTGAACGCGCTCAGTGGTGCTCAACACATGTCGTACATCGAACGCAATCGGGCGGTCAACAAGACGCTCAACAAGGAGCAAGGACGACACAAGATGTTCCAGAAACGAGCTGATAAGGCCAAGCGCAAGAACATGGATGATTGAGAGACGTTGCCGGATCTCGAGACGGTATTGGTAGATAGGAGGTGTCATTGGCCAAGCTTAACTGATACTGCAGCAGTTTGCCAGAGTAGTAAGCGTTTCCCCGTCGATGTACCCAGAGTGACGGCTAGCTTGTTTCAGCGCTCGCTTGTGGCTCACGCATATGGTGGTCTAGACGTTTGCTTGTTGTGTGCTCGGGAGCATGGTGATCTACGGAAACGATGAATGGCAAATCCAGAATTTTTAACCATTGTTGGACGTCTTGGTGCGGGTTGATCAAATTTCCACGTTGTTGTGCGCGACCGAGACCAACACTTTGGGATCGCGTTTTGTTGTATGCGGGCGTGCGCATGAATTTATCCAGTCGAGAACAACACTCGACTCCACTTTGCACTCAAACCCGAACCCGAATGTGAACCACCACCATCACCACGACCACCACCACGACCATCATCATTGGCATCGACACTTTACTGCAATCACACGTCGACGGACGCAACACACGCAACTTTTTTCTTTCCTTTTCTTCTTTTTTTTTCTGCGATCTTTCGGTGCGAACGATGACTCTGTGCGGGTTGGTAGCTGGCGGAGGAGGTTTCGAAGGTGGGAGGGTTTGTCGCAAGGTGCTGGTGCTCGGTGATGGAGCGTGCGGTAAGACTTCGTTGCTTTTCGTGTTTATCAAACATGAGTTTCCACAGACGTACGAGCCGACCGTTTTCGAGAACTACGTTTATACCATGCAACCGACCGCTAGTGGACCGACGGTGGAACTCGCGCTATGGGACACTGCAGGACAGGAAGAGTTCGACAAGTTGAGAAGCTTAAGTTACGCCGACACCCACGTGGTAGTTCTGTGCTTCTCCACGGATAACCCAGCCTCGTTGAAGAACGTTGAAAGTCGTGTAAGTAACCCGCCTCCTTGGATTGATTGCGACCAGTAGCTGAAAGTTTGAACCTTTGAAATTTTGCATGCAGTGGCTTCCCGAGATCCACGAACACTGCCCCGGCGTCAAAGTCATCCTAGTAGCTCTCAAATGTGATCTTCGAGACGCACCAGAGACGGTGGAGAAACGTCTACGTGGTGGTCCCACCCCACTTACCTATGCCGACGGTGTCTCGGTGGCAAAACGAATCAAGGCCGCCAGATACCTCGAATGCTCCGCAAAGATGAACAGAGGCGTCAACCAAGCCTTCATCGAGATCGCAAACTTGGCGATAGCCAGCAAGCCAAAGGGAAAGGATAGGCTGGGTGATGCCAAAGGTTGCGTAATTTTATGATGTTAGGTGCCAAGCAAAGCGTTCTCATTGTATTCTATTACAAGGCCTGCTCTTTTATGGTCGAAATGATACCCCCTCCCCCTCCTCGATACCAGCTCTTGACCCCTTCGAACCGCCCGAGATTCAGAAAACCATGTGACGCGACAGCATTGACACCAGACCTGATCCGCGAACCCCAAACAAACCACAACCGAGGACGGCAACAATTGCATCATGCTTTTCCAACCGCACTCGCGATGCACCGGTATCAAGCGCTGGACTTGGACTGAAATGGTGAAAGAGGAAATGCTAATTGAGATGCTAAAAAGAAGGATACTTTAAACGATGTGAAATCAAGGAATGAGCACGAAAAAGAAGAGTTGTTCAGATGATGCCGTTGGCGCTGGCGTTCATCACGCGACTGACAAAGAGATATGCAAGTACGGCGACCACCACCAGGGAGCTGCGTACACCGAACCGATCTCGACGCCCATTGTTTGGTGGTCTGACCTCGTCGAGTTTCGCAGCACCTCTAGCGTTGCTGCTGCCTGATGCAGTGGTGGGACTCGCTGCTATCGATGCTGTGCTGTTCGAACCCGCAGATCGAGCGGTCCGACTCCTTACGTCTGTAGATTGCGCGACGCACGAAGGATGGCGGCAAGATAGAGAAGGGAGAGGCAAGACGTCAGTACGGTTGCACTTCGGGAGAGAGGGATGTGATGTGTGGTTGGAAAGCACTCGGTCGCTGGTAGCGACGTTGACCGCTCATGTTCGTATTGTATGCTACGCACCTTGCGATGCAGCAGAACCCGATGCCGGTGACGAGACAAGGGTATCGGATCCCACCTTTTGTGTGTTGTCGGTCGTTGCCGAGCCAGGAGCGTGGCTCGAAGTGCTCGGCTTGGGATTGCCCATGTTGGGCAAGTCGGTGATCTGAGGAGTGGCGTATTCGGGGAAGATCTGACAAAACTTTTTCTGCGTGAGGTTGAAGGCGTGCGATTGCGCGGCGAGCTTTCTACGATCGGCTTCGGATGCAGTGACGGAGCCAGTGGTCATTTCGTCCGAGCACATGAACGAGAGGAGGCCGATCAGGATGGTCGAGGTGTTCCAGCCTGGTTGCCAGGTGTGAGGATGGTAGTCGCTCATCGAGGTGCAGATCTTGGTGTTGGGTGCAAAGCGACCGCTGGGCGTCTGCATCTTGATGCCGGGAGGTTTGAACGGGAATTCGGGCGGGAAGAGGAGCTGGCCATGATACTCTCCTCCCGCATAGGGCGTGTCAGGAGGTCCCCGGAGAATATAGTGCCTGTGTGAGTGTGTGAGAGACGTAGTGCGGCGACGAGTGGTGTCAGTTGGTTGTGCTTGGGACGAACTCATGTGTGCGGAACAGCATACTTACCATTCGAGGATGTTGTCCTCTCGCGGTCTAGCATAGACGAGCGGCGGAGGGTCCTTGTCCATCAGCTGCGCCTCCTTTGTGAGCTGGTGTGGGGCCAAAGAGGAGACAGCAAAGTCAAGAAGATGAGGATGGGTCAGTGCGTGCGCCCGTCAATGTGCTGCCTGTTTCTGTAACCGATGGTAACAGCTACTTACGCGCTTGATGGCTGCCTTGGTTGCCATCTCTTCGCAGATAAGTTGGATGCGGGTGTCTCGTTCGTCCGCTGTAAGTTGAGCACCAGTGCGTCTCTGCGGTGAGGCCTCTAGTGTAGCTTGGGAGCAGCGTCGGTGATAGCAATGTGCCGGAGGAGTATGTCGAGCGTGGTTATCTCAAAGGAAGGAGAAAGGGATGGTACCAGGATTCGAAGTATTTAAGACCAAGTTCGAGCTCAACTGTAAGGATGATGATGATGATGATGATGATGATGAGAACAACGACACATACATACACACACACAGCCAGCTGCGCCAAGGCGGTCAAGTGGAGCAAAGCTCTAAAATAAATGCAACCCGCTTTTCCACGCACACACCCCACTCACACTCACACTCACACTCGCCCCTGCCCTGACCCTCCCCTCCACGCAATGATCCCTCCTATTTCCGACGTAACATTTGCCCAAAAAGAAAAAAACTTGTGCAATTAAGCGATAAGCGAAAAAAAGACACAAAGTTCCCTGCCGGGGAATCGAACCCCGATCTAGGCTGTTATTTTGTCAATCAGGTGCTAAATCTGAGAGAGCCTTATCTTAACCATTAGACGAACAAGGAGACTAATGCGCATATTCCATGACTGATTGCATACATGTATGACAGGACAGCTGATCCCACCTTGCTTTTTTCACACGAAATGGTCCCAATCTCGACGGAGTTGGAAAACACTGACGTTTCAAACAAAGTAGAATAGAGCCGATCGCATCCGGCGGTGGACATGCTGAACCTTCAAGCTGTGCCACCGCGCATTAGAGAGGAACAATTTGTAGCGCCGCCATCAATCATACGTTGACGAAACGGTCCAGAAGCGGCCAAGAGATGGCTGCATTCGGTGGATGGCATCTCTGCTGTCCCATTACTTGACTTCGGTCCATGCTTCCGGGCAAAGTTGATTCGGGATCGATCGCAGAAGAAGCCTTGAGCAGGCAGAAAGGATAGCTTTTCCCTCGGGGCCATTTGGGTGCCGCTGTGGAATCCAGTCAATGCAAAAGACTGCCAAAGCCACCCCACCGCATGCGTCCTTCTCGCCATGTTTTGACCTCCTCCAAGCCCCTCTTGCATCGTATATATACTTGAATATAACGCCATGCTTTCCCCCTTTGACGTCTACAAAAGGATACCAACCTTGCTTGCGCATCATCATCGCAGCCATGAAAGCTCACGAGAATCAGGTGGTTGACGAGCGCTACGATGCCGTCAAGACAGCAGCATCCGGCAGTCGCAAGCAGCGCACATCCACTTCGGCGCACCGATGGGTGCTCAGCTGCTACGTCCTCGTGGTCTGCTTGTGGCTTTGCTCGCCAGCTGGTGTCGATGCTCGCGCCCTGTTCGAACAACGACTCCCCAGAAGCCTGGCACAAACACCCCAATCGAGATCTCTCCTTGACTCCGTTGGACTTAAGCCCGAGAACCAAACCGATTTCTCTCAGGTTCCCCGCGGCCAGATCGCATGGCATGATTGCGGGGACGAGACCAAGTTTCCCGCTCCATTTCAGTGTGGTCGCATGAAGGCTCCGCTTGACTGGACAAATGCTGATGGTGACAGCCGCAATGCCTCAATTGCCGTTGTCTTCTATCCTGCGGGCGCTGGCAACACTTCTAACGCCGACATCTTGGGCTCACTGCTGATGAATCCGGGCGGACCCGGTGGCTCTGGAGTCAACTTGATCACAAGCTATGAAGGCGGACAGCTGCTCGCTGCTGAGTTTGACACCGTCCTTGGTGGCAAGTATAACATCGTTTCATTTGATCCTCGTGGAGTTGGCCGCACCTTGCCTCGCATGGACTGCTGGAACAACACGCAAAAGAGTTACCTCCATGGCGTCATTTCTTCCTCTGCCGGCTTCATCACCTCGCGACCCAGCGCGCTTAACAGCGGGATTGGCGCAGAGCTTGCCAACATCGAACTCATTTCTCAGCTGTGCGCTGCCAATCCCTCTGTTGCAGGAGACGCCAAGTTCGTCGGCACCTCGGCCGTGGCTCGCGACATGCAATTGCTCCACCGTTTCCTCGGTGATGCACGCCTCAACTATTGGGGATTCAGCTACGGCTCAGTGCTAGGCGCCACCTTTGCCGCCATGTTTCCCGACGATGTCAACCGTCTCATCATCGATGGCGTGATGGATGCTCGCAACTACTACCAGGGTCTTTGGAGCACCAATCTTCGTGATGCTGATGGTACTCTCAAAGGCTTCTTCGAGGAATGCGTAAAAGCAGGCCCCATGGCATGCCCGCTAGCCTCACAAGCTGAGACCGGCGAGAAGCTGCAGCAAAAGTTCATGGATCTACTTGAAAGCCTCAAGCTTCATCCCATGCCCGTGATCCATGTAGAGATGCCGCAGCTGCTGACATACAGCAACGTGGTTGGGGTGGTCTTCGACGCCTTGAAACACCCTTCTGCATGGCCTGCGCTTTCTGCCATTCTCACTGATGTGATGAACGGCAACGGTACATCTTTCATTAGTAATTACGGTACTTCCCTCTACGTGGCCCCCGCCAAGCCTGAATCGGGTCAGGCTAACCTAGCTATTGCCTGCGGTGACGTGCTTCCCCCACCCATCAATGGATCATGGAGCATCGACCAAGCCAAAAACTTTATTTACCAGATGCAGCAAGAATCACCTCTCTTCGGACCACTCTGGGCCACCCAGGCTATGAAGTGCCTCGGTTCTTGGAAATTCCGTTCCACGGAGCGTTATCGAGGTAACTTCGAAACCAAAACTTCCTTTCCGATCCTGAGCCTTGGCAACGATTATGATCCTGTCACACCTGCTCATTCCGCCGAGGTGATGGCCAACCTTTTCCCTTCGGCTGTTTCGGTGCGACGCTCTGGGTACGGTCACTGCAGTACGTCGCAACCCTCCAAGTGCATGAACAAGATCATCCGCGACTACTTCATCGACGGAAAGGTGCCGCAAAAAGGCATCACATGTGGAACCGATGTGCCCATCTTCGCTCTCCCTACCAATGACTCTGTCGCTTCTCTCCCAACCTCTGATGATCCAGATTCCCCTGATGACCCAGATTCCCCGGATGAGGTGAGTGCGGCAATGGCTACTATCGGTAAGGCTATTGCCGCTTTCAACTCTCATCGCTTGCTTTGATACAGGCTCGTCTCTTTTGTTCGTCAGTCGGAATACAATTCGTGTTTGGAACTTGCCTAGCGTGATGTCCTGCGTTGCTCCAACGACCCGATCTCCCTACTTCAAATTTAGAACCGCATTGTTCTGTTTCGGCAAATGCGCCAGCGTTTGGCAACGACGAGACACGCAGCAGCCCCTCCGATCTCAAGGACACAGTCACATATAAGGGCATCTGTGGAGAATACGAGGCATGAGGTACTTTACATAGTAATTTCCTTTCCGGAAAGAACGATGACAGAGACGGTCGTTTGCCCATGATAGGGAAAGATTCGGAAGTCAGTGCTTCTTCTTCTCCTCCTCCTCCTGGTCGATCGACTTCTTGTTGCCAAGCTTAGGATCATAAGTCAATTCAGGGCCGTCCTGAGATTCTTCGGTGGAAGTGTTGGTGGCAACGGCCGTGCGCCTGTTTGCAGGTCGGTTGGCGGTCCAGCCGATACACCACCAGCGCTTTTCAAAGAGCTTGTGGATATCCTCTAGCTGCATTCCAGCGGTCTCGGGCATGAAGAAAAAGACGAAAAGACAACCGAGAAGTGCAACCATGGCGTAGAAGAGGAAGGTGCCGAAATTGCCCCAGTCGCGGAGCATAGGGTTGAGTGAGCGCGTGGCGGCGTACTGCATAGCAAAGTGGACCAGAGAGACAACTGCAACTCCAAGCGCTCGTACAGTGATGTCGAACATCTCCGTCTGCGTGAGGTATTGCACCGAATTGACGCCAATAGCCCATGCCAGGCCCGAGAGGTAAAAGAAGAAGATTGCACCTGTAGCTGCTGCCTTGTCCGAGTGTGTTTCATTCGCCTTTGTAACACCGGCGGTGAACTTGAGGAAGAGGGCGAGATACAGCGAACAGATGCTTTGCAGCAGGAGCCCGGTAGTGACAGCAGTCTTTCGACCAAGCATATCAACGAGGAAGAAAGCCGCAGCCAGTGAACTGAGAAGCTTCACCACACCAAAGATGACCGTGGTGAAAAGCTTCGTCTTTTGTCCTCCAGGAACACCCAGAAGGCCGAAGATCTTTGGAGCGAAACTGGTAGCCGTATTGGTGAAGAGAAAGAGGGGAAAGAATGAAAGAACGCAAAAAAGGGGGTTGTGTTCAAGAATGGAGATAGTCAATAAATCGATGGTCACATCACGTTTGGCAGTTTATCTTTGTGGTCACTTACATTGTGTAGACGCCGCCGCCGCTCATTTGTCCAAGCACTTGGATTCCGAGGCCAAGGAAGAGAATGTATTGGTTGTTCTTGTTCATGACGAGCTTCTTGAGGATCTGGAAGAGGCTGAGGCCCTCGAGCGCCTCCTTTTCGGCAATGATCTGCTGCTCCATGACTTCAAGCTCGTTGACGATGAAAGGATGATCTTGATCCAGGTTGCGAAGATAGCTGAGCGTCTTGCGTCCTTCTTCAAAGCGGCCCTTCTTGATAAGCCAACGTGGCGATTCTTTCGCGAACAGACAAGCAATAAAAGTGATACCAGCGAAAAGGAAGTTGATACTAGCGGGGATGGTCCACTGCCTTGCATCCGTGTAGTTCAAGCTCGTGCCCAGATTCGAACTGTAGCCCAACAAGATGCCAACGTAGACACTTCCTGAGAAGATACAAACGCAGAGACCACGAATCGCTTTGGGGGCAATCTCGGCGAGGTAAACTGGGGCGACAACAGGGGTGAAACCAACGCCTAGGCCGGCAATGAATCGACCAGCGAGAAGCTGTGGGTAGTTGCCTGGTTGGTGAGTGCCGCTGACGCCAGCAGAGGTCATCCAGATCGCAGTTCCAAAGATCCAAAGGAGACAGGCCAGCATCGAAGTACGCAAGCGGCCGAGACGGTCGCAGAGGAAAAAGGCAATGGCCGAACCTGCGATGGAGCCGAGCTGGAGTTGAGAGGCAATGGTTGCTTCTTGCGGAGAGTTGTCATCGAAGCCAAAGGTTTCGATGAAGCTGTGCTGCTTCAGGACACCCGAGATGATGCCTTCGTCCAGACCTCGCGAGATGCCGAGCGCACCAACAGCCCAGGCGCTGAACCAAAGACGCCAGCCACGCGCCTCGACGGGCGTGTCGCGCAAGTGAGAAAGCAACATCGTGAAAAGGCTTGGATCGAAGTCACCTGTAGATTCCCTCGATGCGTGGCTATAATGGAAGAGTACGTAAGGAGTAGGATGTGGAGGACACTTTGTCTGCTGTGTAGGAAGGAAGAACGAACGACTCAAGGGTATTTATCTATAATGTCTCATCATGAGGTTGCGCAGCATGCGCACAACAGGTCTCTAGCGGAGCCCCACATGATTGGGCCAGCCAAATTGTCAGGTGCGTAAGCCCCTCAATCGTTCTAGACCACAGCCAGCGAGGTACAGCAGGTCCAGGCCGCACGAATGCGAACTGCGAACTCTGTTGCGTTGGTCCTGGTTCCTGCATTCTAGATCTCGACATTGCATCAAACGGCAGTGCAGTAGACCGGAGGAACTAGCCAAGGGAAGAGAGAGCAGGCCTCGATCGACGGTACCAGAGCGGTCACAATGGACGCAGCCCCCCGAAAGGGCTCGAAGGCGAGATCCTCCAACAGTCGTGACTTGTCGCAATGGTAGTCTTTCTTTCTCGGAATGATCCGACTGCTTTCCGATTCGCACCACCAATCAGCCAGGGGAAACCGTTGCACAAGCAAGAATGAGAATGAGTTCCATACATCGGAGATATTGAACAGTATCTTTGACTGTCTTGGAAGTCTTCAAGGCGACAAGCTTCACAGCGGATGTTTGTCGGAATTAGGTGCATTGTTGCACCGCGTCTGCGGACTGAGAACGCATGCAGTCAACTGCGGTCTTGGCAGAATAGCATCCTTGTCTTCTCGAGTCGACAACTGGCTGCAGTGAACGTCGTTATTACGCAGAGGGGTGACAGGGGCGGGGACCAAATTCACCGATGGCGGCTGATAACAAGCCTGAGTTTGCAAACATCCCTCACCGAGCCACAGGAAGTATACAGGATTCAAATTATCCGCTACGACGGAAAGATGTGTGGGGCTACTGAACGGTTACGGTTAGGGTTCGCATTAAACGACAGGTGACAATTTGTCTTGGCGTTGCACAAATTCTGAAGGGGAGTTTTTAGGCCAGCAACTGGGCACGTCCATTTTCAATCTCAGATTGTCTTGGCAGTTCGAAGCTCCTCACTCCCATACTCTAGGTGGAATGCTCCCAACCCTGGTCCTGCCGTTGTCAAAACGCGCAATCGCGCTTGCTTGGGCGCTACCTGCAGCTGCTTTTCACCGGTCTGACCCTACGAACATTCAGACACTTCGTCGCCGTTGCCAGAACTAGCGGCGGAATCGCCTGGACCGCCAGTACCCTCAGGCGGCCCGTAGGGCAAGGCGAATCCCACATTCTGCCATGCCTTACTCTGTTCTTCCGATCCGATGCCGCCCCGCTTTCTCCTTCGTAGCGGGGCAACGACTGCAATTCCCCGGTCCGAGAACCGACCGCAGGGTGGTGCTCAGCTGCTGTGCCTGTTGAACGCATCTCTCCCTCTACCTTTTTTTCGCATCAATATACCGGTTGCCCCTCAGTCTTCCGATGGAAGCCAATTCGTCCCCTCTCCACGAGCCTGTGCATACATCTACTACTAATTAATAACTTTTGTTTCCATACCATTTTAATGGTTCTTGGCATAGGGAAACACTCAGCGCTTCCGCGCGCGCGCCCCATCTCGAAGAAGATGTCCCCGCTAACTCTACGACCTTCCCTAGGTGCCGAGGATGCCGGTCAACTGATCTTCTTCGGAAAGTTCCTGTCCAAGCCTCACGATTCCGTTCCATCGTGCTGCCCCACCCTTTGAGAATAGGAAACCTCCGTCACGCACCACGTCTTGGCAACAGAAATGCACGGAGAGATCCTATTCCATCTGCAAGTCGCCTCTCCTGAGGGATTTATGCGCTCCTGCGGATTCGCTCCGATCCATTTAGCTGCAGAAGGTTGGAAGGCAGAAAGAAAAAGCACTATCGGCAATCCGTGAACGTGTGTTGGTAAGTTGATCGAGATCGTCACACAAGTTGAGGTAGAGCACTTGTATTAGGAACCGGACCAGGGACGGGGTAAGTAAAGACAGTGGCAGTGAGTGTCAGGGTGCGTCTAGCTAACCTACTGACTCCTCTTATGTGCTCTACTTCTCAACAAGACAGACAAGGAAGGACGAGACCAGCAAGAACATGCGCATGTGCGAGACCCTTGTATCGGCGATCTAAGATCGTGAGCCGATCAAGGCTGGAATCGCCATTTGCCAACAGATGTGGTCATATAACCGCTTTTCTCCCCCGCAAACAGATGCTGACGAGAAGATTGGCTTCAAGCACAATTCGACGATGATGATGATCTGTATCAATGTGGGCTGGCGGGCCACTTGGGAAGCTCTGGTCGGCGGTTTCGTAAAGTAGCAGCCATTGGCTTCGATCTGGGAAGCATGCATCGAATCCGAGTCGAGACCGACCTGTGCAGGGACGCAGCCCTAAGTCAAGCTTTCGCGTTCAGAGCTGATAGATCCGAATGTGTAGAATCGGAGTGAGTGCGGTTCAATGCTTGGTGAGAGTGACGCAGCGTTGGAAGCCAGTATTGCTGAGCTTCGAGGTGAGCGACATCGTCACGCATGCGGCTTGTGGCAAAATCATCGATTTCTTTCGACATTACAATTGCGCTTCTTGGGTCTAACATGCATTCCTGTTTTGTTTTTTTCCGGTGGCCCTCCACCTCTCTATTTACGCGGAATTCTTGGATCGGCATGGAAGATTCACAATAATTGGTTTGTGTGAAAGAGCTTTTTCTGCCTATATGACACCGATGCGCGGGCGTTGGGCAAAATGCTATCACCGAATTGGCGGCCCCAATCGCCGCTACCGGCTCGGGATGTGCGACAACCGTTAACAACTATCAATCGATGATACTGGTATCATTGATACAGGGGTAGGAGCGTTGTGCAGTGGCTCGTTTCCTGCACATGCCTGTGTGTTTGGATTCGTTTGTTCTCGTTCGACTGTTTCGTCCACAGAGTAAAGCACATAAAAGCGTCGTGCGAACCATGGTTAGCTTCACACCATACCAACACCTTTTTCGAACCTGTCTTTACCAAGTTTATCGTTTCGATTCCTATCTCTACTGTGACTAGTTCTTTACCAACACCGTGCCCACGTCCGTCTTCCATCCAAACGATCAGCCCGGCGTATTCCATCCACTCTTTTGCCTACCCTCCTATTCACACCACAACTCAACTGCACGTACACGAACATGGCTATCATTGTTCATCATCTCAACGACTCGCGCTCGCAGCGTGTTCTCTGGTTGCTCGAGGAGATGGGCATCGACTACGAGATCAAGCACTACGCCAGAACTGCGCAAGGCACCGCGCCTCCCGAGCTTCTCGAGGTTCACCCAACCGGCAAGTCGCCGTTGATCACTGATACGGCAACGAACAAGGTGGTCGCCGAATCTGGCGCGATTGTTGAATATCTCATCCGAAACTACGGCCAAGGACGCTTCGTGCCGGCAGACCCGCAGCGAGTGGACGATGATGTCTTCTGGAACCACTTTGCCGAAGGATCTTTGATGCCAACGCTTGTCATGAAGCTCGTCTTCAGCATGATCCCCGGCAAGATGCCATTCTTCGTACGACCGATCGGCAAAGCGATTGTCAGCAATGTCAACTCGTTGTTCCTAGACCCTGACCTCAAGCGCAAATCCGACTTCATCGCTGACGAACTTGCCAACAAGTGCGACGCAGGAAACAGTTGGTTTGCTGGAGGCGACAAGGATGGCAACCCAACCACGGCTGACTTTCAGATGGCTTTTCCGCTCGAGGCTGCTTTGGCGGGGCGCATCGCAGATCTGCCAGCTCCGATCAAGACCTACGTCGACAAGGTGCACTCCCGTCCGGCGTACAAGCGAGGTCTTGAAAAGGGCGGCCCTTACAAATACGCTTGAACGATAGTCTCGCCACCTAGAGCATCAGTATCGTCCGGACAAAACGTTCATGCACATGTTTCTCTGTGAAGGATGCTCTTGCTCAGCCATACTAGAACGTGCACCGATCCATAATCACGCACTCTTAGTCCAAACAATTGAGAAAAGTATCCTTGAAAAAAAGGCACACGAATTCCCCCAAGAAATCCGGTCTCTGAAATGGATGTTTGACCTCCTCGCTCATGCCCCAGAGCTGAGTTTGCCTATCCAGCGTCACTGTTCATGGGCTACGCATTGAAGAACGAGACGGCGCATTCGTTACGACAAGCCCTTGAACTCACTCGATTCGCTACTCAGATGGCGGGGAAGGAGCACGTCGGGAGAGCTGTGAGTTGCACACGCTTTGAGTTGAGGTCAGAACGAACCAGAGGAAATGACTAGATGCCGAGCTCGAGTGCGAGCGTCAAGTTTTTCATGTTATTACCAACGCGGATTAGCGAAGGACATGGGAGGTAGTGGTGTTTTGTTTTGTACAACAAGAAATGAAACCGGACTCAGCAACATCGGAAGGCTATGTTGGCATGAGACGGCGAGGTCCGAGACCTATGCGTGAAGTTGCAGGAATCTGAAAGTGAGGACGAGGACGAACTAGGCGGTGGTGGTTCACTTGGCGTTGGGGCGACAGGAGTTTAACGCATAATGATACCGTCGAATCGCTGCTTGAACCAAGCGGCGGTCTCCTCCTTCTTGACACGGTGGGGGGCACCGACACGGGCAACACGCTGCTTGCGGCGCGAGACACGGGTACCGGCGCGAGTCATGCAAACGAAGAAGTCCATACCGAAGATACCGATCGAAGGGTCGTACTTGATGCCGAGGTCGATGTGCTCGGTGATACCGAAACCGAAGTTACCAGTGTCGGAGAAGTTGCGACGACGGAGCTCGTACTCCTTGACCTTGAGACCACGCTCGATGATCTCCTCGGCCTTGGGGCCGCGGATGGTGACGTGGCAAGCGATCTTCTCGTTACGACGGATACCGAAACCACGGAGGGTGTAACGGGCCTTGCTGGTGACGGGGGTCTGACCGGTAAGCTGCTCAAGCACCTTGGTGGCACGGGTAAGCCTGTCACCCGACTCACCGACGGAGATGTTGACGACGAGCTTGTCGACCTTGAGCTCCTATTGTCGGACAAAGGTGGATTTGCGAGGAGATCAAAAAGGAATCAGGAAGGTCAGTCAATAATTCTCTTCTCCATGTGACAGAAAGCCACTGCCGCACTCGCTGCACTTTTGTCTCTATGCGAGTTGTTGATTCTGAAAGACAGACTTCTTCGCGTTGATAGGGTGATGGGTGATGAAGGGCAATTGGTGTCGAACAGCCGCAAGGTGCACCAAGGCTTTGCGAATTGCCGAGAATGGTAGCTGCGCGTGCCGAAATCTGCTGATAATGCATGTGCTATCGAAAGAAGGCTGGATGTCGAGGATTCTGGCATGTTGGCGATTCTGATCGATGGCAGTCGATGTATTCATACCGTGCTTTCTTCTTGGTCCATTCCGCTTGCGTTCATATCCGGCCATTCTGAAATAAATGCTTCTCCAGTCTCTACTGCTTGGGCCCTCGACATTGGGTAGTCGTTTCGCACCATCACAGCTGTCCCGCACACCGAAACGAGCGTGCCTCCGACTCTGATGGAATTGACTATAACTGAACCAACCATATTTAGAGGTGTGTATCCTACGTCCAAAACCTGCAACTCTCCTAGACCTAGAATACGTGCATGCGAGCGATTGAACAACGGAGCGATAACAAGGACCATAATGATTGCGTACGATGTCGGGAACTGAGCTTCGAAGATGCAGAATGTTGTTAGAGAGGTGGAGGCGGCGAGTTGGGTCGAAAGTCGAATGAACACGAGGCCACATGATGAACGATGCAGGTTGAATGAGACGAAGTGCGGCGTGCAGGGCAGGCGGCAATGCTTCGGTTTTGACTTTGGCGGTGTCGAAGTGTATGAGTACGCACCTTCATGGGGTTGATTGCCTTGCTGGATTCCGCCATCTTGACTATGATGCGATGATGATCTTGATGGATGATCGTGACGAAGAACGTAAGGTGTAAGCAGGATTCGAGGTCTGAACATGCACACTCACACAACTCTTGCTCTCACACTCACTCTGTATGCTTCCCTCCAGACCTGCACTCTGCAGTCCTGGTGCCGCTTGACCCCTGGGCTCTCTTGAGTCTTCTGTGAACTCGGACGACTGTGCCTCAGATCCAGCCACATTTTTGCTGCGAGTCGGAGCGCTGGCCTGCAACTGAGTTGGCCGCAAAACGGTGCCCCAAACCTGAGTCAAGCTCGGCCGAAGAAACTCAGCTCGACACGTGATAAATTGGATTTGGCCATCTGGATTTTCGAATAAACCACGAAAAAAAGGAATAAGATCGACAGCTTAACATTACAATTGCTATTCAATCTCAGTTTGACTCGCATCGCAGCCTGCTCCACTCCGCTGGACCGGACCTTGGCAAGGGCTCATGACCGGCTGAGATCCATCTGGAGGCATGACAAGGTTGACAAGGCCGAGGCTGCATCGAGGCGATGAAAGTCAGTCGAATTGGCCCGATTGGCAATCTCTGTCGATGTGACCGTCTCCCCTGACCCTTCCTCCACTTCCTGCTGCCCCTACTTTTTCAACACCGGGTCCCTGCGAGTCTCATCGTCTTCATAAGAGCCATACAGAGAACAAACAATCAGAAAGGAACACTTTATTGGTGATTCGTTCCAGCTGTGAGCGGAGTCAATGATCCCTCCCGTCGATACACAGGTGAGGTGGAGCGTGACCCTCGAGAGCAGCAAAAAGTATAGCAACTGCACGAAGAACGAGATTCGGCGGTTGGATCGGGGTGGCCGAAGCGAGACAAACTCGCGCGGCAAAGGGGCAGGAAAGTCCAAGCGACTGGAGGCAACCATCGACGAGCCAACCAGGTACAGTGCAGCACTAGAACGCTCTAGGCTCCCTTTCGCCATGCAACGCAAGCATGCCAGTCATTTTTTGCTTTGCATGATTGTGTAGGAAATGCAAGTTATAAGACCGAAGAGATGTTGAAGACAGTTGCAGACAGTTCCACAGCGCTGTGCGGTAACAGTACACCACAGCACAGTACTGTTCAATGCAATGGTAGCACGATCGGAGGTGCAGAGAGCGGTTGGAGGTCTCACTCAGTTGAGCAAAATGACGATCCTGCTAGGAATTTGCAATGTCAGCTGGAACACTGACGAGCCACACGCCTGTGGTGTCAATACCTCGGCACCCACAGATCGAGCTTGATCTTCTGGCGGTTGCCGCGAAGGCGAAGTAGATCGATATAGCGCAACGCCCAACAGGTGGAACAGCAGAGGGGACCATGCTCGGTTGCACAGAGATACCACAATAATGCACTTGCTTCGGATGATGGTCGGCCGCATCATCACTATCGTGCCCGGTACTGCACTTCAGTACAGCATGCGACTACACTCTTCTCTGTGTTTGCTGGGCCGATTCCGAATTTCTTTTTTTGGGCTGCATTTCCGCCAAATTGGTGATAACGGACTAGACGGTCTGACCTCTCGACCGCTTCCATCCCAAACACAGAGCTGATACAGCAAGTCCGATGATTTGATTGATCTTTCTTGCCGTAGCGTCTGTTGACGATAAGGACATGCCAACTTGCTGGTGGATAAGGACTTGATGCTCCAATGACAGTCCACCGTGCTTGGTACGCAACGGTGTCGAAAGTTGGTGCGCAACTCGATTTGCAGCGTCTGCATCCTTCACCCCTTGAAACTACCCTAGAGCGAACAAACAACGTGTTGAAAGTTACACACCCATGGTAGCAAGGCAGCACGCAAGCGGAATGTCAGGCTACGCTTCGTGCTGACACTATGTACTGTACAGTACTGTGCAGTACAGAGTATTCTATAGTTTCGGGCACAAGTTCGTCACAGTTTCTCCCTGCGAAAACGATGGCACAATGGCAGTGTGTGACGATTTGTTGAAATTCACAGCCTCTTTTCGCTCAAGCCCAGCGGCACGGGCGGCCTGCTGCATGGACAGACAGCCCTGAGCCCAGCAAGACGGTAGATGTGCCCAAAAAGTGGCTGACGCGGATGTGTTGAATGTTACTCGCACTTGTGTGCTCCTGCTGCAGTTCCATTCGCCGTTTCTCCACACCGAACTTCAACGCGAGTCCAGCCCCTGTTGCTACAGTACATGCCCCATCCATCCCAACCACGGTGCAATGCAGTAACCCATAATGCTGCACGCAGCCTGCGGGAAATGATATGCGCACAATCCTCTTCCGTTAGTCTTGTCGTCGCCCCTTTGTGAAGCCCTGCTAGCACCGCATATGTATGTATAGGATCTGAGTTCGGTCAAGACATGACAGGGCAGGATCATGCCTGTGCTGCGGGAAAGTAAGAAAAATATTGCAGTTTGAAGAAAAGAAACAAGGCAAGGCAGAGTGGGACCACAACAAGGGGCAAGTCACAGGCGTTCGAGGCTGGCTCGGTGAACAAGCGAGTCTAAGCCACGCATCATCACACACAAAACATTATTTTGTCAGAGTAATCTGTCTGAGAGCGCGATCAACACCAACTACTAATCCGCTCGACGTTCACCTCAGGCTTATGTGCTGTGCTGTGCTGTGCTGTGCTGTGCCGTACTGTGCTGTGCCGTACTGTACGTATCTGCTCGTCTCGTTCGTCCTGTCGTGACCCTTCCTTCACCTTGTAGCCCATCACTCTCTCTCTCTCCTTCTCTGCGGACAGGGAGGATTCCCCTCTGTGTCACTCGCTCTGCCTAGCTTGGCAACTTCGAAAGCACACGACCATTTATTGCTTCTCTGTGCGTCTGACGATCTCCTCGTCAGGAACATCGGTTCGCCTTGCTGGTTTTCAGCGTCCTACTACATCAACCACACAACCAACACGTCACTGCCATCACGTCACTCTAAGTTTCCTCTCTCTCTCTCTCTCTCTCTCTCTCTCCTCTGCCTCAACACTCTCGTCTCTTCTTCATCTTCCGTTCGCCTCATCCTCTCATTCGACTCCATCGGCTCGACCCATCTTCTGCGTACAACCACCACGTCCTCATTCCTCATTGCTATGCATCTGCTGCTGTTGTAGCATCAGGCTTTTCAAGGCTTGCCCTTTTTGTACCTTATCGCTTCGGCGTAGTGCGCCCTTCAGCATACTCCGTATCATCGACTACCTCTGCTCATCGCCAACTACACATCAGCTCCGCCAGCTGATACGATGTTGACTCGTCTCGCCTCACAACTATAGAAAGGTTTCTAGCCAGCTTGAACCCCGCCAAACTTCATCGTCCTGCCTGACTCGACCATGTCGCAGATCGCCGTGACCCGTTCCGAATCGGCGCTCGTGGCGCCTACCACCGGCTCGGACGATGCCGCTACAGCAGGTGGTGTGATAGAGCCTCCTGATACGATGCAAGCTGTGTCTGCAGGTCTACGCAGCCTCGCCATTTCCACCTCTAAATCTCCGGCTGACAGCATTCGTAATAGCTCAAATCAGCCTCGACTTGGTGCTTCCTATCCTCCTCCGACCTCGGAAGCTCGAATCGCCGACCGCACACCCCATGTCTCTCATACTCACCAAGCATCGCCCGCTTCCTACTCGGTCAGTCCTGCTAGCCGTTATGGACGCCACTTCCACATGACCAACTCAAATTCAACAGACTCGCACCTCAGCTATGATGCCAGTCTGCCAGTGCCAGCTAGCCCTAGCATGAGCGAAGGTCTCACCGACAGTCCCGGCAGCGTTTCCAGCATAAACAGCTTTCGACGCGGAGATCTTGCCGACATTGAGGATCTTGACCTCGAACCCGAACTCGAGACGGTGAGTGAATGCGACGAGGAATCGAGCAGCCTCTGCTCCCTTGATATCGGCGTCGATCTCGACTCGGATTCGGAACGTGCAAGCTCTCATGGCGGCGATAACGAGCACCTGTCGACAGCTGCCTATGCGCTCGGTCTCTCCTCGTCTCACTCGTCTCGCAATGGCTCTCCGCGACCGGCTTCGAACGGCACCGCTGCATCAGACTATGCTCGTCGCAAACGCAGCGAATGGCTGCTCAACAACTATGCCAACAAAATTGCCGCCCGCCGCCCTCGCCGGGTCAAGAAGGGTCGCATCTCCGAAATCGTCGAAGAAGGAGGCGAGGCCATCAACACGACCGTCATGCCCAAGGCACCTTTCGCTTCAGGAACTTCCGAGTGGTCATGCGACGTCTCGGGTCCTCCGCTCGCCCCTCCCCGCAGTCTTAGCCCTTCCGACACGATTCCTACCATTCCTTCTCCGCTTTGTACGTGTCTCAGCGCCGACGGTGCTGCATCCTCTGCACCAGCTGCTCTCGAAGAGAGTGTCGAGACCATCAGAGCCGATTGTACAGCCGCAGTCCCGCAACAAGTAGCTACTTCAGCCTCATCGACACAGTCCCAGGATCCACGCGTTCCGGAATTTTCCCGAATCGATGACATCGAAGCCAAACAGGCTGACTCTCACGTTCAAGACTCGCCTCCCCGCCTGTCTCGATCCTCGAGCCGACGGAATTCTTCGCCTGTTAAACTTCGACCTTGCTTCCGCCGTCAGACATCGCACCAGTCGGCAGCTTCCACGAGAGAGTCTTCATGCGAACGTGACCAGCAACGGGGTCGCTCGGTGCGCTTCAGCAGCCGACCGCCGCAAGAACTGCGCACCCACAGTCCTGTCGAGTATGATCGCAAGAGCTGTCCTGTCAACAATCGACTCAGCCCGGAAGACGTGGAGGAGCTTCGCACAATGAAGATGGAGATGGGTCTGTTGGAAGCTAGGTGGGCCGCCGTGGCAGCCTGCAAGCCAAAGAAGGTCGAGGGCACCGAAGGCACCACCAAGCCCGAGAACAACAGTGCATACAACGCTGGCATCGCAGCCATCAATGCCTCGCGCGAACGAAGCCGAGCGTGCGGTGCCGAGTCGGATTCGACGCTCGGACCCGGTTCGCTGGGCAGTTCCGCTGCACGTTTGCGCCAACAAAAGGAACGTGAGCGTTTTGAAGAACGTCAGCGCAATCTGCCTCACTACATGCGTAACCGAGCAGGCGCTGCCTCTTGTCGAACAGAGCCGCTCAGTTCCGAGGCCCTGTCGATTCGCAGCAAGTTCGGTCAAGCACCACCGCCGCCGTTGCCGGGTCTATCAGCGCCGCGCGCTTCGTCCGTTTCGCCGAGTCGCTCCACGTCGGCTCCACCAGTCAATCGTTTAGGCACGCAGGACGCCCGCATGCCACGTCGCCTGAGCTGTCAGTCCGTTGCTCATTCTGAACTGCCCGGTCGGTCGGAGATCCCTGTGCTCACACAGACAAGCCCATCACCTCCAACTTCACCAGGATTTACTCGGACTTTGCGACTCGATGCACTGGGTGCGAATGACAAGACAGCTGCTGGACCAGCCAGCTCGCGTCTTAGCACAGTCTCTTTGCCCGAGCGCGGTCGACCCGGCTTTTGCGCCGTGCCCTCGTCGCCCTCGCCATGGTCGAGCGGAACTAGCTCAGCCACATCATCGATCTACTCGAGCACCTACTTTCCCAGTGCGTCGTCGCCCACACCTTGCATCAGCAGCTATCCCGGTAGCAATGGGTATGACAGTCCCGCATCCGAATTCTATGAGAGCGGTAGCGAGTATGACATGGTGGGCTAGACAGATCATCGATCTCGATGTCAATCTCGATGTTTGTCCTCGCCTCGTCTCTGCCCTTCTCATCCTGCACGGCGTGTATCGGTGCCCGTTTCTGCTTCCGATCCGCACTCTGTCCTGGAAACAGGACGAGCTCAAGGACATTATTTTCGTTTCTTTATCATCTTAAATCTTCGGGCCTCCCCTTGCCAAACCTCGTTCGAGGTGTACGTAAGCCTTCACCTGCACATGCCCGTCGGTTTCTCCCTGTCCATAGTCTCTTATCTCGTATCTGCCCCCCTCCATTTCTGCTTTGTTTGTGGTCCACATTGTCACCGTCTACTCGCACTTGCTCCAGTCCCTGATCTTTGTCCCTTTTGTCGCCTTCATGTACACTATCTCTTCCTACATTCAATTATTGTGTCGCATCTGCCAATTCGACTGAAATGACCACGAGCCCTGACCTTCAAGCCTCGATACCGGATCGTGACAGGAAGAAGAGGTTTGGCGCGACGGTTATGCCCGATATCGAACAGAATTCGAGATGGACGCGCGCATTGTCCGCGTCGCGTAGATTGGACTGCGTGGTGGTGTTTTGCCTGCGATCCAGCTGACAAGACGGTATTTCGCGAGGCGAATGAGATGCGGCTGGCTCAGCTAGACACGAAATTTTGATAGGCAGCGAGACACGTTTGGCAAGTGACAAGTTGCTTCGATATTGGCTAAAATGAGGAGAGAGAAAGAAAGCGAAGCGGATTTTTTAGTTGGAATGTACCCGACGCCATTTCCAAGCCGAGAAGAGTTTTTCATGATTTCAGAAAGTTTCTCTGCTTTCTCTCTCTCTCTCTCTCTCTCTCTCTCTCTCTCTCTCTCTCTCTCTCTCTCGCTCTCTCTCTGCCTGGTTTAGTTCCTGCAACCGTTTCAAAAATTCGATTTTATCCAGGGGCTCGCGGACTGGCACACTGCTCGTCCGCCTTCCTCGCTTTCACCACCGGATTATCGAAATTGAAGGCTGACCTCACGCATGCCTTGCCCACCAGCTCAAGATCGGATTCGCCGAAAGCAACCGTGAAGTGGGCAAATTCCACGTACGACGAGGGAGAGAGAGAGAAAAAAAAAAATTGCGACCCAGACTGGAGTTTGCACTCGATGATGGCCCTGGCCGAGCCAGTTTGCTCAGCAGTGTGCTCTTCGCCACAGTTCCAAGTCGCTCATGACCCCGTAGAAGTATTGTCGGGGACGGTCTGAGCTGCAGTCAATGTTGTCGGGAGCAGCACCTCAACGACTGACCCCAGTCGGCCAAAGCGACTGTGACCGTTGCGCAAAATGGCTTCCATCGAGCCGCAGTGTCAGCGGAATCGTAAAGCGCTGCATTGTGCCACGAAATTGTTGATTTCACTCGACTCGATTCGACTCAGCCTTTTCTGCTCGGAATAAAATCAAATTTTCCCACCCTCCATTCTCTTCCTTACCACCATCCCCCTTTCAACCCCCTCCCCCCAATCATGACTTACGAAAACAACACCCACCAGCAGAACGGTGCTGGCACCGCCGACATCGAGTCCAGGTTCGCCAACATGTCCGTTCAGAACGGCGCCGCTGGCGGTGCACCCCGAAAGGCCTATGTTCCTCCTCATCTCCGTGGCCAGCAGAACAACAACAATGCTTCGCTCAACTCTTCTGCTGCAGCCTTCAGCCCCCGTGCTCCTGCCGCTTTCAGCTCCAACGGCCAGAGCAACGGCGCTCCCGCCGCCCCGGCCGCCTTCAACAGCTTCAACCGCGGTCCTCGTGGTGGCGCTGGAGGTTGGGACACCCCTGCCTCCGGTGGCTACGGCGGTGCTCGCAACGGTGCCGGATACGGTGCTGGCGCTCGCAACGATGGCTTTGGACAATGGAAAGATGGCCAGCACATCCCTGGCCCTCCTAATCCTCGTCTCCAGAAGGAGCTCTTCGGTGAGGAAGGTGACGGTCTTCACCAGAGCATGGGTATCAATTTCGACAAGTACGGCGACATTCCCGTCGAGGCTAGCGGCCGAGACGTGCCCGAGCCTGTCACCACCTTCACCTCGCCTCCGATTGACGCTCACCTCCTCGAGAACATCAAGCTTGCGCGATACACCAACCCTACCCCCGTCCAAAAGTACTCGATCCCTATTGTCGAGCTTGGCCGTGACTTGATGGGATGTGCCCAGACTGGTTCCGGTAAGACGGGTGGTTTCCTCTTCCCCATCCTGTCGGCCCTCTTCACCCACGGCCCTCCCCCTCCCTCTCCCGAGATGGCGCAGGGCGGGTACGGTCGCAGGAAGGCATTCCCCAGCACCCTCATCCTTGCTCCCACCCGTGAGCTTGTGTCGCAAATCTATGACGAGGCTCGAAAGTTCACGTACCGATCTTGGGTCAAGCCTGCCGTTGTATACGGAGGTGCTGACATTGGCACTCAGCTTCGCCAGATCGAACGTGGCTGCGACCTTCTCGCTGCAACTCCCGGTCGTCTCGTTGATTTGATGGAGCGTGGCCGCATCAGCCTCAGTAACGTTCGCTTCCTCGTTCTTGACGAGGCTGACCGCATGCTTGACATGGGTTTCGAGCCCCAGATCCGCAGGATCGTTGAAGGTGAGGACATGCCCGGTGTTATGGACCGCCAGACGCTCATGTTCTCGGCCACCTTCCCACGTGATATCCAACTCCTTGCCAAGGACTTCCTCAAGGAGTACGTCTTCCTTTCCGTCGGTCGTGTCGGTTCCACCTCGGAGAACATCACCCAGAAGATTGAGTATGTCGAAGACGAGGACAAGCGCTCCGTCCTTCTTGATGTTCTTGCCTCGATGCCCAGTGGTGGTCTCACGCTCATCTTCGTCGAGACCAAACGTATGGCCGATATGCTGAGCGACTTCCTCCTTCGCTCCAACATTGCCGCCACTTCGATCCATGGTGATCGCACCCAGCGCGAGCGCGAGCGTGCCCTCGAGCTGTTCCGATCCGGTAAGACCCCCATCATGGTCGCGACTGCTGTCGCTGCTCGTGGTCTTGACATTCCCAACGTCACCCACGTTGTCAACTACGATCTCCCCTCGGACGTCGACGACTATGTCCACCGAATTGGCCGAACTGGTCGTGCCGGTAACGTCGGCCATGCTACCGCCTTCTTCAACCGCGGCAACAAGAACATTGTTCGCGACCTCCTCGAATTGCTCAAGGAGGCCAACCAGGAGATTCCCCCCTGGCTGGAGGCCGTTGCTCGCGAGAGCATGTTCGGTGCCGGTGGTGGAAGTCGCGGTGGACGCGGCCGGGGTCGCGGACGCGGCGGCGCCTCTTCCTTCGGTAGCCGTGACGCCCGTACCATGAACGGACCTTCTTCCGGAGGCGGACGTGGCTTCGGCGGCGGAATGGGTGGCGGCTACGGTGGTGGCTTCGGTGGCGCTGCCGCGTACGGAGGCCCTCCCCCTGCCTCCAATGGCGGCAGCTACGGCGGCAACTCGTCGTGGTGGTAATCAATTAGATGCCGAATGGCCACGAACTCCATGACTCGTCCTGTTTCGATCAAGTGAAATTTTCTCGTCCTTTCCCTCTTTGGCCGCTCGATTCCAAATCCTGGCCCCTCCGAACGCACGATCTTCGTCGTCAACTCAAAAGCATAGCGGACAATTTATCTCATCTTCCTCCTCTTCAAGCATTTTGCATGGTCTCTTCCGACGACTCTTTCGAGTGGTTCTCAACTGGTTCCGATAATCTGCATCCATCTTTGCATCACTTAGAGAGTCACGATTCTATTCAACATCAAGATACCATGCAAGCAACAGTTTCTTCCAGCAGTACGGTCCGTATCTCAGTCTAGCAGACATCCGCATCATGTCGGTGCATTCAAATCCTCTGGTTCTCAAATCTGGTTTTCTTCGTTCTGCTCGAATGGGCTCCGTTCTGCATTCGACCTGGGTCCACAAACGGCTCAGGTCGCCCGTATACCCCCATCATCCGTCACGTAAAAATTGTCTGCTTTTCAAGCGTGTCGCCCTTTGCCTTCGCCTCCTTAGTCGAAGGATCGCAGCGACACTCGTCTCACGTCGCACATCGTGTGTATTTGTACAGGCCATCCTTTCCTCTTCGCTGTAGATTTTTTTCATCGCATCAATTCGATACAACGTAATTACTGTCCTTCCGAAGCATCTGTAGTACCGACGCAGACGCGTTTTTTGAATCCTACAGCAGATGGCGACATTGTGAAAATGGCATGTCCTCTTTGAGATGGCGTATCTGCTTCAACACAATGTTGTTGAAGACCAGTCAAATCGCTAATGCACATTGATCGAGCAGTTCTGACAACCATACACCTTGTCCTGCACCTGCGCAGCCCCAATTTTGAGCTTGAACACCTAGAAGATGAGAGTTGGGAATTTGAGCTGCTCCGGGTCTGCTCATCAGTACATGGCTATGAAAAAATTGTTTTGCTACTCATGCTAATGAACGTTTGCAAAGAGGTGGGCAATATGCCGCATAACGGATGGCAGGAGGACTTTTGTCAATACGTAACGTCAACATTCTGCAAAGAAAAATCAACCACTGTCCACAGATTGCGTCACATGATATCTTTTTTGGCTCTGATGATTTGATTGAGCTTGCTTATCAGGCCGTACAATTACAAGTAGGGGTGATGTCTGCGTTGGATGCTGGGACTAGGGGGTAAAAAGGCCTGCTGTTGGGCACTGAATGGCGACCTTGGCCGCTGGTGGTGGTGGGCGATGGGCGGAGGTCCAGAGATTTGAAGGCTGGACGCCGATCGCTGCCTACCTATGCCATGAGGAAACTGAGAGTGAGGGTGCTGCGCTTCAGGAGTGTCGCCTCCAGAGTAAGGTCGCATCGGTCCCTGGCGTGACTGGTATCTTGCCGGTCCAGATGCACCATTCATGCTAAGCGGACGGCGGGCCAGGTGGTCAAAATTGTCGATGTGGTCAAGGCAGTTGTCGCGTTCGGCAGCAGATCGCAGATGGGTATCATCAGGCCGTGGCGGTATCGAACCATCGGGTACGCTGCCGCTACTGTATGGTCTCAAGACGCTGCTTTCCACGGCGCGTGTGCTGGAGCGATCCTGCACAGGGTAGATTTCGCCTGAGCTAGGCATCTTGGATCGCTGATGGGGAAGCTGGTGAGCAAAAAGCTGACCGGTGTCACGATGGTAAGACGGCCACGACAGAGCTGGAGGCGCAAGGTCCGCCGGAGTGTCGTAGTGTCGTGTAGCCGGCAGAGACAGCATGTCCGCGTGTGGTGCATGGAGCGTACTTGTGTACGAAGTCGAAGTGGCCGAGGAAACGGCACGATTGCGCATGCCATTCACCAGATTAAGCTCGGCCCGCAACGCCTCAAGACTCGCTTGCTTGGCGCCCGGAGATTCTTCACGCTCGCGAACGATCTCCTCGGCCGTCTTACCACTCGCCTTGGCCGCTGCTTCCGCTTCTTGCTGCTTCCGCTTTGTGAGCTTGGCATAGAGGAGGCCACATGCATTGCACAGCGTTCGTGGACCCATGGGGCCCTTTCTCCACTCGGGGGTTTCCTTGGCTTGACACCCCAGACATTCTTGGTGGTGCTCATTCTTACGCTTCCTCACTCGCTTCATGCCCTTGCCAGCTAGTCTTCTTCGGTCCAAGGCATCCATTTGCTGCTGGTGCCGGCTCTCTGGGTGCTGGAGGGCTGGGATGCCCGAGGGTCCGGCAGCGTGAGAGATGAGGCTCTCGTGCGACACCCTGTTATTTATTGGATACCGGGTCCCTCCCGATGAGCCATGATCATAATGGCGATGTGGAGATGGACGATGCTGGATCGCCCGAAGTTGCTCGAATGATGCAGCCCGCGAGATTGGGCTTGGCACCGGGGTCGTCAATGATGGTGGCATGGTATGCATGTTTCGCTTTCCGGGCGAAGGTACAGTCCTAGCGTTGGCGTGCTCCATCTCCGCCAGGGCCTCGTAGGATGCGTACCCACGGTCACGAGAGTGTCGTTCCTCCAACGTGAAGCGCGTCAAAGGCGAAGGAGGCCTTTGGGCGGGCTCGCTGGAAGGCCAAGAAGGATGATCTGCTTGTGCTGGAGAGATCATGGTGGATGAGCGGTACCTTTGCTCGGATGAGGCTGTTCTTCCTCCGAGCTGTCGAAAGGATTCAGAATGGATGGTAAACCCGAGGTGATCTGCGACAGAATCGGCGCGGCTTTGCGAGAAATGTGCCATGGTATTGAGCTCTTCTTGAACCTTGTTCTGTAGGATTTCAGCAGCTTGGGCATTGCCAAATAAGGACGGCGATGCTGGACGCCCTGGATTGAGGCCGAGGCGGCGATTGATATCTTGCACGTAGATGAGGCCCTCGAGAAGCCGGTCTACCTCGGACGCTTCGGAAATGGAAGAGCGCCTCGTAGAACTGTGCACCCTATGTTTGTGAGGCGAAGAGTAGGAGCGGGGCCGGCTTGGTTCGAGGTCATCGGAAAGATGCGCTGGTGGAGGCAAGAATGATGTCGAGAACGCCTGAGCTGCACTAGGTAAGAATGGTGAGCCAGATGGGTCTTGTGGATCTACAGCTTCGACTTGCAGAGGAGGATAGTTGGACGAAGAAGGTCTCGACCTTCTCGCACGCTCAGGATCTGTAGACCGGCGACGACCCTGGGAATGAACATCGCGGGGCAACAGATCTGGACTCGTTTCGAAGGAATCCCGCTCACGGCTAGGGGGACGCTTATTCCCACGATCGCGGTCAAACGAAGTGGTGAGCGAAGAGAGTGGCGGCAAGGTCACCCTTGACGCCTGGGAACGATACTCCATACCAGCGACAAGATCCAGCGATGCGGATTCGGAATTGCTTGACAGCTCTAGGAAGGAGCTGGAGGCGGAATGAGAGTTGCTTAGATCAAAGCTGACATCGGCACCGGCGTTGAGTTGATGATGATGAGGGCCAGTATGGTTGCTTGCAAAGGGCCTGCCTGAAGGCCGGCTGGGCACCGGCGCAGGAGCTTATGAGGCTGGGTGATGGCGTACCGTTTGGATCGCTCGAGTGGTCTGAGGAAGTGGTGTGAAGGGCAATGTGGGATCGGACTGCTGGAAAGATATTCGCAAGCCGACATTCGCTGTGGCACTGCGCTCGAAGAAGATTCGCTCGTCACGCTGCAGCAGAGTCGACCGAAGACTATACTCAATCAAGTCAACAGACCCTACCAAACGATGGCCATGGAGTTTGGGCCAAACGAGATCACTGAGAGTCTATTCGAGTGGGTTGTAGAGGTGGAATGCGGTCGGATACTTTTGCAGTTGGATATGCTGAGCTCGAAGAACCAGCAAAGCAGGGAAATGATGATCTTGTACCCGCTAAAGATCGTTGCACGTGCTTGAACAGAAGCGTATAGGGCGAACCAATGCGCTGAGCCGATGTTCTGGCGACTGGTGCTCGGTTTGGGAAGAAAGTCGCGCCTCCTGTAATCGTTCGGATGTTCCCGACACCAGCGCAGCTGATCGATCTGCAGTCAGTACAAGAAGAAAGTGAGAACACCAAGAGGCAAAGGTTTCAACTCGACGTGAGACACAATGTGAGCTAAAAGCGGGAGATCGGCCGGCCCGAAACACGGACAAAGATGTCTAAGTCGAAGCTACTGGGCATTCCCCAGAGAAAAGAATCCAGACCTGTGGGTGCCAAACAAAAGTAGTCCTCCAGACGAAGGCTCGCCGAGCAGTAGCGACGGTGGCGACACGCCCGACGCGTCCCAGCTCGCTCGCGATGATGGCGGGCTTTTTCAAGAAGCGGTCGAAGGAGACGGCAATCAACAGGCTGACAAAGTGTGACAGGTGTCACAGATTGACACAGCACAGATTTAGAGCGAGTCCACGCCGAGGCAAAGCTGTGATGTCGGAGGCATGAGTCGGCGTCGAGGAGAAGACGATTTGCCGTAGGTCGATCAACGAAACAACAGTCCAAGATGGCGGGCGAAAGAGTGTAAGCTGCCAAGGAAGGAAGGAGGATGCAGAGGTGAGGGTCAAGAAGGGAGCGAGATTGACGGTGAGAAAGATGGATAGATGCACGCGACGTCAAACGAGTCGGATTGGCCGCGGCATGACGAGGTCAACGAGGCAAGCGATCAAGCGGCACAAAGCATTACTCGGGCTGCGACCGTTGCAGGCTGTGGGACATCGGATTCAAGGACCGTCAAGCTTGCAGAATCACATTCACAGTCAGGGCGATGCGACTTCGACGAGGGAAACGGAAAGCACTGGAAGGCAGCATGCACGTTGGCTGGATTTGACATGGAAGCCTTCGCAAGGGGGGAGGGAGGCAGAAGATGCGCGACAGCGGGTTGCAGGGGAACAAACAGCGGAACAGCCGATATGCATCAAAGGGGTGCTCACATGTCGAGTCTGAATGATGATTGAAGGGCAAGCACCATAACAATCATAGTTAACTCAGATAGATAGAGTCCTGCAACATTCAGTCAGTACTGTATCGTACTCTACTGTACTGTCATGACTGAGTTTACTCCGTGTTTGGTTGTCAAGAGGGACCACCAAAACGCCTTCGGGGACTCAAATGTTCTGGAGCGCAGCTGCAAAGACGTCCGTCCGTCCGTCCGTCCAGCTGAAGCCAGGTCACCTGGAAAAGCAATTATTAGATTGAACAATATAGATGCAGTAGTGGCAGACTACACTGATCGCATACAGCAGACGACGGTTTCTTCAGCGACCCAACCCTGAGCGTCCAATGCAATCCGGTATTCTGTCTGACGCACTTACGGTTTCCGATCATCGCACGTGATAGTTGCTCGAAGCACAGGATGGTGTGGTTAGTTTGGCCTTGTCATGGATCTCTTGACAAGCTGAGACGAGCGGAAATAGAAATCGAAGCGATCTTTTGGCACCAGCGATGCCGGCTATCAACGTCGCAACGTCAAAGCGTTCTGCAACAGAGAAAGTGCAGTAGCAGCCAAGAACAATCATTTTTGTCCCCTAATTCTCATCGCACAATTCAGCTCAGCTCAGGACAGCACAGTTGCTTACGAAAGAGGCTCAGAGGCAATCGGCAAAGTGGTCAAGGCGATGGATCGGAATGATGTGCATTGATGGATGCAAGTGAAACAAGGGCTTGCCGTTGGGCCAATGCAGGTGAAGCATCGAATCCGGTCTGAGTTCTTTTACGTTTTCCATTGTGGCTGCAAGTTCCAGAGGCTGACTTTGCATTAGAGCAGAGCGGAGAATAGATGCAGTAGTGGTAGAAGATCATATTGGGCTTGGAAAGAAGGTGCAGTTTGGGAGTGTAAAGAGCGCAAAAGGACCGCTGCGTCTACTGCCAGATCGTGGGAGCGATGATCTGCTGTGAGCTAGCTGAGTTTTAGCAAATTCATGCTCGTCGTCGTCCTTTTTCACACAAAAATCCCGTTTTCTTTCTGTAGCAGTCAGGCACACTGCAAGAACTGTACAGTACTGATCTGTTCTGTCGGGGCTCGAAAATGACGTCGGTTATCGCTGCAAATAGAAGGGAATCACTGCAGAGAGTGAAGATTTCGAGCCAGCAAAGTACACAATGCACAAACTCTTGAGTACGACGGCATTTCTGATTCAGTGCCGTATGTGGTGGTGTGTGATTGCAGCGCAGAAGAAACACTCCCACGAGTCTGCATATTGAATCTCGTAGGCTGTTTCTGCTGCCCGAGTCTGAGTAGGAACGACTTGCACCGACTGCAAGGTCCGTCGGAACCTCCGACGTGTAAGCATGGTGCGACAATCGAATCCGACAACGATCGAGTCAATGCAAGGACAAGAGCGGCACCACCTTTAGCCAGATGCAACGCAGCAGTCCGGATTGAGTCTGCCTAAGTCTGGCTTCCACCATCATGGTCCCAAGCGTAAACCGGGCAAAGAAACGATGGCGGAGAGGGTTGGATGGTGCACTTGGTGCTCCACTGTTCATGCTCTACCCGAGATCACAGAAGCGATTGTGTTGAATGCATCTCATCAGCTGTTGCGTCTCGCCTATGGAGGGGCTGCATGGTTGCTACATTCCAGCGACCGTAAAGCAAGGAGATTTGACCGGTGTCGGGTACAGTACACGGTCAGCGTTGGGGGATATGGGAAAAAAAAAAAAAAAAAAAAAAAAAAAAAAAAAAAAAAAAAAAAAAAAAAAAAAAAAAAAAAAACAAACCCAAGATGCGACCCGCGACGTTTTTTCACTCTGCAAACCACCTCCTCGCATCGCCAATTCTACACACGCACCCTTGCAATCATTTTGTTATATCCGAGTACTGTATAGTACGACCAAAAGCGGGGCGTGTGAGTTCACTACCGGACGGGGTACTGTGCTTAGGAAGAAACAGAACAGAAGGGCGTCCCAAAAAAATAAAAAAAACCGCCGAACCCGGAAGAACTTGTTGTTCGAGACGGATTCCACAGCGCGTTCTATGGCCCGAAAGGCTCGCTTGTGTGATTCAGCCGAGTTGTCGAATTTGCGGAGGCACGGATAGTCGGTGGTGCACGTCTGCTCGCGCAAAAGTGAATCGACGCAAAAGAGTCAAAAGAAGAAAAACAAGGTTGCGAGCTGCACCGCTAACCATCCCGTCCCAGAGGCATCGCCACAGCTCTGAATCGGCAAGCCTTTCTAAATCGGCAGGCCCGAAGCTATCGCCTTTTCTTAGATGCCATCCTATGCTCCGCCACCGACCTTGTTGCTTACCGGCAGGGGATTAGAATGCAGGTTCGCCTTATGAAGCGGCGAGTGCTCGAAAGAGTCCCCACGAACCGAGGTTTGGATTTGGCTTTGGCTTTTCGAACAAGCATCTACTCAGACGATGTCGGGTGCTTGGCTTGCTAGGAAACTAATCGGCCTGGCATTTCCTTGCCGGCCCGATTCGCCGCTCTTGAGTCCGCCGCCCTTCGACTTGCATGCATCGAAGTCGCTGCTGACGTTAATTGAGCGATGCATCCGAGCAACCTTGGACAGTCATACGAGCTCGCCGCCGCTTAAGCACGGCATCTCGCTTTCGATCGCGGTTCACTTTTGCCGAGGACATTTTGCTCGCAAGTCATCTTTAGTGTGAAGAAAGGACGAAACATGTTTCTCACCATGAACCCCATTTAACTGTGACAATGCAGAGGGCTGGTAGGCTCGGAGCCGCACGCGTGTCGGGCTAGATGAGGGCACTACGGGTCTAGTTTATGTGGGGAGCCATCTACTTGCCAGTCATGTGAAGAAAGGCGTGCTAGTATTTAAGTATTTGATCGAGAGGCCAGGGGCCACGGAGCGATGTACTGTAGGCAACGAGTCTAGTATTGATCAGATGGACTTGCGGAGGAGGTGGCAGAGTGCTTGAGAGCAAATGGTGGAAAGGAAGCGCATCGCATGCGATCTCGCTTGGCTTTAGCTCAGGTCGAGCAAGCTAAAGCGAAGTCAACCCGGCGCGCGCCTATCAACGTCCAAAGTGGCGACCTGAAGCGAAATGGATGATCAGAGCCATTGCACGCGCCGCTATAGAGATTCCAGCTGAACGGCACAATCCTCGGTTGCAGCATAGCAAAGATGGCTTGTTGCGTTTGCAAAGTGGCCGGCCTCCTTTCTGGGCCGCTTTCTTGGGTTCAGTAATTAGTTCCGAGAAGACATCGAGTCGCCACGCCGCCGCCAAGGCAGGTACCGAACTTAGTTAGCAATCAACCATGAGAAAAAGGCAAACTACTTGTTTTCCGAAAATGGACACCGGACATGTGATTTTCTCACCTGGAAGTTTCGATAAATTGTCTCACTTGACCGCCGCTTGCAATTCCTGTTTCTCATTCATACAGCACTTGGATTTTGCAGCTGCAATCTTGTCGCCTTGTTTCCATTTGATATGATATCGTTTGGTGCAGTAGAGCAGCTGCAAGACCGTGCCATCGTGTGTTTGTGTGGATCGCATTCGGGCCTGCAACATATTATACTGTACGACAACGTGCGATGTAACCATTTCAAAGGCGCCCTGCTATCCTGGATATGCTTTCTTACCGAAGTCTGCTGTCTAGCCGAGACCGGGTCCCTGCATCTGGACGCCTCGTTCTTCCATTTTGACTTGATCTGAATGAGGAGGTTTCAGTGGTGCTGCTTGGAATTCGTTCTTTCTTTTTCGAACTTGTGTACACTATGCCGTGCCTTCACCATTGGGAGGGAGACCACCTGGACGGTTTGAACTGGACTTGATGGTCGGAAGCGAAAGCTCGCTTCCAGGAAGTTGCACAAGTTCGCAATTAGGGATGCTGGTGTTGCGGCTGCGCAAGGCCACTTCTGTCTGAACCTTTGGGTCCGCGCGACCAGCACAGCTTCCTAGCCGTCAGAGTCCAAAGTAAAGTGCTCGGCCTGCTCATTGGTGGCATTCTGCACTCTTCCCTTAGCGAAGGGAGCAACGTCGATAGCAGTGGACTCATTGCCCTTTTTCACCCTCGACCATCTTCGGAATTGGGTCGTACTATATCGCTGTAGGGTCGACACAATACCGCATTCTTGAAGCTAGGTGGGATCGATCTCCTTTGTGAGCGTCACACAACCGATTTTTGTAGTTGGCCCTGCGGGTTGGGCGCGCAAGCCGCATGAACTTGTTAGATCGATGCTGCACCATGGTTTTTTTCTCGAGTCGAGAGCCGACCTCCACAAAACCATTTGAGCTCAGCTTGAACGCATGCTTTCGTGACCACGACCGAAGATGGCATCAAACTCCTCCTTTCCGCTACACTGCGCCTTCTTCGCGATCGTGGCAAGACGAGTCACCATTGATTTGAGGACAGACATGCCAGCGATATGGTGAGATCAACAAGATTTCAAGGAAGCCAACAACGATGGTCCATCTTCGGTTGAACGACCCGGACACCTCACGGAACAAGCACATCAACTACATCACAGCATTGCCTCAATATGCTGATAGCGAACAGGCACGCCATCGGCTGCTTCAGCTGGCAGCCCAGGTGCAGCCAGTCATGAAGAAGCATGGATTCCAGATCAACTCGCTGGAGGAATTCGAATGGAATCGCGAATTCGCTGGACGAAATTGGAACAACGGCGAAACAGTCGAGCTGGTCCTAAGACGCCAAGATGGCTCATTTGCTCCTCTGCAATGGGTGCTCATGGTCTTTTGTCATGAGTTGGCTCATATCAAGTACATGAACCATATCCCGTCCCAACATGGCAAACTTGATGGCGAACTTCGCAACGAATGCAGACAGCTTCAGTCGCGAGGCTACTACGGCGATGGGTTCTGGTCGGCGGGGCAGCGTCTTCAGGACAATGTATTTGTCGCAGGCAGTGGCATCAACTCGCTTCAAGGTTTGCCCGAATACTCTTGTGGTGGCGCCTTCCGAAGCAAGCAAGCCAAAAGCCGAGCTCGAAAGCGGCGGCGCACCACGGCCGCTTCCCAATCCCGCAAACCAGGCTTCCGCGGACCCAGTCTTCATACGGGCGCGCAAACTGCACCAAACGCCAAGGGCGGCCGACGCATGCAGGCTCCATTGCCAGGCAACGGCTCCCGCGTCGATGGCAACAATCATCTTCCGCCAGCATCTGCGTCTAGCTCATCGTACAAGCAGGATGTCAATTCGACTTTTCGAAAGCGTACCCAGACCGCTTCGGCGAGAGAACTTCGCGCTCAAGCTGCCCAACGACGCTTCGACGCCCTGAAGGCAGAGGATACCGAAGCCAAGGTCCATGCGCAGGGCTCCTTTTGGCCCTCACGCGAGGGTGATGAAAAGACACGGTCTGCAGGCTCGATCTCATCGGCCAGTAGCAGTCATGCCATCAAAGAAGAGGACAGCACCGGGACAGAAAGCGAGACAGAGGACGAGAAGGATACCATCCATGGCGGTTTAATCATACGCTTCGACGACTCCTCTGAAGATGAAGCAAACACTGCAGATAACTCATCGGCTTCTCGGAGCAAACAGGACACGGAAACCGTCGGTGCAGCTCGAGTAAAAGGCGAGACAGATCCCGAGGCACATTCGACGCTGGCCACTAGGGAGAGCGAGCAGCAAAGATTGGATCGAGCGCGTCTCCACCGCCAACACGAGCTCGAACAAGGTGGCAAGCTTCGCTCTACGGACGAAGACTGGCTAGATTTCTGCGCCATCTCGACCTTGCCCAACGCCAACTCGACGGCAGAGGATCCAGCCCCAAGCGTCAAAACTCGAGTCCAGAACTCCAGACACGATCCGATCGAGATCCTCTCTTCCGATGATGACAGCCCACCAGTTGTGTCAAGCAGGCCACCGGCTCAACGTCGGCTTGTACAATCCTCACCTTCCTCCGCACAGGAATGGAGCTGCCAAGTCTGCACGCTTCGAAACCCCGCTGGTGCAACCAAGTGCGATGCCTGCTCCACCACAAAAGGATCTCGTATCGTCGGCCAATGATCGCTCTAGACCTTAAGGCATTCATCACAGCACGAATAGAACGCAATTTGTTGGATTTAACCATCCCCAATGCACACAACCCCCGCTTGAGTTTTGAGGTCTCGATGGGCAATGTTTGCGTGACAGTGCTGTTCATTCGCTGAACTTGTCCGACAGCTGATTGGCGATGGCCTGACTGGGCAGTCGGGACAAGTAAGCGGTGAACGCGTTGCGATCGCTCTTGTCCTGGATCTTGGGTACGAAGCGCAGGCTTTCTTGAACGTGGTTGTGCTCCACCAACTTGACGATGAAAGGTGTGTAGCCGACAGGCGAGCGTTTCGAGTTGGCTGACGAGATGCAACAGCAAAGCAAGGTCAGTTTACGCGCTGGGATTCTCTTCCATGGACCGGCGTGACTTACCAAATGTCCACAAGCCATCCCAGTCTTTGCTCTGGATGAGAGTGTCCAGCTTGATGTTCCAATATCGCTTGTCCGGAACTGTGAAATCGGACCGAAGCTTCTCTGCCTTTTTGGACATGTTGCGGAACAGTAGCTGTCGGATGGTTTCGTTGAGTGATAGGCCAGTGTATTGACTTCGATGGCCATCTTCCTTTTCCAAAGCTTGCTGGATAGCCAACAGACGGATTTGCTCGTCAACGAGCTAGATAAACAAGGACCGAGCCAGGCACACAAACAGGTCAGAAAGTGGAGCACAAACGAGATTTCAGACAACGAACGATCTTTACTTACCTTTGCCTCCAACACCCGTTCCTTATCCTCGCCGAAGAACTTCATGGCCATCCTGAGCTTGAAGATCTTATCGGTGAGCTCGGTTTCGGAAAGACTCTGTAAAGCGTTGGCTTCTTCAAGCGTCAAGATAGCCGAATCCGTCCGGCGATCGTCCTGATAGTAGAAATCCTTAAGCAGATCGCGATCCACCTGTTTCGCATAGCACTCCAGCAGATTCGAGGCCAGCGACAGATACTGGCGTGTTGAGGCCAGCTTCGACGTCGTTCGCGTGCGATCCGAAGCAGAGGCGGAAGTGCTGCTTGGTACCCTTGCATCCGAGATGGGCGCTTGAACGATGCGAAAAAAATCACCGCGAGAAAGTTGATTTTTAAGGCGCAATAGCACATGATAAATCAGATCCGTGTCTCCTGACTCGATCGCCTTGACGAGCGCAAGCTTGTCCTCGCGCATGTTGAGCAGCAGAGGGATCTGATCAATAGCCCGAGCCTCGTGGTCGAGCAAGCGCGTGGCCAAATTGCCTCTTCCTGCTTTCCATGCAGTCCAAGCAACCCCAGCGAAACTGATGGAAGCGGCTCCATCGCTGTTTGCAGGGCCCACCGCTTTGGACGACGAAGGAACATCCGCTGTAGCAGCAGGCGCGCCATTCTCATCTCCACCAAGCTCGCCCACTTGCTCATTGAGGATGGTAGCGAGGCGAAATTTGTCTACAATTTCATCGCATAGACGCTCCTCGGCAGCAGAGATTGAAGCTGCCGAGCCTCCCAACGGAGGCCTCGTTCTCGCGATCTTTGCTCTTGCCCAATGCTTGAGGATGGGGTCCGGTCGAATGTGAAGGAAGCGAGCGATCTTGAGCGAGAGGAAGTGGTGATTTTGTGCTGTCAGCCGCGACAACAGCGCTGTCGGCCCGACAGCAACATATTGCTCGTAGGAAATAGGGATCCCTGTCTGATAATTACGGGCTGCGTTGAGGACACGCAGGGTCCTTGCCATGTCGACGAAAGAGGTTGGATCATACAAGTCTACGAAGCTCTTGCCAAACGAGGCAGCTTTGAGCAGGCGTTTCTGCCAGGCGAGGTCCCATTCGTACGCAGCAGCTCGAAGACAGGTATCCACGGCGTCTGGCAGACTGCTGCGGATGGCTCTGATGCCTTCGTCCGCTCTGCTACTCTTTGCACTGAATTGCTCGGCCGCTTCGAACAAGAGCGCCGCCGGGTCATTGGATCCCGGTCGAAAGACTCGACTAGAGACGTCGGACACTTTCTGAACAAACTCGTGGCGGTCTGACGCAATGATACGAAGGCCATCCACTTCTCCTACCAGATGCGTGGGTCCGCCGTAAGGATAGCGGATGGAATCTCCAAAGGGTCCGACCATGACGACTTCGTCATGAAATGCCAAAGCGATCGCGTTGTTGCCGCACCACTGGACCCCCCGGACACCACTGCCTCCTATGCCTCCCTTGGTGCCTGAGGAAGCAGCGTCTCCATTCAAGGATCGGAAAGGGTCATCGACGATGGCGGCGTCTTGGTAAGCTTCGCTGGAGCGAATGTCGAATTCGCTGAGACTGCGAGAGAAGTCGGCACTTACCACCCAGAGAATGAGATCTGCGGTCATGAGCGCCAGAAGCTTGCCATTGGGGGAGGGACGAATGACGTGGAAGGGACCCCTCGAGAGGCGCATGTCCTGGCAAGCGGTCTCGATGGATGAAGGACCAGCAGCCGATCGTGTAAGAGAGAGCAATGTGGCGCCCTGTGCAACGAGTACCGTGGTACGGCCGGATTGCGACACACTGGGCGGGACGACGGCCCAGGAGGATGGGGAAGTGTGAGAGTTGCCCAGCTGGGTCTGTGATTGGTCGAAGGGTGGAAGCAGCTCTGGAGCTGATGCTTGGACAAGATCGTCATCAGCTGAAGGGAGTGCAAACCCGTGTTCGCCGCCGCCACTCAGAGCGACGGCTCCGGCGTACTCTCCAGACTCGGCATCAACATCAAGCCCTGGAAAGCGCCACTCAACAAAGCGACGGGTACCAACAAAGGCCACCAGACCTCCTGCCCAAATTTTTGCCTCTATCACACCGGTCTCTGTAGCCTCTGTACCGAGCGAGTGCTGCGTGTAGAAGGAGTTGGAGGTGGCCTCGATGGGGACAGGGCGGCTGCGCGAGCTTGCGGCATTGGAGGGTCGATCGGTCGAGGCAGGACACGGGGATAGCAGGGTGTAAATGCGAACGGTGCCTTCTTCGAGGACTACGACGAGCTGTTCCAGAGCATTGAAATCGAGCGCGATGATTCGGAGCGAAGGATCCCATGGAATGCTCTCGATGAGTTGACCGGCTGCGGTGTAGACGAGAATCTTGGGTTTGAGCAAGGAGGCTTTGCCTAGCGAGACGAGGCGGGTGGGATCGCGGATAAGTGCGATAAGACCACCATTGCTGGCGGCTGCGACCACATAGTCTGCGAGGTTTTCGATGCCCCAAGTGAGTGCGTAGAGCTCAGTTCGTCGATAGAAGATGTCCTGCAAGCTGGTCCACTCGGTGGTCGGATGGTTGGCTTGGACCATGGCAGACTGAACGTCCGCGCTCGAACGAGCCAGCTGTAGCTGATTGGCAAGATGGCCAAAAGGGCGCTCGAAGGAAGAGCCGACGTTGGGGATGGATGTGGGAAGCGTCGACGAGGTGGAAACGAGCAGTGGTGAAGAAGCAAGCCGAGGGTGTGTGGTCTGTGCTGTGATTTCAGGAGCAAATTGGAACGCAACGCGAGCACAGAGCGTGTGGAGGAAGAGCGGCGCGGTCGGAAACTCCGATAAGCCAACGCAGCATCAAATTCAAAACGACAAACCTCACCATCTTCTGTCATTCTACCAAAAGACCTAGCCAAGAGGTGTCATTCGTCACCCGCAACTTTGCCTCGTCGCCACAGGCAGCAGCGCGAAGCCAGAGATCACGAGAGGAACCGCAGGCCCACCCATCGAGGAAGCTACAATGTCGCATGCATCCTTTCCCGGCAAGGCTTCGTCGACCGGCTCAACTTCGGATCTCACAGGGCCACCACCGCCTTCAGGTCGAAAGGGCAAACTATCGCCACATGTGCGACAGGCACAAGCTATCTCGAAGCTCCTGGCGAATCCAGAAAAAGAGATGCACATCCCGAGTGGCCCCAAGGAGAAGACCATACGACCGCCTCGCGATGTCATGAAGAATGTAACCGGTTCGAGCGCAGGTGCAGGGTCGGGCGAGTTTCATGTCTACAAACAGCAACGAAGGAGAGAGTACGAGCGCATCCAGCTGATGGAGGAACAAAGCAAAAAGGTAAGCTCCAGCAAGTCGAACGATTCCATCGTCACCATGTTGGGAGCGCAGATACTGAACTTGTTGTCCTTCGTTTCCCACCGCGACCGTTCAGTTGACGGAACAAGAAGAGTTCGAACGGAAGCGTTCCGAGGTTCAACGCAGAGATGAAGCAAAGACGGACAAGAATCGCGCCAAGCGGGAAAAGAAGAAGCTCGCAGCATTGAAGGCTCAATCGGCCGCCAAAGGCAAGATTCGCCACAGAGCGTCTCTCGGTAAGACCGAAGCACGATCCGACGGAGAGGCCGAAGCCAAGAAACAGCGTTTACACAACAGTGCAGTAGAGCGCATCGCATTCAAGCCCAAGGAAGACTCGAATGACGAAAGCGCCGACGAGTCTTGATACAATCTCACATCTGCTTCACATACTACACGATCGCTCGTGCTCATGTCCCTGATTCGGGTGTTTCCAGCTGGATCGGCATTGCAACAGCAACTCTGCGTTCATCCGCATTATACCAAGAACAAGCAAAAGGAACCTTACAACAAAGTGCGTGTGTATTTGACCCAAGTGCCAATCTGCTTGTACGTCGCTGCAGCTTTCGACACCTCCGTATCCACAGTAAAGTAATCATGCACCTGGTCCGGGTACACGTGGTGCACCACCTTGCAGTTGAGCTCGCCTGGGCTCAAGATGATCTTGTGCGACGAAGTCGAGGTGGGTAGTCCCTTGGCTTTTCGAAGCTGATTGGCCAGCATTGTACCCTCATCCAGCAACGTCTCGCCGCCTCCGTTGGCGACGAAGCAGGGTGGCATCGCAGCCAACTCAGCCATGGTCTTGTTCGTGTGGGTATTCCAGGGATCCGATAGAGGGTAGGGGAGCTTCTCGAGTCCCTGTGCAGATACCCCCCATTCCTCGTATGCCATTGTGATGATATCTCGGCCCACGTTGCCTTCTCGACTCTTGAACGACAGATCCTCCGGCGCCGCCCACGGTGAGAGCAAGATCAATCCAGGCATCTTGACGGATGCAGGTTCGTCGAACAAGAGGTGTTTGTAAGAGCGCAAGTAGCGCTCCAGCTGCAGCGTCAACCACGCGCCATGACTGTCGCCGCCAATGTAGATCTGTTCTGGCGAATAGCCCAGCTCGTTGATCAGGAATAGGTAAGCTGACAGGGCCTGGTACAGCTGAACCGGCGAGGCAGCAAAGGGAGCCAGGTTGTAGTCGACCGAAAAGATGTCGATCCCGGCGTTGCGAGCAAACGTCTTGGCCAGATTCTGGCCCATATGGACGTCGCCCGCGTTGAACGTGACTCCAGCCCCTCCGTGGAAGTAGCAGACGACAGGTCGGCTGGGCTTGGTGCTTGCACGAGGTTGCGCGGGCACCACGTGCGGCTTATGCGTAAACCAGAACGCACGGACGCTCCACTTAAGCCACTTGGCATCCAGCAAGGGCGGACCCGTATAAGCCTCGGTCGCAATCTGACGGCGATCTTGCGGGCTGGTTTTGACAGCAAGGATGCCATCCAGGTATTCGGGGCCCGCAGGAGTGATCCACACCTTATCAGCCCTGCCGTGCTTGACATCGAGCTTGAGCGCCTTGACCGCATCTTTGGCGAGGACGACCGAGCCACCCGGTCCCGACAGATTAAGACAGCCGACGACGGTAGCAAGCAGTGTGTTGCGGTCTCGAAGACCTCCCTTGCGAGGAACGATGGGCTGTACACGGAAGCGGATCAGATTGCGCATGACACGGCGTACAACGAGGATGTAGACCGCCGTGACAAAGCTCCAATTCTTGTTGAGTCGGAAACGAGGGATGAGACTGCGGATCATGTACCACGGGATCGCGATGAACGAGGTAGGCAGGAAGTAGAGCTGAAACAAGAGCAATCGCAGGAAGGGTACGAGGATGGCGGGCCTAGGCGGCGAAGCGCGTCTGACGGCTGCCAGCACGTTGGGATCCACCTGGCGCTTCGTCCCGCCAAGGCTGACGTCGCTCGAGCTGGCCCCCGTCCGTGTACTGAACGAAGGAGTCGACATGCTTTCTTGACGGTGGGGAAGGTGACCTTGGGATCGTGTCTGTTGTATCGGTGTACAAGAGTGATCAGCAGCAAAAAGACGGAAGCCAACACCGAACTTGGCTGAAGAAGGAGATGGTGTGAACGGCGAAAGTGCCGCAGACGATGTCGTGAGTCTAAAGCGGTGAGTGTATCAATGGAGTTGGAAATGACAACGGGTTCTGTAGTGCACTGTATTTGATGTAGCACAGAGCTTCTGACATCCGCGTGACCGAACAAGAGTCGGTCGAATGGTCCGCCTCGGATTTTTACCCTTTCCGCAGGGAGTCACGCCGGCTCTCTTGCCTTCGTCACAGAGAAAAATGTTCCTCCTTACGCCTGTGTGTCTATTGATTGCATTGGAGCCCAAGGTCGGTTTCGAAAGACTGTACCGTACAGTAGCCTGTATCTGCCGAGCCTAGTTGTTCTACAAGGTCAAGGAGCCGCCCCTCAAGTTGTTTTTCTTTGTATTACCGTGCACTCCGTGCTCAGCACTTCCAAGACCCCCGCAAGTTTCTGAAAGAAAGCGAGGCTGCTAGGCGTCCGGTAACATTTCACGTGAAAACGCACGAGCGATTAGCAACTTGTTGCAGTGCGCGTTGAGAAAAGTATGAGAGTTGAATTTCTGGCGTAGCGGGCTATGCTCGCTTGCTTCAATGTTAGAGTGTTCAGTCACGTGCTTGGGTGACACGCGTATGCTGAGCTAGAAGCAATTTGCCTCTAGCTCATCTTCTTGGTGGTCTCCCACCATCATCTCACTCAATTGCAGACCTCACAGGCTGCAATTTGTTGATTCATCCTGCGCCTTGGCTCGAGCACACTCCACTCGCCTTTAGCGCTCACCTTCTTCACTGCTGCTCATATTGCTCCTTTGGTCCAAGCAATTGACAGGCTCTTTTTAGAGTAATGTGGTCCCACGGCTTGGCAAGCCGTGATAGATACCACCAACATGCTGTTACTGGGTTGGTGACCCAGTCTCCCAACATAGCTGTGCTGCAGGGTTGGTCGCCCCAGCATGTCTTGATCTTGACAGCTCAGCACAACTGACACAATCAGTGTCCCAGCAGGCCCCTCACCACAGCAACTTGCCCCTGACCTCTGACAAGTCAGGAACACCCCCATTGGGTGACCTTGTAGCCGGCGTGCTCAAGTGCTTTGTGCAATTCTTGGTGGTCCTTTCTCCTGCCACCTCGTCAACCGTCATCGCTGGGGCCCAACAGCGTCAAGCAGTGGCGTTCCTCTCCGGGCTCAATAAGCTTAAACTTATCGATTCATCTACTGGCACTGATCCCCAGTAGCGACACACTCACCAGCATCTGCGTAGCTCAGCAGGCGTCAAGAACTGGCTCGACGAGCAGGCAAGAGGCTTTGCCCTGCCAACAGCGCGTGTACCTTGTCTTGCTTGGCCTGGCAAGCCGCAATTCAAGCTCTCCGTTGCTTTCTTCACCATATTTGCCTGCGGCCAGGTAGCACAACATTGTTGCTGCTCCTCCGTCCCAGGTCCCAGCCCATGGAGGACGATTGCGCCTGCTTTTGCTGTAAGCACTTCTAATGCTTAGCCCTAGCCCTAGGCGGTTGTCCCCAATGGCTGGCGGGAGACAAATCTCCCCTGCCAAATTGACCTGACGCGTCTTGTCTCCCACCCCCAGGAGACAAGCCAAATTACACTGCTCAAGTGCCGCAGGAGAATCAAATATTTTTTGGCTGAGCGGCAGGTTGGACCCTGGGAGACGCGTCAAAATTGGCAGAAATTGGTTGGGTGGTTCACGTGTTTGGCCAGACTGCTGAAGTGCTCAGCGGACAAATTCAACTTTTCACACTCATGAAAGAGGGCAGGAGCAGCGGACAGGAGATGGGAGACAAAGGCAGGAGACAGGAGACGGGAGACAAAGGCAGGAGACGCTTGTTACAGGCAGCGAAGCCGAGGCGGCAGAAAACTGGTTATTCGGCCGCTCTCGGTTCAAGCGCGGTTAAGAGGGCTACGGTCAACCGCCCTCGCATTTGGGTGAGGGGAGATACGTGGCCAAGCAGTGCGTCAAATTTAGCAGTGGCGTTACTCGCGGGCGGCAAAGTTGGAGCGGTGGAAAACACGCTTTTCGGCCGCCTTCGGAGTGAGTGCGGCTCAAAGGGTCTCTCTCAGCCGTTTTTGTCCATAGCGGTTGGATTGCGGTTGTTCGACAGCGCAGAGACGCCGGATTGCGGCAACGCCATCTTGGAGCTATCAGCAGTCAAGGGACACCATCTCGGACGTTCTCAGAGGCTTGGAGGTGATCAGCTGCGTGTACCACGGTCAGTACATGCGCACACGCAGGCCGTGCAGCTGGACAATAGGCTAGCGCTGGAACGGCCTTGCCATAGGGGCTTGGAGCTGTCATACTTAAGTCCTCCCCCTCTGGCTCGCAGTGGATGAGCTCCTCGTCCACTCTACTTCTTACAACACAGTCTCTAAGCTCAGTATAGCTTCTTAACGTCGTCTTCACGATCATTCAGTTTCTAGTTCAGTAAGTTGCAATACAAGTAGCATTGCAGCTTCCTCGCGTGCCTCCGTTCAAGTCGGAGAACAGCTAGACCTCGTCGGTACCGGTATCGACACCGCAGTGCGTAAACGCTGCCTACAAGCTGACATTGGGACGTCAGGCCCTAAGCCGTCGCCGTAACAGCTTGGTGATCACTTCCAGTGACCATCTAACCAATCAACACGCCTTCTGCCTCGTCAAGAGCGCTCACGAGACATTAGGCCATCACGCCGCCGTACCGAGTACGCCGTGCTGCCTCTGAACGGAGCGCCAACATTGGTCAGTCGGTAAAAGGTCGAACGCGGTTGAGAGTCTCACACTCCGCCGCCGCTAAATTGAGTGCGGCTTAATAGCCCTCACCGGGCCGCCGGCGTACCTGCGCAACCCACCTCGTACCTCCCAGTTGCACAGGCGCGTAACACAAACTCAGCGGCCCAGCCCAACAGGACCGCACCGCTCTCGAAACAAGATCGGCCTATTTACCAGGCGCCCGACCGCTGACATTAGAGTGGATCGTTCAAGCAGCGCCCCGTACTCGACATGTCCGACGCAGCTGTGCCGCGAGGCAGCACTCCTCGCAGTTGGGCTTCGTCGCCTCCTGCAGCGAACCCGGAACCATTGCTGCAAGGCTTAATTGAGGACATACGACTTCAGATGAAGGAGGTCCACAATCAACGCATGGTTTACGAAGCTAGTCGACAGGAGGCCATGCTGAAAGAGAGCCAAGACCGACTCCGCTTCCAGGAGAAGCTCTACACGCTCATGGACCTTGCGACCGGCTCAAAGCCGTCGTCCACGCCTTTGACAGCTATTCCAGCTCCGTCCACGACCTCTAACGGCGCACCAGGAGGAGATTCTCGCGCTCAAGGCTGAGATCACAGACCTCCGGGGAGCTGATCAAGCCTGCTCTACGACGAGGGGGTGAGCCAGAGGTCGCCGCCGTTGCCCCTGGTCTTGAAGCGCACGAGGAAAGATCGTACAGCATGCATGATGATCCTCGGCGCTCTACCCCGCTGGGCAGCTCCACTCCCGCCCGTCGGCCAGCGACGTCAGTCCTACGCTGGAATGACGAGTACAGTCAAGAGGACTTGTATTCGATGTCCACTGGCCGACGCCCCGCCTGGGACCACCCTACGATGCCGACACGGGAAACAAACTTCAAGCGCAACACTACCAAGAATGATCTGAAGCTAGATTTCCCCGACTGGCAAGAGGATGACCTGGAAATGTCACTCATTCAGGTCGAGGCCTGGTTCCGATACCAAGAGATGGCCGACGGCCGCAAGAGGATCCAGTTCCTAGGGCCGCATCTCAAGGGTCGGGCTCTCACTTGGTACCGGTCGAAACTACGAGCCGATCCATCACAGTTGGGTGCGTTGTTTGGGGACTGGGCTCTCTTCGTCAACCAACTCAAGCAGCTCTATGGGGTACATGACGAGAAGCTAGACGCTTTCAATAAGCTCTACGCCCTGCGCCTTGCCAGCAACAAGCCAGGTGCCGCAAGCAAGTTGTCATGAGGCGTTCCCTCCCTATAACGCTTACGCTTCCCAGATCGCCGATCCAAGCCCGATCCGCCGTATCGGGCTGACTCCTATTTTCGCTGGTTCCGCTTTCCCTGTAAATCTCGTCTCACTCACACTGCCTCCATCGAAATGACATCGATCACTCATTTAGCTCAAGCTCACTGCACGTCAGAACCTTAACCTTAACTTGGTTATGACATGGTGACAAGAGCGCGGAGTTCGACACACACCTCAACAGCCTGTACCACGTTCCTGGAACCAATCACAAGCTGTTCTACACGGACTCCGAGAGTTTCGTCCCACCACGCCCACCAAACTCGCTTTTTGACGGCTGCCAAACATGACCCGAAGCCGCAATCAACGCCTTACGCCTCCGGAAACAGTTCTTCCGCCTCCGGAAACAGTTCTTCCGCCTCCGGATTCCGAAACCAACATGCCAGACGATCCTGGACAGCTGTCAGAACCGGCCCCGGACGTCGTCACGCAGCTACTTGACGTGCAAAAACAGCAAAACCAGCGTTTTGATGCGCTAGCTGACTCGCTTCAAGCTGTCACAACGTCTCTTGACAGGCTTCAACTTGCGCAACAAGTCACGAATGACACACTCTCTCGGCTTCTGAAGCTTCTAGTGACGTCAAATGAAGCTTCTGCGCCCAAGAACGCCAACGTCAAAGCCGAAAACCTTACTTCTGACGTTTCCAGGCTGTCCAAGAACGCTGCAAACTCTAATGACGCCGAAAACTCTAACCTTCCGGCTTCCGCAGCTGTCAGCCCCACCAATCAGAAGCCGTCCCACCACCGAATCCGCCTGTCTCCGGACGACATCGGTCGCTTTGACGGTTCCAGCGACGCCGTCCAGTTCTTTCTCGCACGAGTCGAGTCTCTGCTGGATTCACAGAATCACGAGCCTTCCTTCGTCGCTGTAATGCTTAGTCAGCTGCCTCTCTGCCTCACAAAGACGGCTCAGCACTGGTACAGCTCGATCACCGATCGTGATCGGCGAGATCTCAGCCGATCTTGGCCGATCTGGCGAATTATGCTCAACGACGCTTTCGGAACGGATATCTCGGTCGCCCGTCGGACGGCCGAACTGCGGAAGTGGCAGCCTCACACGGAGGATGTCACGTGCTACTTTTACGCGAAATTGTCACTGTTACGCGCCGCGTACCACTCACGTGACGATCGGGACACGATCCATGATATCTGGCTTGGACTTCCCGATTCACTCAAGCTTCTCGCACGGTACCAGGAAGTTTCCTCGATTTCCGGTTTCCTGCGAGAACTCCGTGCTTTGCAGGAACCTTGGAGGTCTGTGCACAAACCTCCTCCTTAATTTCCCGGTTTCCGTTCTTCCGAGTTCCTTTTTTCCCGATTTCCACGTCTCCGAGATCCGTCTTTCCGATTTCCGGCCTTTTCGCACTCCTTGTCTCGTCCGAGTGCTCTCTTTCTTTGCGGGGGGGATGTCATGAGGCGTTCCCTCCCTATAACGCTTACGCTTCCCAGATCGCCGATCCAAGCCCGATCCGCCGTATCGGGCTGACTCCTATTTTCGCTGGTTCCGCTTTCCCTGTAAATCTCGTCTCACTCACACTGCCTCCATCGAAATGACATCGATCACTCATTTAGCTCAAGCTCACTGCACGTCAGAACCTTAACCTTAACTTGGTTATGACACAAGTATGTCGAGGCTTTCAGGACCCTCGAAGAGCGCGCCGGCATGAGCAACGAACACCTCAAGCTCCACCTTTTCCGACGAGGTTTGACGACAGCTCTCCAGCGTCAGTTCGAACGCACGTCACCGAAGACGATGTGGGTTAGGGTTACAAGGGGATCTTGTGGTAGGGCTGAAGACATAACACCCCCTTCTCTGTGCATTACTGGATAGTGCTAGGTGAGTTTGGCTGAAGTCATTAAGTGGCCCTACGCAAGTTGACTATAAAAACAGGTCAGGGCGGGTCACCGAAAGTAGGGTCGGGACCCCGGGTCGAGGTAGGGTCTGAGAACTTTTTTTGGATTTTGAGGGATCTGATGCCGCAGGAAGGTGCGTAATGGTGAAATAGGAATGTATGCAAGAAAGCAGGGATGGGGAATGCATACTGAGGGTGTAGGGGCAGCAGAAGTTGAAAAACGGCCAAATCCAAAGGGGGGACCATGGGAGCATTTTGTGGACCAAAAAAGTGGCTTGGATGGACTGCATCTCTTAATGACATACATGTCAAATGGTGCCAAATGGCTGTATCTGCAAGGTCAATGCTGTACCGGTTGCGGTTGCAGCTGGGTAGGGTGAAACGTGTCGGCCAGGCCCTACCCCCGTAGGGGTTGGACTCTTCTGGCATAATAAGTGGCCATTTTTTGATGTGCGCTGGGGTTCTCTGGCATGCAGGAGCCATATCAGACACTATCTAAGCAAGTTGTCTTCCAGGCCCTAGGGCTAAAATTTTTTGGGACCTGAACCTAGCCCTAGCCCTACCCTGGTCAGGTAGGGCCGACCTGAACTTGTATATTGAGACACTGCTGTTTAATGTGCGGTGAGGCTCTCACACCTTCTAAAGATGATTCAACCACTTTGCAGGTCTGTCTGCCTCTGTTGGTCAGTCACCGGTAGGGCCACCAAACACCACAGACAGGAAGGTGTAGACGTGTATACTATTATGTATTGGAGCGACTATTTACATGGTCTAGGGGAAAAAACCCAGTGGGAAAAAAAGTGCCCTAGACCCCACAACTATTTACATACGGAACACAGAACTTGGAACTTGGAACAGATCAGGGGAACAGGAGCTCATAATGCTGGGACTTGGCCAGGTGAAACAGGCCATAGTGGGGTCCCTCTGCATTGTGAGGGTAGACGGTGCCATGGCTGTCACCGGTCTGAGGGTCTATGCCAGAGTAGACCATGATTGAGATGCTGAATGCCTGCGCAATGGCCATGAGCATGATCTCGTCACCCCATGTTCCTGGCTTGGCCATGTTAGCCAGGTATGTGGCAGCGGAGAGATGCCCATCGCCCTGGGCCGCAAATGCCAGCAGGATGTCAGGATTCCGCTGCAGCCAGTGGATTGCTTTTGTCCTGACCATCATATGCTGGTCTTGGTTGCCTGTCAGGTGGTATGCCATGGCCCTGAACATGCAGTTGCCATCCCTGCCAATGATGTTGCTGACCTTCAGACCATACAGGTTGCAAAGCGTAGCAGCCAGTACAGTGACTCTGTCAACAGCATGGAGGCTGGGCTTGCTCTGCAGTGGCTGACGGGAGGGCAGGGTGACTGCTGGTGATACCACCAGCTCAGCCACAAAGGGGTTGGGTGTCTCCCTGCATCTGCGGTCTGGGCTGGAGACCAGCTCTGCATCAAGCTCATCCAAGATGGCCTGAATGCTAGCGCTGGTCTCTGCGCTGCTGCTCCTAACCACAGCAGGGGCTGGCGACGCTGCTGGGAGGAGCACCACCGCATCTGTGCCATGCGTGTGCAGCTCCACTGTTGGTGCTGCTGCTGCTGCAGGAGAGAGACGCCTACGCAGACGGTTGCTCTGACGGCGTGGACCATGCAGAGGATGGACAGGAGCCTGGTCAGCTGAGGAATCAGAGTTGCTGCCAAGGTCAGGCATGTTGACATCCTCCTCCTCTGTAGTGACTGCCTCCATTGCTGCTGCCTCTGGCTCTGGCACTGGCTCTGGACCCAGGTCTACCGTCAGACGGCCTTGATCAAGCAGCTGGCCAAAGTACTCTCGAGCCTGCTCTTGATTGAGGCGCGCCTTGCAGCCAGTGCACTGCAGGCGGAACTGACGGCGCCCACCTTGGTTGTACAGTGCTGGCGCTGGCTTCTGACACTTGGGACACGGTGTCTGACCTTTGATCTGGCCAAAGAAGCTACGCAGAGCATCCATGGTGCGCAGACGGCGCTTCAGGAGAGCCTTGGATGGCTGACGGCGCTCCTCAGCCTGTGTTTCCATCTCCACATCATTGCTGGTGATCACTGGTGCTTCTCCTTGAGAGTGGAGCCACCAGGCAGCTGGATGATCCCAGCGTGTTGGCTCAAAGCGTCCAGTATGCCAACCCAGCGCATTGAAGAGGTCAATGATGATCTGCTGGGAGTCAGGGTGAGGAGAGCGGCTGTTATTGCCAGAGAACACCTGTTGCTCATCTGCTTTGGCCAGCAGATCACGCAGGTTCTTGATGTAGTCCTCCTTGTTGATCTTGATGCTCCGTATCTTGTACGGCTCCATTGCCTCAACCCGTGGCGTCATGTACTGGGTTATATTGAGCACAGGAGTAGCCGTGATGTTGCATACAGCAAGGCTGAGGGTTGGGCTGGTGATTGTAGCCTCAACCCGTATGCCACCAAGCTGTTGGCTCGATAGCTTCTCCATGTGCGCCAGATGGCCAAGCAGGGTCGCTCTCCGCTTCTTGCAGATGTAGATTGACTTTGGCTTGTTGAGCATGTGGTTGCCAGCCTGTGCCTTGATCTGGTGGACGATGCGTGGATAGATCTTCACCTGATATGTCTCACCACCATACTGGACTGGCATCTGGACACCGCCAAAGCCCTGGCCCACCGGTGTGAGGATGGGATACTGCTGGAGGCCACGGATGCTGTCATGTCGGTTGGTCACAAGCCAGATGTTCTGGCTGGGCCAGTTACATGCCAGGTCAAAGGTATTGAGGTCCGACATTGGGTGTTGAGGGTTGCCAAGGTCTGGACCGTCATACGGGTAGTTGACCCACATCTTCATGCCGTAGCCTTGGACTCTGACAGTATCAACACCCGCCTTCTGCAGACAGTTGATGAAGACGCTGCAGGTGATCACCTGATTGCCCCGGATCAGAGCTTCAGGATAGTCGGAGCCCAGCATGATGATGTCGGCGGAGATGAGGACGTTGAGGAGCGGGATCTTGAACTTTGGGTGGATCTTGATGTTGAAGACGCACTGGCCAGCGCTGACCCAGTCCTTGAATGTGGGATGGTCCTTGATGGTGGGAGCATGACTGACCAACTGAACAGGTGACATTGGCTTGAACACCTGGAGTAAGTCTTTGGGGTACAGGCTGATGTTCCACGCATCGAGGTCACGTGGAGCCATGAATCCTTTGGTGACTTGATGGTCCATCCTAATGGGCAATGGATGGTCCATTGTGACGCTCTCAAGGGAATAGAGAGGTGCTGAAAAGAAGAGAGGATTGCTTGGGCGTCTGTGCTGTGTCTGGCGCAAAGTGAGTTGATGTTGGTCGGTCGTTTGGGTTAGGTTAGGGTTAGGGTTACAAGGCTCTCCTCAGCGACCATGAAATTCATCATCAAATCTGTACTAATGAGAGTTGTAGAGCTGGCTGAGAGCTGCCAGAAGCCGTTGAGTTTGGGTTAAAGTTTAACCTATTGACGGAGATACGGGCATTTGAAGTTGCCAGCCAGGATTCTCTCGGGGAAGAATATTTTTTTTTCAAAGCAGAGGAAGGGTGGAGGCAATGTGTGGAACAGCTAGAAGAACCTATAGAGAGGCTGTACATATGTTAAGAGTGGTGAAATTGCAAGTGGTTGCGGTGCTGCAGGGGTTCAAAGTTGACACCAAGGTACCTTGAACCTAGGTCCAAGTTCGGTCAACCCAGGTTTGAAGATGGGGTCCAAGTAGGGTTGACCAAAGTTCAGGGTGGGGTTGACCGAAGTTGAGGGTAGGTTGACTGAGGGTTGAAGTTCAAACTTGGATGCTGGCTGGGGTGTTCTGATGGAGTCCAAGCTGGGTGACTTGAAGTTGAACTATGTGCCAAGTATAGTTTGGATCGAGCTTGAAGTGTACTTCCTGCACTTCAGCCGAGGTTGATGGTACTTCTGCCTATCTTCAACCATGGCTTGGCAATGTACTTGAACCTGGTTGGACTCAGGTTCTTAGGGTTAGGGTTACACTCGGTTTCCCTTGTGAGTTATTTTTTTTTAGGGTTAGGGTTAGGGTTACATAGGGGGGACCCTTTGTGAGTTATGGTGATCATTTGGTACCGTTGGAAAGCTCTCATCTTGTAGATTGTGATCAGAAAATTTTGGCGAAATTGTTTGCATACTTTTTTGCAAAATTACGTAAACGTAGGTCCACGCGTACACTTTGGCTGGGGGCGTCGATGAGGAAGCAAAACCCTGGGGGTTTTTTTATGTCAGTTTGTGCAGTATATAGACAGACTTGGGAACACAAACACCAGGCACAGTGGCTGCACCGTAGCGGGCGTAGTTGACGTAAATGTACGTCTGCGCGTACATGTTGGCTGGTGGCGACGGTGAGCAAGCCAAACTTTGGGGGCTGCTTGGGGTCAGTGTGTGCACTATATGGGTACACTTTGGCATGCAAAAGCTTGGTGCGGTAGCTGCAGCGTACGGGCCGCAGATGGGGAGTCAAGTTTGACTCATGGAGGATCCCGAGCTTCCCGAGCTTCCCGACGCATTCCGAGCTCCCCGAGGTAATTTCCCGAGTTTCCGTGTCGGAAAATTTTTTTCGCTTTTTTGCAATGACAGATTGTGTTAATTGGCACAATCTAACAAATCTGGAAATGTCGGAAAATTTCCGCTTTTTTTGCAATGCAGAACGTGTTACTCAACGCAATCTAACATGTTCAAGAACGTCCAAAATCCTCGCTTTTTTGCGGTGTCGGATTGTGTTGATGACGTTGATCAAACACATCCGGTGTCGCCAAAGAGCACTGAGAACGGCGTGTTTGGAAGATGAGGATGGTAGCTGCGTGCCTTGGCAAGCGAGCTTTTTTGAAGCGGTTAGGGTTAGGGTTACAAGGTCCTCCCCGCCGGAGAGCACTTTGATCAAGAATCTGTACTAATGGGAGTTGTAGATATAGGTCTGAGGTATATGTATGCAAAGTCTGACGGAACCATGTTCCGTGGTCACCGAGATACAGACCGTCAAAGGTCCGCAGCCAGATTCTCTTGGGGAAGAAAAAAAAGTTTTTGATCACCTCTGATGGTGCTGACGCTTTAATGGGATGTGTAGAGGGGTGCTATACAGTGATGTTCCCTGCGTAGGAGTTACAAGGTGTTCCCTTGGACCCATCAAAGTCACCATCAAATCTGTACTAATGAGAGTTGTAGAGCTGGCTGAGAGCTGCCAGAAGCCGTTGAGTTTGGGGTAAAGTTTACTCTATTGACGGAGATACGGGCATTTGAAGTTGCCGCCAGGATTCTGTCGGGGAAGAATATTTTTTTTTCAAAGAGGAGGAAGGGTGGAGGCAATGTGTGGAACAGCTAGAAGAACCTATAGAGAGGCTGTACACATGTCAAGAGTGGTGAAATTGCAAGTGGTTGCGGTGCTACAGGGGTTCAAAGTTGACACCAAGGTACCTTGAACCTAGGTCCAAGTTCGGCCAGCCCAGGTATGAAGATGGGGTCCAAGTAGGGTTGACCGAAGTTGAGGGTGGGGTTGACCGAAGTTGAGGGTAGGTTGACTGAGGGTTGAAGTTCAAACTTGGATGCTGGCTGGGGTGTTCTGATGGAGTCCAAGCTGGGTGACTTGAAGTTGAACTATGTGCCAAGTATAGTTTGGACCAAGCTTGAAGTGTACTTCCTGCACTTCAACTGAGGTTGATGGTACTTCTGCCTATCTTCAACCATGGCTTGGCAATGTACTTGAACCTGGTTGGACTCAGGTTCCAACATACTTGGATGAGGTCTGCCTAGGGTTCAAGGGCCAGTACACAGAGGTTGATCCTACTTCAGTCTAGGTTGGAAGGTACTTTGATCAAGAGAAAGGTACTTCATTGTGAGGAAAAACCCTCAGTGAAGAGGATGAAAAAACCTCAGATGAAGTCCATGGGAACTTCAGGAACTATGTACAACTAGGAGCCAACTATATACAAACTTCGGTCCAAGTACCTATGCCTCTGAGTTGAACTTGAGTACAAGCTCGTAGTGGTTGCCTGTGTAGTAGAGGGCATGCCACTGGGTAGGAACAGGTACTTTGTTGACCTCAAAGTAGGATCTGTCTGGGTTGATGATCACCAAACTGAGCTTGAAGATGGAGACTGCTGCACTTAAAGTAGCATCATCCCCCCATGTACCATGCCTAGCCATCTTAGAAAGGTAGGTTCTGACTGTCAGAGGTTCCCCCTTGGATATGAAGGGGTGTTTGGGTACTTCCTTGGTAGCCAGGATGGCTTCCACCATGTTGTGGTGAAGTTCAAGGTACTTTACCACCTCTGAACGTACCCTTTGATGGCTACTTTGGGTACCATAGATGATCTTGGATAGTACCCTGAACTGGCAGTTGCCATCTCCCTTGATGTAGCCAGATGTGATCCTGTAGTTGTCTGTACCTTGAGGGTTACAAGGTGTTCCCTTGGACCCATCAAAGTCACCATCAAATCTGTACTAATGAGAGTTGTAGAGCTGGCTGAGAGCTGCCAGAAGCCGTTGAGTTTGGGGTAAAGTTTACTCTATTGACGGAGATACGGGCATTTGAAGTTGCCGCCAGGATTCTGTCGGGGAAGAATATTTTTTTTTCAAAGAGGAGGAAGGGTGGAGGCAATGTGTGGAACAGCTAGAAGAACCTATAGAGAGGCTGTACACATGTCAAGAGTGGTGAAATTGCAAGTGGTTGCGGTGCTACAGGGGTTCAAAGTTGACACCAAGGTACCTTGAACCTAGGTCCAAGTTCGGCCAGCCCAGGTATGAAGATGGGGTCCAAGTAGGGTTGACCGAAGTTGAGGGTGGGGTTGACCGAAGTTGAGGGTAGGTTGACTGAGGGTTGAAGTTCAAACTTGGATGCTGGCTGGGGTGTTCTGATGGAGTCCAAGCTGGGTGACTTGAAGTTGAACTATGTGCCAAGTATAGTTTGGACCAAGCTTGAAGTGTACTTCTTGCACTTCAACTGAGGTTGATGGTACTTCTGCCTATCTTCAACCATGGCTTGGCAATGTACTTGAACCTGGTTGGACTCAGGTTCCAACATACTTGGATGAGGTCTGCCTAGGGTTCAAGGGCCAGTACACAGAGGTTGATCCTACTTCAGTCTAGGTTGGAAGGTACTTTGATCAAGAGAAAGGTACTTCATTGTGAGGAAAAACCCTCAGTGAAGAGGATGAAAAAACCTCAGATGAAGTCCATGGGAACTTCAGGAACTATGTACAACTAGGAGCCAACTATATACAAACTTCGGTCCAAGTACCTATGCCTCTGAGTTGAACTTGAGTACAAGCTCGTAGTGGTTGCCTGTGTAGTAGAGGGCATGCCACTGGGTAGGAACAGGTACTTTGTTGACCTCAAAGTAGGATCTGTCTGGGTTGATGATCACCAAACTGAGCTTGAAGATGGAGACTGCTGCACTTAAAGTAGCATCATCCCCCCATGTACCATGCCTAGCCATCTTAGAAAGGTAGGTTCTGACTGTCAGAGGTTCCCCCTTGGATATGAAGGGGTGTTTGGGTACTTCCTTGGTAGCCAGGATGGCTTCCACCATGTTGTGGTGAAGTTCAAGGTACTTTACCACCTCTGAAGGGTTAGGTTTAGGGTTAAGGGGGGTTAGGGTTACAAGGTGTTCCCTTGGACCCATCAAAGTCACCATCAAATCTGTACTAATGAGAGTTGTAGAGCTGGCTGAGAGCTGCCAGAAGCCGTTGAGTTTGGGGTAAAGTTTACTCTATTGACGGAGATACGGGCATTTGAAGTTGCCGCCAGGATTCTGTCGGGGAAGAATATTTTTTTTTCAAAGAGGAGGAAGGGTGGAGGCAATGTGTGGAACAGCTAGAAGAACCTATAGAGAGGCTGTACACATGTCAAGAGTGGTGAAATTGCAAGTGGTTGCGGTGCTACAGGGGTTCAAAGTTGACACCAAGGTACCTTGAACCTAGGTCCAAGTTCGGCCAGCCCAGGTATGAAGATGGGGTCCAAGTAGGGTTGACCGAAGTTGAGGGTGGGGTTGACCGAAGTTGAGGGTAGGTTGACTGAGGGTTGAAGTTCAAACTTGGATGCTGGCTGGGGTGTTCTGATGGAGTCCAAGCTGGGTGACTTGAAGTTGAACTATGTGCCAAGTATAGTTTGGACCAAGCTTGAAGTGTACTTCCTGCACTTCAACTGAGGTTGATGGTACTTCTGCCTATCTTCAACCATGGCTTGGCAATGTACTTGAACCTGGTTGGACTCAGGTTCCAACATACTTGGATGAGGTCTGCCTAGGGTTCAAGGGCCAGTACACAGAGGTTGATCCTACTTCAGTCTAGGTTGGAAGGTACTTTGATCAAGAGAAAGGTACTTCATTGTGAGGAAAAACCCTCAGTGAAGAGGATGAAAAAACCTCAGATGAAGTCCATGGGAACTTCAGGAACTATGTACAACTAGGAGCCAACTTAGGGT